>OX123195.2:1351250-2690000 GCA_944739405.2 Euclidia mi | reverse complement strand
GCATAGTTAGGTATAAGGTAACAGTACTTTAGAAAAATATTGATTTGTTGTATATTGTGGATGATTTATAGTATTATTGTTGTATTGGGTACCTACCTAATACAATAATTCACACTTTTATTCTGTGTACCTATATACGGAAATAAAATGTGAGATGTGCCTTAAAGCTATACAAGTGAATTTTATAGGTACCTACCTACCTAAATAAATACAAATATCCGCAGTTACCTACTGAGTGGTATTTGTGGTTACTGCCCCACCCTCGTGGGTAGTAGCGTGATGTTATTTGGTATAACCTTCCTCAACAAATGGGCTAGAGAAGCAAATAAATCGGCCTGCTAGTTCCTAAGACTAGCGCGATCAAAAACAAAAAATAATGAATTTCCGTGTATTCAATAATTCTATTGACTATTTCCACCAATAATATCATTGATTTCCACACTATTACCAAACACGGAACAATGGACACCTAATAATATTATAGTAATTATTTATCACGCCGAGGAAGAATGCACTGGTGTCACAGCTTAGAAAGGTAGGTAAGGTGTTCGGTAGGTAAGTACCTATATCAATTTGACCGACAAATAATAACGAAAACAAGAGTTTATTATTGGTTGGCGGAAAATAAGCGTTGTGGGTGTAGGAGTATTATCAATTCCTACGTATGTATGTATGTAAAATTTTTTTTCACTACTGCTTGCCGATGGCAGCGCCGAAGCGCCTAAAGGAGATCACCCCAATT
Organism: Euclidia mi; assembly: GCA_944739405.2. NCBI lineage: Eukaryota > Metazoa > Arthropoda > Insecta > Lepidoptera > Erebidae > Euclidia > Euclidia mi. Next base: position 2,689,258 of record OX123195.2, on the reverse strand, counting down.
GGGCTAATTTTTATTTTGCCGGCCAATCAATAAATTAATTAAATTAATATATTACACCAAACTTCTAAGTCAATAGGCTTGTGTCCACTAAGAATAAATCGGTTTGATTGTAGTATCTATAGATCCATTATTATTTTAAGATGTCAATAAAGTTTATTATTTATTATAAAATGGTAAGATTAATGTAATTTTTAGGATTCTAAAACTAAAAAATAATGTTTTATTCTTGTGACAGTGAACACCAATTAGAGAGCATTACGTCAAACAGTACGTCCACCATTCATGTTGTTGACGTTTTAGTAGTAAATACAACTAAAAAGTAAAAGTTTCTACCTGTCAAATCGAATATAACAAAATAAAAGTGGGTGCATTAGACCAGACTTTATTCACGGATTGTTTTGTTTTGTACTTTGTGATATCACTCAACCGCTATGATGGTTTACAGCGTTTTCGTGTCAAATTCAAAAAGGTTTTTAAAAAGCCGTAATTAGTAATATTGCTGATTGATTTTTGAAGAAAAATCAGGTATTTCAGTTTAACATCTAATAAAGGAACGAATCAATCGCTAATTACATTTCAGGATACAAGCGTATTCTCTGAGACAATATTTAGGTTTGAATGTATGTCTAAAAGTACTGTAGAGCAGTTTTGTTTTGACAAAAGTGATAAATCAAAGAGGTGTAACGGCAGTAAACTATACGTTTTCAGCCTTACGTGAAATACGTGAGCCTTAAAATGCAGTGGACTCATTAAAAAAGTAAAAAACATATTTTTTAATACTCCTGACCAAATATAAAAATATCGTCTAAACCTTTAGTAGGAATGTCTATGAGCGGTCAGGTACAGATGTCTTGCATGATGTACAGGCATGGCACCATGTGGTTGAAGAGATGTTGCGTTGCGACGTTCTCACTTTCCAATGTTTCGGCCGGTTCTTGTAGAGAAAAGGCCAGTCAGAAACGCCTGGATATCACTATAGTGACAGCAGCCGCAACCTTGTCCAAGAAACGGTGCTACAAATGTTGGTGGAATGCCCCGCTTATGCGTCCCAGCGCCGTGAACATCACCATCTTAAGCCTTTTCCGACCATTTTGGTGTAGACCTCTACAACAAATTCCTTTCCGTTCTGTTTTGGGCAGTCTTCAACCAATTACTGCCTGCTATCTTTATGATGTCTTTTTTCCATCTCATTTGCCGTTCCAGCTAGTAATTTACAATCCCATGGTTGCCATTTTAATATTTGCTTGCACCATGTTTTGGGATTTCTGGCTACATGTCCGGCCGCTACTCTTTTGGTAACATCTGGTACTAGACTTTCTTTTCGGAGCTATTTATTCTTCTTTCTGTCTCTGAGTGTCACTCCTGCCAGTTTTCTCTCCATTGCCCTTTGAACAACTTCAAGTTTCTGTAGCGCTGCCTCTGTAGTAACCCAAGTTTCGGATCCGTAGGTGAGCACTGGTAGGACGCACTGGTTGAATATTCTTGCTTTTTGTTGCTTCGTAAAAGCAAATGCCAGTTTATCGAAAGCAGCCCAACCCAAATGGATACGTGTATCAATCCTGTTCACTTGGTTTGCTTTGCCCATCTTTATTTCTTGCCCTAGGTATAATATACTATTTATAGAAGAATTCTAATCGGGTACATCCTGCTGCAATTGTTATTCCGCTGGAGTTTTCACTGGTCATGTTGCGAAATGGCCGTAAACTGATCGCGGCCATTGTTACATAGACTACAGGCCCATGTCCAAAATGGATGGGTTATATGAACCACCAGGTGACGTATATAGGACGATATAAGAGCATCAAATAATAAGATTCAGCACTATGCCGTCACTTGTAAGCTGTCCAACTGAGTGCTGGTGAGAATTTGATTTTCTGACAATTTCCAAAAAATTACCGACTTTGTAGCGCACTATTTTTTTACGGCACTGCGCGCTTTCTTATTATTTATCATGAATCTATCGAAGGTCATAATGCCGTACAAAAATATATGACCGAAATGCGTACTCACTCTACCTGCACTTTTGAATTCTCATCAGCACTCAGTTGGACAGCTTACAAGTGACGGCATAGTGCTGAATCTTATTATTTTATGCTCTTATATCGTCCTATATACGTCACCTGGTGGTTCGTATGACCCATCCATTTTGGACATGGGCCTGTAGTCTAAACAGTCGTACCCTCGCTACCTGCCCTGCCCATAGTCTGGTGCATGATGGCTTAGAACGTCACCGTCTCTTTCTGTGAGGCAGTAATGCTTATCAATCAGATATTTCGCTCTTAGCTTACTACCTGCCATTACCTGATGCCATTTAAATTGCAACATGCACGTTATTTTAGGCAAAAAATACCAGTAATTACTTAGGATTTATTTTAGGAACAGAATAGATTCTTTGAGCTGGAATATAATCTCACAGACTGCACTTAGAACCTTAGTGTAGTAATAAAAAGTGTTTATTTCGTAATATTCTATAAGTTTATTTTAGTTGGCCGGCACCATTGACATATATTTAGTACATATATATCAATGGCCGGCACTTTTAGAATATCCTTAATTTGTATGGAGCTGGGTGATCTCCTTTATTATGCATGCACGTGTGTTTGAATGAGTATATATTGCTATAACTATTACCCTGTAATAAAAATCTTGTGTATTATTGATCTTTTTCCGGTACTTTTTTGACAGAGTAGTATCTTAGAGATTGCATAGTTAAAATAAATATAACAAAATGTAATCATTGGTGATTAAAAGTAGCTATGAGTATATTACCCTTTATGTGTATTATTGGTTCTATGCCGTTGTTTTGCTGACAGTAGCAACGAATTAATTAATTTATATTAATCTAATCCTTTTCCCTAAGACTGATATCGAACAAGCGATACTTTCGCATTGCGAGCGATCATAAGTTTTTTTATAATTAACAACAAACATAATGTTCATAAAATTATCTACTGACTAGAGGACGCCAGCAGCTACGCCTGCATTTTTTTTTTAAATTTACCCATTTTGGCCGATCCCGTGGGAATTTCGGGAAATCCCTTTTTAGTGCACCTCTACGGTTCACAAGGAACATACATGCCTAATTTCAGCTTCCTGCGCCCAATAGTTTCGGCTGTAGCGTGTGTGTCAGTCAGTCAGTAACGCAAGGATTTTATATATTAAGATTACTATTGTCACTATAAACAAAAGCAATTTTGGAAAACTACTTTCGAATTTCATAAAGGTTTATTCAAAACAGAAACGTTGCAAATTATTTATACTCGATAAGTAAGTTTATATTTCAATTGATATACTGCTTCAATTTTTTATACTGTGGCGCGAAAGTGTTATACCTACATATGGCGGCAGTGGCGTTGCGTCTCGCGTCGCGCGATTGATCGTAATTATACTCGCGAAAGTCGCGAACTGGGGAAGAGGGGAGCCTCAAAAGCTTTGAGCGCTCGGAAATCCTCGCCTTAAGCGTTCGAGTATCTTTGACAAAGTAGAGAGTACCGCAATAGGACGGTAATTATTGACTTGGCTCCCGTCACCACCCTTGAAAATAGGATGAATAGCTGCCTTCTTAAAGGAAGTAGGGAAAATAGCTGTATCAAAGCAAAGGTTAAATATGTGGCATAGTATAGGTGCTAGCATATGGGCATACCGTTTTAAGAAGACGACAGAAATTCCGTCCCAGCCGACAGCCGCGTTCGTTCGCAATGTATTTATAATTGACAAAATCTCGGTAGAGTCAGTATTTTCCAACACAAACGAATTTTTAAAGTTGGTAGTATCGGGGAGTGTAACGTTAGGTAGTCTTAATGCATTGTTTATGTTGTTTGCAAGATTCTTGCCAATACCCACAAAGAAATTATTTACTACATTGCAAGACTGTTTCGGTGATGATGATGTAGATAATATTTGTGTGTAAGAGTGTTTAGTTTTGGTTGCGTTTGTTATGGTTTTAATTGTGTCCCAAAGTTTCTTAGGGTTATTCATAGCCTTATTTAGTTCTCGTGAGTCGAAATCTCTTTTAGCTTTTTTTAATATAGCAGAACAAAATTTTCTGTATCTTTTGTAGGTCTATGAGGTTATCCGGTGCTTGTTTCACTTTTTTAAGGAGAGAGTCACGGTTTCGAATACATCGGAGTAACCCCGGTGTTATCCATGGTTTCAGAGTTCTTTTCTTTGCGGGTAGTTTTTGGATTATGGTGCTATATTGGATTATATCTTATTTATTATTTGGATTATAGCTATCAATGGCTTTCTTAGATAGCAATATAAAGTTTTCGATTGCAATATTAGGGTCTGTCATAGATAGCAGAGGTGTATAGTCTAAACTAGCCATAACTGTATCAAGAGCGTCATAGTTTAGTTTATTGGTAGTTTGTTTAGCGTTCGATTGTATTTTAATTTTGTTAAGGCATAACATATAGACTAAGATCCCGCGACAAATTAGTGCACTCACCGAGTTTTTGCTTGAAACCAATTTTTTAAGAATATTTATGATTAGGAGAATACATATCTACCAGGTTGCCTATTAAAATTTGGCCGCAAGTATGTTTAATTAAGTGATTGTTAATTAATTTTTGGAAGATACTTTCGTTCATTCGTTTTATAAGTAAAATATAGTCTACATCACGGCTATACATATAAAGGTTCTGAAAAACCACGGTTGCCATTGTTCACCTGGCCGCACCTCCTCGCAGCCAGGTGTAACCAGGTATGATTTCGATACATTTTTACGTTCATAACGTTTATGTATGATTTATATATCAAATGAAAGCAAATTTTTTTCTGATTCTGATTATATATGGTTGCCTAATTCATTCCAGCCATCCATCCAAATAAAGGTTGCCGGCTGTTGAAGATTGTAAATATTTAAAGTAGAGTGAATGAGAGTTATAGGGGGAAGTTCCCTAACGCCGGATGGCACCTAGCGCCGAACACCTACACTATCTCGACAAGTAATCTTCCACATATTTTTAAATCGTGAGCAACAATTTAAAAATATGTGGAAGAGGTGCGGGATAACATATCAATACAGGATCACACAACGCGGTTTTCCAGTGCTGCGACTGGGCACAGCGGTAGCAGCATTTTGCCGTTTATGGCGGGAAAGCATTGCGTAACGTTACTCTAAGAAGTATTATTTTATATAAGGTTATATATTATGATTTATTTTTATATGTCACTGAATATAGTGTGCCATCGGGATTCGTAAAATATGCCGGTTGGCGTAGCGGGAGTGTGAGCGACTGCTACGTCGAAGGTCGCGGGTTCGACTCCCGCTCAAGTCAAACATTTGTGTGGATGAACATGGATGTTTGTCTTGGCAGGCCGGGCGCTCTTTGCATTTTAGGTACAAACTTACGCGTACCTGCGTGTACGTGCTAGCTTCCTGCATGAACGACGTGTTCGAGTTATTTGCGAAGGCTTAAATTCAAAGTTTATGCAGGTAAATGCTGGTGTGCCCCAGGGATCCGTCTTATCGCCCACACTTTTTCTTCTGCATATCAATGATATGCTCACTTTCGGGAGCATACATTGCTATGCAGATGACAGTACCGTGCATGGGCCGTATCTCGGCCATCCTGCGGCTAAGCAGGCCGACATTGAGGAAAATAGGCGAAAACTTGTCGCTGAGCTTGACCAGGTTTTGAACAGCATCTCGAATTGGGGTGCTGAAAACATGGTCGAGTTCAACGCCAAGAAGACACAGGTGTGCGCATTTTCAGCTAAGTTATCTCCATTCCTTCCCCAACCTTCTCTTCTGGACACTCCACTACCGATTCAGGACAGTCTAAATATACTTGGTATGGACATACGCCGCAATCTCAACCAGAGAAACTACATTGAGGGTGTCATTAAATCGGCATCTCGAAAACTCGGAGTCCTGAACAGAGTGAGGAGGTTTTTCACGCCGGAACAGCTGTGTCTATTATACAAGACTCAGGTTCGCCCCTGCGTGGAATACTGCTCTCATCTCTGGAACGGCTCCGCTCAGTACCTGCTAGATGCCCTTGATAGGATGCAGCGGCGTGCTGTCCGTATCATAGGTGACCTTGAGGCTACTAAGTCCCTTGAATCTCTGCAATTACGCAGGGACGTAGCCTCAATGGCTGTCTTTTACCGATTGTATCACGGTGAGTGTTCAGAAGAACTCTTTCAACTCATCCCACCCTCTCCTTTCCTATCCCGAACAACACGTGCCGGGTTAAGGTGCCACCCTTATACGGTAGATCAGATACCGTCACGTACGAAAAGGTTCGGTACGTCTTACCTTTGCCGTACCATAAAAATGTGGAACTCACTGCCAGCTCACGTGTTTCCTTCCTCCCTTGATCCTGGGTCCTTTAAGCGGGGCGTGAAAAAGCATCTCTCAAGGCCGTCAAAGTGAGGGCCATCATGTCACATTGCTTAACCAGCAATTGGGGATGGTGGCCTTCCCAAAAGGACTTCACTGTCAGCTTACCATCAGGCAGCGTGAAGTCAATTTGACAGGTTCTTTCTAATAAAAAAAAAAAAAAAAAAAAAAACCTCGGCCGACCATGTCCACATGGTTGGATTTAGTAGGTTGTCGCGCGCCGCTCACATTAGACGTCACGCAACGAGTGCGACCGAAACGTATTGTCACGCGCCGTGTTCATACACTGTTCAATTTATATAAACGCCTTTAACAACAAAAATGTATCATCACAAGTCTAATGCAAAGTATTACTCAATTAACTGTGTGTCGAAAGCGACTTGAAAATTTGATTTTATTTATATTACAAGAGCAACTTGAGAATTTGATTTTTTGTTTGTTGAGATATCTTAACGGTTATGGTGTCAAATTAAAGATCTAGTTCAAAAACCATTTTATCTGTTTGTATCATGTAAATCGGTCCACGCGTTTAGGAAATCACTAAGAATCAGTATAGTAAAAATGTAAACAACCAGAATTTTTGTGATATTTGTTCTATTCTACGAGCTCAAATAGTGGGTTAGGATACTTATATAATAATTATTTATTATTAGGTACGAGGTCAAGTAGGTAGATAGACGATGAATAAATATTATAGTTGCAGCGGCAAGTCAACAACCCTAGCGCGCCACTCCGCGCCAGACAGCGACAGCGTTATGTGTTAGAAAAGAACGGGAACGGTTAGGTTAATATCGCATTAGGCACTGAGTGCTTATGCGAGCTGAATTGCACTTTGTTGCTTAGTAGCAAGAAACGCAAATTCAATAAATTGGTTTGACAAGTGAATCTTCTGTACGTTAGTACTCTTCTTTATTCTGTGGTCTTGGTCTGGGTGTTTCTATGTATAATATGAATGTATTTACAAAAAAAGTATATATGTATGTTTATCCATTATCTAGTACCCATAGTACAAGCTCTGCTTAGTTTGGGACAAGATAGTGTTGTGTGAATGTGAAAAAAAAAGTAACACACACCCTGCCATGAAAACCTGTCTAGTGATCAAATGTCTTAACAACAAACCTGGAACCATCAGTATGAAGACGTCGACTAGTTTTTGTTTCGCAGTTGGTCAGAATATTCTTAAATTGTTAAAATTACCTGCTTTCACGATGAAAAGATTAGCAACTTGACAAATAAAATGTGTGAGGAAGTGAAATAAGTGGAATTTTAACGTCGTCACCGTCGTGTAGAATTGTAGCTGAAGAGACAAAAATCATGTTGTCTCAGGAAAAAGGAAAGAAATGGGCATCAAGTACAAAAATAACAATTAATTAAATTTATAGATTCACGCCTGTATCCCCGAAGGGGTAGGCAGAGGTGTAATATTACACCCACATTTCGCCAGGAATTTTTAGGTCCCACGTAATAGGAGGCGAGCCTATTGCCGTACCGGGCACATTACCAGACTCCGTGCTGCTACTGAGTATTTCCTAATGGAAAAACCCAATAACACTTTGCTCGACCCGGGAATCGAATAAATTAATAAAAATGTAGACAAACCAAACTTATGAAAGTTTATGGGAAAAGTGGAGGTAAGCCAACAAAAAGATGTCACTATCTCAAATATTCAACATAGAAAAACACGTGTCACGACGTATCAACAAATTCAAAATTAATTAAAGTTACACTTCTTAAAATAGATTTTATTTCCTAAAAACCTTAGGTGTCCGCCACTGGGTAACTTCCCCCTACGCGTGACATCATTTGTCAGACGAGAACGCTTGACAGCTCTGCGACGCTTTTAAGCCATTGCACATGCGTCAAATGCTAGTCAACTAGTCAACCCTTAGATTATATAACTATTAGATGGAGGCATACGACCCCAAGACCGTCACTAATAATCTGACGTAGGTGGCCATATGGCCACCCATTACCCGTTAAAATGTAATAGAACTTTATTTCAAACTTTGAGACTTCGGTCTTCGGTCATAGACATTTTGATAATTATTCGTATAAAGATTGTGACGTATTAACATAGTAACGTTATAACTTTATCGATACTTAAATTTTACAGACTAGCTTCAGTACACCGCGGGTCTTACTTATCGCATAAAAAGGTAGTTTATTGTGATGTATAAGCTATACTACAGTCTACAATATTTCAATAAACATATTGTTTCACGATAGAGTATCCTAATTTTTTTTTCGTTTATAAATGTTTTTTTGTAAAACCATCTGCCGCAAACAACTACTAAGCCATGCAATTTTTTCATGATTTTTTCCTTCATTATAGCAAGCCAAGCTTCTAGTAACCAGAGATTCATGCAGTAAATTTGAAAACCGATGCGTTAAAATTATATTTTCACTGACTTTGTCACTGCTTAGAGTGGTTACCGGTGTTACAATAAAATAATATCATTTGCTTTATTCATGTTAAAATGTTAATTAAAATAAAAAAGCATTTCAGTGCACGTGTGAGATTTGGTCATGGGAGAAATAATCTAACGGTTTATTTTTTTATTGCCAGTCAAATTAACATTACTGCACCTGGAGGCAAGCTATGCAATGTCTATTGAAGATACTGAACTTCAAGGTCTGCTTGACTCAGCTAAGAACCACAATTTGTTTATTTGCTCCTGTAGTTGCTTACATAAATGCAGATCTATTTTTTGAACGGATGACATAAATAACATTATTATGACTCTTTCCTACGTTCAAATTATTTTGTTATTTATATTTGATATATTCCTTAATTTACTTGCTTGAGAAATTATCATCATTCTATCGATATTTATTCGGAGCAAACCAGATCTGATGATATATTTCAAATTTTAACGATATTCTAACTTATCAAATTAAGTGTGAACCGACGAAAATTCGGAACGTCTTTTGTATATATAATATCTTACTCTAATACTAGAAAGAATTCATAAGTCAGAGTAAATATATTGGGTGTAACTGCTGTTTTTATGCGGTTTCTATGTATATTCCTTATTCTTAGGAGCTGTCTGAGACATTATGTTACGCGTGTAACTCTCTTTCACTCTTCTTTAAATATTTACAATCTTCAACAGCCGGCAACCCTTATTTGCGGCTGGATTTAACTAGGCAACCATATATAATCAGAATCAGAAAAAAAATAGCTTTCATTCGATATATAAATCATACATAAACGTTATGAACGTAAAAATGTATCGAAATCATACCTGGTTACACCTGGCTGCGAGGAGGTACGGCCAGGTGAACAATGGCAGCCGTGGTTTTTCAGAATCTTTATATGTATAGCCGTGATGTAGACGATATTTTACTTATAAAACGAATGAACGAAAGTATCTTCCAAAAATCAATTAACAATCACTTAATTAAACATACTTGCGGCCAAATTTTAATAGGCAACCTAGTAGATATGTATTCTGCTGATCATAAATATTCTTAAAAATTTGGTTTCAAGCGAAAACTCGATGAGTGCACTAATTTGTCGTGGGATCTCGTACTAATAGTAGAACAGTGATCAGTTATAGTTGAGTCATAGATGAGAGTCAAAGTTTTAGACTTGGATCGAATTAAAAGGTGGTCTAGACAATTATTCGCTCTGGTTGGCTTAGTGTGTGCAGGTAAAAATCCATTATGGGCTAGAGTATTAAGGTATTCATGAGAACGTGTATCAGAAGAGTTGTGTTTGATGTCAATGTTAATGTCTCCTGTCATAATTACTGTTTTGAAGTTTACGAGTGACTGAAGTATATTGTTGAGTGCTGAGAGAAATATACTGATATTATCGTTTGAGGGTGACCGGTATATGCAAAGTATTGCTATGTCTGCGTCTAATTTTACTATCAAACCCGAGGCTGATCCGTTAAAATCAGGTTCTTCGCAGGCTGATATAAGTGTGGATTTTACATATACAACGACACCATCGCTCTTGTTTATATGTTGCGTAGTATTATATGCTATATAATTTGATAAAATAGGAATGCGGTTGTTACTGGTACAATTTAGCCAGCACTCAGTCAGAACGAGGAGTTCACATTCAATATTAATACGGTGCAGTAAACTTTGAAGATCTAAAAAATTTGCGTTTATAGAACGTATATTTTGTGAAAGAATTTTTAACTGATAGGTGATGGGTTTGTTCCTGGGTGCATGTGTGAGTATCCGATACAGAAAAATAGTCAATTGTGTCACTTAAGTCAATAACCGTGTTCATCATGTTTATTAAAATGTTTAAAGTATGCAAAGAACTGTGAATAAAGCAAAATATATATTATTGTGTGTATTAAGATGACGTTTTTAGGTTGGTAAAGGCATAAATAAAGTGTGACAGTGGGCCCATTTTTATGTACTCTGAGTGAAATAAATATGTATAGGCTATGTTTGTATGTGTAGTGTTTGTGTGTTTTGTAAGTCGTGTGATGGTGTGTTTGTATGGTAAAGGGTTTTGTTATAATGTTAGTATGACATAAAATATGCAAATGAAATGCAGCGCAAATAAAAATAATGAGCACATTAAATTTTAAGGTAAATAAATTTAGTCATTTACTATCTCCTGAAGATATTTGAGTTAGCTGTGATTCACTTCTAATAATGATGGCTTGACTATCTGGATCTTTCTTTAGCATTATACGCCCATTTGACGTCCAGCAGTAGTGGAAACCATTTGACTTAGCATACGAGGGTCAAACTGAAAGTTCTTAGAAAATCAAAAACTGATTACATTAGCCAGTTATTAGTTTTATTATATATTTTCAAAATATTGTCCATTGACGTCAATACACCGCTGCATGCGATGGAACCACTGGGAAAAGCACTTTGCCCACTCGTCCTTAGGGGTCTCTTCAATGGCATCGCGATACGCAGCCACCGCTTCTTCAGCATTCATAAACCGCTTTCCTTTAAGTTTTTCTTTAATTTTTGGAAATAAATAAAAATCACAAGGCGCGAGGTCGGGGCTATACGGCGGGTGACCCAGTAATTCAACGTTTGATGTCGCCAAATAGTCGATCGTTCGCTTGGCGGTGTGCGACGAGGCGTTGTCGTGGTGAAGGAGGATCCTACTGCGAGGTCGTTTCTCTCGAACTTTTTCCAAGACAAGTGGCAAACAATTGGTAGTGTACCATTCTGCAGAAACTGTTTTTTGATCCTCTAACACAATTGTTGCGAAATGACCTATCCTTCCAAAGAACGAGGCCACCATTTTTTTTCCCGCACTTCGATCTCTCTTCACTTTAGTTGGCAACTCCTCGAAAGGAAACACCCACTGAGCAGATTGTCTTTTGGTTTCAGGATCATAACAGTAAATCCAGCTTTCGTCACCTGTTAGTATGTCGAACACAGCATTTGAGTCACCTCCGTTAAATCTTTCAATCATTTTACGGCACCAATCCACACGATGGAGTTTTTGAGCCTTAGTCAAATTATGAGGTATCCACCGGGCGCAAAGCTTCCTGACCGCTAAATGTTCGTGGAGGATTTTGTGCACTTGACTCATACCGATGCCTAAGCTTGTCCGAATCTGCTGATAGGTCACTCTTTTGTCAGTCTCTATCATACGCCGCACAACACAGATGTTATTTTCAGTCGTCGCCGTAGAAGGCCGTCCCTCACGTACATCATCAGTGAGATTAGTGCGACCACGTTTAAACTCATTAAACCAGTTGTAAACAGTCGCACGAGATGGGGCTTCATCGTGAAAGGCCAATCGTAGTCTATCATAACTTTCTTGTTGACTTAAATGACATCGAAAGTCATAAAAAATCATTGCACGAAAATTTTCTCGTGTTAAATTCATGTTGACGTGACACAGACAATTTTCAATTTGCCGCCAAATCGTAAAACAAATGACAAATGAATGAAATATATACTCAGTAATATTGGCAAAGAGTTCTATTTTCAAATTTTAGAATATTTTTTTTATTATATTGTTTATAAGTGGCCAGTTCTAAGAACTTTCAGTTTGACCCTCGTAGCTTCGAGCCAGATAGAATAGTCGCTTGGAGTGAGTTGTTAGTTGTTCTGCGATGAAAACAGGAGTATTAGGTGCTATATCCAGGCTGGCTGAGCTCAGCTTGTTGTTAGAGTGAAGTTTGTTGTATGCCCTAACAGCAGATAAAAAGTTATTCTTTATAAGAGTATTTGTGAACTCGACTGCTATTGTGGAATTAGGGTTTTCCTTTCTCGAGGGTTGGCGTAGCGTATCTCGTATATCAGATGTTTGTATGTTAATATCTAATTGTTTAGCTAGTTTTTGTACGGAATTATATAGCATCTCCTTTGTTTCGTTTGGCCTTTTTGGAACGTTGCGAAGCTCGATAGAAGTTTTTACCATTGAACGGTCAAAAGCCTCCAACTTCTCTTCGAGTGTGTTTATCTTTGTCAATGTTGACATTCGTTCTTTCTCGAGCGAGGTAATTTTTATTTCCAGCGACGTTAGCTGATCAGTAATATAAAGTCATAGACTTTTCTATTTCAATATTTGTTTCTTCTATCTTCGTATTGATTACTTTAACCTCATTAATATGATTCTCTAACTTGTCCATACGCGTATTTTGTTGAGATATCATACTTTGCAACATATCCATTATTTCTTTTTTAAAGTCAGCTAAGTTATCATTCGTGGTTTCGTTTGATTGACGACGCCGTTTCGATCTTTGGGTAATGTTTACATCAAAGGTTTACATCATTACCGAGCTCTTCGGTGGCGTATATTTTTTGTAAGTCAGACTCAGAACGTGAAGGTGTATTTTTTTGGTTTGGTGGCGTTCTCGGCAATTTCGACATATTGTCTATTGATTTAGTTGAAATAATTGAAGAACAATCTCAAAAAGTGTTTCGCAGATTTGATACCTCGACCACAATGATACCACCGTGTTAGCCACAGTCTTAAAACACTCAGCTACGGGGTAAGTTAATAAGGACGGCAAAATTAGCGTTCCGTTGGTAGTTGTAGTATAGGTACTGTGTGACAAATTCGTTGTCGCTCTCATTTTCCGGTCATGCGGGTAGTGTCATAGTCCGATACACTGCATTTAACGAGTATTATAAACACTTCACAACTTTTTTAAAACTTTGAATGTTGTTATTGTATAGTTTTCACGCACTTTATCGATTGTTCACTTGTTATTTGTGTTTGCTGTGATGTTATTGTACTTTGTAGCATAAGTTAACCGAATAAAACTTGTTATTTACGTTTTAAAGTATATTTTAACATAGAGAGTACACGAACACGTCCGATCGGTAGCGCGTCGAGCGGCGGGGCAAACATGACAACTAAACTATGAGAACATACCTAACCATACGTACCTACCGACTAATTCATGTCAGTCTGGAGACGTCCACTGCTGGACATAGGCATTCCCCAAGGTTCTCCACAACAAACAAAGTTAATAATTATAAAATTCTACAATATAATTTACTTAATAGTGTTTAACTGCCTCCGTGGTCCAGTGGATAGCGTATGCGACTGCTGATCGGAGGCCCCAGGTTCGATTCCCGGGTCGGGCAAAAGTGTTACTGGGCTTTTTTGAATTCCCAGTAGTAGCAGGGAGTCTGGTGACGTGCCCGGTAACGACAATAGGCTCGCTCTCTATTACCTGGTACCTAAAAATTCATAGCGAAAAGTGGGGGTAATATTACACATCTGCCTACCCCTTCGGGGATACAGGCGTGAGACTATAAAAATAGTAAAAAGATAAAATAGTGTTTTATAAACAAAAAATAAATAACATCTCACTCGCGTGTAAAGTGGTCGCGCTTAATCGTCCGAGTAAGCAACGTCCGGGCACGTCCGGGTAAGTGTTGTATCCAGTAATGTATTCCGGTCGAGTGTCGCCGGGAGCGTCTGCAGGCACGAACTGCTCCACAAACGGGAGTAGGCCAACGCAACATCTAGATTAAACACCAACTAAAGAGCCCATTCATGTTCACTTCTCACAGAAGCTTTAAGAACCGGGTTGAGCTATTTTTGGGACGATTGATGAAAAAATTAGGAGTACCTAGGTATTGCGTCTGCCACGCAAGGATATCGTAAGAATAATTTTTCTTGAAAGTTCATATGCCACAATTTAGAAAAGCTGCACCCTTGGGTGGGTTTTACTTGTGTTTTGTTTTTATTTTTTCCTTTTTTTGGTTCCTGTTGTACAAATACCTTCTAATAACACCCATTAAAAGGGTACAGCCGATAAAAAAAACTTTATTTTCAGTTTTCTTCTCCTAGTTTCTAGTTAAACCACGGATGGACGGATATGAACTAAGGGTTTCATAAAGCATCGTCTCAATGTTCTCAATTAAGCAAATATCGTCTATCAGTAGTAAGTTTACCACGCAGTCCTATAAACCGGACAAGTGCAAACCAACGCGTTTATTAAGGATTCTATACTAAATGGCAGCAGGCTAGTATATCGGTTCAGGAATCTTGAATAATGTGCCTAAACCAAAAGCAATCAAACAACATTGTCCGCACTGCAGCGTACCTACATAGTGTGTCGCCTACCTACCCATCCTAGACAGGGCGCAATGTGACGAATTCCCGCAATGCGGGTCGCGGATCACCGCAATTGCTCTGTGGAGATCTGTGCAAGCACTTCACTTTTTAATAGCTATTGGACTTGTGCCAACCAATTAGAGTATGCTACTGCATATCAAGCGTTTGTCAAATAAACGACTACAATAAATTTTGCCAGCTTGATTTGTTTCTATTTTGCGGTTGTCCCAGCTATGTCAAAAAGGATAAAAATGTTGGCTACATTGTTTTATTACTCCAATACAAATGAAAGAACAGAACGATTTAACATTTAATGAAGTACTTAGTTATGAAAGCTTGATTCATTTCAGTGGAAAATAGTCTTATTTTTACATTATTTGGCATCTAAAAACGTGCACCTATCTATTCTACAAATTAAACTTCTGATATTATTTGCTAACTCATGTATGCGCTTTACATAGCTTATAAAATTTTGGAACTAAAAGAATCAAATATCCGCTTTTACCAAGATTTTTCTATCGCCAAATACTTCGGTGACTGAGACCGCGCAAAGAAGTCACGCGATCGACCAACAATTAGACAATTTCGCCCAGACACGTGTCGTCAATACGTTTTTTTGAAACCGTTATGTAAATACACATTCCAACGAACATTAATTTACAAATATTGTTAAGTATTTTCACCTTTGTAATTGATGAGTGTTTGCACTTTGCAGTACCTACGAGTTATTCCTAAGTGACATAACCCTTGTAACTTTGGAACAACATTTTGTTTGACAAAGAAACACATTGGGAATCGTCAGCGTAAAGACTTTCGGTTTCAACTGTCCAGAGATTTTCAGCATTCGCTAAGGGTTGCTTGCTTAAACTCTGGAATGTAGCTAATCGCTATCCATTTGGATTGCGGAGGTCAGGTCGGCAGTCGCTGAGTTGAAAAGTTAATATTCTGTCAAATCTATTTAGACTAGTGTGTGGACCCCAAGGTGTGTATGTGGAGTACGAGGAGAAAATCTTGGATGTAACTGAAAACGCTAAGATGATGATGATTAAGTTTTTGAGGAATACCTACTAGTTATTTTTTGTAACTGCGATTATAAGTTATACTATTACTGCCATTTTACTAAAGATCGTGCAATCTTGCTACCATTCTGAGATCAGACGACAATGCTCAGTGACGATATGAAGGCACATATTCATCTTCAACACATCATATCATCAAATACCAACAAAAGGCAGATTGCCAAAACTAAATAAATTGTTCAACATTCCAATATTGCATATCTTGTAACCTTACACAATATTTTTCACAAGCATGCCATATTTTACATAACCGCTAATTACTCGAGTTGGTTGACTTACTGCAACTGAATGTAATGAACTAATGAATGAAGAAATATCTGACACGATATTGCCAATATCGGTAAGTGTATCGACTGGTTACATGTGGTGTGTGTGGCTATGTGCGTTGTTTCGTGACCTCTACGCCTTGCACCGCCTGCCTCTGTCTGCTACCCTGGTACCGATGCCAACCTGACGTGACCTGATTATGGAAGTTCTTCGTAATAAAGATTAATGTAACATTCGCTAAAGGGGGATTACTGGCTGCTTGATTTAGTTGTTTATTTGTGGCGCTACCTACCGGTCTCCATCCACCAAGACGGTTGTTTCTCAAAGCTAGCTTAACATAGCAGAAATGTGGGTGTTACAAGACTTTCTTTTATGAGTCTATTGTGCTGACTGAATCAAAGGTGCTGACATAAAATCCATCTAACCTTTTATATATAAAGTAATTAAATATTGTGGTAGGAAGCAGAAGAATTAGAAGTAGGTACCTACTTACCTAACTTCTATTTCTTTAATAAATAAGAATAGAATATGATTCTTCCGCCATGGAAAATCTAGAAAGGCTTTTGAATGAGAATGTACCGACTTAAATAGGTATAATAACTACTTACTAAATTCCTATGTAGGTACATAATTATGTATATGCCTTTTTAGCCTGGACCATACTAATACGAATGTCTCACAAAGTCCACAAAGAGTATCACACATTACGACGATTATGCTGTTATATTTTTAAAAGGCGTTTGTATATATCTACGAAAAATAACATTGAATATAAGACAAATTTATAGATCGGGAAAAATAAAATTACCTACCAATGAAGAAAGAAAATAAAGAAAATCTTAGGTAATTATTACTTAATAAACATTCACTATACTATTTCTGAAGTGATATGACTGCGAGGAGTACTCTTTTAAAAAATAATTTACAGAGTAAAAGCATTCTGCTACAAGCCATTTCTTTATTGCAGTACAAAATTTAGTATAAGGAAGAGATGTAATATTCTCCGGTAACGCGTTATAAATAAGTAGCGCTATATACACAACTATCTTATTCTTATAAGTTCGACAATTTCTCGTTGTTGCTTCAATTCAGCATGTAGTTACTTTGTGTTTGTGAAAGTATAAAGGATCTTTTCTCTACATAGGAACTGGCTATCTGACCTGAAGCTGAAGATGTTAGTGTACTTTAGTACGTATATTAAGCTATGAGTTAGTGTTACGTACGAGTAAGTATGAGTATGATGACTGGACGAAGGCAGTGCTTGTCCCAATATATAAAGGCAAAGGTTCGCAGCAGGAATGTCAAAATTATCGCGGAATCAGCCTTCTTAGTGTAGTTGGAAAAATGTATGCCAGAATTTTGATTGACAGAGTGGCAAATGTGACGCATGACAAGATATGGGACTATTGTACTCTTTGGTGCAAGCGGGATTTCGGAAGGGAATGGGATGTACGGATCAAGTCTTTTCCTTGCGCTGCGTCACCGAAAAATGTCTGGCAAAAAACCAGAAGGTGTATTGCGCGTTCATAGACTTGGAAAAGGCTTATGATAGGGTGAATAGAAAGGACTTATGGAAGGTGTTATCCATGTATGGGGTGGACAGCTGTATAATAAGGGCTCTGAAATCCCTGTATAGGGATTCTAGAGCAAGTGTCCGAATAAATGGTGCCTATACGGATTGGTTCGTCATCTCGAAAGGTGTCAGACAAGGGTGTCCAGCCTCACCCTGGTTGTTCAACTTATTCATGGATAGCTGCATGAATGATATGAGAGAAACTGAATGCGGGATCGATATGGTAGGATTGCGTGTTAAGTGCCTGTTGTACGCCGATGATCAAGTCATCCTTGCACCATCGGCGAATGAGTTGCAAGAAATGATTGACTGCATGAATGAGAGCTTTAAAGCTAAAGGTACGAAAATTAATGCAAGAAAGACGAAAGTGATGGTGTTTGAAAAATATGAAAGTTTGACTGAGTGTAATATTACGATTGAAGATCATGAAAGTAGAATTAACGCAGTTGAGATGCGATCACTACGTAGTATGTGTGGGGTGAGACTGATCGATAGATTTCCATTTAGAATACGAGAGAGCAGTGGTCTGAAAGAAGATGTCGTGACTAGGATTGAGAAAGGAATGCTAAAGTGGTTTGGACACGTGGAGCGAATGAGTGAAGAAAGAATTACGAATAAGATTTATAAGGCAAATGTGTGTGGGCAAGTCGGTCGCGGCAGACCTCGTCGGACATTCCTCGATCAAATTGGGGACGTCCTAAAAAACGGCCAGGTCCGAAGTACCCGAAACCGGCGAGCATGTATGAAAAGAGTAATGAGTGTAGAGGAAGCGCGTGAGGTTTGTAAGGATAGAAGCAAGTGGCGTTCTGTTGTCTCTGCCTACCCCGACGGGAAAAAGGCGTGAGTATATGTATGTATATGTATTAGTTAGTGTTATATTTATTCCTAGGAGATTATTGGGTGCCACTAATTAATCTTCTTTGAGTTATTTAAAGCAGCAATTATACGTAGGTACATTTTCATTATGAAACTGTCCGCGTGAAAATTCAGTCGATAATGTCGATATCATTCAAACTCATTTTTTCATATAGGTTACGAACGAAAGCAACGCTAATGAACGTCAATTCGTTTTTTTTTACAACCAGGTTTGGGATGATAGGGCTATGAGAAGAGCCTCGAAGAAACTCATGCCACTCTTTTAAAATTTCATTTCCAAAGTGTTTAAGTAGGCTAGGCACGAGTACGTAGTAGGTGCTTATTCATTTAAGAAATACTGAGAAGGACGGCGTGATTGAGGATGGTTGCGGGCGCTGACAACGCCGAGCGGAGATAGAAGTACAATCATTAAACAAGTCGCCGCTGGACCAGATCGAAAAAAATTCTCATGACTCGCTCATAGAGTCGAGGCACACTAGAAACTGGTTTTTGTATACGAGTGTCAATGTGCGTGTAAAGTAACACTGGAAGTGACGATGTCTTGCTGAACTATTCTCGCCCTTATGGTGGTCTAGCGGGAGGTTGTTCGACTGTTATGTACCTACCTACCCCGAAATCTAAAAAATGATTGGATAAGAAGTAATCGCCCACCATCAACCATTCCTCCCACACACGAGTGCTGCGTCACAGCCCTGACCCAAGAGATGTTTGCGATCTACACGGTGTGCCGGCAGCGGCCATCAAGATTAACATCATCTAAATGACGAGGACCCAACCCTGTCATCATTCAGGGGAGGAAAAAAATAGATACGGCTCGAGATCTGTACTGGCTGGCAGTAAATGTTTACCTAAATCCGTCACTATTTCACAAACATTATTAATATCAACCTCTGATTTTACTCCGACCAGCGCAGCGGTCGGCAGGGCGCAGTGATAACAGGCAGTGTCTGTTGTATCGACGGCGATTTTAAAAAAAAAGTTACTATTGTAGTATATAGCAATAAATAATGAATATTGTGAGTTTCTAGCTCTTAATAGTGCACTCACACTAGTCAGTTGCTGCTTTTGTTGTTGGCTGCATTGATTACCTGCACTCGCACTAAACAAAGTGGAAATCCACCAGCCAAAAGCTACAATTTTTTATACTGTGTATCCGATTGCCACTATAGACATTAACTGTCAATGTCACATTGACTAATGCCCGCTGTCAGCCTGTCACTAGTTGTCAGTCAGAACACCGCGAAAGTGAAACGTTATTAGTGTTTTTCCATGAAAATTCTAAATAAAATTAATTCGCAAGTTGTAACAAATATTCAACAACATGTTTGCGAAGCCATATAAATTAAAATCAAATACCACATTGAAGAATTCAGAGAAGTAATCTTGAAAATGATTGCACCACATTGTAAGCATTGTTTTAAAGCATATTTCTTGAAATATCTCCGTCATTTGCAGGAAACATCTAGCTCAGCGTATTCAAGATGCGTTTCCGTCGAGCACAGAAGAGAAAATTAAGGAGTTGGTGCCTGTGAAGTCTACTTGTATTAGTATGAAGTTGGTGCTTCATTCCGGTGATATCGTCAACGTTTACTCGGTGGACAGCGTGCCGATGATCATAGAGACGGAGCAGCGGCTGCTGCCGACCGTGTGCGCGCTGTGGAAGGTGCCAGACCTGGTGCCAGTGCTTGTTATACACAGCCCTGTGTTGCCTAAGGTATGGAGAACAACAACATTGTTAAATAATATTTCAGTAGTCTGAACTACTTGTTTTGTAAATTTACTGTTCTGTTTAAGTGACTTATGGTTTTTTTAACATCATAGCAATGTATAAAATCTATGAATGTCCTGATAACATAGTTGTATAATGTTAATGTAAATATGTTGTGCCATATTGGATTTTAAGTAAATACTGCTTAGATCACCAAGTTATATGGGTTTGATTCTTGTGTTTGCACTCTAATGTTTATTTGTTTATTCTGGTTAAGGATGGCTCTATAAATTTGTATTTTGGTACCTACCAATTAAAATGTATGTATTTTTAATTCTTGGGATATGTTAGAAATTTGGACTTTACAATTTTTTTAAAAAAATTGGAGCCTTTCAACAACCAACAATCAGCATTTTTTTGTAATCATGCATGTAATATTTTACACATCAAGGTATGAAGAGATGTAATAATGCAAAATGAGGTTTAATATAATAATCTGTGTGAATGTTATAAATAGTGGTAGGCCTATGATATGTAATTGAATATAGACAAAACTGTGACTGTTTTCAGTATAGGTAGTATTTACATGGATAAATCATTGTTGGCACAAGGAGTTTGAATCATTCCCGCTGCATGTAACAGTTTATCTTTAATAGAAGTCAAGAATTGAATGAATTATCAAACCTTAGTTTCAGATAATAAACCTTTTAAATATGTCAATAGACAATGCACTGATTAGTGCAAAACATAATAGATTTTGTATTGTGTCTGGTTTTGCGGCATCCAAGAGGAGAAAGAAATTCATAATTTATATAATAATATTATCCACATTACAGATGCAAGGTGGTGCACCGCTATATCTGCCAGGCATGGCAACTCCAGCGGGCGGTGCGGGCTTCCCTCTGTTCCAGCGAGACGCAGTCATAGCGCTGTGCACGCAGGACAACGCGGCCGCCGCCGTCGTGGGGCGAGCGCTCATGAGCAGCGCTGACATGCTGCTTAGAGCTGCGTGAGTTTTACTTGATTCAAAGTCACAATCATTTTTCTAGGTCACACTCACAATGTGACGCTTATGAACATAAACTTTTTAAAGTTAATTACTTAATGGCATCTACATTTACTCTGTGATTGAATCAGGCCTTACTTGGTGGTACTCTATTGTGTACTAATGGAAATAAAGAAGAATACAGCCACCCGGCAATGCATCCTTTTTCAAATGCTCCTGAGGATCTCAAGAGTCTTTGGTATTTATGACATCAGTTCATAGTTGATGTATGTAGTGACAGAATAAGTATACAAAGTGCCTATAACTACTCCAGTTCATTTTGTGAGTGTTTGTTATGTTTACACAAAGCAAATAGTATCTTTCTAAAGAGATTAAAAACTTGACATCAAACCCAATAACAACCTATCTGGCGAGTGTGGTATAGTTAGCCAAAACCCCCTGACGCACAATGCAATGCAATTTAAGAAAGGCCCATGCAAAGATATTACAAGTAAATTAGAAGTAGATACGTTATAGGAGTACCAAAAGCAAGACGCTAAACAATAAGCCAGTAGGCAAGTCAGACATATGTGTGTCATGTGTGTGTGACGTCGCGAGCCGGCGTCATAGTGAAACTGACATCTTGTCAACCGAAATTAAAATAAAATATGGAGTTATCGATGTGTGCATTAGTGTACCGTTTCTACGGATTGATTACTACGTAGGTAACGTATCTATGACTTTTCTAATATCATTGGGCCCATGTATGTCCAGCAGAGGACTGCTAGAGGCTGCATGATACCCTAGGCAGTGGCACATTACACCCACATTTCGCCATGTTCTGTAGGTCCCACGTAATAAGGGGCGAACCTATTGTCGCTACCAGGTATTTTGCCTGACTCCGTGCTGCTACTGAGAATACGGAACAACCCAATTACACTTGCCCTACCCTGGTATTGAACCCGGGACGTCCCGATCAGCAGACGCATATGCTATCCAGTGGTCCACAGCTGAGGCTGTGATACCAATAATGTTTAATATTATTTTATATTTCCAGTGGAGTGTGTATGGAGACTTTTCATGTGATTGCCGACCTGCTGTGCAAAGACAATAAGTTTAGTAAGATAGAACGACCCAAGATGGGCCCCGCATCCTACAGCCGACATAACATTACAATCAATCTAGCGGCAGATATCAGTCAGGTAATTAACCACAGACATAGGTATAAAAGTTTTGTAATAATTTATTTATTTGTGATGTTGTTCATTATTATTTTTGCATTTCACTGTCACTAAACTATACACGAGGGTCAAACTGAAAGTTCTTAGAAAATCAAAAACTGATTACATTAGCCAGTTATTAGTTTTATTATATCTTTTCAAAATATTGTCCATTGACGTCAATACACCGCTGCATGCGATGGAACCACTGGGAAAAGCACTTTGCCCACTCGTCCTTAGGGGTCTCTTCAATGGCATCGCGATACGTAGCCACCGCTTCTTCAGCATTCATAAACCGCTTTCCTTTAAGTTTTTCTTTAATTTTTGGAAATAAATAAAAATCACAAGGCGCGAGGTCGGGGCTATACGGCGGGTGACCCAGTAATTCAACGTTTGATGTCGCCAAATAGTCGATCGTTCGCTTGGCGGTGTGCGACGAGGCGTTGTCGTGGTGAAGGAGGATCCTACTGCGAGGTCGTTTCTCTCGAACTTTTTCCAAGACAAGTGGCAAACAATTGGTAGTGTACCATTCTGCAGAAAATGTTTTTTGATCCTCTAACACAATTGTTGCGAAATTACCTATCCTTCCAAAGAACGAGGCCACCATTTTTTTTCCCGCACTTCGATCTCTCTTCACTTTAGTTGGCAACTCCTCGAAAGGAAACACCCACTGAGCAGATTGTCTTTTGGTTTCAGGATCATAACAGTAAATCCAGCTTTCGTCACCTGTTAGTATGTCGAACACAGCATTTGAGTCACCTCCGTTAAATCTTTCAATCATTTTACGGCACCAATCCACACGATGGAGTTTTTGAGCCTTAGTCAAATTATGAGGTATCCACCGGGCGCAAAGCTTCCTGACCGCTAAATGTTCGTGGAGGATTTTGTGCACTTGACTCATACCGATGCCTAAGCTTGTCCGAATTTGCTGATAGGTCACTCTTTTGTCAGTCTCTATCATACGCCGCACAACACAGATGTTATTTTCAGTCGTCGCCGTAGAAGGCCGACCCTCACGTACATCATCAGTGAGATTAGTGCGACCACGTTTAAACTCATTAAACCAGTTGTAAACAGTCGCACGAGATGGGGCTTCATCGTGAAAGGCCAATCGTAGTCTATCATAACTTTCTTGTTGACTTAAATGACATCGAAAGTCATAAAAAATCATTGCACGAAAATTTTCTCGTGTTAAATTCATGTTGACGTGACACAGACAATTTTCAATTTGCCGCCAAATCGTAAAACAAATGACAAATGAATGAAATATATACTCAGTAATATTGGCAAAGAGTTCTATTTTCAAATTTTAGAATATTTTTTTTATTATATTGTTTATAAGTGGCCAGTTCTAAGAACTTTCAGTTTGACCCTCGTATTATTTTAAATTACATAGTCCTTTTTGACTGTAGGAAATGAATAAAAATTGAATTAGGAGTCTTTAGATTTAACCTGCTTGGTAACACGTTAGGGGCCACCCATAAATTACGTTTGTAATAATTTACACAATATTCATGATTATTTTACCCCTTCCCCATTCTTGTCTCAGCTGTTCTTATACACCATCTCATTCAGCATACAATGACAAACTTCTTCGACTCCCTACCCCTCTATTTAAATGTGAAGTAACAACCCTTACACCTTTATGTAACTTATGAGTGCAATATACATATTGAGTAATAGGCACAATATCGATGTTCCAGTTAACCCTCCAACCAGCAATAAAAGAAGAATGGCCGTCGCTAGGCAAGAGGCCTTCACCCGTGACACCGCCGGTCCCCGCGACCGAGCCTCATGCTAGCCCCGTGGCTCCGCCCGCCCCCGCGCTCAATGAGCCGTGCCTCATCGCTGAAGAGGAACAGGACATGGAGCTAGACCAGAGTGGCGAAGATAATATGGTTATAGGTATTGTGGTTTAATCTCATCTTCCCAGCTTAATAATAATGTGCCCGGTAGATGGCAATAGACTCGCCCCCATTACATTGGGTCCGAATCGAAACATAACTGGCGAATTGTGGGTGTGTAATACAACTCTGCCTATCCCTTCTTCTTATTCCTTTATGTATCTCTCTCTGTATCCTAAAAATAACTATTTTTGCCATACAATGTTGCCTAAGCCGTGTGGTTGACGGCATAGAATACAAGTGTCACCACCCCCTATCTTCTCGTGGGTGTCGTAAGAGGCGACTAAGGGATAACACGATGCAAATACCATCTTTGCGTAGAGACGGAAAACTTGACATCAAATTATTATTATTTATTATTATTATTGTTACAAATTTATTATTATTATTATTATAAATGTGCGCGTGGGATCGGTCGAAGCTCCCTGAAACGATCTGGTTTCCTACAAAAACAAGGCATTTTTAGACTTTAGTGTTACCCTTGCTAAAATCTTCTTCCACCAGTTTCAAGACCCGATAACAAAATCCTGGAGTCGCCAGTGTCCGTTCAGTAGTTTTTACGTAAAAATGTTACAAACATCCAAACATCCCCGCAAACATCAAAAACATTTTGTTCTATGTTACAGAAGACAGTTCACAATCAGAAGATCTATCCATCCCTGATGATACAGACGGTCTCCTGCGATGGTGCCTACTGTCCTTCCTTAAAGTGCAAGCCAAGAATCAAGAATTTCCCTTTAAGACTAACCTGTTATACAAGTGAGGCATAATAAAGATTAATATAATGTAATGAGAGTGTTCCATAATGTTCTCAACAGACATGTGAAGTCTGCCAACTCGCGCTTGGCCAGCGTTGTGGACTATGGCCTTACCCTTCTCATAGGTAGAAGAGGCCCGTGCCCAGCAGTGCGACCGCATATACACATAATAATGATGTAACGACTCCTCAATCTGGAATTAAGTTTTCACTGAAATCAACATAGAACATTTTAATAAAGTCAAATTCAAATTCTTTTATTTTATCGTCATCCTATAACAACTAAATGCGAGTTTCTTACGGTGGGCACGTAAAGCGTCGGTCCCGGTTTTTGACTTAAGACAATAATCGTTTCGCCACGTCTGAAGTCTTTGAGCGGTCATAAACACCAGAGTTGGCCACACACTCACAAGAAACAAAAAATAAAGAACATTTCTTAAGAATTCATTTATGTTATGTGGTTATTTCCAGGAGTTTAATGCAGCTGTGTCCACCAGACAAAAGCATCGACGTGAAAAAATCTAGCTATAAGAAACTAGGAAAATTTCTTGAGGCCATGCAACAGGTAATGAAGGTTATAAATAACTAGCAGTGTTTACGATCACACCAGCGTTGTGCTGCTTCGCCTACTCCTCGATAAATAGACTGCGTAACATTAGTAGATGTTCTTACCACAGCATTCGAGGCAACGCTGTGTCGTTGTGGTGCCGATTAATGAAAACCAATGACACATAGAAGAAGGATCGTCTATAAATTACGTCACACATAAAGAAATAATGACACTATCAAGAATTAAATGAGAACGAAAGGGACAAACTGTGACAAGGACGGGGTAAGGGTAAAAAATGAACATCGTGCGACATAATTTATGGAAGGTCCTTCTTCTTCGTGTCAATAATTTTCGTTTAAAAGTTGATAACATACAGTTCACACCCTTAAAGGTGATAACTTAATGACACCCGCATAACTTTCAGCTTCTTTATTTGCGTTTGTCCATACAGTGTTTCATGACGTTTGGCGTGTTTGACGCTGTTGTATATGTTCAAGGAAGGCCTGGTGGAGGTCCGGGAGATCGAGAAGGGCGTGTCAGCGGTCACGGCGGTCAACACCGCTCACCCGTCCGTCCGGACACACCGGGTGCCGGCGGACATCCGCGCGAGTGTCCAGGCGACGCAAGCACCCACAAATAGTGAAGACTACGTGCCGCCCGTGGTGCGGGAGATGTTCTGTATAACCGCCGCTGTTGCTGATGTGTTCGCACCGCTTAAGTTAGTACACGTTACTTTTTACGTTTTATTATTTATATGGGTATGGGCGTATGGATAACGTCTACTACTTACGAAACAGAGCCCAAACCAATTTAATTCATTTATCTACTAAATCCACTTGGCTCAACAAGGGGCGGATAGAGGGCTCTGGTCCCCTTAAGCATCTGTTTTCATCAAAGACCTCTTCACAGAAATAAATAAGTACTTTTGATGAAACCCAGATGGAAGCCTCCTAAAACCCTACACCCCTACCATAAGCTATACAAAATATAGGAATTCAAACTTTTGTGGTCATTTAAACTTATATATACAAAATAATCGCCCACAAACTAGAATTCACCATAAATTATATTCATGATACCTTGTCGCAGGAAGGGCACGGCGGTGACCGCGGCGGAGGTACGCGCGTACCTCACGGAGTACGTGAAGACGCGTGAGCTTCACGCAGCACACAACAAGGGCGCCGTCACACTCGATGACACGCTCGCCAAGATCACCGGCAAGGCCAAAGGGGTAACTCAACAATCAACATGCATGCTTTTTACTTTAAATGGCCATTTTACACTACAGTCCGTTGACTGGAGCAAAAGATATCAAGATACTCACTTAATGCTATAGTAAAATTAAGTAGGTTGTGACACAGAAAATATACTGAGCATGTTAATAACAAACTAGTCAACTCACTGATAAATGTTTAATGTCACTGACAGTTAGCAATGTAGAAGAGAAACAACCAAATGAGTACTGCTACTTCAACACTTGGAAGGACAGTAAACGGGACACAGTAGTAGTTTTATTAGAAAGACGCGGTTAGTGTCCTTCAAAATGCTGCACGTAAGATATGTGATTTGTATGATAACATACATAGACTCACGCCTGTTTCCCCGAGGGGGTAGGCAGAGACATATTAAACGCCCACTTTTCGCCAGTGTTTTGATCCCACGTAATAGGTGGCGAAAAATATCCCTATTGTATGATAAAGTTTATAACTTTTTAGAGGTATTGCTATTTTTGTGAATGCACCTATCAAACCTATCTAAATTATACAGCGAAATAACCTCATAATAATACAATTTTGTCTTTTTATCTGTGTGTGCAGGAGACAGTAAAATGGGACGTGTTAATGTCGAGCGCTCAGAGTCGCATGACCCCGAGCACCGAGATGCGCTTCGAGGACGGGACGGTCCGCCTCACCAAGACCAAACTAGAACCCATCAAGATGCAGGTCGCCTCTAGAAGTGGCAACAAAAAGGTACAACAGGTGTCTTCCCAAAACAACTTTACTACAAGTAGTAACATACTGGATTGATCTCAAAACTAGGCATAGATTAAATACGTACATAATATAATATGTAAATTACACACAGTCACAGAACAAATCATTGCACTCATCACACAAAGATTTTCCTGGGTGGGACTCAAACCCACAACCTCCGGCTTAGGGTCAGCGCAGACAGAACGGAGCGCAGCGAAGAGAATTTTACTAACGCACTTGAAAGTAAACTTTAAAATTATTACAATAAAGTGCATAAACGGATTCCCGCGTATCTTCGAGGACGCGCGAGCATTTTTTGTCAGGTTCAAGCATTTATGCACTTTATTTTGATAACTTTAAAGTTTAATTTCCAGTGTATTTATAAAATCCTCTCCGCTGCGCTCCGTTCTGTCTGCGCTGACCCTTAGCAGTCAGTATTAATAAGCACTAACACTAACAAGCAAACCAGTTAACAGCAGTAACAACAATCAAGCTAGAGCTGCTTATAATGGAGTGTTGCTAGTACAAACTGGCTTGAACAATATGGGAAAATAGTACACTAACATTTTATTTGTTTACTTACCTAACATGGCAGTAACATATTGACAGCTAACGATGTTCCATAATGATAAATAATCGTTTTTACAAGTCAGTCACTAATCATCCTCTACTCAACAAAAACTTTGACATTGTGGCAATGCAAAAAAGGTGACGTCATGTAGTTTGTTAAATTAAAAGCAACGGACGAAACGATTCTGTCGTTAGTTATATACGAGATTCATTCTTCCATTAAAAAGACGAATAAATTCAAAAACTATTGGACCAATTTCAATCATTTGACGCCATCCATCAATTACATCACACGTATGGAGGGTGTAGGGGGTATTTATTTATTGGGACATATATCAGTTATACATTACATTACGTGGTAAGTTTACAGTAGACATTTTGTTACTTATGTATAACCCACACCTATGTCTGCAGAATAATGTTAAATAAATTTCGAGTATTCAAAGGTCATGCGAAGTTGAGCCAAAGTATCATTTATTGATAAAAAAAAAACTAAACATAATAAAGAAAATGGAAGAAACGAATGTGGAAATGCTAGGACTAGCGTTTGATTTCATTAGTTATTGGAAATTATATTATTATTTACTGGTTTATATGTTTTTATTTATAACTTAATTTATAGGGACATAATAATAAAACATAATTTTGTATCTGAAGCTTAATCTAATCTAATCTAACCTAATCTAATACAAAAAAACATAAAACAAATCTAAAAGTGAAAATATTTACAAGGTTTAGGCGTCGTAAAATGCCTCCGCATCAATGTCATCGGGTAACGTGCCCAGAAGGCTGGCAGCATTGCCACGCTGGATGGCAATGCTGGTTCTTTGAGCAAAGAATAAACCAGCCTTCTGGTCACGTGAGACGTCGATTAATCGTTTAGAAATTTCCCGGAATAGAGAACGAGCACTCGGACCCCATGAGCCTAGCGTTTCCACCCCAAACGGCTCAAACACGTAATTACTCACTAAATTACAGTATTTGCGTCGTTTGAGGGTTTCCGCAGTTGCAGCAGCAGCGCCGGCGTGGCCTCCCGTGCTTGGAACATGTGATGGCGCGAGGGTGTCTACGCAGGTTGCGTCCCACACCAAAGGCCTACCCATTTTCCAAGGCAACAATGACATACCATCAGGTCTCTTACCGTCGTCACATACCAAACCATTTGGTTCAAGTACAGCTGGTACGCCAGACGCGACAAGAGCACGACGGATTATGTCATTTAGATGGGCATGACGAGGAATTCTACCAGCGCTTCTGCTGCAAGATAGCCCATGGTGTCCGAGGCTATCGACGTCTTCTCCACAATGACATCGATGCGGAGAAACACACGGAGCACCTAAACGCAGACAGGTGGCAATACGGAATGTCTCATCGTCCAACATGGTTCCTGTGTTAGACGATGGTAGTGCCTGAAGCCATAGACCGGATTCCCACTCTCCCACAGCCAGCAAGCGAGCACGCTCTGTAACATTAAGAGATGTATCCAAAAGACTTTTTCTTACTATGTTACAAAGCGGCGCGTCCCACTGTCTTTGGGAGAATAGGTTGGTAGGCAAATCAGTGCTTGGACACGCCATTTTCCAGGCGTTTATAGCTTCGGTTTTGCACAACACTTCTGAGTTAACTAGTGTAGTAGGTAATAAGGCATAGGACATGCGCCAGCTCCCACGGCATGCTGAAAGCATTGTCAAACCGCTGGGACTGTCAGATGCTCGGCCGATGGGTGAGGCTACACACCCAATTAAATTAAATATAGGTATCATATTGTTTGTTGTGTAAGTCTGAGTGTCCCGTGATTTTGTGTTTATCTGTGTTGTATTATCATTTGTATTTATGTAGTTATGTATGTTTTACTAACAATAGTCTATAAGTCGTTTTGTAATACTAATCCTATGGACCTAACAGTCTGCAAATAAATGAATATTATTATTATTAATAAAATTTTCCTAGTTAACTCTTCCGTGCTGTGGACCGAAGATAGAAACGCCGGTAAACTAACACTAGAAATTTTGCGTATACCGAGCCCACCTAGACGTATGGGCAAAGACGCTTGTAGCCAGGCTTGGTCGTTCAAATCCACATTTAATATTCTCTTTAAAGTAATTTGGATAATTTTGTCGATTTGTTCTAAAAGTGATTTGTTTGTCCAAAGTTGGGAAGATCTAAAGGCATGTGTGAATTTTGGGACGAAAAGACAATATCAAATAATGGTATAAGCCGAATGAATATTAATTTTGAATAAGCGATCAGAAATTCCACAAAAAAATTGTTTTAGGATTGTATGATAGATGAGGTGGTGATGTATGAGAGCCACTGTGACAAGGAGGGGGGGAGGGGTCAAAACATCATGAAAATCGTGTGACGTAATTTATAGATGGCACCTTCTTTCTCTATAAGAATGCTACATAACCACTGAATATTATATGCTAATTCTAATGTCCACCTGTGTGAAGTCGCGACCGTCCACTATAGTATTTTCGCTGTATAATGATATGCATGACAGTTCATGACTGACAATTATAGTGATGTAACCTAAGAAAATTTAAGCGATTATTTATAAATATCGAATAAATTGGCAAACGACATGCAATCGTACGTAGTTACCGATTTTACATCTTAGAAATAAATTCATATTAAAAGTGTTTTGGCAAATACTTTCACAAATAAAACGCAGTAATTTTAATTTTTTATTATTTGTCACTGTCACTCGAAATAAAACCTCATATCTGAATCGGAATCTTCTCCGACTGAGACAATTAATTGCTGATCTCAAATTCGGTCGAGGTGGACATATTTATCCCAGACTGTAAATATTGTCGATTGTGTTTCTACGACTAATTAATGTTATCAATGTAGGGATTTCGTATTGCCACCACATCGGAACTATCTATGTCAGTTATTGAATCTTTACGCTCACGTTTCTTCGGAGTGGACAGCTTCTTGTCTTCAAAACTAGTTTCTTCAATTTTTTTTTTGGTTATTCGAGAAACTGAAGCCTAGCCTTTGTCCAGAGCTACCGTAACTCTGTACACAACACTGTCGATCGGTATTACCGGGCCCCCGTTTGCACGCTCTCGTTTTAAGAAGGTCCTCAAACGAAGCACTAACTCACGGCTTTGAGAGTTTAAAACTATCTTTTTATTTTATTTTTACTACTAAATAAAACACAACAAGAAATAAAAAATAACCAGCCAAACAGGCAGAATCACAAACCGCATACATGGCGCTCGTACTGATACTGACGTATTCGATCACAAGATGGCCGCTCCTATTCATCGATTTCATGTCGATTCAATGGTGTCAATCTCTGCTGACAGAGGTTTCGTTTCATGCATCTGACATTTTGAGGATTATATTTTATTATATTTAAATAATTTATTTACAGTAAATAATGATTATAAAAATAGAGAGAGACATACTAGTATCAATTTACTTTGTAATTTTTAATACATATTTTTTTAATAATTGTTTGTTTTTTGCCAATTTATTTTCATAAGTTGAAAGTAGTATGCGTGATATGTAAAATGAGAACTGTCATGCATATCATCATACAGCGAAAATACTATAGTAAAAGATATTTTGTATGTATAATAAAACTTGTCTTTTTTGCTTACTAGGTGACGCTAGTATCAAACCTGGAAGCGTTCGGGTTCAGTCTGCCTGCACTGGCTCACGTGTGCCAGACGGGCGTGGCGGCGTCGTGCGGAGTCACTCGCTCGCCGGGCTCCAAGTGCGACCAGCTCATGATACAGGGAGATCAGGTAACTAACATCTAATCTAAAGAGACCTTGCAACATACCTACCTGTGGTGTGAAGAATAGACAAACCTACACTCACTCCTTTCTCCCATCAGGATAGGCAGAATGGAAGAACTTGCTTGAAGAATAGAGTATTCTAGAATTAAAAATTGATTGTCATGCAGATCTGCTCTTGAACATAAAAAGAGTTGATGCTCTTCAGGCTCCCAAAATCATTGTATTGTAACCCATCACTATTAAATTGACATAAACCTTGCTAAAAGATATTCGTCATGATTCGTATATTCAGACTCAGATTGACGCTAACGCTAACAAAATAGGAAACATTACTAAAATTATTATTATAAAAAGAGTTTTAGTTTGTTACCTATCCACCATCTATGGAAAAATTATCTCTATGTACTATAATATTCACTCAAGTAAAAGTGCATTGACAACAGGTAATATGCAGTTAATCTTGGTAATAAATAATATAGTAGTAGTATAGTAAAGACAGCTAGTGTACCAAAAAATATCCAAATCCATTCAGATTTTTGCCTGAGGGAATAAACATATACACAAAGAAACTCACAATAACTTCCAAAATCCGACGACGTGTCGCGGCGGGCTGCGGTACGATTGTATCGAAACAAAGTAATATGAATACTAAACGCATTGAAATAAGAATAAAAATGACTTGATCAGTAATAAAATCCTTTGCCATGCCGTGACGTCAGTTAGCGCCGGCCATTACTAGCCGTTTCCCGCGACCTCAGGGAACTACTTCGCATACCCGAAAAACCCAACTATCTTACTGACCCCTATTTTTTCTAAAATAAAATATAGCCTATGTTACTCGCAGATAATGTAGCTTTCTAATGGTGAAAAAATGTTTAAAATCGGTCCAGTAGTTTTTGAGTTTATCCATTACAAACAAAAATACAAAATTTCCCTCTTAATAATATTAGTGTAGACTATTATTAATTAATAAACATACCAAATGTAATTTTTAACTAAAACATGCATTCTATTTTTCAGACATACTTTGTGGCCAAACTACTGATAGAGAAGTATGGACTACCCAAGAAATATGTGGAAGGAGCTGACAAGGCGCTGAATAAGAAGAATAAATGATTGTACAGCATTCAGACATTACCAGTGATATTGTGACAACACCAAGTGTGCAGTGATACCAGTGTGATTACTAAATAAAACAAAACTCATGAGCTTTTCCGTTTATTACTTTAACTTTTATTTCTTACAAATACCCTATACATAACTAGACTAAACACAAGGAATAGTTATGGCAACCATAAAACATTTATTCTAAATCGTAGTGCTACGCACACGTGTACTTACTATAATACTTAAAACAATTAGTAACTTAGTTCTGAAGTGGAAGACCGAAGACTAAAATGTGTTACAATTCATACTTATATTTAATTAACAATCATCTTGTTTATAATACATCTTGTTTTTCAAAATTTAAATATAATCTTCCAAATTTAATTATGTAGTAAAGCCAAATCACTGACTGTGATAAAAAATTTGGTAAATTTTATTATTGTTTATAAATAGGGCAGATTGCCTCTGCCTTGTATTATTGAATAATCCATATTTGACAAATATATTTATACAAAGTTGTGTATGATAAAAAAAACTCATAAACTTCTTACTATACATTTGATAAAAATTTGAAATAAAATGTTTATATAAAATATATTTTTCATATAATTTCTCTATTCTAAGGTTAGGGTGGGTTGATGTCCGTATTTTGTTCATTATGTACAAATAATAAAATAAGATATAAAACAGAAATGCCTGTCCAGGTGAACCATGAGGAGCACAGGGCGGCTGGAAGCTTTCTTGTCACTAAACTATAACCTATGTTAACATACTAAACCACAACCAATGTTACAATATTATAATGTAACTATAAAATGTGTCTGATAAACTAATTATATGCCTTAATGCAATTTCCAAATAACTTTCATAAGAGATCGAATAACTAATCACAACTTGAAGAAATTAAACTTACCTATACTTAGAATTATATTTTAGTGGCTGTCATAAACTTAAAGGGTGTTTTGAAGTTGAGCAGAGACTTGCGACTTTTAGACTTCTTGACATCAGGAGGAGCAACAGGGGTCTGTGGCAAGTACTGCTTCATGGCTGAGCGAGTTCTCACTGATACACTGCCTTCACTCAATTTAGTGCTGCTGGACTCCATGCTCCAATGACTCCTAGCAGAGAACATAGACTGTCTTGAAGAGTCAGACTCTCGAGAAGTGAGACTGGTCTTAGATGGAGTTTTCCTTATACTACTGTGATTGGTATTCGTAATGTCACCAAATATGTTCTTGGTAGTTTTAGCTTGTTTTGAAGGAGATGAGTGACTCCAATTCATTGATGATCTCTTTTCCGAAGTTGACTTTTTCAAGTCTAAATATTTGAACTTATTGATGTCCTTAGTGAGGGCATCCTGTCTCGGCACTTGATACCCTTCATTATCAACATTGTCCAACTCATAAAATGTAAGTGTAACACTGTCATCACTTTCTACAAACGGATTACTTGCTGTAAAGTGCACTTTTTTCGTGGAAACCTCTGGGAAAATATTTCGGCGTGGCATGTTCTCCTTTGTGAATTTAGTGGCAGTGATGATGATGCTGCCGTCACCGGTGTCGGCGGACAGCGAGCTGTCGAGGTCCTCGTAGCCGCAACTCTTCCTGCGGCCGCGCGACCGCACCGAGCTGCTCCGCGGTCGACGACGCCGCGGCACAACCGCACGTTTATCAGGCTTTGCTTGTGTGATCATGGCTGGCAGAGTAATACCATTACTTTCACTGTCACAAGCTAGCAGATCCTGTGAAGTGTTCAGTGGTATGATCTTGGTAGAGGGGCTGCTGACTATTTCTTTAGCTATGAGGTCCCTCTCCCTCTGATTGAGCGACTCCTCGCGCTGCCTGAGCGCCGCAATGCGCGACATCCACTGCTCACTGAGGGTCTCCTCAGATATTCGCTGAGGGCAGTTTTTGTACTTGTCCACAGCTGCAGAAAATGGTCTCCTACAGCGAGGAACAAAGCCAGGCAACTCCAGAGCCAGTGCAGCCAGTGTAGGTGACAATGGGCCTTGTGGAGAAAATGACTCTTCAATTTCTCTGCTCGCTTTAACTTTAGGACTGACATTACAGTAAATAGGGCTTTCTCCAATGTTGAACAGAGTCCTGGGTAGAGGCTCAACTGCTCTGCACAGCTCTACAGCTTTTTCAGAATCACATTTGTTCACATCTGAAGTAATGTAGGAGTGTTCAGCTGAGACAAGTATCTCACTGAGACATTTTGACCGAGACTTTGTTTCCAAGTTCATGAGAACTGTGGGATGATACAGGACGACGTCTGGGCGCAGGTTAGCGTTTCTGTCGTCCATCAGAAAGCTTATGATATCCTTGAGGTCATCACTGTAGTGGAACTCCTGTATCTTGTCGTTGTTGGCGCCAGACCGGTAGCACAGGGTGTGGATAACTTCGCCGATCTGTCGCATCACGTCCACTGAGCTCGCAGTCGACGCCAGCTCGAAGCAATTGATGCGCAGCTCCCCACTTTGGTCGACGAAAATTGAACTTGGGGTGATGCATTTTTGTATGACGACAATGTTTAGGGTCTCGACAGCTTTACAAACCCGAGCTAGCTCGCGCAACAGGTGCCAGATGAAGCTCTCGGCGATGAACTTGTCAGTGGCCTTGCAAACTTCAATTAATTCCTGCACACTGCGCCACGAATTGTATTCAAGGACAAAGTACAATGTTTTCGACGGACTATGGAGTATGGTGTCGTAGTACCGCAATAAGCTCTCTGTCCTCACTTTACTTATTGTTTTCACTTCGTTAACGACGTTTTGTATTTGTTCGTGCGAGTACGCGGAGCAATTGTACGCCTTCCACGCAAATATGTTGTTGGTGACCTTGTGTCTCACTTTGTAGAACGTACCGCCACAGAAAACGTCTATAACTTGATAATCCTTCAACTTTTCCGCCATTATATTAGATGTTATTTGTTATTTCACTGATTTTACATTTTGGGATTGAGACAAAGCCACGAAACGTTTGAATTTACTCGACGGTTACGAAATTAGGGATGTGAAACATGTTTAAGTTTAAAAAAGTCGATAATCAATTCAGCGTTCCGTTTTAACGGTTATTTCTAAACTTTTTAAAGCGTTGTCTATATGTAATATTGTATGTTTATATATTTTCACAATTTCTCTGTATAAATTGGCCTGTAAATCTAATATATAAAATTCTCGTGTCACAGTTTTCGTTCCCATACTCCACCGAAACGGCTTGACCGATTTTGATGAATTTTTTTGTGCTTATCCGGTATCTATGAGAATCGGCCAACATCTATTTTTCAAAAAATAAAAAAAATTTGCAAAACAACGTTTGCCGGGTCAGCTAGTAAATTATAATAATGTATCCAAAAAATAATGTTACTCTAAAAAAAAAATATTTATCTATGAATTATTTGAACATCACATAGTTACATAACATTATGAATTAGGTATAGTTTTCGCCAAACTTCTTGTGCTCTCTGAAGTTGAACGATGCAGGTGTTTGCGCAGGTACAGTCAAACAGAAAATCTTTACAAAAAAATATATTTCAATGTAGGTATATATTTTTATTACCACGACAAATAAATTAACTTTTAGTTAATTGTGACAGCAAATTAATGAAACAAATGTGAATCAAGGTCTAATCTATTTAGGCAAAAAGATGTTGAAAACTGGAAACATATATTATCTACGTACATTCATCCCCATTTTCCTTATCGAGTCACGGTAGAGGTGAGGAATATTCTTGGTAGATGGCAAACAATTAAACAAAATAGTAAGTGAATATCACAGACGTATAAGATTGTATAGGTAGGTAAGTATAAAATAACAAAGAACAAATGTAAATAAAACAACAACAAGCGAATAAAAACACAACATTATATCAAATAGATATTTCTAAGATGCGTGGCGCGTTTATTAGTGACTGTACTTTACGGAAGATTCGAACACAAATTCAAATTTCAAATGGAATAGAACATAATGTTATCCGAATGCAACCAATCATAGCCGAATGCGTCATGCTACAAATCGTGAAGTCCCCCCCGCTACCCGCCCCCATCCCGTTGACACCTAATTTTCGATTACTGCGCAGCGATACGCAGCAACTTCAGAGGGAACTAGCAATTTGGCGATACCTATATTAGGTAATCACTTATTACCGCGTATATTTGAATATCACCGCATAATTGAATCTTGGCAACAAATATTACTATGAGAATCGAAAAACATTCAATATTATTTCTTTTCAGAATTGTTTTTTCAAAAATAATAAATATAATATAAAAATAATAATCATTTTAACTAATAAAGCTGTAATAACAAGCAGTCTGCAGTATATCTTAATATTGTTATTATCATGATAAATCTTAAAAAAACAGATTTACCTGAAACTTTTCTACTTTAAGCATTTAAACTTGGGTATTTAATTGGGTTTTAATGAAGGGTCATTAAAGACTATGTAATATTTTGCTCATTTAATAACGCTTTTTGCAGGCGGAGCTATGACGAGCACTAGTTTTATTAGATACATGGAGTTTTATTATCGTATAGGCACATCACTAAATGACATTGACAATTCGTTCAAAAACCGGTTAAACCAGGTAGCTTCGCGCGTTCGGTTTGGTTCTTGTTTCTTTTTTTTTTTATTAACGGACTCTCAAAAATATTTATAAAATATATAATTATTTTTGAGAGTCAGTTAATTTAA
The DNA here is from genome assembly GCA_944739405.2 of Euclidia mi. NCBI lineage: Eukaryota > Metazoa > Arthropoda > Insecta > Lepidoptera > Erebidae > Euclidia > Euclidia mi. The sequence continues at coordinate 2,651,375 of OX123195.2, read as the reverse complement.
TACTGACGTATAAAAAAAAGATTTTACTAATTAATTGTCGGCGAGGACTGATGATGAGGGGTTTGTAACTGAACGCCGATATATTGATAATGCGCGGTCTAATGAAATGTTAAGAAACTTACCTATCAAGACGTAGACATCACATGGACAGCTCTGTTAGACGTCGATGCCAAGCATTTGTCAGTATGTTTCTTCCGGAATCATGTCAGTGCGACCTGTAGGTTAAAAGGTTATATGATTCCACTGTCTGGTAGTCTAGTATTGCAGTTCTATCAATTTCTATTTAGATTACAAATATATAACTTTCGGGGTATAATTTCATAATAATATCTACTACCTGTATACAGGTCTGTCACTGATATCAGGTATCAGGTGTTTTATCTGTCGGGTATTTCACCGCTCTTTAAGTGTCGGTCTGCTCACCGCTCTGTAAGTGTCGGTCTGTTCACCGCTCTGTAAGTGTCGGTCTGCTCACCGCTCTGTAAATGTCGGTCTGCTCACCGCTCTGTAAGTGTCGGTCTGCTCACCGCTCTGTAACGGACGTCTCCGTTCTCTCCCCACTGAGGCATAAACGTCTTTATCCTCAGCAGAGGTCTAAACACTTCTACTATTACAATACAGAATTACCATACAATACATTACCAATTTCCAGATACGTAGAAACAATGGGATCCCATATAATTAGCTTTACAACACTAGCTACTCGCAAACAGTAGGAATCACTAAATACTTAGCTCCAGCGCCCATTTGTGATATCCATGTAGTCAGCACATGCACATCTAATATTGTGTCGGCACATCAAAAAATATTCATATACATTTACTATATTTTCATTTCTAATATGATTTTACACAGTATAATGTTTCAAATGACAATGTCAATACTATGAAGTAATAAAGTAATTTCGTATTCTTCATATATCAAGTTCAAACCTCAAACGTAGAACCGTCGGTTGTGGCCAGTACTTACATAGAGGTTGGTTGTTTAAATTACATAGAGGTTGGTTGTTTAAATTACATAGAGGTTGGTTGTTTGAATTTCTCCTGTACACTATCTACAAATCGCGAGAAATCGCGACACTCCCGCCGGGCAAAATCCTAAGACTATAATATATAGATCGCGAGAGATTGTACGCGAGAAATCGCGACACTCCCGCCGGGGCAAGATTACAAAAGAGTGGTGTGTAAGTTACGAGTCCATTCTTTTATTTTTTCTAGGGCTCGAATTGCTGCTGCTCGTTTTTTACCTACTTCGTTTGAGCTATCTTCTGTAATCTTTTCAATAGTGTCTTTGTTACGTGTATCTAAATCGTTATTGTCGCCTTTCCCATTTATCTCAACATCTATTTTATCTGTGTTTGCTTTTATTGTTTCTGTGTCATTATCTCTAACTTCTGCGTTTTTTGTCGTCTCTATAGTATCAACTATCATTTCATTATCCTTTTGATTTAATATATCAACTGTCTCTTCTTGTCTAACATCTGGCATCTGATATACTGACATTATTGGATATTCATTTTCTAAATTAAACCTTTCGCTCTCATTAACGTCATCTTGTGTTACTGAATTCTGTTCTTCATTTTCCTCTACCTCTAGAGGATACAAATGCGCTATAGAACGTGTGAATATGTTATTTCCTACTTTTACTTTGGCCACTCTAGTCAGTCCGTCCGAACTCTTGATTATTGACACAATTTTTCCAACCTTCCAATCGGTTCGATTCTTATGTTCTCCCTTTATCTGTACAACTTGACCTTCTTTCGGAATACCTTTTGACGTTATACGTGGTTGTTTATAGGAGTGGCTATATCGCTCTCTGAGACTTGTCAAGTATCTATTGTGAAACATTTCCTTGAATTCATCTAACATTACTAGAGTTTTCCTCCACCCTCGAACTAAATTATATTTTGTCGATGTGCCTTCTATCTTAGACTGCTCTGGAACTGTATTTAACGTAATACATCTGCCAGCTTGTAGAAAATCTGATGGTTTAAGAATATGTTCTATTTCGTTATCAATGCATGTTAAAGGTCGTGTATTTATTGTAGCCTCTATTTCTTTGACAATCGTTGACAATTGACTATCACTTAAAAGGTGTTTTTGTAGAGTCCTTTTCATACAATGTTTCACTAATCCGACTAGTCGTTCGTAAAATCCTCCGAACCAAGGAGCTAGTTCAGGAATAAACCTCCATCGAATTTTATTCTCCACACAGTATGCATTGGATAGTATTTCAGATATCAATTTGAAATGTAATGCATTGTCTGAGGTAACAAGCGTTGGTATTCCTCTTGTCGAAATCATTCTTCTTAACGCCAGTAAACCTTCTTCTGCTGTTAAATTTTGTACTACTTCCAGGTGTATGGCTCGAACGGCTAAACACGTGAACAAACAAATCCATCTCTTACTTGTCTCGTTTTCTGATGCTACCATTACAGGTCCTAAGTAATCTACGCCTGTAAATGTAAATGGCATTGAAAAGTTTACTCTTTCGGGTGGAAGAGCTGGGGTAGGTGGTAGTTTGTACGGTCCACCTCCATGTTTTACACATTCCGGGCATTTTCTTATGATCTTTTGAACTTGAGCTTTTCCTTGTGGAATCCAATACGTATCACGTATAATACTAAGCGTGTGGTTTGCACCAACATGATAATTATCTTTGTGAGTTTTCAATATGATACTATTAGTATATTCACTCTCTTTTGGAATCAATATGGGATAACGTTTGTCATAAGACCAGTCTGTATTTTTAAGACGTCCTTTACATCTGAGTATGCCATCCACATCCGTGAATAAACCTAAATTCCTTTTTAGATCTGTTTCCTTTCCCTTTAATTCTTCAGAAAAATATTCGCCTTGAATTCTTTTTATTTTCATCACTCTGGAATCTAATTGATCTGGATGAATATTTGAATTCTGGTTTTCTTTGATATTATCTCGTTCTAAAATTACGTTATTCGCGAAATCAAGATCCTCCTCAACAATAAAAGTTGAAATGGTGCACCTGTTCTTGGGCCAACTGGCCTGATCCTGTGTCAAAAATTCTGGACCATTCAACCATTTGTTTCCAACTTCTGGCGATGTCGACGGTCGAGTGGCAACATCTGCTGGATTCAGTTCAGAAGGAACATGTCTCATGATTAAATTTTTATTACTTCTAATTTCATCAATTCGTTTTGATACAAATGGTGTCAATAGTTTATTAGAATTAAACCAATCTATAACTATCTGACTATCAGTCCATATCAATTGCTTTGTGATATTTAATTGAATATGTTTAAGAACATATTGTATCAAACGGCTCCCTATTACTACTCCTAAAAGTTCAAGTCGTGGTATTTTTAGGTTATCTTGATCCTTGGTTGGTACTAGACGTGATTTTCCAATGACGAAACTTTTAGCGTTATTTCCAACTATATAGACCACTGCTGCATAAGCTTTAGTAGATGCGTCTGTGAAACAATGTAGTTGACAATCCACATTCAATAAATTCTTAATATAGCATCTAGGTATACTGACTTTCTTAATTTCCAATAAATCATTTTGTATGTCTGACCATTTGTCTAGTAATCCAGTGGATAACTTTGTATCCCATTTTATTTTTTGTTTCCACAACTCCTGCAGAAATAACTTTGCTGGTAGTAATGCAGGCGCTACATACCCACATGGATCGTAGATAGATGCAATAACTTTTAAAATGCCTCTTTTGGTTACAATCTTGTCTGTTAAATTAAATTTCAAATGAAGTGTGTCTGTTTTTACGTGCCAATACAAACCTAAAATTTTAATTATTTCGTTCGAATTCTTATCTGAAATCTGACTCATAAAGAGTTGTGAATTTGAACTCCATTCTCTCAAGTTCATTGATATTTGTTGGAATGCCCTTTTCGCTACATGGTACAACTTCAGACATTCTTCTTCTGTTTTTACTCCGGTTACCAAATTATCCACATATATCTCTTGAGCCAATGTTCTTATTTGATTATCTTCAGACTTCTGCAAATGATGTTTGATAGTTGCGTTTAATAGAAATGGACTGGAAATTATACCGAACGGTACTCTGGTAAATCTTAGATGAATGAGATTTTCTTTATGTGGAGGCTCCTTTATGTCTTTCACCCATAGAAATCTTGTCACATCTCTGTCCACATTTTGTAGACCCATCTGTAAAAACGCCTTTTCTACATCAGCCGTTATTCCAAAATTGTGACATCGAAATTTTAAAATAAGTCCGGTTAAATCTTCCAATAGTATTGGACCACGGTATAAACATTCGTTTAAACTTTTATTATCCTTTATTTTAGCTGAAGCATCATAAACAATTCTTATGGCTTTTCCAGGTGCTGTTACGCAATGATGAGGTATATAATGAATCGGATGTTCATTCTCCTCCATTACTGTAATTTCTTCTATGATTCCCTTTTTTAATTGTTCTTTCAAAGTGTTGTCATAATCCAGCAAAGTTTTTGAACTTAGTATTTTCATTAAATTTACTAATCTTCCAAATGCTAATCCAAAATTTACAGATAAATTTGGTGGATATTCTTTCCATGGCCAAGTTACATAGTATCTGTTATCTTTATATTCTGTAGTATTGTTAAAGTGATTGATTGCTTCTTCATCCCTATTTGCCCTTGGTGAATCTATTATCCCTATGGACTCCAAGTCCCATAAACATTTTAAATTTATATTATCTAATGGTGGATCAGGATGATGTAATCCAAATTCGTATGATGATTGGAAGTAAGTTAACGCTGTTAGCTGATCAACCTGTTTCTTGCTTGTTGTTCCTGATAAAATCCAACCAAATTCGGACTCAACCAAATATAAATTCTCTTCAATTTGTTTTTTATTGGTTGACATAATAGAATAATAGTAATCATTACCTATTAGAATATCAATACGATCAAATAATGATCCGTCATCAGCCAATTTATACTTTTCTTTATCATGTAATTCAACCATGTTTGGTACTATATAAGGGATTCCATTAGATATTGTTGGTACTACATTGACAAAAAATGTCTTATTAGTTTTATCTAAGGTTTCAATTTGAAGTTTTACTAAAGCGCTGTCTAATTCTTGTGGTGTCTTAGAACCAAATGTAAATACCAAGAGTTGATTATTTTCTTCGACTGGTAAGTTCAATTCCTTGGCTATTTCTTGAGATACATAACTACGTTGGCTTCCTGAATCTAAAAGCATCCTACAAGATTTGCTTCTATTGATTCCTTTAACTTTCACAATAGCTGTCTGAAGAATTGTATACCCATAGCTGTTAACATGCATAATGTTTGTAACTTTCTGTTTACCTTTGACATCTTCAATAAATCTCTTGGGACATAACGCACTATTATGTAGTGATGATCTACCACAATACCAACAAGGTTTTTTGTATGTGCATTGTCTATACATATGTCCCCTTTTAAGGCAATTAAAACATCGGTTACTATCTTTCAATTTAGTTGTTCTATCTTGAAGAGTTTTAAATTGTTTACATTTTTCGTTAAAATGGTCATTACCACAAAAGACACAGCTTAACTTCTTTCTTTTAAACTCCATCTTGTTTTCATCTTGTCTGTTGTGAAAATTTCGTTTATAACATTGATAATTTTGATTGTTTCTTGGTTTCATTAAATTGAAGTTATGAGTTTTATTCCTCCTATCTTGTTTAATTTGATTATTATTAATAATTCTTTGCTCATTCTGTGACTTTTCTGTTTTGCTGTATAATGCTTGAACAGTATATTGAGAATTTTCTAGTGTAGTTCCTTCAATTATCCTTTTTGCTTCTTCCTTGGCTGAAATTATTAATGCCAGCTGTTCTTTCATATTGTCAATGGACTCATCAGACCCTATTCTCATTTTCAATTCAAATATTATCTCTTGCGGAAATTTTTCCATAATCATGTATCTCATAGTTGTAGACTCAGTATCCTCTCCCATAGATTGAAGAACTCTCATGTGTCTTTCCACTTCATCTAATACTTGTCTGCACTCATCTATTCCTCCAGCTCTCTTAATATTGGAGAGAGCTTTGTGATGGGCGTATATTATCTCGCCTTCTTTGCCATATCTAGTTTTAAGTATATCAACAGCAATTTGATAATTTTTATTGGTTATACTCAGTCCATCTATAAGTCTTGCCGCATCGCCTTTCAAAGAACTTTTAAGGTAGAGTAATTTATCAACATCGTTCAGTCTCCTTCTAGACATATTAGAAACAAATTGATCCCAAAACTGATGCCATTCTAATAAGTTTCCAGAAAATTGAGGTAAACTCAAATCAGGTAATTTACTGTAACATAATGCTCCGTTTTCTTTCGTTGATGTTATTGAGGTTTCATTTGATGTTGTTGAGGTTTCATTTTTCATTTGAATTTTTACTTCTAATTCAGCCAATGCTTGCTCTCCTTGTAATTGGTAGGTAGTTAAATTCGATATTTCATCAGCATTAGGTTCCTGACTTATATTAAAGTAACTGTTCAAATCAGTATTGAAGCGAGACAGAAGTGATTTAAGTTTAGCCGATATTATACGTGCATCTTTTATATTTTCATCCGTTATTGACCACAGACCGACATACTCATTACTTAACGATTGTATCTCTTTAGCAATCACAGACAAACGATTTAACATTATATTCTCCATTATTGTAGTATACCATCAATGTTGATCAATTTTGTACCTAAAAATAAGTATTAACTTTAAGCAAATATAGTATTATACCTTTAAGATAAAATTTCAATAATCTATTGATTCTATTTCCTTTTACTTACTGCATATGCCGGTAATGAATCCCACACAACACAAAATCTCACAAAACAAAATATCATAAAATTATAAATTAATATGATCAACCAACTGTTTCAAATGATTGTCTATCAATAATCTCGAATTGGTAAAATTGTAGTCCACATAATGTTTGAAACTGAAGTTCCATACTGACAAATGTTGTTTGAATTGTTTAAAATTATTTCTTCATTCCAAATTTAAAATTTGAAAATTATTCCACTAAGTGTCACTAGAAGTTTCAAAACATTCCGTCCGCCACGCTATTTCATAAGATATAATATTGTATTGCCTTTAAAATGAGGATCATCAGATCCCAGCATCTCCACCATGTCGGCGAGGACTGATGATGAGGGGTTTGTAACTGAACGCCGATATATTGATAATGCGCGGTCTAATGAAATGTTAAGAAACTTACCTATCAAGACGTAGACATCACATGGACAGCTCTGTTAGACGTCGATGCCAAGCATTTGTCAGTATGTTTCTTCCGGAATCATGTCAGTGCGACCTGTAGGTTAAAAGGTTATATGATTCCACTGTCTGGTAGTCTAGTATTGCAGTTCTATCAATTTCTATTTAGATTACAAATATATAACTTTCGGGGTATAATTTCATAATAATATCTACTACCTGTATACAGGTCTGTCACTGATATCAGGTATCAGGTGTTTTATCTGTCGGGTATTTCACCGCTCTTTAAGTGTCGGTCTGCTCACCGCTCTGTAAGTGTCGGTCTGTTCACCGCTCTGTAAGTGTCGGTCTGCTCACCGCTCTGTAAATGTCGGTCTGCTCACCGCTCTGTAAGTGTCGGTCTGCTCACCGCTCTGTAACGGACGTCTCCGTTCTCTCCCCACTGAGGCATAAACGTCTTTATCCTCAGCAGAGGTCTAAACACTTCTACTATTACAATACAGAATTACCATACAATACATTACCAATTTCCAGATACGTAGAAACAATGGGATCCCATATAATTAGCTTTACAAAACTAGCTACTCGCAAACAGTAGGAATCACTAAATACTTAGCTCCAGCGCCCATTTGTGATATCCATGTAGTCAGCACATGCACATCTAATATTGTGTCGGCACATCAAAAAATATTCATATACATTTACTATATTTTCATTTCTAATATGATTTTACACAGTATAATGTTTCAAATGACAATGTCAATACTATGAAGTAATAAAGTAATTTCGTATTCTTCATATATCAAGTTCAAACCTCAAACGTAGAACCGTCGGTTGTGGCCAGTACTTACATAGAGGTTGGTTGTTTAAATTACATAGAGGTTGGTTGTTTAAATTACATAGAGGTTGGTTGTTTGAATTTCTCCTGTACACTATCTACAAATCGCGAGAAATCGCGACATTAATATCACGCAATTACAGGGGAAGTTACATTTTTAATGTTTTAGGCATTTTTAAACTTCACTAAAAATTACTAAAATTCACAAAGACCAATTTCTCTTTGCATGTATGTAAGTAGTTAAGTACACATGCAGCACAGCCTAAACTGACTGCCTCCGGGGTCCAGTGGATAGCGTATGCGACTGCTGATCGGAGATCCCGGGTTCGATTCCCGGATCGGGCAATAGTGTTACTGGGTTTTTCCGAATACTCAGTAGCAGCCAGGAGTCTGGTGATTTGCCCGGTAATGGCAATAGGCTCGCCCCCTATTACGTGGGACCTAAAAATTCATGGCGAAATGTGGGTGTAATATTTACATCTCTGCGTACCCCTTCAGGGATACAGGCGTGAGACTATGAATAAAAAAAAGAATGTATGTAAGTAGTTAATTTCACATGCAGCACAACCTAAATAGATTGCGTGTGCTCAACATTATTTTAAGCTTTTGCAATTTGTTTGTTGGGGCTTCTAACTAAATGAATATTGCTCAGAACGTCTCCAGCCTTTAGTATGCGGCTGGTGCCAGCCTTCCAGTTTCTTTTATTCTAATTAAGTAAAAATGGTAGACAGATATAGTACAGCCAACGGTACCACGGTGACGGACCATCAACCTACAATGGCAGGTTGTGAATGAAGCCAAAACCTCAGATCTTGTAAAATAAAGTAAATCATCATCGTCCTATCCTAGCGTTTTACCGGTTGCAGCCACACTTACATGTCTAGGAGCCCGGGGTCCGCTTACCAGTCTAACCAGGTATGACAGAATATCAGCTTTTCCACAGAGCGACTGCCGTCTGACCGCCGCAACCCAAAGGGATAACGATATTCCATGGTTTAGGCTTAGTATCAGTTTATTTGAGGTTACCAGAATGACTCCCCGTAACGACTGTCAAAGATCTTCATGACAGCCGGGACCGACGATTTTAAAGTGCTCTCACGGCACGGGGCAAGCGATAAATAACAATTTAATACGCACATAGTTAACTTCGAAAAGTCAGTGGTGCGCACCGTGGATTCGAACCCGATACCCTCTGCATGGCAGTCCGTTGGTATCGCCACTAGGTAATAAAGCAATTTTATAAAATTGCTGACAATTTAGTGGCAGTAAATGTAAATGTAGAAGCAATGAATACAGATTTACATAATAGAAGCGCATTTCTTATGGATTTCGTGTGCCGATTCCAAGTGGCGAGTTGGCGGTTGTCAGTGTAGTACGTAGTTGGCGCCGTTGGCGGCGCTGGCGTCATTCTCCGTCTCTTGCTCTCGTTGTTAAGATACACACAGGAGGAACGTTCGTCTCTCTTGCACTCATAGAGACAGCTGTCACAGACTCACAGCGCGACTGCCAAACAAAGAGATTGTTCTTGAGATTGTCATTCTTCTGTGCTGCCAAATAAATGATTTTGACTTTGACATAAATGAAATTAGAAAAAAACTATTTAAATTTTTTATTTTTATTGTTTTTTATAGACTCACGTATGGACTCACGCCTGTATCCCCGAAGGGGAAAGCAGAGGTAACGTGTAATATTACACCCACATTTCGCCATGAATTTTTAGGACATTACCAGACTCCATGCTGCTACTGAGAATTTCCTTACGGAAAAACCCAATAACGCTTAAATTTAAAACTATGAAATTGAATTATTTTATAGCTTAAGTTACTCCTTGGTACATCAGCTATCCGCCAGTGAAATTCCCGTCAAAATCGGTCCAGCCGTTCCAGAGATTAGCGAAAACAAAACGACAGACAGACAAAAAATGACATTTGAAATTGTCATCATATGTACCCTCAGATTAAGTAAATATTCTGAGTATGTACCGTGTATCCATATGCATTTAGTAAAAAGCGCTTATTTGAATATTACAAACAGACATCCCAATTTTATTTATGTGCTTAAATTCAACTGTTTACTTGACCATTATTGAGCTAATATTCAGCCAAATCCGGTTAGACTAGTAAGCGGACCCCAGATTGAAACTGGGATAACGCTAAGAGAAAGAAGAAGACTTGACCATTATTCATAATTCACATTAAACTAAAACTTTTAGAATCGTTTTGTTCCGTTTACACTTTACGCAACGGAATGTCGCAAAATGATTATTTAGCCTCCTCCATATTTTTGCAATATGTATTTTCCACTGATACTGTGCTGCTATTAAAACGTTTGGAATGTCCAACACAATGAGTATTTACAATTTGAAACAGTAGGCTACCTGCTCAATTCGTTAGATTAGTTCGTACAACTTTATAAACAAACTTCAGTTTTATCAGAGAAGGTTCTTATTTACTTCACTTCGAGACATATTATTATGCTTCATCATAACTTAGCTTTAGTTTACATATAAGTAGGTATAATAAACTAGGATTAAACTTCGAAATAAGTTTAAAATAGATTCTAATACCAACTTTTTAATTCTATACAGATGTCTACCTACTATCTATAGGAACAATAATAAAATTATGAGTCTTGTCTTACCACAGAATATATACAAGTACTAAATTACCTACTTATACTTACCATTCTTGCTGTATTAAATCTACAACACATGAATAGAGATTAGATCATACACAAAATCGCTAACTAGACTGCGCCCAACAGTGAGAGTTGAGACCATGGATATGTACTAGTTGAGACTGACCGAAGTGTATTGGAGTAGGCGCCTGACGGCAAAGTCATACGAAGGTAGATACATGTTTGCTAAACACATGCGTCAGGCGCCAAATATAATATTAATACATAGCCTGTGATTAAAAACAGAGCATAGCGATATTTTTACATGGCTGCCCAAAAAAGGCTCTGTGAATTTCTTTACTCTACCATAACAAGTTCACGCCAGATCTGTGTGGACGTATGGTCATAGTCGAGCATAGATATTTATTAATAGAGACGCATTACTTATGCGCGCTCTGTAGACAAGCTTGCTGTGACTCAAATTACCGCTTGGCGGCGTGGCAGTCGCGCTGTGAGTCTGTGACAGCTGTCTCTATGAGTGCAAGAGAGACGAACGTTCCTCCTGTGTATCTTAACTACGAGAGCAAGAGAGACGGAGAACGGCGCCAACTACGTACTACACTGACAACCGTCACTTGGTGTCGGCACACGAAATTCTTAAGAAATGCGCTTCTATTATGTAAATCTGTATTCATTGGTATGTTATATCGTTAAAGTATGATTCCGAGTGACAGGTCAAAAATTAAAAGGGCGCCAATATTTTTCCAAACATTTTTGCAGAGCTATCGTATTTTTTTTATAGATACGTAATGTTTATTTATAGCCTCACGCCTGTATTCCCGAAGGGATAGGCAGAGGTGTAAATATTACTCCCACATTTCGCCATGAATTTTTAGGTCCCACGTAATAGGGGGTGAGCCTATTGCAGTTACCGGGCACATCACCAGACTCCGGGCTGCTGCTGAATATCCGGAAAAACCCAGTAACACTTGCCCGACCCGGGAATCGAACCCGGGACCTCCGATCAGCAGTCGCATACGCTATCCACTGGACCCCGGAGGCAGTCAGTTTAGACTGTGCTGCATGTGTACTTAACTACTTACATACATGCAAAGAGAAATTGGCATCAGCAGTCGCATACGCTATCCACTGGACCACGGAGGCAGTACGTAATGTTGTATGTTATTATAATTAGTTGCTCACCAAAGTTTACATTCATTGCTCCTCATGATGAAGATGAATAGTTTCTGGCTGAGGCCGTACTCGTGGTTACAACCGTGCGATATTATTTTTTTCACATAAATGTGAATGTCATGTTACAAAATTACGCGGTTGAAAACCGCTCAGTTGCAAGCGCAAGTGGGCCTGGCTGCTGTTTTCTGGAGAGAGATGGATCAGGAAAGAGGAAACATATGATTGATGATTTTTTTTATCTCTGTTACTGTAACGACCAGTGCGATTGTAGCTTCGGAGTGGGCCCTTCCTGCACACGAACATACTTTTTAGATAACTCTGGTGTAAAGGTAAGTAGAATAATCAAAAGGGATACAGATCACTCAAAATCTCTGCACTATTCCAAATATTTCATATCATTTATGAAGTAAGTATTACTATATTTACGTAGGTACACAGTATCTGTAATATTTATAAACTGATATATATAATATTTATAAATATGGAGATCTTAATGGATGCCATTAAGATCTCCATATTTTATGGGTTTATTCGATAACGTTGAACTTGATATAATTTCAATTCGAAATGCAAGTTGATATATTCAGAGTTATCATTATAACTTAGATCATTTGTTCAATGTTTACACCATTCTGTAGTAGGGAGGCAGTTCGCTAAGTGGAGATACCAGACAGCGATAGAGATTTATGACCCGCTAAATAGACTTGTATAATGTACTTATACAAATACCGAAAGTTGGAAACCGTTTAGCAACAGATTGCTATGCGGAGGATATCGGGTTCGAATCCACGGCGCATTCCACAGACTTCGGAGTTATGTGCGTTTTGATTTGTTAATATTGCTTGCTCGAGCCTCTGAGGACATGTTAAGCCGTTCGGTTCCGGCCGTCATGAAGATCTTTGACAATTGTTTTATGGAGTCAGTTTGAATAAACTGACACTTTGGGTTCCGGAGTTCAGACAGGCAGTCGGTCAGCGGAAAAGCTAATTAATATTTAGTAAAATCTGGTTTGACTAGTAAGCGGATCCCGAGCTGCAATTGGGATAACGCTACGAGTATCAGTTTACACTTTAAGGTAATCATTACAGTCGTGAAAGGATTCGCAATAGTGTTACAATATTGGCACTACCTAGACAGATATCCGACTGTCGGAAGTCTGTCTAGGTAGTAGTAGTACCAATAATATTACTTATAAATATTGAGATATCTTCAAAGGCGATAAAGCAATAAAACAGCTCATAAAATTCAAAATGTTTATTTCATTAGTGAGTATAAGCGTGTATGCGGCACAGCTGACTAGCAGTTACCAAAATAATATATCACAATACATGATCATTTTCATTTACAATTTAAATGAAATATAAAGCCAATACAATACAAACAAGTTACGATCCCAAAATATACACAATTTGACATAATTAATAAAAATATTCTTTTCATATAATTTAAATAAAAGTTTCATTTAAAACGGATGTTTGTGTCGGTGTTGATGTGATAGTTGTGTGAGTGCCACAGTCGGGAACTGATCGCGTGACACGCCGACGCATGTACCCGGTACTCAGACGTATTGTGCGCGATTTAGCATCCTACCTACACTAGTTCATACTCAGTATTATGGATACTTTTTAAATACCTAAATACCATTATTATTTACAATCTTTGTATACAAGAATATAATTCATCATCATTGACTAGATACTGTTTAGAAATAATAATATTTAACATAATATTTATCGATAAATGAACCGCTACATAAAGGAACAAGACGCTCGTCTCGCGGGACACGCGGGACACGCGTCACGGAATGGACAGCTTCCATCTTTGGTAACACATTTGAACATACATTATATGGATCACATCGTTGTGGGTGCGCCCCCACATGCGACATGCAGGCTGCCACATGTAACGAGGGCGCAAAACATTGCAATTTCATAATTTTTAAACAATACTTCACAGTACAATTTAAATAACCGTAATGATTGTTAACTACCTAATATCACTAGCTCAAACACGTGTGTTGGTATCGAGGCACAAAATAAAATTTTACAAAAAAATAAAAGACAACAATGGTAAAATAAAATATCTTATAAAACAAACAACAACGTAACCCGGCGGGCGTCGCCGGGCCTTTCCGCGCGGTTGTAGTACCACTTTATACATATACGTATTAAAATTAATATAAAAAGGACTCGTCCTTCTAAATACTGGGAATTAACTCAATGAGATCATGGCGCGACATCGTCGACACTGGAATTTGTGACTAACGCCTTATCTACGTTAACTTATGCTCCGGCTACTTATTATACTAACGGCTCACACTGTACAGTTGCTCACTCCAAGCTGGGTCGGCTCTAGCTAGCTATGGCAACAAGATCTTATAAAATTACTAATTTTATCGAATTAACGGACAATAGTACAATACTAAATTGTCCAACCGCGTCGTCGATGTGCGAGATTTTTTGCTCGAAAAAGTCGATTAGTTTTCCACACAGCGAGTCAGGTATTCGATTGTATTGATAGTTATAAGATTTTGTGGTTGCTCATCACTAGCTCTTAACTTATCTACCGACCTGCAACGAGTAAAGGACTCATCCCGTGGACCGTGGGGTCTTTGGGGCAGAGACAGAAGCGGCAAGCGACCGGCACTCGATCGATCTTATCGTACAAAACATACGGCTACCTAGCGGCCGCGCACTCGCACAGAAATGCGGCCATTTCGGGCGAGTCGCGGTGGATTGTAGGTGGGGGACTCGCGCGGGTTGGGGCCGCGTGGCGAGGGCGCGGGCCCCAAGCCGCGGGTCCCCGGGGTCCCTGGCGGGGTCCCGGGGGCTCCTACCGCACGCCGGCGGTGCCGAGGCGCTGGTGCGCGGTGGAGGGTCGCGGGCCGCGCGCCGCAGACTTGCGCGACACTGTCATGGCCTCCATCTCCGGCTCCTTCTTCACTGGGGCGGGTACAGCCTGTGACATGAAAAATAGAGCGCTATTATAAAGTTGCAAAATGGAGAAGTCTTCAGGCCTTATTTGGGAATTAGTGTAAGATGTTAGTGTCGCTCATTAATATTGTTACGAATGGCGAAAGTTATCGCCGCGTAGAGGAAGCATCGGGAGATAATAATTGTTGAGATAACGTCATCTTTCGTCGACTGGCAGGATTAAAAAAAGCGCCATCTATTAGTCCGGTGATGGCATTGCTGTTCGACTGGAATGTTCGTTTTTGTTTGGGTATAACGTAAAAACATTGGAGAAATTACTGGAATGCATTGGAGTTCTTATCCGGCTGGTGGGCGTGGTGGGGGGAGTGAGGGCTTGTGTACCTGCGTGTTGGGGGCGCGTGGTGGGGCAGTGGGGGCTTGTGTACCTGCGTGTTGGGGGCGCGTGGTGGGGCAGTGGGGGCTTGTGTACCTGCGTGTTGGGGGCGCGTGGTGGGGGAGTGGGGGCTTGTGTACCTGCGTGTTGGGGGCGCGTGGTGGGGGAGTGTGGGCTTGTGTACCTGCGTGTTGGGGGCGTGTGGTGGGGGAGTGCGGGCTTGTGTACCTGCGTGTTGGGGCCGCGTGGTGGGGGAGTGGGGGCTTGTGTACCTGCGTGTTGGGGGCGCGTGGTGGGGGTGTGGGGGTTTATGTACCTGCACGTGGTGGGGGGTGGCGCGCGTGTATGTGCGCGTGGTGGGGGGGAGCGGCAGCGGCGCGAGCGCGAGCACGTTCTCCCGGCGCGCGCCACACGAGCGGCGCCGCGCGCTGCCCGGACGTGACGTCAGCGGCTCCACGCCGCTGTGCTCGCGCAGCTCCCACGTGTCCGTGTCCTCGTTGTACCTGCACACACACATATACAATCAATACATCATTCAGAATGAGGAACAAGTCACCGAAGCATCAGGCATACCCTACCTAGCCCTCAGGACAGCCGGTCGTCCCGCGTCAGGTACGAACGAGTCAGCTATGAGCAGGCGGCGCCTTAGCTCGGCGATGAGTGCGGCCTGCAGCGCCTCGTGGTCCCTCCTCTCACTATCATGGGCCTCCCGCTGTTCCACCATCTCCTCCCTCAGGCCCGCGTACTTCGCGAGACACTTCTTCAACCTCTGCGTCTTATGATCCACTTCCTGCTGTAGATTTGTGAAGGTGCTCGTGACGATTGCCGTCGTCTCCTCCTCCAGTTCGATCCGTTGCTGCATCTCCACTTCCCTTTTCTTCCTCTCGGCGATTTCTGTGTTCCTCTGTTCTAAGATGAGGCGCGTCTCGTTCAAGTTGTTGATGAGGTCCTTCCCGCCGCCTCCCTGCACCAGCCGTTCCTCCAGGGCTTTGATCTGGTGCTCCAACTCTTCAGTCTTGTTTTTCTCCTGCTCGATGGTAGACTCTGCGAGTATGTGCTCGTTTTCTATACTGACTGTTTCTTCTTCAGCTGTAAAAAAAATAATCCCTTATTCAGTAAACAGTCTTATGTAGATACATATAAAATAACGCAATTAGTTTTCACTAAAGAACGCTACCAATTTCACTCGCAATAATCGAAGCGTAGCGATGCTGAAAAGTTGTTTTGATTTACTTTAAAAGTGATATATGGGTCATTTAAATCAATATATCATCCAAACGATGCATACAACAATATGTAAATACAACATATTTTAGTAAACGTAGTACCTAGCTTTGTTAAATAAAATAAAGGAATGTTTTCATCATCAGGTTACAATGTTGTCTAAAGAGTACTCACAGTTATCAGAGAGCAGTGGTTTGGCTTTGGGCGGCCGTTCCTTCTTGGGTTTCTTGTCGATGCTCTTTCTCTGCTCGATGAGAGCCCGCAATCGCTCGATCTCCGCCTGGTATTCCCGCAGCTTGGCGTCCTTCGGGTCCTCATTGCGGACCGGCTTGTTCTTTATCGCTGGAATAAGCAAAGAGTTTTGGTGAGCCATGTGAAAAATTGGTCTTAAATTCCAATAGAAGTAGAACTATGATTATTCAAACCAATCTAGCCAGAGTGGTATGGCAGGCCGAACACTCCTTTTGATTCACAATGCTGCTGTGACGAAGGCAAGGATAGGCCTATTTCCAGCATTGGATTGCGAATAGGTCTAAGATGATGCTTACCTGACAAGACACATTATATTTAAGACCCATAATAAGTCTCTCCAAACACCGCAACGTCTGGAAATTCTTGCTTCCATATTCATTATCATCGTCTTATCGTAATACTGGCAGCATCTAATAAGAAGCTGCAAGAAGATCCTATACAAACATGGTACTACTACCAACTCCCCTTGTTTGTATAGGATTAATAGGATAGGTTTATATAGCGGACCTCGGGCTCCAAGGTCGAAGGTTGGTCCAAAGCTAGGATGATGATGATGAGGTTTATATAGCATCTATACGCTACAGGAAGACCCTGTATTAAGTGAAGAGGGGTTGGTAGACGTGTGAGCGTACCTTTAGCCCGGTGCGCGTACCGCAGAGTGGTGATGGTCTCGTCGTAGTTGTAGGAGGCGGGCCCGATGTTCGCGATCATGATCGTCTTGCTGTTCCCGCCCAAAGAGTCCTGCAGGATGCGCGTCAGCTTCGAGTCTCTGCAACGACAACCGCCTTTTGTCAATCGTTGTCACTCTTTTCTTTATAAAATGAAGAATTTGCATTTCCTCCAATGCAATTTGCCTTTCTTCCTGTTTCTAACCTAGGCCTACTTAAATCGGTTTCCGAAATACTTAGCCTCGTTCCAAGTCATTAGGGTTCGGTTCGGTGCAGTATATCTATCACTGCCATACTTCCTGCCAATCGTCATGCGACAATTTACCCCTTTCTCTTTTTACGTTTCCTACGGGATATATACCACGTACCCTATCCCGTAGGAAACGTAAAAAGTAATTATAGTGACCACGAAAGTTTAAATTCCTATACCCCTTTCTCTTTCATATTCATCCTCGTACAATGCTAACTGGACATAGTTATGACTATGGATACAGTTGCATATTACTTCAGCTAGCATATTTGGCAAGGCATTATTTGGTAGTAATGCATAACTTTGCAAATACCTAAAAAGGTTTTGTGTTCGTGTTTGTCCTCACCTGTAGGGCACATGAGGACTGTTCTCCGCGAGCGCGGAGATGACGTTCCCGAGGGACGAGAGCGCCTGGTTGATGCGAGAAGCTTCTCGCAGCCTCTCCGCCGACGCGCCGGTCTTGCGCTGACGCTCGCTGCCCGCCAGGTCTACCAGGTTCAGCTTGCCCACACTGAGGACAAAAAATTTCTTTATTAGTCGATGTGGTTAAATTAAGTGTCATTTCTGGACACAACTGTAGTCATTTCATTTGTCCAGACTAATATTATTTTAGTTGACAGCTAAATTTGTTCAAGTATCTATGGCTTTGGTACGAATTCAAGGCATTCACGACTTATCAGCACCCTTTGATACACCATGTTATATTTTTTTATTTGTGTGAGTGTTGGCCAGATTTGCTGTCGGAGATTTTTGGCATTCCCGAAGGTCTCCGTCATGGCCTAACCATTTTTGTCCAGAGGCAATAAGCGGGATCGACAACTTTACGTGCCTTCGGAAGCAAGGTAGCGCTCGTACATAAACACAAAAATTGGGCAAGTGCGAGTCGGACTCGCGCGCAAAGGGTTCCGTACCATCATCTATAAAAGAAAATCACGTTCGTTGTTTGTATACTTAAATACTTTATAAGTTTCTACCCGTTTATTAAGATCGAGTAACAAATTGCTTAAAAATTACGTTTGTTGTATGGGAGCCCCCCTTTATTATTTACTTTTTTTAGGGTTCCGTACCTAAAAGGTAAAAATCGGAACCCTATTACTAAGCCTCCGCTGTCTGTCTGTCTGTCTGTCTGTCTGTCACCAGGCTGTATCTCATAAACCGTGATAGCTTGAAAGCTGAAATTTTCACAAATTATGTATTTCGGTTGCCGCTATAACAACAAATACTAAAAATAAAAAAAATGAAAATATTAAGGGGGGGGTCCCATACAATAAACGTGTTTTTTTTTCGTTATTTTGCTCAAAATTACTAACGGTAACAGGTAGACGCTTAAAATTTTCAAGGAATATGTAGTTGTATATTAACTTTAATAAATAAATAATTAAATTAAAAAAAGTAAATAATAAAGGGGGGCTCCCATACAACAAACGTAATTTTAAAAGAATTTGTTACTCGATCGTAATAAACAAGTAGAAACTTAAAAAATATTTAAGTATATATACAACAAACGTGATTTTCTTTTATAGATGATGGTACGGAACCCTTCGTGCGCGAGTCCGACTCGCACTTGCCCAATTTTTAAATTTAATTAATTATGTTTAAAGGTAATATACAACTACATATTCTGTAAAAATTTAAAGCGTCTACCTGTAACAGTTAGTAATTTTGAGCAAAATATACGAAAAAAAAACATGTTTTTTGTATGGGACCCCCCCTTAATTTTTTATTTTTTTTATTTTTAGTATTTGTTGTTATAGCGGCAACCGAAATACATAATTTGTGAAAATTTCAGCTATCTAGCTATCATGGTTTTTGAGATACAGCCTGGTGACAGACAGACAGACAGACAGACAGACAGACAGACAGACAGACAGACAGACAGACAGACGACGGAGGCTTAGTAATAGGGTTCCGTTTTTTACCTTTTAGGTACGGAACCCTAACTAGCGGTGACCCCTCCAAGTGGTAACCTGTTTAAACGTTCCTTAACTTTGGTAATCTATTACGAGGCAGAAGTTAGACGAGGCATATCAGGATCTACACAATTGAAGTCTAAACTTATGAAATACGATATTTTCCTATAGATGTATTCGTTATAACACCATAAAAATATAAATACATAAATATTCAACTCACAGTCTTAATTTGCATGTGTTAGTAACATCTCAGATGAATATCATTACGTCCCGAGTAGTATTTAGTTAATTAAGCGCGTAATTATTTGTTTAGCATGCAAGTTGATTGCTTGAGCAGTAATTGTCGAGTTAACAAGTCGACGACGAGCAGATAATGCCGAGTAGTTAACTAGTTAGTACATCCTGTCTAACGAGCAATATGTTATACTAGGATGGACATCCTTGGGATCATATCGACAAGTTGTTGATTGATTGAGCGACACATATACATCTAGGATGCGTTGAGATGGTTGAGATAAAGAGGTTTCAGTAAAAATTCATACAGAAAATCGAAAATCGTTGTATAGTTTCGGCCAATCATCTACTAATCCCTTCTCTCTACGCTTCGTCTATTCTGGTGCTCACACCAAAACGCTGAAGTCTATAGATTTTTTGAGGAAAGCTACATTTTTGCGTACTTATACAGCCTGTCGCAGTCCACGGCTGGACAAAGGCTTCTCTTAATTGGTGTCACAATAGCATTGTAGGAAGATGTGACCTACTATGTTACGCTGGCACCACACGGTCCTAGCTAATTACTTACATAAGTAACATAAATAAAGTAAATAAAATGAAATAGCCATCGGTCCATAGTACTAGAATGAACCTAGTTTATTTATCCGTTGGCCACGGGTATTGAGCCATTACACGCGCATTATAATGGCTGAACCGGCACAGCGGCGTTTAGTCGCGCTCGAGTAATACTACTGTATTGTCTTATTGTGGAAACTGGCCAAAATAATTACCACTATTGCCAACTATCAAATAAGACTATCCGTAAATTTAGTTAGCTATGGTCTCATTGATTTCAACACACTTCACTTTCAGCTCTAGTCTCACCAACCCCTCATAAGATCAGTTTACTTGCTACATAAAATCATTCAAATGTTCATTCAGATCGGATCTTGACAATACCTAGTACCTATTCAGAGGTTGTGAGCCATGCATCAGTACCTACCTAATTTTATACCGCAACCAGAATGAGTACATATTGCTTGCTTGCTAAATTGCTAACATGTCATGATTAAAACCCATAAAAGTCGTACAAAGCTGTCATATCAAGTTATAGAGGAAATTAATCTCGCCTATTATATGGGGTCAGCTTCCTTTATACACGGTGGGGTCTTTGAGCCTTGTGCGCACGCATCGGAAGTGCGCGGCCGCGCTTCTATTGGGCATTTCCTTCTTATGTTCTCTATGGTCGCACGCCTATTTATCAGCTGTTATACTTCATGTATGTAGGTAGGTGCATGAGCTATGCCCTTCTGTCTACGGAAATGCATTGTCTAGATCTATAGGCTAGGGCGCCCGCAAGGTAAAAAGATAATGGATCAGAGCTGCGGTATAAATGCCTTTCCGTCCTAAGTCGTCTAAGAAAATATCTGTCTATCTATCTATATCGTCACGCCTCTCTCCCATTGGGGTAGGCAGAGACTATGGAACGTCACATGCTTCGGTTCAAACATACATAACTCTTTTTCATTAACCTCATCATGCATGCGCGTCGATTATGGGTAGGTACTTTTAATTTGGCCCTTTTTCAGTACGACACCTATTTGGTCGGCGTACCTACGTCCGCCTTGGGCGTCCCCTACCGACATTTCCATTCATTCTCGCACGATACACTCCTTTCGTATTTCTTCTTTCATCCATCCGTTCCAAATGTCCAATAGAGTAACAATAACATCTTTAAGAGAATATCTTAAAGATGTTATTGTTTTCATATAGTAAGTATGCATTCATAGCTATAGGTTCATGTAGTGCATAATAATAGTCATTGTTTAATAACATTACCATAATCGGATTTATAAACAATCTGAATCATATTATGAACTTTGTGCCCGATCCACAAAGGAAACATTTGCTCTTCCTGCAGAATAAATCGGAGCGAAAGATGCAATGTTATTATACAATAGGGTTGTTTACAACTAGTCAAATCAAGCACTTTTGATGAAATGTCAAAAACGAACTTCGTTGACGTCATATAGTGTTTTGCTGTCAAGTAGAATACTTATTATCAATAAATTGACGATAAAAAATGTTAAATAAAGTTTTAACATTAATTGATGAATGAAACTACTATTATTTTGGGTAAAGGTTTTGAAATACGTCGCCGTTTTTAGGGGTTGTGAGTGATTGAAGGGGGGAGGGGGAAGGTCTCGGAAACCCCCTTACCATTTTTACTTGCCGGAAATACTTGGTTTCCTCTGAAAAAAAAAGTCTTCTCGCCAAATTCCACATCGTAAGCACCTCTTCTGTGTACTCCGGCAGCCAATATTAATTTTAGGGGATTAGAACTAACTCCCTTAAGCCCCCTACACCACCAATACCCTCAAATTCAGGCGACTCATTTCGAAACCCAACCCTTATTTTGACATGTTTCACTAGATAAAAATACTTGTATAATTTATTTCACTTGCAGGAAACTTTCCTATTGCAAAAAAGCGTTCCGAATAATTGTCTAGCGAATCTGGAATCTACCAATTAAAGTTGTGAAATGACCTTGAATCACCGGTTTTCTCTTATTTCCGCTCGGCTCTCAGCTAATTTATTGGCACGTTTAGTTCCGCTGCAAGGCGCTCTCTGCCCACACTCACTGCGATAACTCGATCAATGTTAGATTATCGTCCGTATACTACTCTAATAATAGCCTGACACACATGCTATAATTATGTAATCTGCATTAAATTTGCATATACATAATACTAGGAGCGCATGAGTTAAGTAGGTGTAGGTGAATGGGTCGTGACTCATCGTTGCTTTAATAGGTTTTATGGCTGATGCTGCTATAAATGCACCAATGCACCCAATCATATAAATCTACCTACGAATAACAATAGAATTCTTGTAATACCCAGATATTCATTTCGTAAAAGATATTTAGACTGCGAATGCGCGAATAAAATGCTGAATGCGTTCCGGTCTCGTACCCTATTACTAAGGACTTTAAAAAAATGCAGACTATTGCACAGGTCACAGGTGTATGGTATATGGTTGGTAATCCTTCTCATCCCTTTAAATATCTAAATTGGATACCCTAACTCGTAAGTTGGCTTCTAACGTCATCATCATTAAAGTTGAACCTGTTAAAAGTGCAAAAACCGGGATGCAAGCTCTGCTCATCCATCCGCCCGTCCCTTTCAGCATAATATATCTATTGATAGATTCAGATCACAATAATTATTGGGAACCAAAAGGAGGTTTAGTTCTATCTGGAGTCGAGCCGAGCTTAATCGATTTGGCATTCTGGCATAACTCTCTAGGTATTGGAGCTATTCCCTAAAGCCCAGATCAAATCAGTATAACAGAAGCGGAACAATATCTTGTAAGCTCTTGTATTTGTATTTGTGTTGGAGGTCAGGTCATGTAAACACTCACACATGTGCATCTGTGTCCGATCATCGGATAGCGAACAGTGTCAAGTGACGAAATATCGCCGAAGGAATATAGGGCAAATGTACTACAGCTATCTTTAGATATTTATTGCGTGGCTGGAAAAACATGCGCTAATGTTAATGGTACAGATAATGACCTGTTTGATTGGTGGCTGGGTGGTCGTGGGTCGGAGATGGCTATTACAATATTTTCATGGTGTTCTATGGATCGATTCGTAACATGGCCTGTTCGTATTGAGAGGTGCTACATTCTGCTTTCTTCCTCATAATTACTCAATTATTATGCTCCTGCAAGTTATAAGAAATCAATGCTAAGGTGTAGGTATACGAATTAATCTACATAATGTTTTCCTGCGATATCGCTCTCGCTTTGTAATGTTCTTTGCCATGCCTTAAATTTATACATTTTACGCATATGGTACCCCCTTCCGTTTTTAGCTTAGTTGGTGCACGGAGAAGCTCTTTCTTTCTTTCGAGAAATAGGTAACAATAAAAAGCACGAAATATGTAGGACGTAGAACCTAACAGCTGATGATGTCACGTTACCGGGGTCATATTGCATTAAAAAGCAAACAGTCATATCTTTTTGTTTCTCTTCACATATTCTTATTATGGACATACGTGTGGTCAAAGTATTTGCCAAGTAGTTTCAACAACGTTTGGCGACAAGATAACACGGGGCATAACACACAGACAGTCTAAACATTAGCTATAGACAATGACGAACAAACAGTCAAAGGTACAAACAAAGTGAGCGATAAAGCACGAACTTACACCACCGTACATTGTGTACATTAGATATTATATTATTTGTATACGTGTTTAATGATTATAGATAAATAGGAAGTCCGTCTGGTGAGGGATTAAGAATACGGAATGTCACCACCCCATATCATCCCGTAGGCGTCGTAAGAGCCGACAGAGGGACCATAATATTATGCAGAGAACAGCATTGTAAGAGAAGGAAAACTTGATACAAACCCTATACCAACCCGTTTGGCCAGCGTGGTATAGTAGGCCAATTCCTCCTTTCAAAGGAGAGGCCTAGTCCAGCAGTGGACAGTCCACTGCAAAGGCTGATGATGATGATGATGAAATAGGAAGTCATTTACTTAGTCTTTCATTTGTGGGTAAATAGCCACAAATAAATTACTTGTGATTGACAATCTTTAATTATAAACTGACCATTTGTCTTCAGTTTGTAAGATAACTAGCTGACTCGGCAAACATACAGTCAAATAAAAATAAAAAAAAATGCAAAAGAGAATCTGGATAGTGGATACCTTAATAACCAAGAGTTACGAAGTATACTTTACGACCTATTCTCAAATCATCATAATATATACAAAACATCATAAAATTGGTCGCGCCCTTGGGTGATACGAGATTTTTGTACATAATTATATTAGATTATTTACATAGAAGGCAGGGCTGCATCTTTGTATTTGCTCTCTGGTAGAGATGTTTAGGATACACTACGAGTATATGGTAAATCGGCAAGCTCTAAGAGTATTTATTTGTAGCAAGTCGGCAAGCTGTGCATCGCTTCTTTGGTGAATAATCAAGTACAGTGATCACGTTGGTTCAATGTCGATATAACTGCGGCGTGTGATCGCCAATGCATTGCCATTAACGTTTACTTTCGCGGATATACCGCAATATTATCATTAGATATGTTACCGGATATGTGTTTCTTGTCCTCGTCTTCATTCACAAAAATAAAAGACTATTTACCGATAGTGAGATTTCAAATAAACTAGTCCTCTCGAATCACATTATTCTTGGTGAAACCCGTGAAAATTCCGTTTGGTACTTAGTGAGTTTACTACGTTCATACAGACAGACAAATTGACTTCATTTTATAATACGTACTAGAAGACGACCGCAGCTATGCCCGCACTGTTTTTTTTAATTTATTTGTTTCTGTCTGATCCCGTGGGAATATCGGTAAAGCCCTTCTTAGTGTCCTATGGTCGCCAAGCAACATACACGCTATATAATTTCGGCTTCCTGCACCCAACAGTTTTGGCAGTAGCTTGTCTGTCAGTCAGTCAGTCAGTAACGCAAGAATTTTATATATACAGATATCAGGTTAGGAAGGAAGAGTCCTTCCTTAAGCCAATGATTTGCATTTTGCAATAACGTCACCATTGACTTTACATTTGCTAATTACGAAATAAATCGAAGAGTCTGAATAATTCAAGTAGATCACAAACGATATACGAATGTCAAGGTTACACACACGAACTTGTACTGTCAGTTTGCAGACGCAAGTGAAGCAAGGCGACAAAGCCTACGCAGATAATGCTCGCTATTGACTCACTGACACTGGCAGTCTAGCCAAATTAAACATAATTCATAGTAGCAGATTATATTTGCTGGCAAATATATTTAATATCCACATTCAGCGGAAATATGTATGTAAATATTTGCCCCTGCATTAGAATTAAAAACAAAGGGTCAGATTGTGGTAAGTATGTGATGATATCCTTATGATTATTATCAAGACAATATCATGGTTGTACGCAGTATTGGCACAGATCCTAATAATATCATTACGTAGTACCAGTGTAGTATTTTGGACCCTATAGAGGTGCCCAAACTACAAAAGTTGCAAAGCACTCCACAAAGCTTCGAACAAATAAACGATAAGTATATTTCGGGGAACCTTGGTGACTTTGCCACCGGCTTCGACTCCGCGGAACCCAGTTTAGGAATCAGGTGTGCGGCGACTAACCACAACACAGGCATAAGGGGCGCATCCAGGGAGGGAACCAAGAGCCAAGCTCTCTATATAAATAACTTTTTAGTGTTACCTTTAATAAAACCTTTCCTTCTAGCAGTATCAAGCCAGCCGTACTACAAAATGCTGGACCTCTCAGATCTAAAATCATGTTTAAAAGAAATATTAATAAGGTATTAAATTGTTTAGTACCTAAGATTCTCTGGCCCATCATTTTGACGCATCAGTGCGTTTGAAGAGCACAGAATATACAGAAGTTCTATTGTAAATATAATAATCTTCACAAAACCACACTAAAGCCAAATAGTTTATCAAGATTACACACAGTATTACTAAACTGATGGCACCACAAAAACTAGATAATGATATATTGTGAAATTATAATAATGTATTTGTTTAGTTCGTGAATAACTTTTTTAATGTAAATTATCTTCAAGCACAAAAAAATGGTTACGTTACAAAAACTGAACAAGGTTCAAGAGGTTTTTTACCTAAGTGTACTAATCATTATATTTTTTGCAGATGTAAAAAGTAGCAATAGCTTAGACAGATGGATTGGCATGGTTTATCTTTGGATCAGAATTTACTTATCCAATGTTTATTTTAAGAAGTCGTTTTAAACAATATTTATAAAGACGATCCAGAAAAACCTAGACTTCTATGTGTTCACTACAAAACGGATTCCGACACTAGTCTTTAAGTTGTAGTGGCCAGATGGCAGTCGATCAAAGTAGACCCTTCAAATGCCTCTTGATCTTTAAGAGTTGAATCGACATCAAAACAACCCTATGTTGATTGGTACATAGTAATTCCCATGTGAAAGATCACCAAGATTGGCAGTTCCATATAGATGCACGTCGAGTTCTTTCTTCTAGTAAGAAAGTTTATGCAATTTTAGACTCAGAAGATGAGGGACTATGATGTAATACTTAAACATGTCTTATTTCTGCATACCCCTCTCAAATGAACAAGCGTGATGCTACTGCTACATAATATCGGTCAAGTACGTATATCGTTTCACATGTTTATCGAAGCGCCGCTTTGTTTTCATTGATAATGTATGCACGATCGCGATGATTTGTGCCGATTTTTTACACATTACGTCGGTGAAGATATCAAGATGTGATCATAATCAGCTAACGAGCATTTAGCGAATGATATAATCAACCACGGATATTATAATATATTGAAACTAACTACAATGTTTTGCATAACATATTAGTAAGTTTATGCACATTGTATATAGGGTGTTTGGCGCATGGTCCGACACAATTTTTTGGGGGTTAGAGAAGGGCATATCCTAGTTATCACCAATAGACCCTGGATTCTCGTATAATACTAATACGTAATAATCGTATCTCGAGTACAGGTACACTTAGGACCCAGGTCCTAAGTGTACCTGTTCTCTGAATCCGATCACAAAGTGCTATTGTACCTACTACCACAGGCGTTACCCGTCTGTGTTCGTCTAAATGTGAACAGTGTCATATAAATTGTATTGCTATTTGCACGTCCGTCTTTTTAGACAGAACAAACAAACGTTCGTCTAAGTGAAAACGGGCTTGTACAGTTTTCAAGTTGTGATTTGAAGTGTGTATGCATCAACACATGTATAACAGCACGGACGACTTCATGTAAACAGATTTACTTTGACTCATAACATCTTTGTCTGCTGCAAATAACAAATTAAGAACCAAATCACGCCACAGTCTGGCAGTGGCAGCTGTGCACACACAACCCCGGGTATCGACACCTCAATCGATACTGAGATAAATTATAGCTGTTAATTCATTGAGATCGCTCCCCTACGATTGTTAATGATACGGGCAGACGATAAACAGAGATTTACGAACAGCATCCGATTGAAAGAGATTGTATTGTGAGTTCGTGGTGAGAATACAATTTATGATATGCGTTATCTATTCCGAAGTTTTATAAAATTAGTCTTCGATAACCAGAAAGAAAAATGGTTTAAATAGTATCTACCTTTACTCGAGAAGTCGAGACTTCACTTTTACCGACACACGCCATGTGCGTGTGACGGTAAAAGTGACGTTTGATAACAAAACGAAGAACGTATTTTTCATTAGACGTAGTCTTTAGGACAGGACTTCCCAAATTTTTAAGTATGTAACATACAGATAGTGGTAGCATACTTGAAGATAGTAATTTCGAACCTTGCAACAACTATTTGTAGTCAATAATCTGGAACCTTGCAACAACTATTTATAGTGAATATGTAGGCAGGTACATACTCGTAAGTGTTTTCCACGTGTCGATTGGACCCGCATCTCATAGGTACAACATGGTAACTTTTTTGCGATACGTGCAGTCAAATTCGTCTATCTATACAGGAAGCAAATACAAGATAAAGATCGTGTTACTACTAGTACAAGCGCGATGCCCACGCATCGACCACGCTAATCTGTCACTCCACGCCCACTAGTGGGACAACCGCGATGGACGGAATGTGAAGTCCACAGAGATATGACAAGCTAACTTATAAGGAGGTGACAATTGTCGCACACATCCTGATCTTGCAAAAACGATAATTAATTCAGCTCATTATGAATGTTATTTTTATACCGCGTAAGTGCTTCTAAGTAGCTAAAGCCTAGCCGAAAGACCTACGGACTTCTACAAAGGGTCCAAGTTTCAGCACTAGGCGAGCACTAATAATTTTTCATGTTAAATTCGTATTCGATAAAAAGGGCTCTCAGATGTGCAAGTTGTATTGATAATTTAATAATATCTTAATATATAAAATCCTTGCGTTACTGACTGACTGACAGACAAGCTACAGCTAAAACTATTGGGCGCAAGAATCTGAAATTTGGCATTTATGTTCTTTGAGAACCAAAGGAGTGCACTAAGAGGGGATTTCCCGAAATACCCACGGGATCAGGCAAAATTAATTAATATTGCGGGCGTAGCCGTGGGCTCTAGTCACTTAGTTATCATGCATTTTTTAAAGACGACTCCCGCACTTTGAATAATATCCTGTGTTCCGGGCGACTTTACAAAAATGCAATAAACGGACATAAAGTACCTATACTCAAACTCGAAACAACAATTTCACGCAGTACGAGGCGGAAGCTTTAACTACTACGCCGTCCCTGCAATCAACTTACTGGACTCATGGGACACAGCCTTAATTTTTTTGAACCAGATTCTGAAATTGATCCTTGACCCACGGCTAATTTCTATGACTGGTTATGACTAGCAGTCAATCTAGTTCTTATCGTGATCTTTAGATTAACGTTTGTCAGTGTGTACACTGTACAGTAATAATTCAATTTCTCTATTGTTGTGGCATGTCGTAATGAGATCCTTCGTGAGTGGTCGGTGACAGCTGATAGCCTGACGGGTATCTCACGTGTGTATGAAACCGGTCAATATTTCGTGATGCAGACCGCACACGTCAACCACTAATATAATCTAAATCTATCAATAAAACTGAAGTTTGACTGAGTGTAATATTACGATTGAAGATGAAAATGTGGAACAAGTTGAAAGATGTGAAGGTGATATTGAAAGGAGAGTGACTGCGGGGAACAGTGTGAATGGAGCGCTGCATGCCTTTATGAACGGCCAAACCGTGCCTAAAAAGGCGCGACTGGCGGTTCATAATGGAGTGCTGGTGCCCACCATGATGTATGGAAGTGAGTGTTGGGTGTGGCAGAAAAAGCATGAAAGCAGAATTAACGCAGTTGAGATGCGATCACTGCGTAGTATGTGTGGGGTGAGACTGATTGATAGAATTCCGAATGCAGTAATACGAGAGCGATGTGGCCTGAAAGAAGATGACGTGACAAGGATTGAGAAAGGAATGCTGAAATGGTTTGGACATGTGGAGCGAATGAGTGAAGAAAGATTGACGAATCAAATATATATGGCAGAGGTGTATGGGCAAGCCGGTTGCGGCAGACCTCGTAAGACGTTCGTCGACCAAATTGGGGACGTCTTGAAAAACGGAAAAGTTCGAAGCAGCCGCAATGGCGAGCATGTATGAAAAGAGTAATGAATGTAGAGGAAGTGCGTGAGGTTTGCAAGGATAGAAGCAAGTGGCGATCTGTTGTCTCTGCCCACCCCGACGGGAAAAAGGCGTGAGCATATGTATGTATGTAAAACTGAAGACTGTCATAGAATTTTCATAAATATGTTTTCTACTAATTCTTGTATTACATAATACCAAGACATTAATAACCGGTTTTATTTTTTTTTGTTTTCTTCGAGAAAACACTTCAGAAACGGCTTAACCGATTTTTATTAGACTCTCGAAATTGTAATATCTGGTTTACAACAAGCACTTCCCTATTGTAAAGTGTAGAAGCAACTACATCTGGGAGAGTGCAGAGATGGTCAATGGGACACAAGTAAAACATAAGAAGTCATATAATAAAGGCAGGTGTCACTACGCTACGAGAGACTCCGAACGAAACCTAAAAGACTCGACATGTGTCCGTACTTGGTACAAGTCTTAGCGCGTGCAAGAATCCAAACTATCAGTGAAAACGAAAGCCAAAACTGGGTTTAGAGCTTCTTCCTAGGTACTTTATGTTACAAAATAAGCTACAGATAATATATGAGAAGATATACCTATATCTTATCTGATGAGTGTGTTTATGACACTTGCATGCAGACGCAGCCTCCGAATGATAATGATTAGGTGAATGAAACTCGATCCGCAAACAGTGAGCGTATCGGGGTTGACAACTGATAACGCTCAGATGACAGTTACGGTTCAGCCAGATTCGCGAAACACGTCAGATATAAACTAACAACCGTGTAATCATGGCAACTAATGTAAAATATTGTTTTACTACGGAATTCAATATTCGATCTATAGATAGATCTGTAGATTGTAGATTCGTTTTTGACATAAACTCCATACAAAATATGTCAAACACGAATCTCGAATCAACAATCTCAAAAAAGGATAGATTGAATATTAAATTCAGCGGTAAGTAACTGTATGTAGTTACTTATGTGATATTACATTACTAGTGTCAAATAAAACGTCTTGTCCCGTGCCTCGGGGAGCACGTTAAGCCGTCGGTCCCGGTTGTCATGAAGATCTTTGACAGTCGTTACAGGGCGTCATCGTCAGTACCTTCAAAATAAACTGACAATAGTCTAAACCTTGTAATATCGCTATCCCTTCGGGTTGCAGAGGTCAGACAGGCTGTCGCTCCGTTGAAAAGCTAATATTCAGCCAAATCCGGTTAGACTAGAAAGCGGACCCAGATTGAAACTGGGATAACGCTAAGAGGATGAGTGTCAAATAAACTTACTTACACGATGGTTCTTTGGGAGGACATGATCTGAGATTGCTGGAAAGTCTTGTAAATAAATGGTCGTAAGATACATACATGATGTGTTGAAAGCATGTCATTACTCTTTACAAACCTATGTTCGACTTGCCAGGAGATGCGACATTATGATTTAAATATTTTTAAGTAGGTGCACTTAAGAGTGACAAAGACAAACGATCAAACTTTAGCATTATGTGCTTATAAGGACTTCCGCAAATCGCATGCCTCTTCGTAATCATTTGCTTACTCACTTTCCTTCTACTTGGACAGATTATATCAAACGTGCTAAGTATTTTATCTTAACCATGATTGACAGCTTAGAACTTTCAAGTTTTTCTGTTTGGTAAACGAGTGGGACGAATATTGCCGATATTTTTTGTGATCTACCTCAACGAGTGCTACACAAGAACTCTTGCCTCTATAACCGTATAATTAGTACAAATACTCGCACTAGTGACCAAACACTTGAAACATTTGTAAACCATTACGTGAGGTCAGGCGCAAGGTCCTCTAATCATGATGATGTTAGTTCTCACACTTAGTAACATACGGCCAATATTATCATATTATGTTCCACTCGACACACATTAGTCGCACGTAAGCTTTATATAACTCGACTTGTTATTTTGTATGACACATATATGGCATCGAGGAATGATCAGAAGATGCATCATATCCATATTGGGTTAGGTATGTATACGTATTACATACATACATATCGTCACGCCTTTTATCCCCGAAGGGGTAGACAGAGGTGTATTTCTACACCCACTTTTCGCCAGATTTACTTTAGTCCCACGTAATAAGGGGCGAGCCTATTGCCGTACCGGGCACATTTCCAGACTCCGTGCTGCTACTGAGAATTGCGTGACAGAAAAACCCAATAACACTGCCCGACCCAGGGATCGAACACGGGACCTCCCGATCCCACGCGCACATTTATGCCGCGAGACCAACGAGGCAGTCGTATAGGGTTTAATGTCGAGTTTTCCGTCTCTACGCAAAGATGGTATTTGCATCGTGTTATCCCTCAGTCGCCTCTTACGACACCCACGGGAAGATAGGGGGTGGTGACACTTGTATTCTATGCCGTCAACCAAAAATCATAAAATTTTATTATTTTTACTGTAATACTTTCCTATGTAACATGTGACATTTATTTTATTGAATCAAGTTATTATTATATTATTATATTACCAACAAAACATATGCCAAAACTTGAACAACATTTCTGAAGCAATCTTCCGATCACATTATAATTTATTCACCGTTCGCAAACTTTCTTAATAAGGCTAACAAAGTTGATTATTGTACGCTAAAGTAGACTATACATTTTGTTTCGTGATTCCAAGCATTTTTGTTATAGGGGGAACTTTATATTCCATTTTTACTTTTGAACGGAACTTCGTTGGTAGAGTTTATGACAGGCTTTCGTATGATTTACGTTGAAATGATTTTGTCGGTTTAAGTCAGTGAGAATATTACTATATCCTTCTTATTTTTTTTATAGACTCACGCCTGTATCCCCGAATGGGTAGGCAGAGGTGTAATATTCGACCGGTTGGCGCAGCGGGTGTGTAATTGACTGCTACGCCGAAGGTCGCGGGTTCAATACCCACTCAAGTCAAAAATTTGTGTGCATGAACGTGGATGTTTGTCTTGGTCTGGGTGTTTCTATGTATACTGCCACACGGCTATCATCATGTATACGTATTCTTATTTATATTGTCGGTATAACGATTTCATATAAGGGCCGGAACATATCTGACCGAAGATCCGTCGCGTTTTATCGGTCGCGTAACGCCAATACATACAAATGTATAGAAAAACGTTCAACCATTCACACCTGACCGATAATCCGTTAGTACGTCGAGCGTACTCACGGATTATCCGTCGACGTCGCGCGCACCACGCACCACGTGAATTTTGACCTTTGAGTAAGGAATATAAATGGAGAGGGCAAATAGTAGGTACATATAGAAAAATTACATTATTTACATATATTTTATATTTTTATAGACTCACGGTTGTATCCCCAGAGGGGTAGGCAGAGGTGTAATATTACACCCACATTTCGCCATGATTTTTTATACACATATATACGAAATCGACATAAAGCCACCAAACATAGTGTTGTCTCGTTTTGTCTTAGGAATATCTCTGTCAGAAAAAAGAGATAGCCATAGTTTACTGAATAAATTAATCATGACGATATTTTATTAGAAATGTCATTCGTGCCACTATCGCCATATTTTTCGCCAAGGTTTGTGGTACATCTGCTGTGAAATCGTTGTCTATCGAACATAATAATTTTGTTTTTGTGCATAAATATGTCTAAAAACCGATAATGGCTCTCAGAGAATATTTTGTTACATGTTTCATACAAGGGTCGCCTTTGGCTTTGCCATGTCCGCCCACATTTGCATTATGAAATAAACTAATCTGGCAAAAGATTTAAACTAACAAAGGTAACTTATTACAAAAATGTATTATTCTCCTCGAACCGGCTCCATATCGATATCGATTACATTCTGGAGAACAACCCAAATGGCAGCCATTTTATTTGCCCAACGTTTCGTAGGTGTGCACGCTAATTTCGTAGGCGTACACGTTAAATTCGTAGGTATTGGACATACCATATCCATGTCATTCCCAGATCGGTGATTTTAAGATCGTAAGATTCCAGGGCCGGCAGAGCTTACTTATTTTTTCAGAAACGAAATGTGTAGAATAATGTAGTGTTAGTATGTGCTATGTTAATATTTGCTAGCTTGGATCGAGGGCCAATTTTTGGGTATGAGGTGCTAAAGGTCCACGGGAACAATTTCCATACATACCTATATAGAAAACATTTTGTGTCTTGCTCTGCAACTCTAGTCTGTAACCCCTTCTATATAATTTGTATAAGTTTTGTGAAAAACCGTAACCAAATCGTATTATCGTCTTTTATTTTTGAACCTCCATACCTAAATGGGATATATATTCAAATAACGCTTGTTGGCTATTATAAAAAATCTTCGAAGTCCGACATATTTTTAATAGTCAAACTCGAATTGCAATATAATTAACTACAGGACTTCAGTGATTACATAACATCAGGGAACACGAAAAATAATTAGGTGAAAGAATATGACAGTAAAATATTGAGCTGCCCTGAGTACGGCCCTGCACGAACAAACTTATATGTGTGCATAATAGCCACGCTTTCAGCGAATGTGTGCAGGTACGCTCGACGCATCTTCCGTCAGATGTGTACCGAATCATTTGACGGAATAGACGCGACCGAAGATACGTTCGACGCATCTTCGGTCAGATATGTGCCGCCCCTAAGTGTTGATAGAAATAACGTATAATGTCAAAGTTTTATAGGGTTTCGATATCCATTCTGGATGAAAAAATAATGTTCAAGGAATAGCTGCTCTAACTCAGAATGGCTTTTGGGTTTGAAAATTAGGTAAATGTTATTGGTATCCATGATGCAGGATCTAAACAAAGATTTTCTAGTCTGAATAGTAGAAGTCGGCAATGCTAGAGCCACTGTAAGAACGACCACTACGCTGATCGTTCGTCGAATAGTCAATGACCAATAATTATACCAGTTGCTTCCCTAAGTTCATTATATGTATAGGATAGACATCTACAGAATATCTTTAACGAATACGATGCATTTCAGGAGGCTTCATCCAGGCCATAATCTGATTGCAGAAGTGCAATAACATCGATTGTTGATGTTGTTGCACATTGATATCAAAATTCCCCATTGATATCACATTAAAATTAAGACTTAGACTGCGACAATGGCTAAATAAAATTGTGCCGCTGCCGAATCATGAGCAGAACAAAACGTCAACAGCTGACTTTAGACAATGTAATCCACAATCAGTAGATTGACTTGATTATGACCGTCCAATGTACATACATTAGTAGTGTAGTGTTAATGACATCATTTGATTAGATAGCGATTCAAACAAGGACGGACAAGGTAGGAGAAGCTAAACGAATTGGATATTGCGAATATTGTGCTGCCTGTGTCGAAGACGCTAGAATGTGAATTCTAGAAATACTTTCTTTCTTCCGAAATTGAGAAAATATTTTTCATTCATAATTTGACCTGCACGTAACATAGCGACTGTTGCTAAGTATATAGTTTTATGATAGTATTTACCGGTTTTCTAATGCTACTGGGATAACACTAGGACGTTTATGAAAAGAAAAACAATGTACAGAAGAAGCCTTAACAGTTTAACAGAGCCATTACAAACCTCACGGTCATAGTTTCAAATCAGTATTAACGTATAGATACGACTTTCTAAGAATACGCTAATATGTAGATAATGGCGTATCTAAACATGTATAATCGGCTGAGCGTCGATAATGACTGAGTAGTAATCCGTAGTAGTATTGCTGTAATTACGAGCGCAGTTAACGAGCCAAGGACGTATGTATTTCGTAAGTATATAACACAATACATACATACCTATACCTACTTACTGTGTTTTGTGTATGCTGTTAAACTCTACAGTTAGTATAGGTGTTTCATACATCTCGATAAAGACGTTCGTCGATCTTTTCATGCCTATGCCAAAGCGTTAGAAAAAAGGTCTAGATACTAAGTAAATCTGGATATCCTTCAGTGTGTTCTAGGTACAGAATTTAATTTTCTGTATTCAATATTGATAATATGCATTGCCCCGCTCATTCAACGTCAGTTTTCATTTACTGATCGGCAACTACCCTATAAATTAAAATTATTTTTTGGCTAATTTCTTAGCCATCCACCACACGCAGACAAGAAAAAGTATAATACTTCCTGTAAGTGTCATTTCCAAAGACACAGCAACCTACTCCTCTTTAAAGTTTACTAATTGTTATCTCCAATTGGACGCTCTGCCATCTTCATTTCCAAGCCAATATGATCTTCAAGATCCGACCGCGTCAAATAACCAATTAACTTTCCATTCTCACAGTATATTTTCTATAATGGCTCTTTTCAAGTCAACAAGGATAAATTTTGGGGAATCTAGTTAGATGGACGTGCAGTTATGTGGTTGATTGTACTGGTAATTACTTTTTTACGCTAAATTGTAAAAAGCAGCCTTGTTGATGCGTACGTGACCGGTCGATGCTTCGACCGAACATAACGCGTGAACTAGCTGAAAATATCGACTATTGTTCTTTAGCAATGGCGATTGTAACTCACTTTAATGTTCAACAAAGTAAACATACATAAAAGATATCGCATTTCACGATATTGGAGGAAAACAAGCGCAAATGGTGTTGAAATAATTGTTTATTGCGCTCTTTTTACCCCTAGAGCGCAATTTTATCCGGCGTGTTGTCATGAATACGAGAGTTGGCTCAAATAGTTACACAATTCGGTGGTTCGTTCGTACGGTCGGTGTTGCGGTTTAAGTGGTCATCTCAACAATGTAACTTTGTTTGGATTTGGACATAGGTACCTACGCAATTCATTCATAATGACGATTTATATCGAGATCATGTTTTTTTGTTATTTTACTGCGTGCACATAACTTTGAGGATGCGTTTTTAGGTACTAAGGTAATATCAGTTTAAACAGAATGATACTGAAACTCTAATACCAATCGCTTGTTAATTTTTTTTAGTTTTGTAAGTGGTACAATTTGCTACAGTTGCCCTTAACACTGCAACACTTTGTGTGATCGACAAATTGTTGTTGAGTCTGAGTTTTATTCGTGTCTCCGTTAGTTGAATGTTTTAAAACTTGATAGGTAGAGGATTCATGCCAAGTGAAATCGTTATCTTTCGAGGTGTATAGCGCAGGTATATGGCAGATCGAGTAGATACTGTAGTAGAGTCAAGAGTGGATACGTTACATTTTCTAGGTATAGAATGATTTTGACGTGTGTACGGTGTGCCTGTTATGTGGCTTTCATGATAAGTACTATCAATAATACATTAATGATATGTGGTATAATTTATTCATTATTTATAGAGTAAACACTTGATCGATATTTTGATGACTGCAGTGTTATTGCAGTGCACGGAACTATTTGTTTTAGTTTAGAATAGAGTTATATGATAACCAGTGATCGGATAATCGGATGCATATTCACCTAAAGTTCATCTATCTTTCATGATAAGTACTATCATTAATACATTAATGACATGTGGTATAATTTATTCATCATTCATTGCTAGAGTAAACACTTGATCGATATTTTGATGACTGCAGTGTTATTGCAGTGCATGGAACTATTTGTTTTAGTTTAGAATAGAGTTATATGATAACAGACAGTAATCTATACATTCATTAATTTATGCTCATCATACATAGATTTGTGATTGGTGGTAATTTCACCCATGATACCCCGACTAACAGGGCCTTACTAACCACTAGAATAACATGCATGTCGGTTTACTGTATTAATAAATTACCTACAGTAAATATCCAGAAAAATGCAGACATTGAATATCTTTCAAAGTATCATAATGATATGGCTATACATTTCTTGTATTTCTAATCTTTATTGGGTTCCCCATCTTATTTATTATTTAAGCCTACCAAGAATATGGTCTTCGATTTCAGAACGATTAATCTGTTTACGTCACTTTCCTAATCAATTTCCACAAATCCGTAAAACGATAAGGCCTAGAAAGTACATGAAGTAACTTTCACACAAGGTATTATTTTGGACTAAATAGCAGGTATATGAGGGTACCTACTGAAGTTATTATGAAATCTCAATAAACAACTCAATTATAAAAGTGCGAAAAATCCAATGAGTAGTAGGACAACGCACGCGGCCCAAATGTGCACTGTATCGAATAAAACAAGGTTATAAATTATGTGGAGCGGCCGCCATCGGGCGATGCGCTGAAAGAATCATCTATATAAAACTACAATATTGTGTAATTACTGTGAATTTCCAGATTGAAAGGTATGTGTTTTCCGAGTGGAGAGAACCGCCTTGGTTACAACATAAAGAACAATGGCAGAATTTGGTCTGGGTTGGTGGTGGCGACCTTAAACTTCATATGAACAAAACAAATTGTTTTCTTTTCTACGATTTTTAATATTTTCACTTTGTCTCGTTAAAGCTGGAGTTTTTTATGATGATAAAAAGCATTCCAATTGATTACGAATACTTTTTTATTTGATTGTTTCCATAGACAATGGTATGACAGGAATAGACGTGAGTGCTATATCCGTATCGATTATTAAATAAGTAATCGATACGATCGACCTTTATTGTGAGTTGGTTTGGTTTAAAATGCAGTTATTTAATATTTAATCAACATTATATCAATAAGCTAATATTTTTGAAGCAAAACAACGTTTAAATCAAATAAAAACGTCACAGCATCGTTTTAAAGTTGTATCGATTTCACATAAAATCGATTTAAAATGTGCAGCTCTGCTTTTGTCTTTGGCTGTGACAGTTAGATGCTACAAAATACTTCCGCGTTTTGATGTCAATCTGACATATTTCATTTGATAATTTCAAACGTACAGTACTCGCCAATCTTTATGGCCGCTCTGAATGTAGCCATCGGTACGAACTTGCGCATGGTACAGTCGGGTGGACATTTCATAACCAAGAAAAAATATTTGTAATTATTGAAAATTAAAATCTTCAGTTACGTTGTTAGATCTATATTATATTGTTTAATTACAAATTCAATCAAATTCGATTAATGTAAATTCAGTTAGGTGAAGGGACTTCTAAATGAAAAAATACATTGGTTACGACAAAACAATATATTTTTTATATTTATTTATAATGGGGCTACACCTTCCATAAATCATCTTCCATACTCGTAGAAAGTTCCTTATCTGAAGAACTTTCTTCGTCACTTTCTTCACTTATTTCGGAATCTACATTCTCAAACATTAAAACGACCGCGAGGCATGATCAATGAAAATGGTAACTATATCAGATCAGTACAAATAACAACAAGAAACAACAACAATAGCAAACAGATAAAGAACGATAGCGAACGAGAAACAACGGAACGAAGAACTAACACTATGAAACTATTCTGAACGCGACGATACTGTCAGAGCTCAGCGAATATGTGATTCGTGTACGAACGTAGTCACTCACACTAACGCGCGGGAGGCGAGGACGCTAGCGGGTGGAAGACAGCGCGCGCGGGTGTGCCCTGCCTCCACGCCCCGCATACGTCCCGCTGATACCTGATTTTGTATTCTGCGCAGCGTAATGCGGCTAGGTTCGGAGCGGCCATAAAGTTTGGCGAGTACTGTACCTACCAACATTGTTTAACTTTCATACTATAACTTTCCTTGTACCTACATTGTTCATTCTTAACTTAAACTTCAAACACCGATATCTTCTTTTTCCACCTTTCCTGAGTGAAAATAGAATCATTTATAGACTCTGTTACTTACGCCAAATTTTTTGATATATTTTTTATTACTGTTCGCTTCAATTTAATTTCAGACATTTTGATGTATGGAAATCTGCCATTGTCCTTTGTGACCTTTTTACTGAAGATAGCTGCCGCGAATAAGGTCACTAACTAGGGCGGACTTCTAGAATATATTACCATTGCATCAGCTGAATTGATAATAGATAACATATAACTACCGTTTAGAATGCCGGTAAGGTAATGGCATAATCGAAATTAACTCTTTTAGCAATAATAAAGTCATAAAAAATGGCGCGCATTCTGTTGCTGCACGGCTGAAGTCGTGAAAAACTCAGACCTTCACGGTAGGCCGCCCTTCCCTGCACCCCCCACCCTCTACTACTGAACAACTATTACTTCATTCTCGAAATTACCACCAGACATTGAAGTGTTGCGAAACCACTCGCCGTCGCTCAACACATCTGACATTAAACTTTCATTAGTAAATAATGTGCATTCTTGCCGAGGCGAGTTTTGTTTTTGTAGTCGACATATATGTAATAAACTAAGCTACCAAGACTGATTATCGTGGTAGTTTTTGGCAAGGCTGGTTTAAAGACCCACGTAATTCTAACTAGGATATCAGTAAAGTCTGTGCACACATATCAAAGACGTGCCCAGGAGGACGGAGGGTAGGGAAGAGGCTCATTAATTCTTGTGAGACAGTGTGTTACATTGTGTTTTATATGGTGCCGTGTCGGGGCTGGAGACGGGACACGGTGGCTAAGTACAGGAAGAGTTATGCCCCATCCATCTACTAGACAATGTGCCGTCATGTTTAGATATAACTATAACATACATACATACATAGTCTCACGCCTATAACCCCGAAGAGGTAGGCAGAGCTGTATTTCTACACCCACTTTTCGCCAGATATACTTTAGTCCCACGTAATAAGGGGCGAGCCTATTGTCGTACCGGGCACATTTCCAGACTCCGTGTTGCTACTGAGAATTTCGTGACAGAAAAACCCAATAACACTGCCCGACCCAGGAATCGAACCCGGGACCTTCCGATCCCACGCGCACATTTATACCGCGAGACCAACGAGGCAGTCGTATAGGGTTGATGTCGAGTTTTCCGTCTCTACGCAAAGATGCTATTTGCATCGTGTTATCCCTTAGTCGACACCCACGGGAAGATAGGGAGTGGCGACACTTGTATTCTATGCCGTCAACCACACGGCTATATAAATATAATGCTAGTGATATTAACCTGAAGGGCAAATTGACATCACGCTTTTACTTAAGATTGAACACAGCAGTAAACGAGCTGTAGGACAAAAAGTCAAATTCTGCCAAATTGCCAATTTAAAACGTGTAAGATCAATTAATTATTTATCTTGAGATAGAGGTCATAATAAGTTGCTATGCATCTCTATTTACCCGCTTCCTTATCTTATCGCAGTATTCTTGGGAAGTGAATGATTGCGGTTTATCAGAACAATAAATAACAATAATTGCGCGCACTCCAGTTACCTGGATGTTATCGTGCCGATAAGCTGCTGATTGCGTTTTAATATTAGAGTTGCGTGCGACTGCCGCCTTGTGTTGACATCATTTAAATTAAACATACTTACCTATTATGCATTCACTTGTATGTAGGTATATTTAACTGTGATTTAATAATATGTATTGAATAACAGTCAAATATGACATTGTATTAAATCATATCTGCAAGTGTAATTCTGAACGTTGCGGTTTACCCTGGAAAATATGGTGATCTCAAAGTTGGGAAAAATTGTTGTTGTTACATCTGGGCGCCCCGTTGGCGGTTGGCGCCAGATTCGGTGCATTTAACAGAGTGAATGACACATTAATCTGCCAGTCATATATCCAGAAAT
The DNA here is from genome assembly GCA_944739405.2 of Euclidia mi. Classification (NCBI taxonomy): domain Eukaryota; kingdom Metazoa; phylum Arthropoda; class Insecta; order Lepidoptera; family Erebidae; genus Euclidia; species Euclidia mi. The sequence goes on along the minus strand of OX123195.2, from coordinate 2,609,943 downwards.
TTATTTTGGCGGTTATTATGCTTTGGATCGTCTTGTACCTGGCGAAGGTAGTTTCTGACAGGGTCTCGCTAAGAAATCACTTATGATTGAAAGATACTTACTTACCGATACTTTAAGAAGATGGCGTGCAACTTGAGTCCATAAACCAACCCACAGTGATACACTCCTGATATTCGCGTAGTAATAGAAAATATTACAGACTAGCCGTTTCTCGCGCTTTCACCCGCGTCCTGAGGGAACTACTTCGCGTACCCGAAAAACCCAAATATCTGACGGATCCCTATTTTTTTCTAAAATAAAATATAGCCTATGTTACTCGCAGATAGTGTAGCTCTCTAATGGTGAAAGAATTTTTAAAATCGGTCCAGTAGTTTTTGAGTTTATCCATTACAAACAAACAAACAAAATTTTCTCTTTATAATATTAGTGTAGATTGATCTCTTTGCGACGTTCTCATTTAATTTTACTGAATGTCAGGTGTATTTTATGAATCACACGGTAGGGACGAGCCCGAATATTAATTAAATATAAACTTTTCCGACATTGGAGGCTAAAGGAATATCAAGTTTGCACCTAAAGCAGCCTAAATTATGCAGCTTCAATAAAAATTATAGCCGAAATTTAAAAAAAAAATCGAAGAATCCGTCCAAGCTACGTAGAGCCTAGAGAACATAGCAAAAACATCTGTAAATATAGAATCTCAATTATTCGTAAGAAATAAACAAGATAAATAAATGCCATAATAAGCTCAGGTGTATAACAATCTCCGATATCCTAAAACATACATTGCATGCATTGGTACGACAATAAATTCCGAAAATAACAATATTATTGTTCTCCGGTAAAGGTGTTATATGACAGACCATAAATCGGAATTAGATCACCGTTCACGTTTTTGGTCGGGGTGCAATGACTCAGGTCTTGCACCTTGTGGATACTTAGTCATATTATGCTGAGCAGTTATATCCATTGATGGAGCCGTGGTACTGGGAGCGCATGACGCATTAGGAGTCCGCCGACGCGCCAGGCGTAGGCAGAAGACTTTATTTGAGTAATGACACGTTATTTGCCGCTGAAGGATTAGGTTTATCTTTTGGAAGATGTTACAGATGTGTCACCACAACACAACATAACTTATACAAATTTGAAATCATCCACAATCCAAGCCACTGTTTCCTGTCACAAGCAAGGCTTTATCACCACATGAGACTCACTGCAGATGGTAATGGCACACATCAATTAAGCTTGGTCATCTACTGTGCAAAGGTTTTGCCTCGTTAGAGTAGTAGTACTTCAGAGATTTTGCCAATACAAAACTGTATACTAGGTACAAAGTGCAGGTCTATAGTGCCGTCTCCCGACTTAGGTAGGTCAATAGCACTGCATTGTCAATAATTGTGGTGATTAACCCCGACGATCGGTGCCCGACTTCGATCGATCTGTTTGTACCAAACAACAGTTCGTAGCACTGCTGTAAACATTAGATGGTAGAAGTTGAATCGTAAAACAGTATAAATGGAGTATGACATTTAATTTTCTATTAACAGTGAGAAATTAAAACTTTTTTTAAGGTTTTGCTTTGAAATTTAAAAAATTATGATGTTCGCAAAAAAATGGATATGTCAGCGGAAGCCTAGTGGAGAGACTAAAATACTGCTACGCAGAGGGTCGCGAGTTCAAACCCAAGGAACGTATCATCGACTTTTCGAAGTTGAGTGTGTATTAAAACTTTTATCGCTTGCTAGACGTTGAAGGGAAACATTATGAGGAAACCTGCAGGTCGTGAAATAATGTTCTTCAAGAAATTAGGAAGTCTTCCAACCCGCAAAGTTGCCGATCACGGTGATCACTATGACTTAACGCTTCCCTCAGTGAAAAGCGCCGACAGAGAAAGATGAGTTGTTGATTTCGGCAAGTCCTGGCACACACTACTATTCATAATAACGGCTATAATCAACCCCTACGAGGTTTATGTCCACTATACTAAAAATAACTTTGAGTATACTGAGAGCATGGATGTCAGTTATAGCAACAAAAATAATTGATAGCCTATGTGTTATGAGTACGCTATTATTATTGCAAAGTTTCACCAAAACCCGTTCAGTAGTTTTACGTGACAATTAAAACCAATCCCCATAATTTATAATCTTAGTGAAATATTATTTATACGTAAATGATACGATGCAGAGAAAACCGCTTCGCCATTAATCGATTGTAAACGTGCGCGGATTATTATTAGCGAGTTTAATGAATGGTATAAAGTAATAAAACATAAAAACCGCGATAAAAACACCAGCTCACGTGAGGAATAGCAGGTATTCTGATAAATTGTACCTACCTTTATTATTGAGATTAGCTTCATAGAAGGGCATGGTGTATCTGATAGAATTTTACTATCAAGATCGAAAGAAGGAAAAGCGAGCGAGAGCTTTAGTACTTGTATATATTCTGTGGCGCGAGGCAAAAGAAAAGAGGGAAGGATGGATATTGAGGAGAAACGGGTAAATTTAATGACGGGCATCAAAAAATTATGGATGCGAAGGATATAGGTACCTATTACGACTTCGAAAAGATTGGACCAGGGCTAGCCAAAACCTACTATTGGTGAAAATAATACGAAAATCCGTTCGGTGCCTTTTTGAGTTTATCGTGTTCACACAGACAGAGTAAGCGGCGGTGACTTTATATTTTATAGTTTGCCTAGATCATCATCATCATCATCATCAGCCTGCCGTAGTCCACTGCTGGTTATAAGCCTCTCCAATGGCACGCCACTGAGCCCGATTTTCGGCTCTTCGTGTCCAGCCGCTGCCAGCCACTTTGTGTATATCGTCCCTCCACCTAACCGGAGGGCGTCCTACACTACGTTTGCCAAGGCGCGGTCTCCACTCTAGAACACGACTACTTCATCGGTTATCGGTTCTGCGACAGATGTGACCAGCCCACTGCCACTTCAACGTGCTAATTCTCTGAGCTATGTCGATTACCTTCGTTCTCTGTCGGATCACTTCACTTGTTTGTCTAGTATTTCATCCAAATACCTTATCGAAGCACGATCACTAGTTAGAAAAGGAATTAGTTTGGTAATAGCTTAGCGGTACCTAATAAATAAATTCCAATTCGTATCACGGACAACGTAATCTCCGTCCTTCTTGCAAAGGTTAATTGTGCACGAAAATGGCTCAGTAAACCCGCATTTTACTAAGAGCAGAACGCGCAGGGCTGTACAAATATGTTTGTTTTACTAAGGACAGGACGCTCGATCAATTAGTAAATTAAACGGACGCATTTATTACAAACGAACGGTTTTAGTTAAAAACAGTTCTAGAGGGACGAGTAGGTAATAATGCGCTACTTCAGGTGGAAAAAAAAGTAATGGCCCATCAAAAACTTCGAAATATTGAGGTATTTATATCTAAAGATTATTGAACCTTTAAATATACGTACTTGTATGTATATTTAAAGGTTTAATAAATGGGTGCATAGGATTCCCACCAAGAACTTAGGGTCCCAAGCCAACCTCACCTGCAAGTGGTGCACCTGCCGATCAACGGACGAGGCTCTGGCAAACAAAATATCCCGATAATCGGCAATAGGCTCGCCACTTATTACGTGGAATCAAAACACTGGCGAAAAGTGGGCGTTTAGCCCTTTCCAGCACAGTTAACGAGACACAATAGACGTTTTATTGTTATGACATCTTTAAACGTCAACTGTCCTTCAAAGTGTTAATATGCCTCTACCTACCCCTTCGGGGAAACAGGCGTGAGTCTATGTATGTATGTATGACGTAAATAAATCGCGAAAGATTCAAATGGAATGATTATTGCGTATCGTTACTTCCTAGTATGTTTATATCAGACAAGGATTTATTTCCTAGAACACTGCACATAGTATGAATACTGTAAATGCCTGCAACTGTATCTACAGTTGTAAAGCATCCGTAGGTATACAAGTGAAATCGCGGCTCAGCCATTACTCACGTCACGCACACAGTTAATAGATACTCATGCGGATGGGTGTACATTATGCCTTGTTGCCTACGAAGGGACGGAAAGAACGGCCAGAAGTATAACACACCCACAAACTTTGATTTAGTCAAACATAATTATTAAGCCAATTGAACCATCCATATTCCACAATCATTGATATACCAAATATCCAGTTTGTAACTATTGAAACTGCGTATTAAATCCCCAATAACGCTCTATCCAAACTAAGTTCTCAACCATCTTCAGGAGGTCAAACACTTATCATTAGACGTTCGCATATACAAATGACAATGACATCAGAAAAAAAATTTAACGCTTTATCCGATCCAGGTTTTGAACCAACAAAAGGTTAACAACAATTAGATATCGAAAGCGCCATCTTCGAACGACAACGACATCTAAGTAAGTACATCTGAATCGACCCTACAGCAAAAGAGTCCTTTTAAGCAAAGTACCTACCATATACCATGCAGCATATTTATAAAACAAATAACTAGTAGCAAGTACTAAACTGGAAGTATTTCAGTCGGAAACGGGGTTAATCCATCGCCGTGGACGCGTTACAGGCTTCCTTCAGCCGAGCGTCACGACATACAACCATACTTCATGTTTTAAACATACATATACACGTACAACATGCATATATACATACAACATGCATATACACATACGTGTGGAAATTACCTAACACACGCCGGGTACACGAAACACTCTGGCTAGACTAAGTTTTGTAGCCCTATTTAGATTTGTTGAATAAAATCTTGCTGAAAAATGAATGTGTTTTGTCAGAAAAAGCCATTTGTCTATCCAATCTAAAAATTGACTTGGAATTTCTCCTAAATTGTCTGCTTTTCTTTGTTCAAGAAGAAAAATCCTTGCTTCAGTAACAATTTTGTTTTCGTGCAAACCTCCCCTTGGACCGCTCGACGCGACGCCCTAGGGAAACTTCAGGGACGATCAATGAAATACATAATGGATAAAATTGTAGTTTTGTTTTCTTTCTCCATTTGTTTCAGTCGTGTTAAAAGGTACCTTTACTGTATTCGAGCTAAAGTACATAACAGTATAGGTACAGGTTGTTATAAGTCTACTTTTATAAGTTATGTAATTAATTTTCTACAGTTGACATTTAGCACGTTTACTTTTTTGCTATTGCGGTAAAATAATGTAAAATACATTAAACCGCTAGACGTAGGAAAGATTTTAACAATTATGAATCCGTTCGGTCCGGGTTTCTAGAGTATACATATCCGATTTGGATGAGTAGCATAATAGTAGAGAATATCTGCCAGTTGTAATGTTGTTAGATTGTATACAAACAGGTCAATTCGATAATTTGTTAAATTGGACGTCAATGGCCATGACCTGGGGTCGCAATGGATAAATAAAAAAAGATCATTGACCGCTCAAACCACATCCACGTCTGGATTTGAGCGGGATGGATTGCTTTTATGTAGTCTGTGGGTGAAAACAGATTTGTTTTCTTTGTCGTAGCATAGCAACACATCTGCTGAAAGTTCGGCAGCGAACTGAACGAAGTATTCGGTTGGTATTACACACCAAACGCGTGGAACAGTCAACGATGTGACGCTGGATGGAACGTTTGGCGCCGCATCGAACAAATTCATAATCGTAATTTGAAAACACTAATTAAACCTAGAATTTTTCCTGACAATAATAGGAAAAGGCATCACGCCGTCAGCAACGTGACATTAAATAGTTAATGGAATTTACATAACAATATCTTCGTTCAAGCAGTGACAGCGTAGTGGTGAGACGAATAGACTGCTACGAGGACTGTAAGAACTTGAGATCCTCTCGAGTTCTTACCTCCGGGGCGCACCGCGGACATTGCGAAGGGATGTCAATATATATTTTTTTAATTATCGCTTGATAAGCGATGAACGAAAACGTCGAGGGGAAAGCTGTACTTGGCTAAGAGTTCTCCATAATGTTATCGGCAGACATGTGATGTCTTCCATCCGGCACTTGGCCAGCGAGGGGGACTATGACCTTAGCCTTGACACAGTGAGAAGCCCGTGACGTGTGGGACAGTTAATTTAAAAGGCTGATGATGTTGAACTGATGGGGCAGCGATAGCCTAGTGGAGATACCAACAGACTGCCATGCAGAGGGTATCATGTTCGAATCCACGGCGCGCACCAATGACTTTTCGGAGTTATGTGCGTATTGAATTGTTAATTATCGCTTGTCCCGTGCCTCGGAGAGCACGTTAAGTCGTCGGTCTCGGTTGTCATGAAGATGTTTGACAGTCGTTATAGGGCGTCAGTACCTTCTAAATAAACTGACACTAATCTAAACCATGGAATATCGCTATCCCTTCGGGTTGCGGAGGTCAGACAGGCAGTCGCTCTGTGGAAAAGCTAATATTCAGCGAAATCCGGTTAGATTACAGCGGACCCCAGATTGAAACTGGGATAACGCTAAGAGAAAGAAAGAAGAAGATGATGTTGAACTGTCATTCTAAAGGAGTATTTGACTTAACAGTCCCGTAGCAATAAATTAAGAAAGTATTAATGTTGTTTCCATGCGCGTTATACAATTAATGAAAAGTACCGAAAATAACACACTTATATTAGTAAACTGAATATGTGTCCATAGAAAGTAGTCAAAGAAATGAATCATTCAACAAAAATATGTTTTGTTTTGGACATTAGCCAGTTCAATCGAATGAATCCGAAACATTGTGTAGTTGCACAGAAATGAGAATTTGAAATTGCTTTTGTTAGCAAGATACATGTAGGTACGATTGACGTTTACATCGTGTCTTTCGGAAGCAGATCCAGGATGGAGAGGCTGAAAAATGCTTCATTGATCACACAAGAGCCTACTCTGTTGTTGGAGCTTTCAGACAACCCTCTGGCCTCCAACATGGCCTAATGATACTAAACTTGTCTCGAGACAAGAACCGGGACCGATGACTTTGCGTGCCCTACGAAGCATGGTGACATTGGTGACGCTCTGATATAAATACCTCACAGGCAGCCGTCCATCCAAGTACCTAACTCTATGAACGTTGCCTAACGTTGTCAATCACTTACGACCAGAACGATCGGTACTCTGACACTATGTAGGACCAGTAGGTACATCAACGACTCTGAGAGAGAATACAGTGTCAAGCACTATACTAGCAAAATTCAAAAACCCTTTTATTAGTAGGTAATAGGGTTTTCTAATAAAACACTAAGGACTAAAACAAAACTGTAAACATTTATACTAAAGTACTACATCGTGTAGCGAGTGCCATTAGCGGATCGTGACTTCCCCTATCGCGGATCGATTAGTTCACAACAGTAGTTTAGTGCATTATCGACTCGTGAACACTACAAAACATTCATTCTACACATCACACACATGTGTATAGTGTAGTACTTCCGTGAAACGATATGCCATGACTACTTTTTGTTTGTTAAAATAAATTCGTTTGTACTACGAGTAGGATTAAATGTATGCTTAAAAATATTCCATGCAATGCTTGGGTATCTCCTAGATCGACATGACGAATATTCCACAAGAATTAGTCTGCGTTGAAGCACGACTTCATTTTGATACTCAACTATATTTTAGTTGCGCTCCACTAGAAGTTTGTACGCTACACTTCCGAAATTCAGGAATTTAATATCACTCCAATTCTTTATTTCTATTAGTAATCATGGGACCTTGAAACACCGTGCCTCGGTAATGTAATCATGACCGTGCTGTTTACAGGCATATGTATTTAAAGAACGTTATTATTGTGCTCAGCTCGATTTGAATCTAGAGACAGCAATGTGGATGCGCTTGCCTTACGCTAAAGTATATTACCGAAGAAGAACCATTAATCACATAATAAAAGCTGCATTTCGACCTCAAAAATATAATATAAATGCATTAGCATTATCTGAAACATCTAGGATGACCTCGGTTATCCAACGACATAAAAGAACGTTTGCGCAACTACCAAAGTTACAAACACGTAACAAAATGAACACAGACCATGAAGAAGTAATAAAGGTAGCGCCTAATTATTTAGAACATAATTACAATTGGCACTGGATGCAGTCCAGTAGGTACACCAAATGTTTTTAGTTTGTACCGGACGAAATTGATACCTTCATGTATATTTTCCATAAATATTAATATGTGCACCTATAAATTGCAAAAGCTTGAAAGTAATCAGGATGAGAATAGATAGTGCGCGTGTTATCCGAAAATCCGATTAACGAAAAGATCCATTGAGAGCCATCGGGAGAATCCGCATACCTACAAAAAATAGTCTTCGGATATGACTCGAACGTGAAGGAGTTTAACAAAGTTTCATCTCACCTGAACAGATCTTCATCATCGCTCCACTCTAAACTAGAACCGTACATAGCTTCTACACTAATTACAAGCAAAATAAAGGGTAATATACTAAAGTATTTGGTCTAAATATGTGTGTATGTGTCGTGCGAAGGTTGGACACGTAATAGTCGCATCATCGCTCAAGTGACCTGACCAACGACCCACGCGACACTCGTTACCGCTAATGTATCGCTTTGACGAATACCATTCAACGGGAGGCATTTTTGTCGTATGATGAGACTGATTGTGCTGAAGGCTAATAGATGTAGAGAGAATCCAGACAATTAAGGACAGCCTTCGTTTCTGTTCTCTTTGAAAAATTAAAAAAATCCTTATAGAGTATTTGTCCATTTCTTAGGTCAGGTGCATTACATCGAAAACAACGACACGTTGATGTTATCTCACTTAATCTATTTACAATAATATGTCCTTTTCTTGATTTTTGATTTATATATTGGACTAGCTTTTGCCCGCCGCTTCGCGCGCGTTAAATTCGGGGTAACACAAATCTACTTTCAGTCTCAAGATATGTGAAGACACTCCTGATTATTCTAAAGACTTCAGAAACTCTATGGGGTACAAAGTAACCCGATCAGTATCCATGACATTATCTACCATTATCTACTGAAAGGTACATAATAACATCACAATATATCTCTATAAACATTTTCGCAGTTTTAATATTAGTAGGGACAATCGTTTCAGCCGTTTAAGCTTATTATATAACTAGCTGACCCAGCGAACTCCGTATCGCCTTTTTAAGAGTTTTTATTTAATTCCCTTTTTTCCAAGCCCCATTTCCAAAGTTACCATTGACATAGCGCTTAATCTCTTATTATTTCAGAGTCAATAAATGATGAACAAAAAAACATAGATTTTTATATAATATTGAATTCCCCATTCCTTAAAATATCGGAGACAATACTCATATAGACTTTACAAAAAAATGCCCGTCCACCATCTTAGATTTCCTATCCGCCATCATTGATCACGAAATAGATGTTGTATTTGGATTCACCATCCCTTAAATCATGAGAGACGATACCCATATTGATTTTTTTTATTTTTCCCATCCGCCATCTTTGATTTCCCATCCACCATCTTGAATCACGAAATAGATGTTGTATTTAGATTCCCCATCCCTTTAAACATCGGAGACGATACCCATATTGATTTAAAAAAAAAACCCATCCGCCATCTTTGATCACGAAATAGATGGTGTGTTTGAATTCCCCATTCCTTAAAATATCGGAGACGATACCCATATCGATTTAAAAAAAAATCCCATCCGCCATCTTTGATTTCCGATCCGCCATCTTTGATCACGAAATAGATGTTGTATTTGGATTCACCATCCCTTAAATCATCAGAAACGATACCCATATTGATTTTTAAAATTTTTCCCATCCGCCATCTTTGATTTCCCATCCACCCTCTAGACTCACGAAACAGATGTTGGATTTGGATTACCCATCCCTTTTAACATCGGAGACGATCCCCATAGTGATTTAAAAAAAAAAATCCCATCCGCCATCTTTGATCACAAAATAGATGGTGTTTTTGAATTCCCCATTCCTTTAAATATCGAAGACGATACCCACATCGACTTTTAAAATGATCCCGTCCGCCATCTTTGATTTCCTATCCGCCATCTTTGATCACGAAATAGTTGTTGTATTTGCATTCTCCATCCCTTAAATCATCAGAGACGATACCCATATTGATTTTTAAAATTTTCCAATCCGCCATCTTTGATTTCCCATCCACCAGCTTGAATCACGAAACAGATGTTGTATTTGGATTCCCCATCTCTTTTAACATCGCAGACGATACTAATATTGATTTTATATTTTTTTTCCATCCGCCATCTTTGATTTCCCATCCGCCATCTTTGATCACGAAATAGATGTTGTATTTCAATTCCCCACCCCCTAAAATATCGAAGGCGATACCCATATTGATTTTTTAAATTTTCTCATCCGCCATCTTTGATTTCCCGTCCGCCATCTTGGATCACTAAATAAATTTCATATTATTAATCAGCGTCCCGAAAATCTTGAAAACGATACCCATATAGATTGTATCCTATTCGTTTAGCCTTTTTTGCCTTTGACCCAACCCTCCCCCTTCTCGTTTGACCATTTTATTATTTTTGTCTGGCCCCTAAAAGTTGTGGCGTAATTTTATATAGCCGGTAATATAGCCGTAATTTTATAGATTGTATCCTATTCATTTAGCCTTTTTTTGCCTTAGACCCAACCCTCCCCCTTCTCATCTGACCATCTTATTATTTTTGTCTGACCTATAAGTTGTGGCGTAATTTTATATAGTCTATAGCCTTTCGGAATACTTGGGCTATCATAGGCAATAACAATTTTTTTAATCCGACTGCTAGTTCCTGAGATTAGCCGACATTATCTTTTAGCCTTTTTAGCCTTCTGCCTGGCCCCAAAGGGTCGAAGCATGATGTTATATAGCCTATAGCCTTCCGGAAAAACTGGGCTATCGTATACAAAAAGAATTTTTCAGATCCGACCGGTAGTTTCTGAGATCAGCGCGTTCAAACAAACAAACAAACAAACAAATAAACAAACAAACAAACAAACTCTTCCGCTTTATTATATTAGTACTAGCTGACCCAGCGAACTTCGTATCGCCTTTTTAAGAGTTTTTATTTAATTCCCTTTTTTCCAAGCTCCTTTTCCATAGTTACCATTGACTTAGCGCTTAATCTCATATAATTTCAGAGTCTGTAAATGATGAACAAACAAACATAGATTTTTATATAATATTGAATTCCCCATTCCTTAAAATATCGGAGACGATACCCATATCGAATTTCAAAAAAAAATCCCGTCCGCCATCTTTGATTTCCTATCCGCCATCATTGATCACAAAATAGATGTTGTATTTGGATTCACCATCCCTTAAATCATCAGAGACGACACCCATATTGATTTTTAAAATTTTGCCCATCGACCATCTTTGATTTCCCATCCGCCATCTTGAATCACGAAATAGATGTTGTATTTGGATTCCCCATCCCTTTAGACATCGGAGACGATACCCATATTGATTTTTAAAAATATTCACATCCGCCATCTTTGATCACGAAATAGATGGTGTTTTTGAATTCCCCATTCCTTAAAATATCGGAGACGATACCCATATCGTTTTTCAAAAAAAATCCCGTCCGCCATCTTTGATTTCCCATCCGCCATCTTGAATCACGAAATAGATTTTGTATTTGGATTTACCATCCCTTAAATCATCAGAGACGACACCCATATTGATTTTTGAAATTTTTCCCATCCACCATCTTTGATTTCCCATCCGCTATCTTGAATCACGAAATATATGTTGTATTTGGATTCCCCATCCCTTTAAACATCGGAGACGATACCCATATTGATTTTTAAAAATATTCACATCCGCCATCTTTGATCACGAAATAGATGGTGTTTTTAAATTTCCCATTCCTTAAAATATCGGAGACGATACCCATATCGACTTTCAAAAAAAATCCCGTCCGCCATCTTTGATTTCCCATCCGCCATCTTGAATCACGAAATAGATTTTGTATTTGGATTTACCATCCCTTAAATCATCAGAGACGACACCCATATTGATTTTTAAAATATTGCCCATCGACAATCTTTGATTTCCCATCCGCCATCTTGAATCACGAAATAGATGTTGTATTTGGATTCCCCATCCCTTTAAACATCGGAGACGATACCCATATTGATTTTTAAAAATATTCACATCCGCCATCTTTGATCACGAAATAGATGGTGTTTTTGAATTCCCCATTCCTTAAAATATCGGAGACGATACCCATATCGTTTTTCAAAAAAAATCCCGTCCGCCATCTTTGATTTCCCATCCGCCATCTTGAATCACGAAATAGATTTTGTATTTGGATTTACCATCCCTTAAATCATCAGAGACGACACCCATATTGATTTTTGAAATTTTTCTCATCCACCATCTTTGATTTCCCATCCGCTATCTTGAATCACGAAATATATGTTGTATTTGGATTCCCCATCCCTTAAATCATCAGAGACGACACCCATATTGATTTTTGAAATTTTTCCCATCCACCATCTTTGATTTCCCATCCGCTATCTTGAATCACGAAATATATGTTGTATTTGGATTCCCCATCCCTTTAAACATCGGAGACGATACCCATATTGATTTTTAAAAATATTCACATCCGCCATCTTTGATCACGAAATAGATGGTGTTTTTAAATTTCCCATTCCTTAAAATATCGGAGACGATACCCATATCGACTTTCAAAAAAAATCCCGTCCGCCATCTTTGATTTCCCATCCGCCATCTTGAATCACGAAATAGATTTTGTATTTGGATTTACCATCCCTTAAATCATCAGAGACGACACCCATATTGATTTTTAAAATATTGCCCATCGACAATCTTTGATTTCCCATCCGCCATCTTGAATCACGAAATAGATGTTGTATTTGGATTCCCCATCCCTTTAAACATCGGAGACGATACCCATATTGATTTTTAAAAATATTCACATCCGCCATCTTTGATCACGAAATAGATGGTGTTTTTGAATTCCCCATTCCTTAAAATATCGGAGACGATACCCATATCGTTTTTCAAAAAAAATCCCGTCCGCCATCTTTGATTTCCCATCCGCCATCTTGAATCACGAAATAGATTTTGTATTTGGATTTACCATCCCTTAAATCATCAGAGACGACACCCATATTGATTTTTGAAATTTTTCTCATCCACCATCTTTGATTTCCCATCCGCTATCTTGAATCACGAAATATATGTTGTATTTGGATTCCCCATCCCTTTAAACATCGGAGACGATACCCATATTGATTTTTAAAAATATTCACATCCGCCATCTTTGATCACGAAATAGATGGTGTTTTTAAATTTCCCATTCCTTAAAATATCGGAGACGATACCCATATCGACTTTCAAAAAAAATCCCGTCCGCCATCTTTGATTTCCCATCCGCCATCTTGAATCACGAAATAGATTTTGTATTTGGATTTACCATCCCTTAAATCATCAGAGACGACACCCATATTGATTTTTAAAATATTGCCCATCGACAATCTTTGATTTCCCATCCGCCATCTTGAATCACGAAATAGATGTTGTATTTGGATTCCCCATCCCTTTAAACATCGGAGACGATACCCATATTGATTTTTAAAAATATTCCCATCCGCCATCTTTGATCACGAAATAGATGGTGTTTTTGAATTCCCCATTCCTTAATATATCGGAGACGATACCCATATCGACTTTCAAAAAAAATCCCGTCCGCCATCTTTGATTTCCCATCCGCCATCTTTAATCACGAAATAGATGTTGTATTTGGATTTACCATCCCTTAAATCATCAGAGACGATACCCATATTAATTTTTTACATTTTTCCCATCTGCCATCTTTGATTTCCCATCCGCCATCTTGGATCACAAAATAGATGTTGTATTTGGATTCCCCACCCCTTAAAATATCGAAGGCGATACCCATATTGAGTTTTTTTAATTTTCTCGTCCGCCATCTTTGATTTCCCGTCCGCCATCTTGGATCACTAAATAAATTTCATATTATTAATGAGCGTCCCGAAAATCGCGAAAACGATACCCATATAGATGGTATCCTATTCGTTTAGCCTTTTTTTGCCTTTGGCCCAACCCTCCCCCTTCTCGTTTGACCATTTTATTACTTTTGTCTGGCCCCTAAAAGTAGTGGCGTAATTTGATATAGCCTATAGCCTTGCGGAATAGTTGGGCTATCATAGGCAATAACAAATTTTAAAATCCGTCTGCTAGTTCCTGAGATTAGCCGACATTATCTTTTAGCCTTTTTAGCCTTTTGCCCGGCTCCAAAGGGTCGAAGCGTTATGTTATATAGCCTATAGCCTGCCGGAGTAAATGGGCTATCGTATACAAAAAGAATTTTTCAGATCCGACCGGTAGTTCCTGAGATTAGCGCGTTCAAACAAACAAACAAACAAACAAACAAACAAACAAACAAACAAACAAACAAACAAACTCTTCCGCTTTATTATATTAGTATAGATAGAATAAAACTACCGGTCGGATCTGAAAAAATCTTTTTGTATACGATAGCCCAGTTATTCCGGAAGGCTATAGGCTATATAACATAACGCTTTGACCCTTTGGGGCCGGGCAAAAGACTAAAAGAGAATGTCGGCTAATCTCAGGAACTAGCAGTCGGATTTCAAAAATTGTTATAGCCTATGATAGCCCAATTATTCCGAAAGGCTATAGGCTATATAAAATTACGCCACAACTTATAGGTCAGACAAAAATAATAAGATGGTCAGATGAGAAGGGGGAGGGTTGGGTCAAAGGCAAAAAAAGGCTAAATGAATAGGATACAATCTATATGGGTATCGTTTTCGGCATTTTCGGGACACTGATTAATAATATGAAATTTATTTAGTGATCCAAGATGGCGGGCGGGAAATCAAAGATGGCGGATGGGAAAATTTTAAAAATCAATATAGGTATCACCTTCGATATTTTAAGGGGTGGGGAATCGAAATACAACATCTATTTCGTGATCAAAGATGGCGGATGGGCAATCAAAGATGGCGGATGGGAAAATTTTAAAAAATCAATATTGGTATCGTCTGCGATGTTAAAAGGGATGGAGAATCCAAATACAACATCTATTTCGTGATCAAAGATGGCGGATGGGATTTTTTTTTTAAATCAATATGGGTATCGTCTCCGATGTTTAAAGGGATGGGGAATCCAAATACAACATCTATTTCGTGATTCAAGATGGCGGATGGGCAATCAAAGATGGCGGATTGGAAAATTTTAAAAAATCAATATTGGTATCGTCTGCGATGTTAAAAGGGATGGAGAATCCAAATACAACATCTATTTCGTGATCAAAGATGGCGGATGGGATTTTTTTTTTAAATCAATATGGGTATCGTCTCCGATGTTTAAAGGGATGGTGAATCCAAATACAACATCTATTTCGTGATCAAAGATGGCGGATAGGAAATCAAAGATGGCGGACGGGATTTTTTTTAAAGTCGATATGGGTATCGTCTCCAATATATAAAGGGATGGGGAATCCAAATCCAACATCTATTTCATGATCAAAGATGGCGGATGGGAAATCATAGATGGCGGATTGGAAAGTTTTAAAAAATCAATATTGGTATTGTCTGCGATGTTAAAAGGGTAGGGGAATGCAAATACAACATCTGTTTCGTGATTCAAGATGGTGGATGGGAAATCAAAGATGGCGGATGGGAAAAATTAAAAAATCAATATGGCTATCGTATATATATATATATATATATATATATATATATATATATATATATATATATATATATATATATATATATATATATATATATATATATATATATATATATCGGAGATATTTTAAGGGGTGGAGAATCCAAATACAACATCTATTTCGTGATCAAAGATGGCGGATGGGTTTTTTTTAAATCAACATGGGTATCGTCTCCGATGTTTAAAGGGATGGGGATTCCAAATACAACATCTATTTAGTGATTCAAGATGGCGGACGGGAAAAATTTAAAAAATCAATATTGGTATGGAATGCAAATACAACATCTGTTTCGTGATTCAAGATGGTGGATGGGAAATCAAAGATGGCGGATGGGAAAAAATTGAAAAATCAATATGGCTATCGTCTCCGATATTTTAAGGGGTGGAGAATAAAAATACAACATCTATTTCGTGATCAAAGATGGCGGATGGGTTTTTTTTTTAATCAATACGGGTATCGTCTCCGATGTTTAAAAGGATGGGGAATCCAAATAAAACATCTATTTCGTGATTCAAGATGGCGGATGGGAAATCAAATATGGCGAATGGGAAAAATTTTAAAAATCAATATAGGTATCGTCTCTGATGATTTAAGGGTTGGTGAATCCAAATACAACATCCATTTCGTGATCAAAGATGGCGGATAGGAAATCAAAGATGGCGGACGGGATTTTTTTGTAAAGTCGATATGGGTATCTTCTCCGATGTTTTAAGGGATGGCGAATCGAAATACAACATCTTTTTCGTGATCAAAGATGGCGGATGGGAAATATAATAATATAAAAAAAGTTATTATTGGTGGTGAAAAAGTGGTAGTGGTATTTGATGTTCGATGCAGATAATGGCTATGTTCAGTGGATACCTCTCCTACGGAACCCTTCATGGGCGAGTCAGACTTGCAGTTGATTTAATTATTTAATAGCCATAGTATTTAATAGTATTAGTAATTGTATCATATCCCTAGATCAGTGATCTAACCATATCACTCATATACCACCTTCTCAGCTCCTTACAATAAGTTAGTTTTTCTACCCTAGAAATAATTTATATGGCAAAACAACTTTGCCTAGTAATTAAGAGATTAAACACTGATGTTCTTGGTAACTTTGTTCTGAATAAGTTGGAAAAGAGTTAAAAATTAATATGAAATGTAAATAATGTATTTACAAAAAGGCGATACGGAGTTCGCCGGGACAGCTAGTAGTTTATATATGCGAACAATTTTATGTAATAGGTCGGGGCAAAAGTATTTTATTATTTCGAATGTATTATTAGTAATCAAACCTCTTTGGCTGTACTGGCTGGTTTTTCAACGTGCACAATATGACATTATGTATGACGTGACAGTACTGACAGATATGTTAGCACATGCGCAACACTCAATTATTAGCGCATGCGTTCTTACTTTCAAGAGGTAAATTTGTGCCGTACAAACTTCTACCCTCCCTACAATCCCTCCCAGTTTAATTTTTGCAACTTATGGTAGCCTATGTCCGTCTCCATGGTCCGATATATCTCTATATTAAATATCAACAAAATCTGTTCAGCCGTTTTAGCGTGAAAACGGAACATACATACATACATACATACATACACACTTTCAAATTTATAATATTAGTAGGGATAGGGATAGTAACCAGAAATGTTCTAACCTCTACTTTACTACACGTATTTTGATAGACAGTCAGTTTTAAATTAGCTACTAACCAAACGAATATAAATAAATCGATACAATATGTAAACAGCTATCGCATTTGAAACGGTCTCATGTGGAAACGAATAAACCCACTCAGACAACAGAACTATTATTTAGTTTATCAGAGTTTATCTGCTCTTGGCCGAGTGCCCGCTAACATTTAAATTTGAAGAGCAGTCTTGTCTTGTTGTTATGACGCAGCTCCAATAAAAGAGAAAAGTTCTGCATAGCGTTAAATTAATGACTGACTTGAAGCCAATGATGCAAACTTTTGTGCAAATGCTGATGGCAGTAACTAAATAAATTTTTGCTCAAATACTGAGCTGGTATAGAATTGTTAGCCGCAAATAGGCCAATAATTCTGACCCGGCAAGTAATTTTAAAGTTGCAGACTTCGGATTATTTAAAATACATGCTAGGCTATGCATACGCAATCGCATAATATCACATGCCATAAGCTCTACTTTACTACATGTTCTAACATACCCATGGCCGTAAACCGCATATTATATCCAACAATCTACACTAATATTATAAAGAGGAAAAAATTGTATTTTTGTTTGTTTGTAATGGATAAACTCAAAAACTACTGGACCGATTTAAAATTTGGGTTTTTCGGGTACGCGAAGTAGTTCCCTAAGGACGCGGGTGAAACCGCGGGAAACGGCTAGTGAATTATAAAGGCTGATCAAAATTAACCAAACATGGTGTTCTTCAAATGCAGATATAAATACGTATCGTGTATCTGTTCTCTGACACAAGGTGAAGGGTCTTTTGCATATAAATCGGTAGCAAGTCAAGTAGGTAAATATATGAAACCATAAATATGGCTGAAGAAATAATGCCTATAGTTCTGCCTACCTCTTTGAGATAACAAAAGGATGAGATAGCATACCCTTAACATTTCGAAGATACGCAAGCATAATGCGTGATTTAAACTTTAACTTAGGATTACAATAACGACACGCATCTGCGGCGCCGCTCAGTCACAATAAAATTACACATGTTTTATTTAATGTTTCCCTGAATAACGAGTGTATGACAGAGCAAGGTGACTAACCCTCAACGGTTGAGTAAGGATCACTAGGCGTATTGTTCTTTGGGCAGATAATTAGCGGCGTACTAATTGCGGTACAGATCGATATTCCCGTCTAGCCAGCGACGTTCATTGATACCGGTTGATCGTTGATTGTTATGTTAATCACCGCAATCACGTGTCGAGCTTAATTAAGTTAAACAGACGCCAATTTAGCTTAATGTTGCGGCGCGATATACGGAAATTACACGAAAATGTTAGTAAATTTTCTTTGCTTGATATAGTTCCCTTTTGTCTATCTATCTATATAAATAAAAATAAAAGAATGAAATGTTGGTATGCGCATAACTTCCAAACGACTGCATCAAATTGGATAAAACTTGTTTTATGTGTTTTGTTATTGCCAGGAGAAGGTTTGTATACAAAAATATGTGTAAAAAAATAAAAGCAAATACAAAACAATAAAAAAATGGCGGCACGAAGTTCGCCGGGTCAGCTAGTTTTCAATATAAGTTACTATTGTAATTTGTAGATGTTAAAAGAAAACTTTTAGTTCCATAGATAGTGACTTTGAATTCGTGTGAAGGATGACATGAATGATAAGGGACGGCTCATAGGAGAGAATGGAAGCGAAAGACATTCTCCGCTGACCCCAAGTAATATAGGAACAGGGCAGGCAAAGGAAGAAGAAGAAGTGACTTTGAATTCACGTGAGGATGCTCTGCAATATTCTAGTCCACTGCTGATATAAAAATATGGTAGAATAGAGAACGCTTTTGACATTTCAGCAAGCATTGTAAATACTCCATGGGCGTCAAGCGGCGGGTTACTCGCCTGTATTTTAACAATGGTAACTGAGATAGCGATATTCAGGTGGGGAGAAGAACAAACTACGCAGAATGTTTCGGGTTTCAGACTCCAAACCCACGGCGTACACCACCTCGATGTTCAGTGCATAGACGTGTATAGATATTTTTTTTTAATTATCGCTCGCTGTAACACGAAGGAAAACACTGTGATTGAATGAAAAAAATTCGGGCAAGTGCGAGTCTGACCCGCGCACCGAGGGTTCCGTACGCATTTTACCTTATTTGAGGTAGGTGCTAATTACGCTAGTCCTCTAAATCTGTATGAGCGCCCATACAACTTAGAGGACTATCTTAAATGGAGTCTAGTATGTATGTATGGGGACACCCTTAAATTTTCCACTTTTTTATTCTTTGTAATTTTTCCTTTATTTGTGCTGTAAGACCCTGCTTTTGGCCAAATTTCAAAGTTCAAAGGGAACTACCATATAGGTTTTCGACCCAAAACCTATAGGGTACTTACGGTTGACCTAGAATTGTCAATTTTGGTTAGAACCAAGGTCTTACAGCATAAGTAAAGGAAAAATTCCGAAGCTTAAAAAACAGTTGAAAATTAAGGTTACTTTTGGTACTTACAAGTTTTCACTAAAATCTAATTTTGACCATATCATATTTATCGGGTTTAACAGGACCCTGATTTTTATACACCTAATAGGAACCATAGACCTCAGTATCTGGTATAAATTTCAATTTGCTAGGTCCACCCGTTCCTGAGAAAATCGGTGGTGACACACGGACAGACAGATAGACAAGAAAGTGATCTTATAAGGGTTCCTTTTTTTACCTTGTGAGGTACGGAACCCTAAAAATGTGAAAATTTAAAGACATGATACGTCTGTTGACGCGCAAATTGGGCAGCGTGGTGATCTATGACCGAACCCTTCTCATAATTTTAGAAAAGGTCCGTGTTTGACATTGGGGCAATTTATACATACACGAGTAATACGAGACACCTGAGATTTACGGTTACAGCCATATCTTTTAATAACATTTTGTACGATTCCACACACATAAAACCTATAATTTGCACTTGTACTAGCACTAGTATTACTTATACTACCTACATATAAATCTGAACTAGTATTTACCTGTAAACCGATCACGTTTTGCCCCATGAAACCGCCAAGGCACTCCCACAGTTGACACAGGGATGACGTACCTATTTATATCTAGCCGAGCTACCCTTGCTGCGAGGCAAGGCATCGATATCACGAGGCATCAATAAAGCGGCTAGACTGGCGCGTGACCTAGTTACCGCACCCGGCGCTGTCACATGCCTCCCGTGATGTCATTCAATATCAGTCGATGGAATATACACGCCATGACACCTATACATCCCCGAAAGATAATAAACAACTTGACTGCCTCTGTGGTCCTGCGGTAGTGTAAGCGACTGCGGATCATGAGGTCTCGGGTTCGATTCCCGGGTCGAACAAAAAAAGTGATATTGGGTTTTTCTGTTAGGAATTATCCAATAAAAGTTCGGAGTCAGGGAGTTGGCGGTGTCACACCCCCGTGCCTCGGAAAGCACGTTAAGCCGTTGGTCCTGCGCCCAATCTCTCTCCGGTCGTGTCGCATGTGGCGTCCCATCGGACTATGAGAGTGAGGGAATAGAGAGTGCACTTGTGTTGGCGCACACACTTGTGCACTATAATATGTCCCGCGCAGTTGGCAAGTCTCGTATATAGACAAGCCGCCGTGGCCGAAATCGGTCAGGAGGACATTATTACATCCCTGAAGGGGAGTTATATATCCTAACGGGTCGTCTGTTCAAGGGTGCAGGAGCGCCCATATAGCTAGTTATAGTGGGTAGATACGCGAGATAGCTGGACAGTCTAAGTACATACTGACTCTAAGGGATCCAGTTGGTACTAAGCTTCCCTTGGATAGGACATCCAGTTTAGTACTGTTGGCTGCAGCTTTACAAACAGGCCAGTAACACATGCGTACTTTCCTCAATGGTTAAGAAGGTATACCATTTATACCAAACTCGAATGAACTGCCTCGTTGGTCTCGCGGCACAAATGTGCGCGTGGGATTGGGAGGTCTCGGATTCGATTCCCGGGTCGGGCATAGTGTTATTGGGTTTTCCCGTTAGGAAATTCTCAGTAGCAGCACGGAGTCTGGTAATGTGCCCGGTACGGCAATAGGCTCGCCCCCTATTACGTGGGACCTAAAATTCATGGCAAAATGTGGGTGTAATATTACACCTCTGCCTACCTCTTCGGGGATACAGGCGTGAGTGAATGAATCATCAGATCAGGCGTATTTGCTAGCGAACTTCTACAGAATTAAGTTTAGATTATTGCTTAACTCACTGTGCTTGTATATAAGAAGTAACACGCGACCACGCGTTTTGCTATCAGCACGATGGCAATATACGAGTACGTTTTTAAGAGCCTAATCGTCATTCATAATACGTTTAGTCGTGCTAGATTACGCTGGGTTACATTGTTCACTGCAAAAAAAGCCATTGCCAGCTTTCTATTATACCAATACTCCACCCTAAAAACGAACTTTGTGACGACACTCGCGCCATTAAACCGTCTAATGTATCATACGCTACAGCATAAAGTACATATTAAATAATTATGAAAACATCGTTGTATTGTTTATCTGTTTGTCAAACAGAAAGGTCAGAGCGGCGATAACCTTCTCTAAGGTCTGTAAATACGAAGGTTTCTTGCGCCAATAAAATTGAGACTACCCTTGAGTATTGGCGCTTAGTCGCAACTGTCCCTGGACTTAAGTTCAGGGTAAACCGTAAAACTTTTAGGTCATACTTTTCCGATGAGAAGTCTCTTCGTAATTGTCTCGGATTTTTCCTAGCTTTTTTTATTAAAGTCATGGTTTTTGTAGATTTTACGTGCGCACAGTACGACTTTTCCTTTTATGGTGGAACTGCAGAATAAAATATATGACGCCGTGTGTTACCATCATAAAAGAAGGCATATAAAATCACTGTCCGACGTCGACGGGACGTCTCGATTGACTAGAATCGCAAGGCCATAATAATTTATTTTTTCCTAAAAAAAGACAACTCCCGCATTAGGACTAAATCCTGTGTCGCGGGGGACTTTACAGACATACAACTAACGGACACAATGAACACCCAGACTCGAAACAACAATTTATGAATCACACAAAGTGTTGTCTCGTGTGGGGATCGAACCCACAACACTGCGGCGCAGTGTCAAGCGGTGAAGCGGCCGCTTAAACCACTACACCAACCGTGCAGTCAAACTATCATAACTAAATCTAGAAACTTGATATTTATGCAGTGGGTTTATATTTTATGATGTTGTTTTGATTCCACCTTTAAAGGGGCTGAATAGAAATGTAAACTGTGGATAGTTAGTAGGGAAAAATTTGCTTTAATTGAAGCCACGGCCAGGTCACGACCAATAGCGTGTTTTAAACGCGCGTTTACTCCCACGCGACATCGGCCACGGCGCGTGGCTGCGGCGCAGTAAAGCACGCCATGTACATAGAAATCCCTGCAGTTGCTGCCTACCGCTATAGGTCGGATCGAGCCGTAAGAATGCGTGGAACAGATAGTGTTGTAGCGTACATATAGGGTGTAGTACTGACCGTATCCTGTTAGTGTTGCGGTGCGCCGTCTCGATGGTGACGAGGAACACGGCGTGGCTCCGGGACGAATGCTCGTTCATGTCGGTGCGCCCGGCCGCGCGGTTGCGGTTGCCTGCGCGCATCACACGCACCATCTCCGCCGCGCTCTTACACACCACTGACGTCATCTCCGGGATGTAGAAGCCGTTCAACTCCTGCAAAAAGACGACGATTGTAGCATCTAGTTGGCTGGTTACCCCACCGAGTGCCGGCCGAACACACGGGTGTACGAAAAAACCTAGCATCGCTCTAAAATCCAGTGTGCTTGGGAAGACCCCCTTGTCACAGAGTGCGGTATCTCGCAGCTCTGAAATTGCACCGCGAGTCAGGTAACTTCAGAGGTGCCGCGCGCCGTGGGTAGCTTTAGAATGAAGCCTAGTAGAAAGACTAACGGCCCGGTCTTGGTCGCGTGCCGCGGCCGATGCCGCATCAGAGTAAGCGTGCCATGTACATCGAAATCGGTGCCACTGCCGTCCGCTGCTGTAGGTCGTGACCGAGCCGTTACAGACTAATATCAAGAGGATCTCGGCTTCAAAGCCACGGCTGGCACCACTGAGTATTGAAATGCTCACTATGGCTTATTACGCTGCTAAATGGAGCAGCAAAATATCGTGAGGAAATCTGCATGACTGAAAGAATTCTCATTATCCATAAAGTGTTCGAAAGACAAGTGCAGTCTGCTAACCCGCACTTGGCTAGCGCAGTGGACTATCACCAAAAGCTTCTTATAGAGAGAGGCCTGTGGCCGGCGGCTTTGTATGCAGGGTCAATGTGGCCAAAATGCTAAGTATCCGATGGACTATGCGGGTATTTAAACGGCTGCCTCACCGTTTAACACTGTACTGTGTGGTGTGGGATAATACTTTGTATGGTTCACATATTGCTTTTTAAGTCTGGGTGTTCTTTTTGCTAGTTGGTCGAATGTTTGTAATATCCGCCGCTATACAGGACTTATTTATTGTACAAGATTTCTTAAAATAATTAGTATGCCTACAATTAAATCTGGTTTAGTGAGTGGCAGTGGCGGCTCGTTTAAAGGAGCGCTGGAGCAGTGAACTCCCAAAATTATAAAGTATATTTATACAACTCATATAACATTTTTCTATACATATAATTCCAATATTTTAATACACATCTATTCTCTTTTCTATAATACATATCCACAAATAAGTATTTGTCTATATACTAAGCTGTTTATCATAATTTTGTCAACACTCTTGAAACATACATAGGTATTTTTGTGGAGTGGAGCGCCCATAACAGCGCTCTTTGTTGACGAAAGCTTAGTACAACGCTTAATACTGAAATGTAATGAGTGCGAAAGAGAGAGCGTTCTATGCGCTGGGCGCGTGAGACAAAAGATTTGTATGAGAAATAGGTCAAATACGGAGCGGCGCTCCTGGCTAGCTTGACGAGGTGCGCATGCGCGAATATATTACCCGACTAAATGATATGACCACTTGTCACGAAGAAAAATTAAAACGTGTGCGCCGTTTTTTTTTTAATAGTGTTTTGCCGGTATCATTTGAATGTAAACAAAAGCAAAACATTTCTCCGCAAGTGCGTTGGTAATTAGAAAAGGATTGGTGTTTAAAATATAGTTAATTGTATGTGTGATCGTGTGTATACCTATATGTTTAAGAAAGACAATAAATTGTGTAACTAATATGGAATATAACAGGTTAAACTTTATAAAAACCTGTGAAATCCTTAAAAAAACGACCAATACGATAAAACACTTTGGTTATGTGTGGTAATGTGGTTGCGAAAATGCGAAGGAAGTAAGAAGCTGTCTTGTTTTCCGTGTATTTTGTTTAGTGGCGCCAGAGTTGATACTGCGTGGACGGTTCAGGTATCTAGGTATCGATGATTTAGCACATCTTACTGTTAATTGCAAAAGCATTCACAAAATAAATGGTAAGCAGTTTCCTCTTTTTTTTTGTGAACACCCAATATGATCTTTCACGACCCGCCTCTGGTGAGTGGTAATGCTGTAGGCTTTAAGTTTCCTCATTTCCTATCTCGGTATTACTAACTGAAGAGCTTTAGTCATAGCTTGCCACCACAATATTATAATATCACTTCCCCAAAATTGACAATTGCACCAAAAATCACCAAACGAAAACATTTTTCTTCGCAAATATTGTTTCTTTCTTACTTCCATGACAACAGACCATAAACGCAAATAAAACTCACGAAATGAGATTGTTTAGTTCACAGTTACATTTGCGATCGTGACGAACGCGAATGTAATAATAACTTATGAGCATAAATAAGCACATGTATTCAGAAATCGGATCAAGATGATTATTTTGTCCACGTAAGAAACTAAGAACTACTTAAACAAAAATGAACCAAGAGAGATAGGCATATTAGCACCTCCCAAATTACCCCCCTTTATAACACTAGCTTTAAGCCCTGTTTCGACCGGGTCGCGGTGGTTATCGTGACAAAATGCATGTAAATATTAGATACCCATTACAACGCTATATGGTCAAGACGTGGTTTCCAAAACATAGTTGTCACTTCTACTTTATCCTTCGGATATAATAAACTACATGCGCTATGGTATTTTGCTTTACTCTGATAAGCATTGTACCAGGCATGTATAAACGCACGGAGTGAATGTAACAAGTCTAGACTGATGGCACCGCAGACACGGCGAAGAAAGTCAATTTAACGAACAGTATCTTATTAAGAGTTGTATAATTAATTGCCATAACAACGAACACACATTATTTTGGCGAATCGTTTAGATCGGCGCGCGAGGTCTCGCCAATTTTCTTACGGAAGTTGTAAATTATGTTCAAGTACAGAGCGATAACAAGTACAAGATGTAGTTTGTACTACATTATGTTTGTTTAGGCATTCTTGAATTATAACATAACGCCTTTGGATTTATATCTCAAAAGGTAAAGGATAGAGGTATGAGACTCTAGTGTAAAAGGTTTCTTTTGGCTTGTTTCTGCCACAATGTGTCAATTTTCTTTAATTATGATTTCCTTTTTCCGTTCTTTTTTCTGGTTTACGATCAACCACGGTTGATCGTTGGTCGCTGATGTTTTTATGTATGACAACTTTACACGGCCTACGGGTAAGCGCAGAAGGCTACCGACACTACAGAACTAGCATACAAATGCATAATAATCGACAGGACATTATCATGAGTCGAAAGCCGTGAGTCAAAAGGTGGCAAAAATTGTACCAGACATCTAGATGAAATTGAGAATTTGCTGGACAAACGCAACTGCACTATAACCCTATAGTGCCGTCGCAATTGCGACAAACTTGTATGAATAACAGCTAACTGTTATTAATTCGATGTACATTGTTCATTTCTGTATGCGTTTTGAATTGTAGCCTTGATCTTAGTGCCATGTGCTTTACAATACACAACCCACACTGGACAGACCTAGGCTAACAATACATAAGGTTACATAATCGAGCTTTTATTAATCGAGGGGTTACGTAAAGTATTCGCTTGCACATTGCACCAGACATTTTTTGACTCATCCGAGTCACGCCCGCCAAGGTTGCCAGTATTGCAACTATGCCGCACTACTTAAATAGATGGTATTCAATTTGCTGAATATTACCCATTAGCCAGTACTCTTGTTACACTTGCCCAATACGCTGAAATCTGACATTCCAACCAAATATTACATACGTAGACAAATTATGTACATAAAATATACGCATATATACATACAGAAATTACACATTTGAATTGGATTGCCTCTCATGAAATTTATAGTTGTTT
Source organism: Euclidia mi (assembly GCA_944739405.2). Classification (NCBI taxonomy): domain Eukaryota; kingdom Metazoa; phylum Arthropoda; class Insecta; order Lepidoptera; family Erebidae; genus Euclidia; species Euclidia mi. Next base: position 2,583,257 of record OX123195.2, on the reverse strand, counting down.
TTATTAGTTTACATGTGTTCATTTACATTTTCTATAGGCCGTGGGTGCTGAAAAGTATCGATATTGTTGTAGATTTCATAAAGTAGCAAACCCAACCACAATATGCTCTATAAGTAGCTATACATATATTATGTTCTACAAGCAATAAACATATTTTAGAATCATAGAAATGACTGGGCACCTTGGCCCATTATGGTATCATAGTATCTGCTTGGGTTTACGCGAATGTTACACATTGAAATCAAACTACGGTTCACGGGTTCTATCGCAATGGTTTTAGTAAAAATGTAAATTAACTAAAACCAATATATCGCGATCGCCGTGTGGTTGACGGCATAGAATACAAGTGTCACCACCCCCTATCTTCCCGTGGGTGTCGTAAGAGGCGACTAAGGGATAACACGATGCAAATACCATCTTTGCGTAGAGACGGAAAACTCGACATCAAACCCTATACGACTGCCTCGTTGGTCTCGCGGCATAAATGTGCGCGTGGGATCGGGAGGTCCCGGGTTCGATTCCTGGGTCGGGCAGTGTTATTGGGTTTTTCTGTCACGAAATTCTTAGTAGCAACACGGAGTCTGGAAATGTGCCCGGTACGGCAATAGGCTCGCCCCTTATTACGTGGGACTAAAGTATATCTGGCGAAAAGTGGGTGTAGAAATACACCTCTGCCTACCCCTGCGGGGATAAAAGGCGTGACGATATGTATGTATGTGTATGTATGTATCGCGGTCGAATCCGTAAACGGTAGTTTGATTTCAAAACAAGAGTTATTTTTAAATAATAACGCGGGCTGATATAAGATAATTAATGTGTCATATTCCTTAACTTCAACGACAGATTGTCTCCGTGCTGATACGATGGACATTTCAATTATACTTTTTTTACTCAGACTAGAATAATTTCATTAAAAATAATAAATTATGTTCTACAAACAATGTTTCGATACCATGTGCCATGAGTCACCTTAATTAAAACCTAGCATAAGTTATACAGTATTATGTAAATACACTGAAAAACAGAGTAATTAATTAAACACTAAATGTTGTAACTTTCGTTTTCGCCACACGTGTCGGAGTACTAGGCTCGCATATTTGCTAAGGAGGTGTTCGCTTACTTATGGAGCACATAAGTATGGGCCATTGTTTGAGTCTCGCGCGTCGCCCGGCGACCGCGACCGCATTACTCGACACGTGTTCACAACGCCTTAAGGTACGATATTGACTTAACCCCTGCGAATCCTACCTACCTAGTACTTTCTATTTTGAAAGTTTACAAATGTACCCGTTTAAGTTTCAGTATAATTCATTTATCAAGGTAAAGTAATTATGACTCATATCTATGAATTATGAACAACGAACAACACTTAGTTATCTACGAAATTACAAAGGAAGTTATTTCCTTTATAGCTTAAACTGCAGAGGGAATTCCTGTTTGATTGTCAAAATATAACATAGTATAATAATTTATTATTATGGACAGCCAGCTATAGGATAATGTGGCCATTATTAAGATCGTTTATCAGTTTAATTAGCACATTCATTTACAAACAGATAGGGTATTAATATTTCTTGCGGACCAATGGATTTGATTTGTATGCCTGCAGGGTTTATTTTATTTGGAACCAATGTTACCCAATGTTTGTAAATTATCGACAAAGTGCGAAGTTGGTAATGTAATACAAACAACTAAATAAAATTTCGCTTGAAGGCCGTTTATTCAAGTTTGGCACAAAAGTATAAGTTTTGCTACAGTTATGACCTTTTCAATCGATATTAATTCAATGCCTATTGTGCTAATCTAGCACACCTGAATGGCTTCCCAGCGAAAAGTCCGAGCGTCACAACAACAGTTTGGCCTTATTCAGAAACTAGATATGTTATAAACGATCATTGCGCAACAAAGGATGTACAAAAGTGTTACATTTTTATGGAATACTAGAGGACGCTCGCAGATACACTCGCACAATATTTTGTCAATGCAACAGTTTTTCTCGACCCCGTGATATTTCGAAAAACCCCTTCTTAGTGCACCCTTACGGTCCCCGAGGAACATACATGTAAAACTTCTTGTGCCCTAATAATTTGGCTGTGCTTTTGTCTGTCAGTTACTCATTAACGCAAGACTTTTATATAAGTATACAGACAGAAGATACGTGAATTTGCCCGATCAAACTAGTGAAACGTAGCCCTATCTATTCACCATAGAGGATAACCACCATTGCGGCGACATGTTGTCTGGGTAAACTACGTTTGACAACTAATAAACATGGCTGACCGGTGCGTCGATCCCCTTGACCCGAGAAGTACTAAGCTTGGTACGAATGACACACAGCTACTTGCGCTCGCATCTATTAGATAAACGGCGTGACCCGCTTAGATCATCTGATTACTATACAGCCTCTTCAGTTCTAACATGTGTGTGCCCATTACTGTCTAGGTTGTTATCAATTTATTCCTCTTACATTATTGGTTTTCTCCCGTGTGGTGACGGATAAACAATACGAAGTGTCGCTACCCCATTTCATTTCATGGGTGTAGTAAGGAAAATACTCGATGCAAATACCTTTAGAAAATACAGAAAACTCGACGTCAAGCGCTATCAAATTCTCTTTAGTGACGCAAATTAGGAGAGGCTTATATCTAGAGCAGAGGTTCTCAAACTTTTCCGAGATGAAACCCTTTTGGATAACCAAGTATTTGGCGGAGCCCCAAAATGAAACAAAATCTGCTATCCAGTGATTTAGTTCTTACAAGTAACACTGTCGTGGAGCCCTTAGAGATGTTTCATGGAGCCCTGGGGCTCCGCGGAGCACAGTTTGAGAATGGCTGATCTAGAGGACTTCGAAAAGCTGTGTGATGACATTATTCTTTATGTTATACTGTTAAGAATACTGACATACCTAAATCGTATCTACGATAGGAAAGGTTTCATGCAGGGTTTAAAAGCATTAATGTTATAGAGACCAAATATCCGAAGCCTGAAAGAATCTTGAAATGTCATTACAGCGATGTGGATGAGCTATGTCAGATGTGTTGGAACTGTATATCTTGGATGAAATTATGACTGTTTTACGTTGTTGTGATGTCAAACGGATTGGTTTTAAAAGCAAACTGTAAAAGTATCGTAACTAATTAGTTTATTAAAATAATTGCAAACTTAGTAGTAGTATTTTATTATTATGCCATTTGATATAAAAGAAGCACCACACTCGTTGCGCGAGTAATGTCGTTGTGGGAAGAAACACATGTTTTTGTAATTTTGTTTAATAGCACATGGCAAATTAGATAACTGTGGGAGGTCTACGGGATGCCTGACAGTACTACAACCAGTGAAATATTAGTAAGCTACGGCTATTACTATCAGTTAGATGATTCATACATCTTCTCTACCTACTTCTGATAATCATCATGAGAAATCGTTTATAGCTATGTAAGGCTAACAAATTTTTTTAGACTTCGGTTTATGTATTTTAAGCGACATATACTCTTCTTAGACCATTCGGTTTAAATGTAATTCGATTTAAATTAAATGACAAATCAATTTTCCAGGTATAATTTGAATGGGACCTCCTTTTTGAAGACATTTTCCGGGCCGGTAGGTGGTAACAATTGTTTGCATAGTTGTGACGCGCTTGAGTCTACTTGACGCAAATCTAAACGATTAGGAAACAATAATGGAAGGAAGCATCGTCACTATAATGTACTCAGTTGGGCCAGTGACGCGCCAAACCACAATCATTATAAATACTATCGCATGCGGATAATCGATATGCCTTTATCGATTAAGTCATTATTAGATAGTGTCAGTGTGAGTAAGAATCCAACTTACTAAACACGTGACTTTCTTTATGATGTATTTTTTTAACATTCACTGGGTTTTGACTTTGCAGTGTAGCTTGGACTCAGCATTACGACATAAATGCGTATTACCAGGTAGGCACATAATTTAACCCTCTTGTAGACCGTAGGGGTGCACTAAGAAGGGGTTTCCCGAAATGCCCACGGGATCTTGGAGAAACGGTTACGGACATCATCTAGTTTTATATATGTATATTGATATAGCATCTATATAAAACAGATAAAGGAACTCGAACCGATGCTACAGTAGAGTTTAATCTACCAACCTAACCGACCAATTAACATATTGAATTGGCGGTCAAGATAGCGGTCTTATTGTCCCCAGCCACGATTGAGGAGATCTCACTACGTCATATAGCTACCTACACACGTTATATAGATTATCTTATTGTGGATAACAAGCTTACTAGTAAGGGTTCCCTCACACTAGCGTAGGCGTTCGGTGAACGTATCACAGCTTCAATTTACTGCAGAGAACGCCGCAGGAACGCTAGTGTGATGGGGCTAAGCTGTAAGTCTTAAGTGACAGTAATATTAAAAACAAGGATTTTTTTATATACTCACGCCTGTATCCCCGAAGGGGTAGGTAGAGGTGTACAATTTCACCCACATTTCGCCATGAATTTTTAGGTCCCACGTAACAAAGGGCGAGCCTATTGCCGTTACCGGGCACATCACCACACTCCGTGCTGCTACTGAGAATTCGGAAAAACCCAGTAACACTTTTGCCCGACTCGGGAATACAACCCGGGACCTCCGATCAGCAGTCGCATACGCTATCCACTGGACCACGGAGGCAGTCAAGACAAGGAAATTCCTTCTTGAGATTCAGTTGGCTAAATCTAATAGTTTGAAGATATAATTATCTTAACTAAAACAAGCACAGTGCTTAGAAAGTATGATACCTAGCAAGAGAAGGAGACATCAGATTAAATAAGATGATAAGTACAAACAGATAAAAACTTGTATTAAAGTTGATTGTTCATTGAACTTTTAATACAATGCTAGTTTTTGTTAGTGCTTCTAGTCGAGACTCAGTGTTTGGGTGTATAGGCACAAAGCGTATGACTCAATTAATGTTATTGATAGCACCCGTTATGACAAACATGTTTTTGTTCAGCTCTCTGTGTATTGTCATAATATAGATCTAGTATACCTAGGCAGTGTACGGACTTAGGCTCTAGACAGTGCAGTTTGATTGCAGTTGACACGACTGCAATAGAACTGCAAACCAAACGTGCAGTCGGATAGCAGTCCAATTGCAGTCAGCTTGCAATCGTGTGAACTGCACACCGACTGCAATCGAACTGCACGGAAACATGCAAACCAAACGTGCAGTCCTATTGCGGTTCAATTGCAGTCGGCGTGCAGTTCTGTTGCAGTCGTGTCAACTGCATTCAAACAGCATCCGAACTGCAATTTGCGGTTGGATTGCAGTTGAAATGCGGTCCATCTGTCTAGAGCCTTAGATCCAGGAGAAGAAGACTGACTTAATTTACTGACTTAATAATTAAATGATTCTATTGTTCTACGGTGATGGCTTTGGTGTATCGGCCTTTGTACAGAACTATTTCTGAAAAACAGCCGCCTTATTCATCTTTATCTGTATACATACATTCCTGCCGTTTTACTGACTCACTCATAGACAACGCACAGTCAAAACTATTGGGCACAAGAAGCTGTAATTTGGCATGTATGTTCCTTGAGTGTGCCCAAGGAACATATTTTTTTTTTAAGGTAATAGGCGGAGAACGAGCAGACGGATCGCCTGATGGTAAGCAATTACCGCCGCCCATGGACACAAGCAACACCACAGGAGTCACAAGTGCGTTGCCGCCCCTTGGGGTTGGGAAAAGGGATAGGATGAGGAGTGGGATGAGGGAGAAGGAATAGGGGATAGGGCCTCCGGCACTTTCACTCACCGAACGAAACGCAACAGTTTAGGTACTGATACATGCCAAGTTGCAGCAGTAGGAGTGAAATAAAAACGGATTTAACGAAATTCCCAAGGGAATGCGCGGGCGTAGCTGCGGGCATCCTTTTCATCATCAGCCTTTAACACTAGGCCTCTCCTTTGAAAGGAGAAATTGGCCTACTATACCACGCTGGCCAAACGTGTTGGTATAGGGTTTGTATCAAGTTTTCCTTCTCTTACAGTGCTGGGGCCTTACTCTTGAGTTTAATTCCGATCTATCGACATTGGGATTGTCAACAATTGTCACAATTCCTACTCTTGAACAGGACACTAGCTCCAAATTGCTTTTAAATTGGGTGTTTTTTTGAGGAACTAAATAGGATCGGGATCGGCATTGAAAAGCTACTCCCGAGCATATTTTGACAGTTGCGTATTGCGTCAAGATTGTGCTAGAATTGTTTGTATAATTAGTTAAATCCAATAACGAAAGAGTAACTTTTTGTAAATTGTTTTCCTATTTTATAAGTTTTTATCCATTGTATAGTTTTCAAAGTATTGGAGTAAGTTTCTATTATGGCAAGGATAGTGTTAATGCATGATATCTTAAATAAATCTAAGTGAAAAGAGTTTAATAGAAGACGAGACGAACGTCGTGCGCTACATGGAAAAAGCGTTTTCTATGCATGAAACCGAATTTAAGGCAAATTACCGGGTCATTAAGAATTTTTTTAAGGAAATATATGCAAATATAAAGCCTGATGTTAAATAGCCTATGTTGAATTTGCCACTTAGGTACCTAGGTAAGTACCTTGTATACTTATTCGGCAAGTAATATTTTGTACATATCCAAATATTCTTTAACTGTGGGTTCTGTAAGTTGGTATGGGTGCATAGCACCTATTACGTGGGGAGCAAAACAATGGCTTAAAGTGGGCGTTTTATATGCCTCTGCCGACCCCTTCGGGGAAACAGGCGTGAGTTTATGTATGTAATTCTGTAAAATGTTTTAAATAATTAATTATATTTTTTATTTGTAGGTGATTCAGGATATGCTCAAAGAGAGTACCAGATGGCACCTATAATTAATGCTGCTGCAGCTTCCCCAGAGTAGTATTAAACCAAAGTGCACTGCTCAGCATGCAATGTAGTGGAGCGTACTATAGCTGTCCTCAAAATAGATGGATGTGCCTACTGAGGCACAGGGTGCTACATTACCATCCCACCGTAGCATCCAAAATAATTAATACATATTGTATCTTGCACAACATGTGCATTAATTTACCTGAACTCGACCTTGAAGAGGAAATAGAATATGATGACCACTATAACCCTGATCCCATTCCACAAGAACCAAGTGAGACAGCCAGAACAACAGCAGCTGCTAAATTACGTCGGGGCCTTCAAAAAAGAGCTGCTTTAGTACAGCAATTATGGTTGACTAGAAGGTAGACAATTATATTAACAGAATGGTTTAATTTTTATGTAATGGATGAAAGTAAAGTCTTTTTAAACTTATAAATACTTTTATTTATCAAAATATAAGAATCAACAATAAGATAAAATATAACAGAATCAACAATTTAGCAGTAGAATCAACATTGAGGTCATAATATATCACAAGAATTAAGAATGAGATCCAAATATAAAACTAAAATCAACTTAAATAATAGCATAAGAATAAAGAATTTCTAGCTATTTCAGCAATGCCTTGAGCTGTTGCCTCTTCTGCTTGAACCCTGCACTCTTTAATTGCCACAAGCGAACTCAATATGTTTGAGAATTGAGCCAATGCTTGGGCTGTAGTTCTCTCTTCTTCTACATGTCATTTGTCTATCATTGCAAACCGCTCCATTTCTGGATTAATTGGTCTCTGAATGATTGAAGAACGACGTCGCCGCCGACTGGGTGTAATATCCTGATATGGTGCCGCAGCTGGTGGTTGCTCAGAAAACCGCGTGGCTGGTAGTGGTTCTGAAGATGGTGTAGTTTGCTGTGGCATTGAAGACAGAGGGGCTGATGGTGGCACTGAAATGAGATATAGAAGGATAAGATTCAGGGCCCTGAGGAAAAAAATGCCAGGGATTTCAGTCTTAAATTATTATTTCTTTTAAAGGCGTTCATTCTTTTCTATTAACTCAGTTTATTGCCTGTGCTCTCAAGATTATTAATAATTTAGGTCAGTAATGTAATAGGTAGGATTTTAATCCACAAATTCTCGGTCACAAGTCCCATAGCTTTAGCATAGGGTTAGGGCTGCAATGCTGCTTATAATATTCATATAATTTGTGTTCTTACCAAATATAGCCTTTGATAAAAATACTAAGATATGTAATGAGTTTTTTTTCCTAAACTAATTTTAATAACCGTTAAAATCAGTGGTAAACAATTTGGATGAACACTTACCTATAGGAGTCGCTTGATAATATGAGGTGCTAGGAATGGAGAATGTGTCCATTTGGTCTAAAAGCTCTGCTAATACTGGCACAGAATCTACTGTAGGTGAGACAGCTGGTGCAGACTGTAAAAATAAAGTGATTAAGTACCTATTAAGTTTTTTACTATTACTATACCACATTTCTTCTCTGCCCAGTACTAAAAACAAATTTATTTTAATAAAAGACATAACTATACATACAGAATAAATTACATACTTAATTATTAATAGGTATCTACTTACCTATTGTGAAAAATCTTACCTTGGCCCATCCTTGAATTCCTTATTAGCTCCTCCAAGAGCATTTAAAGAGGTAGCCAAATTCACCCATTTCCTCTTAGTTTCTTGGTAGGCTTGGGTGGTGCGAAGCAAACACTTGGCTATGCCTGGATTTTCTTCAAGAAACTCCACCAAAGCTTCTAACTGGGCATAGCTAGGACGATAAGCCATTATAACTGAAAATGCATAAGTTTTTTAGTACCTATATACCTACTACACGCAGTTTAGGAAACATTGATCGAGTTAATGTTTATAATGTAATCTTGGTAGTTTTTACTTACCGCTTCTATAAACTTCGTAACGTAACAATAAATATGTACAACGGAACTAAAATTATCAATTATTATAGTCGTATTCTTACTGGAAAACTTAAAATAAAACTTTTTTCACTTTATTCGAGCGTAATTTGAAATTGAAGAACTTTGATACTAGTCGACCAAGCCAACTAGACGAATGTCAACGTGACAAAATTCAACATAATTCAATAATTATAATCCAGAAATTCCTAGTACCGATTGCAGGCGCTTTGTACGTTCACACGCCGCGTTCGCACGTTACGATAAATAATTTCTGGATTATAATTGTTGAATTATGTTGAATTTTGTCACGTTGACATTCGTCTAGTTGGCTTGGTCGACTAGTAAGTTTGTTTATGTTTTGTTTGGCAGCTTGGTTAACTTTTTTTGTGGCGGCAACGACACTCCCACATACAGCCAAAAATGACATATTTATGATATTAGCAGTTCTTTCGGGCTCATTTGACTTATAAACGATAAAATCATTGAGTTAAACCATTAGCCACATTCTATTTATATATTTACCTTGTTATTTATAAAATACAGACATTCAAAGTCATAATGTTGGTTTATAGTAACATTTTGAACAACACTAGTCCTCCCAATCGCAGGGCGATCTCAATTTCAATCCAATGTCGACAACATTGATTTCAAGAGTACGAAACCACGTGACCATGAAATTGAAATTGGAATTGTATTGGTTTTAAATTGAGATTGGTATTATTTTGGAGAGTAAGGCCCCTGTTCTCTGCATAATGTGCTCCCTCTGTCGGCTCTTACGACACCCATGGGATGACAAGAATACGGAATGTCCCCACCCCATAGGGTGGGGACTGGGGACATTCCGTATTCTTAATCCGTCACCACACGGGCATCATTTAGTAATAAGGAAGTAAAAAGCTGATGATCGATTATAATCCCTGAAATTGTAGCCCCCTTTTGTGTGACAAACTCAGAGTTTAGTCATTGAAGCAACAAAGCAATGCATATCAGATTCGAACACGTTATACACGAGCAGGTATTTATTTTACATCATCATCATCCTCCTAGCGTTATCCCAGTCACAACCCGGGATCCGGCTTTCTAGTCTAACCGGATTTGGCTGAATATTAGCTTTTCCACGGAGCGACTGCCTCTCTGACCTCCGCAACCCGAAGGGATAGCGATATTCCATGGTTTAGATTAGTGTCAGTTTATTTAGAAGGTACTGACTATCAAAGATCTTCATGACAACCGGGACCGACGGCTTAACGTGCTATCCAAGGCACGGGACAAGCGATAATTGGCAATTCAATACGCACATAACTCCGAAAAATCATTGGTGCTCGCCGTGGATTCGAACCCGATACAGATTAAGAAAAATCAACACCGACCACTGGCTTCCAATTTGAAGCTCTGTGGGGATAAGCTTTTAAGATAATGGAAACTAACTGCGCAGATGGGACGTGCTGTGCGGCATTGAGCGACTGATCGAAAATGCCATCACCATAGTTTGCAATATTCCAAATATCTTATGAGTATTACTGGGCCACTATTTACAAGCACCGCAATACGTAGGTATACTGCATTTTCACTTATAGGTATAGTTGATATATTGTTTCAATTGCTAACTATATAACATAAAATACTGCTTCCTACAAAGACTTCAGTCGGCGCTAGTAAAAAAATTCAAAGTTAGTCACAAAATATTCGCCAAATGAGTACTCGGGTTTTAACAAATACAGTCACATCACACTAGAACATTTAAGCGCGTTATTACGTGCAAAAGTGTTAAAAAATATTTGCGTTCGTTCATGAAAGTTTGCCAATCCATGCATATACAGAACTAGAGGACGCCAGCAGCTACGCCTGCATTTTTTTTAAATTTACCTATTTTGGCTGATCCCGTGGAAATTTCGGGAAATCCCTTATTAGTACACCCCTACGGTCCCCAAGGAACGTACATGCCAAATTTCAGCTTCCTGTGCCCAATAGTTTCGGCTGTAGCGTGTCTGTCAGTCAGTCAGTAACGCAAGGATTTTATATATTAAGATTTGGTAATAACATAATCACCCGCATTTAAGTATTAACTGTCGAAATTGCTAGTGCTGAAGCGATTAGCACTCCATTACCGTTAATGACAGACAAGGTGTTCGTAATTTACGACAAAGTCCAAGGTTCTAAGTTCGGTAGGGAAATACTGGAACTGGGGATTCTTAATAGGTAGCAGTTTGATTCGAAGACCTGTCTGGTGAATTGTAATGAGTAAGCTATATTTTACTATTATTCTATACGTGAATTACTTTTCACGCCAGAACTTCAGAACGGATGACGAAAGATTGACCAAGCAGATATACAAGGCAAGTGTGAATGGGACAGGACGAAGGAGAAGACCTAGGCGGACGTTCTCAGAATGGAGACATCCTAAAAACAGGACAGGTTAGAAGTACCCTGAACAGAAGAGCATGCATGAGGAATCTGATGGGAGTGCATGAAGCAAGAGAGATATGTAAGGATCGTTGCAAATGGCGTTCCGTAGTCTCTGCCAACCCTTCTGGGAAACAGGCGTGAGTCTATGTATGTATGTACTTCAGAATGAATCTGACAAAACTTTGCAGTAATACCTACTCAGATCAGACTAGCACATAGGGTTACTTTTGTCACGATAACCGGTATCTACTAGGGCAGACCCGCGGACAGAAAACAGAAGAATAATAACTATAAAAGTTAATTGAAACTTCATAAACCAGCACCAGCAGTAAAAGCGCCATTTGAACCGAATTTCCATCTGATTACCTCACAATGTAAATGACAATAGGCGCTGTATATAAACAGCAATTAAACACGACCGTGGCCTAGATGACGGTTTGACGGAGGGCATCAATGGCCGCCGCAAATGTTTACCTTTATGTGCCATCATCACCATGCAGGTTATGTAATAAACCACAATGGAACGGAACATTTATCCTGAAAATATAACCTACCAACTATGTTTAAGGTCCTTTAAGTCTAATTCACTACGAGACGAAGAAAAATCACTATTTTTTGCCAGAACCGAGCAACATATTAGACATCCTGTAATTCATAGAAGCATATTCTCACTCATGGAGTGTATAGAAGCTTACCTATTGTCTCAATTCCTACTTGACAAATATTGTTTTCTTAAAATTTGGACGGGACCAAACGGGCAGTATACACTACCAAATAAATAAGATGGATTGAAATCGGTTAATTTTGGTTAGTTTTGGGGTAAAAAACACAAAACGTGCAACCGAATTAAACCACCGCCTTGTTTTGAAATCAGTTGAAAAGGTATACAAAACTAGATTTTTGGTCACTTCAATTGTTCACCAAAAATCTACCATATTCAAATTTCACTCATAAATCTAGTAAATAATACCTCTGCAAGACAAATGATGTAATCCGGGGTCTCAAAATATGCACCAAACTTGCATCTTAATTTACGAATAAATAATTTTCCTTATAACTTTTTAAGTTAAACATATGCAAATAGATGTCCCTATTCGGCAATTGTGGTCTAACATGTGCCTAATATCCTAATAAAGAGCTGTGTACACAACCTTGACCGACAAGAGAAACCACGGAGGTCACTAGTGGTCACAAGTTACTGCATGTGTATGAAATTACCTCAACTGGCACTAAAATGGCATAAAGTACTAACAATGTCGACGAATGACTCAAAACAGCGCGACGTACTCGCAACTACTTTATGGTAATGATTCTCATTAGGTATAATATGCAGATGTCTATGCAAATGCTATTGAACCAGGCGGATACTATAAAATATCTGTGAATGAATCTGAACTACTAGCATATTCAGATTATATGTATTGTGAGGCTAAACATTTATGATGTTACATTTTTATATTCTTTTTTTATAGACTTCTCCTGCACCAGAAATTCCTGTGCCTTGGGGGGCTCTATAAACAAACAGTCAACGGATACAGAACACCCAGACCCAAAGCAAATGTGGGTCTCCACGATCCACATCACTCGCAGTTGCGGCGAGACGACTCGCATTTAAACCACTACGCCAAACGTAACTTTGACTAACCCTTACAAAACTATCTATAACTGGTTACATACCTGTCCCCTAATGGTGAGTTTCTTGCAGTCTTTAGCGAGGAGATCCCTGACATCTTCGAGGTACAGTTCAATGTAGGAGCAGGACACAAGATGCGTGACGTCAGGGGAGGCGCTGTTCTCGATGTGCGCCCATATGTGCCGGAAGGCGCGGGGGATGATCCCCTCGTGGTCCGCAGTACCTTCCATCGTGTGGGTTTTGCCCGTGCCCGTCTGCCCGTACGCGAATACGCAGCCATTGAAGCCGTCGAGAACCGACGCCACCAATGGACGTACCTGGGGGAAAGAGGTTGTTTTAGTTATTTTATTCGTGTTAATGAGCGTCCTTAGACCAATGGGTGCATGAACCAAAAGTAGAATTATTTGCTGTATCGAATGATAGTAAGAAAGGGGACCATGCATCAGTCAATATATTTTCACAGCGCGATGTGGCCGATCAGACGAAAAGGCAGATATGTGTAGTGTAAAAAGAAAATCCTATGGCCTGACGCTAGCAGAGGACTTTCACATTCTGATGAGTTCATTATGTGAACTTCAATTAGTACCGAGACGCCCGTGCCTATCAGTGTGAGAGTCAATCATAGGGCTAATGTTAATGACGTACATACAGGACGACTCTACTCAACTGTTCTTGAAGATACATATTTTCACGTCTACTTCTTGGACGATACCAGTTGCCTTGTAGTAAACAACTCGTGTGAGCACATCAACCATATATGTAATAATGCTATATGAGCATTGTCACAGCAACGCTGACGTGTAGCTGTTAACGATGTTTTATTTTATTTTTGTATATAAGTACCTTTTTTATTTTTGTGTACGTACTTGTGTCTGGTTGTGGCTGCAATAAATCATATTTCATTTTTTTTTTCATTTTCATTTTTTTTTTCATGACAATCATTACTTTGTGTCGCCTGTCATAAATTTGTACCTAATATTCTTTAAATTGTGCTTAGCAACACCCACTGCTGTTGATTTCGCTTTAGTACCTTGAATTCAATTCACTTTTTATTATATTTTTTAGCATTATTTTCTTAGGTTTGACGTTCGAATAATCATTGAACCGAAATAAAACTGAATAAATAGAAGTGTTTCAAATTCTATCAATGTTATATTTTATTACAGCATTTAATTAGATATTATCTATAGACGTCTACTAAAAAAACTATACACCTATCCAGAATATTGTAGGATGAAATGTTATAATTATATTTATCATTAATCTATCCATTGATTTTACAACAAGAGAATCTAGGAGCTACATATTTGACGTGAGTTCTATATCAAGTATGTCAAATGTGTATCTATAGTAGAGGGAGGCCAAGGAAAAGATAGGAAGATAGATAGTAAGATAGAAAAGGAGGAAATGTAAGGACTGAGAGAAGATGGATATGTAAGAGAAAGGGGTAGATGACGGGCGATAGGCAAGTATGGAACAGAAGGATTCTGCGCTGACCTAAAATATATTGCGACCAGGCCAAGAAATTACATGTTTATAAAGTACAAGTCTATAGAGTTTTATTTTTCAGTCTATAGAATATTAATTTATTGTTTTAGAGTTTTATAACGAAGTAAAGCGTTAATATAGCCGTTCCAGTAATTTCATAAAAGATTTTACTTATTTTCATTATGCGGCGAGGTCTGTAATTGTAGAGGCTTTGACAATAAAATCTTAATAAAGTAGAAACTTAAAATTTTAATAAATTATGGTCGAATTTCGACCACTGGGCGATCTCTAGTTATAATAATAATACGATATGTCACGCTGTGTGAAATGAAATTGCTCACGCAACTTGCCAAATCTGTCATTTTAGACAGCCTACATTTATTTTTCAGAAAGGTCAAACTATTAGCTGACTCATTATTAGTCCAGATACATAAGCCTATAAGCACAGGACACTACTTATTGTGCTAAGGTCAAGGTAATCGAACCTGGGACCGTTATTACTTCTATCAATCATGTCTGGGAGTAACACAGCTACTTCTGCAAGATGTGGGCGTTCCTCAAGGGCGTAAGTCTTGTCATCCATTCGTATACTTATTGTTTGAAGTAATGTTTCTCGTATACATTGCCATATTTGGTGGGTAACACATAGGAGACCTTGTGGTGATACCCACAAAATCTTTATAAAAACCGTAGTGCTAATGACTAATGTGGCAACTATATGAAGTTACGAATTCGTAAGTGGGTGAGAGCCCATGCGCCCCTCAAGATTCACCCCTTCTAAAGAATTTGTGCCAAATGCCTAAGAAGGGGCGAATCTTGAGGGGCGTATGGGCTCTCACCCTGTAAGTTATGACGCTCTGTTGACGCATATAATACAACTCAGCTGTTGGACCTACGCCGGCGAATGTTTACAAGCACCACACGATTACAAAAGGAACTGCATTGAAATCTGTCAGTAATTAATGTAAATAAGCCAAACGATACGCCGTGTAATTTTTATATTTATATTATGGTTTCCTTGAGGTGGATTTTATAAAAGGAAACGTAATAAAATTCAAACAAGCGCGATCGGAAAGGTCGGCGTGACGTAACAGAGCTTTGAAAACATACGGCCAGCCTTGCAACGCGTGTGCGTATGTACACTACTACACAGCCGCCGAACAATCAATTATTTCCAACGAACAATGGCAAATTAACAATATCTATTTCCACAATGGATTCTGATGCATTCCGTATCATTTCTTTTATTACTTGAGGTTGGTAACAAGTCAGAACATTTTGGCCTTTTGTGTCATTCCTTAGTCATCAGCATATGTGCGTATGTCATAATTATAATGAATGAGTTATTATCACTTGCCCCTTCCCCATAACGACTGTTAATAAAGATCTTCATGACAGCCGGGACCGATGGCTTAGCGAGCTCGCCGAGGCATGAGCTAATTTTGAAGCTAAGCACTATGAAATTGCGGGCAACAGCCATTACTAAATATTTATCTTACATTTCAAGCATTGTATTTACTATGTGCCTACCTACAAATCATAAAATATGGTGGTATTCACAATCGACAGTTAAATGACGTCAGAACTGTTGTGCTACAAAGTAATCTGCAGTGGTGCAGCTATAACAAGCGCAACAAGTCGTAAAACGCGAGTTTAAAGCAAAATGTATTTCAAGAAGGAAAATCATGGTGATATTTGTCAAACGTCTTGAACTGTGAACCCACACGTGCCTAAGAAATATAAATGAAATTTTACTGGTTCGCCCGTGACTTGGTTTACGTGGACTGTGTATTAATTTCCATAAATTCTTATCTATTTCTTTGATGCCAAGCTTCACTGAAGGTCTTTTCTGCGCAGTGCCATCCGTCATCCGTCAGTATTTGTCTCGGAAATTAAACACTACAAAGTGGGGTAATAGCATTAACAATTTTAAAAAGATTAGGAGGCATAATACTCCATACATATAATCAGATGACGTCTGATAGGAGAGAATGGAAGCGAAAGACATTCTGCGCCGACCCCAAGTAATATGGGAACAGGGCAGGCAAAAGAAGAAGACTCACACTTGTTTCCCGGAGGGGTAGGCAGAGACTACGGAACGCCATTTGCAACGATCCTGACATACCTCTCTTGCTTCATTCACTCCCATCAAGTTTCTCATGCATGCTCTTCTGTTTAGGGTACTCCCAGTCCTATTTATACTATTAATGCGATTTAGACAGGATGCATGAATGTTCTTATACTTTCACTCAGAAACACTGGACGGATTTTAATGAAACTTGCAGTTGGTTTGCAGTGGCTAAAGCTAATGTAGGTTTCGTAATCCTGAGGGAGCATAAAGGCTTATCGGTATACCTATTTATTTTGTTTATTGAATAACAAATAGACGTCAGTCATTTGATCGAAGCCGGATATCTCTCATGTTAACATGTTTCAGCAGAAAATTATTTAGTTTCACAAATTCAGATATTTTTTGTATAATTCAATTTCTCTGATAATGTCAATCACAAACATTTAGATTTTTAATTGAGTGACATTTTAATGAATGTGACTTAGATTACAAGATGCTGAAATTCTAAAACTTTTAATGTTGGCATCAGTGTCGAACTGATGGGGCAGCGATAGCCGAGTGGAGATACCAACAGACTGCCATGCAGAGGGTATCGGGTTCGAATCCACGGCGCGCACCAATGACTTTGCGGAGTTATGTGCGTATTGAATTATTAATTGCTTGTCCCGTGCCTCGGCGAGCACGTAAAGCCGTCGGTCCCGGTTGTCATGAAGATCTTTGACAGTCGTTACAGGGCGTCAGTATCTTCTAAATAAACTGACACTAGTCTAAACCATGGAATATCGCTATCCCTTCGGGTTGCGGAGGTCAGACAGGCAGTCGCTCTGTGGAAAAACTAATACTAAGCCAAATCCGGTTAGACTAGTAAGCGGACCCCATATTGAAACTGGGATAACGTTAAGAGGATGATGATGATGATGATCAGTTTCGAACTGTCGATGCTAATGTTCTAGCGCAGTAATTATTTATTTTTAAAATATTCTATGTCGGCGAATGAGTAAGTTCGCACAGATTAATAGTCATCCACCTCACACGTCTGGGAGGTGTCCAAAAACAAATTTAGTAGTGACAGCGTAATTGCGCAATGTTGCCGGCAGATGGCATTACACATCCATCATACATGTGAGACTGGCGAGCCAGACGTGACGTCAGTGGTCTCCCAGACGTGAAATATGAACTTGCTCTTGGGTAGTTTGATTAAGCGTGTGAATAGAATAGAATAGAATATCTTTATTTGCTGTAAACAGGGTACATTACAGATGTTGATTTCATGATAATATAAATGATATAAAGGTGCAAGCCCGTTTAGCCAATTTTAAATAGCATGCAAATGTAGGAACATACAATGTGAAGTCAATAGGTAACAATCATATTTAATAGTATTAATGTCATATACATATTTATTAATAGGTCAATTAGGCATTCATTACACCGAATCATAATTGTTTGATAAAAATTCTTGAATAGAATAAAAATTTTTCTGCATGAGCCAACTACGTAACGCTGGTATAAATTTATTTGTGGGCAGTATTTTTACAAAATTTGGTAATTTATTGTACATTTTTATACTCATGGCGTATGAATTGTTTTGAAGCCGGCTACTTCTCGGTATCATATTTAAAACAAGTCTGTTAGGATTTCTTATATTGCCACGTCGAGTGACATCTTTTGCCTGTTTAAACGAATCTGGATTTTGTTTTATAAATTTACCTATTTCTAGTATGTAAAGACAAGCTAATGGGAGTATTCGCAATCTTTTAAAGAAGGGTCGACATGAACTTATAAAACCAGTAAGGGGAAATTTTCTACTTATTTTACACTAGCTGTGCCCCGCAGTTTCACCCGCCTCGTCCATTGAACTGTCGCGACAGTTCAATTTCCCGGGAACACGCGACGCGTCAGGTCGTTTACGCCATGTCTCGAAAGCCGTTGCTCCCGGCTGACATGAAGATAATTTTTCAGTCGCTTAGGGGATTCCTTTGCATATAATGAACACTGGTCTAAACTACGGAATATCGCTATCCCTTCGTCTTACGGAGGTCAGACGGCAGTCGCCCTGTGTCGAGCTAACGTTCTGTCAATTCTGGCTGACACGGAGCTTAGGTCTCTTATAAGAAAGGCTTGCATCATTGCTGCTAGAGTGACTTTTCCGATCCCTTTTCTATTGCCTTTGAACCCAAAGCACTAAAGGGCGATCCAGCCTTATTAGCCTTTTATATCAATTGAGCGTGGGTGGATGCTCAGTCTGTCACAGTCACACCATTGAAGGCCGAACTACTTAAAATTTGATTTATTATTTATATGCTTGTATGATTAATGGCCGCAGCACTATATTTGTAAACACGGTATATTAATATAAACGCTTTAATTTATTGTCGGCCTTTCGAAACATAAAGTGTAGATAGAGCAATGTACGATTTATGATATTCTTGGATACTCTACACACGGTCATCTGATCCTTAACTAGGCACATTCTGCCCTGAAAAATAATCAGATAGACATGTTTTATGTATTTTCATAAATACATACATCATTACAGTTATGTTACGCAAACAGCAAATCTTCGTTCACTCGATGATTCCCCAGGATGGGGATCGAACCAGGTCAGGATCCTTAATCACTAGAACTAGACCTTCTAGGCTTGACAATCTTTATATATAAAAGCCTTGCGTTACTGACTGACTAACAGACAAGCTACAGCCAAAACTATTGGGCGCAGGAAGCTGAAATTTGGCATGTATGTTCCTTAGGAACCGTAAGGGTGCACTAAGAAGGGATTTCCCGAGATACCCACGGGATCGGTCAAAACAGATAAATTAAAAAAAATGTGCAGGAGTAGGTGCTGGCGTCCTCGAGTATGAAATAATTCTATAAACCTATACTAATATTTTGTATACTACAGTTATTTGGAGAGGGTGGATGACGAAAGACTGACCAAGCATATACATTAAAAGGCAACTGCGAATGGGAAAGGACGAAGGGGGAGACCTAGGCGGAGGTTCTCTGAACAGATAGGAGACATTCTAAAAACAGGACAGATTATAAGTAGCCTGAACTGAAGAGCATGCATGAGGAATTTGATGGGAGTGAATGAAGCAAGAGAGATATGTCAGGATCGTTGATCGATCGTTGTTGGAAATGGCGTTCCGTAGTCTCTGCCTACCCCTCCGGGAAACAGGTGTGTGTCTATGTATATATTAATGGTATTGGTTACACCAACCGTAGGTACGGTATGACATTTTCAATATGTTACACAAATTACATTAGTCATCCAAGTCTTGTCATCCAATCATCCAACTATCTAAACAAACCTGCTTCCCGCGTTAAAATTATATAACAGTGAGTTTACTATACGTAGGAGAGCTCACGTATGCTTAAACACTATTATGTCCTTTTACAATGGACAATTAGCAGCTCAAACAAACGCCCATAACTAGTGGCAATACATCGATGTACAGCCAGCAATCAAAGTCGCTGCACACTTGCAAATGAATTCAGAGTTCTTTTATTATAAAAAAAACTCTCTTCTGTCTTAAATCAATACGCGGTTACACCCGCGTTATTTAAGACTACTGCTGCGCTCCTGTGGCTCATAGCGTGATCTTATATAGCCTTATAGTCTTTCTCCATAAATAAGCTATCTACCACTGAAAGATTTTTTCAAATAGCTCCAGTGGTTCCTGAGATTAGCGCGTTCAAGTAAACAAACAAACAAACTCTTCAGCTTTATATGTATATATTAGTATAGTATTTATAAATATAAGGTAGAGGCCTTGGTAAGCTTTCCTCGTATACAAGATATTGAGAATAATAATTATTGGGGACTACAGAGGCTATTCAAAATCACGAAAAGTCTGTTAATATTATGTCGCTTATGAAATGAATATCGACTTACGTTGCTGACGGTACAAGTGTACATCGAACACCCACAGTGCGGCTGAATCACAGTGTTTTGTCAAAAAAGCGCACAGCCCGTGTATCTGAGGACCTTCGTTAGTTTCAAGGCGAGCCATTGAAAGTTCGGCGCGTAGGACGGAACGTAGATGGGACTCACCTTCCGCGACACAAAACACACATATTATGATCCGTAAAATAGATATTGATTGACACTCTGATAAATTAGGACTATGAAATCTTGTACGACCGTCATGCAATTTTTTTAAGTTGTAAAGTTTGTTTATTTGCTTGTCTGAATGAGCCAATCTCAGGCACTAGCTATCGTATTTCGCAAATATTTTTGCAGTAGACAGCCTACTTACTATAATGTTAAAGCATATGAATATAGATAGAAAATAGAAAGCACTGAAAGAAACAGCGAAGCTAGTCCACGATAAAATGCAAATATTAAAACAATATATATTATTTATTAGGATATATTTATATATTTATAGGAATATATTTTATAACGTCACAACACAGCAGTAAGTCTGCCATTATGTAACGTAAGTATGACAATTAATTATCGTGTAGTAATTAATTTGTTGAAATATTGATGACGATTATTTGCACAATTTGTTACAGACAATTAATGTCAGATGTTATTGCTATGTTAAAGATACAAATGAGATGACTGTAAAATGGAATTTTGCAATTTTCTCAGTTGTAATATACTATATTGGTAAATCTTAAGTTTTACTAGTAAATCTAGAGGGTCCGTAATTGTAAGGTTATAAAAATATATTTTTTGGGCTTTAATCACTAGCGTTCGGAACAAGCCGGGTAGGTTAGTTTTGGGTATAAAACGACATGTTGTATAGAAAAGAATTTTTTGAATAATAATTTATTTGTAGTTTATGTTATGTTTTCTTATAATCATGCGCCCAAAAATAAGAACCCTGCGAAGCAAGTCTCTGTCACCATAGTAACGAAATTGGAACCCAGTTTGTTTCCCGCAGTTTATCTCCTATTTAATGATGAATGCTTTCCAGCTGATTAAAGTGCGAGCGGCTTGGCACGTGCGCCTGAACCGCGGCCGCTACCCTTGAGCTTGACTTTGAAACGTCTACGATGCATATAGCTCGTGCATACATCTACATACACATGAGAACACTGCCTAGCTCTCTTCCGTTCATTAGCGGACGCATCTTAATTTGAGAATTGGTGCTAACTAGATTAATATGGCAGAAGTTTATTTTAAGATCTGTTTAGGCGGAGCAGACATGACTGATTGCAAATAAAACATTGTATTTGTGGCTTGACCTTCTTCATATTCATAAGTTATGGAAAGAATGATCTGATACAGTGGTATCAGATGAACTGTCATCTAAATGGTGATAAATGAGGGAACAGTATACGCTGTTTGGTTTGCATGTTGGATTGTAGGAGACCCGAAAAAATCTATGACTGTTGCGTCACCGATAAAAGCAAAAAAAGTTTCGTATTGGAGATGCAAAAAGAGGTTGCTATGGCGCTCACAAAAGGCACAATGACCTTAAGAATCACGACATAAAAAGGTAATTTCACCGAGTTCCTCAATATGGTAACGGCACATAGATCGTTCCTGTTTTAAATCTGCGACAAACCAAACTCCTTTGTAACAGATGTTCCCTTTATAAAGTCAGTTACAATTCGCCTTCTTAGTATATCATAAACGATACGGCATTTCACAAATTTGATTATTCAGGGGCATGTGACGAGCGACAGAGTTGAGAGCCCATTGCACTCCCACACAGCATAAGAGTTCGTTGTCGCCACAATTTAAACAACAATTGTACGAACAATCGTACAATTTGGACAACACGCCATTCGCCGATTAGGATAATGTTATAGGCTGACTCCGTTGTTTATTACATTCTTATTCAAATTGAGCTTATAAACACCGAAATTGAAAAGCAGATTGTGGAAATTTCTTCCCCTATGCAAGTCGTTTGTTATTTGGAAAGCAAATTGGATTTTATTGGCTTTCATCGGCCATTATCTTCCTCCACTTTTCAGCTCATTTCATTTATGGTAATAGGAAATCTCAGCCCCGAGGGAGACGAATTATTCTTATAGACTCACGCCATAGGGAGACGAAGTTCACTATATATTTTTTATTTTCTATGATGAACCTCAGAGACAATGTGTTAGAGTGCATGTGATAAAAGGCTTCGCTGTCATTGCTTAAAGCAGGGAAAATCCGCCCTTCAGTCAACTTTTAGATTTATTTTACGACTATACACGGGAAACGGAATGATGTTATCAACTGGGTTTAGCCAATGTTAAATTGCGACATAAGTTTGCACACAGATTAACACACAAGTCCAGCCGTAATTCGAGACTTGAAACCAACACTATACAAAGATAGGCTTGTATAAAGGAAAATTTCTACAGGCCACATATTTTGGTAAAACAATTCAATGTTTTGCAACCATTCACGATACAACACAATTCGAGTAAAGAGGATGTACGTTCTCAATAAAAACAGCACGATGCGTATAACACGTTACACAAGAAACAACGATTACTCGTCCATTACCATCGAATACATACATTATTGATGTATAAACGTGAGACAGTAACATCAACCCTAGCAAACACTCACGGCAGTGACAGCGTGGTGGATAATTACAGGATAATCCAATCAGAGCATTAAACTACATTAGCATTACCCAGTACTAAAATTAAAATGCTTGAATACAAGATTTTTTGTTCCTTAGATACCAAAATATTGGTCTAATTAAACAAACCGTTAACAGATATGCATAGAACGAGTAGAGATCCTTCACTACAATCGAAAATGAAGGAAACCCTAAATTAAAACCTTTTCCCGTGAATTCCATGAATCGAATTGGGGATTTCATAATCTTAGTTATAATGTTTTGAGAAATGGGAACGAAGCAACAGTTTGAAAACAGGTGCAAGGTATTGCCAACGAGACGTGGTTAGTTGTGTAGCTATTGAAAGTCCTTCCAAAAATCTAACACTATTCAACTTGGTCGAAATTAAACACTAGCATAATGTTACACAATTACTAGACCGAGGTAATTTTAGTACGACTAGGAATGTCGCGAATGTGTGTGACGTTGACGAGTCGATCTCCTGCACATACGAACATGCTCGCACATAATATAACGTGAGGTGTTGGAATATTTTTGGCAACAATACAGCGACGCGTGCAGACCAGAGCGAGGGAATTCGCCGGCGCAGCGTATGCGCCGGTGCGCGCAGATTTCTCCTGATACTCATTCGTTATTATTATACAACGCTCCGCTGAAAAAGTTTCCGATGCGATATCAAAAATTATTTCGCCACATGTTTGTGAAGAAACAGTTTTATGATTTTTGACGTGGCACATCAAATATTTTTAGTCTCGGAGCTGAAGATATATCTCTATACAGTCAGAGAGATTACACCTCAGGTTATACACAGGGATAAAAGGAAAGCGCCTTAATCATCATCATCATCATCATCAGCCTTTAACAGTCCACTGCTGGACTAGGCCTCTCATTTAAAAGGAGGAATTGGCCTACTATACCCCGCTGGCCAAACGGGTTGGTATAGGGTTTGTATCAAGTTTTCCTTCTCTTACGGTGCTGTTCTCTGCATAATATGCTCCCTCTGTCGGCTCTTACGACACCCATGGGATGATATGGGGTGGTGACATTCCGTATTCTTAATCCGTCACCACACGGACTTACGAAGCGCCTTAATGTTGCCTATAAAATAAATGTATTTGGAGAGTTATACCCGGTAGGCAACGAGATGGCAGAAAACTAGAAGATACGTTGTCTGATCCAACTCATCATAATTCACGCGTATTCATGTACTAATTTGTACCAATGATTTAACGAGGTTATCCTTGAAACCAGCGGTATTGCAGAAACATGCAAAAAATATTTGGCGGTTTACAAATAAGAGTAAACATAAATGTACTCTTATTTGAACTCGATTTTATCTTGAACCAGATAAAATCTTTTGTAACGTTTTTAACTCGAACCTGCTAAACTGCTTTTGATAAAATTAAGATAAGATCAACGATCTCTAGAATCTCTAGATATGAAGAGCCAAAATATTGCATATTATTATTTAACTACACTCAAACTCAAACTCAAATATGTTTATTTCCATAAAAATGTTTAAATTTTTTGGACACGTCAGAAAGTCATACAAAAAAAAAAAAATTATAATAAAAAAGTAACTTTAAATGCATATTAACATAGTTGAGCATTGAAAAAAATGCCTGTTCAGAAAGTAGAGCCTCGTGAGAAGAATCAGGCAAACCTAATCTTCTTAAATTTAACTCGACCAAAGTGGCATGTAATAGTTATTTATAATAGGCTATGTAACGATATTATATTACAATCAATATACGAAAGAACAAAGCGACTATGTTAAAAAAGTCATAGCGAGAAAACTCATAAAACAAACAAGACGGAAATAACTACAGCATCACTCGCTGATGGAAGTACACGCGAAATAAACGTATATTCTACAACACTATAAACTATATCTAGCTAGAGCAACCGACAGCTTTGATCAAAATATTACGTAAGAATCAGATCGAGCAGAATTTTCAAGCATTAGTAATATACTTTGAATCGTAAGACATTTGATAGAAATTGAAAATAAGGAACATCTCAACTCAAAAATTTTCTGCATTTCAGTCGATCCTAATTCAATTGTCGATCTGAAAGCAAGATCAAACGCAATCAAAGCTAGTTTCACCAATAAACTGATCACAAAATCTCTTCATCAACCGTGCAGTGTGACTATTACTTTAAAATGTTTGAACCACACAATATAATGTGGTTCCAATCGCTTGATTGGCCAAATACATTCGTCTTTACAAAGCGTTTAGACGTAGCCTTCACCTTGACAGTGAGAATGTAGGTCGGAACATTTAGCCGGCCCGCGGTCACCGCGTATTGTTGGCTCGTGACGACGTTATCAACGTATGGGGTAGCCCATCACATAAGTGAATAAAGGTACAGGTAGATAGATAAGCATGTGTGTTTCCTTGCAGGGTACATTCGGGATTTTGAAGAGATTGGGAATCGTTTAGGCGGTTTCGGATTATCGTATTTTCTGCGCGTACCCATACGGTCGTTTCAGCATACGCGCTTACGCGGGCGCTACATTACGCGCTTCACAAAACCGGACTCGCGTAAACGGGCATACTTCGGCGTATTCGCTCGAAACGGTAGTGACATCTTGTCGCTTGTACGCTTCCAAAAACGAGCTTATACGCGCGTAAAACGCTAATCTGAAACCGCCCTTTCACAAACATGAGGTACGTAGGCTGAGATGTACATGAATGAGTTAATGACATGAACATGAGTATGGACGTTATCTTGCTACATATAGATACATTCCGGAGAAAAGTCCGTTCCATTTACTAAAAGACAAACTAAAGTGAGATGAGGGTTAGAAAAGCAAAAGAAGTTTGGCTTTTCTTTAGCATTACTTGAACCTTTTTTTCATCGATACTGAATCCATTTAATTAATGCCCAGTATCAACTCTTGTTATCCTTCAAAAAACGGACATGAGCGAATAAAAAATAAGTTCTAGCTTTAGATGAAATGTTTATCTAGTACTGAAACTACGTTACGTATTAAGTATTACTTTTTAATTAACACTACTTATTACGTAAGTCAGGCAAGGCTCCAGGATGTCTCAAAGCGCTCCAATCTTAGACCAAGGAGACTTGTAACGCAAACATGCAAAAAATGCCACAAATTGCTGTCGAGCTACAAAATCTAGGTCACCAGTATTTCTAGACTTCAAAGTGCTTTTGCGAGTGGCAGAAAAACTTTTGCGTCATTTCTACGCAGAAAGTACGGTTTGCATCAACAGTTGGAAGTTTTCCCTCTAGGATCGATATTGGACATGCGTGTGACTACCTACGTGCCTGGGGGCGAATTACGTCATTTTGTTTAATTTGTAGGCAGTACTAAATTATAGAGTTTTATTTCGGTTAATGAGTAATGTGATCGTAAAATTTTTGCCACCAACCAGATATGTTGGTTGGTTGGATCAAAAACTGGGGAAGCCTACGCCCAGCAGTAAACTAATAGGTACAGACTGATGATGATGATGTCGATCGAAGACTTCTCTTGACGATATTGTCAAGATTTCTTATCGTGCGTAAACCGTCTCTGGAAGATTTTATAGAACAGTAATAATCGATTTTAAACTTTCGCGATTTGTATACATCATACAAAATAAATTAGCGGTATCTTAATCGCGTACAATTAATTTATTTAAGGTATAAATACCTATTTGTTTCCGACGTTTCGCTGAAATTCAACAATTTCAACCGGGAGGATGGATATACATTATCGTCTACTTGGAATCCAGTCATCAGCACATGTAAACACCGCCGCAGTGATAAATCTCAACAGTGTGTACACGTAATTAGTGTAGCGTGTCGGAGTACCGACAGTGCGAACTTAAATAAAGACCAAGTGAGGGTAGGTGCCGAAACCCGCACTTCCACAAGACGGCGCTGAGCTCTTATCAGTCTCTCCGCGACTACGCTCGGTGCAAGATGAGCGAAACGTCGGAAACAAATAGGTATTTATACCTTAAATAAATTAATTGTACGCGATT
Source organism: Euclidia mi (assembly GCA_944739405.2). Taxonomy (NCBI): domain Eukaryota; kingdom Metazoa; phylum Arthropoda; class Insecta; order Lepidoptera; family Erebidae; genus Euclidia; species Euclidia mi. The sequence continues at coordinate 2,556,338 of OX123195.2, read as the reverse complement.
AAGACCCGCTAATTTATTTTGTATGATAGAACAGTAATGTTTTTGAAACTTACCATTTCATCGTAGATGGTCTGTGTGTCGGCTGTGCAGTCATAGGCGGCGTCGTACGTGAACAGCTTGTCCTGGCCCTTGGGGTTGTACACCTGCACGCCGCCGCGCTCCGGCCACACCTTCACTACCTACACACACAAACACACCATCAACATCTGCACACATACATGTGACAGTACAAGCACCAACACCTCATGAGTGCAGCGGGTACGGCTCTACGGAAACATTTGTGGGCCCTTTACAAATTTTTTTTTACACTTCTGCTGCTTCTAGGAACGAAAGGTTGACTAACGTCATACAAGATAGGCCCACAATAACTTCCGAAGGATGCAGAATTCATTAGTACCGACTTCGAATTTAAATTAGACACAGCCGATTCAATTTTATTCGTTAAAAACCCACTTAAGTTGTATTAGATAGTTTCTTCCGCATTAACGCTAGTTTAAAAGATATATTTTTTGTTAGCAAGAACAGAATGAGTTCTTATTATAGACCCGAACAAAGGAATAGTTCAAATACATAAAAAAATAAATGTTGAGTGAACATTCTAGAGTCTAAACGGAAAAAATTATGAAAAGTGTAGAGAAAGCGAGATATTTTATGACGATGATATTAAAGAAAATGGCGCGTGGCTAGACATGTTTTATGGTCACAACGCTTTGTACCTCGAATGCTGTGTGAGCTAGAATATTAAAAAACACTCAGTGAAATTAAACCATAACTGCGTTGACCACATTACATGGCACTTGTAACACGCATGTTGTTGTCATCTGACTCACCAGTTAGTAATATAACATTTTATGATTTACGCCTTCAAGCATTTCTAAACACAGATCCAAAGCAGATATAATTGATCAGACACTGCTCACTTATGATAAATATGTCATAAGACTCATAAGTCATAACAGCAACATGCGCGCTATAACAATATGTATATGTATTTCGCCCTAATCCTCATCATAGGCCTCATCAGCCTGTGCCCAGTGGTACAGCTCATATATCGAGCTGATACCAATTCCCTTTGGCTGTTACATGTTTCTCAAAGCAATTGGTTATTGTCAAACCAATATATGCTATGATCTGTTGATGAGATCGTTATATTCTATATCTCATCATAATTGCAACACCTCTTATACCATAATATTGTTAGAGCTTATGCCAGCTTAGTACTACGGTTTATTTCTAACTAAATACTAGTGATTGTTCGTAACGGTTAATGTACATCGTGAATATCCTGCGTGATGTTTGAAAGCGCCGCTGATCGATTGCTTCCATGTCTCCTTGAAATTAAATAAGCGATAAAACCCATCACCATACATTTTTTGTACTTTTTTGTTAAGCTACCTTAATTACTAATTAATGTTACTTTCTAAACAGCGCTAAAATGTATTTTATAGAACGCGGCAGCATAATTAAATGTTAATGCTTCTACTACTTCTTCATCTGTTATATCGTTGTTTTAGGCTAGTGCAATGCACCTAAATATATTTGTTGATGGTCGCTTTTGCTCTTATATCTACTTAAAATTTTAAAATACAGCATAAAATCGACCCTTTTCTATGTGCTGTGCTATATTGAAGCCTCTGCGGTTTGTCTTTGCTTTGAAGGCGTCACCATGGCGACGCATACCTATACAAACACATCGGTAGAGGTTGCCACGGTACGGTTTCTACACGCTTTAGCTGCTTGTTTGCAAATGCGATGTCTTAAAAATAGATTAGTAACCATCGACACCATGTTAGGGGGGGGTTTATCTTATGCCTCAAATACCAGGTGTTAGTGACCCTTAGACCGTGTTCACACCTGCACTGGGCCCTCAAACTTTTTATTGTCCACCGGAGCTTTGGTGGACAGGCGCTCGAACCATTTCTGTTCAGGGCGGGACTTCTTCACCTAAACAGAAACCACGGACTGAAACGGGCTGATCTTTTGGAGAAAATGCTTAATAGTAAACAGTAATGCTTCTCTTTTGAAGTATGTAGTTATTAGAGTTGGCGGAACGCCAAGCATAATTGATGTTCAAAAGAAATGTCGAATATTTTGATGTTATTTCATAGGTATGTCCCAACTCTCAAGCTCGAGTAGTTTTGTGTATCTGTTACGTAAGTAAGCTGGATGCTGCGGTAACTCCGTCAGCTAAAAAACTATGCAAACAATCGTTTCGGAGAGCTCAATTGACAAAGAGCCAAAAGTGTTAAAGTGCCTATTAGGGTGGCGACTGACCTGCGTCTCTTACGAGATGAAGTTTTTTGTTTAGATATTGCTGACATTCCAGTCATTACTGTAACACGATCGGTGTAGCATACACATCTTTATTTTAATAAACCTTTGTTAGTTCATAGTTATTTGTTGTGTGTGTGTCTGTGGTCGTACACGTGTAGTCGTAATATTATCAGCAGGACACTAGCCTTGTCGATAATGTTTGCAATGTTCTTGATAATTACTTAATACGTAATTTTTATAGAATATATTATTATTATTTTAGTAACTGCACTATTTCTGCCGAAAATCGTAGATCATAAATATAGGGCAAAAGAAAAAATACAGGTTGTTAACTTGTTTGATAAATCAATTATCATTTCCACAGCAAATTACTTATTTTTATTTTAGGCTAAGGGATTTAACTGAATACCTGGGGCCCAATTCTACTAAATAAATATAGTTTTGATATCATGTCAGTGTCATACTGACGTCACAAAAATCGTATTCTTCTATAATTGAATGAAATCGGAACGAGATCGTAAATTGAAACAAGTGTCAAAATATGTGTCAATGACGAACTGTTTATTTCAAATTATACGATAATGACATTAGGTTATCAGAATACCGCTTCTAAGTCCATTCAAAATATAATATCAATGGCATATAAAAATAGGAGAATTGCCCCCTGGAATAATATTTATACTTGTATTGTTTGCAAAACAATTACTATGTAAGTAAACTTAATTTATTACGCGTCAGTCTACCTATATCCTAAAGAACTATTTTCATTCTTCCGCTGTGTTCATGCTAAACGCTCAAATCGGTCAACACCTTTATGTTTATATTTACGTTCAAAGGCGCTCACATTATCTCGTCCCTCACTTTCACTGCAACAGATCAATGTTGACAAGTGCCGTTGCGTTTATTATTACGTCTGTAAACATTGATAATATTATGCAAATTACTTGTTTGAACAGACACACCGACCGCGGCTACCCGTAATTCTCACTCTACTAACCTAGTGTAGAAACGCCATGTGTGTGTATAAGTACATGAAGTCAAGAGCGAAACAGTTTCCTTATTGTAGATAATACTTAAACGTAAAATTTCAATGTTACTGCGGCTATTTAGTGCGTCACGTACTTATTATAATACCTAAAGCCGCTAAAAATAATACTACATACAAAATGCTAGGATATGTAGATATGTAGTTTCGTCGAAGACGTAAAGTAACCTAAGTACCTACGTAAATTTTCAAGGACGTGGCCGTGGCGTCTGGTTTTCGGTTGACCATGGTAAATGAAAAATAATAATAAGGTTGAAGAATGTTAATTAGTAGGTAACTGAAGAACGTTCACATTACGTGGGGACCTATTGAGTCTTGATTTCAGCAATGGCCTAAAATACTATGTTTCACACGCGGCTCCGCCCGCGTGCATTATACACCGAAACTTTCAGGAATCACACCATTTATTAGTGAAAACCGTTCTAGAATCCGTTTGATAGTTTTTAAGTTTAAGGACGCGTTTACAAAATTAGTAGGTACAAAATCGCGTCACTACAGCGACACGGCGGCAACAGTACGTACTACGTACGGTAATTTGCGGAAATGTAGTTCAACTAAATAACTTTGAGACTTAGAATTTTTTGTGATATATATCTATGTGTTATAGGCCTGGCTGTGCAAATTACGTACAAATAAGTTTCTTATTTTTATGTACCTAAATGGACATTATTACTTTATTTTTTCCATTATGTTGATTCAGGATATATTTCGGTATTTAGATATTATTTTGTTTCTTGTGTTGAAATCTGGTAAGATTATGTGGACTGATGGTATACCATCCCATTCAAGTGTTGCGACTGGAACTCATAAAAGAGTAGACCTAGTTATGCCAGGTTGGGGCTCATTTTATTTGTTTTAGTGAGACCCTACCACTGGTACTAGTGAAGTAACCTTCCAAGGTTATTCGATGAGTCTTACTGGTACTCTTATGTGAGTAGAGCTAGGCATGCCGAGTTTGGGCTCATTTTGTTTGTACATAAAAGACCCTACCACTGGAACTTATGAAGTAACCTTCCAGGGTTATTCGATTACTCTTGCTGGTTCTTATATGTGAGTAGAGCTAGGCATGCCGAGTTTGGGCTCATTTTGTTTGTACATAAGAGACCCAACCACTGCAACTTATGAAGTAACCTTCCAGGGTTATTCAATGACTCTTGCTGGTACTCATATGTGAGTAGAGCTAGGCATGCCGAGTTTGGGCTAATTTTGTTTATACATAAGAGACCCTACCACTGCATTTTATGATGTAACCTTCCAGGGTTATTCAATGACTCTTACTGGTACTCATATGTCAGTAGAGCTAGGCATGCCGAGTTTGGGTTCATTTTGTTTGTACATAAGTCTTAAAATGCAGTGGTAGGGTCTCTTATGTACAAACAAAATGAGCCCAAACTCGGCATGCCTAGCTCTACTCACACATGAGTACCAGCAAGAGTCATTGAATAACCCTGGAAGGTTACCTCATAAGTTCCAGTGGTAGGGTCTCTTATGTACGAACAAAATGAGCCCAAACTCGGCATGCCTAGCTCTACTCACACATGAGTACCAGCAAGAGTCATTGAATAACCCTGGAAGGTTACTTCATAAGTTCCAGTGGTAGGGTCTCTTATGTACAAACAAAATGAGCCCAAACTCGGCATGTCTAGCTCTACTCACATATGAGTACCAGCAAGAGTCATCGAATAACCCTGGAAGGTTACTTCATAAGTTCCAGTGGTAGGGTCACTTATGTACAAACAAAATGAACCCAAACTCGGCATGCCTATTTCTACTGACATATGAGTACCAGTAAGTGTCATCTAATAACCCTGGAAGTTTACTTCATAAGTTTCAGTGGTAGGGTCTCTTATGTATAAACAAAATTAGCCCAAACTCGGCATGCCTAACTCTACTCACATATGAGTACCAGCAAGAGTCATCGAATAACCCTGGAAGGTTACTTCATAAGTTCCAGTGGTAGGGTCACTTATGTACAAACAAAATGAACCCAAACTCGGCATGCCTAGCTGTACTGACATATGAGTACCAGTAAGAGTCATTGAATAACCCTGGAAGGTTACTTCATAAGTTCCAGTGGTAGGGTCTCTTATGTACAAACAAAATGAGCCCAAACTCGGTATGCCTAGCTCTACCCACACATGAGTATCAGCAAGAGTCATTGAATGACCATGGAAGGTTACTTCATAAGTTCCAGTGGTAGGGTCTCTTATGTACAAACAAAATGAACCCAAACTCGGCATGCCTAGCTCTACTGACATATGAGTACCAGTAAGAGTCATTGAATAACCCTGGAAGGTTACATCATAAAATGCAGTGGTAGGGTCTTTTATGTACAAACAAAATGAGCCCAAACTCGGCATGAGTAGCTTTACTCACACATGAGTACCAGAAAGAGTCATTGAATAACCCTGGAAGGTTACTTCATAAGTTCCAGTGGTAGGGTCTCTTATGTACAAACAAAATGAGCCCAAACTCGGCATGCCTAACTCTACTCACATATGAGTACCAGTAAGAGTCATTGAATAACCCTGGAAGGTTACATCATAAAATGCAGTGGTAGGGTCTCTTATGTACAAACAAAATGAGCCCAAACTCGGCATGAGTAGCTTTACTCACACATGAGTACCAGCAAGAGTCATTGAATAACCCTGGAAGGTTACTTCATAAGTTCCAGTGGTAGGGTCTCTTATGTACAAACAAATGAGCCCAAACTCGGCATGCCTAACTCTACTCACATATGAGTACCAGCAAGAGTCATCGGATAACCCTGGAAGGTTACTTCATAAGTTCCAGTGGTAGGGTCACTTATGTACAAACAAAATTAACCCAAACTCGGCATGCCTAGCTGTACTGACATATGAGTACCAGTAAAAGTCATTGAATAACCCTGGAAGGTTACTTCATAAAATGCAGTGGTAGGGTCTCTTATGTACAAACAAAATGAGCCCAAACTCGGCATGCCTAGCTCTACTCACACATGAGTACCAGCAAGAGTCATTGAATAACCCTGGAAGGTTACTTTATAAGTTCCAGTGGTAGGGTCTCTTATGTACAAACAAAATGAGCCCAAACTCGGCATGTCTAGCTCTACTCACATATGAGTACCAGCAAGAGTCATCGAATAACCCTGGAAGGTTACTTCATAAGTTCCAGTGGTAGGGTCACTTATGTACAAACAAAATGAACCCAAACTCGGCATGCCTATTTCTACTGACATATGAGTACCAGTAAGTGTCATCTAATAACCCTGGAAGTTTACTTCATAAGTTTCAGTGGTAGGGTCTCTTATGTATAAACAAAATTAGCCCAAACTCGGCATGCCTAGCTCTACTCACATATGAGTACCAGCAAGAGTCATTGAATAACCCTGGAAGGTTACTTCATAAGTTCCAGTGGTAGGGTCTCTTATGTACAAACAAAATGAGCCCAAACTCGGCATGCCTAACTCTACTCACATATGAGTACTAGCAAGAGTCATCGAATAACCCTGGAAGGTTACTTCATAAGTTCCAGTGGTAGGGTCACTTATATACAAACAAAATGAACCCAAACTCGGCATGCCTAGCTGTACTGACATATGAGTACCAGTAAGAGTCATTGAATAACCCTGGAAGGTTACTTCATAAAATGCAGTGGTAGGGTCTCTTATGTACAAACAAAATGAGCCCAAACTCGGCATGCCTTGCTCTACTCACACATGAGTACCAGCAAGAGTCATTGAATAACCCTGGAAGGTTACTTCATAAGTTCCAGTGGTAGGGTCTCTTAAGTACAAACAAAATGAGCCCAAACTCGGCATGCCTAACTCTACTCACATATGAGTACCAGCAAGAGTCATCGAATAACCCTGGAAGGTTACTTCATAAGTTCCAGTGATAGGGTCTCACCATAACAAATAAAATGAGCCCCAACCTGGCATAACTAGGTCTACTCTTTTATGAGTTCCAACGGGATGGTATACCATCAGTCCAGATAATCTTACCAGATTTCAACGCAAGAAACAAAATAATATCTAAATACCGAAATATATCCTGACTCAACATAACGGAGAAAATAAAGTAATAATATCCATTTATACAAAAGAAATTTAGTTGTACGTAATTCGCACAGAATACGAGAAGTATCAAATTGATTTTAGCGAATATTTTGTATTCGTATATTGCTTTTTTCGTCTTCGGGCTGCAGCGACAAGCGACATAGAGTCCACTCCCGACGGCGCTCAAGCGCAGACTGAGATCTCATTGCAGAATTTGGATATATAAATCAAGAAAGTGGCTAAATAAAACGAACCTTATTGCCACAAATTAAGACACACGTATGCGAGCAAAATAGAAGAAAAATGTAAGATGATTTTTTGCTTTTTTTGAGTCAATTTACAATATTTTGAAAAAAAATAATCAAATTGTTTTTGAGTTGACTATATTTACTACCCTATTCTATCTTTGAAAATCTAAATAAATGTAAAAATAGAGAGAAAATTGTACCCAAAAATAGCAGTATATGCCTATTTTTGATTTAAGAGGCCGTTTCGAATCCATTTTACATTAATATTAATTAAATATTTTTTATTTATTTTCAAATTGATTTATAGATAAAAAAGTAATCAATTTATCGTAATCATTAGTTTTATTAGTTATTATCTAAAATTGTCGTAAAATGTACCGGAAATATGTGGTTTTTTGATACAAGCGTAAACGCGTCCTTAACGCGTTTATTTTATACAGACGGACTGGACGAAAAGGAAATTTAATTGTATAATGTGTATAGTTACGATGGAAGTTACATACATGTCATAGACTCACGCCTCGCCACTTTTCCCCGAGGGGTAGGCAGAGACTACGGAACGCCATTTGCAAAGATCCTGACACACCTCTTTTGCTTCATTCACTCCCATCAAGTTTCTCATGCATGCTCTTCTGTTAAGGGTACTCCGTACTTCTGACCAGTCCTTATTTTTTAGGATGTCTCCAATCTGGTCAGAGAACGTCCGCCTAAGCCTTCATTTTTGTCCGGTCCCATTCACACTTGCCTTAAGTACAATATATTTTTTTATCTATTAGTGATAACATAAAAATTATAACATGTATACAATCAATAGTTTGTATATTGTAGATATCATTGTGAATGGTACAAATAAATGTCAAAATATAAACTCACATATTGTTCGCGTATTTTCATTTTTGATCACGGAAGATCATACTTATGAACAAAGCATCCTGACGCAACGGTGTCAACACTCGAACAACAAAATGTGAGTTTAACCATTACACAACTTCACTTTAGCGTCATAAATTCATGATGCAGTCTGTAAATCATCATTATCGTCAATATAATAATGTATACCGACTGACTGACTGACTGACATCGCACAAGCGAAACTACTGGGGCGCAACAAGTCGATATTTGGAATGCATTGTATGTTGCCTGTGGAGCCTAAGGGATTTCCCGAAATTTCTACGGCATTGAAAAGAAACGTTTGAATTAAAAAATATAGTTGCTGCGGGCATCATTTACATATGTTCACGCCTTTTTCCCGTCGGGGTAGGCAGAGACAACAAAACGCCACTTGCTTCTATTCTTACAAACCTCACGTGCTTACTCTACATTCATTACTCTTTTCATACATGCTCGCCGGATACGGGTGCTTCGGAGTTTTCCGTTTTTAAGACGTCCCCAATTTGGTCGAAAAAAAGAATATGAGAATATAACTTGAAAATGCCTTGAAAAAGTGCGATAAAAGAGAATCTACAAGTATAAACCATTAACTTAACGCATTCAGGGTGTCAGGCTCGCGCTAGATGCGGAACCTTGGGCCGTGTCGTGCGACCGGAGCGACGAGGAAATCAAACAACGTTGCTTTTCACGGGCAGGTGCGCGACGCGCGTGCTGCGCACACACTTTCAGTAGTTGCTAGGGTTGCCAGATGGCCGCGAAAAAACGGGATTGTCCCGAAATTCTGCGTCTTGTCTCGTGTCCAGTAATTAGACCTTACTGTCCCGGATTCCTACAACTACATCTACTAGATTACCGGATCATACATTAGCAACCAACTGACTCGGCCGGCACTCGACTGTTAATTTGCCTAGAGAATAAAAAATCAACCTACTTTGTTGAAGTAAATTGCATTTTTATTTACTTGCTACTTGCTTATACAAACATTCGAAATGTCCTGAAATTGATACAATTGGATCTGCCAACCCTAGTCGTTCCTCACTTATCTGCGTGTCGCAATCGAAGCTTCAATGCTACACAGCCCCTATAGCATTACTACTGACGAAAATCTGTAATTTCCCCATCCGATTGCCATGTTTTTAGTTGGTTACGCAATATGGTGGGTAAATAATTACAACTTAGCGAGTTAGGTCTTTGCCAACTATGGTGGCATTACCATTGCCAAAAGAGACAACATTCATACGTTCAGAACGCAATGGAGGCCTTCTTTGCAAGTTAGGACAGTAATTAGGTAGGTGGTAACTAAACGATTATGCGTGTACCTTGCCTTTAGCAATATTTTTTGGCAATGGCACATCTTTGACGAGTGAAATCCATAAAGTTTTAAATATTTTTAAATAGGTACCTCGGTTAAAATATGTTTTAAATTACAAAAACATCCCAACTAGAATGCGACAATTATCTCTCACAGTAGTCAGTATTGGGTCCATTCATGTTCAGTATCAAAGAGAGCCCTTGTTCACTCGTCTGAATGTTGACAATGGCACTGCTATTTACGATTCTTATAGCAGCTATGCTTATCGTATCTACTCAATCGATTTACGTTCACTACTATTAAATACGTTTTACAGAATAATCACTTTCTGCTACGATACGCTGAAGCAAATAACAATAGATATATTGGCGAGGATTAAAACCGAACGCTGATAAAATTAATAATATCTCGGTGCCATTAGGTGTTATCGACGATAATAGATTTGAGTACAGAAACTAGAGATAACGATCGAGGCTTTTATACAAAAGGAATGATTTGTTAGATAACGATCGGCACGAGTTCGACTGGGATTGCCCAAACTTGCGTCTTAAAGACACGCGCTCTCTGGAACGCCGCACAAAACGTACATTTTGTAACATAATGCACCTAATAAAACAAGCCATTATTGTTTATTGCGCAACGTTTAACTAAATTGATCATTAATCTCAGCGAGCCCAAGGTCGATTTCAAGCCTGCAGTTTCCGAATTGCGGCCAGAATGTATTGTTGACGACAAACCGCTAACCGATCGTCGGTTTCACCGCAACAAAAACCAATGTTGACTGCGCTCTGCCAGAATCTGATCTACACAATGCTGGAAAGAGGATCGCATAAAAAAATATATTATCTCCGAACTTCAATCGGTGGTAGATACTTGAGTTGCACTTTTTTGCTTCGATGTTATTCAAGTATTTAATTTCTCGCATCTCGACAGTTAAATTGTTCAGCGATACGTCATCGTTACAATTGGCAATCGGCAGCAAAAACAATTTCTACAAGTGCACAGAATCAGAAACGAACGAAGTGAGTCAAACATGCAATTTTCAATATTAGTTTTATAAAAGTACAGCATGGTATGACGAGAGACCTCAATACGACTTTGTTCGATATCTTTTACAGTTCACACAAAATAAATTGTCCATTTCTGCGGCCCGATTTTGGTTTGTATCAGAATAAGTCAACTTTGTAACAAACGCGTACCAGGTCAATAAAAAAGGAACCACCAAACTTGGTTTACAATAGATGAAAATAGCGGTGAATCTAATACAAATGAACATTAAATCTCTCCTTTTTGAAGACATCAAGTTTGCCGCAGTGAGCCTTAGACGTACAAAAGAAAAAAATACAACCCTACATATTCATTATTTTGATGTGTTGACGCTTTTATATTGCATTTAATTCAGAATTTACAGATTAGCGATTCTGAACTGTGTGTTGTTTTTTACTTTGAAGTACTTGATCAGGCTTATAAAAAATTGCTGAAATCTTGAAGATAATTTCCAATGTGAAATGAAAGCACTTCTTGCAGTCATTAAAATAGCGGCCACTAAGAACAATCCGATTTGGAACACCCGTTGTGGATAGCACAAAGTTTTATGCCCGTAAACATTTTGGCGCAGTAAAAATGACAAGGCAGCCTAAATCGTTGTGCCATCTAGACCTACATAGAAACCTTCCAGATTTTTAAAAATTAGCTCGGAAACGTTTTAATGTCAAATGGATTCGTTATGCAGATGCATCTGTATTTATGTCTAATAATATAATCAATGTCCGGTCAAGAGCCACACTCGTTACATATTAAGACGAGATTGCATCGTTCAAAAGCGAGGCAAATGACAGTCTGTAAGAAGAATTCGGGCAAGGGTACACAATCATTCTTTAGAAATCGCCATTATAATTATTACAATTGGCACATAACAGATATGACTTTACAAAGAATCTAATGTTGTAACCATTACACCATCTGTTATGATGATGCGGCTGCTTCTCGCTTGAATATTGTCAAACAATAACCAGTTGAGTTCATCTAGTGATCTGATATTTATTTTGATAGGTGAACTATCAATTGAACAAGAATAATGTGTTGGCATTATCGCTGGCTGGAGACAGGTGGTCAGTTGGGCCGAGGCGTCCGGCGTCCACACACTAAATATGGCATCTCTCTGTATGGACATTACCGCTCACCTACTTACGGACGTACGTGCATTACACGCATCGCGACCGCACGCTGCTCGCCACAGCACAACACATCGCGTACCCTTTGATTTATTTTAAGAATCTTAGATAGGTACTTAAGAGTATTTTCAGCACGTCTAAGCTGAAGAAATATTACTGTCTTGAAACAATATTATTAACTGCTTTAGAACTCTATAAACGAAATGAGTGATCAGGATCCAATGGTTTTCAAAATATGTATTTTAGAACTGAGCTAAAGAAGATCAATATCAATTAAAGATTGAAGACTTTCCACACTTAGAAGAAGACGCTATCGCCTATTGCCGTTGAAAGCTATTACTGAAGCACTGCTTATAAAGGACTATTTGTGATGTATATTGTCGAAGATTTTATAGGACAATGTAAAGATATATTTTATTACGGAACCGTGTGCATTGCATAGCATGTCTTCAAGGACTGCTGTGCTAGAAATGGTCATGTATTTGTTGTCGTAAGTAAATAAGTGATCTCAACGTGGAAATAAGTATATTTATAAACACTGGGTGTTTAACATGTAAACACTATGTTTTGTAATTAGCATAGCAAATGAACTGAAGGAAGCCGGGTGTCGCCAGATTTAATGAGCTGCGTAACGAGTGGACACCGGCTCGCAAATCTTACCTCTCATTGGTAAGACAAATGGTTTGTGGCAAACAATTTGTACGGACAAATATAAGTAAGTATAAGTTTTGGTAAATGTTGCCAAAATAAAGAAGTATTATGTGGATGTATCGTGAAATATTTATGAGGATAATTTACGGTTCTTTTTCAAGTTGCAGCTAAAATCTTATAATTTTCTTCTATCTCTACAATAATGATGGGTATCTCACGAACAATGGAATGGACAATATTAAAACAACAGACACGATAACGCCTAGATTGAGCTCCTATTTACGGATGACACCATTTTTTTACGTCAACAAATACTAAGTTGTTTTGGGTATATTGTTCACCATGCTAAATGTTTTTACGACAGAAATAAACTCAACGTAGCGAAATTGGCGAGGTGGTTACTTGAAGCAAGTAAAACATATGTTACACAAGCGTTATCTATGTATAGAGCAAATGGTGTGGCAGCTGTTATCTCCACACCATGTGCGGTCGGAATGGAGATAGTTAATTAAAATTGCGCTTAGTAATTTCTTGAAGGTTCAATTTTACCCGCGACTAGTGAGGACCAAGACACGAAAGACTAACTAAATTAGGAACTAACCAATGGTAAGGAATTGAACTTTCAAAGGAGGTAAGGCAGTAAGTGGTTTTGTTCAGATTGAAATCGGATCCACAAAAGCACAACCCGCGCAAAAAGACAGCTGAAACAATAGTTTCATTCTTGCAGTTGTTCAGTTCCAGTTTGTCAGGTAGGTACGCGATCTTAGCGCACTAGGACGTCGGGTCCTTTGTCTTTTGTCCCAAACCGGCGCCTGCGACACGTCACCTCGACTCAGCTCTGCGGGATCACGTTTACGTAATTAGGCCTCCTTAGCGCCGCACAAACCCGTTCGACGTCTCGGACCATAATTATGATACTTGCTACAATTATCGCCGCTTATTGTGAGCTAAACAAAGGCCTGTGACATTTTTTCTCAGTGACACTCAACCTGAGCGATCTAGCGGCAAATCGCTTGAGCAATTCTTTGTCGTGTGGTCAGTTAAACCAAATGTTTTCTACGTTTTTCTGTCAAGTTATGAGATCTAGTTTCCATTAGAAGGAGATGAAATATTCGTATAGTTTATAAAGAACTAATTCTATTTATCATTAAAATACTAATTTGCCTTCAGCAATACCTAATCAGATGCCTTAATCTTGCAATATTTTGTTTACTGACGACAATAGCTAGGCGCGAAAATTTGGACATAACGTAAAGTCGTCGGAGAGGAGAGGATGGATGACGAAAGACTGACCAAGCAGATATATAAGGCAAGTGTGGAAGGGGCAGGACGAAGGGGATGACCTAGGCAGACGTTCTCTGACCAGATTGGAGACATCCTAAAAACAGGACAGGTGAGAAGTGCCCTGAACAGAAGAGCATGCATGAGGAATCTGATGGGAGTGAATGAAGCAAGAGAGATATGTCAGGATCGTTGCAAATGGCGTTCCGTAGTCTCTGCCTACCCCTCCGGGAAAAAGGCGTGAGTCTATGTATGTATGTACGTCGCAAAGTTTACAGTGACAAATTGGCGTTATTGGCATCAAGACATTTTGTCCTTTATGTTTCTAACATTTTCTTTAATTAAGAGTACCTACGATCTAGTTGCGATCCCGTGTTGGTTGGCGGCACGAGATCGGTCTGTGAGAAGAGCCTTTGGGGCGGTCTAAGTCTAGCAGTGGACATCGAAGGGCTGGTACCTATAATGAAGAGCACCTCAGCTAGTACCTACCACTAAACATTTTCTAATGATAATGTAAGTATCGACGTGATAATGCATTCCGTTACGTCAGTCATATATGCGGATTTGATACTGAAAACTCATGAATGACGTTAATATTCACGCTTACGCCACTACACCAACGAGGAAGTCTATTATCCAAAACAGTATGAAATTTGTATTGTTTATCTTTTTGATCAGATTGTGAGTTAGCACGCGAAGTTATTCGATCTCCATGTTCGACCGAAGCCAGGTCGCGACCCGATTCATTTAGCAAAACATTGAGGTTCTTGCAACATTGCATGTGTCATTATGTTTCAATGAAGTCGGGAATACAAATACACTCATGTAGTTATAGATTTCTGGGCATTACATTCAGCTAAATGTAATGTATATTTCGAAAAAAAAAATTGTTACCTTCTTGCTATTACTATGTAGGTACCTAGTTGCTGTATTGTTATCAGTCACATCAACAAATCTTATCAACCATGCTTATATGAATACCTACCTATTGCTTATGTTAATTATCAATGAAAAGGAAACTTTTTATGTGAGCAGTGTAGACTGTAGTGCATTTGGATTTCGATTATATTATTTGTGATATGGCATCACAAATAATATTATCGAAATCCAAAAATATTTTACAAAAGTATTTTATCCTGCTATTCATAATCGTCTAAACAAGAAATATATCGTAAAAATAAAGGTTTTCCTTATCATATAGATTGTTGTTGTTCAGAAAATTAGAAGAGATCCAACAAAATACTTTTGTACCAAGGACTGTAAGATTTTCGTCCTGCTAAATGTTTACCGCAGAATATTTTTGCAGGTTGAAAATTTTGCACTTTAGAATTTTCTTACATCTTAGAACACTAACTTAATATATCATACCTGAAATTTAAAATTTTAGGCATCCCTTCAGAACCAATTTGGAGCATTAAGGTAAAAGCACTAATGGTTGACACTGAACTAATAGATGACATTTTCACAAAAAAACGTTTCTAATAAGAAAACTAATCATCTAAATAACATTGTTACTGATGTTTAAGATACCTAGTGTTATCTATGATACATGGTTAAAAACTTCTATACACATTCAGAAGCAAATTTCAAAATTGCATCAGTTTATGACAAACAATGTGAGTAGGTTGGCATGGTGCGCGTAATTCTTAGCGTTTTTCGTAAGGCAACTGACTTTTAACAGGTACGATTTTTTTCTTATATTTATGATTATAGGATATTGTTAGTTTCAAGATTAAAAATGTATGAAATGATTGATATATTAGGACTATTTCCTTGTTATTTTGGCTTGTTTTTATATAATTTTTAAGTGGTGTCTACTATTAGTAGGTACCCAAAATGAGTCAAAACCTAAAAGATGACACATGTGTCATCTACTAGAGTTACATCAATCCGAATTTTTTGCGTATTTTAATGCATATTTAGCCTTATCTTGTAGAAATAAAGTTCCTGTCTTAGTTTCATTTGTTTTAATCTACTCTAACTAAAAGTAGACAGTGTCAACTATTAGGGTATATTAGATGTCAAATATTAGTATTTAGTGTCAACTGTTAGGGTATAATAGATGTCAACTATTAGTACCTATGAATATCAGTGCAGATCCCCTGATGGTGCCATCCACGTCACAATTTTGACAAAGTCTCTTGCATAATTATGGGTAAAGTCATGTCAACTATTAGTGCCAATTGATGTCAATTATTGGTGGATTTGATTTTCGACACTGTCATCTTTTAGTGTTTACGGCAAACCTAAGAAAATTGAGAATTTTGTTGAAAATGCAACAGCTTTAAAATAATTTAATATAAAAATATAAATCTCTGAATGTTGCTCTATTTGGGAAAATATTAACAACTGTATTTTTTTGATAAATACATTTTGTATTAGGCAAATGAAGTTTGATTTGTCCTTAATGTGTCAAGCATTAGTGCTTTTACCTTAAGTATGTATTATTTTTTTTAACCTGTTCACCTCAAAGTAGTTTATAAGTGTGAGTTTAGATAAGAGTTGTTCTTCCTATTTAGTAGATTATTTATAATCAACATGTCTTATCTGTTATGAGTATCATGATGATTCACACAACACAGTCTTGTGCCACACACATCCACTAGAGAGATACGAGAGTTCTAGTGATGCACATTACACAACACTCAAGGAAATGCACCAGCTTATATTTGTATTACAATGTTAAGTGTATGCAAGCACTTCCCTATTGTATGAAACCAGGCTTTGCATAAAACTGGAACTTAGTAGTGTTACACATACATATGTGCATATAGATATTTTAATCCATATGTGTATGTTATCATGGAGTAGTTCTGTAGTGTTTATCAAGAATTTATCTCAGCGGGTTTCTCTTAGGGAACTAAAATATATTGGTGACAACTGTGTGAATGTCACACTGCCTATGACTGTGATCTAAACTTAGAAGTTAATAAATATACCTAGTAGTTTATTTCCTAAGTCAATAGCTTATTATGCACAATTTACAAACATTAAAGGTAAGAAATAAAGAATATCCTATATGCAAATATTTATTTGCTGATGACTGTAAATAAACAGCTAATTAAGTACATATACCTATAATAATTATTGAGAAAAAGAATATTTAATTGTAATGATTTGAGTTATAAAATAATAATAATTTTAATTAAGTACTTTAGGTATACAATTTTTTTTATAAACATGATGAAGGTAGTATGTAAATATCACAGAATATATGTTGCCATAGGGGGTTGCCAACTGATGATTGTAATTAAGTTATTGTATGTTTATATCAGATGCCTAATTATGAATGAGGCTCATTGTGCAACAAGGGATTGTGTAGTTAGCACTCCTTGTTGCATAGGCGTGAGTTTTGCATGGAATGTTAGCCCACGCAATTGAATCACGCCTGCCACCTTTCTTCTACTAAAAGCAAAATAGCACAATACATTCACCTAAATTATTCATGAATGACATCGCAACGTTCAACAGCGACGTCCGCGCGATCGCAATTAAAAACAAAATCGCGTGTTAAGTCTATTTTGAAAACGTAAAACTCACGGAGAATATTTCCGAATAGTTCAGTCACCGGGGCGAGTCGACGCACCAAGTGTGCGCAGGCTGGCGCGCGACATAAACAACGTGTAACGAGAGCTGCCTACCTCCTCGAAGCCCTCGGTCTTCTCCTTGCCGTTGAGCGGTCGACATCGCACCACCACCTTGACGCACTCGTTCAGAGCCGTCCGTGGCCGAGCCGACTTCTCCATGTTCGAACAACCCCTTTCTTTGCGTAATTCTTGTCCAAGCTCAAAGTCACCGATATCGATCCATTCGGGGAGCCCTTATCGGCATCACCTGTTCCAAGTAGATTTCGTACAAAACAAAAACTGTACAGCCGATAACCAAACACACTATGTAAAAAACCAGAACAACACGATTTTAAATATTTAGAAACGTAACAAAATAAATAAAAATCGTAATTTTTTTATACGAGCCGTTTCACTGTCGACCGCAACTAGCGGACATTACATTTCAACTGATTATTTGATTTGACTTTATTTTCCCGCTGCGCATGTCATAGAAAACGAGTTCCTGCGTCGAACAGTCTGCCACACAAATAGAGACATTAATGTCATATGATTGTGTGCTAATCACTACCTTATAACGTACCAGTAAAGTTTGAATTGTGGTAGCAGTATTTTACTGTTTTGTTCAATACTAGATACTCTTTATAACACAAGTTCTGTCAAAAATGTACAGCTGAACTCAAAACAAATTTTGACAGATGTAGTAAAGTTGCCTCATTTAAATAACATTTAATTTAGACACCACCGTAGGAGGTGAAAGTAAGTTGCTTTCAGATGGTCGTATAAAAAAATTATAAAAACCGAGCTCATGAAGCGCGGCAAGCCCAAGAAAATAGCCTTTCATAAGCCTTTCACATAGGTAATTCACACATAAGTCAGCCAATAATTATAGTTGGCAATACAATGGATTAAAAAACGTTTTGTTATTTTAAAGAGGAAATTTATTTTTTGGACATTTCTTTTTGATATTTTATTTTAATCATAATTATTATACCCAAAAACCCATGGCTTGCACTCTTGTTATAACGTTTTGTGTACTTTAAGGGAGTTTAAACGATAAAAATATTTTATCAAAAGTGCACGCAAGCAAGACTCATACATAACCAAACGTAATTATCATTTGTCATTATCACAGTGACAGTGTCCATGCTTTATCGCAAAAAAATCATGTCAGTAAACAAAATAATTTTTGTTTTTTTAACTGTTTGAAAAGTATTCCTTAAAATGTCTACAAATTTAACAATTGTGCTGAAAAGAGCCAGCAAAGTTTTTCACGAGGGAGTATGTTTCTTGTTTACAAGTTGAATTTGTCATTATGTTTATTACTAAACTTCTGATGTGTTATACTTATAATACAGTTAATTTATAAATGAACGCTTTGTGTAATTTGATTTTATGTTATTTGTAACCTGCTTAATAATATTGTCCCCTGAACCCTTTAGGAGACGATCGCTGGAGTGGCCGTGGTAGACAGCAGCAGTGATGTGAGGCACGAAGGACTGACCCTCGTGATGGAGGGTACTGTTAACCTGCAGCTCAGTTCGAAGAATGTTGGCATATTTGATGCATTCTACAATAGTATTAAGGTATTTTAAATTCATATATTTCTATTTATACAATACTAGCTTTCGCCCGCGGCTTCGCCCGCATGAAAGTGAAATAAAGAGTTGCCTTTGTACTTCCCCAGGCTTCAGACTATCCATATCAAATTTCATCTCAAACGGATCTGCATATTAGCCGTGTAGCATACATATAAACAGGTCCAAACTACTCACTGTAAAAGAGAAAGTTCATTTACATTAAATACTGAAGGCAATAAATCTAACAATTTGATAACTACTCTACAATGAGCATTGTAAAAAACATTTTTTTTATGTTAAACTGTTTTATTACAATAAAAATTATGTAGTTAGAGGTTATGTACTAAAAGCTAAAAATTTATTCGGTAAGTCCTAGCTACCAGATCGCACTAATGTTCTCATCAATGTGGGGTATTGATCAGACAAATATAAAATAGTTGGGCAAGCGAAATTTCTATCATAATGTTTACTCTGGATATGCTACGCCCAAAACGATTTTTTTTAGTTAATTTTATTTTCAAGTTTTTGCTTTTGTTGTTAGTTGATACTTCTCATTATCTTTTCATAGTGATCCCTTTGCTTCCAATCAGGCCCTGTCATTCGATACCCATATTGAGGTATTTGTGGAATATAGGTAATTCGCCATTTTGTTGTGGCGGCCATCTTGTATTATTCATAGTGAGCTCTATTCTACCAATCGAACCCTTTCATTTGATACCCATATTGAGGTATTTGTGGAAAATATGTAATCCGCCATTTTGCAGCGACAGCCATCTTGGAATTTTCATAGTGAGCTATATACTACGAATCAAGCCTTTTCATTTGATACCCATATTGAGGTATTTGTCGAAAATATGTAATCCGCCATTTTGCGGCGACAGCCATCTTGGATTTTTCATAGTGAGCTCTATTCTACGAATCAAGCCCTTTCATTTGATACCCATATTGAACTGTTTGAGGAAAATAAGAAATCCACCATTTTGTCGCGGCGGCCATCTTGAATTTTTCATAGTGAGCTCTATTCTACGAATCAAGTCCTTTCATTTGATACCCATATTGAAGTATTTGTGGAAAATAAGTAATCTGCCATTTTGTGGCGGCGGCCATCTTGGATTTTTCATAGTGAGCTCTTTTCTACCAATCAAGCCCTTTCATTTGATACCCATATTGATTCAATTCAATTCAATTCAATGTCATTTATTGCGATAACAGGTACAGCAGTTGTGGTAAACAATAATAAAAGGAAAGTTTCTCCATTATCTGCCTCAAGGCGTGCAATACATAGTAGGTATTTTCAGGAAATTAATAGAATAAAGGCATGTCAATGTGAATATAAAAAAAAACATGAATAAATAGAAACAATGTCAATTAAATGTACTAAGTGTATTGAGGTTGTTGTGAAGTAATATGTAATCTGCCATTTTGTATCGGCGGCCATCTTGAATTTACAATCATTTAAATTCTTTTAAATCTTGATGACAATATGAGTGTATACCAAAAATCAGATCAATCTGTCATCAGGAAGGTAGTAAAATTCCAATTAATAGCTTTCAGAGCTCAGGATTTTTGCCGACTTAGTTGATACTTTTCCTTATATTATGGCAACATTATCCAAAAATGTTTTAAATTGTAGCCTATGTGTTATTCTGATGTATAAACTATATTACTGTAAAGTTTCATCCAAATCTGTTCAGTAGTTTTTGCGTGAAAGAGTAACAAACATCCATACATACATCTTCACAAACTTTCACATTTATAATATTAGTAGGACTATATGAAAATAATATCCAAAGTCAACCCTACATATTTTTATACTAAGGATAGCTATTTATTAAATATTTTGTACACCAATCTTTGCTAATTACTGTGTTAGAGTTAGAAGACATTTTCATTAAATTGCAAATTACTGGCAATTCTGGCAAATAATTGGCAATAATACAAATAAAAGGCATGTGCAATGTTTCTTATTGTGGTTCCATCATGGAGACATCTGACTTGTTAAAAATATTGAGATATTATTGTTTCCAGCCAATCACTCTCATTAGTACAACTATCGAGTTGGCACCTCCAGGCAAGATTCCACCCGGTGTTACAGAGATTCCGTTTGAGATGCCCCTTCGACCACGACAGGCAGTGTCACCTGGTTACCCAGGACTATTAGAAACATACCATGGAGTCTTCGTAAATATTATGTACAACCTCAAATGCAGTATGAAACGGTCGTTTCTAAATAAGCCACTCAATACAAGCTGCCAGTTCTTCGTACAGTATAAACAAGTAAGTTTTCTTACAAATGTTAACTACAGTAAGCATCCAATTAAATAACAAATTGGTAGTTATGCTCAAACGGAAAAAACTTAATTTTTAACTCAATTTTTAACTCAATTTTAATTTTTTTTATAGACTAACGTCTGTGGTAGGCAGAGTAATATTACACCCACATTTCGCCATGAATATTTAGGTCCCAAGTAGTGGTGGGCAAGGCTATTACTGCTACCGGACACGTTACCAGGCTCCGTGCTGCTACGGAGAATATTGAAAAACCCAGTAACACGATTGCCTAACCCGGGAATCAAATCCTGGACCTCCAATGAGCAGTCACATACGCTATCCACTGGACCACAGAGGCAGTCCAGATTGTTAATTCAAAATGTTGGATATTTTTGTATCACCAGGCAGAAATAAATTCTGCCTTTATTCAGTTTTCCTCATCCATTAGTCCCTTTATTTCTAAGGCAATGTAGTATATTAGTACCTACTTTAATTTAAACTGATTTTATACAGCAAGACACGGCACCATTGAAGCCAGTGCGTTGTGAAATCAATCCTGCAACTATTCGCGCGTCAAGTAATGCCGCATCTCGCGCTCCCATGCCGCAGTTCCAGATATATGCAGAGATTGACTCTACCGTGTGTGCGTTAGACAGACCACTCACTGGGAAGGTACTTATCTTATTATCAAATAAATTATCATTCTTAAACCACTGCTATTAACTGGTCTAGCTTATTTCAATTCAGACAGAATTAAGATAAGGAGATAAGCTGAACCTATATAGAAAGTATAAAAATTTTTGGCTGGCAATTTATAGGTCCTAGGCTTATGCAAACATAATATTATGCCAGTGTACAAATTTATGCAGATGAACGCAGGCTGCTCAAGATTAATCTATGATAGAGTCTTAGGAGAGGCTTATGTTCAGCTGACGACTTCTTTCGGTAATGATACAGTTTTGTTGGCATTAAGTGGTGTGGCTGCTAACTGCGACGAAGATTGTGGGTTCGATCGTCACTCAAGACAACACCTTCTGTGATTCATAAACTATTGCTTCAAGCCTGGGAATATTTTCTGCTGTTGTTGAATGTTTAGTTAAGACCATCGCGAGCTCATGACCTAGGAATTATTTCTAGTATTTAAAATATAAAATAAAAAAGAAAGCAATTGATTTGTTACAGATCCGTGTAGATGAGTGCACTGTGCCCATCCGATCAATAGAGTTACAACTGGTGCGCGTTGAGACTTGCGGATGTGCTGAAGGATATTCTAAAGATGGTTAGTAGATAAATAATCGTATTGATTTATAGCATTCGTGAGTATATCATCTAATGGTTTATTGTTTGTATTGCAGCGACTGAGATACAAAACATTCAGATCGGCGACGGCGACGTATGCCGTAACAGAGACATTCCATTACACATGGTGCTACCCCGACTTTTCACCTGTCCCACTACAACTACCGTTAATTTTAAAATAGGTAATTTCATACCTTACTGTTATTTGTGTTGTTTTTATGGACCGACTTTCAAAAATACTCAATGTGAAATAATTTTTTTTCAGAATTCGAGTTGAATATCGCAGTTATATTTGAAGATGATTACTTAGTGACTGAAAATTTTCCAATATTACTTCTACGGTGTTAACGGAGTAGCTATATTATAGAATACGTTATTATCGAAAGCATCTTGTTTTTACTCATTAATTAAATATATAAATATATTTTTAATCACATAATATTACGAGCTACGTTTTATTTTTCAAAAAATATCTGTGTAAAAGCTGAAAAGCCTCATACCCTTACTTACTCGCAGTACCTACGCATTTTGTTTTGATTGTTGTCAAATAAATGTCAACACTGTCATTAATGTCAGCCATTGTCAGCTCATGAGTGCTTGACCTTTGACATTCTTGTTATTGTTTGCGAATTTTTTAAAAATAACATAAATCGTGAATTAAAATCTTGATCAATTTGATACAAGGATACAAAGAACCATGTATCACTTTTCAAACCATCAGTTATACCATCAAAACACATATCAGCATAATGTGTTCGTAGAACCTACGAAACATCATAATCACAGTGTAACAGCTGATTCTTCAGTAAATCAGTATGAATTAGTTCAAAATAATGCTACTTCCATTCAGCCCGAGGTTACTGAGGCACCAACAAACGTTCAGACAGTCGCATCAAGTAGTGAGAAGAGGCATGAAGTGATAAACAAGAGCAGCGTGGATACTTCGAGCTTTAGTATAGAGGAGCGACTGGTGGCGGCTGTGTGGGTGCACGAGAGGAAAACTACCAAGAGCAGTATGAGCCAAGTTAGTAACTTAGAACTTTCTTCCATTATTCTAAGCTCTACTTTGATTACTTTGAAAACTTATTTTAATTAAGTTGCGAAAGCATTGCTCATCAATGAACAGAGAGAGATACACAGAGTAAAATCTCCTGTATTTATGTAACTGGGCAGGTCACTGTTTGTGTATTCTATGATGAAAATAGCTGATAACATTAATACAGTAAATTAAATATAGCAGCAAAAGTGGTATATCTAGTATCTATTTTGATATTAGAGAATAATGTAGTGATGAGACGTTTGTAGATCATGTATCAAACTCCTTTACTTCCTACTAACCTTTACACAGAGTTTATCAGTGTTTGCCCATATACTGCCTACATGAGGCTCAAAAGTTGACTCAATTTTGTGTGGTGGAGGTTGTTGTTGTAAAGTTTTCCCAGCAATACGAAAACCAAACACCGGCTTGGCCTGCTTACCAAATTTCAGCGTAAGAGGACCAGTAGTTGTGAAGATTTCACATTTTATTTGAATGGATGAGTTTTTGACGGACAGCTTTTTAATTATATGTACGTATTTATCTTCTCTACCGAATTACACTTAACAGTTGGTGCCCATGGTTACAATAAGGCAACATTATCATTGGTGGTTGATGAGACATGAGTCAATTATCAATATCAATTTATCTACACTAATATTGTAAAGAAAATTCCGGTGCCGTGTGGTTGACGGCATAGAATACATGTGTCACCACACCCTATCTTCCCGTGGGTGTCGTAAGAGGCCTAAGGGATAACACGATGCAAATACCATCTTTGCGTAGAGACGGAAAACTCGACATCAAACCCTATACGACGGCCTCGTTGGTCTCGCGGCATAAATGTGCGCGTGGGATCGGGAGGTCCCAGGTTCGATTCCTGGGTCGGGCTAGTGATATTGGGCTTTTCTGTCACGAAATTCTCAGTAGCAGCACGGAGTCTGGAAATGTGCCCGGTACGGCAATAGGCTCGCCCCTTATTACGTGGGACTAAAGTATATCTGGCGAAAAGTCGGTGTAGAAATACACCTCTGCCTACCCATTCGGGGATAAAAGGCGTGACGATATGTATGTATGTATGTAATATTGTAAAGAGGAAAAATTTGTATTTTTGTTTGTTTGTTTGTAATGGATAAACTCAAAAACGATTAGACCGATTTTAAAACTTCTTTCACCATTAGAAAGCTACTTTATCTGCGAGTAACATAGTACTCTTTCAGAGTGGAGGCTGGCGCGGGTGCTAGCGCGTGTAATTCAAATGTATGCAGACGCCCTTTGCGTTCACAGTGCGCGCGCGAGCCGCGCGTCTTCATGTGGCGGGCGCGCGCGCGGCTGGCGCGGGTGTTTCTAATGGCTCAGCCCGCCCGTATCGTTCAGAGTGATATAGCGTCTGTTAGTACTCTTTCAGAGTGGAGGCTGGCGCGGGCGCGTGTAATTCAAATGTATGCAGACGCCCTTTGCGTTCACAGTGCGCGCGCGAGCCGCGCGTCTTCATGTGGCGGGCGCGCGCGCGGCTGGCGCGGGTGTTTCTAATGGCTCAGCCCGCCCGTATCGTTCAGAGTGATATAGCGTCTGTTAGGTGACTACTCGTGTGGTTCTAAACCATTTTGATTTACCCGCCGAAGCGTCGTCAATCATGGACATCAATACTGAAGAATTTATATCTGCAGTACAACATCGCAGTCATCGCACAGCTATTTGGCAAAGTAAACATCTGCAACATTTAAAAAGGGCAGCCATAAACAAATTATGGGAAGAAATAAAACAATTGTTTCGTCCGTAAATCATCAGTATAATACGTCAAATTCTCCAAACCTTTCTCTTCCTTTATTTAAATCATGTGTGCCAAACTTCATATATAGCAATTTCCATTTTAAGTATGAATTTTCCATTAATAAAAACAAATCTACATCCATGTCTTCTAAATAAATACGTAGCAGCTCAAAGTTTGAGAACGACCAAACACATGTGCAATGACGCTCGAAGCTCGCTCGGCACTGTGAATATGCAGACGCCAAGACCCGAGCGCCCGCGCCTGCGCCCGCACCTGCTAGTGCAGTCTGAGTGCTCAATCAAGCCATGTATTCACTAGGGGACAAAGTCGCTCGACTTATCGCGAACAGTCGCAGGACATTTACGTGCGACTATCCCGCGACAATGTCAACCGACATTTCGCTCGTCCACATACCGGCATTGTGATCGAGATGTCGCCTAAGTGTTAACACAGTTTCGTTGGTAGTGTGGACCAACGAAGTGTGCTATAATCGCGGGTAGTCGCGGAACAAATAGCAACACACGTCCTCACGAGTCAAATACCGTCGGAAACTGTCGAGGAACACGAAGTCGCGCAAGGTCGACGCTATCGGACCGTCGACAAGCGACTTGTTCCGCGACACGTAGATGTCGCCTGCGATGTCGGGCGATGTCCCCCGCGACGTCGCTCAACACGTAGAATTCGTGTCGGGCGACAAGGTCGCGGGACAAATGTCCCCTAATGAATACGAGGCTTCACAGAATTTTACGTATTATACGCTGATTTACGGACGAAACAATTGTTTTATTTCTTCCCATAATTTGTTTATGGCTGCCCTATTTAAATGTTGCAGATGTTTACTTTGCCAAATAGCTGTGCGATGTTGTACTGCAGATATAAATTCTTCAGTATTGATGTCCATGATTGACGTCGCATCGGCAGGTAAATCAAAATGGTTTAGAACCACACGCGTAGTCACCTAACAGACGCTATATCACTCTGAACGATACGGGCGGACTGAGCCATTAGAAACACCCGCGCCAGCCGCGCGCGCGCCCGCCACATGAAGACGCGCGACTCGCGCGCGCACTGTGAACGCAAAGGGCGTCTGCATACATTTGAATTACACGCGCCCGCGCCAGCCTCCACTCTGAAAGAGTACTAACAGACGCTATATCACTCTGAACGATACGGGCGGACTGAGCCATTAGAAACACCCGCGCCAGCCGCGCGCGCGCCCGCCACATGAAGACGCGCGGCTCGCGCGCGCACTGTGAACGCAAAGGGCGTCTGCATACATTTGAATTACACGCGCCCGCGCCAGCCTCCACTCTGAAAGAGTACTAACAGACGCTATATCACTCTGAACGATACGGGCGGGCTGAGCCATTAGAAACGCCCGCGCCAGCCGCGCGCGCGCCCGCCACATGAAGACGCGCGGCTCGCGCGCGCACTGTGAACGCAAAGGGCGTCTGCATACATTTGAATTACACGCGCCCGCGCCAGCCTCCACTCTGAAAGAGTACTAACAGACGCTATATCACTCTGAACGATACGGGCGGGCTGAGCCATTAATTAGAAACACCCGCGCCAGCCGCGCGCGCGCCCGCCACATGAAGACGCGCGGCTCGCGCGCGCACTGTGAACGCAAAGGGCGTCTGCATACATTTGAATTACACGCGCCCGCGCCAGCCTCCACTCTGAAAGAGTACTAACAGACGCTATATCACTCTGAACGATACGGGCGGGCTGAGCCATTAGAAACACCCGCGCCAGCCGCGCGCGCGCCCGCCACATGAAGACGCGCGGCTCGCGCGCGCACTGTGAACGCAAAGGGCGTCTGCATACATTTGAATTACACGCGCCCGCGCCAGCCTCCACTCTGAAAGAGTACTAACAGACGCTATATCACTCTGAACGATACGGGCGGGCTGAGCCATTAGAAACACCCGCGCCAGCCGCGCGCGCGCCCGCCACATGAAGACGCGCGGCTCGCGCGCGCACTGTGAACGCAAAGGGCGTCTGCATACATTTGAATTACAGGCACCCGCGCTAGCACCCGCGCCAGCCTCCACTCTGAAAGAGTACTGATTGAGCACATAGGCTCTATTTTATTTTAGAAACAATAGGGGTTGGTAAAATATTTGGGTTTTTCAGGTACGCGGAGTAGTTTCACTCAGGACGCGGGTGAAACCGCGGGAAACGGCTAGTTTATACCTAAGTATAAGTATAGACACAGCTGAATTAGTATGTCTAGAAGGTCACTAGTACTCTTCCGGTGCCCACTGATGGGTAGTGCATTTATGTGATAAGGTTCATGGTAATGAAGCTATTTTTTATTGCCAAAAGTCTCCAAAAGTATGTAAGTAACAGCGGCGATAGCTCAGTAGTGTACGTAACGGACTGCCAAGACAATGGTCTCGGGTTCAATCCCCAAGTATCCTGGGCACACACCTTTCGCAGTCACGTAGGCATTAAAATTGTTAGTCATTGTTCGCTTAATAATGCCTTTTGCTATCTACCGGGCGGTTAATAGCAATACGCTCGCCCCCTATTACATCGGGACCGAAATATAACTGGTGAATTGTGGCTGTGTAATACACATCTATCTGGATACCCTTTTGAGGATAAAGGCGTGAAGTTATGTTAAGTATGTGAATGACTCCTTGCCCACAGCACTAGGCGCTGTTCCACGAGCGCAATGTACCACACTCCCTGTGCACACAAGTGTAACATACCATATTTACTTTAATAATGTAATTCAATAAAGCCGAAGATACCATTTTTCATTTGTATAAGGCCTACTAAAATTATAATTGTTTGTGTCAGATAAAGCACGACTTTCGCCAGAGGTTCGGTCGCGAGCCGCCAACTAAGAACACACTACTGGTGTGGGAGCGCAAACTGTTTGCAACAGGCAGTGTGCACGACGCTCCGAGACCAGGCCGTCCAGTCAATAGGTGAGTACTGTATATATCCTATCCTATCCTACTAATCCTACTAATATTGTAAATGTGAAAGTTTGTGAGGATGGATGGATGGATGGATGGATGTTTGTTACTCTTTCACGCAAAAACTACTGAACGGATTTGGATGAAACTTTACAGTAATATAGTTTATACATCAGAATAACACATAGGCTACAATTTATAAAGATTTTGTATAATGTTGCCATACTACAAGGCAAATTATCAACTAAGTCGGCAAAAATCCTGTATTATCTTTTTTTGTTTGCTTGCGTCAAATTTAGTAATTGGAATTTTACCCCTTCCTGATGTTTGATCTGTTAATTGGTATACACTCATATTGTCATCGAGATTAAAAGATTTAAATGATTGTAAATTCAAGATGGCCGCCGATACAAAATGGCGGATCACATATTACTTCACAACAACCTCAATATGGGTATCAAATGAAAAGGTTTGATTGGTAGAATGGAGCTCACTATGAAAAATCCAAGATGGCCGCTGCCACAAACTGGCTTATTATTTATTTTTCACAAATACCTTAATATGGGTATCAAATGAAAGGGCTGGATTCGTAGAATAGAGCTCCCTATGAATAGTTCAAGATGGCCGCCGATACAAAGTGGCGGATCACATATTACTTTACAACAACCTCAATATGGGTATCAAATGAAAGGGTTTCATTGGTAGAATAGAGCTCACTATGAAAAATCCAAGATGGCCGCTGCCACAAAATGGCTTATTATTTATTTTCCACAAATACCTCAATATGGGTATCAAATAAAAGGGCTTGATTCTTAGAATAGAGCTCGCTATGAAAAATACAAGATGGCCGCCGATACAAAATGGCGGATCACATATTACTTCACAACAACCTTAATATGTGTATCAAATGAAAGGGTTTGATTGGTAGAATGGAGCTCACTATGAAAAATCCAAGATGGCCGCTGCCACAAAATGGCTTATTATTTATTTTTCACAAATACCTCAATATGGGTATCACATGAAAGGGCTTGATTCGTAGAATAGAGCTCGCTATGAAAAATCCAAGATGGCCGCCGATACAAAATTGTGCATCACATATTCCTTCACAAAAACCTCAATATGGGTATCAAATGAAATGGTTTGATTGGTAGAATAGGGCTCACTATGAAAAATCCAAAATGGCCGCTGCCACAAAATGGCAGATTATTTATTTTTCACAAATACTTCAATATGGGTATCAAATGAAAGGGCTTGATTCGTAAAATAGAGTTCACTATGAAAAATCCAAGATGGCTGTCGCCGCAAAATGGCGGATTACATTTTTTCCACAGGTAACTCAATATGGGTATCGAATGAAATGGTTTGATTGGTAGAATAAGGCTTACTATGAAAACTTCAAGATGGCTGCCACCACAAAATCGCGGATAACATATTTTCCACAAATACCTCAATATGGGTATCAAATGAAAGGGCTTGATTGGTAGAATAGAGTTTAATATCAAAAAGCCAAGATGGCCGCCGCCACAAAATGGCAGATTACCTATTTTCCACAAATACCTCAATATGGGTATCGAATGACAGCACTTGATTGGTAGAAAAGGGCTCACTATTAAAAAAGAATGAGAAGTATCAACTAACAACAAAACTAAAAACTTAAAAAAATAACTAAAATAATTGTTTTGGGCGTAGCGTATCCAGAGTAAACATTATTAAAAAAATTCACTTGCCCAACGATTTTATATTTGTATGATCAATACCCAAGATTGATGAGAAGATTGATGCAATCTGGTAGCCAAATTACTTTTTAGCTTTTAGTACATAACCTAACTACATCATTTTATTGTAAAAAACAGTATAACAAAAAAATATATTTATGTTTTTTACAATGCTCATTCTAGAGAAGTTATCAAATTGTTTTCATAATTGATAGATTTGTTGCCCGATCATTATTGAATGTAGATGAAATTTGTCTTTTACAGTAAGTAGTTTGGACGAATAGTTTAATAGTTATCACGATATAATTGACCTAAGCGCAGCGTTATTAAAACCGCTTACCTACTATGTGTTGGCGCGCTTAAGCGCAGCGGGGTGGAGAGGCGGTCTGATTTTGTACTTTGTGGTAATGCTTTCAGTATTTATTTTTGCTGCTCTTCTATTCAGTAGGTATACAAGCTCTTCAATAACTTTAATAATATACACTACATACTAATCTTTACCTGAAGTTTGACGACCTGAAGTATGAAAACAAAAGTAATTTTAAGTATTATCTGTTTATAATATATGTATGCTACACGGCTAATGTGTGATGAAATTTGATATGGATAGTCTGAAACCTGGAAAAGTACAAAGGCTAATCTTTATTAAATTTCATGCGGGCGAAGCCGCGGGAAAAAGCTAGTATTATAAATGTGAAAGTTTGTGAAGATGTATGTATGGATGTTTGTTACTCTTTCACGCAAAAACTACTGAACGGATTTGGATGAAACTTTACAGTAATATAGTTTATACATCAGAATAACACATAGGCTACAATTTATAAAGATATTGTATAATGTTGCCATACTACAAGGAAAAGTATCAACTAAGTCGGCAAAAATCCTGTATTATCTTTTTTTGTTTGCTTGGGTCAAATTTAGTATTAATTCGAATTTTACCCCTTCCTGATGATTGATCTGATATTTGGTATACACTCATAATGTCATCGAGATTAAAAGATTTAAATGATTGTAAATTCAAGATGGCCGCCGATACAAAATGGCGGATTTATTTTCCACAAATACCTCAATATGGGTATCACATGAAAGGGCTTGATTCGTAGAATAGAGCTCACTATGAAAAATCCAAGATGGCTGTCGCCGCAAAATGGTGGTTTACATATTTTCCAAAAATAACTCAATATGGGTATCGAATGAAAGGGTTTGATTCGTAGAATGGAGCTCACTATGAAAAATCCAAGATGGCCGCTGCCACAAAATGGCTTATTATTTATTTTCCACAAATACCTCAATATGGGTATCAAATGAAAGGTCTTGATTCGTAGAATAGAGCTCCCTATGAAAAGTTCAAGATGGCCGCCGATACAAAATGGCGGATCACATATTACTTCACAACAACCTCAATATGGGTATCAAATGAAAGGGTTTGATTGGTAAAATGGAGCTCACTATGAAAAATCCAAGATAGCCGCTGCCACAAAATGGCTTATTATTTATTTTCCACAAATACCTCAATATGGGTATCAAATGAAAGGGCTTGATTCGTAGAATAGAGCTCGCTATGAAAAATACAAGATGGCCGCCGATACAAAATGGCGGATCACATATTACTTCACAACAACCTCAATATGGGTATCAAATGAAAGGGTTTGATTGGTAGAATGGAGCTCACTATGAAAAATCCAAGATGGCCGCTGCCACAAAATGTCTTATTATTTATTTTCCACAAATACCTCAATATGGGTATCACATGAAAGGGCTTGATTCGTAGAATAGAGCTCACTATGAAAAATCCAAGATGGCTGTCGCCGCAAAATGGTGGTTTACATATTTTCCAAAAATAACTCAATATGGGTATCGAATGAAAGGGTTTGATTCGTAGAATGGAGCTCACTATGAAAAATCCAAGATGGCCGCTGCCACAAAATGGCTTATTATTTATTTTCCACAAATACCTCAATATGGGTATCAAATGAAAGGTCTTGATTCGTAGAATAGAGCTCCCTATGAAAAGTTCAAGATGGCCGCCGATACAAAATGGCGGATCACATATTACTTCACAACAACCTCAATATGGGTATCAAATGAAAGGGTTTGATTGGTAAAATGGAGCTCACTATGAAAAATCCAAGATAGCCGCTGCCACAAAATGGCTTATTATTTATTTTCCACAAATACCTCAATATGGGTATCAAATGAAAGGGCTTGATTCGTAGAATAGAGCTCGCTATGAAAAATACAAGATGGCCGCCGATACAAAATGGCGGATCACATATTACTTCACAACAACCTCAATATGGGTATCAAATGAAAGGGTTTGATTGGTAGAATGGAGCTCACTATGAAAAATCCAAGATGGCCGCTGCCACAAAATGTCTTATTATTTATTTTCCACAAATACCTCAATATGGGTATCACATGAAAGGGCTTGATTCGTAGAATAGAGCTCACTATGAAAAATCCAAGATGGCTGTCGCCGCAAAATGGTGGTTTACATATTTTCCAAAAATAACTCAATATGGGTATCGAATGAAAGGGTTTGATTCGTAGAATGGAGCTCACTATGAAAAATCCAAAATGGCCGCTGCCACAAAATGTCTTATTATTTATTTTCCACAAATACCTCAATATGGGTATCAAATGAAAGGGCTTGATTCGTAGAATAGAGCTCACTATGAAAAATCCAAGATGGCTGTCGCCGCAAAATGGCGGTATACATTTTTTCCACAGATAACTCAATATGGGTATCGAATGAAAGGGTTTGATTGGTAGAATAAGGCTCACTATGAAAAATCTAAGATGGCTGCCACCACAAAATGGCGGATAACATATTTTCCGCAAATACCTCAATATGGGTATCAAATGAAAGGGCTTGATTGGTAGAATAGAGCTTAATATCAAAAAGCCAAGATGGCCGCCGCCACAAAATGGCAGATTACCTATTTTCCACAAATACCTCAATATGGGTATCGAATGACAGGACTTGATTGGTAGAAAAGGGCTCACTATTAAAAAAGAATGAGAAGTATCAACTAACAACAAAACTAAAAACTTAAAAAAAAATAACTAAAAAGATTGTTTTGGGCGTAGCGTATCCAGAGTAAACATTATGAAAAAATTGGTTGCCTGTAAAGTCGGTATACGGGCGAAAGTTTTACGTGACAACGACTTTGAGTGGTAAAATAATTTTAATGTGAATATTCATTCGTATAGTTGGAAGAAGGATGAAAGACGCGTGCCTTTCACTTTTTATGTCTGTCTCTCTCGCTCTTAGGCGGGACGCGTGCCTCTCACTCGCTCTCATTGTGAGCGCATAACGTGAGCGGAGCGTAACGCAGTTTCTTGAAGTGTCACCCGGCAAACCAATTTATAAGACGTTGTCACGTCAAAAATTCACTTGTCCAACGATTTTATATTTGTATGATCAATACCCAAGATTGATGAGAAGATTGATGCGATCTGGTAGCCAAATAACTTTTTAGCTTTTAGTACATAACCTAACTACATCATTTTATTGTAA
The DNA here is from genome assembly GCA_944739405.2 of Euclidia mi. Classification (NCBI taxonomy): domain Eukaryota; kingdom Metazoa; phylum Arthropoda; class Insecta; order Lepidoptera; family Erebidae; genus Euclidia; species Euclidia mi. The sequence continues at coordinate 2,522,735 of OX123195.2, read as the reverse complement.
AAAACAGTATAACAAAAAAATATATTTATGTTTTTTACAATGCTCATTCTAGAGTAGTTATCAAATTGTTTTCAAAATTGATAGATTTGTTGCCAGATCATTATTTAATGTAGATGAAATTTGTCTTTTACAGTAAGTAGTTTGGACGAATAGTTTAATAGTTATCACGCTATAATTGACCTAAGCGCAGCGTTATTAAAACCGCTTACCTACTATGAGTTGGCGCGCTTAAGTGCAGCGGGGCGGAGAGACGGTCTGATTTTGTACTTTGTGGTAATGCTTTCAGTTTTTATTTTTGGTGCTCTTCTGTTCAGTAGGTATAAAAGCTCTTCAATAACTTTAATAATATACACTACATACTAATCTTTACCTGAAGTTTGACGACTATGAAAACAAAAGTAATTTTAAGTATTATCTGTTTGTAATATATGTATGCTACATGGCTAATGTGTGATGAAATTTGATATGGATAGTCTGAAACCTGGGGAAGTACAAAGGCTACTCTTTATTAAATTTCATGCGGGCGAAGCCGCGGGAAAAAGCTAGTTCTTACATATCTAAAGACAGAGATTATCGCTGGAATGACTTGACGCTACTAAATTACTGGAACAAAAAATGTATTTGTCTTTGTTTCATCATCGTCATCAGTCTGTCGCAGTCCACTGCTGTATGTAGGTCTCACCAAAGTCACATCATTGAGCTCGATTTTCTGCTCTTCGAGGACATCCGCTGCCAGCCTCTTTTCGTATATCTTCACTCCAGTTAGCCGGTGGGCGTCGTAACATTACCTTTACCAAGATGCGGTCTCTACCACAGAGCAAATATAGAGGTCTCCACTCTAGAAATTACTACCAACGGTTGTCGGTTTTACGACGGATGCTATGGGAAATTAATAGTAAAATGCTAAGATAGATGCTCTTTACTTTATAAGTAGGTAGTACAAGCTGAAAATCTTGCTTGATTAATCTAGCTACAGACGAATCAAGTAAGTACCTATTTGAGTTTTCAAGAATGATTCTTGTCATTAAATACTGTGATGGTTGGGTATATCTATACTAATATAATAAAGCGTAAGAGTTTGTTTGTTTGTTTATTTGTTTGTTTGTTTGTTTGTTTGAACGCGCTAATCTCAGGAACTACCGGTCGGATCTGAAAAATTCTTTTTGTATACAATAGCCCAGTTATTCCGGAAGGCTATAGGCTATATAACATAACGCTTCGACCCTTTGGGGCCGGGCAAAAGGCTAAAAAGGCTTAAACATAATGTCGGCTATTCTCAGGAACTAGCAGTCGGATTTAAAAAAATGTTATTGCTTATGATAGCCCAATTATTCCGAAAGGCTATCATAAAGGCTATATAAAATTACGCCACAACTTTTAGGGGCCAGACAAAAATATTAAAATGGTCAAACGAGAAGAGGGGGGTTGGGTCAAAGGCAAAAAAAGGCTAAACGAATAGGATACAATCTACATGGGTATCGTTTTCGAGATTTTCGGAACGCTGATTAATAATATGAAATTTATTTAGTGATCCAAGATGGCGGATGGGAAATCAAAGATGGCGGATGAGAAAATTTTAAATATCAATATGGGTATGGTCTTCGATATTTTAAGGGGTGGAGAATCGAAATAGAACATCTATTTCGTGATCAAAGATGGCGGATGGGCAATCAAAGATGGCGGATGGGAAAATTAAAAAAAAACAATATTGGTATCGTCTCCGATGTTTATAGGGATGGGGAATTCAAAAACACCATCTATTTCGTGATTCAAGATGGCGGATGGGAAATCAAAAATGGCGGATGGGAAAAATAAAAAAAATCAATATGGGTATCGTCTCTAATGATTTAAGGGATGGTGAATCCAAATACAACATCTATTTCGTGATCAAAGATGGCGGATAGGAAATCAAAGATGGCGGACGGGATTTTTTTTAAAAGTCGATATGGGTATCGTCGCCGATATTTAAAGGGATGGGGAATCCAAATACAACATCTATTTCGTGATTCAAGATGGCGGATGGGAAATCAAAGATGGCGGATGAGAAAGTTTTAAAAAACCAATATGGTTATCGTCTCCGATGTTTTAAGGGATGGCGAATCTAAATACAACATCTATTTCGTGATCAAAGAAATCAAAGATGGCGGACGGGATTTTTTTAAAGTCGATATTGGTATCGTCTCCGATATTTTAAGGAATGGGGAATTCAAAAACACCATCTATTTCGTGATCAAAGATGGCGGATGGGATTTTTTTTTAAATCAATATGGGTATCGTCTCCGATGTTTAAAGGGATGGGGAATCCAAATACAACATCTATTTCGTGATTCCAGATGGCGGATGGGAAAAATTTTAAAAATCCATATGGGTATCGTCTCTGATGATTTAAGGGATGGTGAATCCAAATACAACATCTATTTCGTGATCAAAGATGGCGGATAGGAAATCAAAGACGCGGCGATGGCGGACGGGTTTTTTTTAAGTCGATATGGTTATCGTCTCCGATATTTTAAGGAATGGGGAATTTAATATTATATAAAAATCTATGTTTGTTTTTGCATCATTTATAGACCCTGGAATGATAAGAGATTAAGCGCTAAGTCAATGGTAACTTTGGAATAGGGGCTTGGAAAAAAGGGAATCAAATAAAAATTCTTAACAAGGCGATACGGAGTTCGCTGGGTCAGCTAGTGATTGATATAATGAATGCGTTGCTCAGACGCAAGCGCATGGAGGAGGTGGCGGCGTCGGTGCGCGCGGCGCCGGCGCTGTCGCTGCGCGCGCGTGCCCTGGCGCTCCGCCTCCCGCGCACCACGTTGCGCACCATCCTGCGCACCGACCTCAAGCACTACACGCACGCTACACATGCACCCGCCGGACTCAAGGGGAAGCGTGCCGCTATGACAGGTATGTATCACTCTATCTGAGAAGCCAAGTCATAGTCTAGTTTCTTCGCAATTCACACTTTTGGAACACTAAGTTTTACATTATATCGACGTTTTGGATGAAATCTATTCTTAAACTTGTAATTTGCTATACCTACTCATAATCTTAATATATATAAAATCCTTGCGTTACTGACTGACTGACAGACACGCTACAGCCAAAACTATTGGGCGCAGGAAGATGAAATTTGGCATGTATGTTCCTTGGAGACCGTAGGGGTGCACTAAGAAAGGATTTCCCGAAATTCCCACGGGATCGGCCAAAACGGGTAAATAAAAAAAATGCAGGCGTAGCTGCTGGCGACCTCTAGTTACTCATATAATTATCGAATGCCGCACCTACTGTTATATTATCTCTGCACCACCCTAAGTTGACTGGTAGAGAATGCCTAAGGCATTAAGTCCGCCTATGTAGCACATTTTTGTAGTGCAAGAAGTTAAATAAAAAAATAAAAAAAAAAACAAACACTAAGTTTTACGTTATATCGACGGTTTGAATGAAACCTATTCTTAAACCGAAATGATGTAATTTGCTATACGTACCTACTCATAATTACTTATATGTATGTCACCATAAGTAAAGATCTCAGATTTAAATAAAACCTGATCCAAATGGGATCTGCCCCCAGTTTAGTTCGTAGTTGGCGGCTCCGGCGTCGTTTCTCCGTCTCTCTTGCTTTCATAGTTAAGATACACCGGGGAAACGTCAGTCTCGCTTGCTCTTTCACTTGGGGAACGACTGCCACGCCGCCAAGCGGCAATTTGGATCGCAGAAAGTTTGTCTTCAGAGCGCCCGTATAAAATGTGCTTCTATTTTAAATCTGAGGTGTTTGCCATAAGGTGCTTATCCAACACACTCTACAAGTAATTTGGCTCATACAACAGTGGCGCCATGCATTCGGTGCACATAATTTGTGCTTTCGTGAACAATTTTATCTTTGTATCCAGGTAAACGAACAAAGCAGAATGCAAAGAAGCCCGCTAGAAGAAAAATAGATCCGCAGTGTGAGCACGCAGGCAACATCGCGCCGACGCAAAGTGACACGTACACTTGAATTAAAATGGAGAACTATTACTGTTATGCAAGAATACTCATTTTGTCTGTGATGTAGGCAGTTGTTGATTACTTTGTGAATATATGTTTCTAAAGGATAGTTTTAGTTTTATTTCACTTACATTTACAGAATGTACTAAATAATAATATAAAAGTACCAGACAAGGGATCATATAAAGGACCAGGAAAGGGGTCATGTCATATAGCCTTTTTGTTGTACGTATAACTGTAATAACTACTATGTTTTGTGTTAAGTAGTTCTTGCGAGAAGTCATCATTATATTTGTGTCGGATACCCCATTTATCGAGTAAAGCTATATGCATATCACATCACGCTGGAGCCACGGGTGCGGCGAAGTCATCCTAAACAAAGCTGTTGTAACTGCAGGCAGGCTCAGCTAGAACTGTATAATTGATGAACAATCTGTTAATGTATCAGCACTACGCACTTTACTTTTTACAGTGGGATTGTGTAATAAAGAAATGTAGTAGAATTTAGGTTTTAGTATGAATGACCTCAATATGAACATATCCACACTACACTACAGTATCATCGGATACTGGAATTGGTCTTATTGTTCATTGCAAATAACGATTATGTAACTTGAGGTCTAATGATAATCTAATCAACCCCTTTTTTACTACAATCCTTTCCTTATAATAATGTCAAAAGAATTGCTATCAACTGAGGAAAGACCGCAAACTGTAAGACTGTCGCCAACGCTGGTACGTCCACGTCTTACGACAACGTGTTACGTAGGAAATTTATATATCTGGCCATACCGCCCATGCCGGGCCCCGGTAAACGGGGTAACATAAGGGCCGTCGCTGACTGACGGCACGGCGCGGCACGCCATGTTTCGGTAGCTCGAAGGACGCTCCGGTATGACGCAGCATGCCGCGGCATACCTAGTGTTGTAAAAATACCGTATAATACCAAAAGGCTATGTATTAAACCGGTATTTTATTATAACTTACGGTATTATTGGTATTTTATATTCTGATTCAGTTTATAAGACCCTGCGATATTGCGACGAGTTTTAGTTTAAAACATTAAATATATTTTAAGTTTCGATTGTATTCTTTGTTTTAGAATTACCTACTAATTAATAATTTTGGAATTTTAACTTTTGGAAAAATCCATTGCAAAGCCCGAAATTCGTATCGTCGAAACACGTAGATAAATCACGTGTTTCTAAATTGGTCTCGATTTACACAAATCTTGGTGTTCCTGACAGCACATTCGAAGTTAAAGAAAGTGGTGATGAAGATGATTTAGCTGAAAGTATGTTGCTAGAATGCATTACTGCGTCGTCATCTACCGAGAACGTAGCAACACAAGAGGATTTAGATATGGAGGTAGAAGATCCTTTAAATCTCGGGTTTTCGAACCAGGAAGACAAAAAGCGTGGGCCACGTCTGTGCTTTTCTAATGGATCTTGTATTAAGGTTCGGGCTTTACGTGTCTCCACGCAGAGAGGAACATAATGTAATTTAGAATAAATAGAGAGATGATACAAATAACTTTAAGGACCCCTTTGCTCTAACGTACCTTAAAATGTTACGTGTTTTTCTTTAAATCATATTTTGACCTTGTTTTTATGGTAATATTGTTGTAGCTAATAGTAATTATGGGTCGAGTTTCGAAACGCGTCGCCCGAATTTGAGGGTATTGGTGGTGTAGGGAGCTTAAGGGAGTTAGTTTTAATCTCCTTAAAGTAATTTTGGCTGCCGGAGTTGCGTCTAAATATTTTTAAACAATTTCCAAAAACTCTTCATTCAAATATGAAAAATGGAACGTAATTTTAGGTTTTATGTGAAAGTAACTAAATAGGTTGTGTGAGGTTCTATTTTGACCCTTAACCCGAAAATAGGAGCCCTGGGAAGCAGGGCTCCGTCAAACTCAGTTTATTAAACTAGTGGAATCAATAAAAGCGATATTTAGGTTTTATGTGAAAAACGTGAAACGAAACGCAACCGCCATCTTGTATGAATTATATTGACAGCTAATGTCAAATTTGTGCGTCATTGCTTTCGAGTACCTAGGGTTAGGTGCGACTGTAATAAGTAACTAAATAGGTTATGTTAGGTTCTCTTTTGACCCTTAATCCGAAAATAGGAGCCCCCTGCGAAGCAGGGCTCCTCCAAACTTAGTTTATTAAACTAGTGTGAAGAATGTGGAAGTTGGCAATGCCATACACACCGATGTCTGGAGTTTTTTTTTCCAGAGGAAACCAAGTATTTCCGGCAAGTGAAAATGATGAGGAGTGGTTCCAAGACCTTCCCCCCTCCCCCTCCAATCACTCACAATCCCTAAAAACGGCGACGTATTTCGAAACCTTAACCGTAATTATTAATAATACAAACTTAAAATATATTTTCTTGCTTTATTCCTGTGCAATTCTACCATATTCAGTATTTTTAATGATTTCTATGATCATTTACTTAAAAAATATAGAAGAATTGATTTATACATAAAATACCGTAGTAAATGGTATAATACCGTATTATACGGTATTTTTCGTTTTATACATTTCAGTACAAATGGTATAATACCGCACTTACATCTCTAGGCATACCGAAGCGTCCAGTGGACTGGAATTTAGTATTAATAGCACTTCTTGCTGAAGATTAGGAAAAACAAATACAAGCTGATACGTTGAAGAGAAAACAATCTGAGTACATAATTTATGGCGATCAGGATTTACTAAAGGTGAATTCAGCAACTTATTTAATGATCACCTACGCCGTGTGCCGCGATATGATTGTATGGAAATAATAAAGTAATATGAATTCTGAACTCATTGAAATAAGAAAAACAATAACTCAGTACCTAATAAAATCCTTTGCCGTGCCATGACGTCAGTGTGTGGCGGCCCTAACATCAACAAAGCAAAACATAACTTCACGCCTTTATCCCCGAAGGGGTAGACCTTAGAAATGTTGGATTGACGTCGTAAGAAACTATATGCGTGCCAATCGTCTGCGAGAATCGAAAAGGGGACTCCGGGTTCCAAAGCGGAGATCTAAGTTCTGGTTTATCTATGAGTGAAATGCCGCAGAGAGATGCAGAAATCGAGAATGGCCGCTGCGTGCGCCGCCGCGACAAACGCCGGCGCGGCGGTGCCTTCTACGGGCTCTGCCGCACAACCTCTCCATTTTAATTAAGCAAACGCGCGTAAAATCGCTTCTTCGTAAACGCACTCATATAACGCCATATAAGATAATTCTTTATTGGACACCACAAGTCACATTAAAGAGTTAGAAGAGAAAAAGAAGAAGTTTACAAATACAATTTACAATTGACGGCCTTATCGCTAAAATCGATTTCTTCCAGGCAACCTTTGGATGGAAATAAATAAATAAGGGAAATAGAATTATAAAATGGTGTAGTTATAAAGTTACTTGCTAAGTAAAGATAAACATACATACATACATATTTCATTATAGATATTATAGTTACAATAAGCTATATATATTTGAAATCAGTGCACGCGACCCTTAGGTCGCTAGAATGATGATGATGAATTCCTATGAGCTAGACTAACTAGTTGTCGCCAGGTAACAGTGTGCTACAAAGAGCAATAAACATAACTTGGTCTAATCTTATTGAAGAAATAAATACACGTCTATTTTGTTGACAATTATCTTTATTGACTTAACAATTATACAAGTTAACACAAAGTTTAAAATAATTCATACATATTTACAATATTTCAAATTTGATTTATATAATTTCTCATCATCTAATCATAAGCCTGTATCGTTTTGTCTACGTCAGATATATCACAAGTACAAGTAAAGTCTGTTTCCGAACAGCGGGCCTGAATTTTGAGCACAAACTTAGTACAACTACGTACAAAAGTAAAATAGACACTGATTTATACACGTAGGTAAGTAATAAAACACCCAGTTTTAGTTAGACATTTCATCCTGCTTCAATAAAATACTGTATAAGATCAGATTGATAAAACAGTTATTTCATATTTATAGTTGCCGGTACCACTGTTCTACAGTGTTAGGGCGTTATCATACTAGCGGTTTGGGACGAGCAGCGAACGCGTCGCTCGCACGCTGCGGCTGCGCAGTGAGGACGTCGCAGTCGTGTGGCAAATACGTTACGTTTTTGTTGCATGTTTGTAGCAAATTATCGACGTACAATACATCCAGTAACAAAATGGATTCCGACGAGGAAACACTGCTGTTGACTTTATTACTTTTACTCGTTGCGCGTCGCTTTTTACTCTTTGCGCGTCTGCAACGAATTCGTTGCGCGCCCGCTCCGCTTTGAGAACGTTCGCAATCCGCTAGTATGATAAGGCTCTAAGTGTCTAAACACACTTTGAAAAAGATACGACCGAAGCGACACATTTGTCGAAATTACGTCATGTTTTGGCATACAACCAAACTTCGGTCGAACGTAAGTTCAACAGAAACGTAATTTGTATAGCAATACATATTATGCGACGGAAATTCGGTTCGGTAGTCGAGAATGAGAATAACGCGCTCATATCAGTCGAATACGTCAGAACGTAAAATAAGTCGCAGAACTTCGGTCGCGTTTCTTCGGCGTAGTCTGCTTTGACACTTAGTACCCCTTCTCAATAGATCTAGTCGAGCGTAGAAGTTCGATGAACTTATGCACAGCTTATATTTCTGTTGGGGCACATGAGTACGTCAAAATGTGTGACGTCACTGCAGCGTAGCGTTCAATGAACCTCCCTAGTTATTTGCTATGCGGTCTTGAACAGTGCCCGCTTCTTTTACCAGCCTAGTGCCGGCCGAACACACGGGGCATTCCTCCGGCACTCGGCGGGTTAATTTGCATATGAAACGCTACGACAACCGGGCGCATGCGTTTATCGATTTCCTATGCTCAACAACGCTAATGTAAGGGGTCCTACACGTAGTCAGCGTGTCGGTGTGGGTTGTTGAGCTGTAGCATCCAGGCGGCGAGGAAGGCGGCGGCGCTGAGCAGCAGGTACAACACAGCGAGCACTCACAGCGGGGCCAGTGCCGACCGAGACTCGGCCTCAGCCTCGACGTCGTCAACGTCCACGTCCAGTTCGGCGTCAGCGTCGCGGCGCTGCGAGCACGGCTGGATGTAGTTGCGGCACAGTCCGTAGAAGTGCTGCGGTCGTAACGTGCGCTTTAGTGCTACGAACCTGCGCATACAAAGAAACAAACGGGTTATACATAGGCTGCACTAAAAGTATCGGGAATGGAATATTTCCACTGTTCCTGTCATATTAAAATCTTTTTTATTGAAAACTCCTTGGTTTTAAAAATCGAATACCATTTGTTTATTTAAAAAAAGATTCTCGGTCTTGTCACAAGGTTTTGTCAAACTTGTTTAGTCGTTGAGAAAATGGAATTGACTCGAGAAAATTCAAGAGCAATGATTTATTATGACTTTCGAAGTGGTTTAACACAAAAGCGATGTGTTGACCGGATGATTTCTGCATTTGGTGATGAAGCCCCATCCAAAACCACAATTTATCGCTGCTTTGCTGAATTTCAACGTGGACATGTCAAGCTCAGTGATGATCCCCGTCAAGGTCGTCCAAAAACTGCAGTCACCCAAGAAAACATTGATGCTGTGCGTAAGCTGATTGAGGAAGATCGACATGTGACATACCGCGAAATTCAGACAACTTTAGACATTGGCATGAGTCAAATACAAATAATCTTGCATGAACTTGAATTAGGTGTAAAAAAAGTTGTTTTCCCGATGGATACCGCATTCGCTCTGTGAAGAGCAAAAAGCGGCTCGCGTTACTTGGTGCGTCAGAACTCTCGAAAGATTCCACGCAGGATCCTCAAATGCTGTATACAACATCGTATCAGGTGACGAATCCTGGATATACGCGTACGAACCCGAAACAAAAAACCAGTCACGAGTTTGGGTTTTCGAAAATGAGTTAAAGCCAACAAAAATCTTTCGTTCACGGAGTGTTGCAAAAAAAAATGGTGGCCACGTTTGTCTCCAAAACCGACCGTGTTACGACTATTACTCTTGAGGGACAAAGAACGGTTAATGCAGAATGGTATGGTAGCATTTGTTTGCCACAGGTCGTTTCTGAACTCCGTAAAGAGAACTGCAACCGCCGCATCATCCTCCATCACGACAATGCGAGTTCTCACACCGCGCACAGAACAAAACAGTTTTTAGAGCAAGAAAACATAGAATTATTAGACCATCCGCCGTACAGCCCCGACCTAAGCCCTAATGATTTCTATACTTTCCCTAAAATAAAGAATAAATTGCGTGGACAGAGATTTTCATCACCTGAAGAAGCTGTGGACGCCTACAAAACGGCCATTTTGGAGACCCCAACTTCCGAATGGAATGGTTGCTACAATGATTGGTTCCATCGTATGGAAAAATGTGTCAAACTTCGCGGAGAATACTTCGAAAAGCAATAAATACATTTTTAAATAGTAACGTACGGTTGTGTCACTTCCTTTATTCCCGAAATTTTTGTTTTTGTTGAAGTCTCAATTTCTGAGCCAACGCTGCGTATGCCCGATGTTAGACGTGGGCTGATTGAAAGCACGCAATATTTGTGACACAAAAACCACGAGAACATCTGACAGTCCACCTAAAGCAGATTAGTTTTTTAACTGCAAACGAGCAGACGGTTCACCGGATGGTACGCTAGTATCACCGTCCATGGATACCAGAGGAGGTACAAGTATGTTGCCGGTCTTTGTGATGTGAAAAAGAAAGAAGCTAGATGAGGGAGAGAAAAACGGTTATGGGGCCTTCGGCACTCTCATTCACCGAATGAACCACAACAGTAAACCAACACCTACATGAAGCTATTTTGTCTTCATTCTATGGCAGTGCAGTACGTCCTCGGTTGAGTCAGAAAATTCATCCTGTAAGTAGGTATGTGTGTTACCTCCATCCGACGTGCGCGGCGCAGTGAGCGCAGGTGGCGACGGTCCAGGCGTACCCCGGGAACCACTAGTATGTGTGTTACCTCCACCCGACGTGCGCGGCGCAGTGAGCGCAGGTGGCGACGGTCCAGGCGTACCCCGGGAACCACTAGTATGTGTGTTACCTCCACCCGACGTGCGCGGCGCAGTGAGCGCAGGTGGCGACGGTCCAGGCGTACCCCGGGAACCACTAGTATGTGTGTTACCTCCACCCGACGTGCGCGGCGCAGTGAGCGCAGGTGGCGACGGTCCAGGCGTACCCCGGGAACCACTAGTATGTGTGTTACCTCCACCCGACGTGCGCGGCGCAGTGAGCGCAGGTGTCGACGGTCCAGGCGTACCCCGGGAACCACTAGTATGTGTGTTACCTCCACCCGACGTGCGCGGCGCAGTGAGCGCAGGTGGCGACGGTCCAGGCGTACCCCGGGAACCACTAGTATGTGTGTTACCTCCACCCGACGTGCGCGGCGCAGTGAGCGCAGGTGGCGACGGTCCAGGCGTACCCCGGGAACCACTAGTATGTGTGTTACCTCCACCCGACGTGCGCGGCGCAGTGAGCGCAGGTGGCGACGGTCCAGGCGTACCCCGGGAACCACTAGTATGTGTGTTACCTCCACCCGACGTGCGCGGCGCAGTGAGCGCAGGTGGCGACGGTCCAGGCGTACCCCGGGAACCACTAGTATGTGTGTTACCTCCACCCGACGTGCGCGGCGCAGTGAGCGCAGGTGTCGACGGTCCAGGCGTACCCCGGGAACCACTAGTATGTGTGTTACCTCCACCCGACGTGCGCGGCGCAGTGAGCGCAGGTGGCGACGGTCCAGGCGTACCCCGGGAACCACTAGTATGTGTGTTACCTCCACCCGACGTGCGCGGCGCAGTGAGCGCAGGTGGCGACGGTCCAGGCGTACCCCGGGAACCACTAGTATGTGTGTTACCTCCACCCGACGTGCGCGGCGCAGTGAGCGCAGGTGGCGACGGTCCAGGCGTACCCCGGGAACCACTAGTATGTGTGTTACCTCCACCCGACGTGCGCGGCGCAGTGAGCGCAGGTGGCGACGGTCCAGGCGTACCCCGGGAACCACTAGTATGTGTGTTACCTCCACCCGACGTGCGCGGCGCAGTGAGCGCAGGTGGCGACGGTCCAGGCGTACCCCGGGAACCACTAGTATGTGTGTTACCTCCACCCGACGTGCGCGGCGCAGTGAGCGCAGGTGTCGACGGTCCAGGCGTACCCCGGGAACCACTAGTATGTGTGTTACCTCCACCCGACGTGCGCGGCGCAGTGAGCGCAGGTGGCGACGGTCCAGGCGTACCCCGGGAACCACTAGTATGTGTGTTACCTCCACCCGACGTGCGCGGCGCAGTGAGCGCAGGTGGCGACGGTCCAGGCGTACCCCGGGAACCACTAGTATGTGTGTTACCTCCACCCGACGTGCGCGGCGCAGTGAGCGCAGGTGGCGACGGTCCAGGCGTACCCCGGGAACCACTAGTATGTGTGTTACCTCCACCCGACGTGCGCGGCGCAGTGAGCGCAGGTGGCGACGGTCCAGGTGTACCCCGGGAACCACGAGTACTCGGCGGTCGGCGTCCCGCTCAGCGAGATGTTGCGCGTCTGGCTCACCGTCAGCAGGTCGTGCATGTACCCACCTGAGCGTAACACATGACACAGTTAAAAAAAAGGGGCGACGAACATGTTTCATACATGTTCGAGAGTAATGAATATAGAGGGAGCCGTGTAGTGGCGTTCTGTTGCCTCTGTCTTTTAACGTCGGGGTAAAAAGGCGTGATAAATGTTTGATAAAAAAAATTAAGTCAATATGATCCAAGGTGGAAGGGAGTTAAGAGACTCCACCCCCATCCAAAAGAACCTGTTATCTTCTAAAGATAAATTAGGTACTTTTTCGTATATCCTTTCTTATTACCACTGAGGCCATCTAGCGAACGATAGCGAAAACAGTTAACACGGCGACATCTAGCGGTCGTGACGCAACTAAAGCACTGAATAGTGCATAATATTATCAATGAATACAAATTTTACATAATAGAAGCGTATTTCTTAAGGATGTCGTGTGCCGATTAAAGTTGGCGTATTGACGGTTGTCAGTGTAGTACGTAGTTGGCGCTGTTGGCGGCGCTGGCGTCGTTCTCCGTCTTTCTTGCTCTCGTAGTCACAGGAGAAACTTTCGTCTTTCTTGCACTCGTAGAGTCAGTTGTTACAGCGCGACTGCGCCGCCAAGCGGCAATATGGGTCACACTGGTCACAGAAAGTTTGTCTACAGAGTGCCCATAAGAAATGTGCCTCTATTATTAAATATCTACTAGAGGACCCGTGCTGCTCCACAGCATATTTTAATATTATAAAAAAGCTCTTACATATAGGTATGATGAGTACATTGTAGCCTTATCTAATAAGTAAAAAGATGATATTCTAACCAAAAATATATATCGCACAAAACTTCTTTTCTCACAACATTGGGTTTGCGTTGCACCTTAGGTATCGTGAAATTTCTACCTTGGCATTACTGAATAGTTTGCCGCGCAATAGGGATATATATAATATGTATAACTGAACATTGACGAAAGAAAGTTCTTCAATATGACTGTGCTGCCCTACCATTCTTTCCATTAGGACACTGTAATGTCCTTCGTCCAGGTGCCCAGAAAATAGCAAGTAATGAACAATTTCGCCAGTACCATAGTCAGTAATCGTATTGCTGTTTTCCAGGTGAACTCTGAATTGACACTCGGGATATAGCTCACTTACACTCTGAAGTTCAGCATGCCCTGCGTACTGTCCATTGCCACCCATCACACGTTTGTAATCTGTTGCATTTGTAATGGTCTGGCCATATGCTTCGTCCCCAACAATGAAGTTACTATATACCTACTTATTGACTATGTTATCAACAGTGGCCAAACGAATTTCATAATGTTTATTCTCACTTTTATATAAACAATAAGAAATTGCGCGGAATAAGCAATTACCGTCACCAATAATGGAAATCACTTGAAAATAAAATTGTTGATGGTAGAATTATTCAAATCCGGGTTCACCGTTACCACCCGTATTATTTTAGCAGTAGGAGGACCATCCGGTACCAAATCTCCAACAGCGATTTGTCATTAACCAAGATTCTTTGTTCAAACTTTCTCTGAGCATTTTTCAATTTCCTATCAAGAACCATCATTATAATTGAAAATACAACTACTCACAAAAAATACGCTATTAAATCAGAAACTTAAGTAACTAACTTACGCTAACTTCACTTTTTTCTAACTTACGCTAACTTCACTTTTTCTTTAAGTATCTGTCAATATTTTACTATCAAAATTAAAAATATAGAAAAACAACTTTTTTATAAGTAAGAAAATTGTTTTTTTTCTGTTATCCAGCTAAATATGTCTGTGAGAAGCACGTTTTATTTTGTTTTGTGTATGGGTGTGATTAATCCATCATAATTTAGAAATGTAATAATGACGTTTATAGTTCTGGTCGAAATTGTAGTTTTGGTAGGAATGGTAGCTTTGGTAGCAATCGTAAGTAACATTGCTACCAAAACTACAAAATATGCCAAAAATACCATTTCTACCAAAACTACTATTCCTGCCGAAAATACTATTCCTATCAAAACTACTATTCGTACCAACACTATCATATCTACCATTTTTTCAAAACTACAATTTCTACCAAAACCGCCGGTGCTGTCAAAAGTACCTACCTTTTCTCTCAAAACTACTATTCTAACCAAAACTACAATTTCTTTTATAACTACCATTTGTAATAATATAATTATATGACAATAGTACTATGAAATGAAATGAAATGAATATTTATTTCGTGTAAACTTTTTTAAAGTGCTTACGAAAAGTCAAATTAAAATTGTTCAGTTTATACATCATTTATATTTTTGTGTTGAATTAGAGCAGCTCAATCCCAAGCATTTTTATCGCCTATATAATCAGTAATTTTATAATATGCTTTGAAACACAGTGTAGTTTTAACAATAATTTTGAATTTATTTATAGATAAATTTCTTATATTAAGAGGGAGTTTGTTATAAAAGCGTATACACTGCCCCATAAAACAGCTACTTATTTTGTGGAGGCGGGTGCTATGAACTATGAGATTATTCTTATGTCTAGTATTAACAGTGTGTAGATCACTTTTTTTACTAAATGTGTCAATGTTCTTGTGGACATATAACAGATTCTCGTATATGTATTGCGAAGCAACAGTTAGAATGCCTATCTCACTGAACTTTTCTCTTAGAGAAACACGAGGACCGAGGTTGTAAATACCCCTTATTGCTCTTTTCTGCAGAACGAATATTGTGTCAAGGTCTGCAGCATTACCCCAGAGAAGAATCCCATATGACATAATACTATGAAAGTAGCTGAAATAGACCATTCTAGCTGTTTCTATATCTGTGAGGCGTCTAATTGTCTTAACCGCATAAGCTGCAGAACTAAGTTTGCCCGAAAGTCTTTCTATATGCGGACCCCATTGAAGTTTGGAATCAAGCATAATACCTAGAAATAAGGTTGTCCCGACGGGCTCAATTCTGGTTTCCTTCAGTTGTACATTGGTTTCCATCTGTTTAACATTGGGCATGGAGAATTTTAAGAGTTTAGTTTTCTTATCATTGAGTAATAAATTATTTACATTAAACCAATTAACAACTTTAGAGAGTGCGTTGTTTACTTCGTCAAAATTACTCTGTTGTCTTTTAATATTAAAAATTAAAGAGGTGTCATCCGCGAACAACACAATCTCATGATCGTTCTTTACGTAATAGGGTAAATCGTTGATATAGATCAAAAATAGAAATGGTCCGAGTATTGAACCCTGCGGGACGCCCATTTTTAAGGCAGAACCTGGCGATGTCTTATCATTAATCTGAACCTTCTGGATTCTGTTGCCCAAATAAGAAACCAGGAGATTAAGAGCTTTGTTCCTAATGCCATAATGATATAATTTCCTGACCAGAGTATCATGATGTACACAATCAAAGGCTTTGGACAAGTCGCAAAAAATTCCTAAAGCATCTTGCGACTTCTCCCAAGCTGTAAATATACTTTTGAGTAACTCTACTCCTGCGTCAGTAGTTGAACGACCCCTCGTAAATCCGAACTGTTTCTTGTGAAGAAGATTATGTTTGTTAAAATAACTAAGCAATTGACTAAGTATTAATTTTTTAAAAATTTTACTAAGCGTTGGCAATACAGAAATAGGTCGAAAATTAGAAGGGTCTGATGTGTCGCCAGATTTAAATAAAGGTATAACTTTACTATATTTCATTAAATCAGGAAATATTCCAGAAGCGACGCAACCATTGAACACTGTTGCAAGATGTGGAGCTATTATGGTAATAATAGATGAAACAGTCTTCACTGACAATCCCCACAAATCCATTGTCTTTTTCATATTTATAGTTTTAAATTGATAAATAACATCTTTAGTAGTCACAACGGTAAATTCAAAGGCTGCACCACATTCTGGCACGCAGTCCCTAAGAAGCATTTCAGCAGACATGGAAGATGAGTCGAGCGACCCTGTAGTTATTATAGGTATATTAGAAAAAAACTTCTCAAATTCTGTCGCTACTTCCAGGTCCTCTGCAACACTCACATTATTGATATTTAATAAGAAGTCACGGCTGCGTGCTTTGGCTCTGCCAGTTTCATTGTTGATGACATTCCAGGTAGCCTTTATAGTGTTTTCTGATAATTTTATTTTATTTCTCAAATAAATAGATTTTGCTGTACTACAAGCTTGTCTAAATATTTTGGAATATTTTTTTACATAATTAATAAAGTTCTGACTATTATTATAAGTTTTATCATCATACAGTTCATATAACCTAATCCGGATTTTATGAATACCTTCAGTTGCCCAATCACTAAACATCAGACGGTCAGTTACATTTAATTTTTTGGATGTAAATACAGTCTGAAATACGTCATTAATCAAGTCAAACAAAGAGCTATATAACTGATCCGGATGATCATGATGAGGCAACCAACGCATTTTTCGAGATAAATTGTCTTTAAAAGTTTTAAGTCGATTTTCATTTATTGGTATATATTTAATAACTTTTCTCTGGACTTTTGGGCATTTTCTTGGACAACAGATTAAACTGAATATGAACCGCTGTAATAGGTTCCACATAAAAAAAATAAGATGCCCGAAGAAAGCCCGTAATTTAAAACACGAAAAATCAGTTCACCCAACATTAAGGGTTAACTGGTAACATTCGGGGAATATTACCTGCCATCAGCGATAATTCACTATAGTGATAATTTGAGCAACTTCGGATATAATTTTACACACCACCACACTCACCCGTATGAAAGTATGGCAATGTCACCTTATGGAGGCATAACGTTTTTTCCTGGCAGTTACCGCAAGGAACTTATTAGATGCCATAAAAATATTTTTGAATTTAGAACCGTCCATGTAGAGAGAAAGCAATGGAATCTTAAGAAATTTATAGGAAAATATTGAAAAATAAGTTCAATGTCCACACCTATCTTCCTTCAAACTTACCCGATTTAAATGAGCATACCATCAAATGAAAGAGCTCTTTTCAGCGCGTGTTTTAGGCCTATAACGAAACGCGTACCTCAATGAGAACCAGATATATAGAAGCAGAAAGTCATTGACTACGGCTACGAAAACGTAAAAAATGTACGGGAGAAAACTGTTTTTGCATATAACTTGATGAATGTGCATGTTAGGTAATTTCTAATGCTTGATGACAAATCTACGCAGCGAGAGATTTCATTAAAAAAAAAATCATGCGAATCGGTTGGGTAGAACGGGCTGGCCGACTAGTATTATAGAACACAAATTCTTTTAATATATAGACTAGAGGACCCGTGCTGCTCCACAGCATATTTTAATATTATAAAAAAGTTCGTACATATATGTATGATGAGTACATTGTAGCCTTATCTAATAAGTAAAAAGATGATATTCTAACCAAAAATATATATATCACAAAACTTCTTTTCTCACAACATTGGCTTTGCGTTGCACCTTAGGTATCGTGAAATTTCCACCTTGGCATTACTGAATAGTTTGCCGCGCAATAGAGATATATATAATATGTATAACTGAACATTGACGAAAGAAAGTTCTTCAATATGACTGTGCTGCCCTACCATCCTTTCCATTAGGACACTGTAATGTCCTTCGTCCAGGTGCCCAGAAAATAGCAAGTTATGAACAATTTCGCCAATACCATAGTCAGTAATCGTATTACTGTTTTCCAGGTGAACTCTGAATTGACACTCGGGATATAGCTCACTTACACTCTGAAGTTCAGCATGCCCTGCGTACTGTCCATTGGCACCCATCACACGTTTGTAATCTGTTGCATTTGTAATGGTCTGGCCATATGCTTCGTCCCCAACAATGAAGTTACTATATACCTACTTATTGACTATGTTATCAACAGTGGCCAAACGAATTTCATATTGTTTATTCTCTCTTTTATATAAACAATAAGAAATTGCGCGGAATAAGCAATTACCGTCACCAAGAATGGAAATCACTTGAAAATAAAATGGTTGATGGTAGAATTATTCAAATCTGAACCCGTTACCACCCGTATTATTTTAGCAGTAGGAGGACCATCCGGTGCCAAATCTCCAACAGCGATTTGTCAATAACCAAGATTCTTTGTTCATACCTTCTCTGAGCATTTTTCAATTTCCTATCGAGAACCATCATTATAATTGAAAACACAACTACTCACAAAAATACGCTATTAAATCAGAAACTTAAGTAACTAACTTACGCTAACTTCACTTTTTTATTTAAGTACATGTCAATATTTTACTATCAAAATTAAAAATATAGAAAAACAACTTTTTTTATAAGTAAGAAAATAGGTTTTATTTCTGTTATCCAGCTAAATATGTTTGTGAGAAGCACGATTTATTTTGTTTTGTGTATGGGTGTGATTAATCCATCATAATTTAGAAATGTAATAATGACGTTTATAGTTCTGGTCGAAATTGTAGCTTTGGTAGGAATGGTAGCTTCAGTAACAATCGTAAGTAACATTGCTACCAAAACTACAATATATTTGCCAAAATACCATTTCGACCAAAACTACTATTCCTACCGAAAATACTATTCCTATCAAAACTACTATTCGCACTAACACTATCATATCTACCATTTTTTCAAAACTACCATTTCTACCAAAACCGCCGGTGCTGTCAAAAGTACCTTTTCTCTCAAAACTACTATTCTTACCAAAACTACAATTTCTTTCATAACTACCACTTGTAATAATATGACAATAGTACTATGAACCGCTGTAATATGTTCCACATAAAAAAAAATTTGATGTCCGAAGAAAGTACGTAATTTAAAACACGAAAATTTTTTAACCCAACATAAAGGTTAACTGGTAACATTCGGGGAATATTACCTGCCAGCAGCGATAATTCACTATAGTGATAATTTGAGCAACATCGGATATAATTTTACACACCACCACACTCACCCGTATGAAAGTATGGCAAGGTTACCTTAAGGAGGCATAACGTTTTCTCCTGGCAGTTACCGCAAGGAACTTATTAGATGCCATAAAAATATTTTTGAATTTAGAACCGTCCATGTAGAGAGAAAGCAATGAAATCTTAAGAAATTTATAGGAAAATATTGAAAAATAAGTTCAATGTCCACACCTATCTTCCTTCAAACTTACCCAATTTAAATGAGCATACCATCAAATGAAAGAGCTCTTTTCAGCGCGTGTTTTAGGCCTATAAAAAAACGCCTACCTTAATGAGAACCAGATATATAGAAGCAGAAAGTCATTGACTACGGCTATGAAAATGTAAAAAATGTATGGGAGAAAACTGTTTTTGCATATAACTTGATGAATGTGCAAGTTAGGTAATTTGTAATGCTTGATGACAAATCTACGCAGCGAGAGCTTTCATTTAAATAAAAAAACATGCGAATCGGTTGGGTAGAACAGGCTGGCCGACTCGTATTATAAAACACAAATTCTTTTAATATATAGATGCTCTATGATATTATCTAGTACTTCCGTCGGACTTCAGTCCACCAGGCATGATCTACTAGACTTGATAGTCTAGTTGAAAGAACACCAAACTTATTAATGACTCTATAAGTATAATATGTGATGTTATGTGATGTAATGTGTAGTTACCGAGGTTGACGTAGTTGGAGTGCACGCCCTCGCTGGACATGGGGAAGATGTGGTCGCGGCGCGCGATCTCGCACAGGCACGAGCCGCAACACAACACGCTCTTCTGTAACACACACACACGCACACACTAAATAATTATTGGTTTTATATGATAACGATGCGCTCACTGTCACACGAGTAGATATGTATTGTATGTGGGAAAGTTACGCTTCTTTCTTCTCTTTCGTGTATGGCCAAGAGTGAACTGGCGGTAGCACAAGAAAAATTATGTGTCGTCCGTTTAAAAAAGTTTGCACGAAATGGAGATTAATTTTATTACTAGTATCGGTGTTTTCAGACAGCCTAAGTCTCTGACTAGGCCTAACTTGTTCTCCTGAGACGAGAATCGGAACCATGCAAAATGTAGATCCAGATCGGCGGTTACATTGTAGCGTATGACGCGTCTTCCCTATAATAATATATTATGTATCCATGTATATTTATGGCATTACACCGTTGTATTTAGAATAATTAGCATCTTTCATTTCGCCTCCCAAAGACCCGTCACATAACATTGCAACATGTGAATGGGCTGACTCCACTGGAGTCTGATTTCTGTAAGAGAAGTTTAACGTAAAGTAGCAGTATTCCTACAGATGCTTTCCTTTTGCAATAGTTGAGGTACCACTGTGCGCCGGAAGTCCAAGAGCGCCTTTCTATTATTTATATTGAAAATGCTCCGAGTGAGTAAGGGTGCAAGCCAGGATATTTTCAATCACTTATTTGCTTTAGGTCTGCAACGTGACATGATACACGGCTCAGTTCAGTAGTAACAATGCGCAGCACTCGACAGCTTACTACAAAGTAGACTATAACCTCGTTGACGGCATTAACACTCCGACACCAGTGCTGGCCACACACACGAAAAAGGAAAAAGGTAAAGAAAGACTGCGATTGGTACACAAAGTGTGTATTACCCTCTTAATGAACCGACACTCCATGTGCAGTCTAAGTAGCGCGTTGTCGACGGCGAACAGCGCGAGGCGGTCGCGCGCCGACAGCGCCATGTTGGACGCCACCCAGAACGACAGCGACACCGGGTCCTCCGGCAACTTGTCTGCAACAACACACAACCATATCAGTATTAGACTACAGGTCCATGTACAAAAATGGATGGGTCATATGAACCACCAGGTGACAAATATAGGACGATATAACATCATAAAATAATAAGATTCAGCACTATGCCGTCACTTGTAAGCTGTCCAACCGAGTGCTGGTGAGGATTCAAAAGTGCAGGTAGAGTGAGTACATTTTGGTCATATATTTTTGTACAGCATTTTTACCATCGATAAATCCATGAAAAATAATAAGAAAGCGCGCAGTGCCGTACAAAAATGGTCACAAAAATCATCGACATAGATAGTCTGTAATGATGTGAACGCCTGAGTGCATCACAACTGCATGGCTAGAAAAAGTCGATGTGGCCTCATGTGTAAACTGACCTAGCATGATGGTTTTGAAGTACTCATGCAGTGTGTTCCGCATGCGCTGGTAGTCGAAGATGTCGTGCACGAACAGCGGCCACGGCGTCGCCGCCGCCTCCATGCTGCGCACGCGCGACCTGGACACACATACACACACGGTCAGTATAGCTGGGCCACACCTGAGGTGTGTCGGCACGCACAGCTACACGAATAACACGAGCACACGCCTTTCGTGTCGGCACGCACAGGAACACGTACAGCGCGCACACGCCTTAAGTGCCGACACGCACAGGAACACGTACAGCGCGCACACGCCTTAAGTGCCGACACGCACAGGAACACGTACAGCGCGCACACGCCTTAAGTGCCGACACGCACAGGAACACGTACAGCGCGCACACGCCTTAAGTGCCGACACGCACAGGAACACGTACAGCGCGCACACGCCTTAAGTGCCGACACGCACAGGAACACGTACAGCGCGCACACGCCTTAAGTGCCGACACGCACAGGAACACGTACAGCGCGCACACGCCTTAAGTGCCGACACGCACAGGAACACGTACAGCGCGCACACGCCTTAAGTGCCGACACGCACAGGAACACGTACAGCGCGCACACGCCTTAAGTGCCGACACGCACAGCTACACGTACAGCGCGCACACGCCTTAAGTGCCGACACGCACAGGAACACGTACAGCGCGCACACGCCTTAAGTGCCGACACGCACAGGAACACGTACAGCGCGCACACGCCTTAAGTGCCGACACGCACAGCTACACGTACAGCGCGCACACGCCTTAAGTGCCGACACGCACAGGAACACGTACAGCGCGCACACGCCTTAAGTGCCGACACGCACAGGAACACGTACAGCGCGCACACGCCTTAAGTGCCGACACGCACAGGAACACGTACAGCGCGCACACGCCTTAAGTGCCGACACGCACAGGAACACGTACAGCGCGCACACGCCTTAAGTGCCGACACGCACAGGAACACGTACAGCGCGCACACGCCTTAAGTGCCGACACGCACAGGAACACGTACAGCGCGCACACGCCTTAAGTGCCGACACGCACAGCTACACGTACAGCGCGCACACGCCTTAAGTGCCGACACGCACAGGAACACGTACAGCGCGCACACGCCTTAAGTGCCGACACGCACAGGAACACGTACAGCGCGCACACGCCTTAAGTGCCGACACGCACAGGAACACGTACAGCGCGCACACGCCTTAAGTGCCGACACGCACAGGAACACGTACAGTGCGCACACGCCTTAAGTGCCGACACGCACAGGAACACGTACAGCGCGCACACGCCTTAAGTGCCGACACGCACAGGAACACGTACAGCGCGCACACGCCTTAAGTGCCGACACGCACAGGAACACGTACAGCGCGCACACGCCTTAAGTGCCGACACGCACAGGAACACGTACAGCGCGCACACGCCTTTCGTGTCGGCACGCACAGCTACACGTACAACCTGAGCACACGTATTATGTGTCGGCACGCACAGAAACACGTATAGGTTGAGCACACGCCTTACTTGTCGACACGCACAGGTAAATGTACAGCGCGCACACGCCTTTCGTGTCGGTACGCACAGCTACACGTACAACCTGAGCACGTCTTACGTGTCGGCAGCGGCACGCACAGGAACACGTACAGCTTGAGCACACGTCTTACGTGTCGGCACGCACAGAAACACGTACAGCTTGAGCACACGCCATTCGTGTCGGTACGCACAGCGAGTACGTGCGGTTCGGGTCGGTACGCACGGTAGTTACGTATACGTGTACGTACAGCGAGCGCGGCGTACGCAGCGGGTCGAGGCTGCTGAGTCGCGCGGCGCTCAGCGTGTCGCACGTCGAGATCTCCGGCAGCACCACCACCTCCACGAAGTGCATCCTGCACAAAACGTAACATATTATGGACATACACACGGACAATATGTGTGTTCATTACGATGATAACGAAAACTAATTACCTCTCCGAATATGTAGGTAAGCTATATTAAATATCTATTTTGGTAAACTTTTGAAGTCTTTTGCCAAATGAGTTTGAAAATATTGAAGACTTACAAGCATCCATTCTGCGTCTGATATTTTCACATGTATTTATTTAGTAAGTATATATTGTGTTGTTTGTTCGTTTACCTGCTGAACGCATGCATAGGTATAGAGAGCTTGGGCAGCCTTGTGAGTCTGAACCGATGGTTGGCGCGCGCCTTGTACGTGATGGAGGGTCGGCCGTCCGCCTCGTCCACGCCTGCCTCGAACACCTCGCACAGCACGCCGTAGCCGGAGATCATGCTGCCTGTCTCGCTGCAACACAACAAACGTATCACTGCTCAAATAAGCAGCTCAATCATCATCGTCGTGTACCGGTTGCGTCCAAGACTATCGCCTTGCAGCCTATGGTCCACCCACTGGCCTCACCAGATTTAATCCATCCTACGTGTTACTGATAAAAAGCAATAGCTCATTTGCATAATTTTCGTCGTCTTAGCGCAAACCCGGTTGCTGCCAAGACTTTTCGCTTTGGAGCCTATGGTCTAAGCACAAGTCTCTCCAGATTTGACAGGATAGTATGTTTTTCCACAAAGCCGTTACATCTCACCATGTCAATTTATGACTTAGATCAGTCTATACCTATATTCAAGGGATCTGAGTCAGCAGTACTACTGACTTATCTTAACGACTGTAGAAGATCTCTCTGATAGCCAAGACAGACTGCTTGACGTGCTCGAAAAGACACGGATTAAGCGACAATTTAAGACGGACTTAAGGATATCTTATAATAGACTAGTTGACGAAAAAAAATTTATAAGTCCGTCCTTTAGATTATTCAAAAATAAGCGATACGTATTTTTTTATTTTTAAATTAAACCAAAAATGACCAAGATATAGCTCATTAAAGATGCGTATAACTTCACGCCGTGCTGCATTTTTTCGCACTAGGTGACATCACATGTAACTTTAATGGGCTATATCTTTGTTATTTTTTATTTAATCGATAAAAGAAAAAATATGTGTCCAATATTTTTTATAATCTAAAATACGGACTAAATAAAATGTAATTATTTTGACCCTGGAAACTACCCTATTGGAAAAGAAAATTAGCAACTGTAGTGTGTATCTTGAATACTTACTCAGGACACAGCAGTCCAAAGAGCCTGTCCTCCTTGATGGCCTGCGCGACGAGCGCGGCGTCGGGCGCGTGCGGCAGCAGCATGGGAACGGTCTCGCCCGGGAACACGCAGCCGTGGTGCGCCAGCACCGGCACGCGGCCGCGCCACCCCGGCTCCAGCACCGAGCGCCCGCTCACGCACACCATGCCCGCGCTCATGTACTGCACACACACATACACACACACACATACAATGGTATACACTAATCTCACGCACACCATCGCTCCTGTGCCTACTGCATCATGTCGGTATCTTTAGTGGTACAGGTCCCAACTGCCTTTGTGGTCCAGTGGATTGTATATGCATCGAGTTTTCGATTATCGGGTCAGGCAAAACTGTTACTGAATTTTTCCAAATTTTCCAAGTCCAGCAATGTTCCCGTAACGGCAATATGCTCGCCCCCTATTACGTGGGACCTAAAATTGATAAGGAGAAATGGGGGTGTAATATTACACCAATGCCTAACCCTTCGTGGATACAGGAGAAAGTCCCGAATGTATGCAGCCTACTTTATCATCTGTTAAGTCAGGTTCAGCAGTAGTTGGGACATTCTTTGATCGGAATATATTTTAGCCGGTTTTAGACGAAAGCTAGTAAACCTGTTGGCAAAGCAGTTGTTTTGTGCTAGCATCATTACTTGATTCATAATAAGGAAATCTATGTAAGAAGCACTATTGTTATGTTATTATTTTGGGAATATATCAACGTTTTTCAAAAATGCCTGTTGCGAATACATACTTTTAATAGTACAACATAATTTTAATAGTAAAATCACAGTTTGTTCAATTATATTATCCAATGTTTGATTCACATAACTTTTTGACTCTTTATACATACACTTATATTACTTATCATTTTTTATACTTGACTTATTGCACAAGACTGAACAATGATCGTTTGATATATGGCAGCCTAGTACATTTTATGTAAGTATGTCACAATTTAGATAGTTTGATATAAATTGTATGTAGATACATATGTCAAAAGCCTTTTGGCGCATAACGTTCAAAGTGCAAAATGGTAATCACTCGCAAAATGGTAAAAGAGCAAAATGTTAAAGGAGCAAAATGGTAAAAGCGCACAAAGTTAAAAGAGCAAAATGGCAGAAGCGCAAAATGATAAAAAAAATCTGTTGTAAGTAACTAAATAGGTTATGTTAGGTTCTCTTTCGAAGCCAAGAATAGGCGAAGGAACCCAAAAATAGGAGCCCTGCGAAGCAGGGCTCGGTCAACTTAGTCCACATTCTTCACACTAGTCTAATAAACTGAAGTTGACGGAGCCCTGCTTTGCAGGGCTCCTATTTTTTGGGTTAAGGGTCGCTTTTACTATTTTTTGTTTGAACCTAACATAACCTATTAATTTAGTTGGTCGCACCTCTAACCCTAGGCACTAGCTGTTGATAATAATATTTAATTTTTTTTTCGGAATTTTAAACTTCAGGATTTTAAACTTTCGGGAAAATCTGGCTCTTCGGGTAAACAATAGACAACCCTAATAGGCGAGGCAACAGATTTTTTATCATTCTGCGCTTTTACCATTTTGCTCCTTTAACATTTTGCTCTTTTACCATTTTGCGCTTTGAACGTTATACGCCCAAAGGTGTCAAAAGACCATTATTAATATATTTTTCTCACCCACTAGTGTTACCGTGTTTTATTGTTACATCAGAAAGCATGTTCTTTTTGGAATATAAGTGTCATGATTGGCCCTGGACGGAGCAACATAATCAGGATCAATATTTTCAACATATTCATGATTATTATTTGTGATACGGCCTAAATCATACCCATAAATACATTTTTTATCAGCATTACAATCAAACCAACTTACTGTTCATAAAACTGTTTGTGGCACTGTTACATCCCAAGGGACCTGGTACGCGGAAAGGGTGCCCTTAAATGGTTTCAAGTTAGTTGGAATCAAGCTTTCTTTTGTTATTATCTCACTTTCATCCACTTTTTTAATAGTAATATTTTCAACTGTGCCTATTATCATGTCATAAAATTTATTATATGTTCCAATATCTTGACCATAAAGAACCATGCGGTCGGCAGTCCTTTTAAGGACTGCTCCCACGCCATCCGGAGCACCTTTTCCATGTCCAGGTTCGGAATAGTTCCATGTTATTTTAACGATTTGAGGAAAATCCTTACGTATATGACTGATTATAAAAAAACATGTATTTGTTCCTGTATTGGGACGACGTAGAATCGGATAAGAAGTGTAACGTGTCAATAAAGGGATTTACTTTAAGACTGCCTCGTTGGTCTCGCGGCATAAATGTGCGCGTGGGATCGGGAGGTCCCGGGTTCGATTCCTGGGTCGGGCAGTGTTATTGGGTTTTTCTGTCACGAAATTTGCCCGGTACGGCAATAGGCTCGCCCCTTATTACGTGGGACTAAAGTATATCTGGCGAAAAGTGGGTGCAGAAATACACCTCTGCCTACCGCTTCGGGGATAAAAGGCGTGACGATATGTATGTATGTATGTATGTACTTTAAGAACGTGATGTATTATGGGCACCAAATGAGCCCAAATAGCTGGTGCCTCATGACTTTCTTCAGATTGCTTCTTCCTAGGCATTTCGATGTCTTATCTAAAAATATTAAAATTAATTTTAAACAAGCATAAAAAATTATGTAAAGAAAAGCTGAAACAGGTAAATAATTCGTACATAAAAAATTCGTTAAATATAGTCACATTTTGGTATTTTACGTCTATATTTACTGTACGAGATAGTAGTACCTGCCCAATGTTCATACTTAATTATGATGTTTACAACAATATCAATACTCCGGGTCATTAACCTAATAAGTTGTCATTGTTAAAAACACAGACGTCATTAATCTAACGCATTCGTCATTATACTTTACATACTTTTTCAGGATAATGATATTATCAATAATGACGATCACAAGAAAACGTGTCGTAACTTTTTGAAAATGAAATGATTATGCTTAAAACACCTCAAGAGGGATTTAAACCCTTTAACTATATATAATGAAAGCAGAAATTTTGATGAGCACAATAGTTAATTGCTAGGATATGCTAAAAAAGGATAATGACTTAAAAAAAAACACATTTTGGAGAATCAAATTTAAACTTACCTTTCAGAGAAATCCGACAGTGCAATCCGTTCAAAGTGTGTGACTCAACTGAGGGGTGCCGAGGGGAAGCCCGTAGGGATTGAACTGACTTTGTTAGAGTTTTCGGGACGGAGATAAATTGCAAACATATTTTGTTTAATAATGATGTTTTTTTGTAACAATTTTTAACAGGCTGATTTTATAATTTGTTTATTAAGCGAAAAGTTAAAATTTATTAGGATTGAAGATATTAGATCTTTGAAGTCAACTTCACATTTAAAACAAATATTTTTATTTGTATTTGAATATTTTATGTGACCAAATAGCCGGAGACAGGCGTGTGGGACACAGAATTTAATGACGATTCTAGTAAATTTTTGCATATAAATGTAATTAAAATAATTTCTATACTTGTTTTTTGTCAATGGATAGTTGCATTAGTATGAAAGTATCAGAAATCATTCGGTTTTCTCTTATTGTAGTTTTATTTGTCAGGATACTACGGCCAGAATTGTTTTATCCTCAACATTGGAGAATGTCCCAGTTATCACCATTAGTAAAGACAGAATTTTTATTTAAAGTGACGGGTTGGTTGGGAGGTGCCTTGAACTCCTTAGCCGCCCCCCAGTGCTAAGGAGTTCAAGGCACCATGCTGTTACTGTCACCAAGGTACATAATGTAAGTGGATGCTCCTGTTTCACTATTTTCAGGAGGCAAACTAAATGAACATCAAAATTTTACTTGATTATACTTGAGTGTTATGAAGAGTTAAAATATAAACAAGTGACATATAAAGTGTAACAGTTGCAGCAACTTACATAATTTTAAATGTTACATATTATGCAAAACCTGGTGATGAAAAAGAGTGACCATGAATTTATTGCCCATTCTTTCTCATGGTTCCACACGCTTGCTTTGCAAATGTGGCAGTTAATGTAAATTTAGCTTTATGTAATTATGTTTTAAATTTGACGTTCATAAATGTCACTTTGTGATCTAAATGAAAAATGAATTTTGACTTTGACTGATAACCACTGAAAACACCTATTGCGACAGGAATGAAGACCCAGTTAACAAATATTTAATCCTTGGAACACAAACAATTAAAAATACTTGTACATACAAATTTTTATGTAATGGGTTTTTATACCATTCCAACTAATTATGCAATATAGACATGTCACAAACAATGAATTTCAGAACTATATTGAAGGAGTTAGAAAATAATTGATGTACTTTTCTCTTTAATATCACAAGAGACGAAAAAGAAGATATAGCATGCTTACAGGTGATGAGGGCACATATTCATTTAGGGGTAAATTCTAATATTAGTAAAAGTAAAAGTTACAATACTTCTCATTTAACTACATAGAATTTGTTTGAAAGCTGCAGAACTACTCAGCAATTAATAAAAATCAATCATGAAATCAACCTTGAAGGCAAAAAAAATTGTTTTGATTTTCTGAGCAATATCATTACCTTTAATCACCTAAGTGTGCATGTATTTCGAGTTATTGTTGTTACCTACAGAACAAAGACTTACAGAGTGTGATGCTGCCAGTGCTATATCGTAAAGCTCTCCTTCAGAATCTCCCTCTGCGTTGGGGTCGTCACCAGCGGTCGGGGCAGCAGCCTCGTCGTTGCTTTCCGCGCCACCGCCGCCTCCTCCACCCCCGCCTCCGTTCTCCTCGAAGTTTTCATCGTTTCCTTCACTATCTGCATATTATTCATCAATGTAAACAAACACAAAACATAAACATTAGCTTACTCTCACGTAGCCACTTGTGCGCAGTCCCAGCGTTAGTAATATTTATTTCACTTACCTTCGTGGTCCATATCCATCAGTCGTAGAAACAGATCTTGTAGAGACGAAATCTTGAGTCCTTTTTGGTTCACTTATTAAATATAATATTGAAGCGATTGAATATGCTTTCAGTTAAATTTTAATAAAAATAGCTTAGGATGGATCCTTCACGATTCTTTTCTTATTTAGAAGTGTTCACGAATACACACATGTATAATTCATTTCTTACTATTTATGACACTTGTATTAATTTCTTAAATAATCAAATGATTTAAGTTACGTTTTATTTATACGCTAAAAATAAATAAAACCTAGTAAAAAGTTAGTTATAAATATTATTAAATTATCGTATATAAGTTAATGATAAAAAAACAATACAATAGACATTGTGAATTAAAACGATAACATTCTTCATAAACATAAAGCTTAATAAAAAAAAAAAGAACTGGTAGTCAGGGTATGAGTGATTTTGCTTTTATGTATTTCCCGTTCCGCCCTAGGTGCAGTTTATGCTTAAAACTGTGCTTAAAATCTATTTAGTGATAGCGAATATCCGAACGTAAATGTCAATCGCTTCAGTGCTTCTATAATCTATTTTATCTGTACCCATTCACGATTTCGCGAACGCACGTCTCGTGAGTTGACTGATGTGATAAAAATATCGAATTGTGTTTGAGAAATGTGAATAAACAGTGATTGTTGCAATAAACAGTTGCACTAAAATGTATCGTAAAATAGTGTGGTGTTATGTGTTTATACTGACGTTATTGGATATATCTTTGAACACCAAGCTGTCAGCCCAGGGAAAGAGCCATGGTACTAGTCGACCAAGCCAACTAGACGAATGTCAACGTGACAAAATTCAACATAATTCAACAATTATAATCCAGAAATTATTTATCGTAACGTACGAACGCGGCGTGTGAACGTACAATGCGCCTGCAATCGGTACTAGGATTTTCTGGATTATAATTATTGAATTATGTTGAATTTTGTCACGTTGACATTCGTCTAGTTGGCTTGGTCGACCTATAATAATCGATTAAAAATATTTATAACATGTGTTTGTTTTTCCTGTAATCAATCTCATTTAATTAGAATCACAGCAAGCATTAGTATCCTATAATAGACGGAAAAGCAATGGAATGTGGAATAGCAACAATAAGTTGGCAGGGTCGTAGTGAGGCGGCAGTCTGCGGCGCGATGTTATTTTAGATCGGGGCCGAGGCGGATTTGTTTGTCGTTTTTCTTGCACTGTATATATATGGTATTTTAGTGGCACCGTAGTGATGCTAGAAGCCGGCTAGCGAGCGAAGGGGCTCGTCGTTAACACGCCACATGCCACAGATGTGCACAAATTGTAACCCCCACTATACGCAATAAAAAACGCAGCGTTATTGAACACAGTAGGAAGCGTAACTCTCTAGCCTCGTCTATTACTATTCTAATAAATTAAGTGTTACTTCTGTCAATTATTATATTTCTCTGCAATTCTAAATTTTATGTGTCGTACACATACAATTTAGAAGTACTTATTATCATAATATATCAAATCAATTGACTGATGTCAACTAGCGTACAAACTTCACATTCATACAAGAGTATATTCATCCAGTCTTGAATGAACAGTGCTCACAAATTAGTTCATAACACAAAAACAGCACAACATTTGTTTAGTTCATAAAACCTTGAAGTTCTGGATGTGATACTATAATAACAAGACTATCTTATATCTATGTAATAGATTCTTGTATTTTAAGTCAGAAAGTAGAAAGTTAAAAGATTATTGTATTTATTTTCAGGTGTCACAGTGCATGATTCTCTTATAGAGGGAATTACATTTCAGGTAAGGTGTCTTTATTTTATCAATTATGTTTATAAGTTATTCCACTAAATGACATCTTTACAAAAGTGCTATTGTGGCTCAGTGACCCGATGGCAAAGTGAGATTTAACTGCTATGTTTATGTTAAATATGTGAGTTTGATTTCAAGACAAACAATATGTAAAACATGTTTGTCTATTGCATTGCTAAATATTTTTTTGTATTTATATTTTTTATTATTTATTATTTTTTTGTATTTATAGTTCCTCATATTTAATTGCATATAGGCCAATGTAATAGAAATGGATATATGATAACAATATTATTTCCTAGGGAATCAAGAAAAAATTTTGTGTGGGTAGTTTGAAATTATGAAGCTAAGTAGAATAGTTATGATTCAATCGCTTACATTTATACAGAACGCCTTTTGACTATTACCTGAGGAAAGGAAATATTAAAAGTAGTAAACAACCATTCCTTAAATTGCGTTTAATGCACAACCATATAGTCAAAATATAAATGCAATAATAACAAATAACACTTCAAGGTCATTAACTGTGAGAATTATATTAAAATCAAGAGGAAACCATATATTATTAGTGAACATAGTTGTGTGCAATTAGTGTCACACATATATTGTAATTTACTGATAAGGGCTTGTTATTTCCTTGTGGAGTTCACTCCGGCCACCAATTATTTCTAACTGTTGAACAGCACTTCTAGCTCTGGTCATTAACCCCTTTGATATCAAGAATAGTAGCACATATTTTATGTTTATGAAACATTAATGCAACTATGTTTCAGTCTGATATTATAGAGGCTTGTTGTTTAATGCTGATACACAAAATACTAAATAACACTAATGATAAACATGTTTGCTGTGACAAAACAACTATATTATTTTTACTACCTAATCCAATCAGAGATGGATGCTAGGATGGGAAGGCTAGAGACCTCAAATTTCATCCCCAAAGCATCCCATTGATAAAGGCAATCCTTACCAGTGTTAAGCCACCCAAACTAGTATAAATTCTCTTGAATAGAATGAATCTGCTCTAAACCATGGTATAGTGCTATTAATTTGTATTATGGAGGTCTAGTGGCAATTGCTTCTGTGAAATCTACTTAGACTAGAAGGCAGACCCTGGGCTCACAAGTCAAAAGGCTTGGTAGCCATTGAGTTAATCAAGCATGACGATAATGAAGATGTTGATTGAACAGTATACCCAGTGGCGTAGCTAAGGGGGGGCGGTGGGGGCGGTCCGCCCCGGGTGACACCATTTTTGGGGTGACACCCGGGCACATTACACAGATGTGTAATGTTACAGATGGATATAGAAAAAAAATGCGTTACTGGCTGAATGACAGACAACGCACAGCCAAAACTATTTGGGACAAGAAGCTGAAATTTTTCACGTCCCTTGAGGAGAGTAGGGGTGCACTAAGAACGGATTTCAAGAAATTCTCACGGAATCGGGGAGAAACAGTTCAGTTAAAATAAAATGGCTGGGGTTAGCTGTAGTAGCCTCTAGTATCTAGTAAATATAAGCATTCGTCCCGTCCGCGTGAATTATACTTACACCTTAACATTCCTCAGGAATCACATTCTATTTTGTTATATTTGTCTGAAATAATAATGTTCTCCAGTTTTATATACTTAGTACCTAGGCTATTTACGTAATTACGTGAAGTTCACTACCAGTTGGGAAATACTGCAAAAATTAAGAACAATTAAAATTTGTGTCTGTCTTCCTTAATCTATACCATTTTGTACAAAAATCATCAACTGTTAAAGAATATAAATATAATCTATCATCATCTTGAGCCTTTCGCAGTCCACTACTGATATCTAATCAGATAATTTCTTCGTTTTATTCTGTTTTATTTTGATTTTAGGGTCAATTACTTTGATTCTCTGGCAGATGACTTCATTTCGAATTCGATTCTTCAGAGAAACTCCTAACGTAGCCCTCTCCATATCTTGTTAAGGGCCTGTTCACGAGATCGGTCTAAGCGGCGCGCGTCGCGGCGGGCGGCGCGGCAGAGCGTCGTGCACGCCACGACCCTACAGCAGCGGTAAACGCCGCGGCAAATGTGGACGTATTTGGGCCGACGGAGTTACCCATAAATATGGCGATAACCAAAATATCTTTGTGTAACTATACGGTATACCTACAAAATTGTCGACACTGGATCTTCATTTCTTACAAGTATTTTATATCAAAGGAATAATACATATTCGCAATTAATGAGGCGTTGAATAGGTACCTACACAACGGAGATTACGTTAAGTAGGTAGGTAGATAAATCACCTTTTAACTTTCATAGTAGCTGTGTCTGTACCTAAATAGGTACATATGTACATTACACAATGTTTTAATATTTGCGATTTATATTAAAACCTACCATTACATTCTGTAAAACATTGTTTCATTACATCTCGCAACGTTTTATTAACATTTTTGTATTTATACAGCGGATGTGTTGCTATCCATACACGCGACCGTTTTAAAATTTCGACTTTAAATGTCTCCGTATTCATTACCGCCACAAAATA
This sequence comes from Euclidia mi, assembly GCA_944739405.2. Taxonomy (NCBI): domain Eukaryota; kingdom Metazoa; phylum Arthropoda; class Insecta; order Lepidoptera; family Erebidae; genus Euclidia; species Euclidia mi. The sequence goes on along the minus strand of OX123195.2, from coordinate 2,488,663 downwards.
TTTAACAAATAGTTTAACCGCCTAGTTCGTCCCTCGCGAAACGCTGTCTGTGCCGCTCGGAGTCGTGGCGTCGGACTCGGTCGCAGTACATTTGTTCCCGCCGCTCGCCGCACCGCCCGCCGCGCCGCACGCCGCGCAGCCATTCGCGCCAAAAAAAACGCGCGCGTTATCGCTGTGCGCGGCGGCTCGTGGCGTGCTTCGAACGTCTTCATACATTTGATCTTACCGCTCGCCGCCCCGCGCTAAGCCGCCGCTCAGAGCGGCAAGGTCGTGACAGGGCCGTAAGCGAGCTCAAATTAGTGGACCAGTCGTACCTTCAGTGTCCACATTCTGTAAGTCACGGGTAGAACACACTTTGTCTTAAGTCTTTGCAGTAAGCGTGACGAAAAGCGTCGTGATTTCCTATACGCTGCCCAGTTAAGCTGTATTCTTTTGCGAGCCTTCTCGAAATTGTCTCTTCCCAACTGCAAGTTTTGCCCGACGCTGAAATGCGACATACCTCTGAGCAAACGGTACCGTTACACGGACTCCAGAATAGACTAGGTTGCAATAAAGTCAAAGGCTTTTTCATAGTCCATAAATGCTATAAGCACAGGGGATGATTATACTCTTCTGTCTCATGTATAATCTGCCGTAATGTGAATGTCATCTTTGGTGCCACCCCAACCTTGAGAACCGGACTATTTGGAGGTCTAAAACTCGTAAAGCGAGACGCTAAACAGTTGGTGGTGACTGATGACATTGGAAAACAGCTTAAATACGTTGCTCAAGAGAGTGACGTCTCACTCCACGAGAAGAGGCTAGATTTAAATATACATTGGAGCTGCACATTGTTTCGACTTCTACAGGGGATTTGCCACGTTTAAGCTCTTGGCTGACTTCTGGTAACTCGTCCGTGAAGTTCTGTTAAGGTAGTTCGGGGATCCTCCGAATAGAGATGAGGACAGCACGCTGCCGACATGTAGAGATCACTGTAAATGCTCTGAACTTCAAGAATTTCGGACCAAGAAGTGACGAATTTCCATCAGATGTGGTCAACTTCTCCTACCAAATCCGTGCCATTCCACTACAACTGGTAGATATGCACTCCCACTTTGGCGTTGTAGTTCTCCATGACAACATTGAAGTGAGCCTTTTGGGTGTCATGTAAGACTCTAAAAATGTCAAAATACATTTCCTCCACTTCATCATTCGAGTACTTATATCAAAGTAAGTGCATATACTTGGACAATTTTCAAGTTCATACTCTTGCCGACACGAAGACTTTAAGAAGACTGAGAAGACTTTATAAAGCAAGAATCCGGCTCCGCCTTGGGATAGCTGGTGTCCCTCTCTAAGTACATAGGATGGCTAGAATCTAGGGTATTGGTATTCTACGGCTCGCTGCGAACTTCACATAATCCCAAAATATGTCAGGCGTAGCTTGCAAGTAGCGTGACGTTGCTGCCCATCACCGATATTTGGCATTTGTGAACCTTACACCCACATTTTCAAATGTTTTTGTTTTGTTCACCGGAGTTCACTCGCAAAAATTTAAAAATTGTGACTGAACCCATACACAACGTGTGTCACATCACATCGGGTTGGATCAAATCTGACTAAAAAAGGATTTAGGATGATGATGAATTAACTATGTTTCTTTTCTTTAATCTTTTTTTATTAGTCGTGATTGCTAATCTTAAGCGGATTCTTTCTACTATATTAGGAAATAAGGTACTATACATATAAAGCTGAGGAATATTTTCAGTCAACAGTTTCATACCTAAAAAAATATTGTCGAAACAGGAGAACAAAAAAGGCGCTTCATAGATTTCGCTCACAGGCGCTGTCTAGGGTCGGCTCGACCCTGGATCGCTAGCTTGATCCTGGTTATCGTAGGATTTATGAAGATAATGATTCAAAAGCCATGGGAGGACTCGGATGCTTTGGAGAGGGCAATGAGCCGTAATACATCCGCGATGGGGTGACACCACTAAAATCCGCCCCGGGTGCCACCCAAGCTAGCTACGCCACTGAGTATACCGCAGACTCATCTCAGAAGAAGCGTGTAGTATGTTGCATGCTCTAATACATTATGTTTACTAAGTGCACAGATTGCATGTTACTTGCTCACACAACCTTGTGTACAATGAATAAATCTCACAAACTTGTTATGAGCAGACACTGACTGCCCACTGCATTAGTGGATTATCTACACTTACCTATAAATCAAAAATTTGTATAATAATGATAAAGGAATAAAAAGACAGTGTTCTTGAGTATTTTAAGTTTTGAAATTGTAATCTGCGTCTATAGTTTATACAATAGAATTCAAGTCCGTTTGAAAAAACCATGTCGGTATATTCTCAAGCATGTAATTGTTTTACTTGATACTAAGCTATTTTTTTATTTTATCTGTTCAGGGTAATTAATTTTATTATGACTCACAGACGGCCAAATGAGGCATGGACGAACTCAAATTTTATATTTGTCTAACAGCTCTTTATAAATCAAACTTACAGATTCATATTAATTTATTGACCAGAACCTATAAGAAAGTATTAATTAGAAAATATGATCATAGCAATCTTACAGTGGGATTTGTAGACTATAGTCAAATAATAGTCTAAGAGCCAGTGTGCCGCAGACTTACGGTATAGTAGCAAACTCCATATTAATGCTAGTTATACTAATACACTTGCCGTAGATGAAATGGAGGTTCAATATTCCCATAGTGGGTTCCTTTAGGCGTGCCTAGAAGACGAAAAGCATGAAAATCGACTTTCAAAACGTGATCGTAGCATGTCTGCCGTTTTGATATCTTAAAATATATATATTTTTTTATAGAAAAACTTAATGGCAGACACTTGTGCCGGTTCCTACTATATTTTATATAATATCAAAATTTCCAAAACTTCATAAAATTTACGTTATTTTAGCAAAGCTAGAAATTATATATGTTATTTATATTATTATTATAAACATATATTCACAAAGGCAGACACATAGGTCGGTTCTGACACGCGGGCAGACCATTCGAAACTTTCTCAGTCGTGCTATTGAAGTTGCATGATTTTGATTTTCTCACTCTTCATTGCGCAGGGAACTAGTGTTTCAGCAAAGCTGCAATTTATGTATGTTTTTTACATCATTATTATACATGTATATCTAAAAAACCAGACAGATAGGTCGGTTCTAAAATGCAGGCAGACTACATAATAGTTTCGCAGTCATGCTAATGGACTTCTCACTCTTACTGGCAATGACAGCGAATCAGTATGAATACATGTGAACAGTGTTTTTAAATTTTATAATAAAATTTATAACTCTTATTTTCAATCATAAACATAAAAGATAAGTAAGAAATCAACATTTTTTTTCTCTTACAATAATAATGATTTAAAAATAAAACGTACAACTTGAAATTCAAATAAGTAGATATATTTGAATTTCAAGTTGTACGTTTTGTTAGAATAAAATAAATAGCACAATCATTTTTATTGTAAGTGAAATAAAAAACAAAAAAAGAAATAAAATATATAGGCTACAAAAAATCAAAATAATTCACTTTTCTGTCTAAGAGCCAGTGTTCCGCAGACTTACGGTATAGTATCAAACTCCATATTAATGCTAGTTATACTAATACATCTGCCGTAGATGAAATGGGGGTTCACTATTCCTATAGTTGGTTCCTTTAGGCGTGTCTAGAAGACGAAAAGCATGAAAATCGACTTTCAAAACGTGATCGTAGCATGTCTGCCGTTTTGATATCTTAAAATATATATTTTCTTTTTTAGAAAAACTTAATGGCAGACACTTGTGCCGGTTCCTACTATACTTTATAATATCAAAATTTCCAAAATTTCATAAAATTTACGTTAATTTAGCAAAGCTAGAAATTATATATGTTATTTATATTATTATTATAAACATATATTCACAAAGGCAGACACATAGGTCGGTTCTGACACGCGGGCAGACCATTCGAAACTTTCTCAGTCGTGCTATTGAATTTGCATGATTTTGATTTTCTCACTCTTCATTTCACAGGGAACTAGTGTTTCAGCAAAGCTGCAATTTATGTATGTTTTTTACGTCATTATTATACATGTATAATAATGTGCTTAGGGTTCCCACCAGGGTGCATAGGGTTCCCACCAAGACCTTAGGGTCCCAAGCTAACCTCACCTGTAAGTGGTGCACCTGCCGATCAACGGACGAGGCTCTGGCAAACAAAATATCCCGATAAGCTTCAATAGGCTCGCCACCTATTACGTGGGATCAAAACACTGGCGAAAAGTGGGCGTTTAATATGCCTCTGCCTACCCCTTCGAGGAAACAGGCGTAAGTCTATGTATATATGTATGTATGTATAATAATGATGTAAAAAACATACATAAATTGCAGCTTTGCTCAATCACTAGTTCCCTGCGAAATGAAGAGTGAGAAAATCAAAATCATGCAACTTCAATAGACTGAGAAAGTATCGTGTGGTCTGCCTACGTGTCAGAACCGACCTATGTGTCTGCCTTGGTAAATATATGTTTATAATAATAATATAAATAACATATATAATTTCTAGCTTTGCTAAAATAACGTAAATTTTATGAAATTTTGGCAATTTTGATATTATATAAAATATAGTAGGAACCGGCACAAGTGTCTGCCATTCAGTTTTTCTTTATAAAAAAATATATACTTTAAGATATCAAAACGGCAGACATGCTGCGATCACGTTTTGAAAGTCGATTTTCATGCTTTTTGACTTCTAGGCACGCCTAAAGGAACCCACTATGGGAATAGTGAACCCCCATTTGATGTACGGCAGATGAATTACTATAACTAGCATTAATATGGAGTTTGCTACTATACCGTAAGTCTGCGGAACACTGGCTCTCAGTCTATAACAAATGTGGGTTACTTAGATACATTACAACTGCCCACTGAGCGGGCTGTACCATCAATTTATATATTGTCACCCAGACTTTGCCTGTTTATTGGTGTAAAGTAACTTAGAATATAGAATAAAAGTAATATAGAACAAAAATATAAACTACTTTTGTTCTATATTTCTATTGTGGAGCATCAATGTTTTTAATTACAGCTCTACTCTGTTCTATTAAATCAGTAGGTAATGTTAGGTACATGTTTCCTTAATGTTTTGTCCATTATTTATTTATGGGTGATCAGTCATTTATGTGTCATCTGATGGTGTTATTATTTATACATTTAACTTTAATTACTATTTAATTGTTACTTCAATGAATTGAAACTATAAGAATAACTAAATAGTAACTGTCTTGTGGTCTAAGGTAATCAATATGAATAGTAACTTTTTATATAAGTATGTATAATAAATAAAATATTGAAATAGACCATAAAAAAATTGACTTCAAGTATTTTTGTGAGATTTAGATACTTAGAAGATATGCAAATCTTTATAGTCTTCTCTTTCTTTTGACATTTAGAGCGGTATTTAGTATTGTATTTAGATTTTGCTTTGATGCGCGCTGTAAGTGGAGTCTGAACAGGGCTGCGCCGACCCAATCCAGCGCCTGTGTGCGAAATCTATGAAGCACCTTTTTGTCATCCTTTTTCAAAAAGTAATTTTAATCATTAACGCTTTTCACCCGGCTCGCGCGCCCTATTTATTACCTACTCTGGCGCCGGTGTGTGCCGCGCACATTGCACATAGAGGCGGCTCGGCCCTGAGTCTAGAGACAGATAACAGTAAGAATCTTTGGAACTGACACTAGTTCTCCTGTAGGCTCGAGTCCAAATCCCATCAGTTTTGTTCGCTTATATATAGATTTATAGAGACACTATAGTACGAGAAGTTACCCAGAGCCGTCATAAAGCCAGCTCAGAAGGAGTGTATTCTTTTTTGTTTTATTTATTCTATCCACCTTTTCAAGGCTCTCAGCCACCACCTTTGTGGTTCTAACCCTAATCCAGAGGTAAATCCGTTTCGCGTAAGTTTTGTCAATGTCTCTTCATTCTGGAAAACTAGACATATCTGTTTTTTTTTTCATGTCCAAGTTTTTTTTGTTTTTTTATTATAGCATTAGGCGGCAAATGAGCAGACAGATCGCCTGATGGTAAGCAATTACCGCCGCCCATGGACACAAGCAACACCACAGGAGTCACAAGTGAGTTTGCGCCCCTTGGGGTTGGGAAAAGAGATAGGATGAGGAGTGGGATGAGGGAGAAGGAATAAGGGATAGGCCTCCGGCACTCTCACTCACCGAACGAAACGCAACAGTTTAGGTACTGTTCCTTTACGTCGATTTTCTGTGAGAGGGTAGTACTTCCCCGGTCGAGCCGGCCCATTCATGCTGAAATCAGCAAGGCTCTACTACCATAAACCATCTTATACCGTGTACAACTTACGGCACGCTTAATGACTTAAAATCGGGTGGCTGTATATCTACTCACTTAGCCATTCAGTGAAATGCGAAAAAATGTGCGCTTGCAGCTTTGTTACATAACTCAGTTACATAACAATGCACATGTGGTATAACTTAAATAATCGTAAGTGGAGCTTTCAAGTAATGGCATTCCTACAGACTGCCTCCGTGGTCTAGTGGATAGCGTATGCGTCTGCTGACCGGAGGTCCCGGGTTCGATCCCTGGGTCGGGCAAATGTGCTACTGAGTTTTTCAATTTCTCATTAGCAGCACGGAGTCTAGTGATGTGCTCGGTAACGGCAATAGGCCCTATTACGTGGGACCTTAAAAATTCATGGCGAAATGAGGTTTTAATACATTTAACACCTCTGCTTATCAGAAAAAGATGTGAGACTATAAAAAAATAAAAAGTACCTATAGATTTTAATTTGTTAGTAAAGTCATCATCGTCTCTGTAGTAGAGGTTTTATTAATATTAAACATAGCATCGTTACATACATACATACATACATAGACTCACGCCTGTTTCCCGGAGGGGTAGGCAGAGACTACGGAACGCCATTTGCAACGATCCTGACATACCTCACTTGCTTCACTCACTCCCATCAAGTTTCTCATGCATGCTCTTCTGTTAAGGGTACTTCTGACTTGTCCTTTTTTCAGGATGTCTCCAATCTGGTCAGAGAACGTTCTCCTAGGTCTTCCCCTTTGTCCTGTCCCATTCACACTAGCCTGATATATCTTCTTTGTCAGTCTATCGTCATCCATCCTCTCCATGTGCCCAAACCATCTTAACATGCCTTTCTCAATGCTTATCACTACATCTTCTTTTACCCCACACCACTCTCGTATCACACAATTCTTTACTCTGTCGGTCAAAGACACACCCCACATACTTCTCAGTGCTCTCATTTCTACAGCATTTATTCTACTTTCAAATCTCTTCTGCCATACCATACATAAGGGTAGGCACTAACACACCTCTATGCACAGCCAAACGTGCCTTTTTGGACACGTTTTGACTGTTCATAAACGCCTTCAGAGCTCCATTCACACAATTACCGGCATTAACTCTCCTTTCAATAGCATCGTTACACTATAACAATCACAAAATATTGTAATTGCAATGAATTTATAAACAAAGTTTTGGACAATTCCAACTACATGTTGGAATTGTCCAAAACTTTGTTTACAACAACATACAAGCATGTGTGCACGGGAAGTAAAAACGTTTACAAAAACAAACAGTGTACCTAATGGGTAGCAATTAGTCGTCATGTTTATCGTCGAAGAAAGTCTGCCAGTATTTTCGGTAATGGCTGCATGACATGTTGCCATGGACATTTACCACTAGGTGTATTCGAAGGATAATTCGATATTTGAATATTAATAAGTCTTTGTTATTTTCTCTGTCCGTGTGGTGACGGATTAAGAATACGGATTGTCACCACCCCATATCATCCCATGGGTGTCGTAAGAGCCGACAGAGGGAGCATGTTTGCAGAGAACAGAACTGTAAGAGAAGGAAAACTTGATTGATACAAACCCTATACCAACCTGTTTGGTCAGCGTGGTATAGAAGGCCAATTCCTCCTTTCAAAGGAGAGGCCTAGTCCAGCAGTGGACTGTTAAAGGCTGATGATGAAGTCTTTTTTTACTAATCGACTTACGTCTTGCCTGATAAAAAGAACTTAATTGACCGCAGGTTTGTATAGAAGGATATTTTCTGTGCAATGGGGAGCCTATGAGATTAGGAGGTAAGCACCAAAAAGGTTTTAACGTCCACAAGTGTCTACCTACGTTAATTTTTATAAGAATGGGTAAGCTTGATGGACACACATTGATAGTAAAATTACACATTAATAGTCCGACTCAGTTATCAGTTATACCGGCTACATAACCCTTCGATCTCGTGTCTCCCCTAGGTTGAGGAAACATCAGAGCTTGCTTTTGAAATTATATTTTGAATATTTGTATATCCCCGTTGGTTATGACTATGCGAACTATGGCAATGCCTGTTCAATAACTAGAGCTTTTATGATCAGAAGTAAGAAACTTATTACAACTATTTCAACTCTTCAATCTCCAAGTTGTTCACTCATTGAACTAAAACTTTACGGTAGAGAAGGGTTATGCCCTAGGAGGCCCTAGTCCACCATGCTGAATAAATACTCCTAAGTGTCGTTATTCTTCATGTAAAAAAATAAAATTTTAATATGTCAATAACGACGACTTTCCAGGGCTTTATTTTTAAGAGTTATTTAGCCATTTTAGTTTGTTTATTTAAGGTTGTTTACGTCTGTTATTTGTATAGATATTAGATATGTAGCGTCCCTTACGCACATAATAGCTTATGACTAACATACTATAGTAGTACTATAGTTATTCTGTAAAAAAAAATTATTTTGTAACACAATACCCAAGTACACATGTACCGACAAATACAGGAAAATGTATTATAAATATTTCCTTTAGCAGCGGTATGAATTGAAGAAAAACAATGTCACTAATTCACTTAATACCGTGCGTGTCATAAGAGGCGATTTAGGAAATACAGAAAGCAATAGGATCTTGCGGACTCACCATCATACCTTGTGCCACTCCGTCTAGCCAGCGTGGTATAGTGTAGTCCAGCCTCCATTTCCCTCGCAATGCAATTGTGTCGCAAATGACACGAGATGTCTATATCCAGCAGTGAAATACAAAAGGCTGATGTTGATGATGATATTGTGAAGCAACATTAGGCAAGGGCCACGTCCAGTACTGATCAGCAAAAGGCTGTATGAAATCTAGTTTAAGACATGTTGAATGCCTATTTTAGTACTGACTTTGACAGGTTTTCTATCATCTGATTGGAGTCTGCCAACCCGCACTTGGCCTGCGTTGTGGACTATGGCCTTATCCTTTTACCAGAGAGAAGAGACCTGAGCCCAGCAGTGGGACAGTATATGTACAGACATGATGATGATTATAGTGTGTCGTTATATTGTTCGTGTTTACGAATGGGGTAAGGAGTCTGTAAGCGAGGGTCGCATAGGCGGTCGCGCCTGCAAAAGGCTGTATTGATAACTAGTTTTTGACATTCTGAAAGCATATTTTGGTGGCGATGTTGTCAGGTATATAATGTGTGAAGTTGTGTTTGTTGTGTAGGAATGGGGCAAGGAGTCAGTAAGCGAGGGTCACACCTGTGAAGGGCTGTATGTTAACTAGCATTAGATATTTGGAAAGCCTATTTTCTCAGGTTTTCCATGGATTGATTGGAGTGTAACCTTATGTTCTGTGTGTAGAAATGGGGCAAGGTGTAAGCGAGGGTCGAACGGGCCGGGCGTTCGCACCTGCGAAAGGCTGCATGATAACTAGTATTAGATACTTTGAAAGCAGTTGATTGAATTAGGCGTTACTTGGCGGAACTCCATTGTAACCTAATGGAAGGAAAGAGGAACCCACGACGCACCCGCGAATTGACCACCCCAACTATTGCAACAGAAAAAGGTTGACAATACCGAACTATTCTAAAAGGGTAAGGGATATAGGAATGGTATGGGTTCCAGGAAGATACCTGACTTGCAGTCCTCCCGCTGTATGCGCCGACTATTCTTCGACACGTGTTTCGCCTCTGCACGAGGCATCCTCAGGAGCGATGGGCAACGACTGATTGATACCGGAACCCATACCATTCATATATCCCTTATCATTTTAGAGGAGTTCGGTATTGTCAATCTTTTTCTGTTGCAATAGTTGGGGTGGTCAATCCGAGGGTGCGTGGTGGGTTCCTCTTTCCTTCCATTAGGTTACTTTGAAAGCATATTTTGGTGCTGATTTTGTCAGGTTTTCCATGGATTGATTGTAGTGTATGTTGTGCAGGAATGGGGCAAGGAGTCGGTGAGTTCGGAGGGTGCGGGAGGTGCGGGGGGCGCGGGCGGGGGTCGCGCCGTGTCGGCGGGCGCGCTGGCGCTGTCGCCGCCCGCGCTCGACTTCGGCCGCGCCGCGCTGGCGGCCGCGCATGCGCTCACCGTCACGCTCACCAACACCGCCAACACCACCATGCACCTCGCCTCCGTCGCCGGCACCACGCCTGACTTCCACGCATCCTTCTTCGAGTCCAAGGTACCTTTTTTGTATTACTTGGTCGAAAATGCCTTCGGCTCCTTGGGAGATGAGAGCCGGAGTATGTGGTGTTTCCACTAAAAACCACCCGACTGCCGACCAAAGACAGCCTTCGGGAAGAAAACAGGGTATAGGAGCTGTCCAGTTTTCCTCACAGAATGCAAAGTATCTACTAGTTTATTCTCCTATAATTCTTTTATGGTATAGGAGGCTAAGGATCAGGCAGATCGCTTTATACCGCCCGATGACAGCGGACACCCTCGACCTCATAGGAGTCTCATGACATATGCATTGTCGACCTTTATTGGAAAGGGATCTGGAGAAAGAGCGGATTGAGGGAGGAGTATTTTATAAGTAGATTAGAGGACTCCAGCAGCTACGCCTGCATTTTTTTTAAACTTACCCGTTTTGGCCGATCCCGTGGGAATATCGGGAAATTCCTTCTTAGTGCACCCCTACGGTCCCCAAGGAACATACATGACAAATTCCTGCACCCAATAGTTTCGGCTGTAGCGTGTCTGTCAGTCAGTCAGTAACGCAAGGATTTTATATATTAAGATGGGTAAAGACGGGGTGGGTTGCTTGAATACCCCTAGCAGCCCACCCTTTAGATACGTCTAAAGACGTATCTATTTTCCGTAGATTGTTATTGAATTATAATTAGTTATGAGCTATTGGGGTAGATATAAGTCCGTTAGCCTGAACCTGTCGGTGAATGCTTGATTACTTATTAATATGTTGAAGCATTATTGGCCATAGTGTATTTGAGTTCGTGTTGCTAATTGTTATATTACAAGAAACGTTTAACGTGGGTTTGTCCGTTTGAACAAATATATGCAGGTTGTAAAAAGACCCTTAACGAAAACTGAAACCCCATATTTTACCAATCACTATGAACCTTCTTTTGCTTTGGCATCATACCTGGGAAATAAATGGTTCAGGAGATATTGAGGCTCAAAGTTACTATGGATTTTTTGTAATTAGGTACAAAATCGATGCATTTACCCCGCCAACCTGTTCTATAGATGTCCTAAGCACCCATGGATTAGTAGGTATTTGGAAAATTGCCCGCGCGCATTTTTGCCACGTTTTGATAAAAGTGAATACTTAAAAAAAAGTCGTTTCCCATTTTATTTTTGCTTAGTATGACTTGGCATGATGTCCAAAACGAGTAGACTTCGGCTTGGTGATGGGTCTTGTGGCACCCTGTATATTTATAACGAACATAATAAAATACATTTATGTGAAACTTTAAAATTTCACAATCTGTACGCGGATTGTAAATAATACTGCTTTAACGAACGGCGTAGTAGATAATATTTTAACTGCTATAAATACAAAAAGCTTTAAGTTAATCCTTTTTCGCCATTTAAAAGAGAAAAGTTAATCTCCATTACAGTATTATTACGATGACTTTGTTAAACGTACTTATATGTATGTGTCAAAACATACAATAGTACTATATACTATACTCACTATACTCACATATAAATATATACATAGTTTATCAACAAACACATTCTTGTTCGCAAGTCAGTTCATCAAATTGTAGTAAAACGTAAAGTCATGCTTAGTTGACAATGTTGCCATCACTTGATCAAACACCCCCATAAAATATAAAAACCGATGTCAACGGTAGCCAGTCATGATGTCTTGTTGAAATTAAATGGGTGCATAGGGTTCCCACCAAGATCTTAGGGTCCCAAGCCAACCTCACCTGCAAGTGGTGCACCTGCCGATCAACGGACGAGGCTCTGGCAAACAAAACATCCCGATAAGCGGCAATAGGCTCGCCACCTATTACGTGGGATCAAAACCCTGGCGAAAAGTGGGCGTTTAATATGCCTCTGCCTGCCCCTTCGGGGAAACAAGCGTGAGTCTATGTATGTATGTATTAAATGATTGCCAAATGTAATGAATGACACCGGTTGTATTCTAACCGTTGTCATACGACACATAAACATAAACATTTACTAAGTGGATGCTCGTGGTCTTGTTGAGTGGTTCGTTCTGCCCACTCCGAATAAAAGTATTTAACATAGCTAGCTGGAGGGTATTCAGTACACTAGAATATTTATCATCATCGTCACAGCATTATCCCAGTTGCAGTACAAGACATTCCGAGGCTAACCAGATTTGTCAGAATATCTGCCAAGTCGAGCAAAAAAGCGGCACGGCATGGCATGGCATGACCGAGTCAATATATTTATTTAAAACATTAAAGATTTTAATGTTGCCGTGTGGTTGACGGCATAGAATACAAGTGTCACCACCCCCTATTTTCCTGTGGGTTACGACACCCACGGGAAGAGGCGACTAAGGGATAACACGATGCAAATACCATCTTTGCGTAGAGACGGAAAACTCGACATCAAACCCTATACGACTGCCTCGTTGGTCTCGCGGCATAAATGTGCGCGTGGGATCGGGAGGTCCCGGGTTCGATTCCTGGGTCGGGCAGTGTTATTGGGTTTTTCTGTCACGAAATTCTCAGTAGCAGCACGGTGGAAATGTGCCCGGTACGGCAATACGCCCCTTATTACGTGGGACTAAAGTATATCTGGCGAAAAGTGGGTGTAGAAATACACCTCTGCCTACCCCTTCGGGGATAAAAGGCGTGACGATATGTATGTATGTATTAAAGATTTTAATTAACCGACTTGGTATTACATGGATCTCACAACCTTTTACGGATGCGAGACTTGTTTTTTTTTGACAAGTATTGTTTATGACGACTGTCTAAGATCTTCATAATACCCGGGACCGACGGCATAACATTCTCTACAAGACAAGGGAAAGTCATAGTTAACAGTTGAATACGCACATAACTTCAAAAAGTCAGTGGTGCTGGCATGGCAATCTTTTTTTTATAGGCTCACGCCTGTATGTATCCCAGAAGGGGTAGGCGGAGGTGCAATATTGCACGCACATTTATAAGTCCCACGTAATCGGGGGAGAGCCTATTGCCCACATGGCATGGCACACCAGACTCCGTGCTGCTACTGAAAATTCGGAAAAACTCAGGAACACTTGCCCGACCCGGGAATCGAACCCGGGACCTCCGATCAGCAGTCGCATACGCTATCCACTAGACCACGGAGGCATGTGGTGGCATGGCAATCTGTTGGTATCTCCACTAGGCTATTGCTGCCTCCAAAGGCTTAAGCGTGAAAGAGTAACAAATATCCATTCATCTGTCGAACTATGCTCACAAGATTTCGTGTTTATAATAATGATAGTGCACACTGTGGTGGTGTAGTTGTAATCGTCTCGATAACACATAAAGAACCGCTCGTGCGATTATCTGATAACTGTTTCGTTCTGTACGTCACTGTTGAATAACTCTTTATTGCTGCTGATAACACTATTAACAGCGATAGCCTAGTGGGAATACCAACAGACTGCCATGCAGAGGGTATCGGGTTCGAATCCACGCGCACCAATGACTATTCGGAGTTATGTGCGTATTGAATTGTTAATCATCGCTTTTCCCGTGCATCGGGGAGCACGTTAAGCCGTCGGTCCCGGTCACAGAAATAAATAGTAATAGAATGGTGACACGGGCGTGGCGAGCATGCCAAACTATTGCACTATAGCGCATGTGTTTTCGAACGCATTCGCATTACGCATCGCGTCTCCCTTTCGCGCGCTCAGGAGGTAAAAAATCATTAAATTCGTTACGAATATGCCATATTGTGCAGTTTCTAATTGTAAATATAAAAGTGATGCAAAAAATATGGAAATGCCAGGCATTTCATATCACCAGTAAGTATTTAAATTGAGTAAAAGTTAAGATTATTGAGATTCAAACCAAGTGGGCTACTTTTACCATGTTTGTCTAATAAGAACATCATCGTTCATTTCTTCGTTATGTTAAATTTCCATTGCTTGAATTATACGATACTTGTTGACATATTTATGAAATAAACACGCAATGTACGGCGAGATACGCGATATTCACAAGATGCCAAAAACAATAACAAATCAGGGGCCACGGGTCAAATAAATAGATGTGATTGGTCAGCGCGCGCTAGGGATTGACGTTCGGTTTATGGTTACGTTTTAAATTTATCGATAAATAAAAGGAATTATAAAAAAATAAAAATAAATAAAATAAAATAAATATTAATTCGAAGTAATTATTATGTCTCTAGCTGTCTCTCTCTCTTTCTCTCTCTCTTATAGAAAGCAAGCATCATGTTGGTTCATGCTTTCTGATCACGAAAATGACATCTATTTGGGAATCCAAGATGGCGGACGAAACATTTTTAATAAAATTAATATGGGTATCATTTTCAGGGTTTTTATGGCTTCTGGTCACGAAAATGACATCTATTTGGGAATCCAAGATGGCGGACGGGACCTTTTTAATAAAATTAATATGGGTATCATTTTCGGGGTTTTTATGGATTCTGGTCACGAAAATGACATCTATTTGGGAATCCAAGATGGCGGACGGGACATTTTTAGTAAAATTAATATGGGTATAATTTTCGGGTTTTTTATGGATTCTGGTCACGAAAATGACATCTATTTGGGTATCCAAGATGGCGGCCGGGACATTTTTAATAAAATTAATCTGGGTATAATTTTTGGGGTTTCATGCTTTCTGATCACGAAAATGACATCTATTTGGGAATCCAAGATGGCGGACGGGACATCTTTGATCACGAAATAGATGGTGTTGTTGGATTCCCCATCCTTTTAAACATCGGAGACGATACCCATATTGATTTAAAAAAAATAACCATCCACCATCTTTGATCACGAAATAGATGGTGATTTTGAATTTCCCATTCCTTAAAATATCGGAGACGATACCCATATCGACTTTAAAAAAAATCCCGACTGCCACCTTTAATTTCCTATCCGTCATCTTTGATCACGAAATAGATGTTGTATTTAGATTATCCATCCCATAAATCATCGGAGACGATACCCATACTGATTTAAAAAAAAAATCCCTTCCACCAACTTTGATCACGAAACAGTAGTGTATTTGAATTCACCATCCCTTTTAACATCGCAGACGATACCAATATTGTTTTTTTTTTATTTTCCCATCCACCATCTTTGATTTCCCATCCGCCATATTTGATCACGAAATAGATGTTGTATTTCGATTCCCCACCCCTTAAAATATCGAAGGCGATACCCATATAGTGTTTTTTAAATTTTCTCATCCGCCATCTTTGATATCCCGTCCGCCATCTTGGATCACTAAATAAATTTCATATTATTTAATCAGCGTCCCGAAAATCTCGAAAACGATACCCATAAAGATTGTATCCTATTCGTTAAGCCTTTTTTTGCCTTTGACCCAACCCTCCCCCTTCTCGTTTGACCAAATTTATTATTTCTTTCTGGCCCCTAAAAGTTGTGGCGTAATTTTATATAGCCTATAGCCTTCCGGAATAACTAGGCTATCGTATACAAAAAGATTTTTTCAGATCCGACCGGTAGTTCCTGAGATTAGCACGTTCAAACAAACAAACTCTTCCGCTTTATTATATTAGTATAGATATTCTATCATCATCATCATCAGCCCTTTAAACTGTCCCACTGCTGGGCACGGGCCTCTTCTCACTATGAGAAGGGCAAGGCCATAGTCCACCACGCTGGCCAAGTGCGGATTGGCAGACTTCACATGTCTTTCGAGAACATTATGGAGAACTCTCAGACATGCAGGTTTCCTCACGATGTTTTCCTTCACCGTTTAGCAAGCGATAATTAACAATTTAATACGCACATAACTCCGAAAAGTCATCGGTGCGCGCCGAGGATTCGAACCTGAGACCCTCTGCGTAGCAGTCTGTCGGTCTCCCACTCGGCTATCGCTGCTTTTTGATATTCTATAATATAGTCAAAAGTTTTGTAAGATTTCAATGTAAGTAGATTTTTAACTAAATAAATACGTTTTATTTTTATAACAGTATACTTTAACCTAACTATTGATAATAAAACATTTTATATAAACAATAACATAATTTCATTTTCCACAGCTCTCACATCGATAATAATTTCTTAGTGTCTCCTCACTATTTATACGTCACTGTGGGCGGGGCTTGCTGAAATGTGGCACGCGCGAAATGTACGCGATGACGTGACATTCACCATTCTATTACTATTTATTTCTGTGGTCCCGGTTGTCACGAAGATCTTTGACAGTCGTTACAGGGCGTCAGTACCTTCTAAATAAACTGACACTAGTCTAAACCATGGAATATAGCTATCCCTTTGGGTTGCGCGTCAGACAGGCAGTCGCTTCGAGGAAAAGCTAATATGCAGTCAAATCCGGTTAGACTTTAAAGCGGACCCCGGGTTATAACTGGGATAACGCAAAGAGGATGATAAACACTTTTCTACACAAATATATAGACTCCTAGATTTGTCTGCGGGTTCTGCTGCGTAGCAATAAAGGTAGCCTATGTGCTTTCTAAAGGATAAGCTGTATTGCTTCAAAGTTTCTTTAAAACCTTTTTAGTAGTTTTGCGTGGATTAGTGACAGCCAGGATTGTTTTGTGTTGTAAGTAGTTGCAGATTTGCCAATTGATGGTACGCATATCGAGTAAAACGCCCGTTCGTCTTGTGGGTTCGACCCCCACAGGGAACTAATCCTAACAGATGATGTCTCCATCGCTCGGTGTTCTTGTGACCATTATTTGAAATTACCCATATTCCGATACAAGATTTACCTATTATTCATCACATCAGCCAAACGATGTCCACTGCTGGACATAGGCCTCCCCCAAGGTTCTCCACACAGACCGGTCTTGAGCCGCCCGCATCCAACCCCCTCCCGCGATCTTGACGAGATCGTCGGTC
The DNA here is from genome assembly GCA_944739405.2 of Euclidia mi. Taxonomy (NCBI): domain Eukaryota; kingdom Metazoa; phylum Arthropoda; class Insecta; order Lepidoptera; family Erebidae; genus Euclidia; species Euclidia mi. Next base: position 2,471,345 of record OX123195.2, on the reverse strand, counting down.
CACCTTGCGGGGGGCCTACCTCTGCTGCGTCGTCCGGTACGTGGCCGCCACTCCAGAACCTTTCTACCTATTATTATTTCAGAAAAAATACGTTTTATTTACCATAGATCAATAATATCCTTAATATTATGTGACTAGTAGTATAGATGCGGTCTGATTACTGTAGATTTAGATACTTTTCAGGTAAGTTGCAACAGTTCGACCTACATTTATACAGATTCCGATTTTAAGCGAGAGTTCCCTATGTGTTCTCGTTTTTATTTAGTTTTTACCGTCCTCTTCACATTAATAGTTTCCTCAACATAATGTACCTACCCAACCAACAATAAATTTTATCCTGTCCGTTGTTATTTATAATTTGATCATACGACAACTTGGTATAAATATTATGAAATATTGATGGTTTTATCCTTTTATGTCTGTCTTGTTGGTCCAGACGCTTCTCTTTTGTATACTTTTGACACTGCCTGGCTTCTCACACATTGTAATTAGCTTTTCAATATCTCCTGTATAAAAATCTGGCAATTTTTGTGTGCAACAACTAACGAATTGTAAGTGCAATACGTATATTCAGAGGGCCTTATCTTCTCAGAATTCTTTATTATTCTTATATTTTTGTTAAACAATAATTCATTTGTATGGCAGTAACACCGCGATAACCTGTGTAGAGTAACGTCCGAGTGCGAGTGCTGATAAACAAATAATTATGGTCTTTATGAGCTTTTGAGCGGACGCATCGTTTAATCATAAGCGGTACCCCAGGGGTTATAAGTTTGCGTGTGTTTTAATAACTCTGCTAATGCTATAGAAGGAAGGAAGAACCCCTTCTTCTTTCCCTCTATAGCTAGGTTAAAGCCTTGGAGATAGTAGCAGTGAGTGGAGTACATCGCCGGTCTATCTCAGGCATGAGAATGACTACCCCGTTCGTATTTATAAAATACTTAGTTTGTCAATAATTCTCCCCATCTAAAAGTAAATAAATGAAATATAATTTATTTTATTCATTTGATATTACTACTAGTTTGTTACGCGTTATGTAGTCGGGTTGCGGTGAGCAGAGCGACCACATCGAGGCTGCAAGCGATCCCCCCCCGTGGGATCTCCACCTTGTCGTGGTGGGGGGGCTCAGTAACCGTGGATTGGTCACCCGCGGTGAAGCTAAGAGGGATCCAGGAGGGGACGCTCCGCGTGGGCTTGGAGGGGCCTGCGCAGGATGCGTCCAACGGTGCGGGTGCGGGGGACAGTTCTGTCTGTCCCTCGCAGCCGGGCGCGGTCGCGGGAGGAGAGGCGTGTCGGTGTTGCGTTGCCGCGCGCCCTATCTCCCGCGACCAAATGGGGGCGCACCATTCGATGCGTCGCGGTGGGGCCGCAGAGGAAGAGGAGATGCGGTGTTGCGTTGCCGTCCTCCCTATCCTCTGCGGCCGCTGGGCGTTTTGGCGGCGGAGTCCAACACCTTAATCCGTCGCCAGGGGGGTTTTGTTCGGGGCCCACCTGACCATCTGGCGGGCCAATACCCGTCGGAGGGTGGCGACGCGTGCTTTGGTGATGCCCCACCCTCCGACACACGGGTACATGGCGGAAGTCGAGGTGGTTTTTAGTGGAAACACCACATACTCCGGCTCTTATTTCCCCCAAGAGTCGGAGATCCGAAGGGATTTTCCACCTCGTAAAAAAAAAAAAAAAAAAAAGGCTGCAAGCGATACGCGCCCTCGCCCCCTGCCCTTACGTTTAATGTGTGACAACCAGATAACACGCCAAGATACCACACAACTTACCATATCTGAATTATCGTTATTGCCCGGTTTATAAAATTTTACACACGACATAAGTAGGTGTCCTTCAAATTCCGAAGAGTTTGAGTTTATGAAAGTTACTTTTATGCCACAGGTAACACGTTTTCTATAATATGTTTTCATATAAAAAACGTGTTACCTGTGGCAACAAAACAGATTATATTTTAAAACTTGTTATCACTACTCAAACTTCACTAATAAAAAAACTGTGTTGCGAGCAATTTTACAAACATCAACAATATTCACAAAGCACACCATAAAAATTGTGTTTTGACCCCGGCGCAGTTCTAATTTAACCAATGCGGCCACTTTAAGCACACGTCATACGTGCATAACTTACCTGATAGTATACTATGTATATTCGTAGGTAGCTCAAATATATATATGCTACAATAGTCGAGACTATCATTGTCCGTGTGGTGACGTATTAAGAATACGGAATGTCAGCACCCCATATCATCCCATGGGTGTCGTAAGAGCCGACAGAGGGAGCATATTATGCAGAGAACACCACTGTAAGAGATAGAAACCTTGATACAAACCCTATACCAACCCGTTTGGCCAGCGTGGTATAGTAGGCCAATTCCTACTTTCAAAGGAGAGGCCTAGTCCAGCAGTGGACTGTTAAAGGCTGATGATAGATAGTCGAGACCAACAATGAATGTAGTTTTCTTCATCTACTCTTTTCCGCCTACGGTACGGGTAAAAAAAACATGTTGTACACATTGAAAGGTTGTGTAATTGCAATCTGCCTTAAAGGAAGTACATCCGAGAGTTAACCTTGTTTCAAATGAAATCCCAAGCTTCAGAGGCAATCCGGTGCAACCTTATTTTATTTCGATATTTGAGCGATAAGCTATAAATAGCTGTTTCCCGTGTGTCGCTCTTGCTCAAATTCGTTGGATTCGAGTGATCACTTTTATTGATTTGTCCAAAAATATGTTTCGGGTTGTAAGTTGTAACCTTCAGATTTTCGGTTCGAATTAAGGTTTTAATCAATCTGACCTGATGGGATTTATAAGACAAGCAATGGCAAAGACCGTGTCCGTGGCCAGTCCGTGTGGTGACGGATTAAGAATACGGAATGTCACCACCCCATATAGTCCGTGTGGCGACGGATTAAGAATACGGAATGTCACCACCCCATATCATTCCATGGGTGTCGTAAGAGCCGACGGAGGGAGCATATTATGCAGAGAACAGCACTGTAAGAGAAGAAAAACTTGATGCAACCTCTCAAAGGAGAGGCCTAGTCCAGCAGTGGACTGTTAAAGGCTGATGATGATGATGAATGGTAAAGAAGTACCTATATGCACACGACGTCGGTCTCGATACATGTTGGTGAACTGTGGATGTAAAATACCTCTTTACTACTTACTTTCGGAGAAAAGCCCATCGCCGGCTAGATGGTCTTGCAAGACTTGCATCGTGACGGAATTACTGTGCTCAATACCATTCAGATTTTACCAGTATGTAGATATATGAAATATCGAAATCAGTGGTGTACCATCGGAGAACCCTATATCCTGCACTGGACTAAGGCACGCTGATGATGATGATATTAAATACGATCATATCCTGTTACTTTCAATGTATCCGTTAGCCTAGACTTCGTGGCACTGTAGATGATATTCTACAATCAATGAGTATGATCAATTAGCAATACATAATTTCCTTAGGTACACAGAACGGTTTATAATTAAGTGAAACAGACACACCTATACTGTAGTGACGCAGTACAACCGGTCCGACTACAAGCATTGTTTTTTTGCGTCTTCTATCACGGCTAGCTAGTGATGCGGCGAGATACCGATCTATAAATAGACTATCGACAAACCGGCAGTAACGCGAATATCGACATGATTATCAATATATCGACTTTGTATGTGGAAGGCAGTGTTATTGTTCTTTGGATCAATTATAATTTATTTATTGAAATTATTGTTTTCGTAAGATAGCAGGTGAACTAATGTTTTCTTTGTTTCTACCGAGTGATCCTTTAATGTCTTCATATTATTTCAATAATTTACTTGTACTATTGCTTGCCTTTATTTATCTACTAAATGTTGGTAATATCTAAAATTGGTGGTAGACTTAATACTAAGTCTGAATTATATCGGGGCCCAAATCAATTCTTGAATAGTGTCCTTAACTAGCGCTTCAAAGACCCCCAGTAGTGCCCTGTATCCTCACTGGCTGTAGAAGAACAGTATCGATATTCGTTAATTGGGGGAGAGCGACGCGACGTATGTAGCTAGATTATCGTGTGATCGATAACGAGTTTATCGAGGTGCGGTCATGCCTGGCCACTACCGGGTTAGTTAATGTGAGATAATATCCCAGCGAGGCGCGATCGTGCTCCGTGCACGCGCCGCTAATTACTCAAGGACACGGTTTGTGCCACAACACTACTTTTACTTTTATTGTCTACAAAAATGTCTGTTTTAGGTGCTACTTTGTTGGTAGTTTGGTACGTTCGTACTTTCGTTGCGGATAGATGTGATGACTTTAAGTGTACTTTTTCCTTATTGGTTTAATTTTAATGGAATAGGGTAGTTTCCAGGGTCAAAATAATTACATTTTATTTAGTCCGTATTTTAGATTATAAAAAAATATTGGACACGTATTTTTTCTTTTTTCGATTAAATAAAAAATAACAAAGATATAGCCCATTAAAATTACGTGTGACGTCATCTAGTGCTAAAAAATGCAGCACGGCGTGACGTTATACGTAACTTTAATGAGCTATATCTTGGTCATTTTCGGTATAATTTACAAATAAAAAAATACGTATCGCTTGTTTTTGAATAATCTAAAGGACGGACTTATAATTTTTTTTGTCAACTAGCCTATTGATGTCGACACGAATTGTAGTCATTTGAAATGAAGAGCTTTAGAGGCCTTAAGTGTAGATGGTTTTGTGTATGATAAGCACTAAATCTTCGCAGGAACACCACCAACGCAGCCACATTAGGTTGTGACCAATGTAAAAAAATGACATGCTATAATAGAAGTAGCAGTGCTGATTCTATACAAGTCATTACTATTGTGACAACGAAGAAATTTCAAGGTTATAAGACCGTTCCCATTGCAGGAACGTAAAGGATTGTTAGACACCGAATTTTTTGAGGCAACAGAAGGAAATACGTCTTCTTGCCTCATTCATGAATAAACCAACATTCCATGACGTTCTAATCGTCTTCACAAAGATCGAACTGATCGAAGTAATACACAAAACGATGACCATTAACTCGAACTCGGTTCATTAATATCTTCAATGTTATTACTGATAATAAGTCTATTTATATTGCAGGAGAGTTAAACATATTGACATTTTATTTACGTATGATTGTGTGAGCTACCGCAGGGTGGCGCCGGCGGCTGCTGTGTGTTATCTGTGGGGAACGATGACGTTTGTGAGGTAGGGGAACGTAAGGCGCGTTGCACATTTCAAATAATATTTGCAGCACACACGCACATACGAATAACAATTATATTATAATTAATTTTGGCACGTTTAAAAATGAGAGCAATGTCTTTAATCGTTTCAGTGCAAAATCTCATGCGCTTCGTCATAATTATGTGCGTCGGCCCTAATGATACTTAGTTACTTACTTCACGCTACCGTTTTTGAGTGGCTAATTTAATACTGAACTAGACTTTTTTTTTATAGACTCACGCCTGTATCCCCGAAGGGGTAGGCAGGGGTGTAATATTACACCCCCTTTACGCCATGAATTTTTAGGTCCCACTTAATAGGGGGCGAGCCTATTGCCGTTACTGAGCACATCACCAGACTCCGTGCTGCTACTGAGAATTCGGAAAAACCCAGTAACACTTTTGCCTGACTCGGGAATTGAACCCGGGGCCTTCGATCAGCAGTCGCATACGCTATCCACTGGACCACGGACGCAGTCAGTGAAATAGACTATATATATATGATCATTTTCGTAGTTGCTCCAATTATAGTTGCTTTTCTTGTTACACTGTATTTTATGTTATTTAAGTTACAGTACATAACCATCATACAATTTTGCGTGTTGCAGAAAGCTACAAAAACTGCTGAATAATTATAATGAAACAAAATGATTTCCACCAAATTCAGTCAGTTTCCAAGGGCTCTTGCCATTGATCAAGCATTTATTTATGAACCACAGCTTTTATTCCAATGTTTTTTAGGAAACTCGTGGGCACCGTCGCGTCGTCACAAATAAACGTTATCGCTATTTTGGTCTATTTACCTTTTCGCTGAACATGTCAGGATGACATACGGTAGCGTCACCGCAAACATGTCCACCTGACAGCCGAGATTGAAACCACTCACCGCAAATGTACACACATACACACACATACCCACATACATATACCTACCTACATGTATGTGTGTTGACAGTCACATCACATAACGATTGCGCAATATTTACACACCTCAACTGGTGTTAAGTAATTTCGCATGTGCGCGCCTGAAATCCGCCGACTTGTGTATTGTTGGATCATCCTTTAACTTAAATATGATAATATAGACCTATTTTGAACCTAACCTAATTCTGGACGCTCCAAAAACTCTACGAAGTTTTTAATAAACATAAAATACTCTATTGGTCCTTTCATCTGTAGTATTTATTGTTGCGGCATAGAAAATGATCCTCAATGCGAAATAGCTAGTAACCACGTGGACATGGCTAAAAGACTCGAGAGGTCTTAGAAAGGATTTTTTTTCGAAGCAAGTGTCATGGTGTCCTTATTTATAGTAAAAAAGGGAAAACATTAACCTTGCCTAGCAATAACTTCCTCGTGTAGATGAGCCATAAGCCAGTTTACATCGTCAGTCAAAAATACATCGTTTAATAACACACTGTTGACACAATACTAGACTTTGTTGGCCCAGTGATGATGTCAGAGCGATATGTTGCCTACGAAACTGCCTGTCCAAGGTTCACCATGAGATAGTAACAACTCCTTATTCTATTTATTTGCTAGGTATCTGTTACTGTGTAAGAATTACAGTCTTTCGCAGGCGATTGCTGAACTTAGGTCTCTGCGGGTCGGTATAGGATTTGATGTTAAGTTTGGATTCTCTTCGCAAATATACACTTTGCTTCAGGATATTTCCCTGAGTCGTCTCTTACGACACCCACCGAATGTATTGGGATAGTGAGACATTGTATTCTTAATCTGTCACCACACTGCTAAGTTCTCTGTAGTAGTCTTTCGTAGGCAGAAACTACGGACCACCTGAGATTATGTCCTACGGAAAGTGCGCTATGTCCTATTATGGCAATATCCCTGGCCCCAATTACGTAAGACCTGATAGTTGTATTACGGGTGCATCAGTGGCTAACCCTCCGGGGACGTGTGGCGGCGTGAAGCAGTGCGCTATTAATAACGAACAAGTGATATTGTTAAGTACATAGCAACTGGTGGAAAAAGTGGGTCACACCCCCGCCAAGCTCTGTTTACTTAGTTACAATACATGTTGCCGTCGTTACATAAAAGTAAGATAATATTTAAAGTAACTATACACGCTATGTACTAGCTTCTGCCCGCTGCTTCGCTTGCATGAATATCGAATTTCAATAACTTAAAAAGTTTCATACAGCCTCTGACCCCTTTTATCCCTTCATCTTATCTCATCTTAGAAAGGGAATATCCAAAAATCCTTAGCCTTCAGAGCTGCCCTCCGCACCCAAGGAATAAATAAATATTATTATAAATGCCAAATTTCAGCGTTTTTTCGCCTGGCGGTACGCCTGTGCGTTGTTTGGTCAGTCGTCATCGGCAGAGAGTGTATCTAAAGGTTTCACAGAAATAGCTATATAAAACTTCCTAAAAAAAATCCAGATACCTTAAAAGTACCTAAAGCGCTTTCCTTTTATTTACATACGAGGGGAGTTCAATGTATTCTCGGTATCGAGGTGATATACTAATGATAAGGGTAATTTAATTATCTCATTAGTTAATGACACTCTTTGAGGGTATAAATACATAATTTCATTTAATTGCCACCATTAGTATTCAAGATATCATTGCGAAAAGACAACTATGATGACTGATTCGACAATGATGAAAAAAATCGAGCATCGTGCAGTGATAAAATTCCTCACAAAACAAGGAAAAACTCAAAAAATTATCCATGAAGAAATGGTGGCTGTTTACCAAGATTCTGCGCCTTCATTATCTACAATTCGGAAGTGGTCAAGTGAGTTGAAACGGGGTAGAGAGAGCATTGAAGACGACCCCCGCGCTGGTGGGCCAATTTGTGCCGCTACTGAAGAAAACGTCAAATTAGTCGAAAACTTGTACTTGAAGATGCCTGTGTAAGAGTGAAAACATTAGCAGAAATGACTAAGCTATCCGTGGGTACCATTCACACAATCCTTCATGAGCGCCTGAATTTGTCAAAGGTCAGTGCAAGATGGGTGCCGCGAATGCTCACCGCGCTACAGAAACAAGTGCGAGTTGACTGTTGTAAGGAGTTTTTGGACCTCTGTGGTGAAAATCCGCAAAGTATTTTCGATCAGATAGTTACTGGTGATGAAACGTGGGTTCATCACTATGACCCTGAGAGCAAGCAAGAGTCTATGCAGTGGCACAAAAAAGGATCAGACCCGCCGAAGAAGTTCAAAGTCACTCCGTCCGCAGGAAAGCTCATGGCCACGGTGTTTTGGGATTCTAAGGGAATCTTGCTAATCGAGTACACAAAAAAAGCACCACCCTGCGTAATTTAAAGGAGGCAATTAAAGAAAAAAGACGTGGAAAATTAACCGCAGGTGTGTTGCTGCTTCACGACAACGCGCCGGTTCACAAGGCGCCTTGCCCAGGCTGCTGTGCCGGAGTACGGATTTGAAGAAATCAATCATCCACCCTACAGTCCGGACCTGCCCCCTAGTGATTATTATCTATTCCCTAAATCTTAAAAAAGACCTTCGTGGAAAGCATTTTTCTGACGATGAAGAGTTGAAGGGAGCAATAAACGAACATTTTTCGGGCCATGAAGAAAAATATTTTTCAGAGGGAATTGAAAAGTTACTTTCACGAACAAATAAATGTATTGAGATGTTAGGGGAGTATATTGAAAAATTAAATTTATTCAGAATTTTCCGCCTTTTCCTTCATACCTATACCGAGAATACATTGAACTCCCCTCGTAGATACGAAAAAGCAAAGGAAATAATATGTACATCTGGTACATACTGTACATATTTATTAATTTAATTTACACTCTCACACCGTAACACGTGGTATCTAATTACAACTCACAATCTAAATATAAACTACATATGAACTTATACTATATTGATAACATCGCTGATATTATTGCACAAAAATCGTCAGTACATTTTGATTTACACTTGCACTTAGAAATAAAGTTTTGGATCTAGGCCGAGTTCCTTATTCTTTTGAATGATAATAAATTTAACACTGAAGATGATAATTGTGACGTTTTTGCACAAAGAAAACTTCTAATAATCCTTTGTCTCCTATATAAGTATCAACAACTTCGTATATCCGTATTTCCCCGACTTAACATCACTGTGATTTGTGCCTGGACACTGAACTACTTTTCTCGTTTGAAGAGTCAAAAACGTGGCCCTCTGAGCCCTGCTTTTACAAACCTATGGTTATCATTTACCACGTGTGGTGTCTAAATAATATTCACTCTAAGCATGGTCAACGATGTGTTAAAGTTTCTCCATTATTTAATAACTAGAATTGTTAAGTGTCGATCGGAAGTAGCATATAATCGCTCGTTAGTTTTTTCATGTTTTTGCATATTTAACGTTTGAACGGTAACACAACATTTGCATTCGTGGAACCGCATATTTCCTGATGCGGTTAGTTTTTTGACATGTTATCTGCCTGACATTTAAGTTATTATCAAAATTATTTCACATATTCACACACAATACCATTGTGATATTGTTTACTATTGTTACATCTCATAAAAACCGCTTGTCTCTTGATAGTGCAAAAGTTAAAAAAAACATAAGTACTTTGATTTCGATGTTAGTTTCTTCAAGTATCACCTTCAAAATTTACGATTTGCTATGGCAGATAAAAATTCTGTAAGCTTAATCTGTCCTTTAGTGGAATGGCAAAACTTCTGTTCCTACTTGAACAACCTAAAAGCTGGCAGTTTATTTGTCCATAAACTGCTTATCATAAGTATCATAACTCAATATAAACGATTATCTCCATAACAAAATAATGACAGCTAAATCCTTCCATATCGGTGACATCTTCATGCTCTACCTATACAACTATAAGGAGCATATACCCATACATTAGTCATACCATAGAGCATAGATATTTATATAGAGGCGCATTCCTTATGGGCGCTCTGTAGACAAAGTTTCTGTGATCCAAGTGGCCCATATTGTCGCTTGGCGGCGTGGTAGTCACGCTATGACAGCTGTCTCTACGAGTGCAAGAGAGACGAACGTTTCTCCTATGTATCTTAACTACGAGAGCAAGAGAGACGGAGAACGACGTCAGCGCCGCCAACTACGAACTACACTGACGTGATGACGCCAATACGCCAATTGGAATCGGCACACGAAATCCTTAAGAAATACGCTTCTATTATGTAAATCTGTATTAATTGGTCATACTAACATGGCTAAGACGTGTGTTGTCATAGCAATATTGGAATAAGCCGAGAGCGATCTGCGCGGAGATTTGACAGACACGTCACCTTGTTTTGTACTGAACTACTGACGCGCGCGCACTTGAAAACTAACATGTCGGTAATTAGTCACTAATTACTCTTGTTGCTCTATTATCGATGTTTTTTGCACAAGTTTGAATGCTCAGACAATAACAACTTATTTGCATTTTGGCCATTATCAGTGCAGTGACGAAATTCGTGTTTCTGATCTTGTTTATGCAACTACTTTACGTTTATTTAATTCCTGAATTGTATATGCAAGCGATATATCTTATTCCACACAAAAAGTTTTAAATAAATCGTTTATAGATCGGTACAGTAAGTAATTGGTTTGCGCACACATATAAATTACCTCAAAAGCTCAACCAGTTTCGTTCTGACGCACGGGCAATAGTTGTCGTATACTTACTTCAAAATGTCAAGGTATTGCCAGGTATACGCAAAGATACTAAAACTGGCATATTAGTTGGTCTGTGGATATGTTTAATTTGTATTTTTTTGGGTTGGGTTTAAGTTGATTGTGACACGGAACTAATAATTATGATTTATGATGCATGGAGGTTCCACTAAATATTGGATAATCTGTCAGTTGTGGATGGTGAAATCCATAGAGTATTCTTTTACTTTACCATATTCCTCTCGTTGAGGTTATTTCGTCTTCACACTTACGAATTTCATGATCGCATTGTTTACCTGAGCGCTGAAACACAGAGCGTTTTTGGCACCGTATGCTAATGAAACTGTTATGAATTATGGCATGTGTGTAGGTGATGTAGGTATAACGCGAATATGCGCATATTGTGCGCGACAACGTAAATATGTCATCATCGGGTGTGCGATGCGGCGACATTTCTAGTTCATCACTCGGTATGTGCTCGGATAAAGCTGATTCCATCGGCGAAGTGTAGATTGAATAGGAAATGAAGAGAAAAACATTCTTGTTTTTCTAGAAAATTAATGTTGCGTTGAGACTCTTTAAACCGGTAGTCAATATATTTTTGTGACTGAATCATTAAGATACCTCTGTCAAGAAAAGTATTCCAATCCTCTCCTCATAACTACTACGACTGACTAAGAGTATGTGCTGCTAGCTTTTTAGCTTTTAAAAATTAGACATTTAATAAATTCTCCTATTCAGTAGTGTGGTTGCCAATATTAACATCGGCACATTCAAGAGTGGGCAGTCACGCGTATCGTTTTAATGACGTCGGCGTCGCCGCGTTGTCTTGTGCACAATACCTGCTGCTCGCTTGACCGACCGATCTATGGACATAGTTACTTTACTTACGTCATCCAAACATCAATCAATTAGAATGTGATATTTTTTGTGTGTGAATATTACGTCCGTAGTAGGGAAATATCTTATGTCTCGGGGGAGTTTACCAACGGACAGCGAAAAAGAACAGCCCGACCCAAAACAACAATTTCAAAAACACGCATGGTGTTGTCCCGTGTGAGGATGGAACCTACAACACTCTGGCAGTGTTATTGGTGAGGCGGTCGCTTAAACCACTACGCCAACCGTACAATCAATAATTTAATTGAGAAGTTGAAATTATACGATGATATAGCTTTAAACTCCCAGTATCTAAAGATAGCTAGGTCAGCGTTAGTGTGTTTAATGTTCGGGTTTGCTTGCACAGGTCACATACTGTAGATAAACACAGGAGAGGTATCGCACCCGCTTCCGGCGCGACGCTGACGAGATAAATTTTATTAACGTAGGTCGCTTCATGACCTAAAGCTTTGTGCTAGATCGTAATGATATACCTAATTGTTTTCCAGGCAAGAGACGCTTCCACCCTGCAATAGATGTATCAAACAAGGGAGCAAAAAAATAGTGATCCATTTATGTTTTTGGACATGATTGCAATCACACGAAATGTTGATGATTATTGCATCAAAGTCTGGGATCCCTAATGCGATATTTTATAGTAATTAGGAAAATTTTAATCGGCAAGACGGTGCTGCACGCGAACTAAGTTGTCTGTTCGTTTTGCACACAACTGATATAATTAAAGTCGACTGGCGATCCACCCCGGCGCGCGGCGTCGCACATTTCCTATATTAAGTAAAAAATATCTAGATCTCAGTGAAAATCGTATCAAACGATAGTCCAACGTATGATTTAATAAGTCTACCTAAATAAGTTACCTACCTAAAAGTTATGCCCACGACTTTTTCGTTGATTTTAACAAATACTCATCAATCGTAGCTCCAGGTAGATAGATCTTTTTAAGAAGCGTAATATAAATTTACTCTCATACAACAGAAGGTAATTTAAAAAAAAAAATCTTCTTTATTAATCTTTTTTATTTTTAGTTTTTGTTGTTATGGCGGCAACGGAAATACATAATTTGTGAAAATTTCAGCTTTCTAACTATCACGGTTTATGAGATACAACCTGGTGACAAACATACGGACAGACAGACAGATAGCGGAGGCTTAGTAATAGAGTCCCGTTTTTACCTTTTAGGTACGGATCCGTAAAAATTGTATTCATACGAGTAAGACTTGCTGTTATTGCAGTCTATTACCTAATTTGACATTAAACTGAATGATTGACACACATTTTCAAGTCAATAGCATGTTCAAGGTAGTAGAGCCTTGCTGATTTCAGCATGAATGGGCCGGCTCGACCGGGGAAGTACTACCCTCTCACAGAAAATCGACGTAAAGTAACAGTACCTAAACTGTTGCGTTTCGTTCGGTGAGTGATAGTGCCGGAGGCCCTAACCCCTTTTCCTTTTCCCTTTTCCCACTCCTCATCCTATTCCTTTTCCCAACCCCAAGGGGCGGCAACGCACTAGTGACTCCTGTGGTGTTGCTTGTATCCATGGGTGGCGGTAATTGCTTACCATCAGGCGATCCGTCTGCTCGTTTGCCGCCTATCTACTATAAAAAAAAAATGCATATTGTTGGATCCTGTATGTGTGTGTACGCGATACTTGACCGGTAGCAACAGTGTGCTCGTTGTGGTGGATATGTATGTGTATGAGCGCAGACGACCCGCCGCCCCCGCCGTTATCACTGACGCAACTGTTACGCTACCGGTTATCAACAGCTTCATCATTCATCATGCCTGTATCATGTTCTTTGCACATTGTCATGGCTAGCGGAGTGGTTATCACACTTGACGCGTACACGGTTTTTGTATGCATGTTTGAAACATCTTCTGTGATATAAAATTAATCTCTGTAATACGGAATACTTGCTTGACGCAAAACATTTTGTAAGAAAGGCTCTGCAATAATATTGGTATTCAGGGTATCACCCTTGATTAATACCTAATGGTAAAACCTAGTTAGCATTAGCATGTAATTGGTAATGCGTCTCAAGCATTCTACAAAATGTTCTTTGAGTTTTTACGTCTTAACTTCACGTTCTGTCATTTCACACTTGGTCAACCAAAAATAAACGAATGCATACCCAACTCATTGAAAAGTTGTGAATAAACTCTCTTCAATAACGCGACAGTTTAAAAATAGGACTGACATTTATTGCACTACATAATTGCTCCCGTGGCAAAGACTTTAACTTTCTTTTCGAATTGGTGTTTGGCCAACTCTAGTGTCGCAGTTTGTAGACAGCCCGATGACCTCCTATATGATGTAACGATTCTTTTCCTTTTAACTTGTTTGTGAGTGAACGCCGGCTTTTCTTGGTAATCTTAACGCAGCGTTTCTCAAAGTGTGCTCCGCGGAGACCCAGGGCTCCGCGAAGCATCTCTAGGGACTCCACGAAGACGTATGTCAGTAAAATTAATGGTTTTAAAGTACAAGCAAGACTCGGCTTTGTTTTATCTTAGGGCTCCGCCACATATATGGTTACCCAAAACGGTAAGGTCGGTAGTGAGAGATATTTTTTTTTATTTATCTTAAAAAAGACAACTCCCGCACTAGGACTAAATCCTGTGTCGCGGGGGACTTTACAAACATACAAATAACGGACACAATGAACACCCAAACTCGAAACAACAATTTATGGATCACACAAAGTGTTGTCGCGTGTGGGGATCGAACCCACAACACTGCGACGCAGTGTCAAGCGGCGAGGCGACCGCATATATATTATATCTAAAGAGAGTCGAAGGGAGTTATTCTCTACGACCTGATCTGAGCGTTCTTGCGTAAATAAATGCGCCTGGAAGAGTTGGTAAGCGCCCGTTTTATTTCAGAGGATGGCAATATTGGGAAGTAGGTACCGTTACTGAAGACTCCTGTGCTGTCAGTCTAGTCTATGTTACTGTTAGGTAATAGCTTAATGTGTGAGCTGTACTGATCTTCATTATGTAAAACGTATTACATGATTACTTTGTGTCAGTGCGACGTGAGGACAAATAATGTCAAAGGATATTAATAATACATTTATTATGAGTAATGATTCGTGGTCGTGCCACATTGGGCCACGTATACTGGTTGTGAGGATAATAGTGAGCTAACACTGGTCAATGTTACATTATAGACCTTAATAGACTGATGTTTTAAGGTCTTTACTATCACCCATTTAATCAGCATCAATGTCATCATTCTCCTAGTGCTATTCCAATTACGAACCAGGGCCCGCGTCTTGAAGCACAGGATCAGCTTGATACTATCACTACCATAAACGAAATGACCAAAATCAGTAGTTGAGAATCAACAAAGTCAACTCTTCCGTCTCACACATTTTCTTATCGATTCGATCGGGTCGCTAGAGATGACTCTAAAAATAAGGACAAACAAAGACCGGGAAGCGATGTCTAAAATATTTTTGACACTTTTTTACAATAAGAGTAAACAAACATCTGAGTCCCATCGTATACCCTTGCGCATTGTAGACCCTACAAAACATTTCGAACCTTTTTATCAGCCCCATTCAAAAATAACTCAGGTACGTCTTAACGGTACCGTCACAGCTTGTCGCAGTCTACTGCTGGACTCTAGGCCTCTCCTAATTTTCGTCACAATGGCATTGTAAGTCAAAAGGGGGATGCGTGGAGTGTAGAACGTCGAAACAATGGTCTTACGTTTTAACTGAAGGGAGATGGAGAGTCCGCGAGTCTGCGTCTATGCACTCGCAGTGTCGTTTCTATTAGTAGCGTGTGTGTCGCCCTTACCGATGCCACAGCTGACCCGCTTCCACGAATATCTTGAGGTGGGCAACCCCGACGCTTCCGCGTCACGCTTCATGTATTAATAGCGCCCTTGGTATTTATAACCATCGAGTCTCCTCGACCGCGCAGCATGCACACGAAACGAGATACAACATATTATGATAAACAATGTCAATATGTACACCATTATTGTAATTGTATGTACGTAGTTCAAGCGGCACTTATCTAGTATAGACTGATCTGTGCTCATTTGGTTAGTGTATGCAGTCATAGCTCAGCTTATGATGGTAGTATGCAGTTTCAATTTGTCGCCAGTCTACATCGGCTACGAGTGCTACGACATATATTCTCTAACGATTACGCAATTATTTTTACATTATAATTAAAAGTCTTGAGGTTTTCCTCTGTTTGTTTTTATGTTTTGCGGTTGTGACACTGACTCTAACTAGTCGATATGGGGCCAACATTGGTAGGACTCTGTGAGAACACAAATTCGGAGACTCCCACTCGAATTAAGTAATTAAATTATTAGTACTTAATGTCAATTACATTATGTCACTAAATACACAATACGTGCTGGGATTGCCGTGACAGCCACTCGAACGTTTATGGCTACCATGTTGACACCAAATTAATCCAAATCACCAAATATTAGAGGTACCTATATCCTTCTAGCTCTTATGGGTCACAAAAACCTAAGAAGCCTAACCTATCATACCCTAGTCTTCAGAAATTTAAGCTTCAAGCAATTTCAACTTACCTATTTACCAAATCCAAAGCAAAGAGCTCAGATATTTACATAGAGGCGCATTTCATATGGGCACTTTGTAGACAAACTTTTGACAACAAATTGCCGCTTGGCGGCGTGGCAGTCGCGCTGCGGCAGCTGTCTCTCTCCTCCAGTGTATCTTAACTACGAGAGCAAGAGAGACGGAGAACGACGCCAGCGCCGCCAACGGCGCCATCTACGAACTAAACTGGAAACAGTCCCCACTTGGAATCGGCACACGAAATCCTTAAAAACTGCGCTTCTATGTAAATCTGTATTCATTGTCCAAAGCATCCTAAAAGAATGCATAATTAATTTATAGTTGATCAAGTTATTTTACCTACTGGGGACTGACTTAACTCACATCTGTGAGAGATCTTCGGTACAGTCACGATTGACACAGTGAGATGTGATTTTTTGTAAGCAGACCTTGCCGAAAATGGGCATGACTGCGAACGACGTTGTTATCCTCGCGACCCGATATGGACTGTATTGCATCACGGGCCGAGGTTTTAAAATAGTATACCTTATAATATTGTAGTAGTGTACATAATAATATGTACTCAAAAAGTAAGTAAATAAATAATTTTGCTCTCCCAACTTGGTTCTTGACAAACGTTCAAAGCACCAGAAACTCAGAAACCGGCGAGCATGTATGTATAAAAAGAGTAATGAATGTAGAGGAAACGCGTGAGGTTTGTAAGCTCTCTGTAAAAAAGCGTGAGTAAATGTATGCAAGTGCATTTCAACTTCTACGTTGATTAATGCATTAAATACCTTAACCTCTCTGCGACGAGTGTTAAAATGACGAAATGAGCGCAGATAAAATGTTGTAAACAAAATAAAGTGAGATAAAACGGTAGAGAATTCTATAAATATTATCATGTTCATTATTATTTATGAAGTGATCTCGTCGGCAATGAGAGCGACATAAGGCGACGCCGCGAAATACGCTTAGTCGTTTGCAGTTTTCGTTGCTGCCCATAGATTATATTACTTTTTTTATCGTAATAGGTGACAAACGAGCAGACGGATTGACTGATGGTAAGCAATTACCGCCGCCTATGGAGACAAGCAACACCACAGGAGTGACAAGTGCGTTGCCGTCCCTTGGGGTAAGGAAAAGGGATAGGATAAGGAGTGGGATGAGGGAGAAGGAATAAGGGATAAGGCCTCCGGCACTCTCACTCACCGAACGAAACGCAATAATTTAGCTACTGTTACTTTACTTAGATTTTCTGTGAGAGGGTAGTACTTCCCCGGTCGAGCCGGCCTATTCATGCTGAAATCAGCAAGGCTCTACTACCCTGTGCTACCTACTAAACCTACCTACTACTTGTCTGTAGTTTGATACCACTGCCTAGTACTCATTATCATTGTTAATGGGTAATATGGCTAACACATACAGAATGAAGGATTAAATGTGTTAAAGCTACCTGGCGGGTTACCAGACTTCGAAGGATTGTAGGAGCTATACCTATTACATAATTGACGATAGCATTGAACCATCCCTATTTGTCAATATACTTAATATCCTCTTATCAGCCTTGTTATTATGATCTTACCCTCTCACTGCTAGGCACGACTCTCATCTCTCTATGAGAATGGTCAGGCCTTATCCACCACGCTAGCCAAGTGCAGTTTGGTAGACTTCACATGTCTTTCGAGAACATTCTCTTAAACTCTTAGACACGCAGGTTTTTGTCAATTTTAAGGTAAAATGTAGGTCTCTGAAAGCGTTACGGTCTGAATATTACTATGCCGATTTTTATCGACGTTTCGCATCAACAAAAACCTAGTGTTATGTTTGTCGAGTGGTGTCGAGGCGGGTGCCGAACCCGCCACCGTGAAGAGATCTAGTTGATGTGGAGATGCTAGTTATTGTCGTGTGACGTCACGACGTACTGCTAAACTTCCCTAATGCGTAGGCGGGTGATCTGTTTACCGTTTCCTTGTGTTCGGGGTAACTCTTCTGTATGCCTTGAACTCTTCATACATATTTAATAGGTAACTGATAAAAATGTCCTCGTTTTTCATCGGCCCAACATCTACCCAACCATTGCTTAGGGCCATTTGCCGTTATTGCGCTACTCCTGATTTCCAAATCTTTTGTCATTGTTTCTGTCTCACCTCCACTAAAATATTTACTCACCTCGACGCTATATAAAAAGGAATTTCTACTCGCTGGCTCATTAAGTAAACTACGTACAATTAAAACAATAGAACACAGTTATAAATTAATTAATAACTGATAGTTCAACGGTATGGTATGGTAGGTACGTTAGATGGCACATAAAAGGAACATGTATGTTGGTTCTCGGTTTCCTTCGTTCCGCTATTTGAGAGCTTGCGCCTCCGGCGTGCAGGTGCACCCTGCTATATACTGACGTCGGATGTTACACAGATTGCGCACATCTCGCTGCTTTTAATGTGCTTCACGTGAATAGAACAGTTTACAAATGGTACAGTAGGCACAAGTAATGCTGTTTCAGTATATCAGTTAGTAAAGGAGTGGTTGGATGCATACAATATGAAATTCTCTCAAATTCTGAATGTTCAAGCTAGTGTGTATGTCCAAAAATGCAATGTTGAATAAAGCTATCTCAGTTCTATCTAGTCTATCTATATATATTGCGTTGGTATTACATTTTAGTTATAATAAAATAAAATAAAAAACATTTTTATTACATTAAAAAATCATACTAAAAGCTATTTTATTTTCAGGTTTTTAGTTTTGTTGTCAGTTCATAGTGAGCCCTATTCTACCAATCAAGCCCTTTCATTCGAAACCCATATTGAGGTATTTGTGAAACATATGTAATCCGCCATTTTGTGGCGGAAGCCATCTTGGATTTTTATAGTGAGCTCTACCAATCAAGCCCTTTCATTTGATACCCATCTTGAGGTTGTTGTGAAGAAATATATGATCCGCCATTTTGTATCGGCGGCCATCTTGGATTCACAATCATAAGGAATATATTATGTTGTATTGTCATCAAGATTAAGAGTGTGTACCAAATATCAGATCAATTTGTCATCAGGAAGGGGGTAAAATTCCAATTACTAAATTTGACCCAAACAAACAAAGAAATAAACAGGTCAAGCTAAATAAAACCGTTTAAAAATGTTGATGTTTTGTATGATGCAATTGATAAGTTTTGCGATAAGTCGACAATCTGTACTCTAATTAATCATGACGCATGTGCCAAATCACATTATCGCCAACTTTAAATAAAACAGGAAGCATTTGATTCAGCATAAGTAAATCCAAAATAACGAAAAGTTTAAAGTAATGAGTAGGTATACCACATTACGCGATAGGAAAGTGCTTGGCAACACTCGATACTGTTTGTTCGTTCGTATGTGCAATTCTTGCCAATGCACCGCAAAAGTAATGGTTCCGGAAGTGCTTTGCTTACAATCACCGTGGCGTGGTGGCGTGCCTAAAACAATTTATTTACTCGTTTTTGTGCTAAAGCCCTGTATTACACACTAACAAATATTTTAAGAACAAGTCTTGTGTTTTATTTGAAGGTTTTCTATTAATAGCTCCGTCGATATTCGTTGCTAATGACTCGAATCTTTAGTTTCTGTCAGCTTTATATCTATCTCTCTGTGCTTAAGCACTTTGATTGTTGTAATTACTGGAAGCTCCGAGGTGTTAAGGTGGATTAACTTCGAGTGCGCTGTCGGCATTACAATAATTTGATTGTGTTGGCACCTTGCTCTCAAGTCCTTTTTCGTGCGATCGACAGCACGCTAATGATGTACTTTGTGTGACTTTTAAAGGCAATGCTTACCTATTACTGCTTTTTACCTGCTACTGGGATAGTGCTAGCACGATGATGACTTACTTAGTACTGCTTAGCATTTGCCTTGTTCACAGCTAGGTTACCCTCTTATTCATTTTATTATTTCCGTGCCAAAAGGAGAGAAACCGAATTAGTGATAAAGAATATCGGCACATGCAATAAATTTCGAGCGATTATGTATCAAAATAGATGAGGAAACATTCTGATTGCCTTGATATCAATCCATATCTACTGTAGTAAGTTTATCTAATTAGAGACACAGCTAAAATGCTGCACCAATATAGATACAATTCAAATGGTTGGATCTACTGATAGGATGTACGGTTCCGGGAAACTATTTTACTATTAGGAGCTGTTAGGATTATCATTTGGCGACAACTTTGATCACGTACCTGATGAAAGAAACAAATGTAAATTGCTTATGCGAATCTGTGATAATTTAGCTATGTTGAATGTAATAATTTTTGGCCTCGGCCCAGTACTATTCGATAATACGTGACACATATAAACATACAAGCATACACGTTCAACATTTGTAATGTTGCTTAATTTTCGAAGGACTGAAAGCCATAGCATAGTAAAATAAGTATGGCCATAGTTTTAGATTTCCCGTTAATTTGTCCTTCAAAACGTTAATTTCTTCTGATTCGATTTGAAAAATATATGTTTAAATCTTGTTTAAACTGGTAGATACAAAATTCATATTATATTCTCCTAGTCAATTATCACGAACTAGAATTAATAATATGTATATTTTATGATTACTACGCAAATTGCACTTGTACATTTGTAAACAAGTGTAACAATATTAGTAGTACAATGGCGAATGTGGGCACTTCGCGACGTATTGTGACAAGCGAACTCTTATCTGATAACGGATCGAGTAATTACACATGATTGTAGGTTCTGCTCCTTATGACGTCACTATGAGGGCGTGTCCTGACTACCTAAACATACACGTGTCTTTAATCAAATATCAATTAAGAATGCTTAATGATTGATTTCTATGTTTTGTAACTGCGGTTGTAGGTTATTTACCGAATTGAATAAGTAATTATAATAATAACAATTTTTATAAAAACTTGTTATTACCTATTATAGTTATCGGGCGAACAGCGTTTTCGATCGATGTTTTTCTTGCTGATGAAAGCTGTTGTATTAAATGTTTGCGGCAGTTTGTTATTGTCATAACATTGCATAATATCTCGCAACAGTTTTATATAGGTATCATTAGTTAAACAAACCAGTTCATCAAGATTGTTTTGATCTTTATTGTAAGTAGGTATATTCTAGTATACATATAAAATATGTTTAAGTTCTTGTGGGAAAGGAGTTGTATATCAGCTCATATTATAAGTTCAGACAAAGAATACAAACGTAGGCATGTAACAAAACAAGGACTAAACATAATACCAGGTTCACTAAGTCCTTGATTGACAATATGTATTTAGATTTTTTGAAGAACATAGTTATTTATTTTCATTCGAAATTTATTTAAATAATTTTTATACATTTTTACAAAATGTTTGCAAAAATGTATAATCTACGTAGGTATAATCATTTTTACGCTGGTAAGGTTGGGATTCAACTTTGCTTTATATTTAGTCCACGTTTTATTCATAATTGAATATATCTTCAATTTATTGAAATTGATTAAACATTCTCAAAATAGCTACGTTAAGTGCAATATGGTTGACATTTACGCTGTCACGTCTGGTTCAAACCCACGCGAAAACCTACCCACAATTTAACTCTGCACCGATGCGCTATCTAGATATTTCACTCACAGTCATACACAATTGAACCGACAAGAAATAATAATGTAAAATGAATGTCACTAATGACAAACTCAATTCAATTGATTATGATCGGACACGTGGCACATACACAAATATCCCGTCACTTCACTTAATTGGTACTACAAATAGCAAAGCTAATGACATGCTAGTGGCACATTCGATCACATTTGTTTTACGCACACACTACGTTCCATTTCCAAGCTGACGAGGTCTAGAACCGTCTATCGAACTAGATGTCTTCCCAAGCTGTCTGGTTCTAGAACCTTCTGTAAGACGAGATCTCTGGCTAAGCTGATTTGTTTTGGAACGTTCTTGAGTGTTCGACGATGTGGGGTGTACTCCCAAGTCCAGGGTCCTTATACGTGATCTGTAATGTGGTGTGGTGGTTCCAGACGCTGCTCCCCCAAGCCAACACGACGTTCAGCGTGGTATACCTCGGCCGGCGCGAAGGACCTGTCTCCGCGCATCTCTATATACACACCTCGCTAGGAGTACATAAGTATCCTGTAAGTATTGCACATACTAATAGTTACTTGATGGCACGGGCTGTTTCCGCAACTCCACGTCCTGGCGTGTATTTTGCGTGCGGGTGGGAATGGTGTCTCCATTCGAGCCACCCCAGCTCTTCGAGGAAGGCCAGCAGACTCTTGATGTGGCCCACTGCCTCCCTCAGGGTGCTAATAGTTAATATGTTGGCGGATTTCATGTAGCTAATTTTATTAAGAATTGGAGTGTTAAAGGCGTAGACCTAGCAGTGATGAAGCTAAAGGCTTTTGACAAACTTAAAGTCTTGTACTTATGGAATGGATTCGGTGGAACTACAAGACTTGTAGCCATCTAAGTGGAACTAAATGGGTTCGATTGAAGATCCTAAAACGCGCTATTAAAGGCATCCAGTACGATTACCACTACCAGGCTCAATTACCTAGATCAGACCAAGGCTGATCAGGGGAACTTTCCTCTAGATGGAGGAACGCCACACTTTGTTTCCTCTATAATATGACTTTCATGGATCGATAACACCATAATCTAGAAAATTCATTAAATGTTTATATAAATTGTAAATTGAAAATTCATGAAATGTTTATATAAATTGTAAATTATATACCTATTTACTAGCGGATAAACTTAATAGTCACAGCTGTTTATAATATAATAATCGTTTATTTATTTAAGGTCACTAGGCGACATTTAAAGTGCCAAAGTTATCTTACTTGTTTTTATTTTATTTTTACTAGCGAGCGGCTTATGTTTTATCTATTGTGTACTTCTTGAGTAATATGTTAAATGTGTCTCTGCATGTGAATGCATCTCACTAGCAGAAGGGTTAAGCCATACCCCTGGCAAACACCTCGCTGGCAAAGTGCGGATGGGCAAGTTGAAATTCGTTCAGGTTTCCTCACGATGTTTTTCTTCACTGTTATAGCACTGATAATTAACAATTTAATACCGGTTTGCACCTGGGACTTTCTGCGTAGCATTAGAAGTTTCTTGGTCTCTCCACTCTGCAATCGATTAGCTGGTACCACATTAACATAATAATAAATTTTATTAGACACATATATTCAACTGCCTCCGTGGTCCAGTGGATACCGTATGCGACTGCGGATCGGAGGTCCCGGGTTCGATTTCCGGGTAGGGCAAAAGTGTAACTGGGGTTTTCCGAATTCTCAGTAGCAGCACGGAGTCTGGTGATGTGCCCGGTAACTGCAATAGGCTCGCCCCTTATTACGTGGGACCTAAAAGTTCATGGCGAAATGTGGGTGTAATATTACACCTCTGCCTATCCCTTCGGGTATACAGGCGTGACTATAAATAAAATAAATAATACATATAATTATAGTCACAATAACCCTTAATTTTTGCGTTTCGTTGATCAAAACTAGTCTATTCGTAGCAGGGACAAAAGAAATGTTGTTGGGAAAATAAATGAATGATGTCTCCCATCTTTTGTTGAGCTCCGTCGAATTGGTATTCGACTTACTACTAGTCTACCGTTTTTATTTTTATATATATTCGTATACGGAAACTCAAACTATGTATTTGCATAATGCATGAGCTTTTAAGCCGTCATCGCATAAATATTACAAGCGAGATCGTGCTGACGGCTATAGTTGAAATTGTTATGAGTGTTATGACATATCATGTCACAGTTTTTTTATACTGATTGATATGAAGCAAAGGTACATTCTCAATTATTACCATTATGCTGAATTTAGCATCATATGTATACCTAAATTAATATTGTATTGTAGGACAACAACCTAGATTTGGTTATTTACACAAATATAGTATTTTTATGCTTTTTGACGGTGAAACAAAAGCACGACCAGTCTCAAAGATGAGAAGTAACGCGAGGCAATAATTGATGGCAATATACATATTGTTACGAGCTGGGGTTCGTGATAAATTATATGCACTATGCCAGAAAAACTGCACTTTATTCACTAACACAATAACACTAGATACACACACTTAATTTTCCAACACTAATAAAACACACTATTCACACCACTAGTACAACACTAAACACTTCCGAATTACTTCCTTCGCTTGATCTTGATCGCTTTCCGTATTCAATTGAACTGTCCGGTCCGTTCGCTCGCACTCTATTTATACTGGCCGGATAACATCACTAGGCTTTTCGAGACGACTCACGATATTTCTGGAAACGTGTAAGGTGTTTCTAGAATTGCGCAAATGTTCTATTTACACCTACGCCATCTATTAGAGGATAGCTGAATTACCTTCAAACCACCGATACATTCAATCTCTTCTAGTACCCCCATTCACCGATAGATGGCGTAACACTGCCCCCCTCTTAAACGTGTTCGTCCCGAACATCGTTGGACCCATAGTAACGAGCCAACCGGTCCTCATGAACTATCTTCGGTGCACCTCGCGACCCCTTCTGGATTCGATAGGTGACGTCGTTCATCCTGATAATTATGCGATATGGCCCGTCCCACCTGGCTTGTAACTTAGGCGATTTACCGTTGCTTCGTACTGGGTTATGAAGCCACACCAATGATCCCTCATCGGAGCCTTTGTTGTTTGCCTTCCGGTCGTAGCGAGTCCTCATCTTCTCAGACATCTGTTGTCCAGATTCCCCTGGAGCTCCTACATTGTACACCTTCAATGCACCTCTGCTACGAGTGTGTGGACTCTTGACAGCCGCACAACTTGTGCATTTGCGGCACCAATCCTCGACGTCATTCCGACAGTGGAGCCAATAAAACCGCTCTCGGACCTTAGTAAGCGTCTTCTTAACACCCATGTGACTTCCCGAAGCACCATTGTGATAGAACCGCAGTACTTCCGGCACCTTAGTCTTGGGCACTACCATTTGCAGATGGCATTGGTTACCTCGAGCGTTTTCCCATTTGCGGCACAGAACTCCGTCCTGGACAACCAAGCTTTCCCACTGTGCCCAGTAACCTTTGGTGACAGGGCTCCTTGCTGCGATATCACTCCATTTGGGCCTAGGAGCGCCTGATTTCTTCCATTCAAGAATCGGCTGTACATCCTTGTCATCTTGCTGAGCACTCTGCAAAGCTTCTTTCCATCCGTCGCTCAGATCCGTCTTCAACATTCTCACTAGCGCTGCCGGCTTCGCTTCCTGTCTTGCACAGTGTTTGCGTTGATCGGAGTAAGGCCTACGCATCAGAACATCGGCGCTACGTTGCTCTTGCCGCCAGACAGGTACGTCAGGTGACCCCTTTGGTGGAGACAGGGTACCAACGTGCCGCTTACGCTTTGGGCAGCTCGAGCGGATATGGCCTCTTTCTTCGCAGTTGTAGCACCGAGGTGACGACACAACTTCCCTGATGCGGTAAGTTCGATCCTCGTGACGCGCTGCTGCCACCTCCAGAGCGTAGGCTAAGGCTGCCTTCAGGGACTTGAAGTGCCCAAGTCTTACCGCTGCTCTAACTTCCAGGTCCCGGATCCCATCTGTAAACGCCTGTACGAGGTTCCCGTCAATAAGCGCAGGCGACGACTGGTATGCCTTCCTGACCAGCCTTTCCACCTCTAGAGCCCACTGCTGCAGAGTTTCTCCGGTGCGTTGTGTCCTGTTCTTTAGCTGAGCACGATACACATGTTCGAGGTGCGCGTCTCCGTACCTCACCTCCAACGCCTCCAGAAGCTTCTCGTAGGTCACGTCTTGCCCGAGTGCCTCCAACACCGTCAAGGCCTGATCACGAAGGCCCAAGGTTAGGGCGGTGAAGGCCTGTTCTTTGTCCCACCCATTCGCTCGCATTACGGCCTCAAACTGAACCTTGTATGCAACCCACGACGACGAGCCATCAAAGGGTGGAACCTTAAACCAACGAGGCGAGGGCGCCCTAGCTGCAGGTGTAACGTAGTAGGACCCGAGCCTACACAATTTCTTCTCCAATTCGGCAATACGGGCCTCGAGTTGATCATGTACACGCTTCTCTATAGAGGCGACGCGAGTCTCAAGCTGGTCGTGTACGAGCTTCTCCACGTCGCTGATACGAGCCTCGTGCTGCTGGAGCTCCTCCTTTACCACCTTCAGGTCCTTCCCTACAGCGTCGCTGAGGTCTTTCATCACCACCAGCTGTTCCTCCAAACGGCGAGCCTGCTCCTCCTTGTCGCGCTGCAGCTGTTCCTCTAGGCGGCGCGCGTGCTCCTCTTGACGGCGAGCCTGCTCCTCTTGACGGCGAGCCTGCTCCTCCTTGTCGCGCTGTAGCTGTTCCTCCATGCGGCGCGCGTGCTCTTCTTGACGGCGAGCCTGCTCCTCCTGACGGCGGGCCTGCTCCTCCTTGTCGCGCTGTCGCTGTTCTTCCATGCGGCGCGCGTGCTCCTCCTGACGGCGGGCCTGCTCCTCCTGACGGCGGGCCTGCTCCTGCATGAACGCCATCAGAGCCGCGATGTCGGGCACCGCCATGGAGTGTGCGCTGGCAGGCTCCACTGCAGCCGCGGAGTCGCCTGATCCACCAGACGATGGAGAAGGAACGTCTCCGAAGCGCCTCTGGTCCAGGTCTTGCTGGCGCTGGTTCCTGGTACGCACTCCGTCAGTTTCTTCCTTCGGCATAACCGGCATCATTTATCCCTTTCTTCTGACACCAATTTGTTACGAGCTGGGGTTCGTGATAAATTATATGCACTATGCCAGAAAAACTGCACTTTATTCACTAACACAATAACACTAGATACACACACTTAATTTTCCAACACTAATAAAACACACTATTCACACCACTAGTACAACACTAAACACTTCCGAATTACTTCCTTCGCTTGATCTTGATCGCTTTCCGTATTCAATTGAACTGTCCGGTCCGTTCGCTCGCACTCTATTTATACTGGCCGGATAACATCACTAGGCTTTTCGAGACGACTCACGATATTTCTGGAAACGTGTAAGGTGTTTCTAGAATTGCGCAAATGTTCTATTTACACCTACGCCATCTATTAGAGGATAGCTGAATTACCTTCAAACCACCGATACATTCAATATCTTCTAGTACCCCCATTCACCGATAGATGGCGTAACAATATTATGAGGTCTGTAGAAATAAGGTCGGGTGTTCATCGAACTAGAGGGAGGAGAGTAGGTGATCGTAGAACTTTTATATATAGGTAGTACTAGCTTTCGCCCGCGGCTTCGCCAGCATGATATTTTAATAAAGAGTGGCCTATGTTCCCCGGGTTTCAGACTATCCATGTCAAATTTCATCTCAAACGGCTCTGTAGATTAGCCATGTAGCATACATATAAACAGATAATAATGAAAATTACTTTTGTTTTCATAATCGTTGAACTTCAGGTAAAGATTAGTAAATAATAATGATATATAATGATATACTCATTGAAGTTATGAAGAGCTTGTTTACCTACTGAATATAATAGCAACAAAACATAAAATCTGAAAGCATTAGGTACCACAAAGTACATATCAGACAATCAGACCGTCCCTCCGCCTCGCTGTGCTTAAGCGCACTAACTCGTAGAAAGCGCTTTTAATGACGCTGCGCTTAGGTCAGATATCTGACTGTAAAAGACAAAGTTAATCTACTTAAATTAAATACTGAAGGCAATAAATCAATCAATTTTGAAAACAATTTGATAACTTCTTTAGAATGAGCATTGTAAAATACACATATATTTTTTTATGTTATACTGTTTTATTACAACAAAATATTATATACCTAGTGAGATTATGTACTAAAAGCTAAAAAGTAATACGGTAAGTTCTAGCTACCAGATCGCACCAATCTTCTCATCAATCTGGGGTATTGATCAGACAAATATAAAATCGTTGGGCAGGTGAAATTTCTATCATAAAGTTTACTCTGGATACCCTACGCCCAAAATTAATTTATTCTTACTTAATTTTATTTTCAAGTTTTTAGTGTTGTTCTTAGTTGATACTTCTCATTCTATTTTCATAGTGAGCCCTTTTCTACCAATCAAACCCTGTCATTCGATACCCATATTGAGGTATTTGTGGAAAATAAGTAATCTGCCATTTTGTGGAGGCGGCCATCTTGGATTTTTCATAGTGAGCTCAATTGTACCAATCAAGACCTTTCAATTGATACCCATATTGAGGTATTTGTGGAAAATATGTAATCCGCCATTTTGTGGCGACAGCCATCTTGGACTTTTCATAGTGAGCTCCATTCTACGAATCAAGTCCTTTTATTTGATACCCATATTGTGGTATTTGTGGAAAATAAGTAATCCGCCATTTTGCGGCGTCAGCCATCTTGGATTTTTCATAGTGAGCTCTATTCTACGAATCAAGCCCTTTCATTCGATACCCATATTGAGGTATTTGTGGAAAATATGTAATCCGCCATTTTGCGGCGACAGCCATTTTGGATTTTTCATAGTGAGCTCTATTCTACGAATCAAGCCCTTTTATTTGATACTCATATTGAGGTATTTGTAGAAAATAGGTAATCGCCATTTTGTGGCGGCAGCCATCTTGGAATTTTCATAGTGAGCTCTATTCTACGAATCAGGCCCTTTTATTTGATACCCATATTCAGGTATTTGTGGAAAATATGTAATCTGCCATTTTGTGGCGGCAGCCATCTTGGATTTTTCATAGTGAACGCTATTCTACCAATCAAAGTTTTTATTCGATACCCATATTGAGGTATTTGTGGAAAATATGTAATCCTGCCATTTTGCGGCGACAGCCATCTTGGATTTTTCATAGAAAGATATTGTGCTTTTCTACGAATCAAGCACTTTCGTTTGATACCCATATTAAGGTATTTGTGGGCAATTAGTAATCCGCCGTTTTGTGGCGGCGGCCATCTTGGATTTTTCATAGTGAGCTCTACTCTACAAATCAAGCCTATTCATTTGATACCCATATTGAGGTTGTTGTGAAGTATAATATGATTCACCATTTTGTATTGGCGGCCATCTTGAAATTAGAATCATTTAAATATTATCTTTTAATCTTGATGAGTGTATACCAAATATCAGATCAATCTGTGAAAGGGGTTAAAATTCCAATGAATAACTTTCAGAGCTCAGGCTTTTTGCCGACTTAGTTGATACTTTTCCTTATATTATGGCAACATTATACAAAATCTTTATAAATTGTAGCCTATGTGTTATTCTGATGTATAAACTATATTATTGTAAAGTTTCATCCAAATCCGTTCAGTAGTTTTTGCGTGAAAGAGTAACAAACATCCTTCCATCCATCCATCCATCCATCTATACATACATCTTCACAAACTTTCACATTTATAATATTAGTAGGATTCGCATGCGAGGTCTTTAATAGCGTAAAAGGTGGAACGAACATTTTTCAATCTATTGCCCTCAATCACTGAACGAAATTAATCAAACAGGGTCCTGTTGAATTTTGATGGCATGTATATGACATGAGTCACCAGAAAATCTACATGTCATCATCATCAGACTTTAACAGTCCACTGCTGGACTAGGGCTCTCCTTTGAAAGGAGGAATTGGCCTACTATACCTCGCTGGCCAAACGGGTTGGTATAGGGTTTGCATCAAGTTTTCCTTCTCTTACAGTGCTGTTCTCTGTATAATATGCTCCCTCTGTCGGCTCTTACGACACCCTTGGGATGATATGGGGTGGTGACATTCCGCATTCTTAATCCGTCACCACACGGACAAAATCTACCTACATGTATATATATTTTTTTTAAATACAACTCCCACACTAGCAATGAATCCTGTGTCATGGTGGACTAATGAACACCCAGACTCGAAACAATAATTTATGGATCACACAAATTGGTGTCCCGTGTGGGAATCGAACCCACAACACTCGGCGCAGTGTTAAGCGGCGAGGCGGCCGTTTAAACCACTACGCCAACCGTGCAGTCGATATATATTTTTATTGTGTAATAATATGTGAATGTGTTGTATGTTGTCAGGTATCAGCGGTGGGCGTGGCGAGCGAGTGGGGCGTATGGCCACTGGTGGGCGTGCGCGTGCCGCTCAACGCCACCGTGGAGCCGCTGCTCACCATGCACAACCCCACCGACCACACCATACAGGTAACATACGTCAACATTGTGTACAGTCAACAGCAAAAGTAGATGATCAAAATCAGAAATTCAATACTAATGAACGAAGTTCGCGTCAGAACTATGTGACGTCGAAGTAATTCAAAAGTATGTGATTGTAAATTATACCAATCATTTACTACTAGTACAGCTGCCATATATTCGTGATCAGTAAAATTCATCAATATTGTATTCTAAATTTAAATTTATATATTGTACGTGACAGCCGAATTTCAGATTGACATTAACCTCTTGTATGCCGGAATGCCAGACACAATGAAAAAGCTATTGTGTCTCGCGTAGATCTGCGTTCCGGCATACAAGGGGTTAAAGAGTTTCGATACTTGGATTTTTGCACTATTCTAACAGAACTCTTGCTAACAGTGTGATAAAAGCGCGAAGTAAATATAAATAATGCCCTAAAGATAAAATTATCAATCTACATTCCGGTTTTATAAATTATATAGAAAAACTATTTATTTATCACAGACACAGAAAAAGTACAACATAAAAAAAAGAAACAAAACGCAAGGCATAGCATTAGTCTGTGACAGATAGGTACACTGTGTACCTAATGTGACAGATATATTGTAGCCGACTAGGATAAAGCAATTATTGAGTTATAATTTTGTATCGCATCAGCTACTTTTGAACATTGACATAAATGCACAAACATGCAAAGATAATAATATTTATTGAATTATCGTTTTGTATCACATCTCATCAGTTACTTTTAAACATTTGACAGAAGTTACAAAAAACAAAATACATGAGAGATGAAATTTGGCACAATTATATTAAATATTCATAGACTCTGTGGTCCAGTGACTGCCTTCGTGATCCAGTGGATAGCGTATGCGTCTGCTGATCGGAAGTCTCCGGTTCGATTCCCGGGTCGGGCAAAAGTGTTACTGCATTTTTCCAAATTCTCAGTAGCAGCACGGAGTCTGGTGTTGTGCCCGGTAGCGGTAATAGGCTCGCCCCCTATTACGTAGGCCCTAAAAATTCATGTCGAAATGTGAGTGTAATATTACACCTCTGCCTACCCCTTCGACGATAAAGGCGTGAGTCTTTAAAAAAATTATTAAATATGCATTTTTTATCCAATTCAGCTGTTTTTCCGTAAAACATAAGAAATTAAATTACTGGGGTAATTAAAAAATAAGTATGGATAAATTATTTGCCTCATGATGACGTGGCCTCAGTTTCATCATTTATATTTTATTTTAACTTTTGACTAGTTTTGAACATTTTTTTCACTTCTTAGTTTTGGAGTCAAAACTGATCACGAATATATGGCAGCTGTACGAGTAGTAAATCATTGGTATAATTTACGATCACTTACTTTTGAATCACTTCGATGCCACACAGTTCTGACGTGAACTCTGTTCATTAGTATTGAATTTCTGATTTTGATCATCTACTTTTGCTGTTGACTGTACATGATCATAGTAGCAGTCTGAGGCGACCGACTGCCAGGGCATCGACGCTGCCTCCTTGGTAGTTTGTCCTCTTAAGCTGTGTAACCGCTCCAGAAATGGCACGTTTCCTCTGCCTCCGCATGGCATCTCCATGTATCCGGCTATATGTACTGAATCATGGGAGAAGCGCGCGGCACTTGATTGCTCAAAGCGTCCTTTTCCTTTAGTCCCTCCAAAGCTCGCTGGACGTGAAAGTGCGAAAGGAGACACTATCTCAGCCGACCTCTCCGACGTGCCTCACATTCATTAGATAGATAGGTCGCCTTATGTGCTGTCGTGGTGTGAGACCCCGTCCCTCCCGGGGCTGAGAAAGGGCTAACTACCATGAATCCCAGTAACTCTTGATAGTTGGTCACTTAGAGACTGTCGTTATACTGCTGGTATGAAAATGCGTCTATTTGCAAAGTTCTAGGCGGATTCATATTTGGAGATACACTTCATAAATCTTCGGATGTCAATCTTTGGATTAATATTTTTTAAGTCGTACAAACCGAGTAAAAAAGCATCAACACATCCTTACTAATTGATAAAAGCCATTAACAAGATCTATTTTAGGATGGAACATTAACAAAGTTCAGACAATTACAAAGTTAGCAGTCAACGGGACAAATGTGTCACGCACTTGATGTCAATAGTTGAATAGGGTATTACACCATTTTTTGAAAAGTGTCTCAAGATGATCCTATGACTTTAAGAAAGTAGTAGAAAAATTACAAAAAATATATTCAGTTGATAAGTAGTTTTTAAACAACTTTTAAATTTACATTTTAAATGTTCGCGGTTTATCAGACAAAAACGTTGGAAGCCATCTTGCTTACGCAACATATTAGTAAACAACGTATAATGCATGCATTTTTGACAGTCACGTGGTTTAGTTGTCTAAAATTCTACTATGTTTATGACGTCATTTGACGTTAATGACATTCGTCATGGCGGCTGCCGTTTTGCGTGATTAAATCACAGATACTAAAACGGAATTCTTTAAAATAGTTTTAAAATTCTTTTTATTTATTTTATGAACTGTAACTAATATATTCCGTATGTTTTCCGGTAATACTATCCTAAATATATGTTACTATATTTTTTTTCACATGGGGTAAAATACCCTATTGTGCGCATATATTCACAATTAAATATAAAAGCCGAGTATCTAGTGCTTGTATATACTATGTGTTATTAACCTTGGGGGATCTCCATGTTCAGCAGTGGACGTATATCGGTTGGATTGAGGGACTATTTGTGCCAAGCTTAAGGACGCGTTTACAAAATTAGTAGGTACAAAATCGCGTCACTACAGCGACACGGCGGCAACAGTACGTACTACGTACGGTAACTTGCGGAAATGTAGTTCAACTAAATAACTTTGAGACTAAGATTTTTTT
The DNA here is from genome assembly GCA_944739405.2 of Euclidia mi. NCBI lineage: Eukaryota > Metazoa > Arthropoda > Insecta > Lepidoptera > Erebidae > Euclidia > Euclidia mi. The sequence goes on along the minus strand of OX123195.2, from coordinate 2,438,017 downwards.
GTGATATGTATCTATGTGTTATAGGCCTGGCTGTGCGAATTACGTACAAATAAGTTTCTTATTTTTATATACCTAAATGGACATTATTACTTTATTTTTTCCATTATGTTGATTCAGGATATATTTCGGTATTTAGATATTATTTTGTTTCTTGCGTTGAAATATGGTAAGATTATGAGGACTGATGGTATACCATCCCATTCAAGTGTTGCGACTGGAACTCATAAAAGAGTAGACCTAGTTATGCCAGGTTGGGGCTCATTTTATTTGTTTTAGTGAGACCCTACCACTGGTACTAGTGAAGTAACCTTCCAAGGTTATTCGATGAGTCTTACTGGTACTCTTATGTGAGTAGAGCTAGGCATGCCGAGTTTGGGCTCACTTTGTTTGTACATAAGAGACCCTACCACTGGAACTTATGAAGTAACCTTCCAGGGTTATTAGATGACACTTGCTGGTACTCATATGTGAGTAGAGCTAGGCATGCCGAGTTTGGGCTCATTTTGTTTGTACATAAGAGACCCTACCACAGGAACTTATGAAGTAACCTACCAGGGTTATTCAATGACTCTTGCTGGTACTCATGTGTGAGTAGAGCTAGGCATGCCGAGTTTGGGCTCATTTTGTTTGTACATAAGAGACCCTACCACTGGAACTTATGAAGTAACCTTCCAGGGTTATTCGATGACTCTTACTGGTACTCATATGTGAGTAGAGCTAGGCATGCCGAGTTTGGGCTCATTTTGTTTGTACATAAGAGACCCTACCACTGGAACTTATGAAGTAACCTTCCAGGGTTATTCAATGACTCTTGCTAGTACTCATGTGTGAGTAGAGCTAGGCATGCCGAGTTTGGGCTCATTTTGTTTGTACATAAGAGACCCTACCACTGGAACTTATGAAGTAACCTTCCAGGGTTATTCAATAACACTTGCTGGTACTCATATGTGAGTAGAGCTAGGCATGCCGAGTTTGGGCTCATTTTGTTTGTACATGAGAGACCCTACCACTGAAACTTATGAAGTAACCTTCCAGGGTTATTAGATCACTCTTGCTGGTACTCATGTGTGAGTAGAGCTAGGCATGCCGAGTTTGGGCTCATTTTGTTTGTACATACGAGACCCAACCACTGCAACTTATGAAGTAACCTTCCAGGGTTATTCGATGACTCTTACTGGTACTCATATGTCAGTAGAGCTAGGCATGCCGTGTTTGGGTTCATTTTGTTTGTACATAAGTAACCCTACCACTGGAACTTATGAAGTAACCTTCCAGGGTTATTCGATGACTCTTGCTGGTACTCATATGTGAGTAGAGCTAGGCATGCCGAGTTTGGGCTCATTTTGTTTGTACATGAGAGACCCTACCACTGAAACTTATGAAATAACCTTCCAGGGTTATAAGATTACTCTTGCTGGTACTCATATGTGACTAGAGCTAGGCATGCCGAGTTTGGGCTCATTTTGTTTGTACATACGAGACGCAACCACTGCAACTTATGAAGTAACCTTCCAGGGTTATTCGATGACTATTGCTGATTCTTATATGTGAGTAGAGCTAGGCATGCCGAGTTTGGGCTCATTTTGTTTGTACATAAGAGACCCAACCACTGCAACTTATGAAGTAACCTTTCAGGGTTATTCAATGACTCTTGCTGGTTCTCATATGTGAGTCGAGCTAGGCATGCTGAGTTTGGGCTCATTTTGTTTGTACATAAGTGACCCTACCAATGGAACTTATGAAGTAACCTTCCAGGGTTATTCGATGACTCTTGCTGGTACTCATATGGAAGTAAAGCTAGGCATGCCGAGTTTGGGCTCATTTTGTTTGTACATAAAAGACCCTACCACTGGAACTTATGAAGTAACATTCCAGGGTTATTCAATGACTCTTGCTAGTACTCATGTGTGAGTAGAGCTAGGCATGCCGAGTTTGGGCTCATTTTGTTTGTACATGAGAGACCCTACCACTGAAACTCATGAAGTAACCTTCCAGGGTTATTAGATGACTCTTGCTGGTACTCATATGTGAGTAGAGCTAGGCATGCCGAGTTTGGGCTCGTTTTGTTTGTACATACGAGACGCAACCACTGCAACTTATGAAGTAACCTTCCAGGGTTATTCGATGACTCTTACTGGTACTCATATGTCAGTAGAGCTAGGCATGCCGAGTTTGGGCTCATTTTGTTTGTACATACGAGACGCAACCACTGCAATTTATAAAGTAACCTTCCAGGGTTATTCGATGACTATTGCTGGTTCTTATATGTGAGTAGAGCTAGGCATGCCGAGTTTGGGCTCATTTTGTTTGTACATAAGAGACCCAACCACTGCAACTTATGAAGTAACCTTCCAGGGTTATTCGATGACTATTGCTGGTTCTTATATGTGAGTAGAGCTAGGCATGCCGAGTTTGGGCTCATTTTATTTGTACATAAGAGACCCTACCACTGCAACTTATGAAGTAACCTACCAGGGTTATTCGATGACTATTGCTGGTTCTTATATGTGAGTAGAGCTAGGCATGCCGAGTTTGGGCTCATTTTATTTGTACATAAGAGACCCTACCACTGGAACTTATGAAGTAACCTTCCAGGGTTATTCGATCACTCTTGCTGGTACTCATATGTGAGTAGAGCTAAGCATACCGAGTTTGGACTATTTTTGTATGAACATCAGAGACCCTACCACTGAAGCATACCTAGCTCTACTCACATATGAGAACCACTAAGAGTCTTCGAATAAACCTGAAAAACCTGAAAGGTTACTTTATAAGTTCCAGTGGTAGGTTCTCTTATGTACAAACAAAATGAGCCCAAACTCGGCATGCCTAGCTCTACTCACATATGAGTACCAGTAAGAGTCATCGAATAACCCTAGAAGGTTACTTCATAAGTTCCAGTGGTAGGGTCTCTTATGTACAAACAAAATGAGCCCAAACTCGGCATGCCTAGCTCTACTCACATATGAGTACCAGCAAGAGTCATCGAATAACCCTGGAAGGTTACTTCATAAGTTACAGTGGTAGGCTTACTTATGTACAAACAAAATGAACCCAAACTCGGCATGCCTAGCTCTACTGACATATGAGTACCAGTAAGAGTCATTGAATAACCCTGGAAGGTTACTTCATAAGTTCCAGTGGTAGGGTCTCTTATGTACAAACAAAATGAGCCCAAACTCGGCATGCCTAGCTCTACTCACATATGAGTACCAGCAAGAGTCATCGAATAACCCTGGAAGGTTACTTTATAAGTTCCAGTGGTAGGGTGACTTATGTACAAACAAAATGAACCCAAACTCGGCATGCCTAGCTGTACTGACATATGAGTACCAGTAAGAGTCATTGAATAACCCTGGAAGGTTACTTTATAAAATGCAGTGGTAGGGTCTCTTATGTACAAACAAAATGAGCCCAAACTCGGCATGCCTAGCTCTACTCACACATGAGTACCAGCAAGAGTCATTGAATAACCCTGGAAGGTTACTTCATAAGTTCCAGTGGTAGGGTCTCTTATGTACAAACAAAATGAGCCCAAACTCGGCATGCCTAGCTCTATTCACACATGAGTACTAGCAAGAGTCATTGAATAACCCTGGAAGGTTACTTCATAAGTTCCAGTGGTAGGGTCTCTTATGTACAAACAAAATGAGCCCAAACTCGGCATGCCTAGCTCTACTTACATATGAGTACCAGCAAGAGTCATCTAATAACCCTGGAAGGTTACTTTATAAGTTCCAGTGGTAGGGTCACTTATGTACAAACAAAATGAACCCAAACTCGGCATGCCTAGCTGTACTGACATATGAGTACCAGCAAGAGTCATTGAATAACCCTGGAAGGTTACTTCATAAGTTCCAGTGGTAGGGTCTCTTATGTACAAACAAAATGAGCCCAAACTCGGCATGCCTAGCTCTATTCACACATGAGTACTAGCAAGAGTCATTGAATAACCCTGGAAGGTTACTTCATCAGTTCCAGTGGTAGGGTCTCTTATGTACAAACAAAATGAGCCCAAACTCGGCATGCCTAGCTCTACTCACATATGAGTACCAGTAAGAGTCATCGAATAACCCTGGAAGGTTACTTCATAAGTTCCTGTGGTAGGGTCTCTTATGTACAAACAAAATGAGCCCAAACTCGGCATGCGTAGCTTTACTCACATATGAGTACCAGCAAGACTCATCGAATAACCTTGGAAGGCTACTTCACTAGTACCAGTGGTAGGGTCTCACCAAAACAAATAAAATGAGCCCCAACCTGGCATAACTAGGTCTACTCTTTTATGAGTTCCAGTCGCAACACTTGAACGGGATGGTATACCATCAGTCCAGATAATCTTACCAGATTTCAACGCAAGAAACAAAATGATATCTAAATACAGAAATATATCCTGACTCAATATAACGGAGAAAATAAAGTAATAACGTCCATTTATACTAAAGAAATTTACTTGTACGTAATTTGCACAGAATACGAGAAGTATCAAATTGATTATAGCGAATATTTTGAATTCGTATATTGCTTTTTTCGTCTTCGGGATGCAGCGACAAGCGACATAGAGTCCACTCCCGACGGCGCTCAAGCGCAGACTGAGATCGCATTGCAGAATTTGGATATATAAATAAAAAAAGTGGCTAAATAAAACGAACCTTATTGCCACACATTAAGACACACGTATGCGAGCAAAATAGAAGAAAAATGTAAGATGATTATTTGCTTTTTTTGAGTCAATTTACAATATTTTGAAAAAAAAAATCAAATTGTTTTTGAGTTGACTATATTTACTACCCTATTCTATCTTTGAAAATCTAAATAAATGTTAAAATAGAGAGAAAATTGTACCCAAAAATAGCAGTATATGCCTATTTTTGATTTAAGAGGCCGTTTCGAATCGATTTTACATTAATATTAATTAAATATTTTTTATTTATTTTCAAATTGATTTATAGATAAAAAAGTAATCAATTTATCGTAATCATTAGTTTTATTAGTTATTATCTAAAATTGTCGTAAAATGTACCGGAAATGTGTGGTTTTTTGATACAAGCGTAAACGCGTCCTTAAGGGATCGGTAATTTTTAAACGATTTAATTTCTACACAGCGCTAACGATATTAAATGGCGCTATACATGGCTATGAGAATAATAAAATTATCGACGAGGTGACATATATTAGATATATTTATTATTAAAATGTCAATTACTTAAGAAGCAGTATGTGAGGTCAATCATCGATGAAAGTAGAACGTACCCACGTCATCTTGTTTAAATTAAAATAAACCCAGTGAGACTGACACTAATGTCGATCTTATCTTAGGTTTATAATAGACTATCATTTGGTTATATTAGGTACTAGATATAAGAACTAAAAGATTGATTTTATACGAATTTTATGATAAGTATACGACAAAATGCCTGATTTATCGGAACATAAAAAATCCTATAGAAACAAACTTTTAGTTGTTTTGAAACAACAATTCCTTAAATAATAAAGAATGCTTATCAATGAAGAAATAAAATTATTTCGTTTCTTGATTTCAGTCTCATCTCTTCGTATTTTTTTATTAACCTCTGCTGTCCCTCTGTTGGGCGAAGGTCTTTAAAACTCCTCAAACGTTTCTATCCTATGCTGCTAAATGCGTCTTATTTGTGCAAATATCTCCAAACCGAAATATAACTGAGGGCCTAACCAAATGGCATTCGCTTCTGATTTTTAATTTCGCTAACGCTTGGTTGCCATGGCAACATGAGGAATTCCTTCTTCTTTGACCAAACCGCAATCCTATATATGTCAGTTCCATACATTTTTGCACTTAGCGTTTAGCGATATCGCTAATCGAATGCCGAAATGTATGGAATTGACAGAAGAATTAGAATAAGATACGAATGTCCCATGTTGGGTGCCAATATCACACTGTCATCTTTTTCACTTATTGGTACCAATTAAACAAAAGGACTGAGATTTAATCAAGGAGCAAACGGTGGAAATCCAATGCAATTTGTAGCAATGTCAGATATCTATAACTATAAACAAAGGTCTTCATTACCAGTCACTAGCTGACATTCTAATAACTTTTTTGATATTATTTATGTATTAGTTTATTTTCATTGTAGGTAATATTGTATTATTGTATACAATTCAAGTATTTGTCCGTGTTTACAAAATAATAAGGCGAAGATTATAGCGCATTTAGTATTTTTTCCCTGTTATAGAGTATAATTTGAATAGGTCGTAAGAAGGACCGAATGTCTTTAGCAATTGAAAAGCAATGGTATTTTTAACTAGGTTTTTTTGAACGGGCAGTTAACCCTAGAAAGATAATCTTATTGTGATGTACGTAAAAGATAATCATGCGTAAAATTTACGCATGTGTTGTATTTAGCTGTATGTCGAGATTTGTTTATTAATTACAATGAACTAAACATTATTTTATATTCACCCATAGGTACAAATAAGAAAACTACAAATCATTTATTTATATTTATTTATTTATAAAATAATTACAAAATCTTTAGACTTCTTCTCTAAAGTAACAAAACTTGTGAACATTCATTCCTTCATGATAAATCTTATTTTTACCTATAATAATCCGACTTTTTGTATTACACATGAATAATTAGAGTATCGTATATTTATAAGGAACCTATTAGGTTACAATAATATTATGAAAAATCATTACAATTATCATATAAGTCAAAATCTTAAAAGTGACGCAAAAGATAACCATGCGTCAATTTGACTGACACAGTCGTTATTTTTCGTAATCGGTGGCACTTACCTCAATGAAACTTACGCCTCACGGAAGCTTCTAGCGACGAATGAGATGTCCTCAGCGCATAACAACGAATTCGCACTATTTAGAAAGAGAGAGCAATAATTCGAAACTCCATGCGTAAATTTTACGCAGATTATCTTTCTAGGGTTAAGAGGTTAATGAGACGTTAATGTTATGATATTTTCTTGTTAATGAGAGAAGCATTTTAAATTTAAGTATGTACGGCTCATATAAAAATACATTATATACATTACCGTACTTTACAAAACATATATTTTAAGTAGATTTTGAATAACAGAGTTAAGTCACGTTCCTCATTTGAGCTAGGTTTTTAATAAAGGTGCGTTGGTGTCGGGGTCTTGGAGTATTCGCTTAACTTGATTTAGTGTGGAGCGATGTGGTGAGCTACGCTGTCGTGTGCGATCTGTGTGGTGATGAGTGATGAGTGACGTGTGTTGTGATGCAGGTGAGCGAGGTGTACTCATCAGGCGCGTGGCTGGGGCTGCAGCTGCCGGACGGCGGCGCGTCCGCCCCGCGCGCCGTGTGGTCGCTGCCGCCGCGCGCCACCAGGCCGCTCGTGAGACTGCGTCTCACGCCGCACACGCACACGCACGCTGCACACGCCGCGCACGCTACACACGCTACACACGCGGCCCAGCAACACACGCTCACCGCATATATACGGATTAAGGTATGTACGACATCGTTATGCTCCGATACCACGTCGCGTGTACTGTAAAGTCACAGAACACTTGTCATTGAATAATGCTAGTGGTGGGGGATCTATTTGATTGATATAATGTTTTGTTACATGGTATTGCAGGCCAACATAACAGGCGGTGGGTTGGTGGTGTGCGTGGAAGCACGCGCGACGCCGGCGGGCGAGTACGCCAGCCCCTTGGAGTTGCGGCTCATGACGCGGGGCTCACGGGACCCCGCTGACGTGGTGAGATATACCACATACTAAACTACGTCAATTTTTCTTTGACCGAGACGTGGCTTAACTCATTTTTGACTGTGTGTGTGTCAAGTTGAACCCTCGTGGCGTGTCCACAGCTGGACATCTCGCTGGGCAACAGCGCGGGCGCGGGCGTGGCGCTGGACGCGTCCGTGTGGGCGGCACGCTGCGCACACGCACCGAACACGCCGCCCGCTCCGCACACGCACACGCACGGCTCGTCGCCCACGCACAACGGGGAGACCAAGGGCACCGCTAATGGAAATGGTACATATTCCTTTTGACATTTTATTAAAGAAATTCGTATAAGTAAAATGAAATTATCCCGATTAAAAATATCCCGATAAGCGGCATTAGGCTCGCCACCAAACCAAACTATTACGTGGGATCAAAACACTGGCGAAAAGTGGGCGTTTAATATGCCTCTGCCCACCCCTTCGGGAAACCAGGCGTGAGTCTATGTGTGTATGTATCTTTGTATTGAAAAATATGTATACAGGGTTATTTGTAAAACACCGTTAACCTCTTAGGGGGTGGTTAAATTCATTATTATGAACAACTTTTGTTCTGGAACTTTTGCGATATCACGAAAAAATATCAGCTGTTTCATACAAAGTTGAACTTTGACCCCGACAAAATGTATGGAACAGCTGATATTTTTGCGCGATTTCGCAAAGGTTCCAGAACAAAAGTTGTTCATAATGATGAATATAACCACCCCCTAAGAGGTTAACGGTGTTTTACAAATAACCCTGTATTGAGTCACAAGCTTAAACTTCTGTTTTCAGACGGCAATGACCAAGTCACTTGAATTTGTATGCCAACTTCTATATCAATAGTGCGATCGTGAAGCAGGATGAATTTAATGAGTTTACCTTATTACTTGTCCTTCTCGCTCCCGCGTAAATAAAGTGCATATTGCTTGCACTGATTTAATGAATATCGTCTTCATCTCCTATTGCCCGATCCTACTTATAGTGAGGTAACTTGTATCTTATGGACATCTACAATACTTATACGCTGTCAATATATTCATATGTTGTCATGTCGACAACATATGGCAGGTATACTTTGAGATTGTATTCAAAATGATAAATGTACAATAACTATCTGTTAGATATAGCTGAGTGAAGTATATGGGTGATATGCCACGGTATTGTCGACAGGAGTGAAGTCTGAGGGAGTATACGTATCGCTGGTGCGCTCGCATCTAGAGCCGCACCAACAACTGACGCGCGCCGCACAACTCACTTTCGACTGTAAGTATACGCATATAGAGTCTATTTTGTCTAGCCACGTATACGAAGTACGTACGTGTACGAAGAAAATCACTGCGGAAAGTTGGACCAGTCTTTGTCTTCGGCTGATGATGTTGTGTAAAATATAATCTGTCATAAATGTTTCGTGGTGCTTAGAATCTTTCACAAAAGTTTTGATATTTACATTAGTAGTTATAAATACTGTTACGAGCTGGGGTTCGGCGATAAATTAAATGCACTATGCCACTCAAACTGTACTTTATTTTACGACAAACAACTTAATTACACACTAATAAAAACTATTTCACACTACAAAACACTCGACGATTCACTCCCCTTCAAATCCTTCGCTCGATGTTTATCGCTCTGTTTATTCAACTGAACTGTGTCGATGCGCCCGTCCACGCGATATTTATACCGGCCGGATAACAAACTAGTCCATTCTAGTCTTCCCCAGAATGTTCGCGTAACAGTCGGAAACAAAGTCGATACTTCCAGTAGAAAAAAAAAACAGCAACGCCATCTAGTATAGAATAGATGAAACACTTTTAAAATACCGATATATCCATCCTCTTCTAGTTCTCACATTTACCGATAGATGGCGTTATTTTCAAAATATTGCCATTCGTAACAATACATTTGCCAAAACATCGATCGTCTGAGTTCCGAGTTGTGCGTTTCGTGTTAACCTTCGTTCACAAAATCACTTTGACCATCGCGATATGACTGCTTCTGTGTGTGTATGACTCTAAGTAACACAGTCGGGACTGGGGACCCTGACCGTTAGTGTGTTGTTTTCGTTGTGTTCGGCGCCTACTATAGTTTAAGTTAAGGTAATTGTAACAAAATGTTGATTGACGTCTTTCTTTTAGTTTGGTATTCATGTATTGCAAAAGATAAATGCCATCCTATCTCTGAATTGACAGCCGTATCCGGCTCGAAGGACCGTTTTTTTATACAATGCTAATTATGGTCCTTCGAACCGGATTAGTTCAATGTTATGTTGCGATAGTAGCATAAGTTATAAAGAGTGTGTTATGTTCCAGACGCGCGCATGTGGGCAGGGTACGGCGGCGGTACGGACGGCTCAATGGGAGGTGCTGGTGATGGTGCGTGGTGCGGGGGCTGGGTGGAGCTGGGGCGCGCGGCACTGCCATACTCCGTGCGCCTGCTGCCCGGCACGTTGCGCCTCGACCCCACCTCGGCGCAGTACGTACACACGCACACACACACACACACACACTCCGTGCGCCTGCTGCCCGGCACGTTGCGCCTCGACCCCACCTCGGCGCAGTACGTACACACGCACACATACACACACACACACTCCGTGCGCCTGCTGCCCGGCACGTTGCGCCTCGACCCCACCTCGGCGCAGTACGTACACACGCACACATACACACACACACACACACCGTGCGCCTGCTGCCCGGCACGTTGCGCCTCGACCCCACCTCGGCGCAGTACGTACACACACACACACACACTCCGTGCGCCTGCTGCCCGGCACGTTGCGCCTCGACCCCACCTCGGCGCAGTACGTACACACGCACACACACACACACACTCCGTGCGCCTGCTGCCCGGCACGTTGCGCCTCGACCCCACCTCGGCGCAGTACGTACACACGCACACATACACACACACACACTCCGTGCGCCTGCTGCCCGGCACGTTGCGCCTCGACCCCACCTCGGCGCAGTACGTACACACACACACACACACACTCCGTGCGCCTGCTGCCCGGCACGTTGCGCCTCGACCCCACCTCGGCGCAGTACGTACACACGCACACATACACACACACACACTCCGTGCGCCTGCTGCCCGGCACGTTGCGCCTCGACCCCACCTCGGCGCAGTACGTACACACGCACACATACACACACACACACACACACACTCCGTGCGCCTGCTGCCCGGCACGTTGCGCCTCGACCCCACCTCGGCGCAGTACGTACACACGCACACATACACACACACACACCGTGCGCCTGCTGCCCGGCACGTTGCGCCTCGACCCCACCTCGGCGCAGTACGTACACACACACACACACACTCCGTGCGCCTGCTGCCCGGCACGTTGCGCCTCGACCCCACCTCGGCGCAGTACGTACACACACACACACACACTCCGTGCGCCTGCTGCCCGGCACGTTGCGCCTCGACCCCACCTCGGCGCAGTACGTACACACGCACACATACACACACACACACCGTGCGCCTGCTGCCCGGCACGTTGCGCCTCGACCCCACCTCGGCGCAGTACGTACACACGCACACACACACACACACACACACACACACACACACACACACACACACACACACACACACACACACACACACACACTCCGTGCGCCTGATGCCCGGCACGCTGCGCCTCTACCCCACCTCGTTGCAGTACGTACACTTGCACGCACCTACATACACACTCGCACATGTGTATACGAGTACACACTTAACGTATGGCTAACTCGGTATCGGAGTTTTCAAATCACCCGAAGGTTTCCGACATGGCCTTACGATTCTTATCCTGAGACAAGAACTGGGACCGATAGCTTTGCGTGTCCCCCGAATCATTGCGCTTTGATGTATATCACACAAAGTACCCCATCCAAGTGGCGACCTGCACAAGCGTATCTTTGCTCTGTCGACTTATTACGAATGAGTCAAATTAAGCTAGTAACAATTATGTGATCCATTGTACTTAATTGGTTCGTTTTTTTTCCAGTTTTGTGACTGCGAACAAAGAGGAGGCGCTGACTCCGCGTGAAATACGCGCACACAACGAGTTCTCGGTGCCCGTGCATATATCACAGATCGACTTGGGACCCGACGTCGACAAATATTTTGAGGTCAGTTATTGACGGAGGAAATATGATTAATGAAGAAAATCTCCAATATTATAATTATAGGGCTATTTCAATTGTGATCGAAGATTTAAAATTATAATTAGTATTATTACTATAGGGTTATTTCGATTGTGATCGAAGACACAAAACTATAGTTAGAATTAGAAGACGATTGAAATCATTTGAAATTTCGTTGGAATCATTTTTCATTTTATTACGATTTACAGTATATATTATTTTTGGGGAGGGCAGGGCTGTTAGAAGCTTAATTTACTTCTTTGGAAGAGTAGCAAGCTATTTAATGATGTTAGGTAATTTTTTAAAGTAGGTTGTTTTTCGGCAGATTAGTAACTAAGTATTTTTTTTGACGTGACAACGTCTTATAAATTGGTTTGCCGGGTGACACTTCAAGAAACTGCGTTACGCTCCGCTCACGTTATGCGCTCACAATGAGAGCGAGTGAGAGGCACGCGTCCCGCCTAAGAGCGAGAGAGACAGACATAAAAAGTGAAAGGCACGCGTCTTTCATCCTTCTTCCTACTATACGAATGAATATTCACATTAAAATTATTTTACCACTCAAAGTCGTTGTCACGTAAAACTTTCGCCCGTATACCGACTTTACAGGCAACCAATTTTTTTTTTTCTTTTAATTGTAGGTGGAGTCGAAAGCTCCTCTAGTGATAGCCCCTTCAAGTTCAGCAGTGGTGGGTGTGGTGCGCTTGCGCACGGCAGGTCTGGGCGAGTCATTACGTGCGCACGTGACACTGCGCACCAACGCGTCGCACTATGAACTGCCGCTGCTGCTGTACAGCGGCACGCTGGACGTGCAGTGGCAGTGGAGGGGAGCTGAGGGGGGAGAGCTGCGGCTCGGCGCGCTGGGAGCGTCTAGTACGCGGCGCGTGCGTGCGCTACTACACAACCGAGGAGTTGTGACGCTTTGTGTTAGTGAGCTACGCGCTGCGTTGCCCGGCGCACAGCTCACTCTAGCCGCATGTGGGTCGGCGTCCCCACCGCCGGAGCACGCATGTCGCTGTATAGCGGCGGGGGCGTCAGCAGCGGCGACGCTGACGGTGGTGGCGCCGGCGCGGGAGGGTCCGCTGCGCGGCCACGTGGTGGTGTCGGCGGCGCCGGAGGGTCGCGCGGCGCCCCCCCCTCTCCGCCTGCCCGTGGAGCTGGCGGCGCACCACGGCCGCCTGCACGCGCACCAGCTCGCATTGCTCAAGGCCGCGCCGGTAAGTACTCCCCTCTCTCTCACACTATCTCTGTAAATCTTTCCAACCTACACGACGAGCACATTACATGATTCGCATTCATTTTAAAGGCCTCACTTTCCCCTATAACTTCATCCTCCTAGAATTATTCCAGTTTCAACCTGGAGTCCGCTTACTAATCTAATTGGATTTTGCTGAATATTAGCTTTTTCGCAAAGCGACTCCCTGTCTGACCTTCGCAACCTGTAGTGATAGCGATATTCTTTGGTTTAGACTAGTATCAGTTACACTACATACTCTGGCTTTCATTTCAGCAAGAGTCTGAGATCCGAAAGGATTTTGCACCTCGTAAAACAAAAAAAAAAAGATTCGGATCCAATACACTCTATATCGTATCCCCATTAGGCTATCACTGTCGAGCACGTAGCATGATTTACATTCATTGTAAAAGTCTCTCTCCTGTAACAAATAAAGTAACATTGTTTGCTACTGTGATAATAGTAAGTGTTGATATGTTGTGTTGTGTTGCAGTACGTGTGGGCGTCGTCGCCGCTGGTGCTGGAGAGCACCATGGCGCTGGCCATGCGCGTCCTCGACGTCGAGCTGCCTGCAGACAACCCCGCGCTCTCCTACCAGTCAGTACCCACTTACACCTAACATACGTACTACTACCACTATCAATGTATCCCTCAATCAAAACATGTTGGACGAAAAAAAATGAATAAATGTAGTGTTTTGCCAATTAAATACTAAATTCTCTGCATACTAACATTTTAATTAACTGTATAGTAGATTCAAGATCGTGCGTTCGTCGTAGTTCCGTTGATGTCCATCAGATATCGCCAGTTTTTATAAAAAAAATATAGATAATACTATCTGTATAAAATTATATTTAAGAATATAATTGTATGTGAAACAATTTTCTTATTTCACTCAATCCAAAATGAAATTCGTTTCCTATAATACTTCAATCGCAAATGACTAAATCTTTTAGTATATATGAATCCTCAGCTTTGTGTATGTTTGAAATAAATTACATTATAAAAATCCCCATGCAACACTAAATATAATTTCCATGTCTTAATATTGTAATCTTATAATTTTGCTGGCGTGTAGGTAAATTCACGAAAGTTGACCACAAATGGCGGCCGTCGCGCATATGTACATTCGTGCACCAATGGCGTTGCTCCATTCTTGACGCATTTAGGGAATGCGTCAAGAACGGAGCCACGCCATTGGCACTCCAGCCGCACCTCACCCCGCACCTCCACGGGGACCTAAAAATGACTTCTGCGCAGTGGTCATCTTTCGTGAATTTACCTATACTATGAATTGTTTGGATCTGTTCGTCTATGTGTGTAGTTATAATAGTGTGTTGTGGTTGCAGGGCGGGCGCCGAGGAGTCAGTGGAGGTGTCGGCGGGGCGGCACGCGGTGGGCGCCGTGTGGTTCGCGCCCGAGCGCCTGTGCCACCCGCACTGTTACACCGGACTCGACGTACACACACCCGGTACCGTACTAACACTTACAGCATCATTGCTCTAGCGTTATCCTCGTTGCACCCAACACTTACTCGCCTAGGAGCCCAGGGCGCGCTTAATAGTCTAACCGGATATGGTAGAATATCAGCTTTTCTACAGAGCGACTGCCGTCTGACCTCCGCAACCCAAAGGGATAGCGATATTTCATGGTTTAGATTAGTACCAGCTTATTTGAAGGTACTGACTCCCTGTAACAACTGTCAAAGTTCTTCATGACAGCCAGGACCGACGGTTTAACGTGCTCTGTGAACAACAAATTGTTTTTCTTAATTCTCATAAATACTCGCATGATCACTAAGAAAATCTGAGTGAAACTGGTATCGGCAATCCGGTCGCTGCTGATACAGTGGACGCAGTATGAAAAAATAATGCAGTCGATGCGATGCGTCCGATGCGTACGATACCGACCTGTGGACACAGCAGCGTTAGCATTAATGTGTGTCTCGTGGTGCAGAGGGCTCTGCGTGGCTGGGCCGCAGCGACGTGTCGGAGGCGGAGCGGTTCAGCGCGCTCGAGGCGGACGGGCGGCTGCTGGCGGCGCGATACGCGCTCTACGCCGCCGCGCCCGCTCGCTCTAACATCTCGCTACAAGTGCACACTACACGTGTACTGCACGTGGCGGTCACAGGGGCCACGGGCGGGCTGTGGCCGCGCCTGGCGCCGCCCGCGCCCCCCGCGGGGCTGGCCCCTGTGGGCGGCGCCGCCTCCATGCGCCTGCGCGCGCACAACCCCGCCGCCACTCCCGTGCTGCTGCAGCCCGTCATCGCTGGCGAGCTGCCTGAGCTGTGAGTATACATACTTACACGGCATCCTACGTGAGCGGTCTCGACACGAAATAGTCGATAGCAATTGACGTGGGCTACGTGACCAAATGCACGTGACAGGTGAGGCGGCGCGGCACGAGTTGTTGCGAACGCGATCAAGTTAGCTTGATATTTTCGTGCGAGCTGAATGCGCTGTCACCATTTTTTTTACAAATAAATATTGTAATGTCAAAAGAAGACATTTTAATAAAATTAACCCTATAATTAGTAAGCTGAGTAAATACTCAGACGAGACGACAGCCCACCTGCTCCTCGACTGCCCTGAGGTCGCACAGTATAGGCAGCAGTACCTGACCAGACACAGCTCCCTGAGGGAAGCAGTGGACCACATCAAGAGCCTGCTGGCCTTCCTCGAAGAGCTGGGGTGGCTCGAGTGACAAGACCATTCCTACCTGCACAATACACGCCAGGACGTGGAGTTACGGAAACAGCCCGTGCTACAAAATTACCAAATTACTTAGTGACACTTCTCTGTCGTACATCATTCTTAAATACCTATCTGATATTTAAGAAATGAATATTCCACTAAATGAGCTGTCATGTTCATGTCAAATTGCTGATATCAGATGAACGGCGCAGGATGAAATAAAACGATTGGCGCGCACGTCAGACAGAACCGCCGCGCCTCGTCACACCGCATCGGGTCGGGCCGCAATCGTGTTCGCGGTTGCGCCGCTCACGTATCTCATCTGCATCCCTATTGAATGAAAACAGATCACTCATCCCATGTAGTAACAAGAT
Organism: Euclidia mi; assembly: GCA_944739405.2. Lineage (NCBI taxonomy): Eukaryota > Metazoa > Arthropoda > Insecta > Lepidoptera > Erebidae > Euclidia > Euclidia mi. Next base: position 2,421,848 of record OX123195.2, on the reverse strand, counting down.
AATAAATGTCACGAATGGCCGTATGCTACAGGTCGGTGAGCGCGGATTCGCCGCAGTGTCGCGGCGCTAGCTGCGTGTGGGCTCCTCGTGCCTTCCGCCTGCTCGAGTGGCGGACCATCCGGGGCTCCGTGACGCCCTGGGCCCGCTGGGACCCCGCGTCTACCGACCCAGCCGACGCTAGCGCCATAGACCCCGAGGGCGCCGACACTACGTCACATAACGCCACGGACGCATTACCGATGCTTGTATTGGCGCCGGGCGCGGAGATCGAGCTCAAGCTGTCGTTCGCGCCGAGAGAGCCCGCGCCGCTCACCGCCTACCTCTACCTCAGGTAATTTATGTCCTATAGCAACTCACACACGGTCATCAGAGGCCTAGATGAATAGCATTCAATCTTTATTTCAATTTCATTTGTTTTTAAATTGTCTTTAGAGATAATACATAGGTATATGGTATAACGATACGTGGTTTACCCACGTACTTTTCAGCACTATAGCAAACGACATGTTCAACAGTGCTGAAATTGGTTACTCGAAACAAAGGTATATTAAGTATATATCCCAAAAAAAAAACAATGTAAATGACCACAAAATTGTAAATTTCATATCGCATACATTTGGCTGCCACAATAACGTTAACTTATTTTTCTTTCGTCTACCACATGAGATTTATGGAAAGTGTGAGCGAATTGTTTACATTTTTACATTTAGTAAATAGTGATATCGCTGATGAAATGCCCTTTATCTATAGACTCTAATTCCAAACTAAGCGGAACTTCTACTACTACAACCAGATAACACTAAACATACTTATTTTAAATTTTTTCAACTCCTAAATTAGTAAGTGGTTCTGCTACATTGGGTGATATAATCGACTGCCCGTTCACTACCTGTTGCACATAGCATTTCTAAAGACGATTATTTGTAAAGCGTGTAATTGTTTATTATTTATATTTCATATATTCTTTACATATTGCAGAAACAACCTGACGATCCTGGAGGCGATCCAGCTGGCGGGTCGCGGCGCGTACCCGAGCTTCGAGATCGGCGGCCGGCGACCCGGCACTAATGCGCCGTTGCTCTTTGAGGTATGGTGTGAAGACTATTTCTCTTAGCTCGGCCAGGTCAAGAAACACACAGGTCACCACTCGGATAGGTGACCGTTTTTTTGTAGTATTTAAATTAGAACGATACCGTGTTTCGGAGGGTCGTCGGTTTCGGTTTTTGTCTCAGAACAAAAATCTTTAGGCTGTTCCGAATGCTTGCCACACAGTTACACAAAATAAAAGTAAAGACTGAAGTTAGTTATTTTATTTATTTTTATCAAATCATTTCGTATTTTGGGGAGTATCTAGAGGAGGGTGTTGTTACGAGAAATTTGTTAAATATGATTGTGAGTTGGATTAATATACAAGTTCGTTATCTACAGCAGTGGCGGCTCGTTCAAAGGAGCGCTAGAGCAGTGAACTCCCAAAATTATAAATTATATGTATACAACTCATATAAAAATTTTCTATAAACATACTCAATATTTTAATATACACCTATTCTCTTTTCTATTATGCATATCCACAAATAAGTATTCAAATACTAAGCTATTTATCTTAATTTTATCAACACTCTTGAAACATACATAGGTATTTTTGTTGAGTGGACTAGTGGAGCGCTCGTAACAGCGCCCTTGGTTGACAAAAACTTAGTACTAAAATCTAATGAGTGCGAAAGAGAGAGCGTTCTATGCGATGGTCGCGTGAGACAAAAGATTTGTATGAGAAATAAGCCAAATATGGAGCGCCGCTCCTGGCTAGCTTGACGAGGTGCGCTTGCGCGAATATTATTACCCGACTAAATGATATGACCATTTGTCACGAAGAAAAATTAAAACGTGTGCGCCGTTTTTTTTTAATAGTATTTTGCCGGTGTCATTTGAATGAAAACAAAAGCAATACATAACACGCATCTACAAACTACTGTAGATTCTACAGTAGTTTGTACATGCGTGTTATGTATTGTGTTAGTAGCATATGCGCAACAGTATACGACACTGTGAATTCTTCTGTGGTTTGCAATTATAACTTCAGCGATGATGTGTTGATGCGATATGAGTGACAATGTGGTCTATCAGAGAAGTGTAAATTTAAATTTACACTAGCTTTTGCCCGCGGCTTCGCTCGCGTAAATTCTGGGTTCTCTAGATATAGTATATCATCTATGTTCGGGGTAACACGAATCTCCTTTAATGGGCGGACATATTAACTGTTTAAGAAAAATATAACTGCAAAAAGTATTTACACATACATACAAACTACTTAGTAGTACTCAAAATGCTATGGTGTCAGTGACGTTTCGCTAGATTGGCCAATATGCCGACTGCGATTTGTCTGTCAGAACCAGGGCAGTGAAAGCTCCATACATGGGTAAATTTCATATAGATCAGCGCCATCTACCGAAGATTGCAAGAAAAAAAATACATATGTACCTAGAAATATCTGTAGCGATAACTGAACGGTAATTTCGCCACCATCGTTAAGATCTGCGTGGCGCAGTGGAAGACTGCTAGACTCATAATTCAAAAGTCAGTGGATCGAATCCACGCTAATCTAGAACTACTTTTTTTATAATTTTTTACTTTTAAATTGCATATTTTACAATATAATATTCGTCATTTACTTATTTATTAACACGGAAATTAAACATTTATTTTATTTTGAAAAATGAATCCACTACTAACGCCATCTATACGATCGGAATAAAAATAAAATTGTTGTACGCCATCTAGAGTAGAGGATGCCTATTGAACTTTTCCTTAGTTGCGCATCTATACCAGTATATCTGTATAATCTATGGTCAGAACCATTAAATTTAATAAAATACACGACAATCCCAATTTTGCGGATATATGTTGTCGTCTCGAAATCTTTATTTTTTAATGTTTTATTATTCAGGTAAGGTTTCGATCGAGTTTACCGTATCCCTTGACGAAATTATTAATATAGATTTGACACTGCGATAGTAGCGTAGTCGGTCGGTACCAATGTGAAACATGCCAAAATCAACAACAACTTAAAAATTAACTAAAAAAAACATTTTCAAGTGGAGTAAACTGTAAATCTAAACCATTCTCAAGTCCCCTTGAACTCACACAAAAAATTTCATCAAAATCGGTCCAATCGTTTAGGAGGAGTTCAGTGACATACACACGCACACAAGAAATATATATATAAAGATATGACCATGAAATAGAAGCTTCACAGGATTTGAGTGCGTGGCTAATCGATATTTTTGATAGTTATATTGTTAGCTATTTTATTTATGTTTTATGTAATAATATAATGATAGCATTTATAAATTGTGTAATGTGTGTGTGTGCAGGTGAGCGACTGTGGTAGCGTGGGTGCGGGCGGGACTGGCGGCGGCACGGTGGTGCGCACGGTGGTGGCGCGCAACACGGGCCGCGTGCGCGTGCGCCTGCGCGAGTGGCGCGTGGCGGGCGAGCCGTGCGGCGCGCGCGGCTTCCGCCTGCTGGAGTGCGCGCCGCTCGTGCTCGCGCCCAACGAGTCGCGCGCGCTCACGCTGGCCTTCACGGCGGACTGGACGCTGGCGCGCGTCACCGCGCCGCTCGAGCTGCGCTGGGAGCTGGGCCGCGCCGCCTTCGTGCTGCGCGCCGCCGCGCCCGCGCGCCTGCTGCCGCGCTGCGCCGCGCACGCGCCGCGCCCCGCCTGGGAGCCCGCGCTCCGCGCCATCGGCGCCGCGCTCGCCATCGCCGCGCTCGCGCTCGTCCTCGCCGCGGCCGCGTTGGACGCCGAGCGCGAGCTGCGCCGGGCCCGCGCCGCCAGACCGACGCCGCCGCCGCAGCCCGCCGCGCCGCTCGATCTACGTGCACTCGCCGTCGTGCCGCAGGTAACACACACTTGATCGCCACTGACAACTACAACAACACGCTGAGTAGCATTTCGAACAATCATCTTAGAAAAATCTACTTACTAACTTCAAAAAATACCAATTCGAAATTCATAAACATTTAAGTCGTCGAGTCTGAAAAACCATTACTCCTTCCGAACTAGTAGACTCAATTTTAGTAATAATTGTTACTTTTAATTTTACAAAAAATGTCCCGTTCGCCATCGTGGATCCCCAAATAAATGTCATTTTCGTGACTAGAATCCATAAAAACCCCGAAAATGATACCCATATTAATTTTATTAAAAATGTCCCGTCCGCCATCTTGGATTCCCAAATATATATCATTTTCGTGACCAGAATCCATAAAAACCCCGAAAATGGTACCCATAATAATTTTATTAAAAATGTCCCGTCCGCCATCTTGGATTCCCAAATAGATGTCAATTTCGTGATCAGAAAGCATGAACATGATGCTTGCTTTCTATAAGAGACAGAGGGAGAGACAGACAGAAACATGCGCACGCCCCACGGCTTACAATAGCTTACTTTAACAAAAAGTGTCATTACAACTTTTTGTCTTAATTTTTTCCGTCTACTTTCGCAACGCGCGATAAGGAACTTCGTTCCAATAATTTTCGCGCGGGTTGCCGGTCAGTCAGCGAGAGTAACGTGTCAAAGATGGCAGCCATTGAATTATTACCTACAGAAAGTCAGTATTCAAACAACGCGAGCTCGAAAATTCGCTATGTGTGCGGAACTGTGCTGTGTTTACTTGCTGCATCACGCACACAGACGCAATTATAGAGTTGCCAGTTACAACGTCTTTCCCCTACAAATAGGGCAAATTCATAATTTTTGCATGAAATAAGTAATTGTATATTATAAATTCTAAAGTCACACTGTCTGCTTTTTAAGTTTTTACAACGACTAACGATGGCTAAATCAATCTTGACGAAACTTACTCAAACGTGAGCACTAACAAGTGCCGAGTGATTTCCTAGTTAAATGCTCTTTATTGTACATAAAAAAGTATTTATGTATGTTTGTGAGAAAAAATTATCAAAAATCAACAGCGAGTACTATGTGTGCGCCGTTGCGCTATGGTGGCCAAAAAAAGGCGAAAAGTTTAAAAATTCTAATATAATTCGGTCGGTAACGTCATTCGTTAAACAACGAAGTTAGTTACGCGTATCTACATTACAAGACAATACTAGACTTTAGATACAAGCCTTTCAATACAAAAACGGAAAAATCGAGTGCTTTGAGACAATGTCGTCTTAGCCGAGCTCGGCTAGAGCTTGACGTGACAAATTTGTCGTAACCGATTGGTATGTACCAGCCAGCGGTGTTTGAAAGGTTAAGTTTATATATGTAACTACCTAATTCCTATTTTTATTATTACTGTCAATAGAATAAATTTTGGTAAGGAATGTGTAAATTAAACTGGGACAATTTCACACCCAACTGGCAACACTCCGCTCGTACTTATTATGATTCACTGTATTTGTATTATTAGACAATCTACGTAATAAAATTTATGTCTGATCGGTGGAATGATACTCCAGCAACCTTATAATCTTTTTCTGAAGCATTGTGGGCATTGTGGCACAAAACACTGTACAATATGTCATAATTTCTATTATTTTGCGGGAGATGCTTACGCTACCGTGCGACTCTGACTACAGACAACGCGGCCGCCGATTGGGTCAGATCCTGACCCAAATGAACGGCGCGTATTGCGTGCGCGTACTTGGTTTCTGTAGGTAATAATTCAATGATGGCAGCTTTTCTAGGAGATCTAACCTAGCTCTAGGATCAGTCGTGTCTGGTGAAGGCTTTGGTGCATGCGAAGCAAACAGATTGCTGTATAAATATGCAATGTTTCACTAAATTGCGCATGTTTTTGTAATCTCGCTTGAAAGTTCATAATTCCTTTTTGTGTGCCTCCGTTCACATTTGCCGTGCTCTCTCGACTACCTTTTGTGGTAGAAAACATTCAACAATTTCTGTATGCTGAGAGAATTGACCAGTATTTGTCCTCAACGGTTTCTGCGTTCTTAGCTATGCAGTTCCAATCACGATTCGCCGCGCCTTTGTTTCATAAATAACAGCGATAAAATTCCTCATGACCATTATGTTATTTATCAGGCGCCACCCCCGCCGGTCCCGCGGCGCGCGCCGGCGCGGCGGCGGCGAGCCCCGCGGACAACTGTGGACCCGGCGGCCGAGCGGCGCGCCTTCGAGCGGTGGCGACACGACGTGCTGCGGCGACCCGACGACGACGACGAGCGCTCCTCCGAGGACAACGAGGCGGCGCCGAGCGCGCCCGCGCCGCCGCCGCCGCCCGCGCCCGACGGCTACGACGCCGATCCCGAGAGCGAGGAGCGGCGCGCCGGCAGCGGCGACGACGACAACGCCTCCACCGACCGCTCCGCCTCCTCCTCCTCGCCCACCGCCGACGTGGACGAGCCCGACGACGAGCCGCCGCCCGCGGGCCCCGCGCCCGGCGCCGACGCGCCGCCCGCGCGCGCCCGCGCCCCGCCGCCCGACGCCGCCGCACGCCCGGTGCGGCCGCGCCGCGACCCCAGCGAGCCGCCGCGCCGCGGGGAGCGCGCGCGCGCCGCCGACGGCGCCGAGGTGGCGCGGCCCCGCCCCGCCGCCGCCAAGCACCACGCGCGCAAGGACAAGGCCAAGCGGCGCGAGCGCCCCCCCGCGTCCCCGCCGCGCTCGCCGCCGCTGCGCGCCGACTGCCGCGCGCCGGGCGCGCTGCGCTGGGGCGCGTCGTGGAGCTCCGTGGTGGCGGCGCGCGCCGGCAGCGCCGCCGCCGCCCGCCCCGCCGGCCCCGCGCCGCTCGCGCCCATCGGCTCGGACGTGCGGCGCCGCGCCGACCCCGCGCCCGCCGACCACTCGCTCTTCTACTTCAACGGCGACCCGTCGCACACGCCGCCGCGCGACCCCGCTGACTTCGCGTGGCGCCCGCCGCCTCCCGTCGAGCGCCCAACTTTCTCGCCCTCCAGAGATTTCCTTGGTGAGTCTTTACTGTCGGCTTCTCTTTATATTCGTCGCCCAAACGGTTTTTGCAAAGAATACTTCATATAATAATCGATATCATTACAGACGAACCAGCTGGTGTCGGCAACGGCTCGTTTCGCTCGCTAAACTCAGTATGGGGCTCTGGCCTGGAGCCGCGGCCGGCGGCGGCGGCGTGGCTGTGGGGCGGGCTGGGCGTGCGGCCGCCGCCGGGCTTCGGCGCGCCGGCGGCGGCTCGCGGCGTGCGGCCCTACGACCCGTTCCGCTCGCTGGCGTCCATCTGGGCGCCGGGCGCGCTGGACTGGCGCGCGGCGGCGCCGGGCGGGCCCGCGCCCCCCGCGGCGGCCGCGCCCGACGAGCCGGCGGCGCCGCACTAGTGGGGCGCGGGGGGGCGCCGCCGCACTAGTCACGCCCCGCGCCGCGCGCCGCCCGCACGCCCCACACTCCCGCATCACTACGGATAACGTGTTACAGTGTTCCCTGCTCGATTGTCTGTTCAAGACTGAATTAAACTTACACTATCTCAATGATGATCCATGACTTTTATTGTTCCCTCACGAACACACCCTTATGCTCGGGCTACACTACCAGGATATGCCAATAATTATTGCCATAATTTCAACAACGCCTAGGTGTAACCGCGATTTATGGCCATAATTTTACAATGCCAATCAATATGGCATATGCCGGTAGGCAATAGCTCCGGCGACGGTCTTTTTTCGCACATCAAAGAAGATTACCGCAGTAATTAATGCGTTTGTGGCCACACTACCGTTTGTTCAGTGTGCAACACGAGTTCGACGACGACGCACGTATCTACCGATATGGAGTGGTCAAATGAAAAAGCGCTCGAATTTTTGGAGTTATTGCAATGCGAACCGTCTCTCTGTGATACCCGACAGAAAGCTAAAAATTTAAAAGATTCATGTTAAAATAATTGGCACTCATAAAATACCAAACAGCTGCAACTTCATCCGCCATCTTGAAAAATTATATTTTTACCTCCTAGTTTATTGGCATATCTCGGTAAACTCTAGTGTAACCACACGACTTCACGCAGTAATTTATTGCCATAATTATGGCGGTAACAGCCCGGTAGACGGTAAGGTAGTGTGGCCCGAGCATTACCGCACGTGGTATATGACGATTGCTAAAAAAAGTTACTGATCCTCAAAAATTTACTTACGGTTTCTTAACTTTCGTTAACCCTCATTTCACTAAGTGACAAAAACTTAAGGAAATTCATTTCTATGAGTCCCAGGAACTCACTCATTTTATTTTATGTTTTTCTTAAATTAAGCAAGTTTGGTCACAAATATATTTTTATTTAAGTACTATTACATTACTTACTTCACAATAATAGAAAAATATTAAATTAGTACAGTTCTAGGAATATGGACCATGGTACAAAATTAAGAATGTAAACTGATCCAGTCTCCAAATCAATGTTTCATCCTCCAAGCTCCCTAAAACTATAAAAAAAAAATAACAGAGTACATAGTACTTATTTTTGGAGAAAAAAGGCTCATAAAATATAAAAACCCAAGACAGAATATATGCTTCAATATGAAAAGAAAAAGAATCTGCATGTTGTTCCTAGACATTAACTTTACTATTAGCCACGTCTGAAAATCGTTTTTTAGCATGACAAAAATGTTCGCTTCATATATTTGCAGAAAGGGTAGGCAGGCATTGTTATATTAGCAGTTATTTTCTGGAATTTCTAGGTAGTACGTCGTAAATAGGTCCATGCTGTGTACACCGACTTCAGCAAAGCCTTTGATCTCATAAATCATGACATTCTGCTTGATAAGGTTGCTTGTATGGGTATTCATGGTTCGTTGTATCGTTGGTGTGAATCTTACCTCAAAAACCGATCACAAATGGTAGTCATACAGGGATTCAAATCTCAAACTTATGTTATACCATCAGGTGTTCCACAGGGCTCCCATATGGGGCCATTGTTATTTTTAATCTTTATTAATGACTTAGCCAAAATTATAGAATGTAAATTTAACATGTATGCGGATGATCTTAAATTATACCAAATTGTAAAATGTCCTGAGGATATTATGAAATTACAAAATGCAATCAATAGCGTGTCCAGATGGTGTTCCAAAAATCATATGATTCTAAATGCGAATAAATGCAAGCAAATTAGATTTAGCAGAAAACGACTTCAAATTAACGCAACTTACTCTATTGACAATGTACCACTCGAAGAAGTTTCGTGGATCCGTGACTTAGGCGTAGTCATAGATTGTCAGCTTAGCTTTAGACAACATATTGATAGTATAGCTCAAAAAGCCGCCCGTCTATCGGGTTTTATATCAAGACAACTTAAAACGTTTAAAAACCCGAAAGTCACGATACCAGTATACAACGTGTAATGGAAATAACGCACATCCTCAGACACCCCAATTAGAAAACCTTGTTACAATCATAATACATGCATTGAAATATTTTTTTTATTTGCGTAAATAATGTTTTTTAAAGAAAGTATTAACTCAATTAAAAGTGAAAATCGTGGTCACTCTTAATCTGCGCACGCACACAAACGAAACGGTTGCTATGGTAAACAAACAACAGCGATCTGATAGGAACGAAACACAATACGATATAACAAAATGTATGAAATTCAGTCTGTAAACCACACTCTGATAGAGTGGGGTTTACAAAAATGATGTTTGAACAATTTGTCGGCTACTGTTGATAGTACCAAAGATATTATGAGTATTTCTTTCCATCACACTTTTAAGCTATGGTGTGGACAGTCGAATCATTTATTGTTTGTTATTAATATGCACGATCTATTGTTTCTTAACATCGTAAGTGACTATTGTGAATATCTTAACTTAATCAGATAAAATAAAAGAATATCAATGAGAGAAATAAACAAGAACTGCGTGTTTAAAGTTGTCTTGTGAATCTAAATACTTACAATAATAGAATAATAAAATAACTTACAGGCTTAAATCACATTTCTTTCGTCCACGTAGCACTTCAGTATTTCCTCACAAATCACATCTTTTCACTGCACTGTTTCAAAAGCAGCTAGTATCTTAATTAATTAACTACTCGGCACTTTTTCTCTCGTCACAATAAACTGGTGATTTAATATTTCTCCACAATGAGAAAGTCCAGGGGTGACAAGTCAACATCAAGATGATGTTGAACTTTTCACTTTGTTGTTGAATGATTAAATTATACACCATTACACATTTTGTAAACAAGTGAACTTTTAAAAAGGTGTTCACAGCACTCACTGATAGAATCAGATAGATATTCCCGGTTGTACTTGTCATAACATGTCTAAGCGCATCGCCCGCTGCGCTTGTCATGCGCCAGCGCGAGCGAGACATTACGTCTCGCTCTTTCCCGTTGTTTATTACCTACGTTAGTGAAAGATAGATGATAGACATTTTGGTGGTCAATTGTGTGCTATTGTCTTTTGCCGTCTATTGTGTTGTATTAATGTGTGCGTTTGTGTAAGTCAACGTGGAACCATATAACAAATGCATTTAAAAATAAGCCGTTCTGCTTTGATTTAAGGTTTATTTTCGAATAGCTCAATTTTTTTTTAATTGTGTTGTTTTTATGTGTGCGTTTGTGTAAGTCAACGTGGAACCATTTAACAAATGCATTTAAAAATAAGCTGTTCTGCTTTGATTTAAGGTTTATTTTCGAATAGCTCAATTTTTAAAAAAATGAGTGACTACAATTTACGGTATTTTAATTATTTTAAGACTAAAAATAAACAATATTAAAAATGACGGAAATGGATTCAGTTGCCGATTCTGAACAAAGTACTTTCAAGATGTGCATTAAACTTGTTACATGTTGTATAATAGTATTGTTCGAAGTGTTTTGGAGTATGGAAGTCCAGTTTGGAATCCTACATATAATGTTCACTCACATAAATTGGAATGTATACAAAAACGATTTCTCTACCAATTATCATATGTAAACAACCAATGTAATAGAGTCATATCTTATGAGTCTAGATTAGAATACTTACTAAACTTCAAAATGTCATCCTTATACTCTAGAAGAAAAGCAGCAGATGTTTTGTATCTTTTTAAATTGGTAAATAGTATCATAGATTGTGAAGCTTTGCTGGAGAGGATACCAATTGTTGTTCCGCGCCAGGGTAGTCGCTTGTGCAATAGGCGTACATTTGAGTTGCCTAAATGTCGAACCAATGAACATTCTATAAAGTGGAGCAACATGCTCCACTTTATAGAATGTTTTCTAGCCACAATGGTATGCGACAGCATTTTGATGTTTTCTCCAGTAGCCTACCTGCAGCCAAAATTGTTGTCAGGAAAGTCTTGGAGGGTAAATTCTCCGGCACATAGGCCTCGCCCGTAACTATATATTATATATATTTCTTCTATTTCTTTAAATTCATTTTAAATATTGTAAACTGTAACAACATAACATGATCTAACTCGTATTCACAAAGCACGCTGTGTTCACTATTTAAAGGCATGCAATTTATTATTAATGTTAATGTATAGTGTGTAAGAATGTGCAAATTGTATTGCCCGATTTGTGAACCAACAATAAAGAAAAAAAAAAGGGTCAGGGTACTCATCTTCAGGCATTTATTTCATTGTAATTGAAGAAATTGAGTTAGACATTAAAATGCGCCAATTTAAGACCCTACGATAAATTATTCGTCAATAAAGAAGTAAAACCTATTTACTTAATTCAGAAGTAGTATTAACAAGAAATCTAAACCATTAACAATATAAATAAAAATAAAAGCTATAGCACAAATTACTTGCATGGGTGGGTACCCATGCAAGTATTTCCAGGGACTCACTCGGCGCAATGTCTCGATGATATACGAGCCGGACACACATGCCCGCTCAGCTAGGTGTCGCCCTAGCCACTGCAAAATGGTAGGTAGGTACTAAAATGGCGTGGCGTTGTATCAAGTCCCTGTGGAACTCTTGTAGTGGACTAAGCCACTAAGGGTTCATTACATTGGCTGAGAGCGTGATTTTATAAAATTGCGCTCCCTAAGTATATACTCATCTGCAGAATATAATTCATCTGCTGCGTTGTGGTGCCATTTGGCCAAATTAATGCGCTATTTTAAAATTATAAAATATTAAAATGCGCTAAAAAATTATTAGAGGCTGGTCAACATTACGAAGGTCTTAGAAACAGTTGATGAAGAAGTTTTGACTAAAGGCTAATAAAATTTAAACATGACTGAAAGCTGAATTTAAAAATGATTTCACATTGATACACAAAACTGATCCCTGAAAAATCATGTTAGTCCAATACACATAATATATGTAGCTCATTGCATATGTGCGCATTATTTAATAGTTTGTTTTAACACAAAAGGAATCACAAACAAAACGAGGATAATATATTTCCCGCGCACGACCTTCTAAATTCAAACTTACTGACATTTTTTTTTCTTTCTTTTTCCAAAAATGAGGCGTTGTAAGAAATGTTAACGTAGGAGAATAACAGAGGTATTTATGCCTTGAAATAAATAAATTATCGCGACTAAGACCCGCTTAATAATATTGTATGAGAAATGTTTAAAACCTGCATTAACATTAGGTTGCGTCTGCGTCCAAAAATTCACTGATGACGTGATTATTAAGTAGTCGGCTATTGTCTACTTTGATTTTAAGGGTGCGTGTACACGGTGCATGTAGCTTGAGCATGTTGAGGCACGTGCGCGAGTTATATGCACCGTAAACATATCGTTTAAAAAAATGTGCGGTTCTAGCGACTCGAGCATGTACAGTCAGCATCAAAAGTCAGTGACCACATTCAGATTTTCAAAATCAATGAACCATTGACATATATTCTAACGATAGACGTAACATTCCTTAGGAAAACATTGTCCAAGCTGTCTTAGGTTTGACGTCTAATCGCACATGCGCAACACGCAAATGCACGTAGCACCAATGGAATACAGCGCTTATTTATCATATTATAGCCAATCAGCTACGGCTGACCGGGCATCTTACCAATGAGCAGCCAGTAGTACTCTAATGCTACTGGGTACTTATTGACATTTGTATAGATTATTTTCACAGAAGATCGGAAAATAGATAAGTTTTGTGCCTATTTATGAAAATAAAAGTAATTAATTTGTCGTGGTTTTACTTCAGTAAAATAATAAAAACTATAATCATATTTAGTTACTTTTATAAAAAAATTGAAAATGTATTCGTTGGCGTAAGTTCAAGACATATGTCAGGAACTAAACAATTATAATCTTTTAAAGTTTAAATTTATCTTGGCATGAGGCTAGCTCAGAAATTTCTTATTATACATATAAGGCAGCATTGTTTTGACAATATGTTATAATGTCCTTTCTGACCACATAGTTCTATGCAAACACATTTGGCAAATGGGACTATGCGCTACTATAAGTGAACCAACCATTAGGAAAAATCATTTTATGATGAAGTGGCCCAAATAGCTTAGTCGATACAGCATTGACACGGTTCGTCGTGGTCGCAGGTTCAAGTCGTACCCAGGAATTTATTTTTATAGCTTTAAATAAATTGCAATTCAATCTACCCTAGCATAAGAAATGCTCAAAAATATATTTTAATACCTATTCCATTACCATCAAACACAATTAATTTCGTAGGTTTTTGTCTCTTGGTCAGATAATAAAGATCAGGATGTTTGGCCTTATTTTTAATGGCCTTATATTGATTCAGTATATTTTTTAGTGGTGCATAGGGTTCCCACCAAGAGGGTGCATAGGGTTCCCACCAAGAACTAAGGGTCCCAAGCCAACCTCACCTGCAAGTGGTGCACCTGCCGATCAACGGACGAGGCTCTGGAAAAAAAATGTCCCAATAAGCGGCAATAGGCTCGCCACCTATTACGTGGGATCAAAACACTGCCGAAAAGTGGGCGTTTAATATGCCTCTGCCTACCCCTTCGGGGAAACAGGCGTGAGTCTATGTATGTATGTATGTATGTATATTTTTTACGTATTTTTCTATAACTGCAAATTTATGTGTAGTATGGTGAAGTGTAAGTGTAGGTACATACTGTTTTGACGTGACAACGTCTTATAAATTGGTTTGCCGGGTGACACTTCAAGAAACTGCGTTACGCTCCGCTCACGTTATGCGCTCACAATGAGAGCGAGTGAGAGGCACGCGTCCCGCCTAAGAGCGAGAGAGACAGACATAAAAAGTGAAAGGCACGCGTCTTTCATCCTTCTTCCTACTATACGAATGAATATTCACATTAAAATTATTTTACCACTCAAAGTCGTTGTCACGTAAAACTTTCGCCCGTATACCGACTTTACAGGCAACCAATTTTTTTTTAAAGTACCTAGGTATGTGTCACAATTATTTTATTTGAAATATTCATTAATATAGTAATAACGATCAATATACTAAAAAGAAAAACACAAATTAGTGTTATACAAAATCAAATTGGTCTTAGAACATTAATCAAACTAAAACACTTTTAAAACCAATGCCTTCATCAAGTCTGTTCTTAGTCATATATTTTTACCTACAATCACTTGCAATCGATGTCTGCATAGTAGTTAGTCTATGGTGGTAAATGACGTCACATAAAAATAAATAAATACATTGTTATGTGGTTATATGATATAATTCACTCTTTTTATTACTTAAATAATAAATAATATTAACTAGCGCTACAACAGATTCCAGTTCTGATTCGAATTAAGCGATATATCGCCGTTACACAATAGGGAACATTACGCAAAGCTCGACGCAGATGGCAGCACAAGCAACTACAGTAAACAAACGTTCGTAGCGCGCTTTTCAAATATTGTCATCATCAACAAGACAATAATATATCTATACTTTTTTATATAGGCAAAACAGTAACAACAGTTGTAATAAACAATAACAATAAAAATGGATATGATGAAATACAATGTTTCTGTTTTAGTGACTTGTTTGAGATGAGATAATGAGATTGCGCATCCAAAGATTTAAGTCTAAACGAGTTGTCAACTTGTCACTCAAATGTCATACTTGCCAAAATTCATCGTTTACTGCACAGAAGACTGTAGTCGGTGATACCGCCATCTGGTGGTTTAACTTGGCAGTAATCTTCCCTATTAATAAACGAAGCGGACCCACGCCGCAGGCAAGTCAAAATGACACTAGATTGCTTTGCTGGTATATTCATGCAAAGCATTTGAACAAAGTCAATGTTCTGAATGCTACATCTAGTACTTTAGTACATATATATCGATGCAATGAACATTATATCACCCATAAATCGCTCAACGAGAAGGGCGCCAGTATTGAATAAACATCATTAAAGTTCAAAACTAACTGAACACTACTTGTCAAAGGTCACTGAACACCATTTTGTCAATAATTGCTGATCGTTATAATATCCGAAAATATTTAGAATCCTCAGTTTGAATTTATACCATCGACGTAATTATAGATTTTTTTATTCGATTTAATTGTAACCTTATTCATAAAGCAATAAGACTTATTTTGAAAAATCACGCAGATTCCGTTCAAATTCATACCGTCGACTTAGTTTATGATTTTTATAGTTAAGATTGAATTAGAACCCAGTCCGAGGGTCTAGTACGAAATTTACACGGTGATGATAGGCTAGTCGACGGGAACAATTTTCATACATTTCCTTAATGCGCTTTTATAAAATCTAGGGAAATAGGGTTGTTTCCAACTAGTCAAATCAAGCACTTTTAATTAAATGTCAAAAACGGCTTTTGTCAAGGGTTTTGTATGAAATATAATATCATATGATATAGTGACGACATAGTGTTTTTCTGTCAAGTTGAATACTTATTATCAATAAATTGAC
The DNA here is from genome assembly GCA_944739405.2 of Euclidia mi. Classification (NCBI taxonomy): domain Eukaryota; kingdom Metazoa; phylum Arthropoda; class Insecta; order Lepidoptera; family Erebidae; genus Euclidia; species Euclidia mi. Next base: position 2,406,084 of record OX123195.2, on the reverse strand, counting down.
GATAAAAAAATGTTAAATTTAGTTTTAACATTAATTGATGAATGAAACTACTATTATTTTGACATGTTTCACTAGATAAAAGTACTTGTATAATTTATTTCACATGCAGGAAACTTCCGTGACGATCGCGTGCAAAGCTCGTGGTTTGTTTAAAAAACAAACTCTTGGTAGACCCCCTATATACATATAAGACTTATTTTCAAAATTCACACAAATTCTGTTTTAAATTCAATTCTTTGTAAAACTGTTTACCCTTGAATGTAAAATAATATTTCTACTTAATTATCACTTTGTATCGAATGTAGACCATTGCGGTTGCAATTATTTATCATCTATAAAATATTGTATTAGCTTAAAAGACTATAGTATTATATAAAATTTTTACTTCATAATACTTTAATAATAATATTATTAATCACATTAGTTTATCAAATGTAACGACCTCCTTTATTTAGTTCTCGGACGTCACTGGCCGTACTGGCCGAATGACTGGTGACGTGGTGTTATGCTTTTTTTACCATAACTTTGTTTAGCGACTTTTGAAAAGTCATGGTCACCTACTTATGCTCTTTTAAGATAATCATTCATTTCTGGCGCTTGTCATGTTGGGCAATTTGGGTGTATTATGGTGTACAGCGATATTGAAAATATAAATGTGGTCATCAACTTTTGATGCTGACTGTACCAAAGCGAGCCACCCGCTCACGCAACTAATTCGCGTGCTCTGCGGCGTATGTTACTTGAACAGGTTCAGACGTGCCCATCTATATATTATTATATGTGTCGTGGCAGACCGATAGAAGGCGGTTTAATTATTTCTCTGATACTTAATAATAGTATGTATATTAACCACTTGAGCTGTGCTCGAAATTGTGAAACATGATCTTATTTGCTTTCGTATTTGTTAACTATTACCTACCCTGCGAAATCTAGTAGAGTAGTGATCAGTGTAAATCTATGATACACCAGTTAGGTAGCAGAGTTCAAAAACTCATCATCATATAGCATTTCGCAATCCACTGCTTGACACAGGCCCCTTCTCATCACTCATTGTGAGTCAATAAAAGAATTTTGGGTATAAAACACCACACAGACATTCACTACAATAGATTAATGTCCAAGGGTTTGATATAATAAAAGAAGTTTTAGCCTTAATTTATTTATTATACAATACAATGAAACCTGAACATTTAAAACAATGCTCTTTAAATTTCCTATATCCAAATCTTACAAATTATAAACATATTCTATATTTATAAATACCTATGTAACTGAAATAATATGTACAACCAGAGGGCAAAGCATAATATCTGAATGTAGCTGAAGAAAAAAAACAAAAACAGAATACAAGAGGCTTCTAGAAAAGGACTTTATACAATGTTTGTTACTATTTGGCATTTGATTTAAACTCACAAACAACTTAAGTAACTCCAAATACCTGATCAATAAATGAAAATTCAGTGCTGTAAGGACTGGGGCTGTATTCCAATTATTCAGTTACAAATAGTAGCATTAAAGAATATGATAATTTAGCTAAACAGCACATCATCATTGTATAGAGAGGAGATATTGCACAAGTAAATAATTATACACAATGTTTTAGTATCTGTACTTAGTAGAATAGTCTTTGGGTGACACTACAAGACCGCGTCCCTTCCGCGCACCTCTGTACACAGTCTCGATGATGTCAATCATCTCCTGTTTGTCTTCCAGCGGCCAGTTGATCTTGTTGTTGTTGCCAGTGCCCAGATCAATCATTATGTGTTTGTTGCGGAAGAAGAACATCACTGTGCATGGATCATACAACTCGTACCTGTAATTACCATAATTATATTTAGTTAAAACAAGCATACAAGATCTTTACATACACATAATTATCTCATTTACGGATAAATAAGCATAACCTGTACAGTGATTTCCAGATAAAAATTAAATTTTTGGTTATAATTATGAACATCTGATTTTTGTTGTTTAAAAATATATGATAATTATATAAATCTACTTACATTTTATTGAAATCTGGCACTTCAGTGATGTCTACGAGGTATATGACAGCAAAGTTTTTTACTTTTTCAGCAATACTATACAGTACTTCATCCATCTTCATGCAAGTGGGATCCCAGTCATGGCCAAATCTGATGACCTGAAAGTAATGATATTATTAAAATTTAAGTATTCTAGATCATTGTATTAATTGCATTATAGCACAGACAGATGGAATAGTGTGAAATTAGTACATCTTTGCAGACATGATTGGCACTTGGCAATCAATAAATGATTTATAACAATTAAAACCATCAGTCTACTAAAACTATTATGTTAAATTAGTTTCATAAACGTTACACGGTTGTATTGATAAAGTCTACAGTTCTGTCAATAGGGTTTAGAGACTCTTTATTAGCATTTGCAGTAACTATATTGAAATTTTTGAAAATAGTTATTTTTATGACATATTACTAAGATAGGCTGCAAAGGAGAAACTACACAGCATCTCTAGTCCTGGTCTAGAAAGTTCATAACCTAAACAATTGATAGTACTCACCACAACACGGTCCTCTTCAGATAAAATGGCCTGGTCTACTTGCCAGCCATTGTGCAGATGTCCCAGCATGTAACTCATGGTGATAGTTTAAATGCAAGCTGTACAATACTTGAATTCTAAGCTTTTCAACCAAAATAAATAACTGCTTGAGATTGAGACGAATCACTTTCACAAACGTCAAACCAAACGTCAGATCAAATCCAATGTCAGTGTCAAAACTGTCAAGAATCAAGATTAAGTTGGCAACACTTACAGTCCGTTCACAGCGTAGACAGAGAATACGGTTCATTGGGTTCAAAGCAAAGTTATTTTACCTCTGACTGCCTCTGACAGATGTCGGTGTTTATTTTCTTTATGTCAAAGAAATATAACCAAAGGCACAACCTCTTTGCTTTATGTTGGAATCATAGAGATATTAAGAACTTGGCGTGCTACCTGTAACTATTATTTAAATCAGTTTATTAGTAATCAATAGTTTAAAAATTGTTTTTATTGATACACGAAGATAGTTTGAAGTGACAAAAAAGTTTATATATTTTTAAACTATTGATTACTGATAAACTGATATAAATAATAGTTACAGGTAGCACGCCACTGCGTAATGTTAATGTTGTGCATGTATTGTTAGAGAGAGATGCAGGGGGCCTTTAATATTGCGTTCTCTCTCGCACCGACGGACACGACACAGTATTGAGTTAGGTACCTAGGGGCCTTAAGGCGCACGCAAACTGTTCGGACGCGACTTACTGTCGCGACAGTAAGTCGCGACACATAGTGTGCACACCCTTTCGGACGCGGCTTTCTGTCGCGTCCGCGTCCGATACAACCATAGACACGCCATGCTGTCTATGCGATACACTATGGCTAGGTAGGAGCTTATTTTCTTAATTCAGGGCACTAGCAGTTAGCACTATTAGATTATATTATTGGTAGATGTTGAAGTAAAGCAGAACTGTTGAATTGAAAGTGAATTTAACATTTTTTTACTATATTCTGTATAAAATCAATATTAAGGCCGTACCATGGACAATATACGGATGACAGTAAACGTCCGCGGACGTTTGTAAACGTCCGCGGACGTTTGCTGTCATTTTCCCAGATTGCTTTCGGACGTCTGAACGCTCAAGGTCACGTCCGCGACAGACGTCCGATAGTGTGCACACTTGAATGGATTTTCCTTGTCCAGATACCCTTCTGTCGCGACCGTAAGTCGCGACAGTAAGTCGCGACAGATAGTTTGTGCGGGCCTTTACTCTTGAATTTAATTCCGATCTATCGACATTGGGATTGTCAGTAAAGGCCCGCACAAACTATCTGTCGCGACTTACTGTCGCGACTTACGGTCGCGACAGAGGGGTATCTGGACAAGGAAAATCCATTCAAGTGTGCACACTATCGGACGTCTGTCGCGGACGTGACCTTGAGCGTTCAGACGTCCGAAAGCAATCTGGGAAAATGACAGCAAACGTCCGCGGACGTTTACAAACGTCCGCGGACGTTTACTGTCATCCGTATATTGTCCATGGTACGGCCTTAATATTGATTTTATACAGAATATAGTCAAAAAATGTTAAATTCACTTTCAATTCAACAGTTCTGCTTTACTTCAAGATCTACCAATAATATAATCTAATAGTGCTAACTGCTAGTGCCCTGAATTAAGAAAATAAGCTCCTACCTAGCCATAGTGTATCGCATAGACAGCATGGCGTGTCTATGGTTGTGTCGGACGCGGACGCGACAGAAAGCCGCGTCCGAAAGGGTGTGCACACTATGTGTCGCGACTTACTGTCGCGACAGTAAGTCGCGTCCGAACAGTTTGCGTGCGCCTTAATTGTCACAATTCCTACTCTTGAACACGACACTAGCGCTAAATTGCTTTTAAATTGGGCGTTTTCTTGAGGAACTAAATAGGATCGGGATCGGCATCGAAAAGCTACTCCCGAGCATATTTTGACAGTTGCGTATTGCGTCAAGATTGGTTTGTTTATTGAGTTAAATCCAATAACGAAAGAGTAACTTTTTGTAAATTGTTTTCCTATTTTATAAGTTTTTATCCATTGTATAGTTTTCAAAGTATTGGAGTAAGTTTCTATTATGGCAAGGATAGTGTTAATGCATGATATCTTAAATAAATCTAAGTGAAAAGAGTTTAATAAAAGGCGAGACGAACGTCGTATGATGCGCTACATGGAAAAAGCGTTTTCTATGCATGAAACCGAATTTAAGGCAAATTACCGGGTCATTAAGGATTTGTTTAAGGAAATATATGCAAATATAAAGCCTTATGTTAAATAGCCTATGTTGAATGTGCCACTTAGGTACCTAGGTAAGTACCTTGTATACTTATTCGGCAAGTAATATTTTGTACATATTCAAAATAAGAATTCTGTAACTGTGGGTTCTGTAAGTTGGTATGGGTATGCATAGGGTTACGGCAATAGGCTCACCACCTATTACGTGGGGATCAAAACAATGGCTTAAAGTGGGCGTTTTATATGCCTCTGCCGACCCCTTCGGGGAAACAGGCGTGAGTTTATGTATGTAATTCTGTAAAATGTTTTAAATAATTAATTATATTTTTTTATTTGTAGGTGATTCAGGATATGCTCAAAGAGAGTACCAGATGGCACCTATAATTAATGCTGCTGCAGCTTCTCCAGAGTAGTATTAAACCAAAGTGCACTGCTCAGCATGCAATGTAGTGGAGCATACTATAGCTGTCCTCAAAATAGATGGATGTGCCTACTGAGGCACAGGGTGCTACATTACCATCCCACCGTAGCATCCAAAATAATTAATACATATTGTATCTTGCACAACATGTGCATTAATTTACCTGAACTCAACCTTGAAGAGGAAATAGAATATGATGACCACTATAACCCTGATCCCATTCCACAAGAACCAAGTGAGACAGCCAGAACAACAGCAGCTGCTAAATTACATCGGGGCCTTCAAAAAAGAGCTGCTTTAGTATAGCAATTATGGTTGAGTAGAAGGTAGACAATTATGTTACCAGAATTGTTTAATTTTTATGTAATGGATGATAGTAAAGTCTTTTTAAACTTATAAATACTTTTATTTATCAAAATATAAGAATCAACAATGAGATAAAATATAACAGAATCAACAATATAGCAGTAGAATCAACATTGAGGTCATAATATATCACAATAATTAAGAATGAGATCCAAATATAAAACTAAAATCAACTTAAATAATAGCATAAGAATAAAGAATTTCTAGCTATTTCAGCAATGCCTTGAGCTGTTGCCTCTTCTGCTTGAACCCTGCACTCTTTAATTGCCACAAGCGAACTCAATATGTTTGAGAATTGAGCCAATGCTTGGTCTGTAGTTCTCTCTGCTTCTACATGTCATTTGTCTATCATTGCAAACCGCTCCATTTCTGTATTAATTGGTCTCTGAATGATTGAAGAACGACGTCGCCGCCGTCTGGGTGTAATATCCTGATATGGTGCCGCAGCTGGTGGTTGCACAGAAAACCGCGTGGCTGGTAGTGGCTCTGAAGATGGTGTAGTTTGCAGTGGCACTGAAGACAGAGGGGCTGATGGTGGCACTGAAATGAGATATACAAAGATAAGATTCAGGGCCCTATGAGGAAAAAAATGCCAGGGATTTCAGTCTTAAATTATTGTTTCTTTTAAAGGCCTTCATTCTTTTCTATTAACTCAGTTTATTGCCTGTGCTCTCAAGATTAATAATAATTTAGGTCAGTAATGTAAAAGGTAGGATTTTAATCCAAAAATTCTCGGTCACAAGTCCCATAGCTTTAGCATAGGATTAGGGCTGCAATGCTGCTTATAATATTCATATAATTTGTGTTCTTACCAAATAATATAGCCTTTGATAAAAATACTAAGATTTGTGATGAGATTTTTTTTCCTAAACTAATTTTAACAACCGTTAAAATCAGTGGTAAACAATTTGAATGAACACTTACCTATAGGAGTCGCTTGATAATGTGAGGTGCTAGGAATGGAGAATGTGTCCATTTGGTCTAAAAGCTCTGCTAATACTGGCACAGAATCTACTGTAGGTGAGACAGCTGGTGCAGACTGTAAAAATAAAGTGATTAAGTACCTATTAAGTTTTTTACTATTACTATACCACATTTCTTTTCTGCCCAGTACTAAAAACAAATTTATTTTAATAAAAGATAACTATACATACAGAATAAATTACATAATTATTAATAGGTATCTACTTATTGTGAAAAATCTTACCTTGGCCCATCCTTGAATTCCTTGACCATCCTTATTAGCTCCTCCAAGAGCATTTAAAGAGGTAGCCAAATTCACCCATTTCCTCTTAGTTTCTTGCTAGGCTTGGGTGGTGCGAAGCAAACACTTGGCTATGCCTGGATTTTCTTCAAGAAACTCCACCAAAGCTCCTAACTGGGCATAGCTAGGACGATAAGCCATTATAACTGAAAATGCATAAGTTTTTTAGTACTTATATACCTACTACATCACGCAGTTTAGGAAACATTGATCGAGATAATGTTTATAATGTAATCTTGGTAGTTTTTACTTACCGCTTCTATAAACTTCGTAACGTAACAATAAATATGTACAACGGAACTAAAATTATCAATTATTATAGTCGTGTTCTTACTGGAAAACTTAAAATAAAACTTTTTTCACTTTATTCGAGCGTAATTTGAAATTGAAGAACTTTGATAAGTTTGTTTATGTTTTGTTTTGTTTGGCAGCTTGGTTAACTTTTTTGTGGCGGCAACGACACTCCCACATACAGCCAAAAATGGCATATTTATGATATTAGCAGTTTTTTCGGGCTCATTTGACTTATAAACGATAAAATCATTGAGTTAAACCATTAGCCACATTCTATTTATTTATTTACCATGTTATTTATAAAATACAGACATTCAAAGTCATAATGTTGGTTTATAGTAACATTTTGAACAACACTAGTCCTCCCAATCGCAGGGCGATCCCAATTTCAATCCAATGTTGACAACATTGATTTCAAGAGTACGAAACCACGTGACCATGAAATTGACATTGGAATTGTATTGGTTTTAAATTGAGATTGGCATTATTTTGGAGAGTAAGGCCCCTGTTCTGCCACTCTATTCTAATATCTCTATGCTGTGAACGGACTGTAAGTCAATTAATGATGGTTAATATAGCATATAGCACAATTGCACAGCACGCTAATTTTATTTCGCATCTAATAGCAAGTTCATTCGGCTCCCGTTCGTGCTATAAAATAGCATATAGCATATAGAATCAAACATCGCACCGACGCGACGGCACATCGCACTTCGCACGTTCGCAGTGCTGCGAATTACGATATTTGCGATGAGTCTTCGCGTGCTAACGCGAGCAGCCAGACGTGAACTTGCGTAGCATGCGAATTTTAGCTGTTCGACGGCTCGCGCGATTTAAGTAGGCATATAAGTACGCGAGTTATTTTACGTTCTCGAAAGTGTTTTGTGTTTGATTAAAAATAACTGTGATAGGACACGTAATACTGTGTATCTATGAATGATCTGTGTAGCATGTGTGTTAAAATGATTTAAATAACTCAATATAATTATATACAGTCCTAAGCCTGAAAAGTATGAAGGACAATTAATTGACTTATTTATTATTAATTAGTTGGTTAATATTAGTTTGTTGTGCATAATGATTACATTTTATACTTAGAAGAAATGTAAAAATATGTATATGTATTGTTTATTCATGTGTAACATTACAGTTCACCATGTTATCTGCCCCACGCGTTAAGTCTTCAGACTCGTTAGGCAAATAGCATGTTCGTCGACGCTATATTAACCTACGTTCCAATATGGATAGCGCGACAGCGCGCTAAATCGTACATGTGCTAAAACTAACGGTCACACGAAGGGTGTTGACGCTTCGCACGATAGCATGCTATATTATAGCATTTTTATTTTTATTTATTTTATTTATTTAAAAACTTTATGCACATACATACTGTACAATGGTGGACATAATGCCTTGAGGCATTCTCTACCTGTCGACCTTTAGGTGGTGCAGAGATAAATGTGGTAGGTGCACAAGAGATTTGTTTTTACACGTTTTCAAATAATATACATTAACTGATAAGATGAGCATATTAGTAATAATTATGAAGTATAATAGATAATATTGGATATAACAATATACCTAATACATAATATAATAATATGGTACATAGATAAGGAATAATAACATATAATAATAAAATTATATAATAATATGATACATACGTATAAATATATACATACACAATACATATAAATACATACTTATAACAATGGATGAGAAGGATGTGCTGATTCCTTCAATCTCTTAAACAGGAGATCACGTACTTTCATTTTGAATGCGTAACGGTTAGTGGACATTCTGACTTCAAGAGGGAGCACGTTCCAGAGTAGAACAGACTGGACAACAAAGGAAGAGTAGACAAACCCAGAAGAATGACTTTAATAGCATGTTAAAAAAATTTAGCATATAGTTCATAGCATGCGATTGATAAATAGCAGATTCGAACATCATTAAAGTCAATGTGACTTTTGCCAGAAAAAAAAACATAACTTAACATAACATAACTTCACTTACTTCACGCCTTTTATCGGGGTAGGCACAGGTGTATTAAACACCAACGTTTCGCCAGTTAGGTTATGGTTTAAAAAACATTTTATGAATAATATTATTCATATTTAAAATGCTGATAGTACCTAGTTGTTAAATACGCGGCGATTACACCGCACTACTTATATTACACTAGGCACAGACGTATAAAGAAAAGCGAATGCTTGGTCTGCTTCTCTTATACGTCTGTGTAGTTTGTAGTGATATAAATAACCTACACAGGTTAGGTCACTACAAATGTGGCGTTCTATTATACTCTGCACTATATACCTACTATAATATAATATATATATAGTATAATATATATACTATAATATATTTTTTATATTTTAACATGCTTTTTCGTTCTGTCCGGTAACATTTCCAAAGAGAAAATTTAAAGTGACTAAATTCAATTCCTGATGAATAATTAAAGTAATATGAACATTATAAACGTTATTGATCCAGAAATTGTCAGAAATTTCACCATCGTACCACTCTGCACCTCAGCTCTGCATATGTAATTGTTCCACCTAACCACTTTGATGAGTGGTGTTGTTCCACCGTACGCCCCACAACCCATTTCCTGCCTCGTACGACGACCAAACTGTGGAACAAACTGTAGCTGCAATACATAAATGTCATATACGTCCACGCGCTACTGAGCCAAACAACGAAATGGCGAGTGAAACACGTCAGCGGCAAAACCTCGCCGGCCGCTAGTTGTACGCCGCACTCAAGTGCGGGCCGCTCATCCTCCACATGTATGCGCTCGCACTAGTAACTACAATATTTTGTACTTTGCCCTGATTGGCTCACGCGAATAGTATCGTAGTTTAAGCTACCATTCTTTGTAAAACTAATTTTGTACATATATTTAGGCTAAGTTTATTTTGTAAATATATTCTCTGTATACAACTACAAGATCGGACTTATCATTCTGCACCTTCACCAGCAGCTACATACCCTACCTTACAGTGGTGACCCCGCCTGAACAAGAAGAATATCATCGCAGAAACTATCTTCATAGGTACTGAGAAAATCATGGCAACAGCAAACAACCCAGTCTCTGACCAAGAACTCTCCGGTGTCGCTACCAACCTCCGTATACCACCCATATATATGGCGCGACAGGCTGCGGTTGTGGTTCGCCCAATTTGAAGCAATAGTTTCACCACACAAGAAGGGCGACAAGGCTATGTACGAGCTCGTCGTCGGTCAGTTAGAACGACAAGACATCGACGAGATCGCCAACATCATCCTACAGCCTCCGGAGAACAACAAGTACGATGTCATCAAGACCCGGCTCCTACACGTCTACGAGGAATCTGAACAGCGGCAAGTACAGCGTTTACTATCCGAGAAGGAACTAGGCGAAATGAAACCCTCACAACTACTCCGCCGCATGAAGAACCTCGCCGGCGAGAACATCTCCGAATCCACGTTACGTATTATGTGGACTAACCATCTACCACAATCAATACGTGTTGTACTCGCCGTGAGCGAGAACATCGCCCAGAAATCCGACATCAACGACCTCGCATCTATGGCCGACAAAATACTAGAACATTCTCGTCCCGAAGTCTCCGCTATCGCCGCTATTACACCGAACCCGCACATGGTCGACGTCACTGCCTCAAACCCACGCTGCAACATCACCACCACGTCGTCGATACCTACCGAACGCTCCCCGACCGACCTAAGCTCACTGCATGAGAAAATCGACTTTCTCACGAGGGAAATAGCAGAGCTGAAAGCCCAATAACTTAGGTACGCGAGAAGTAGAAGAACTGAGATCGCGTCATGCTTATCAACCGAGACGCCAGTATAACGATAATAATACGCGCAAATCACGATCTCCGAGCAACCAACGTTCTCCACGCAGTTCAATCGTAAATTCGTTCAACACCACAGCGCTATGACACAGACACATCCATCTGCTTTTATCATCGCAAGTTCGGTAAGCAAGCTCAACGTTGTACCATGCAAGTTTGAAGATTCTGAGTCCACGTCGGAAAACTAACCGCCGCGTTGGCTGAGGCGGCAACCGACGCGAACCATGCATCTCACCGCCTGTTCATACTTGATAGAAACTCTCGCCTATCATTTCTCATCGACACCGGCGCAAACATATCTGTCATACCGAAGAAACAAGGGATGAAGATGGCGTCGACGTCATTTCAACTTTACGCCGCTAATAACACCATTATACCTACCTACGGCGAGAAAACGATGATATTAGACCTCAAGCTGCGACGACCGTACACATGGAAGTTTGTCATCGCCGCAGTCAGCAAACCTACTCGTTGACATACATGGCCATTGTCTCATCGATAAAGTTACGAACCTCTTCGTCAAGACATCCGTATCATATTCAACCGAACCAACAGTAAGAAGCATCGACGATCAACAACACTTTCACCAAATCCTCACCGAGTACCCAGACATCATACGATTATCCTCCATGAAGCAAATACCTAAATATCGCGTCGAACATCACATTGAAACCACCGGTCCGCCGCTACACTGCAGAACACGACCGTTACCGCCACACCGCTACTTTGCAGCCAAAAAGGAGTTTGAAATCATGATGCAACAGGGTCTATACCGTCCAAGCAAAAGCCCTTGGTCAAGCCCACTCCACGTAGTACCGAAGAAAAACGGCGATATAAGAGTATGTGGCGACTACAGACGACTCAATAGCGTAACTAAACCCGATCGCTATCCCGTACCTCGACTCAAGGATTTCACATACCTACTTCACGGCAAGAAAGTCTTCACAGTACTCGACTTAAATAAGGCTTACCAACAATTACCCGTCTACGGGTTATCGTGATATCGAGAAGACAGCAATTACCACACCATTCGGACTATTTGAATTCCCTAGAATGTGTCCTGGCCTCAAAAACGCAGGACAGACATTCCAGCGATTCATACAACAAGTACTCAGCGGACTCGATTACGTATTTCCATTCGTCGATGACGTCATATTGGCCTCAGACTCAATAACAAGCCACTACGAAGACCTACGCACCGTCCTACAAAGACTCGACGACTACGGGACAACAATAAATCCATCGAAATGCGTATCCGCACAAGAAAATGTGAAATTCCTCGGTTACGAAGTATCGAGCGAAGGAATCAAGCCACCGTACGATAAAATCAAGGTCTATTGAACAATTACGGCGATTCCTCGGCATGGTAAACTTCTACTGCGACAACACACCCCATGCCGCTCGCATTCAAGCTCCACTCAACGCTTTTCAATATAAAGCGAAAAAACGCGACAAATCAAAGATCGACTGGACAACCGAAGCCCTGCACGCATTCGAAGCCTGTTATGCTAGCATACTGAACGCAACTTTACTCGCACATCCGTCACCATCCGCCAACCATCCAATGTCTCTCATGTGTGATGCATCAGACAAATGCGCAGGCGCCGTATTACAACAACGCGTAAACAACAAATGGCTACCTATCGGCTACTTCTCAAAGAAATTCTCCGACGCTCAACAGCGATACAGTACATTCGACCGTGAACTATCTTCAATATATACATGGCTGTGAAACATTTTAGAAAAATGTTCGAAGGAAGAGAACTTATTATCTACACCGATCACAAGCCACTCATTTACGCAATCCACGAGCCGCCATCAAACACCGAAACTCAACGCCGAGCCCGCCAAATTCAATTCATATCTGAATTCACAACTGATTTACGATACGTGAGCGGCACAGACAACGTCGTCGCCGACGCGTTATCAGTGTTATCACGTATCGAAACCATAGAAATACCTACATCAATTGACTACACCACAGAATAATTAATAGTCCTAACGTACAGAAGCTTGACTTTTCAAACCAATTTATTGAAATTGCGACTCTTGGTACTAAGCAATAAAGTTCAATTCAGCTCGCATAAGCACTCGGTGCCTAATGCGATATTAAGCTAACAGTTCTCGTTCTTTTCTAACACATAACGCTGTCGCTGTCTGGCGCGAAGTGGCGCGCTAGGGTTGTCGACTTGGCGCTGCTACTATATTTATTCATCGTCTATCTACCTACTTGACCACGTACCTAATAATAAGTAATTATCCTATAAGTATCCTATCCCACTATATGAGCTAGTAGAACAAAAGCACAAAAATTCTGGTCATTTACATTTTTACTATACAAATTCTTAGTTATTTCCTAAACGCGTGGACCGATAATGGTTTTTGAACTAGATCTTTAATTTGACACCATAATCGTTGAGATATCTCAATAAACAAAAAATCAAATTTTCAAGTTGCTCTCGTAATATAAATTAAATCAAATTTTCAAGTCGCTTTCGACACACAGTTAATTAAGCAATACTTTGCATTAGACTTGTGATGATACATTTTTGTTGTTAAAGGCGTTTAAGTATATAATTTGAACAGTGTATGAACACGGCGCGTGAGAATACGGAGCGGTCGCACTCGTTGCGTGACGTCTAATGTGAGCGGCGCGCGGCAACCTACTAAATCCAACCATGTCGACATGGTCGGCCGAGGTACTTGTAAGTTTGTACCTAAAATGCGAAGTGCGCCCGGCCTGACTACACACAGTTAGCCGCCGCTCAAGAAAGGGACACAAACATTCCCGAACTACTGAAACAAACAAATAGGTAGGTATAACCCTTAAGAAGATATATAGAAGGCAGCGATAGCCCAGTGGAGATACCAACAGACTGCCATGCAGAGGGTATCGGGTTCGAATCCACGGCGCGCACCAATGACTTTTCGGAGTTATGTGCGTATTGAATTGTAAATTATCGCTTGTCCCGTGCCTCGGAGAGCACGTTAAGCCGTCGGTCCCGGTTGTCATGAAGATCTTTGACAATCGTTACAGGTCGTCAGTACCTTCTAAATAATCTGACACTAGTCTAAACCATGGAATACTGTGGGCTATCCCTTCGGGTTGCGGAGGTCAGACAGGCAGTCGCTCCGTGGAAAAGCTAATATTCTGCCAAATCCGGTTAGACTAGTAAGCGGACCCCAGATTGAAGCTGGGATAACGCTAAGAGAAAGAAGAACCCTTAAGAAGATCGCTATACCTACATCTGACAAGAACATTTACTGCGAAACATCAACAAATAACATCCGCCCACAGATATGAGAATTAGTCAGATAGAGCGCACTCGTCCAACTAAGCGTGGCACGTTGATAGCTATGTGTGCGTGACCTTTGGCGACTGGCACTGTACGGACACGCGCGTCTATGTGTGTGAAAAGTTGCCAGATTATGAATAATCTCCCAGTATTTTGCATATAGTTATGTAATATTCTTATATTCATTTGCGGTTTTGAAGAATTTACCATGGATTTAATTAATGCTTTTATAAATACATTTCTTAAATGTAGGTACCGAATTAAGTTTTAACTACTTCGTAAATCTGTATATATAAAATCCTTGCGTTACTGACTGACTGACAGACAAGCTACAGCCGAAACTACTCGGCGCATGAAGCTGAAATTTAGCATGTATGTTTCTTGGGAACCGTAGGGGTGCACCAAGACGGGATTTCTCGAAATTCCCACGGGATCGGGCAAAACGAGAAATAAGAAAATATGTGCGTGCGAAGCCGCTGGCGTCGATTAGTTGAGAAATAAATAGTATGTATGTACACACGGCACCAAGTCAAGCTAAACAGTTGCTGTACGATTTTGATACTTATTCACTACGCCATAAGTATGTATGTACACACGGCGCCAAGTCAAGTTAAACAGTTGCTGTACGATTTTGATACTTATTCCCTACGCCATAAGTATGTATGTACACACGGCACCAAGTCAAGCTAAATAGTTGCTGTACGATTTTGATACTTATTCCCTACGCCATAAGTATGTATGTACACACGGCGCCAAGTCAAGCTAAACAGTTGCTGTACGATTTTGATACTTATTCCCTACGCCATAAGTATGTATGTACCTACACACGGCACCAAGTCAAGCTAAACAGTTGCTGTACGATTTTGATACTTATTCCTTACGCCATAAGTATGTATGTACACACGGCGCCAAGTCAAGCTAAACAGTTGCTGTACGATTTTGATACTTATTCTTTACGCCATAAGAACGGTGCAAAGGACAAAGTGTATAAGCTTGACGAGTAGCAGGGTGTACACGAATATTAGGATATCGTTTGGGGATCGAACTCAAAACAATATAATGTAAGGTATATACTAATGGAAATTGAAATTCTATTACTATATTTATGAGAAAGAAGATATATCTACAATATACTTTTATAATACGGTAATGTATTTTTCATTAACATGACAATCATTATCACATAGTCAATTGACAAGTGCATTTTCCCTAATTCAGGCAGAACGGCGTCGATAAAAACTGGCAACACTTACATATTTCTAGCACAAATACGAATTTTATCGAAATTAAATTAGGAAACAGTCAAATTATCAATAGTTACCTGTGAAAAGATATTCCATTTTCCTGTTTTTGTTTTTAGGAACAACTTTTACAGTGTTTAAGAACACAAGACGGCATTTTGAGAATTTAAAAGTTGAAGTGATCGTGACGCGTGAACTGTACGATGCTTCGTAGCGCACTGAGACGAGTTTGTATTCGCTTTTCAATTTTGTATTCGCTTTAGTGGCCGCACGCAACTGTGCCGCGCGTTCCATCTGACTAATTCTCATATCTGTGCATCCGCCCTTATCTATCAGCTGATTTTCGTCGCATCGCATTCAACACAGTACACAATCTATCTCATCCTGGCATCCGAGCGACAAGAAAACTTATACAAGAACGATACTTTTGGCCCTCCATGAACACAGACATTGGACGCTGGGCGAAGGAATGTACGGCGTGTCAACAATCAAAAGTACAACGACATACCTACAGTGACCTTGCAACGTTCCCGCCAAGCGCCCGATTTCAATGCCTACACATCGACATAGTCGGACCGCTACCTACGTCGCCGCACGGACATCGCTATCTATTAACACGACGATAGATCGCGCAACCCGCTGGCCGGAAGCTATAGCTATACACGAAATATCGGCTGAGATAGTAGCGAAGACTGTTTACGAGCACACGATTCGGTTCGCCTAATACTATAACAACAGACCAAGGACGACAGTTTGAGAGTCAGCTGTTACTCGAACTAACACGATTTGTTGGCGCTGAGAAAACCCGTACTACTGCCTACCACCCGCAGAGTAACGGGTTTATAGAACGCTGACACCGCTCAATGACAGCTGCACACATGGCGAGATTAACAACAAGTAGCAAATGGATCGACGAACTCCCTACCGTTCTACTAGGACATTGTGCCGCCACTCTCACCGACACTAACACAAGCGCAGCTCAACTAACGTACGGACAAGCACTACGTCTACCGGGAGATTTTATCACGCCATCGCCTACAAACACTAAGATGGACTACACGTACGTCGACGAACTACATCGTGTTATCACTCAGCTGACGCATGACCGCATCGCAACAACAAAAACTAGTGACCGGCCGAAAGTTTCGGTTTCGGTTTCGGCTAGTTTCGGCCAAAAATCTTGTTTCGGTTTTAGTTTCGGTTTCGGCCAAAAAGTGGCCGAAACTTTCGGCCGCACCGAAACTCCTGTGTTCATGAATTTTCGTGCGTGGTTCGGTAAATTTCACCGCTAACTGGTAGTCGCTCGCTCGCGCTGCCAGCTCCGCCGTCTATAGTTAACGGATTAAGTTGGGTTTTTTGAATAGTAACTTAATTGTACGTACTTCTGTTATTAATGTTATTTATATATATTTCATTTTAATGACAATAGTTTATGATTGAAATAAATTGTTATGAGTTTTATGTTTAAGCGACAAACAAAAGAAAATTTTCATTTTACTGGAATTTAAGTGTCAATATGCAATTGTCGTTGGTTTAAATTCTTTCATGTTATTTTAAATATTTTGACTTCCCAAACAATTAAGTAGATACTATGATTAATTTTCACTTAACTTAAGATCCTATGTGCCCTAGATGGGACAAAGGGCATCCCTAGTGCCATCCCGTCCCGGTCTTGAGCTTCTCTCTTCATGTCACTCCTGGTCTAACTTATGTTTTGCGCTTCTGCGACGATTGTCCACTGCCAGTTGTGTTTAGGTCGGCCACGTTTTCGCTTTCTTTGGGGATTCCAGCCTAAGGCTTGCCTTGGTATATGTTCAGAATGTGTGGTCGATTCACTTTCATTTGCCATAATCGATCGATGTCTCACAGCAGCGTTCCCACTGCTCTATGTTTGACATTTCCACGAGCCAGTTAACACCGACAATACGACGATGGCAGCGGTTGACGACGACCTAAGCCTAAAGACGATGTCTTTTGTGAGCTGCCGCGTCACACATCTGTACAGCAACACAGTCGGAAACACAGTTGGTTGTTAACTTTGGACCGGAATATCTTGAACTCTCCTATTCAATTTCCGCGATTGCCACCCAGTACGGACCCTTTTGAAGGTGCTTTTGCTTTAGCGATTCTAGAGTGGAAGTCCTCTCGTCGGGCCCTCCGGTTTCTGAAACTACGCTACCCAGATGTATGAATTGTTGGACCCTTTCTACAGCCACTGTGCCAATGAGCAACGGCAAGGAGTTTGCGCCGCGCCTCATTTCCTACAAGGAGTTTGCGCCGCACCACATTTCCTAGGTCTTCCTGGTGTTGATTTTCAGTCCCCTCTACGTCCGTCCTCAGTCAGAGAGAGAGAGAGCACGACGCCATCGTGGATAACAAGAAAGAGGTTAGATGTGCGAGAACTGGTATGACCCCAAAAACAAGACTGTCGTAAGTCACTCTGCTAGAGTACTTTCTGTAGATGGCTTTATTTAGGTTTTTTATCTTTTTGGGGACCGCGATTTCACGCCGGTCCCAGATACAAGTCTACCTCAGGGTATCGAAGGCTTTTTCGAAATCCATTGAGGTCAAATACATTTTCCTCTGCCATCCTGATGCCTGCTATGGGATTATACGCAAGGTTTTGATCTGGTCCGTGCACGATCTGCTGGGAAACCAGTCTTCTCTTTGCGATGGAGAGGTTCAACAGCCCTCGATAATCTGTGTGAGGAGGCCTTTGTTCCAATCGTCGGGTAACTCCTTGGCTGACCAGATTTGCCGCAATAGGTGTGTCAGCGCGTTCGCGGGTGCGGTGTACAATGTTTGTCAAATTTAGGATCGCGGCTACAGTCCGTTCACAGTTATTTTACCTCTGACAGATGTCGGTGTTTATTTTCTTTATGTTGGATTTGTACTCTGTGATGACAGGAATGTAAAATAGAG
Organism: Euclidia mi; assembly: GCA_944739405.2. NCBI lineage: Eukaryota > Metazoa > Arthropoda > Insecta > Lepidoptera > Erebidae > Euclidia > Euclidia mi. The sequence continues at coordinate 2,387,620 of OX123195.2, read as the reverse complement.
TTACCCGTGCATAACATTTTACCCAATATTAGTGGAAATGCTTCAAAAATTCTAATGCTTGAAGCTCATGGCCGCAAAGTGGTTAGATTACCGCCATACCACTGCGAGCTAAACGCAATTGAACTTATGTGGAGTCTCATTAAAAAGCGAGTCACAAGCAAAAATTTAGGACAAGAGGCAACCAACATTGTGAATTTAGCTGAAGAAGCTTTTCAATCTATCACTGCAGAAGACTTTAAAAAACAATGCAAACATGAGCGCCACATTGAAGACAAGCTTCGTGAAACAGATTGGTCTACGGATGCTGAAATGGACAGGTTCATAATAGAATTAAATTCTGAGTCTGACACAGAATCTGACAGCAGTTACAAATCATCATAACATTGGCAGTCTACATGGATCATTCTTATAGACTCACGCCTGTTTCCATGCAGGGGTAGGCAGAGGTGTAAAATTACACCCACATCATTCTTATTCAAAATAAATATGAAAATTAAATTTGCAGTTTTTGTATTTGATAATTAGAACCTCACGTTGGCGTGATTATGATGCGTTTACCTTTGTATATTACTTAATAGACAACATTTTTATTAAACTACCTATCTTCATAGGAAATACGTTATTTCGTAAGAAAATAAATGTACATGCATATAGCCATGCCAATGTCAAGAGGTTTTGTTACAAACATTACTTCCAAATATTTAATACGATCGCTTAGGCAATAAAAAAATAAGTACATTTTTAGCAATAATGTATATTTAAAATGGGAGTATTATATACCAAATATAGCAACACAACGCCCAGGTTGGCCAATCTAACAGCTAGAGGTAAAATAACTGTGAACGGACTATAGAATAATATGAGTTTTCAGTTAGATGACGTTAACACATATGTATATATGTGATAGTAACACTATGTCAATTGTTCACCAAATTCGCAACTAATTGATAACAAGGCTGTAGCCGTGCGGATAATACAACCGCCTCACGGTCTGAGGGCGTGGGTTCAAATCACATTTATAACTGTTATAATAATTTTGGTTTTTATGATATTTGGAAAATGTTTATAAATATTTGGCAAATATTAAAAATAAAAATAACATTTTGAATAAAAATTGGCAAATTCTAGTAACTTCAGGAACGACTGGAAGGGTTAAAAAGAGATATGTGGTAATGTTAATAAATAAAATAAATTTGAATTTATATATATACACTTTGCATTTTTAAGTTCATCACTATATAATACTAGCTTTTGCCCGCGGCTTCGCGCGCGTTGAAGTCGGGGCAACATTAATTTATTTTCAGTCTCAAGTTGTGTGAGACTCCTGATTAGTCTAAAGAGTTCAGAAACTCTATAGAATACAAAATAATTCGGTCAGTATCCATGACATTATCTACCATTATACACATATACCGAATATATATCTACAAACACTTTCGCATTTATAACATTAGTAGAGTATTTTTGAAGATTGACTTATATGTAAGTAACCTATCTTTAGGGTTCCCTAGCCAAAGGCTTAGGATGCTTAAAACTGAACCCCTGACAGATTCGCCATGTCTGTCTATGTATCCATTTCTATGTCACAGCCACTTTATGCCGAAACTATTAAGACTACAAATTTCAAAATTGGTAAGTACATGTATTCTGTGAACCGATTTATGATTTATATACAAAAAAATATTCTGTCCTATACAGGTGTGTATCTATGGAGATTTTTAAATTTAAATTTTGCTTCCCAAAACCCTTGGTGCTCAATATCAATACACAAACATTACGGAAAGCAAAGTTATTTTTGTTGGCGAAAAATTGATAGGTAAGTGATATTTGGTTAGGGGGCTATATGATGCTTATGTTAAGTGAATCCCTCTACTTATCTACTACGTTAACCTTGATGAGCGAGTTCGACTCGCACTTGATTTCATAATTACTCATAAAAGTTTGAGATCCGCACGCTCCGCATTGTTTCCCGCTTGCCGCCCGCACATTCACTACGGACACTTGTATGAAAGTCCTATGGTTTGAGTTGCCCGCGTGCTCCCCGCGCTGCACCGCTCGCCGCGCCCGCTCTCCACTACGGACACTCCTATAGAGTTTCATACGTTTGAGTTTCCCGCGTCGCGCCCGCACCCGCGCCCGCCTTTCACTGTGGCCGAGCACTGAGTGTAACGACCGCATGTCTGCTACAGCAAACACTTCACCGACAGCCACGATGACATCCCACGATCAGCAACCGAAGACAAGATCCGGCAGAGCTGTTAAGACTCCCGTACGCTTCGCTTGAGGGGGAGTACTGTAGCTGCAATACATAAATGTCATATACATCCACGCGCTACTGAGTCAAACAGCGAAATGGCGAGTGAAACACGTCAGCGGCAAAACTTCGCCGGCCGCTAGTTGTATGTCGCACTATCTAGTGCGGGCCGCTCATCCTCCACATGTAAGCGCTCGCACGAGTAACTACAATATTTTGTACTTTGCCCTGATTGGCTCTCGCGAATAGTATCGTAGTTTAAGCTACTGTGGCGTACTACGTGCACATACCTACTTGCACAGTACGCACAACCCTACGCAGCGTAATCAACAGATAAGTGTGATAGCTGATAACTGATAAGAGCTGATAACGCTTCGTCGCGTCGCATACGCGAGCGCGCCGTCCACCTGCCTCGCCAACGCAGTACATCTGACTGGCGACGAACATCGCGGCCACCGAGTTTTGTTCAGTGTGCCACTTAATTATAAAGTGTGCGTGAAGGACAGAGCGCTAGTTAGAGTGAGTTGACCGATGTAAATCAAATTGTGTTTATAGCTAGTTATAATATGTAGTCATGTAAGAACCGTTAGTTGTAAGTCTCCTTTTATTGGTCAATATCGATATTGTGCTCATCGCCACCAGTAACCTCTCTGAACGTAAATTTTTGTATATAGCTTGCCACTATTTATAAATAAATTATTACCACTTACCGATACCGAACTTCAAGAATAGTTTTATTATACTCGTCACGTCGTCAGTCTGAACAAGTACCTCGTTACTCTGCCAGTACCCAGTAACCCAGTAAAACCAAGTATCCTTCTATCCTACCATCCAGGAAATTGGTGACCCTCGACCCCGAAATTATACTTACCTACGCCGAAAGCTGAAACATACCTATCGTACACTATGGAGAAGATCGATGACCACAACGAGGCCGTAACCACGGTAAAGAGCGACGTGGCAACCATATCGCTGCCAGCACGGCTTCCACCATTCTGGCGTCAGAACCCCAGGCTATGGTTCGCCCAGTTCGAAGCCGCCGTCGCGGCTAGCAAGATCGGCGAAGAACAAAAATTTAACCTGGTCGTACCGCTATTGGGCTGCAGCGATCTCGAGCAGATAGCAGACATCGTACTAAACCCACCAGCTACGGGGAAGTACGTTGCGTTCAAAATCAGGCTCATATCGACATACCAAGAATCCGACCATCGCCAGCTGCAAAAACTACTCAGTGGCCTAGAACTCGGCGACATGAAACCAAGTCAGCTGTTACGAAAAATGCGAGATTTGAGCGGCAAGTTACTCACCGACGAGGCGCTAAAAGTGATGTGGCTCAACCAACTGCCCACACAAGTACGCGCCGTGCTCTCAGTAAACACCGAATCATCGCTAGAAGTTCTATCCGCAATGGCAGACAAAATGATCGAGCATTTCGAACCCGTTACCGTCGCCACCGTGTCTACCACAACCACTGTACCACCAACGCAATCGAATTTGCCGTGCTGCACTACAACCATCGAAAGTCTACAGTTCGACCTATTATCAAGACAGATAGAAAAACTATCACTTGAAATCGCCGAACTCCGAACGCAACAGTCTACGCATCGTGGTACCTACAATAACTACAATCCGCGTCAAAACTCAAGGTCACGCTCAAAATCACGAGTTCACGACCCCGCACGGCGCCCAAGCCGGGCGATTCCGATTGGCTATGTAAGTACCACTACAGATACGGCGATGAAGCTCGTCACTGCGAGTCGCCGTGTTCAAAATCGAAGCGGGAAAACTAGCACGTACTTCGACTGTGGCGGGCGTCGATGTGAACCAACCAAGCCACCGCCTATGCGTCGTTGATATCAACAACAGAGAAAAATTTCTAGTCGACACGGGAACCGATATCTCAGTCATTGCTGTAAGAAACAAGAATCAATTGAAACCTACCGAGAACAGTTGCAAACTATTCGCTGCGAACGGCACAGAAATACATACCTACGGAGAGCGTACACTCGAGCTCAACCTAGGTTTACGTAGAAGTTACAAATGGACATTTATTGTTGCCGACGTTAAGACTTCCATCCTGGGCGCAGATTTCTTATCAAAACACAAGCTACTAGTCGACCTTCACCAAAGAAAACTCATCGATCGTGTCACCGACCTCCATGTTAACGCAATCACAGTGCAGAGTAGCGAAGAAGCCGTCTACATGATAAGCCACAATCACGCTTATCATAACATACTCGAGAAATACCCAGATGTACTACGAGTACGACCCATGTAACTCAAAGTTCCCGCCAAACACGACGTAACGCATCGCATTGAAACGACCGGCCAACCAATCTACTCGAGGCCACGCCCACTGCCACCCGACAAGTACAAAGCGGCAAAGTTGGAGTTCGAGAAAATGATGGAAATGGGTATCTGCAAGCCTTTACACAGTCCCTGGGCAAGCCCACTACATGTCGTCAAGAAAAAGGATGGATCGCTACGTGTGTGTGGCGACTACCGCAGACTTAACGCCGTGACTATTCCCGATCGGTACCCCATACCTAGAATTCAAGATTTTACTTACATACCAACTACACGGGAAGAAAATATTTTCAAAGATAGACATGAAGATGGCCTACTTCAGTATACCTATACAAACGGAAGACACACCGAAGACAGCTATAATAACGCTCTTCGGCCTCTTCGAATTCAACTGCATGACGTTTGGCTTACGCAACTCAGGCCAAACGTTTCAACGCTTTATGCATGAAGTTCTGCGTGGGCTAGATGACATCGTATTCTGTTTCGTCGACGATCTACTTATCCATTCAGCAACGCCATTGGAACACGAGCGCCATCTACATCAAGTACTCGAGCGACTCAACAACTACGGAGTAACGCTAAACATCGACAAATGCGAATTCGGCAAGGACAAAATACAATTTCTTGGCTACGAAGTTACACCTGAAGGAATCAAACCCACGGAAGAACGCATTCAAGCCATACTCAATTACCCGAAACCTACCACAATACAAGAACTTAGAAGATTCTTAGGTATGATCAACTTCTACCGCAGCTGCCTACCTCATCAAGCCGATCATCAATATCTACTCAACAAATATCTACACAACAGCAAGAAAAACGACAAGTCGCCTATAGAATAAATACTTAGGAATAATACTCGACGATGGCCTCTCCTTTAAGCAACATATAACGGCCCTAACAGCTAGGATACGTAAACTTTTCTTCGTGTTCAAGAAACTCCGTTTCATAGCAGATAATAAGCTTATTATACGTGTATATCAAGCCCTGTGTCAGTCTATTATACAGTATTGTATTATTTCATGGGGCGGGGCTCCTAAAACCATAATGCTGCCGATTGAACGGGCTCAAAGAGCACTTCTAAAAGTTGCAACCAACTGTATGAACTATGCAATGTACTAACTGTGCGACAGCTTTTCCTACTTTATATTGTCCTAAAACAGCACACCACGCTTACTTATAACACTAATCTGACTGTCAATAAAAGGCGTAAAGATATTGTATGCACTGCACTTTCCGAATCTAAATTCGTCTTCACGAACAGATTTTATGCCTTCTTAGGACCTTTTATATATAAGAAACTAAACAAAATACTTTGTATATATGACGTTAATTATTTCAAATGCAAGCAATTAGTTTATTAGTATTTGCAATCGTTGAATTATAAACAGACCGAAGATTTGCTAGCAGTGCTAAAATAAATTGGACTACGAGAAAGGCTGGCAACCCTAGCTAATGTAAGCAGAACAGCGGAAGACTGGTGTGAGAGTAAAAGGCAGCTGCCGAATGACGCAGATGCTCTCATCACAAAGTGTGCGATAGCTGAGAGAGAAAGAAACAGAGAGAGAAGTCATTCCCTCTTAGTACAAGCGGTAGCCGTCGAGGGTTAATTCCGATCTCCATCCTTTCTAAACTATGGCTTGCATGTTGGGCAGTTCCGTTGTCCGATTAGAGACTAAATGGCGCAGCAGTGTTGGTAGCTTTTTTTTTTTTTTTTTTTTTTTTTTTATTTATTATGGTTCACCAACAATTGTTTACATCAAAACTTACGATCTAAAATAGTCTAAAATACAAGTGACAATGTAACAATTACTTAAAGGTGAACACCGCTTGCACACACAATAAAATGTAAGAAACTTATACTAGTGTATAGTATACACTATAATCTTACTCCTATTTTTTTACACACTGGTTACATAATCGTTAATTATTTTATTATTTTTATTGTATTTCAAGATCCTTAATGCTAAGAAATATGGACTTTATTTTACTTATACTAAAAAAATGTATATCAATTAGATCACTGAAACGATTCACCATCTTACACATTCTTGCGCAAGGAGAATTGGCACCAAGGACAGTCCTTCTTAACGGTGGACAGAGTGGTGTGACTGAGTTGCGAGGCAGTCTAGCAGGTACGCGAAATTTAAAAAGAGCTAGCAACTGAGGGCAGTCAATCTGCTGCTTGAGGATTTTAATAGCAAACATTGCGTCATTTATACTTCTGCGACCTGCTAAGGAATGAATGCCAAAATGCTTTAATCGAGAATCGTAAGATCGCTTTTTTTTGTTATTCCATTGGAAAACGCCAAATGCCACAAGAAACGTTTCTGAATGCGTTCAAGGCGCAAGGAGTGTATCGCATAATGTGGCCGCCAGACTACGCTGCAGTATTCCAATAAGCTATGAATTAAGTTATTATAAAGTAAAACCTTGGTGCTATTATTGCGAAACTTTTTACAGTATCTTAGAACGAAACCCAACATCTTTGATGCTCTTTTGTTAATGTTATCAAAATGAGGCTCAAACGACAATTTTTTATCATATAACACCCCTAAGTCTCGAATTGTTTCCACCTCATTGATTTTAGTCTGGTTTATGTAATAATTAGACTCTATTTGATTATGCTTGCGTGTGAACTTTACATGATAACATTTGTTGCAATTTAAGAGCATAAAGTTATTTGTACACCAAAGTATAAGTCTGTTTAGATCTTCTTGTAGTAGTTTGGTATCTTCACTTGATTCAACTTTGCGTACAAATTTTAGATCGTCAGCATACATATACACATCCGAGAACTGGAAACAATTTGGTATATCGTTTATAAAAAAATTAAACAGTATGGGTCCCAAATGAGAGCCCTGAGGAACTCCTGATGAAACGTGTTTGATCGATGACTGATGCCCATTAACAGCTTAATAGCTTTTAATTAATAGCTTTGATGAAACAGACTCAGAAAGACAGCGACTTTCGATGCCGTCTTGTCGGCTTATGACGGTTATGTAGCCTTCGTTCTACGTTATGGTCTCGTTATTTGGGCAATGCGAGCAAAGTAAGTACAAAGGGCGTTTGTTGCACAAAATGAATTCTTAGAATTGTTGGCATCCCACTATTGGAATCTCGTAAGCCACACTTTATTGAACTGAAGCTGTTAACTTTGCCTACCATGTAGGTACATAATGTAGTGGCTCGATCATTTCATGCAAGGCAAAACGATATGGCCAAGACATATTTATATTCGAAGTGGTAAAATTTGCACTGGTAGGTACTAATGGACCTATTAGTTAAAGCGAGGTAGGTATAAGTATCCTTCAAATGTAAATAGTCTAGTAAACAAACAGCCCGAGTCCCTTGGGTAATGTGACTGACTAATCCAAGAAACTCACCAACAAACTATGTTCATAAAATGGTGTTTATTTTTTGACTCTGGTTCTTTTTGTATGAAAAGTTCCACGTGTCTGTATATGAAGAAATATCTGTAGATATGAAATAATCGTGTGTGTGGGCGCTATTTAGCGTCGGCAAGGCGACGGGAGCACGTGCGCTGTTCTTATTACATAGGTATGTATCATTTCGATACTTGATACCCACCTGAAATACGTGAACGTGGGATGGAACTCAGCTTGTCCGATGTTAGCGATAAATGCGGTTTATTTGATGTCTATCAATTCTATTAAGCTTTAGCAGTGGTAGCCTAGTGGAGACACCAACAGACCATCACACAGAGGTTCGAATCCATGGAGCGCACCTCTGATTTTTCGCCAGCTTGCTCTGTGCCTCGGCGAGCACGTAAAGGCGTTGGTCCCGGCTGCTATAAAGATCTTGATAGTTGTTTTGGGTGTCAGTACCTAGATTCTGAATAATGTGACATTAGTCTAAATCATGGAATATCGCTACCCCTTTGGTTTGCAGAGGTCAGGCGGCTGACGCTGTATGGAAAGGCTAATATTTAGTCAAATGTTAGTCTAGTAAGCGGACCCCGGGCTTCAACTGGGATAACGCTAGGAAAATGACATCAATTCAACTTTAATGGAACGATCTTAATTATACAGTTCTTTCGAGACTTTTCCATATTTCGGAGAATTTTAGGTTTAGATTGTCTGCAGTTAGAATTATGAAAATATTCATGTTAATTTTCATTTATGTTACATCTCTTTATAATTTAGTTGATGACATATTCTTCATTATACATACTTTATCATCACAAGCTTTGATTTTAATCCGCAGGCTTCCTCTCTACAAAAAGAATCTAAAATTTATTTCGTAACACGTCCCAGCTGCTATACTTAACTCGTAAGTCTAGAATAAGTTGTTTATTTGCCCCACTAGACTGCATCGTCAAAGTAGTCAACATTAATGCCCAAAGTTTTCTTATTTTACAGTAGATAGGTATAAAAGCAATTTCACTTGTTTCACATCTGAAAACGTAATAGCCGACGATGGCTGACCCTGACACACTTATCTAACCCAAAGACACGGCGTGTTGATGGAGCCTGTGTGTCTGCTCTGTGAAGGTCGTAATAATGGCGATAACATGGAACACCGCTACACTGTTAGGGACACAGGTGTCGCCGTGTTGCTGGTCTGTTCTGGTGGTAAGTTGTGTGCGTGTTGAGTCATGTAGTCGGCTGGTGCTCAGCGCTGGGGCTGTTTGTTTACTAGCGCGCGGCGCCGGCGTCGCTCCGCACTGGAGCGCGGCGGCGCGGGGTGAGGAGGGAGGTACGGCTGGCACCTCGCCATCGGAACGCGGTCACTCACCAAAACATACAGATTTCTCGGGAAAAAATAACAGCCGGCTCGCAGAACTCGCCGACTCGTGGAGTGCGCCGCATTGCTACCGGCGCACGGCGTGGAATACTACTGTAGCGCGTGATATCGGCGCATTCTCTTCGGTGTTGTGAGCGCTCTGGAGTGTGCGGTACAAGCATCAGCTTAGGCGCAGCGGGCACCAGGGCGCATGTGAGCGCGAACGCTGACGCTCTCGAGCCCCCGCAGCCCCGGTGACTCTGCAGCCCGCCTGTCCCGCCAGCCCCGCGGGACCCCGCTCGCCTCGAGGAAGGCCGAGTGGCTCTGACGTAACGCGCGCTCAGCTGGTCAGTATCATATTTAATTAAACGTTTGTCAATCGCCGAGCCAGTGCTCCAATTCCGCGCGAGCTAATTTTACTGGAAATTATCTCGTTACATTGTGTCTAGCGTCGCGACTGATACTTCCATCGGTTCAACTGTTACAACTGTGTCAACACGCGACACACTTGCGATGTTTATGAACACTTGTTTACTATATTTTAATAATAACTTGTTGAGTTTGTTTGTTTGATGAGTTGCGCCGTAAGCGCACGTACTTCTCTGTCATCGAGATATTTATAATGATTACTCGATTTTAGATCTGAATCGGCCGGCATCGCCGAGCGGTCGGGCCTCTGCCTCCAACAACTCCAGCGTAACTAGCCTGTAATTACATTGCAATCTATTTCTTATGTAAGAAGATTAAGTATTTTTTCTACTTTCATCTTTTTATGATACCTGTTTGATTGATCATTTTAACTTTATCAGGAGGTGTCATCACAGAATCTGTCTATCAATATGTATGTGTACTGTTGAGAAAAGACGAAAGATAATTTCAGTAAGACGAACCTTGAAAGCGTGGCAATCAAATTTCACATTTCTCAATCAGTTGTTGCGCTAGCTCTAATACCCCTGTGTCAAAGTGGCCGTGACGGTTTGGGGTTAGTGATTATATCTATTACACAGAGCTTGGTTAATATTTTACTTTTACTCGTATACCTATTTATCTAGTCGTACTATGGGCCTTATCCGAAAGCTGGAGAGAGCTATTCTCGGAGTTTCCCTGCGAGATCGAATCAGAAATGAGGAGATCGACAGGAGAACCAAAGTCACCGACATATCTCTCCGAATAGCCAGGCTGAAGTGGCAATGGGCAGGGCACATAGCGCGAAGAATCGATGGCCGTTGGGGCAGGCGGGTTCTGGAGTGGCGACCACGTGCCGGACAACGCAGCAGGGGTAGGCCTTTCGCAAGGTGGACCGACGATCTGGTTAAGATCACGGTGCGCGGTTGGACGCGGGCGGCTCAAAATCGGTCTGTGTGAAGAACCTTGGGGGAGGCCTATGTCCAGCAGTGGACGTCTCTAGGCTGACATGATGTATATTTATCTACATTGCGTATCATCTGACTACCTATAGATAAATATTTCCTACGACCATTTTGATAACACAGTAGCAACTAAGGTGCAAATAGGGTTGTAGAGGTCAGACGGCAGTCGCTCCGGAGCAAGTTAGTGTACCGTCACATATGGTTAGATGTTGATGATGATAAACTGGCAAAAAGCGAAAAATATGTTCTCAAGAACCACCTAAGTACAGCAATTACTCATTAGACCCTTGAGAATATCTGGAGCCCCGCATTTCTTTCTGAGGCTTGGTGATTCCGGAAGTAGCGGTAGAAAATAGTAGGTAGGTACAAATGGTGGCTGTTTGGGATGGCAATACAAGAAGTACTAAGCTGTCCAGTTACTTCAGCCTTTGTCCAAATTAGACGGGAGAGAGTAATGTTCTACGACCTGTTTTGGAATTACATACAGATATATGGTCGGCAAGATAGCCTACTAGAGATATCAACAGACTGCCATGCAGAGGGTATCGGGTTCAAATACACGGCCTACACCAATGACTTTTAGACATTATGTACGAATTAAATTGTAAATTATCGCTTGTCCCGTGCCTCGGAGAGCACGTGAAGCCGTCGGTACCAGCTGTCATGAAGATCTTTGACTGTCGTTATAGGGAGTCAGTACCTATGAATAAATTGACACTAGTCTAACCCATGGAATAATAGCTATCCTTTCCCTATTCCTTTGGGTTGCGGAGGTCAGACAGGCAGTAGCTTTGTGGCTGTAGGGACACAAGTGTTTTGTATAATATGCGGTAAGACTAGAAAGCGGACCCCGGGTTCTAACTAGGATAACGCTAGAAGGATGACGATGCGGTAGGCAAGGTGTAACTCCACCCCGTGGGATCTCCACCTTGTCGTGGTGGGGAGGGGGGTCAGTAACCGTGGTTAGGTCAGGGTTTTTCTTCGGGGCCCGCCTGACCATCTGGCGGGCCATTACCCGTCGGGGGGTAGCGAGGAATGCTTCGGCGATACCCGACCCTCTAACACACGGGTACATGAGGAACACGGGTTGGTTTTTAGTCAGTAAGAGTCTGACAGTCCCCTTCGCCCTTCCCCCAGGGCGGAGGGACTCCATGAGGATTTTCCAACCCGACACGAAAAAATAAAAATAAAAAATTGGGCAAGTGCGAGTCGGACTCGAGCACGAAGGGTTCTGTACCATCATCTATAAAAGAAAACCTCGTTCTTGTATGTATACTTAAATACTTTTTATGTTTCTACCTGGTTATTAAGAGCGAGTAACAAATTGCTTAAAAATTACGTTTGTTGTATAGGAGCCCCTCTTTATTATTTACTTTTTTATTTAATTATTTATTTTGAAAGTTAATATACAAATACATATTCTGTGAAAATTTAAAGCTGTCACAGTTAGTAATTTTGAGGAAAAAATACAAACAAAAACACGTTTTTTGTATGGGACCCCCCCTTAATATTTTCATTATTTTATTTGTTGTTATAGCGGCAACCGAAATACATAATTTGTGAAAATTTCAGCTTTCTAGCTATCACGGCTTATGAGATACAGCCTGGTGACAGACAGACAGCGGAGGCTTAGTAATAGGGTCCCGTTTTTTACCTTTTAGGTACGGAACCCTAAAAAAGGCAAGGTGTAACTGTGCACGTGTTGAGTGTGTGTTGTGCTTGTGTCGTCAGGTGTGATGGATGCGGTGTACCCGGCGTCGGCGTCGGCGCTGGCTCGCGGCCGCCGCCTGCGCCGCGCTGAGCCCAGACACCGGCACCGCACCACGCCCGTCACCTTCGCAGAGATTAAGGTACTACCTCGTCACAACTAATGACGTATAGCTAACCCCATATAGCAGGCTCACGCCGCATGCGCCGCGCAGAGCCCAGACACCGGCATCGCACCACGCCCGTCACCTTCGCAGAGATTAAGGTACTACCTCGTCACAACTAATGACGTATAGCTAACCCCATATAGCAGGCTCACGCCGCATGCGCCGCGCAGAGCCCAGACACCGGCATCGCACCACGCCCGTCACCTTCGCAGAGATTAAGGTACTACCTCGTCACAACTAATGACGTATAGCTAACCCCATATAGCAGGCTCACGCCGCATGCGCCGCGCAGAGCCCAGACACCGGCATCGCACCACGCCCGTCACCTTCGCAGAGATTAAGGTACTACCTCGTCACAACTAATGACGTATAGCTAACCCCATATAGCAGGCTCACGCCGCATGCGCCGCGCAGAGCCCAGACACCGGCATCGCACCACGCCCGTCACCTTCGCAGAGATTAAGGTACTACCTCGTCACAACTAATGACGTATAGCTAACCCCATATAGCAGGCTCACGCCGCATGCGCCGCGCAGAGCCCAGACACCGGCACCGCACCACGCCCGTCACCTTCGCAGAGATTAAGGTACTACCTCGTCACAACTAATGACGTATAGCTAACCCCATATAGCAGGCTCACGCCGCATGCGCCGCGCAGAGCCCAGACACCGGCATCGCACCACGCCCGTCACCTTCGCAGAGATTAAGGTACTACCTCGTCACAACTAATGACGTATAGCTAACCCCATATAGCAGGCTCACGCCGCATGCGCCGCGCAGAGCCCAGACACCGGCATCGCACCACGCCCGTCACCTTCGCAGAGATTAAGGTACTACCTCGTCACAACTAATGACGTATAGCTAACCCCATATAGCAGGCTCACGCCGCATGCGCCGCGCAGAGCCCAGACACCGGCATCGCACCACGCCCGTCACCTTCGCAGAGATTAAGGTACTACCTCGTCACAACTAATGACGTATAGCTAACCCCATATAGCAGGCTCACGCCGCATGCGCCGCGCAGAGCCCAGACACCGGCACCGCACCACGCCCGTCACCTTCGCAGAGATTAAGGTACTACCTCGTCACAACTAATGACGTATAGCTAACCCCATATAGCAGGCTCACGCCGCATGCGCCGCGCAGAGCCCAGACACCGGCATCGCACCACGCCCGTCACCTTCGCAGAGATTAAGGTACTACCTCGTCACAACTAATGACGTATAGCTAACCCCATATAGCAGGCTCACGCCGCATGCGCCGCGCAGAGCCCAGACACCGGCATCGCACCACGCCCGTCACCTTCGCAGAGATTAAGGTACTACCTCGTCACAACTAATGACGTATAGCTAACCCCATATAGCAGGCTCACGCCGCATGCGCCGCGCAGAGCCCAGACACCGGCATCGCACCACGCCCGTCACCTTCGCAGAGATTAAGGTACTACCTCGTCACAACTAATGACGTATAGCTAACCCCATATAGCAGGCTCACGCCGCATGCGCCGCGCAGAGCCCAGACACCGGCATCGCACCACGCCCGTCACCTTCGCAGAGATTAAGGTACTACCTCGTCACAACTAATGACGTATAGCTAACCCCATATAGCAGGCTCACGCCGCATGCGCCGCGCAGAGCCCAGACACCGGCATCGCACCACGCCCGTCACCTTCGCAGAGATTAAGGTACTACCTCGTCACAACTAATGACGTATAGCTAACCCCATATGGCAGGCTCACGCCGCCTGCGCTGCGCAGAGCCCAGACACCGGCACCGCACCACGCCCGTCACCTTCGCTGAGATTAAGGTACCACCTCGTCACAACTAATGACGTATAGCTGACCACATTTCAGGTACAGTACTGTACTTCAGTAGCGAACAGTATTGAGGACACATGGCAAATTCATGGAGTCATGGACCTGCCCGCGAGATGAAAAGCGCTGAAGCGTAGACATTTTTGGAGCGTTGCAACTCGTGTTTCAAGCTGTTCTTATTTTTCTTTCTAAAATGAAACGAGACTCACTTCTACTTAACACGTTCGCTGCATTACGAAATCTAACAGATCTCTTGCAGTGCAGTACTTTTGTATTGTGCGTTGAATATCATCGTGTTGTTTCACTCCTTGCGGAAGGATCTAACGTGTAAAGTTCTTTAAGTATGAGTAGGACCAATATACATATTTTTCTTCCTACTTAAAGCTGAATTCAAAGACATTAAAAATAAATTAGAGATGGATTAGGTCCCTAACTAAAGTACTGTAATTATTTAACATAGAACATGTTTAATATTTAATAATTGTTACATATTACATAAATATAGTATTACATAAATATAGTGTTTGTATGAAAACGCCACTATGTCAGTCCGCCTCCAGGACCAGAGTTCGAAACCTATTCAACTCCAGCGAGGGGTGAGACAGGGGGATGTCATATCCCCGAAACTGTTTACCACTGCGCTGGAGGATGTTTTCAAGCTTCTGGACTGGAATGGACTCGGCATCAACATCAACGGCGAGTACATCACTCACCTTCGATTCGCAGACGATATCGTAGTCATGGCTGAGACCATGGAAGACCTAGGCACAATGCTCGATGGCCTCTGTAGAGTCTCCCAACAAGTAGGTCTTAAGATGAACATGGACAAGACGAAAATCATGTCGAACGTCCATGTTGTACCTGCTCCTATTCAGGTTGGGAACTCTACGCTCGAAGTTGTCGACAAGTATATCTACCTGGGACAAGTAGTCCAATTAGGTAGGTCCAACTTCGAGAAGGAGGTCAATCGTCGAATCCATCTCGGTTGGGCAGCGTTCGGGAAGCTACGACATATCTTCTCGTCCGATATCCCGCAGTGTCTCAAGACGAAAGTCTTTGACCAGTGTGTGTTGCC
The DNA here is from genome assembly GCA_944739405.2 of Euclidia mi. Classification (NCBI taxonomy): domain Eukaryota; kingdom Metazoa; phylum Arthropoda; class Insecta; order Lepidoptera; family Erebidae; genus Euclidia; species Euclidia mi. Next base: position 2,372,181 of record OX123195.2, on the reverse strand, counting down.
AGTGATGACTTACGGATCAGAGACGTGGTCGCTCACTATGGGCCTTATCAGAAGGCTCAAGGTCACTCAGAGGGCGATGGAGAGAGCTATGCTTGGAGTTTCCCTGCGAGATCGAATCAGAAATGAGAAGATCCGCAGTAGAACCAAAGTCGCCGACATAGCTCTCCGGATAGCCAAGCTGAAGTGGCAGTGGGCAGGGCACATAGCTCGAAGAACCGATGGCCGTTGGGGCAGAAAGGTTCTGGAGTGGCGGCCACGTACCGGACGACGCAGCAGAGGTAGGCCCCCCGCAAGGTGGACCGACGATCTTGTCAAGATCGCGGGAGGAGGTTGGATGCGGGCGGCTCAAGACCGGTCTGTGTGGAGAACCTTGGGGGAGGCCTATGTCCAGCAGTGGACGTCGTTTGGCTGATATGATGATGATGATTACATAAATTAACTTTTATCATGTCTTAAAATTAAAATAAGCCTATTTAATATATACAAGACGAAAAATAAATTAAAATTTAATTTAGAAGGCGTCATGAAAGTCTGCGATGTGCATCGCAGTCAATCGAAAGCGTGCCCAGAAGACTGGCGGAATTGCCTCGTTGTATAGCAATGCTTATCTTTTGTGCTAAATACGTGCCAGCCCTCTGGTCACCCGAGGCGTCGATCAGTCTCTTTGCGAGATCCCTAAAAAGGTAATGTAATTATTTTAATTCCTTGCGTTAGGACATATGTCGCGGTACTCGTGGAATCCTACGCCTCGTAGACGCAAGAGAGGGAGGGTGGGCGGCGCGGGCGCTGCATAACACGTTTTAGTGTTGTCCTACCATCGACATTAAAAAAATGCCTGTTTAAAAAAGTAGAGCCTCATGAGAAGAATCAGGCAAGAAACTCAGGGCGACTCTTTTCATCGTCCTGTTTTATACAATTTAAATGACTAATGCCCGGTTTCTGAAGTTACCAGATATACTCTCAACAGTTATTGATTCATTAAAGTTATGGAAAGGATAAACTTTGGTTAACTGACACTGCGTTTCTGAATGCGCACTGGAGCGTTCAATAACTATTGAACACTGTAAAGTATTCTATTATCTGTGATTGAACCAATACGTAGTTCTTTTTTCTGCCACTAGATGACTCTGTTTTAAAAAAAACGAGTTGAAAACTTATTTAATTATTTTAATTTGTCTGTTTAACTAGTTGTTTAATCATATATTGTTTTTTAGGAGTAAACCACTAGTTGCTCGTTATTTTACTAAAAAAATATGATAATGTTCCTCATTCGTCATGGCTGTACGCCTGCTAACTTATATACTTTAAAAAAATAAAATGTCAAATCAGGCCTCGCTGTCAGAAGATTTGACATTTTATGATGATGATGATTTGTGCTTCACTGCATAGTAAATTACTACCTATGCATTGAAGCACAAATCACTATTAGTAATATATTATACCTGGAAACTTCAATGTAGAGCTTTTCTGCAGTTGTATTAGGATTCAAAAATGGTGTCTTTATGTACTTGCCACAAGGATAGGCACTGTCTCCTAGGATGTGACCATCTAGGTATCTCATTGTTATGCAGGCGAGCTCGTAGAAACGAATTATGGTACACTGTACTGTCATGAGTAGATCCATGCCAACGAGCATCTAAATCCCTGATGTATAATTTTGCATCACATACAACTTGTACATTGACAGAAGAGAAATCTTTTCTGTTCCTAAAAAGTTCTGGTTGCTCTCCTCCAGGAGATTGGAGGAGGATTGTTAGTCGCCTCTTACGACACCCACGGGAAGATAGGGGGTGGTGACACTTGTATTCTATGCCGTCAACCACACGGCAAATAGTGAGCTCTATTCTACAAATCAAACCCTTTCATTTGATACCCATATTGAGTTATTTGTGGAAAATATGTAATCCGCCATTTTGCGGCGACAGCCATCTTGGATTTTTCATACTGAGCTCTATTCTACGACTCAAGCCCTTTCATTTGATACCCATATTGAGGTATTCGTGGAAAATAAGTAATCCGCCATTTTGTGGCGGCGGCCATATTGGATTTTTCATAGTGAGCTCTATTCTACAACTCAAGCCCTTTCATTTGATACCCATATTGAAGTATTTGTGGAAAATAAGTAATCCGCCATTTTGTGGCGGCGGCCATCTTGGATTTTTCATAGTGAGCTCTATTCTACCAATCAAGCCCTTTCTTTTGATAGGTACCTATATTGAGATTGTTGTGAAGTAATATGTGATCCGCCATTTTGTATCAAATGTAATTAAATTATCTTTTAAATCTTGACTAGAGGACCCGTGCTGCTCCACAGCATATTTTAATATTATAAAAATACTGTAACATATAGGTATGATGAGTACATTGTATAGCCTTATCTAATAAGTAAAAAGATGATATTCTAACAAAAAATATATATATCACAAAACTTCTTTTCTCACAATATTGGCTTTGCGTTGCACCTTAGGTATCGTGAAATTTCCACCTTGGCATTACTGAATGGTTTGCCGCGCAATAGGGATTTAAATAATATGTATAACTGAACATTGACGAAAGAAAGTTCTTCAATATGACTGTGCTGCTCTACCATTCTTTCCATTACGACATTGTAATGTCCTCCGTCCAGGTGCCCAGAAAATAGCAAGTTATGAGCAATTTCGCCAGTACCATAGTCAGTAATCGTATTACTGTTTTCCAGGTGAACTCTGAATTGACACTCGGGATATAGCTCACTTACAATCTTATGTTCAGCATGCCCTGCGTACTGTCCATTGGCACCCATCACACGTTTGTAATCTGTTGCATTTGTAATGGTCTGGCTATATGCTTCGTACCCAATAATAAAGTTACTATATATACATCCCACTTATTGACTATGTTATCAACAGTGGCCAAACGATTTCATAATGTTTATTCTCACTTCCATTTAAACAATAAGAAATTGCGCGGAATAAGCAATTACCGTCAACAAGAATGGAAATCACTTGAAAATAAAATTGTTGATGGTAGAATTGATCAAATCTGAACCCGTTACCACCCGTATTTTTTTAGCAGTAGGGACGACCATCCGGTACCAAATCTCCAACAGGGCCGTCATTGACCAAGATTCTTTGTTAAAACTTTCTCTGAGCATTTTCAATTTCCTTCCAAGAACCATCATTATAATTGAAAACACAACTACTCACAAAAAATACGCTATTAAATCAGAAACTTAAGTAACTAACTTACGCTAACTTCACTTTTTTCTTTATCTGTAAAAATTAAAAATATAGAGAAACGACTTTTTTTATAAGTCAGAAAATAGGTTTTATTTCTGTTATCTAGCTAAATATATCTGTGAGAAGCACGACTTATTTTGTTTTGTGTATGGGTGTGATTAATCCATCATAATTTAGAAATGTAATAATGACGTTTATAATTAAGGTCGAAATTGTAGTTTTGGTAGTAATGGTAGCTTTGGTAGCAATCGTAAGTAACATTGCTACCAAAACTACAATATACCTATGCCAAAAATACCATTTCTACCAAAACTACTATTCCTACCGAAAATGATTTTCCTATCAAAACTACTATTCGACTAACACTATCATATCTACCATTTTTTTTAAACTACCATTTCTACCAAAACTGCCGGTGTTGTCAAAAGTACCTACCTTTGCTCTCAAAACGACTATTCTTACCAAAACTACAATTTCTACCATAACTACCACTTGTAATAATATAATTATATAACAATAGTACTATGAACCGCTGTAATATGTTCCACATAAAAAAAAATTAAGATGCCCGAAGAAAGTCCGTAATTTTAAAACACGAAAAATCTGTTCACCCAACATTAAGGGTTAGCTGGTAACATTCGGGGAATATTACCTGCCATCAGCGATAATACACTACACTGATAATTTGACCACCATCGGATATAATTTTACACAGCACACTCAAAGGAGGCATAACGTTTTTTCCTGGCAGTTACCGCAAGGAACTTATTAGATGCCATAAAAATATTTTTAAATTTAGAACCGTCCATGTAGAGAGAAAGCAATGGAATCTTAAGAAATTTATAGGAAAATATTGAAAAATAAGTTCAATGTCCACACCTATCTTCAATAATTTAATAATTTCATAATGTTTATTCTCACTTCCATATAAACATTAAGAAATTGCGCGGAATAAGCAATTACCGTCACCAAGAACGGAAATCACTTGAAAATCGTTGATGGTAGAATTAATCAAATCTGAACTCGTTTCCACCCGTGTTTTTTGACGTGACAACGTCTTATAAATTGGTTTGCCGGGTGACACTTCAAGAAACTGCGTTACGCTCCGCTCACGTTATGCGCTCACAATGAGAGCGAGTGAGAGGCACGCGTCCCGCCTAAGAGCGAGAGAGACAGACATAAAAAGTGAAAGGCACGCGTCTTTCATCCTTCTTCCTACTATACGAATGAATATTCACATTAAAATTATTTTACCACTCAAAGTCGTTGTCACGTAAAACTTTCGCCCGTATACCGACTTTACAGGCAACCAATTTTTTAGCAGTAGGAGGACCATCCGGTACCAAATCTCCAACAGGGCCGTCATAGACCAAGATTCTTTGCTCAAACTTTCTCTGAGCATTTTTCAATTTCCTTCCCAGAACCATCATTATAATTGAAAATACAACTACTCACAAAAAATACGTTATTGAATCAGAAACCTAAGTAACTAACTTACGCTAACTTCACTTTTTTCTTTATCTGTCAATATTTTATTATCAAAATTAAAAGTATAGATAAATAACGTTTTTTATAAGTAAGAAAATAGGTTTTATTTCTGTTATCTAGCTAAATATATCTGTGAGAAGCACGACTTATTTTGTTTTGTGTATGAGTGTGATTAATCCATCATAATTTAGAAATGTAATAATGACGTTTATAATTTAGGTCGAAATTGTAGTTTTGGTAGTAATGGTAGCTTTGGTAGCAATCGTAAGTAACATTGCTACCAAAACTACAATATACCTATGCCAAAAATACCATTTCTACCAAAACTACTATTCCTACCGAAAATGATTTTCCTATCAAAACTACTATTCGACTAACACTATCATATCTACCATTTTTTTAAACTACTATTTCTACCAAAACCGCCGGTGCTGTCAAAAGTACCTAACTTTTCTCTCAAAACTACTATTCTTACCAAAGCTACAATTTCTACCATAACTACCACTTGTAATAATAAAATTATAATATATGACTTTAAGGCTGATGAAGAATATATGACAATAGTACTATGATATATATGACAATAGAACGGCTGTAATATGTTCCACATAAAAAAAAATTAAGATGCCCGAAGAAAGTCCGTAATTTAAAAACACAAAATATTCCTAACATAAAACGTAAGGAAAATTCCTCAACATCAGAGATCAATTCACCCAACATTAAGGGTTAACTGGTAACATTCGGGGAATATTACCTGCCATCAGCGAAAATTCACTATAGTGGTTGGTCAAATACCAACATCGCGTATATTTTACACACCACCACACTCACACCCGTATGAAAGTAAGGCAAGGTCACCTTAAGGAGACATAACGTTTATTTTCCTGGCAGTTACCGCAAGGATCTTATTAGATGCCATAAAAATATTTTTGAATTAAGAACCGTCCATGTAGAGAGAAAGCAATGGAATCTTAAGAAATTTATAGGAAAATATTGAAAAATAAGTTGAATGTCCACGCCTATCTTCCTTCAATCTTACCCAATTTAAATGAGCATACCATCAAATGAAAGAGCTCTTTTCAGCGCGTGTTTTAGGCTCATAACGAAACGCCTACCTCAATGAGAACCAGATATATAGAAGCAGAAAGTCATTGACTACGGCTACGAAAACGTAAAAAATGTATGGAAGAAAACTGTTTTTGCATATAACTTGATGAATATGCAAATTAGGTAATTTCTAATGCTTGATGACAAATCTATGCAGCGAGAGCTTTCATTTAAAAAAAAAAATCATGCGAATCGGTTGGGTAGAACGGGCTGGCCAACTCGTATTATAAAACACAAATTCTTTTAATATATAGATGACAATATGAGTACATATACCAAAAATCAGATCAATCTGTCATCAGGAAGGGAGTAAAATTCAAATTAATAGCTTTCAGAGCTCAGGATTTTTGCCGACTTAGTTGATACTTTTCCTTATATTATGGCAACATCATACGAAATCTTTATAAATTGTAGCCTATGTGTTATTCTGATGTATAAACTATATTACTGCAAAGTTTCATCCGTTCAGTAGTTTTTGCTTGAAAGAGTAACAAACATCCATCCATCCATCTATACATACATCTTCACAAACTTTCACATTTATATTATTAGTAGGATTTTCAAAACTGTATTTTTAGGAGACTGACTTATTGTCTCAAACGCACCAAATGGTAGGTTAGTTTCGAGATCTTTTAGGTCTCCAAAGCACCAGCTGAAAGTTCTTTGAAAATGATGGCGCAGTGAACGTGTTAAGTGGTTTCCACACTACTTGGGCCCTCTACTATGAGCTCGGCAAAGCAGTGCACGGTTCTTTCAAGTGGTGGAATCCTCTTGTCATCCTCTGCGCGGGGATCGGCGACTACGAGGGGTGTGACTTCGAACGGCTAAACCACTACAGTGTTCTACTCTTCGCCTATGGCCGGTAGAACGCGATCGATCAAGCGGTTGTATCATCGCCTCCGCCGCGGTCTCCAGCTGACCCATCTACTTTGAAATGTTCCTACGCAGAGCGGAGCATAGATGTCAATGGTCGCCTTTCCTCTCAAGAGACAAGCGCGAACACTAAGCCGCCATCTCGGACCTTAAACTGATCGCGTAACGATCTTCCCCAAGCCATCAACTACATTACTTAGGGACCACGTGTAGGAAACTTAAAGTCGGGGTCTTAAAGATTGTAGTTGTATTAGCCTAGTAGCATAAAATTTGTCTTAAGTCTGACTGTAGTATTCGATATCTCACAATGGTTGGTGTATGTTTCCAGGAGGTGGACGAGGAGTCGTGCGAGGCGGAGGCGTGTGAGGCGCGTGGCGGCGGCGAGGGAGCGGCGGGCGCGGGGGGTGCGGGCCCGCGGCGGCGCCCCGACGTGCTGGAGGAGCGCCTCGGCCCGCAGTTCGCAGAGTTCCGACGACGCCGCGCGCACCGGCGGGACGTACTCAAGGAGAGAGAGCAGGAGTCACCACCACCCGTGCGTCCTGCGACACCGACAGGCCACGCGCCCCTCGCGCGCGCCGGCAGCGAGCCTAGCGCGTTACACCAGAGGGACCCCGCCGACACTTGAGCGGATTGTACCGCGCGCGTAGACTGTACTCACACTCGTGGGACTCACCGGCGATGCCTCGCGCTCGCTTGTAGTCTAAAAAAGGATCCAATGAGACAATGTAGCGCAGTGGCGGATCCAGGATAATGTTTAGGGGCTTGAATCTGGTGTAGGCAAGTTTTATCAAGTGCAATATTAAAATCTACTTTTGTAAGAAAACATTTAATTTGGAAGAAGAGGGCATAAGCTCCCTAGTCCCTTTCACGGATCCGCCACTGATGTAGCGTCAAACGCTGACGTTCTGTGGACGATACGCTGAACTCAGCGACAATGAGGACAATATCCAAGGGAATATAAAATAAAACACAGAAGTGACAATATTGTCGTATAGGCGTCACTCGGACACATCAATAAATAGACACAACTATACAGTTACTATGTATGTACACGGACTAACCCTCGTATAAATATTACATCATATACTTAATTATATATAATAATTAACCAGTATGTTAATATAAAAGTGTCAACAAGTGATTTATTTAAGCAGCTGACTGATTCTGAACCACGATAGCGTCGCGGACTCTACAACGATATGTGGATTTTGTAACAACAATCTTTTCGATATAGTCAAAAGCGACGGACGTAATGTTATGTAATCAATTATTTAACAAATGTTCATAATTTTTTAGTTTCGATTTGATTATTTATTAGAATGTTCAGAATCGGTCCACTGGACTTGGTCGAGTTCCTAGTAGCATTTATGCGTTTTACAATATGATCTGTGTTGTAGTGGCAACACCGACTATCAGATTCGACCGCGCGGAGTACATGGGTCCTATGTAAATGTCTCTGAGCGAGTAACTATGTATTCAACTATAAACAATAAACATGTCAAAAGTTTACATTGAGGCAGTATTGAGCTTCGGCTGAGCTTCAGTAACATTCTTACTTCGAATTAACTTATATTAATACATTTTGTCGAGTCTTGGACTTCAAATGCGGACTTACAATACTTAAGTAATACATAAATAACAGTACTTACTAGTGTTTATACTATACATAAGTAATTGGCACTCGGTGAGCGACGCTCTCGCCCCTCTATACATACATTATAGTCTATGGTAACTCGTAACAACATACAAAACCTAATGTTCATAACGACTCGTACTTAACTGTAGCTTGTTCTTAAGTCGTCATGTAAGTAGCATAATACTCGGCCGTAGTGTCGCCGGCACTGGGCACTGCGGGCACAGTGGGCACCTGACGTGTGTCGCGGCACTCGCAGTATACTCGATGTCGCGTGTAAATATAATCGACTCATAAATACTTATGTCAAAAATTTTACTAAATAAATAATTAATTATTTTGTCATAATACTTTATTTCGTAGCTAGGACTCCTCCTCGGGCCGCGGCTCCCCTAATACTGTACAAAATATGCTTAAGTGACTACGTCGTAATTAATTTATTTGTCTGGTAGTGAGGTGGCGCGGGCGGCGCTATGGACATTGGACGGTGCGCGTCAGTCTTGTGTCGCGCGCGCACGTGTGTGTGTGTCGCGCGCGGCCGCGACGGTCGCGTGTCGCGGCGCTCAGCGCGGCTCCTCGTCGGGCTGCAGCTCGGGCTCGGCGGCCGAGGGGATGGTGTGCAGCAGGCGCGCCGCCAGCGCCGCCCCCCCCGCGGGGGAGGGGGGCGGCTCGTCGACGGCGGGCTGGCGCGTGAGGCGGGGCCGCGCGCCCGTAGCGGCCGCCGCGCTGCCGGCCGAGCGCGAGGTGCGCCACGTGCCCGTGGACGCGGTGGCGTTGGAGCCCGACGAGTCGTTGCGCGACGACGACAGGTTGGAGTCCTGCGACGTCTTGCGCGCCACCAGCCACGAGGCGGCGCGGCGCGGCGGCGGCGGCGGCCGCCCGTACGCGCGCCACGAGTCCGAGCGCGACGACGAGAACTCCACGGAGGACGACACGGAGCCCGCGCGCGCCGGCGCCGTGGCGGGCGTGCGCGGCAGCGGCGCCGGCGCCGGGGCCGCGCGGCGCCCGCACGCGCGCAGCCAGCGCAGCAGGCGCTCGCCGCCGGCCCGCGCCGCCTCCCCCTCGCGCGCCGACACGCCCGCGCCGCTGCCGCCCGGCAGCAGCCGCCGGCACGCGCACGCCGCGCCGTGCTGCCCGCGCGACGACCGCTCGTTCAGGCTGTTGGTGTTGGCCGGCGTCTGCCGGTTGCTGAAGTTGGACGAGTGGCGGCAGCGCCCGATGCCGCGCGTCACGCGCGACTCCTCGATGGCCTTGCACACGAGCGCGCAGTCCTTCTTGAACTGCTTCGTGAGGATGGCGTACAGGAAGGGGTTGCAGCACGAGTTGAGCGGCAGCACGAACACCGTGAACACCTTGGCCTCCTCGAGCGACACGAGCTGCGCGCCGAACGCCGCCGTCAGCGCGAAGAACGCGATGGGCGACCAGCAGATGAAGTCGGTGAACACGAGCAGCGCCATGCGCTTGGCGATGCGCGAGTCGTTGGAGTTCCAGGCCTGCGAGCCGCGGATGGCGCAGTACATCTTGAGGTAGCAGCCCAGCAGCACGAGGAAGGCCACGCCGTTGATGACGAGCAGCGTCACCACGTAGCCGAGCGCCACGGGCGTGCTGGTCTCGAAGGGCAGGCACACCGCGAACTTGCGGTAGTCGGACACGCCCAGCAGCGGCAGCGCCGCCGCCACCAGCGAGAAGGCCCAGCCCGCCGCCATGACGATGGCGGCGTGGCGCAGTGACAGGCGCTTGTTGAGGTGCATGGCGTGCGTGATGGCGTAGTTGCGCTCCAGCGTGATCACGGCCAGCGTGTACACGGACAGCTCGGACGACAGCACGCCCAGGAAGCCCGCCAGCTTGCAGCCGCCAGACATCTGCCACGCGATGGCGTGCGCGCGGAACTCGCCCAGCGTGCCCGCGTCCACCACCGCCAGGAATCCTGCACAACGACCGACTCGTTAGCTCACATATTGCAGATGTATAAATAGTGCATATTGTGTACAGATAGTGGTGGTACCTAAGTAAATGCCCATGAAGAAGTCGGCGGCGGCGAGGTTGGTGACGAGGAAGCGCGGCACGTCGATGCGGCTGCGACTGCAGACCAGCACGAACACGACGGTGCCGTTGCCGAGCAGCGCCAGCAGGAACACGGCCCACACGCCGCAGCGCAGCGTCCACCAGTCGAACAGGTCCACGCACGGCAGGAAGGGCCCCGGCAGCGGCAGGCACTGCACGCGCCGCGCCTCACCCCCTCCCCCGCCTCCCCCGCCGCCGCCGCCGCCCCCCTCCTCGCTCAGCTCGACGGCCCCCGCGCCCGCCCACCCCTCCAGCATCGCCTGCAGCCCGCCGCCGCCCGCGCTCAGCTCCGACACGTTGACTGAAGTAATACAACATCATATCAATACTCTGACATCATGCACTAAAGTCCACTAAAGAAAAATTATTGTGTAGGCAACGCAAAAGTGGCCATTTTGTCTTTGATAGAAACGCATCATTATAAGGTAAAAAAAACTGCTTGAGAGGTGTCAAGGGACACCCGGATAGAACGAAGTTCCTTTCGATTAATTAGTGAAGAAATTTTAATATATTTTTTTTTAAGTTATGATATTTTTTTTTATATTAACAAATATAATGTAATATAAACGTAATCAGTAGGCTCAATTTTAGTAATAATTGTTAGTTTTACAAAATATTTTCCGTTCGCCATCTTGGATCCCCAAATAAATGTCATTTACGTTATCAGAGTGCATGATAGCCCCGAAAATTGTACCCATATTAATTTTATTAAAAATGTCCCGTCCGCCATCTTGGATTCCCAAATACTTAGATGTCATTTTCGTGACCAGAATCCATAAAATCCCCGAAAGTGATACCCATATTAATTTTATTAAAAATGTTCCGTTCGCCATCTTGGATCCCCAAATAAATGTCATTTACGTTATCAGAATGCATGATAGCTCCGAAAATTATACCCATATTAATTTTATAAAAATGTCTCGTCCGCCATCTTGGATTCCCAAATAGATGTCATTTTCGTGACCAGAATCCATAAAAACCCCAAAAATGATACCCATATTAATTTTATTAAAAATGTCCCGTCCGCCATCTTGGATTCCCAAATAGATGTCATTTTCGTGACCAGAATCCATAAAAACCCTGAAAATGATACCCATATTAATTTTATTAAAAATGTCCCGTCCGCCGTCTTGGATTCCCAAATAGATGTAATTTTCGTGATCAGAAAGCAAGAAAACCCCAAAAATAATGGCCGCAGAGGAAGAGGAGATGCGGTGTTGCGTTGCCGTCGTCTCTCTGCGGCCGCTGGGTGTTTTGGCGGCGGAGCCCAACACCTTCATCCCAATGCCCGTCGGAGGGTGGCGACGAATGCTTCGGCGATGCCCTACCCTCCGACACACGGGTACATGAGAAAGTCGAGGTGGTTTTTAATGGAAACACCACATACTCCGGCTCTCATTTCCCTCATTTCATATCTATTAATAGCAGAGTCGGGTTGTCATAAGACATGCAAGAAGCATGTCTCGTGAAACTTAACGAGAATTTTTTCATACATTTACTAAAAACACCTCTGGTAGTCACTATTAGCCGTTACTTACCGGTGCGAGCAGGTTTAAAAAATCTATAGAAAAGATGTGCAGATTCAGATTAGATCCACACATTAACATATAAAGGCAAAGATAAACGACTGAAACCAGAAACATGAAAGATAGTTTGTTTCTATTCTGACATAGCAGATTTTTACTTCCAACAAAATAAAATAGAGCGGATTAACAATACCTTTCAAATTCCCCTCATTACGTGGGACCATGGAAGATCTCGGCACAATGCTGGTTGGCCTCTGGCTAGATGGAACATGGATGAGACGAAAATCATGCCTAATTACCCTGTCGTACCTGCTCCTATTCAGGTTGGGAACTCTACACTCAAAGTTGTCAGCAAGTATATATACCTGGGACAAATGATCGAGTCAAGTAGGTCCAACTTGGAGAAAGAGGTCAATCGTCGAATCCAACTCGGTTAGGCAGTGTTCGAGAAACGTCGGTATAATCTACACGTCCGATTGCCCGCAGTATCTCAAGACGAAAGGCTTTGACCACTGGCAACCTGTGTTGTCATATGGAACGGAGACTTGGCCGCTCACTATGGGCCTCATTAAAGAGTTCAAAGTCACTCAAAGGGCGATGGAGAGCTATGTTCGTTTCTCTGCGAGATCGAATCAGAAATGAGAAGATCCGCAGGCGAACCAAAGTCACCGACATAGCTCTCCAAATAGTCAGGCTGAAGTGGCAGTGGGCAGGGCACATAGTCAGAAGAATCAATGGCCGTTGGCGCGGAAGGGTTCTGAAGTAGCGGCCACGCACCGGACGTTGTAGCAGAGGTAGGGATGGCGGATGGCTCAGGATCGGTCCATGTGGAGAGCCTTGGGGAAGCCTATGTCCAGCAATGGACGTCTTTCGGTTGATATGATGAGGCCAGATAGTTGTCGTTCTGTGAAAAAGCTAATATTCTGTCAAATCTGCTAAGTAAGCAGAGGCCGGGCTCCAAGAAGAAGGTCTTGGATGCAAGTGATGCAAGTGATGAGATAGCGCTAGAAGGGTGATGAACGTACAGTAGTGCGCCCATATGTCAGTGGTGTTGGCCCAGGCGGCGGGGTCCACGTGCGGCGGCGGCAGGATCACCAGGTCGCTGGGGCTCTCACTCTCCTCCGCCTACCCGGTGTCCCCGGAGGCCTCCATCAGCGGCATGAACTCGCAGCAGTGGTACGCGTACGACAGCACCAGTGTCTGACACAAACACATATATACGAGTAAGTTTAAACAGCGTAAGGTTTCGAATGGGACACTTATTTGAGAATAGTAGTGCTTTTATCATTTAGAAATAAATTATTTACATTAAACGAATTAACGACTTAAGAGAGTACGTTGTTGAATTCGTCAAAATTACTCTGTTGTCGTTTAATATTAGAAATTAAAGAGGTATCATCCGCGAACAACACAATCTCATGATTGTTCTTTACGTATTTGGGTAAATTGTAAATATAAATCTAAAATAGAAATGGTCCGAGGATCGAACCCTGCGGGCTCGTTTTTTAAGGCAGAACCTGGCGATGTCTTAACTGTATTATGGACCTTCTGGATTCTGTTGCCCAAATAAGAAACTAGGAGATCGAGAGCTTTGTTTTTAATGCCGTAATGACAAAACTTCCCGATGAGAGTATCATAATGTATACAAACAAAGGCTTTTGAAAGGTCGCAAAAATTCCGGGTGCTTCCCGTTGGTTAGATCGATGTATCTATAGGGAACTTTTTCCCAATGTTCAGATTTGCTGGTGACGTATGAAAGAATAATTGAACACAAAAACTTTTTCGCTAGACTGTTCTATTTACAATAATTTATGTATTTTTGAAATATTGAAGCATTTTTGTTCAATGTGGCTTTGTGAATTTGTCGAGTAAGCTCAATCGTATGTGTATGTTAAGTGGATACCTCTACTATGGTAGCCTTCATGAACGATTCCGACTCGCATTTGATTTAGTGATTTAAAAAAAACTTTGTCGGTTTTTGGACAAAGTCTCAAGACCATAAACTCTTCAGAAACTTAGCATAACGATTTTTTTTATAATTTTCTATGCCAACATTCTGAAAAAAGGCTCCACAAATACGCGTTAATCAAATGGTATCTACTTTACATTGATATAAAATAATTTGTAGTGTTATTATAAACGGTCACTTTGACAATATCTCAATAAAAATTATAAAAAGCTAAACTGTTTTGACTTTAAGTGTACTTTCTGAGGTTGTCATCCTGCTAAATCGCTAGCAGTCAAAGCAGTCGCAACATTGGGAAAAAGTCTTCCCAATGGATAGATCGATCGGAAACACCCAAAATTCCTAAAGTAACTTCTCTCAAGCTGCAAATGTACTTTTGTGTAACTCTACTCTTGCGTCAGTGCTCGCACGACCTCTCATAAATCCGAACTTGTTTGAAGATACTCATTTGACTAACAAAACAGCGTCTTTAAATGAGTATTTTCAATTCATGTATGTCTGTCTATCCATGCGAATGGATGTGGCTTTAACAACAAAGTGTATGAAGGTAACATATCCACAACGTTAACGGAAATCCAAGACAGAGGAGCTTACCTTTGTGATAAAATCAATATATTGCTCTGTTTAACGTTAGTGAATCTCTGTAATAGGTACGAGATACCAGTAAATCTTTTGCACTCAAGTCTTGTTTTAACGCGGCTGAAGTAGGTATAACTTATATTAAAGCGATTTTTATATAAATAGCAAGAACCGCTTGTTACTTATAAAACTTTGGAAAAAAATAATGCCTCTAAATTTTGGCATATCTGTGTGAAAATCGGTCTTAAATAGATTTTGAAATTATTTGCGGCTTTTGATGAAAAGTTTAGAAATTAGTTAACATTGTTTTACTTGGCAGTTCTTTTAAATTCTATTTATTATATATCTAGCGTATTCATTGATATGTAAGTATATTAAGCACTTGGTCTTATATTACACGCTTTGTTGAAGAACCATGCGAACTAAGTGAGATGTGCACAAATCAAATATTTTCTAAGTTCCTAATTTGAGCATCTCTAATAATAATAATTCATGCTCTTACAAACTTTATACATTCATCGTATCACTATGTAATGAATATCGGGTGCTGATCGTTTTCACGTCGAGTGGCGGAAAGGTTTGAAGGCTAACATTATTGGAACGAGATTGAATGAAGATAAAGATGTACGGCGCGGATGGACCGCGGCGCGGGGCGTCTGAATATCTTCGAGCGCGGTGAACTATACAAGTTAGGTAATGGTGTTGGCTACTGAAAGAAGCCTATTTCTTTAAACATATTTATTTATTTCGAATGAGGAAAGGCAAATCGTGGATCACAAACCTTAAAGATGAAAACGGTACTTTACGAAGCAATCGAGATGAAATTAATAACATATGCACAAAATATTTTTCTTCTCTCTATTCAGACAATTCCAAAATTAATAATATCGAAAATTACGCTCATAATGATACAATTACACCAATAACAGAAGACGAAGTCAATAAAGCTCTAAAAACCTTAAAGTTAGGTAAAAGTCCAGGCACCGATGGTATAAGCACAGCAAACTTAATATTTGGAAAATCAACCCTCTTGCCATATATTACACAACTTTTTAATACCGTACTACACAAATGCCAAATTCCAACAAAATTTTGCCATTCCAATATAGTTCTTCTGCACAAAAAAGGCGAAAAATGCAACATCGGCAACTACCGACCCATAAGTTTAATCTCCCATATTTACAAAACATTTATAAAGGTTATAGAAAATCGAATCGCTGACCAATTAGACCAACATCAACCCGTCGAGCAGGCAGCATTCCGACCCGGTTTCTCCACTAGAGACCACCTCCACACCGTGAACCAAATCATAGAAAAACATTACGAATTTAACAAACCTCTGTACCTAGTATTCGTGGATTATTCCAAAGCCTTTGACAGCATTACTCATAGTGCAATAGAAGATGCCTTACGGAAACAAAATATAGAAGAGCCCTACATAAACCTTATTAAAGCCATTTACAATAATAGTACAGCAGATGTCAAGCTCCAACTTTCTGGTCAGTCATTTAAAATAGAGAGAGGCGTCAAACAGGGTGACCCGTTGTCTCCTAAACTTTTTAATAGTGTCCTGCAACAGGTTTTCGGCAGTCTGACGAATTTGTGGCAATCCAGAGGCATTGTGGTCGGCGGCAAAAGATTAACAAATCTTCGGTTCGCCGACGACATTGTTCTCTTTTCCTCATCAGCCTCGGAACTCGAGCTAATGCTTAAAGACCTCAGCTCTGCAAGTCTTCAAGTTGGACTTCAGATGAACCGGACCAAAACTCAAGTAATGACCAACAACACGAAACGTAGGGTCACGGTAGACGGGCAGACTATACATTATGTCGACGAGTATATATACTTGGGCCAGATTGTCTCTTTCAGCAACAGGCAAGACAAAGAAGTAGGACGGCGAGTTGAAAATGCCTGGAAGAGCTTCTGGTCAATGAAAGAGCTACTGAAGGGCAACCTTCCACTGACACTCAAGCGAAAGCTCGTCGATATGTGTATATTGCCCGTCCTAACCTACGGTGCACAAACATGGTCCTTGACGGAAATCCAGAAGTCCAAACTGAAGATTTGCCAAAGGGCTATGGAACGTAGCATTCTCGGGGTAAAAAGGACCGACCGTGTCCGGAACACCACGCTACGTTTCCAAACACGCATAGCCGATGTTGGTTTAAAATGTGCCAGGCTGAAGTGGGATTGGGCTGGTCACCTCTGCCGTATGCACCCAGAAAGGTGGGCTTATTTAATAACCAGTTGGGTGCCTCATGATAGTCGACGACGACGCGGCAGACCTAAACGGAGATGGCGGGACGACTTAGATGCATTCGACGGCGACTGGCCGAACATAGCACAGGATAGGGATGAATGGCGGTCCAAGGGAGAGGCCTTTGCCCAGCAGTGGGACACATGTACAGGCTAAATTAAAAAAAAAAAAATATTTCGGGCCTTAAACGACTTGACACGCAAATCGCGTATTTACTAGTTTCGCTATTTGTTTGTTATGGAAAAGTACAGGTTTTCTGACACTGGTTGCTATCTCACGGTTTGTAGGTAATATATTTTGTGAACAAAATAGGTACCTATGCATGTCTACGTATTGGATAGAGTAGAGTTGGTAGCAGTCAGTCAGTAGATCACAATTACCAAAAACCTCAATAATTAATAGGTACCTTACCTGTGTACTCGGGAAACAGCATACGCATATTATTATATATAAAATGGATCTGTCGCTTTCCAGTAAGTCTGGTATAAATCCCGGAAAATGGCACTGTAACGTGAGTCACGTTACGTGATCAGTAGTCTAATACTGGCGGAAATATTCACATCGACACATCAGCGGTGGCGGAACAGGCGGATATTTGGCAGCTTCAAAGGCGTCGCCACAGGAAGATGTTATGTTATTACGTAGTGTGTGTACGAGTATGTGCGTCTGCCTAATGGGGAGCGAACGTGCGCCGACTGCACACGTGATGAAGACTTCATACAAACTCGCTTATCGCGGGCACAGCGAGCTACATATCAATGTGATTTACTTCTTTACCATGAATATTCACCATGTCATGAATTGAATGATACGAGAAACTACTAATAACTTGTAAACACACACACACACCATCAGCCTTTAACAGTCCACTGCTGGACTAGGCCTCTCCTTTGAAAGGAGGAATTGGCCTACCATACCACGCTGGCCCAACGGGTTGGTATAGGGTTTGTATCAAGATTTCCTTCTCTTACAGTGCTGTTCTCTGCATAATATTATGCTCCCTCTGTCGGCTCTTACGACACCCATGGGATGATATGGGGTGATGACATTCCGTATTCTTAATCTGTCACCACACGGACATTAAATAAACACAGGCACTGAGTTTCATTTCAATAGGGTATTTGACTAAAAAAATCGAATTAGTCCGTCAGTTAGATTATCGAAAAATATTGGATACGTATTTTTTGTTTTATCAAATCAGTAAAAAATTACGAAGATAAACCGCATCAAAGATGGAGAAACGTCTAAGAGTGGGGGCTTGTAACGTCACTTGCCAGTAAAAAGTGTACTGGCAAGTGACGTCACACGAGTTTTCAGCGAAGTTTGTAGTCTTCATTTTTTGTTTACGTGACTAAAGAAAATATACGTGTCCAATATTTTTCGATAATCTAACTGACGGACTAATTAGATTTTTTTACTCAAATACCCTATTCCGATTGCTGCTATTTTATAAAATAAAATGTATCATTTCATAATTTTTGTCATAATATTTGTGTACTTATAATGAAACATCTAGCTCTCGTTAAACAATATATTGCCTGGTGCTATTCCGATCTTCTTGCTACCTAAAGAAGGATAAAATTTGGAGGGAGTAAAGATAGAGCGCGCGGGAAAGAGCTGAATAGGCGAAGGGACTTTGAGAATGTGGTGGGAACGTGAATTCTGCCATTATTGCCACATTGCAAATATTTTTCTAACTAATTGGTAATTTGGCGATTTTGGCATCTATTCGCTTAATTATGCACGATAATCGGCTTCAATTGCTGATATTGCAAAAGAGGCCTTCACCAAAACTAGCTCAAGAGGTATTTACGTTAATACGCCTACAGCACTAGATATTCGCGAAATCATTTCACCACTAAAAAACTATAGAAACAAGGCCACATGTGTCAAATTAGGTTAGACGTCAAGTCTTAGAAGTAAGGTAGGATACTTAATATTGCCAATAGTATTGTCCTTCCTAAGAATCCTATGAGACTTTTGAGTATTGTCATCCGATCGCATAGCTATTTGCCAGTCTTTCCCAGTCATCATCCTTCAGTATGGGTTCCCTTACATCAACGTCTGGATAAACATGTGATTGTGGAACATGTCTGGTGGATGGTGTCATCTGTATCCTGCGGAACGTGTCTGGGGGTGTTGTTACCTGTATCCTGGGGAACATATCCGGAGGGTGGTGTAACCTGTATCCTGGGGAACATATCTGAGGGGTGGTGTAACCTGTATCCTGGGGAACATATCTGAGGGGTGGTGTAACCTGTATCCTGGGGAACATGTGAGGTGGATGGTGTTACCTGTATCCTAGGGAATATGTGAGGTGGATGGTGTTACCTGTATCCTGGGAAATATGTGAGGTGGATGGTGTTACCTGTATCCTGGAGAATATGTGAGGTGGATGGTGTTACCTGTATCCTGGGGAATATGTGAGGTGGATGGTGTTACCTGTATCCTAGGGAACATGTCAGGTGGATGGAGTTACCTGTATCCTGGGGAACATGTCCGGGGGGTGGAAGTGCCTCAGGTTGGGGTTGTTGTGCGCCTTGAGGTGCAGCACGCGCTGCAGCCCCGCCGCCGGCAGCCACGCGAACACGTTGTTACCCACGTTACTGCAACACAACCGTGAAGCTTATTAGTGTACAATAGAGAACAAAATGTCGCCTGATTGTTAACTTAATACTACCACGTGTTGTGACAGTGTTACCACAAAGGGTAAACATTTGGTTGTTTCACTTGCTCTTGTGTTTTTTTATTTAATAGTGGTTCAGATACAAGATGCATGAACGTTGAGCATGGCGAGAAAGTACCTTTCGTAGACCAAAACTTGTCTTCAAAAGGCTTTCTGCTGAACACGTGGGAGCCTGGAGGGCCACCCGACATGAAAGAAAATAAATATTTTGAAATGACTAGCTCCTCCATCCAAAGGAATTTCACTTCTCCTGAGATTTGTTGGCAACGGCTTAGTGACAGTATAGGCGTTTTTTTCCTAATGGGTTAGGAGGTCATAAAAAATCTCAAAAAAATCATATAGGAAGAAGCTTGGATGGTGCAATGGTTAGGTTTTATTTTTACTAAACAACTGCTTATTTTCGCGAGCGAGAACTTGTAGAAAAGTACCTATCAGATAAAAGTAAGTGGATGTGGCAGTGTATACTCACAGGTCCTCAAGTTTGCTGATGGGCACGAAGGTCTCCGAGTCAATGTGCTCGATCATGTTGTCCTCCAGGTTGCTGCAACACAAATATACAGACATTCTCAGTTTTGTGATGTATACATAATAAACATCCAACAAAACAATATATACCGACACACAATTATTACTTAAAGCTGCACAAGCACTAAAGCTGATGGATGATGACACTATAATTTAAATAGGTATTTATTTTTATTGTTTAAAATAAAAATCAAGGACCGAGATATATTTTACTGTATACAATTTTTGATCGAGTTCCTTCATAGATTTTATAATTTCAGGTCACGTGTAAATGTTACAAAAGTACAACGGTTTGATTTTTACTCATCTATGCAATATTACTATCTTGACCGACCTTGCGGCATGGGCGACTACCATTAAAATTATGAACCATTTCGCTTTTATTTCTAGAACACACTTAAATGTTACTGAATCCACGAAACAAAGAGGAAAACATTTACAAGAAAAGTTATAAAAGGTCATAATCTAACCTTTTCTCGCAAGAAAAAAATAATTCGCCACACCGTGTAATGGCTTTCTTTGACTAATTAAGAATATAATGCTTGTAACTAGCTTGATGTGAAAGGAAATTACTATTGTGTTTTTGTCGGCATCTATTCCCTAAAACCATTATTATAATTAGGTACATAAGTTTGTACATCTACCGTGCTTATTAAGAATACCAGACAATTATAATGATTGCGGGATCAATTAAGTGTGAGCTTAAATTAATATGTGTGTAGGTGGTGACAAACACGGGGTAGTGACCACAGAATTGATGCGAGCTACTTTGTCGACATTGTGTGGTCTGTTAGTTGGTAATAGAGGTCTCGTCAGGTCGACGCGGCTACACCTGGGCCCGTCATTTCCTTTGGCGTCCCTCTAAACCTATTTAAACTCTATATTAATAGAGTACACCTACCTAAGAATTAAGTAGGTACTACTCACAGATAAAGACTGTTTTGTGATGTCTAGTAAACGAGTTATTTTCACAATTGAAACCTAAATAAGTTACATAATACGTCTGCGACAAGACTCGTAACCAAAAGGAAAAATGATGACAAAAATAGCTATTAGCGGAGGGGTTGCTCTGAAAATAATAGAGTGGACGACCTTTAGGTATTTATGAAGCTATTATGCAAATATTGGGGCTCAGCCCTCTCATAGTTATCTGGGAGCAATTAGCCGCCGGGCCGCGCGGCGTCACGTCGACGCCGGCGCCCGACCGAGGCACCTCATCATCGGGGGCTCGGGGACATAAACTCGAGATGGAGTCACAGTTTTACGACACACGACACCCATAGACTCATAGATAAAGCCTCCACCTGATTGTAATATGCAGATAGCTAGTGCGCTACTTTATATCCGACAGTAAAACCGTTTTGGTGACGCACGACGACGCGCCACAGAAAAACTATAAGAGGACAGGGAGCGCGGCATTATTGGCTTACATCGGAGCCTTCGGAGCCGACGTATAGCGGCGCCCGACGGGTTATGGGTTCATATGCGCAGTACATGAGGTTAACAGAGTGATAACGGATATGGTATAACATAATTTTCACCCGCCTGTCGAAGGCCGCGTTACATCGTAAAACATCAGAGCACAAAAAATGTTGACGAGAGACACGCTTTGTTTATTTTTTGTCTTGACTTATAGATTGGGAAGAGCCGTGATTCTGTCTATGTAAATTATTCAATATATTCGAAATATGTCTTTATAGAGAGATGACTGATATTCTCATTCATCAGGAAGCGTCTGTAATATTATGTCTCATTTGCATGACGCTGATACAATAATATACTGTGGTAAAATTTTGAATTTTAGGTCTACTCACAGCACATACATATACCTTACATCAAGTTTTCTAGAATATACATATCATCCCCATGCATATGCCAATTACGAGTTAACACAACATTGTTATGACATGCTACTTAATCGAGTGAATCTCCAAAAATGAAATAAACTAAACTTATAAAACTAATTCAAGTAATAATAATAAAAAATAAAAGAATTAAACTACAGTTAAAATTATTTTAGAGCCATTAAAGTTTTTTTTTTAACATTTACACAAATAAAATACTGTCTAACGGGATGTTTTAACACTTAGGGATTTCAAAACTTTACATTTAAATTTTGATTTGCTGTCACCATTGAGATATAAAAAAGTAAAGAGGTAACTCCGTCGAACAGCAAAGTGACGCCACCTTTTTATGCATGTAGTGCGTGAACTGGTGTTGCCATGTTCGGAATTCATTCTACCCGAAGGTTATAAAAAATAGCGTTACGAATACAATAACGTTACTTGTTACAGGTCAAAAACAGAAGGAACTTTACTTTTGAAACATTTTCCCAAAAACAGCATAAACCTCTTGCGTCTGTTTTTCGAAATACAACGATTTACTCGTTTTGTACTTTATAAAAGATGTTTCAATGATAAGATACGCGGTCAGCCATTTTGGCGAGAAATTAAAAATAAAAAGGAAAGCTGTTTGTAGGAATGCTATGGGACAAGTGTAATAATAATACTATAGTTGGTGCCACGAGAAGATAGACTTTTTGTAAACAAACATTCAGGGCTTCATAACCTTTTTCAAACAGTTGTGTTTTAGATTTTATACTTCTTGAACAGTCTTTTTTTTTCAATGCCTAATTATGCCACTATTCATTTAAATTAATATTTTTAAATTTTACTGAAATAAAAATATTTGATTTTGTGTTTGAATGGTCGAATGTTCATAAATTTGCCGATTTTTTTGTCGTCTTACACGTAATTTATTCTGTTAATTGAGGAAAAATAGAGTACCATGTATGTTAATGATAGAGAACATACATGTTACTCTAATATTGACATGACTTTTTTTAAATCATAGACAATACATCATTTGCAAAGTAGCCTAACTATCCTAAAATATTAAATTATTGACCAACAATGAATAATATTACAGATAACTAGCTAGTAAATTGCATAAAATTTTAAGAATGTAACATTTCAATGAACTAACGCCAAATGTTGACATTCTAGGCGTCAGTACCTCAAAACATCAAAAAATCCTGTTGACAGCGCATAATATCAAGAAAAACCCGATCCATTGCCATATTAGTTTCCAATGACACGTATCTATGTACCGGTGCGCTCATTGGATTTGACATTATTTGTTTTTGACAGAACTATCGCTAAGTCACTTAGTAGAAATTCTTTGTTTACAAAAAGTCTATGTTCTCGTGGCACGGACTATAAGTATTTATTTTGTAGTATCATTTATTTACAAACCTTTATGTTGTATTAATTTTTTATATGTTTGCCTTTTGCTATTTACTGTCTTCGAAATATTTTCTAACTTAGCTATGTGGTGGAACCTTATGTTTAAATATTTTTCTATTACGCACCGTATTAAAGTAATGTTATGGTCTTGCCCAAGAGATTCATGTTTAATGTCTAAATTAAAAAAAAACATCGTTATTTCCCACAAATTTCTTAAATATATACATAACAGTACTTTTATATTGATTTTCGCCAGTAATTACAATCTTTTCAATTAATAACCTTCGAACTACAGCTTCACAAAGGACACATATATCAAAAAGGTCCATAGATGGGTAGCGAAGACCGCCGTTATTTTTCAAATTTATAAGTTTATGGAAAGGAAGTTTCTGATCGGTCTGCAAGGCGCTTAAGCATATAGGACATTTTTCTAGGGGGAGGGGCAGCTGCCCCCTCTGCCCCTCCTTGACGACGCCCTTGCATTGGTATACCACATACCTACTAGCTGTCGCGTGTATGTTGAAAATAAAATTCCCCCCGTCTTTGCAACACTTCAACACTGCGCCGCTCCTATTGATCATAGCATGATGATATATATATATATATATAGCCTATAGTCTTTCTCAATAAATGAACTATCTAACACTGAAAGAATTTTTCAAATCGGTCCAGTAGTTCCGGAGATTATCTCGTTCAACCAAACAAACAAACAAACTCTTCAGCTTTATATATTAGCATAGGTAGATAATTTATATTTAAAAAATCACTAACACTTTTGCCTCGTTTATTATTAAGCCTGATATACTTTTATAATACAATAACAAGAAGAAATAAATTACGTTACGTTACGGTGCTTCTCGTTTCCCAAGAATGAGCCAAACTATAACGCTCAATCGTAGCAACACTGTACTGAGGTTTTGTGTTCCAACACTCTTACCTCATATTTTATTTCATTTATAGATTAAAATAGTTTTTAAGTTTACTTACGTGTGAAATGTGATTCCACCTTGCTTTTTATGTTTTGCGGATTGGTTTTTACACCCTTTGATGACGCAATTCGGCATAATTGACGGTAAATAAGTAAAAGAAGGTTATGTATTATTTCGTGCGTACGGCGCGGAACGCTAGCTCGACTGACAAGTCAAGGCGTAGTTTCGTTAAACGTGTGTGCGTGTAACTGTGTTCGTACACGATCAAGGCGTAGTTTCGATGCGTCACTTTGTAGTTTGACAAGTTCTCTCTTTATTTTTTTATTTGCTCTGTGGCTGTCACAAAATATCTACTTCGGGTACAGTGTGAATGGTCTCTACAAATTCTTATTATTCTTATCTTTATTCTTCAGATTTTCTTGATTCGTGAATAGGTACATAATAATATCGAATCTAAAACGTTCACTGCTTATCAAAGCTTAACAATCTTTTGAATATGTACAATAACGAATACATATCTTTGAACATTTTTTGCACACCAGAAACATACAAGGTCCTTACATATATATGTGTATGTATAGATGTGGAAGCCTCTTTATATTAGCGTAATAACTTCTCATTCACTTACAATATAAACAGGTTGTTTACGAAATGCTCTCGACCGAGCTACAACTAATAAGTCAAGGTGAAACAACGGCACATACACCACACGACACACAAGTAAGTGGTATTTGTACCGCGTTGCTAATTTCTAATAGAATTTACGAAATAAGTGGACTACATGCAAATAATATCGCCATTGAAAACCAGTCAGGCTTTTAAAATGTGCGCTTAAATGTGCGCGTTCCATATGATATAAACGTTTTCGGATCGAATTTTAATTACAATACTTAAGTACGCTGTTACTTTGAGACTATAGGTACCTTTGCAAATGTTGTATTCTTGATCAGGTTTAGGTTTGTCTCTAAACAGAACTGAGTCTAATGCCAGGTTTGGCTGGTCGTTTTTTTATTTTACTTTTATTAAATAGTTTTTGGATCTATGCGTTGTGGAAGCTTTTATGTTGCAGGAATTGTCCCAATGTATTATAAATCTCTACTCGCATTGTACATGCGACGTTTTTGTTGTCTTTCCTACGGCTGAGGCGCGACCGAATGTTGTCTTTTTGAAGTAGGAGAGCTTATAGCTGACATTTTGAAACAATGCCTCGAAGGATTTGGGAAGTGATGTGTTTTTGTTCTCTGTGGGACCGCCTGCGCCCCGCGTCACATAAACACTTATATCATTACATGTTTTGTGCAGTAAAGATATACTAGACGGTAAAATTTATGTGCTATCCTTATCTATTGGAAACAAATAGTTTCATGTACTTAGGTAGCTATGATATGAATACATTCTGTTATAAAAAAAATGAATTGAAAAGGTTAGGTAGTTACTATAAAAATGTGTAAAATGATAGAACATTAATCATGATTTGCTCAAATATTAGCGCCCTTGTCCACGAGTGGGTCGCGGGTTCTGCGCGCGGGCCGGCCTTGCGCCTCAGCCCTCGGGCGAGCTTACCACTAAGCCCAGTAATCTGAGGACGCGCCGATGTGGGTCACTGTGACGAACACACGTGTGACGCCTTTTATAACTATATTTTATTCATAAATAATCTCACGTGAAATGATCACTGCGAGCGAAAACGAGCTTTTGGCAAAATATCTCCAAGTGTCGTGAATTCGATTCGAAGCAGGAAAGTCTTGTGACTCTCAGATAAGTTATGAAAAAAAATCAGTTAAGCCTTCAGCAGTATGTCCTTAACAACGGCCCATATCTTTATGTTACGTTTGTATGTCATGCAATGGCAATATGTTAGAATTTTTAAGTAAATGGTTACATTCCAAATTTTCAAATGGTAGAGTTTATTTGTTAGGATAGCTTTTTATAGCTTATTATTTAGTTAACCCAAGATAAGGTAATTAATAATTATTAGGTAGGTATTTATTTGAAACAAGGGAGGGGACGATGTTTGCTGGTCTGGTGTGCATATACCAACATACAGACATCACAGTAAGCAGTATGAACTTATGTACTCATGTGTGTCGCAGTGCGGTGGTACCGAGTGTGTGTCAGTATGTATCAGTGTGTACTCACAGCACTTGCAGGTCGGGCGTGTGGCGGAAGGCGTCGCTCGGGAGCCGGCGCAGGCGGTTCCTGGCCAGCACCAGGCCGTGCAGGCGGTGGTAGTGTGTGTGTCAGTATGTATCAGTGTGTACTCACAGCACTTGCAGGTCGGGCGTGTGGCGGAAGGCGTCGCTCGGGAGCCGGCGCAGGCGGTTCCTGGCCAGCACCAGGTCGTGCAGGCGGTGGTAGTGTGTGTGTCAGTATGTATCAGTGTGTACTCACAGCACTTGCAGGTCGGGCGTGTGGCGGAAGGCGTCGCTCGGGAGCCGGCGCAGGCGGTTCCTGGCCAGCACCAGGTCGTGCAGGCGGTGGTAGTGTGTGTGTCAGTATGTATCAGTGTGTACTCACAGCACTTGCAGGTCGGGCGTGTGGCGGAAGGCGTCGCTCGGGAGCCGGCGCAGGCGGTTCCTGGCCAGCACCAGGTCGTGCAGGCGGTGGTAGTGTGTGTGTCAGTATGTATCAGTGTGTACTCACAGCACTTGCAGGTCGGGCGTGTGGCGGAAGGCGTCGCTCGGGAGCCGGCGCAGGCGGTTCCTGGCCAGCACCAGGTCGTGCAGGCGGTGGTAGTGTGTGTGTCAGTATGTATCAGTGTGTACTCACAGCACTTGCAGGTCGGGCGTGTGGCGGAAGGCGTCGCTCGGGAGCCGGCGCAGGCGGTTCCTGGCCAGCACCAGGTCGTGCAGGCGGTGGTAGTGTGTGTGTCAGTATGTATCAGTGTGTACTCACAGCACTTGCAGGTCGGGCGTGTGGCGGAAGGCGTCGCTCGGGAGCCGGCGCAGGCGGTTCCTGGCCAGCACCAGGTCGTGCAGGCGGTGGTAGTGTGTGTGTCAGTATGTATCAGTGTGTACTCACAGCACTTGCAGGTCGGGCGTGTGGCGGAAGGCGTCGCTCGGGAGCCGGCGCAGGCGGTTCCTGGCCAGCACCAGGTCGTGCAGGCGGTGGTAGTGTGTGTGTCAGTATGTATCAGTGTGTACTCACAGCACTTGCAGGTCGGGCGTGTGGCGGAAGACGTCGCTCGGGAGCCGGCGCAGGCGGTTCCTGGCCAGCACCAGGTCGTGCAGGCGGTGGTAGTGTGTGTGTGTCAGTATGTATCAGTGTGTACTCACAGCACTTGCAGGTCGGGCGTGTGGCGGAAGGCGTCGCTCGGGAGCCGGCGCAGGCGGTTCCTGGCCAGCACCAGGTCGTGCAGGCGCCGGAGACCCGATAGGGACTCGCCGTCCAACCACGAGATCTCGTTGCCGGACAGGTCACTGCGCATGCACAAAACAACCATAAATCAAACTTATTAAACTGTGTATATATCTGACATGATTGTCAAGCAAAATTTTACTAGTTAAATAAGGAAATGAGGGCACTATCGAATAAAAAATACATATTAATTAAGGATTTTTTTTAATACGATTGAATAATGGCAGGCTGTTACTATTTTATTATTTTTAATAGAAGAGCCTTGCAGCGGGGCTACGCCAGCCCGTCCAGCATAGTATTTATTTTATGACAGAAGACTAACATACAACAAGCACAGTTCGTTTTGATAATAGTTCACTACACCCATTGCATTCACACCTCATAATATCAGTAGAGTCAATAGTATCTGACAAAATTGCCTGGTATCGCTGCAGTTACTTTTGTTTGCCGAAAGTGTCTCTTTAATTCTATAGAAATAAGTTCAGTATATCATCCTCCTAGTTATCCCAGTTGCAACCAGGGATGTAGCTAGAGTCGAATTTGAGGTAGGGCAGCATTGGTTACAGGTAGAGCGGAAGTAAAAAAGAATACCAAAATTGATCTGCTCCGAAGCACGGGCTTCTAAATCAATCACCATGTATATCAATGCCCTACTTTAAAAATACCAAAAATTAGGATAGAATAATTTATCTTAGATTTTTGTATTTTTAAGGTAGGGCATTGTGGTTTCAAGGTAGGGCATTGCCCCACAATGCCCCCCCTAGCTACGGCCATGGTTCAACCCTAATGTTTACTAGTATATGTAATCGGCTTTGATTAAATATTAGGTTTTCTACGGAGTGATTGCCTGTCTAATCTCCTGCAACTCAAAGGGATATCGATATTTCATGGTTTAGACTAGCCTTCGTTTTTTCCAAGGTACTAATACCTTATAACGACTGTCAAAGATCTTCATGACAGCCGGGACCGACTTTCATGGATACTAATTAGCTCACCTCGGAGAGCAAGTTATTATATCGGCACGGATCAAGCGATAAAATAGAATTTCGAAAACTCAAAGTTACACGCCATAAATTCGAACCCAATAGGTACACTTTGCATGATAGTCTGTTGGTATCTTCATTAGGCTGTCGCTGCCTGTTTGAAATAATTTGAGTATATTATGTTAAAGAAAACATGTACCCACAGAAATAGATCTATGCATGTACCTAGGCAATTTTGTGCAATGTCCTAGTCATAAGTCTAGAAACGATTGTTTATTGTCGTATTACTACATGGGAAGCTCGAAATGTCAACAAAACTTACTGCAGCTTTGACCTAATTTCTTAGTAAACAAAACTGACAAACATACCTGACTGGTTTGTAACAAATCAATACACAAAGTCAATAAGTGATCGCATTCATTGCAATGGAAGGAAATGTTATGTTATAAGCTCACTTTGTTGCTTGTTTGTCTTAATTTAGTTAAGTTTGTTGGGGCTGTCGAATTACAAGTAATTTGTAACGTAATACTTCCTTGTTAAAAAGTTTTGCAATCGATTCTTTTACTTTCTAAATGAATGCTGATTATTTTATTAACGGTGCGTAAAAAAAAAGTAAATGCAAAAGCATTCTACTCTTTTTATTAAACACAAAAATTATTATCAAATTCAATTGCAATCCGACATGGACAATAACATTTGAACTTTGGCGAAGAGCCATGTAATCTGGCAAACGAGAAATTGAAACTTATACAAATGACTGTTAAAATTTTCGTTTAGTCTTGCTCATGACAGTAATATTGGGCTTTATGTTCCTGATTTGGAAGCAGATGTATGTAGCAAGTCCTCTGACCGTGGAGTCACAAGATGGTGGCGGATGTATGAGCTGTATGTAGGTGAATATCGCGGTCACGGCCGCGCTGCCCGAGCTTGTTTAAAATGTTGCGGCGACAGAGCGCTTCGACACAACCGATGACGCGACTACATACATCAACAACTTAGTAATGAGCTTCACTTATGTGTTATTGCACATTAAATGTTAAATTAAAGTTGTTTATCTAAAACAAACACGCGTATCCGGCATGGTGCGAAATAACCGCGAGCCTACATGACTGGTTTGCAATCCAATAGGCTGCTACGCAATCGCGTTGGTTTAACAGGGGTGGTTGTAATTTTACTTACAAGATTTTTCTTATTTATATCATAGCATAAATTATCATAAAAAGGTGTAAGCTTGTAAACAGATTAAGATGAAATTTAAAAGAAATAACACTGGTGTCATGCAGTGCAACAATATTGCAAACACCAGTGTTATTTCTTCAAGTACACATATTAGACGTCAAAATCTTACAGTGAGAACTTGTACTAAACGATTCATTTATGTTTATTTATTTATCAAAAGCATCAGATTATTTATGTTATTCGTTCAAAGCTCACATATAAAAATATGCTTCAAAAGCTTGCGGATATTCTATTAAACTTTCTTAGAGCTTAATTTTTATTTCTATATGTAATGGTTGTTTATTTTTATTTATGTAGCACATTTGGCAACAGTGAGCACAGTTAATGACAACAATTAGTCTTTTAGTTTTATCTAAATTATTACTTCCACATAGCATAGCATAGTTTCGCTTAAAGTCAGTAAACGAACTTTGAACGACATGGATTTCCTTTTAAACTTTGTGTTACCCTGTGGACACATATAAGATCAATACTTCTATCACCATTTCTGATCTAATTCATGGGGCAAGGAATCTGCTAATGGGGCAGCTCAGAATTCTATACTTCAACAATGTCCTCATAAATAAGATATTTATTTCTATGTCTAGAAGAGTGTCCGTTTAATATTTTTTACTGCTGAGATCATTCACTAATCGTTTCTGTTCATTAGCAGCTAGCTATGCAGACCACTTAATATTCATTTATCATCAACAGTGAGGTAATATTCAAATATTATTGGAAAGTTTAAGCTTTCGATTGAGAAAACCATATCTAATAAATTGATAAGATAACGCACTGTGGGCCAAGGTCGCGAGTCGACACGCACTCTCGTGGGCGTAGGTTCAAGACCTGTGCGTGAACTATTTCCTTTCTATTACAATTAATAGTGTGTATGTTAATTATTATATTATATATTAAAACGCCAAGGTCCGTAGTACCCGAAACCGGCGAGCATGTATGAAAAGAGTAATGAGTGTAGAGGAAGCGCGTGAGGTTTGTAAGGATAGAAGCAAGTGGCGTTCTATCTGGTTAGACTAGACAGCGGACCTCTGGCAAGGCGAACGTCCAGGATGCAACCATGATAGCGCTAGGATGATGATAGCATGATGACAGTGCTAGGATGAGTATGATGTAGTAGTGTGTATGACAGACTCACAGCACCCGCAGCTCGGCGCAGTCGCGCAGCTCCGGCACGCGCTGCAGCTGGTTCAGCTTGACATCCCTGCCGACACAAGCACACATATAGACACATGATCACATACACGCTGCGCTGGTACACGAGAATGTAATAATATCGTAGGACCACTTGCACACGCTCATCTGAGACAAAACTTACAGATTTGTACTATGACAACCACACAACTGATAATTTTTAGACTCAAGTGTCCCCCCCTCCGCCGGCTAAACTATTAATTTGGAAGAGGTGAAAAAAATCACAAATGTAGTACATATAACGAATTTAAAAGGAAAACTATCACGGCTACGTAGATATCACTAGTTTACGAGTAATCGTCGGTTAACTTATAAATAGGAACCTATTTCTGTGAGTTTATATTGGGCGCGCTGGCTTAATCTTAAAGATATACGTACTTTGGTATGTGATGTACTACTGTACTACGTATGTATAGTAGTAGTATATCTTGGAAACCACATTTTATGTTTACAATACATAACTGGATACATACCTAGTATTTTTGTAAACAAAACTTAGGTTCTTATAATAGTGTTATTAAAATTATTTTTTCATCAAAATAAACAGTAGGATTTGTTGTACATTAATACCCTTTGCAGCAAGTCATTATGGGCAACTACGGAACCCTACATTTCGCGTGGCCCGACACGCACTTGGCCGGTTTTATTGTTTTTATAGTTTAGGATAGTTTAGTTATCCGCTTGACCGCTAGCGCCAATTCGCCGAATTCGCTCGACCGCTCACGTTCTAAACAAAATGTCGCGCTGCCGCTCGCCAGATGGGCGCGCTAACATAAACATTTATTGTTGATAAGTCGGTAACATGAGTATTCAATTCAATTCAATTTATTGCATTCCATAATGTACATTTACAGGTGGTATACTTAGAATTAGGAAACAATTATGGACCCTATTGGGCACAGCACTTTTTGGAGAGAGGAGAAGCGGTTTTGATAATATGCTTAAAATATAATAATATGTATTTTAGGTCCATTAGATATATGCATGCAATATATATAGTTATAGAGTTATATAGTACATTGGATAATTGGAGCCGCTACATTTATTATTTCAGATAGATAACATTTTAATATATGACAAATATAAATATATCAATTTTAAATATGACATCGATATTTTTCCAATAGTTAGAAATATTATTTCTTAATTAGTGTATTGTTTATTTGTTTTTGTAGAATAGAATAATTAAATGTATTTGTTTATGCAGTGTTACGTACTTTGTCTAGGATTTATGAGTTATTATTATCGTTTAGATATTCTTTGATATTATAGTAGCTTTTACTCATTAAAAAGTTTTTTAATTTTCTTACAAACCTATGAAACCTAGTTTCACTTTTAATGTCGTTTGGTAGTTTATTATATATTTTTATTGACATGACCAATGGACCAGAGGAGTGCATTGCTAGTCGCGAATTTGGAAGGTTTAATCTATTTTTATGTCTAAGGGTCATTTTGGTTTGAATATCTTCGCGCCTGGTGTAGTGTTCTGGATATTTACGGACGAATTTACATATTTCTAAGATATAAATGCTTGGGAAAGTTAGGAGTTTAAGTTCTTGAAAGTGTGGTTTACATGAGTCGGTATTTTGTATGTTTACTAAAATTCTTATTCATTTCTTTTGCTGAGTAAAGATAGTAGGGGCATCGGTACTATTACCCCACAGAATAACGCCATAGCTGAACAACGAATATGCGTAGGCATAGTACGTAACAAGCGCAGTAGATAGATCTGTGGTCCTTTTAATTTCGCGTAGGGCATAGGCAAAGCTAGATATTTTAGCTCTTACCTTTTTAACGTGCGCCTTCCAATTGATATGGGTATCGATGGTTAACCCAAGCAAGCTGAATTCATTTACTACTTCTATGTTTATGCCATTAAATGTGAGTTGTATGTCTATTGGTGATTTTTGATAGGGGTAGAAAGTTATTATTTTTGTTTGTGAGAAATTTATTTTTAGGTTGTCATCCAGTCAACTGTTTTACTGAGAGTTTCATTCAGATTTTCATTTATATTTGCGTTATTATTACACGAAGTTAACATAGATATATCATCCGCAAATAACAAACATGGCCCGTTTATTGTTTTGGATAGTTCGTTTATGTATATTATAAACAAAAGGCATCCTATCACACTACCTTGAGGAATGGAGGCTTATATATTTTTCTTATAGGAACGGATTTTTTGTATTTCATGTGTATTTTCGTTGTAGTATTCTAGTTTTACTGTTTGTTCTCTTCCTGTAAGATATGACTGAAGCCATTCGTAAGCTTTTCCTAGGATACCATTTGCATACAGCTTATCCAATAAAATATTAAATTGAACCGTATCGTAAGCTTTGCTCTTGTCCAATAAAATACCTACTGCGTATTGCCTATTATTTATAATATTTAGAGCTTCTTGGATATATTTGTATACTGCTAATGTCGTGGACTTATTTTTTCGAAATCCGTTTTGGCACTCGTCTAATATTTTATATTTTTCGCAGAAGTTATACAATCTATTTGTCATTGGTTTTTCAAAAATCTTCGAGGCTGTTGGCAAAAGGGCATTGGGTCGGTAATTGTTAGGGTCGGTTTTTGAGTTTTTCTTGTGTATTGGTTTTACTAAGCTATGTTTTAATTGGTCGGGGACTACGCCTTCTTGAAATGATTGATTAATTAATTAATAAAATGGCAAGGTTAGTTCATCTGCGCAGTGTTTTACTAAAGTAGGTGGGAGGTCATCTATACCATGGCTTCGTTTATTTTTTAGAGTTTTTAATATTGTGCGAACTTCATAAGGCACTACTGGACTGAGAAATATCGTGTTTTCTATCGAGTGGTGGACACGTTCTCCGTTTGAGTTGCTATTGGAAGTCTGCTGTGGGTTCTCTCCAATAGATGCAAAAAAGTTATTAAAATAGTTTGCTATTTCACTAGGGTCAGTTGTTTTACTATTCTTTATGTATAAATCTATGTTCTGTTTTTCCTTTTTTGGTTTTTTGTTAGTTCGCTCGTTTATTATAGCCCACATGGATTTGACTTTATTGTCAGCTGTTGAAATTATATTTTTGTAGTGTAATTTTTTGGCTGTTAAAACAGTTCTTTTAAGTGCTTTTTCATATTTTTTATAGTAATTTGTGATAATGGGGTTGTTTGATTTTGAAGCAAGAATTTTTAGTAGTCTTTTATTTCTACAAGATTGCTTTATATCTACCGTTAACCAAAATTTCTTATTATGTGTTTTCGCTTTTATTTTTCGTATTGGCATGTATTTGTTAAGAATTGATTTTAATATTCTATTAAATGTGTTGTAGTTTGTATTTACGTTATTGTCCAATGATAAAATGGAGTTCCAATTTAGATCGGTTAATTCAGACTTAAATTTGTTCATATTAGATTTACTGAAAATTCGTTTCTTTATGTACCATCCAATATGTCTAGTTTGCTGTGGTAGTGTTAGGTGGATAGTTGTCCCGCAGTGATCCGAGAACCCTAATTCTTTGACGTTTGTTTGTAAATTATATCCATGGAAATTTGTGAAAATTAGATCTAAACATGTTAAAGTTGTTGATGAGATACGTGTAGGGTTTTTTACGTGTTGTATAAATTTATATTCTAAAGTAAGGTCAAGGAATTGGTTAGTCTTTAAGCTATTATTTAAAACATCAATGTTGAAATCCCCCCCCTATAATTACGTTGCTTTTTGTATACTTATTGTTTATAAAGTTTAGAATTGTTTTTAATTGATTTTGAAATAACTCTTCCTCTCTTCTATTCCAGTACATAGTTACTAACAATATATTTTCTTTAGGCAGTTCACAAGCACACACTTCTACAACATATTCGATGGACATATTACTTATTTGGCGTATTACATTGTGTTCGAAGTATTCTTGCAGTAGGATGCATACGCCGCCTCCCGTTCGGTTGACTCGGCAATAGGATGAAGCAATTTTGTAACCAGAGATCTGTACGATACTCAATTTTTCTAATGATAGCCAAGACTCCGATATACATATCGCTTCAAAATAAATAATATTCTAATATAATAAATAAATAATCTTCTATATAAATAATATTGAATGATGTATACAAATCGCGAAAGTTTAAAATCGATTATACTTTGTATGTTTTGAAATAAAATTTTAAACTGTGGATCTGTATTTACGAAAGGAATGGTTAAAATTGTTTTGTCCTGGTTCTGGTTGGTGGTACGTCTGGCGTGGGGTATTTGGCTTTGGGTGACTTATCTCTATTTCAGTTTCATCATAGTATCGTTCTTTGTCTATTTCTTCCCTAAGATTAGATTGTATGCCGTCTATGAACAGTTTATTATTTCGTATTATTGCATGTAAGCCATTTTTTCGAGCTTTCATCATTTCTTCTCGCAAAAGTAGTCTTTCCTTTCGTGCATTTTCGTCCAAAAAATCTGATAGGTACATTTTTGTCCCCTGGAGATAGCGACTGTTGTTAAGGATATATTTAACCATTCTTTTGCTCAGAAGTTCAATCACAAGAGGGCGGTTATTGTTTGATTTTCTTCCTATCCTGTATACCTCTTCTATGTAGCCTGTTAGATCTACATTCATGTATTCATGAAATAGGTTGATAAGTCTGGCGTGTACGTCATATTCAGATTCTTCGTAGAACTCAGCGAACCCATAGAGTACTATTTTCTTTGAATTGGATTCCGGGACATGCATGACTGAGGGTTTAATTTTAGCTGCTAGATCTTTTATTTCTTTTTGTAACTGTTCATATTCAAATTCAAATTTTTATTTGTGTGAAATTGGGTACAGTATAGGTCTTAAAATTAATACAGCGGATCTCCAATATCTGCCTGGCGGCTTACACAATTTCATTACAATACATGCAGGCATTTCTTTTAACAATGAATTAATTAATGTATCAATCTATAATATAAAAATGAATCGCAAAATATGTTGGTAAGCGCATAACTCAGCAACGCCTGGACCAATTTGGCCAATTATTTTTTTTAAATGTTCGTTGTCGTTCAAAGATGGTTATTACGGCGAGAAAAATTCTAATAATTGCCGGAAAATCCCTAAAAACAGCCCTTTTCTTTTTCCTATACAAACGTTTTCTAACTAAAACGTAGAGTCAATTTGTAATTTATTACCGCTGCATAAAGTTCAAATTCGCGTGCGCGTTGATATACTTCTTTGTTTGATGGCAGTTTTGACAGGTTTCCGGACCTCAAGTCTCAGTGCTGTCGTGTTGGGTCAAAGGCAAGAAAAGGCTAAACGAACAGGATACAATCTAAATGGGTATCGTTTTCGAGATTTTCGGAACGCTGATTAATAATATGAAATTTATTTAGTGATCCAAGATGGCAGACGGGAAATCAAAGATGGTGGATGAGAAAATTTTAAAAAGCAATATGGGTATCGCCTCGATATTTTAAGGGGTGGGGAATCGAAATACAACATCCATTTCGTGATCAAAGATGGCGGATGGGAAATCAAAGATGGCGGATGGGAAAAAATTTAAAAATCGATATGGGTATCGTCTCTAATGATTTAAGGGATGGAGAATCCAAATACAACATCTATTTCATGATCAAAGATGGCGGATAGGAAATCAAAGATGGCGAACGGGATTCTTTTTAAAGTCGATAGGGGTATCGTCTCCGATATTTTAAGGAATGGGGAATTCAATATTATATAAAAATCTATGTTTGTTTGTTCATCACTTATAGACTCTGAAATGATAACTTTGAAAAAGAGGCTTGGAAAAAAGGGAATTATATAAAAAATCTTAAAAAGGCGATACGGAGTTCGCCGGGTCAGCTAGTAACTGAATAAAAACGAGATGCAAATATTAAAATGTCAAACAATTAGTGACATATTCAAATTTTAAAATTAATAAAGAGAATAATTAAATGACAAGATTAATAATAAAAGAATAAAATATCAAGATTAATAATACAAATAATAAAATGTCAAGAATAATAATACAAATAATAAAATGTCAAGATTAATAATACAAATCATAAAATGTCAAGATTAATAATACAAATAAAAAGTCAAGCGTAATAAACAAAATCATAAAATGTCAAAAATAAATGGATATTCAATATGAGCAAAAGAGAATTAAAATTTAATGTATGTTATAATTTGTCATTTAAGAAACTGTCTATTGTGTAATAACTTTTGTGTATTAGATTTTTTTTAGGTTATAGTTAAATTGAGAATTATTTAAATCCTTGATGTAATCGGGTATTTTATTATATATTTTTGGCCACATGCAAAAGACGCTTTTGTGCATCAAAGATGTTTTTGATTTTCTTAAGCATAACTTATGTTTATAGATGTGTCTGGTCGATCTCGATTGGTACTCAGATACTTCTAATATATAAAATTCTCGTGTCACAGTTTTCGTTCCCATACTCCTCCAAAACGGCTTGACCGATTTTGATAAAATTTTTTGTGCTTATCCGGTATCTATGAGAATCGGCAAACATCTATTTTTCAAAAAAAAAAAAGAAATGCAAAACAACGTTTGCCGGGTCAGCTAGTTATTGAATAAATTTATGTTTTGTCTGACAAATATAGCTACCTCGTAAATGTATATGGATGGAACTGTTAATATTTTTAAGTCGGTGAAATGTTGTTTGCAACTATCTGTTATTTGAAGTCGACATATGGCTCTGATGCATCGTTTCTGTGCCTTAAAAATTATCTCCTTATCGGAAGAGTTGCCCCAGAATATCACTCCGTAACGTAACAAGGCACCGATGTAACCATGGTAAGCAGTTACCACTGCTTCACGGTTAACTTTTTTGCGAAGTGAATATAATGCGAACGCGAATTTACTTAGCTTTTTACTCAGTGTTTCTATATGCTCTTTCCAAGTTAATTTGCTGTCAATGATTAGGCCTAAAAATTTTGTGCAGGTAACTTCTTCAATTATTTCGTTATGAAATTCTATAGGAGTTTTTAAAGGGGCTAGGCGTTGATAAAAGTACATTATCTTTGTTTTGTTAAGATTTATTAACCATTTGACTGACTGATTTAAAGCAGTTTTGACATTTATATCGAGCTTTTTGTTTGGTTCGTGTTCAATAATTACCGTGCTGTCGTCAGCAAACAAAACCATAGGATAGGCTACATTTTTTGGAAAGTCGTTTATGTATATCAAAAAGAGTAAAGGTCCTAAGACACTTCCCTGTGGCACGCCGTATGTAATAGTACGTTCATTCGAGGCATATTTTAATTCTCTTTTAGTCGTGGTACATATATTTCTTATTTCTACATATTGTTTTCTATTAGTTAGGTATGATTCTAAGACAGCTAAAACATTACCACGAATGCCGTAGGCATTCAGTTTCAACAGTAGTAATGTATGATTCACAAGATCAAAGGCCCTTATCATATCCATAAATATGGTACATGTCGAAGATCTTTTATCAATATTTGTCATAATTCTATCCAGAAATTCGTAAATTGCCATATTAATAGTTCTGTTTTTTCTAAAGCCCTTTTGTTCATTTACCAAAATATTATATTTTTCTAGATAAGAATATATAGAATCATACAGTATCCTCTCAAATATTTTCGAAAAAACTGGTATAAGAGCAATCGGTCGGTAGTTTTTCATATCTTTTTTATTTTCCTTTTTGTACAATGGCTTTACTATACTAACTTTTAATTTCTCTGGGTACACTCCTGCACAAATACTTAGATTAATAATATAACTAATTGGCCTTGATATAATATCTGATACATATTTGATAGGTTTGGTTGATATACCATCGTAACCAATACTAGATTTATTTTTTAAGTTATTAATTACATGTCTTATTCGATTAGGTATCGTTGGTGGCATAAAAATTGAATGGGTGCATATATTTTGCATCGAGTATTTAGACTTTTGAGTGGCAGATCGTGTAAGATTTTCTGCTTGGCTAATAAAATAATTATTGAAAGCATTAGCGATATTTTTAGGACTGCTAAATATAGTGCCATTATGTTCTATCTCTAAAATATTTTCAAGATGTCTGTTACGTATGTTTTCATTAATAAGCGCCCATGTTGTTTACATTTATTTTAGATGATGAAATTCTATGATTTTTTTTTGCATATTGAGTGAAGTTGATAATTTTTCTAAGTCTAGTTGAATATTGTCTTAGTCTAGTATGACTACTTCTACTTGGCTTTAATCTATGCATCCATAATAATAGTCGTTTCCTTTTACTACAACATTTTATGCCAGGTGTTATCCAGGATGGTCTTTTTATGTTAGTTATGGATTTGTTTAACCAGGAAAAGCATAAATTATAATATAGTGTAAAGGTTTCCAGAAAACTGTTATATGCTATATTTGTATCATCTGTCATGAATACCTCATTAAATGAAATTGAGGACAGACATTCTTTAAATTTATTAAGGTTTTCTTTACTAAAATCACGATAATATACAGGCTTTTTAACAGGAAATCTAAAAATTTGAGCTGTATGATCAGACATATTCAAATCCAAAACAGAGTTATGACATTTCCTTGAAATATTATGAGCAAAATTATCAATACAAGTGTTGCTTGACAATCTGGTGGGCTGATCAATTTCCAACTTAAGGTTATAAGTTCAATAAAAAGTTATGGAATTCAAGAGAGGCTGTGTTTTTTTTTTTAAATGTTAATATTAAAATCGCCACATATGATTACTTGTTTCCGTGATTTATAACATATAGATTGTAAAACCATATTATTAAATTGCTTATAAAATATTTCCAAATTATGCCTAGGAACTCTATACACACATACAATAATAACATTATGGTTCAGTAATTCGATTGCACAGAATTCAACAATGCCTTGGATAGAGCACTTTTTAACATCTAAAATTTCTTTATATTGAATTCCTAATTTTGTGAGTATACATGACCCTCCTCTTCTCACGTTTCTCGAATAACATGCTGCTAATTTGAAATTGGGTAACGCTAAAATTTCTTCTTGACCGTTTACAATTAAGTGATCGGTTAAGCAAATTATATCTACGTTTACATTGTTATTAGAAAGTTCGTGAAGGTGTAGGGTCAATAAGTCAGATTTATTAATTAGTCCCGCAATATTCTGATGTAATATAGTCATTTGGCTAAAGAAAAAAATTGTCTATGCTTTGGTCTTCTTTACTGTGGTCATCTTGGATAATATATTGTTTATTTTCGATCTCTATTTCAGTCATAAGCTTCTCTAATTTAATATTTTTTATTTCTCCATTTAATTCTTTTATTTCTTCTTTTCTCTGGTCATTTTGCTTTGACAAGACATTCGTTTTCAATGCAATTTCTTCTCTTAGTTGTGTAATAGTTTTATTTATTTCCTCCTGTATAGTGTTACGTAGCTCTGATATAATCAGTTTTTTGTTTTCCTTAAGGCTCTGCATTATTATTTCATTTAAATTTTTCAGTGTTAGTTCAGCTTGTATGTTAGTTTGTGTCGTCATTTCCTGGTCTTCTGAACATAATGTATCTCCCAGTGAGTTAAGGTCTACAGAACATAAACTGTCATTAACCCTTTTCTTGGCAATGTATCTTTAGAGATACATCAAAATTTAAAAAATTGTATACCGAACATTTCTTTGTTAAAACAGATTAATTTTTTGTAAACGTTTACTTAAGTTCTTTGTTTTCGAACACGTGTTTATTTTTTTCAAATTGTCGGCACTGGTGAGCTGTCAAAATTATTTCATTATCGATCGACGCCATGCTCCCGCGCATACAGGTAAGTGATATGCATAAAATAATGTTTTTTGTATGTATTTCATGCATTTATTTCTAAAATTATAAATTATAATTGTTTTTCTACTAAAATAATCAATTTGGAGTACAAAAAATTGTCTGGTGGAGGGCTTTATTGGATTTTTAACTGCATGTATCTCGCCGTGCACACCGCCAAGTACCCAACAGTTTTATGTTTACTAGGGATGTTTCTCATGGTGCACACTGCCAAGTTCTCTAACAATGAATACAAAATGTTCTTGTATCTATAAGTACACACTGCCAAGCCTCTTATTCTTCCAAAAGTTTATAGTTTTTTCTGTTATTTATAGGTAAAAAAGCTCCATGTGCTTTCGAGAGCTAGACAAATTCTTGCTTTGGTGCCAAAACTCAATCAATCATCAAATGGTGAAGAAAATTTGGAGTCTGATTGTGAATTTGTTGATATTACTTTTCAAAAGCATTTTAATAACGCATCTTCATCGATCCCTCGCTTCCCTCTTCACTTGAAAATCTTCACGTACTTTCTGATAATGAGTGTAACCTTGTCGCACGAACAAAAACAGATTCCTGTCCTTCGAAATCAGCCCAACTAACTACTGAAACCTATTCCAAGGACTCTTCTGCTCAAGATTCTCTACTTTCATCTATTCCACCGTCGCGCATCGCCTACTTCAGTTTTTATCACAGCAAGAGACCTAACATACTCATTGCTTACGAGTTTCATATGAATTCAGCGATAAAATAAATCATATGAAACTCCTTTGAAAAGAGGAATTGGCCTACTATACCAAGCTGGCTAGACGGGTTGGTATAGGGTTTGTATCAAGTGTTCCTTCTCTTACAGTGCTGTTCTCTGCATAATATGCTCCCTCTGTCTAACTAATGAAACCTATTCCAAGGACTCTTCTGCTCAAGATTCTATACTTTCATCTATTCCACCGTCGCACATCGCCTACTTCAGTTTTTATCACAGCAAGAGACCTAACATACCCATTGCTTACGAGTTTCATATGAATTCAGCGATAAAAGAAATCATCAAATTGGCGGGACCAATGTTTTAACCACCCAATTTTACTATGGCACTTCCAATTGTATTGAACATTGAGTATAAACACGTACATATGTAGTACTAATCCTTGGGGTGTGAATTGCCTGGCCTTGTGAAGCGGTTTCAGATTGTCCTGCCCCTTTGACAGTCAAAATGGCGGGTCCAGGAACATCTTGAAGTATTTTAATCACATTCAGAGATATAAATGTCTCGTTTCGGGAACCAATAGTACATATAGGTAGTACAAACCCAGTGTTGAGCTAAATTTTAAATCGGGGGCTTGACACTCGAATAATTGCAAGTAACTGAACCTGAAAAGATTCCGTTACCATAATTATATGGTAACGGAACGAGGGCCGCTATATTCTAAGAGGTTGCAACCAATAAATAAATCAAATTCTATGCCACCAGTAACAAAGAAAACGATACCTTGTATTGCCAGACCGACTACAGATGTTAGATTTGACGGATATAATTATTTCACTTCATTTGGCTCCAAGGGTCGATGCAAGCTTTGCGTACTAGATCAGACCACAATTACGTGTATGAAATGCGGTTTAAACTATGCTTACTGCCAGGTAGAGATTGTTTTTACAATATTATAACACACATACCTAAGAAGATTTTGTTATTTTTGTTACGAAATAAGTTCTATTCATGTTAGTCAACTTATATTTTAATAAAATATACTGTTTACATATGAAAATGCATCTTTTATTCCTTTTAGTTATAATATATGACTCTACAGCAAAGTTATATCAAACTTGGCAGTGTATCTTTAGAGATACATTGAAATCGTTATATATTTTAAAGGCCTCTTGGCAATGTATCCCACAAGATACATGTGGTTTTTTTTTATACTACCGGCATAAGATTTTTTTTCGATTTTTCTAGGCGTCTGTGGGTTATAAATATTATGTTGTATAAAAATTATTTTGATACTCAATCTTTTTTTTCTCTGCCAAGTTAAGGGTTAATAGTGTTTGTTGTTCTTTTCCGAATAGTAATGTTGTTTCTATCTGAGGATGTATTCATTTTCTGGGTGCTTTCAGGGTATAGTAATCGTATTGGTGTATTGGAATTATCCGATTTCGGCATTTTGCAACGACAAGCTTGGCATTTCCATGTTTGTTTATGTTTAGTTGTCATTTCGTGTGTGAAAAAATGCTTGGCATTTGAGGTCATAAACAAATGCGCAAAAGCCACAAGTCAGGTATTCTTTGTGCAGTATTTTTTGTTGACATCCACCGCAAACATTCGCCATTTGGATGGTTTATTTTAATTCGGGCATGCAATAATAATTAAGCTTTATTATCTGTTAAGCAGCGCCCTCTATCTATGGCTTAGGATAACTTCAGACGTTTCTGATGTTGTTAATAAGCAATCGTAATCGGGTTTTTAAGTAGTAGTTTACGGGTATTTTGTTAGATGGCGTTATAATTTAACTCCTTTATTGTTTACTACACAGCTGACGTGTTCTTATGATTTTACTGTGTAATTTGCATTCAATTTTATACACAGAAATATAAAGCCTCAAAAATTGCAACGCATCTCGGGATCGATCTCGGTGCGTCTGTTCTTAGAACATTCATAATCTTCGCAGAGCCACGATAACGTTACGTGGTATGTTGAAATTGGTGAATATATTTTACTGCAAGTCAGGTGTCTGAAATGACGTCGCTCTTCTTTTGCATTGGTTAGTTACAACTTTTGAAATGTTGATGAAAAATAACGAACTGTATTTTGTCACTTTAGTTTTTATCACTTGTTTTAAACGTTTTAGTCACTTGCACATAACTTTACTCACTGTAATATTGTTATATTTTTACTTTGTTATTGTTTTTGTTATATATAACGCATAAGAGCGATTTATTTGTTTATTTTAAGTTTCACTGGTAGGATGAACAAAATTTCCTTTTTCTTCCTTATGCACTGATCAACTTTAACACTCGAGTAAGTTGAAGTAATGTTTTTCTTCAACCTTATAAATGACTCGTTCAAGTCGTATGAATTCTTTGTTGATATTTAGTTTCTAATTTATTTTACTTAGCAGCGAACATTGACTATCGTTGAAAAAAACACTTTGTGTATTTTAAACAGGATTATTTTAAAAAGTAAATCGATGACACACATATTTTATGAGTTTTCACTGTAGAGGGATTCTATCTACACCGAATTAAATAAAAAAAAACATGTATCATAGTATAAAAATATTTAATTACACGCATCCGATTAGTACGTAATCAC
The DNA here is from genome assembly GCA_944739405.2 of Euclidia mi. Classification (NCBI taxonomy): domain Eukaryota; kingdom Metazoa; phylum Arthropoda; class Insecta; order Lepidoptera; family Erebidae; genus Euclidia; species Euclidia mi. Next base: position 2,328,295 of record OX123195.2, on the reverse strand, counting down.
GGAGCGCGCGAAACAAAGAGTGGCATTTGACATTATTTTTTCGTTCCGGGTTAACGATTTTAAGACTCGCTTTGTATTTTTAGCATAAAGAAATGTTCAATGATTTGAATAGAACAGACTAAAAAGATTTAAAACATTACGCAATAGAAAGAAACAGTAAATTCAGACCGAGTATAGCGCTGTAACCAAAAAGGGAAAATAGTCACTTGTGCGCGGTCCACGGAATTTCGAAAAAGGGGGAATAGTCACTTGTGCGCGGTCAAGCGGTTAAATAATAAGTTTTATTTTATTGTACATTATAATGTTAATCCTACTTATAGACCAATAAAATTATACTTTATTTAAATTCTACCTAAGATAAAAAAAAAATATTTGCCAAATATTCAAAAACATTTTCCAAATTTCATAAAAACCAAAATTCACTAACTGTTATGACTGGGATTTGAACCCACGCCTTCAGAACATAAAGCGGATGTATTATCAGCACGGCCATCGCCTTATTATCAATTAGTGGCGAATTTAGCGAACACTTGACAGAGTGCTTACGTCATCTAACTTAAAACTGTCATTTCCAAATAATGAAATAGTCTTCAAACCTTTTTGCTAATTATTATGTTTGACGACCGGCCAGTTTGTCGTGTAGACGTCAGTAGTCCTTGGTGACTGGTGACTGTAGTGATGACAATTTGACATGACACCAGCCGTCACAATTATTATTCATAGGATTTATTAGGAGGATAGGACAATTACACATATATTTCAGCCTTAAGGATAGGTGAATATTAATAAAAAATGCTCATAAAATAAAAACTAATGGGCCGACAAGAAACAAATTTTTATGGGACCAATTCGAAACTATTGCGCATCAAACAAAAAAAGAATTACGTAAATCGGTTCAGAAACCTCGGCGAAATCGGTGTACATACATCGAAAAAAAAAATATACCGGCCGAATTGAAAACCTCCTCCTTTTTTTTTTGTTTGAAGTCGGTTAAAAACTAAACTACTTCGCGGTCCAGCTAGGAACGTGTCAGTGTGGGCGCCAATTGCGGTGCGTTGATTTTCGCTTTTTGCTACGTCTTTTGCCGCCCTCTCAAATCTGCGACCGGAGGCCATGCCCTCCCCCTTCCGGCCCCCTATAGCCACGCCACTGGTCTGAAAGCCCCTTCCTTGCAGATGAATTCTTAACAGGACAAAATTTCTACATCTTTATCTGCCTAATAATTTTGCCGCCACTCATCGCGAAGTGGTGAAAGTGGCCCTAATCGTGGTACTTAGCCTGGATGTAATTAGTTACGACGGTAATTTCGCAAGCTGAGATGTGCCCTATTTTTGCCAACGGCAATTTTTATATTTAGGTGCATAAAAAGCATAGTGCGCACGTTGGACCAATAAAACGTTCCTTAGTAGGAAATGAAGTGAATGTCGGTCAACCGTCCGAAGTTCGGGTTCTCACAACCACCCCAACCTTCGCAGGGTCTCCCCACGTATGTCCATGTTGAATGGTCAACCCAGCGAAGATTAGCAACATTAACTATAGAACTAAATTAACAATCAACCTATATTTCACCCTCAAACTTTGAATGGCAAAATATTCCCCAAAGTTATTCAGCGTGAAATCCTAATAAAGCACTTTTGCTTAAGTAATAAAGTAACCAAATAGCAGACAGTGACTATATCATGTTAACAGGATGACAGCGGGCCCCGGGGACAAGCACTAACATAATTAGTTGTCACCTGCCGCCTGTACCGTCACCGGCCACAGCCGTAGCCGCAGCCGCCGTCGCCCCCAAAGCCGTTAATTTCCCCGGGCACGCAGCACACGGCATAAGCCGGTGATGAATACCAATTACGTCAAAACATTTAAATATTCAAATTGACAATTTGCAGATTACATCTTGTTAATAACTGTGAATGTGAGGAAATGGGCCATTAGGTCAATATCAGCTGTGCACAAGGGCGCGGGACGCAAGGGAGAGAGGGAGGGGGGGGGGTACAGGGACGCTCGTCCGTCAACAGAAGTTTGTTTACATTGTTTTGTATCGACGGGTGTAATTATAGCTCGGTGTTGTTCAATTACAGCTGCAAACAATACCAACTGACAGGTAGCACGGTGCCGCCTGTCCCGCTGTCGGGCTCTCAAATTATGGCGTCTCTGATTTAGTGTTTGTGTTCCTAAATATTTACTTAGTAGAACGAGCAAAACATCCACAGTAAGTAATAAATAACTCGTCGTTATTAATTGCGTAAGGGCAGCGTCACTGTTGCATTCGCTCGAGAGGCTACACTTGCTGTGCTTTACATTCTGTGTTTGAGGACTCCTGGTATTCATACGTAGCACACTTCGCCAGACTGCACTTGTACAGAGTATTTTCAAACTGAAACCATATACACTAAGCTGCTTAGCTTCATCCACGGCATACCATGCATGTTGTCGTTCAGCGTCGATGTTGTGAGTTCGATCTTCTCACGGGACAAAACGTTGTTTTTTTTGTTTTATTTTTATAGTCTCACGTCTTTTATCCCAGAAGGGGTAGGCAGAGGTGTGATATTACACCCACATTTCGCCATGAAATCTTGGTCCCACGTAATAGGGGGCGAGCCTATTGCCGTTACCGGGCATATCACCAGACTCCGTGCTGCTACTGAGCTAACACCTTTGCACGTAGTAACACTTTTGCACGACCCGGAAATCGAACCCGGGACCTCCGAGCAGCAGTCGCATACTCTATCCACTGGACCACCGAGGCAGTCAAAACCTTGTGTGATGCATAAATTGTTATTACTAGTCTGGGTGTACTTTGTTTCCGCTGACTGAATATTTGTAACGTCACCCGTGAGTCACGGGTGACTTTACGGGTCACGGGCCGTGACACACTATTTACTTAGCTGGAGCCTAGTAGTGCTGCAATAGCATACATAGTTATATAAATATAGGTAAGAATAAGAAAATAATATTGTTAGTCTAAAAGTTAATTTAAGGAGTACCTTTCTCATTCATACGGAAGCTGATTCTTCGGATTTTGGATTATACCTACTAAAAAGAATAAAGAGGCTGATGTTGGTTTAATGATTATACAATAACATCACAGTAACAATACGACGTAAGACGCGTTTGCGAAAGAGAATCTCTGTGCTAATATTAAAATTTAAACGACGTAATACGACTTTTACTGTGGTTTATTATGATTACATTTTTATAACTGTGCTATTCTCGTTTCATTAAGTCTACTATCTTCTTCCTTATTAAAATATGTTCACTTTATGTCCATGGTAACGTGAGAGCATCATGATAAGTAATCATCCATCAAACCAAAAGAAGGTCAAACAAAAATTAAAGAAGAATTTAATACTATGAGAAGGGTAAGGTCACAGTCTCCAACCGTGGCCAAGGGCTTATTGGCATATTACACTAATCTTTCGAGAACATTGGGTAGAACTTGCAGTTTTTCTTACGATGCTTTTCTTCAAAATCTAGCAAACGATAATTAACAATTTAATAGGTACGTACTCAACTTCGAAAAGTCAGAGTTCGCGTCATGGGTTTGAACACGATTTTCTCCACTGGGATATCGCTTCCTCATAACGAAATAACACAAAGATTACCGCATCAATGAGGATCTAGCGCACGTGCGCACTACAAGTTATGCAGAGGGCGCGGCTGAGCGTCGCCCCGGATTACGTATCCTCACGGCCGGCGCCGCACAGCGAGCGTCTTGGCTTACGATAGTCTATCGCTAGGTAAATCCTAATCGATTCGTAAAGCGACAGCTCTAAGCCGCCACCTCGAACTACGTCACTAGTACTGCGTGCCAACTACCAAACAACTCAAAGAAAATTAATCTATAAAGGCGTTTGAGAAGGCTTTATGCATCTTCCTTTTGTGCTTATCTTTGAAGCGATTATATCTTGTTTTGAGTCTCCAGTATCGAGTAAAGGGATCTGCCACGTGTATATCAATATATTCTTGTACCTACTCATATCTCCTCTCCATCCTGAACACAGGGGCAGATTCTATGTACAAATCTATACCTACAGGATGAATCATGGGTACAATCATTAGCTACATTTAGGCCTCCCTCACATAGGTTGTAGAGAAGAGCTTTAAACTACATTACTTACAAAAAGGTTTTATCGACATCTCAAATATAATGTTAGACTTGGCGAAAGTAAATATACTTACGTATAAAAACTCAAATGAACATCAAACGTGAGGTGGCTAAAGTACCCTCATGAGCCTGAACCAAAAAAATATCTCCGATTACCATCTTAATTGAAAGCGACATAACGCAAGTATAGCGTGACGTAAGCTGGTTTTTTGTTGAACTTCGGTCGCATTGACATTGAGTTATCTAAAAATAAACTCAATAAAAACTAATGAGTACATTAAAGTTTGAGTACACGCCACTAATATCACTTATGGAGATGACAATAATGTCTGACAGCTACAAACAAATGATTACAATCTCAACGAATCAAATATTAACGACTATCTAAATCTATTATCTGACATTGAAATATTGTTCTCAAAAGTAATACAAATAATAAATTAAATAAAATACAAATAAAATAAATAAAATATGTTTATTTGTGCCTCACAATAATACATGACAGAAAAAACACAATGAAGATAGTAACATAATATAAAATCTAATAACAAATATTAGATGGAACAGCATTAATGAGGCCAAAATTGGAGCCTGCCTCAGCTAATGCTGCGACAAACTTTGCCGCAGCGCTGGTATTCTGGCAGGTCCATTGAATGACGTCATGTATTCAGAATAAAATAAAAACACATAAAATAAAACTTTTAAACTTAAAACTTATAAACTAAAAACAAATAGAAAAATCTTAAACATTTAATTGCAATAACTGCTAACATACGCAAGTTCTATTTGCTTATAACAATAATAGCTTACAAAACAATCCCACTTGGATCAAATACGATGAATTGATCATGATAGACTAGGAACTGGACGGATTGTTTAACGCGCTTTTCTCAGCTTGCTATACCTATATCTATGAATCTGGGTAATAATAATCTAAAGGTAATCGTAATCTTTTCATTTTCGCCTAAAACATCGGTCGGAATTTAAACTAACATCATGTATCGGTAAGTAGACAAAACAAAGGATTTTTTTTTTGGTGTCGGGTTGGAAAATCCTCATGGAATCCCTCCGCCCTGGGAGGTAGGACGAAGGGGACTGTCAGACTCTTACTGACTAAAAACCAACCCGTGCTCCTCATGTACCCATGTGTCGGAAGGTAGGGTTTCACCGAAGCATTCCTCGCTACAATGAACAACACTCTGCATGCCGCTGGCACTGTGTGTAGCAGCCTTAATATGCATGTATTTACAAAAAAAACGTATAAATGTAGGTTTATCCATTATCTATAGTACCCATAACACAAGCTCTGCTTAGCTTGGGACTAGATGGTGATGTGTGTATGAGGTAGAATATTATTATTATTATTCTTTAGTATGGTGAAAGAAATACTTTATAAAAGTCGACATAGATTACATTTGAAACGAGAAATAAAAGCCAGCTTTGCGTTGGTGCAAATTAAATTACCTTTTGCTGACAAGATGTTTCTTAATTATTTTTTATTTCTCTCTATGTAATCTAAAAAAGGAATTAGAATTACTACTGATAGCGAAAGTAATTTGATCGTTTAGGTTGCTATGCCTTGCCTACAATGTTCAACTTGTTCTAGTAAGTTGCTTGTTGCTACCGGACTTCGTATTTGGTATAAAGCCTGTATTGCGGGCGACTTTAAAACCATTCAAATGACGGACATAGTATATGACAGACTCGAAACAGTTGTTTTTAGATCACAAACAGTTTTGTCTCGTGTCCTATTGAATCTGTAACACTGCTACAGTGCAACATATGGCGAGGTGACTGCTTAAACTACGAGCCACCCTGACACTGGTGTGGTTGGCATAAGTATTTCATGGTTCAGTTTTTCACCTCCTCGTTTTCTATAGCGGAAGGGAAATGCATGAATAAGGGAGCGGTAAAGGAACGAAGGGTGACGATATTATCTTCGAATCAACCCCTAGCGTACCATCTGGCAGGACGTAGCTTGTCTGTCACCCTTTGTACAAAATATAATGGACACAGTAAAACATCTAGATATGTAAAAACTACTGGTGGATCAAACTTTGTTCAACGTTGCATACCATTGAATCGTTCAGTGATCCGTGCTTGCAGTACTTGCTAGCACATTGTTGTTTAACAAGGTATACTCACAGTGATCTCAGCTGCGGTGTGAACTTGCACAGGTCGGAGGGGAGGGCGGTGAGGCGCGCGCGGTCCACGCGCAGCGTGCGCAGCCGCGACGTGCCGTTGAGCGACGGCAGCGCACGTAGACCTCGGGCCTCCGACAGCACTCTGCACACACAACACACAACCACACATAAGTATATCTACAGATCAATGAGAAAATCTGCTTCCAGGAAGTAGAGTTACCACCACACCTCCCTGTCAGCAACGCACGTACCACGACTTTTATGCGTGCTCATTACTACAGTTACATCGTTAGAAAATAAGGACACAGTCGCGAGCAACTAATGGTCACTGGCAATAATATATGGTTAGACCAAATTCGTATAAACCTGCACACGATAACCTAGGTGGCAGGTACTGCTGCAGAAATGGTGAAGTCCACAAAACGGTGATTTCACAGCTAGGAAATCACGACCCTTATAAATGAGGAAAACTAACCGAGTAAGATGATTATTATTTGAATAGATCGGCGTATTGACGAACGTTTCTTTTGTTGTATGTTATTATCGTTAGGTCACATATACCTAAAGCTAGTGCGCGTTATTACTTTCCAAGTTTACTGAACAAACATTCGAGATAGTTAATAGATTCACACAAACCATCCAAATTCAAATTCAAATTCAAATTCAAATTCATTTATTTCCAAATTGGTAGTACAATAGTAATGATATAATACAATGGTGATATAATAATCTAAATACGACAGTGCTTAGTAGGTATCATTAATAAGAACTGTGGCACCCAAGGTAAGATTTAACTTGTGTTATGGGTAATAATATACACTAGTCTATGGTTAAGCCTCTGCGAGAATAACATATATTATAGGTTGTTGCCACAAGGCCTCGGCTCTTGATAGGTGTCATTGGCGACCCAGCCACGCAAACAAGGATATTATCCACAGTTAGTACCCATCGGTAATTACAATTGGCAAACATCCAACATCCTTCAACAACTATATAAGTAATCTTAGGTTTATTGCTTCAATAATTACTGCTTCGTATTTCTATATCATACACATTTATTTCTTATTTTATTTGTTTGCATTGGGAAGGTGCTGGTTTTTCCCTTATTTAAATAATTATCAGTATGTTTGGTTTCCTCGTACCTCTAACCTGAATACTTGCGAATATTCGCTACGTAATAACCCGCAAGGCGGATAACGGGTCCTCCAAAAATAACACCTTCCATTTAAAAATATATTCAATACGAGCCTTAAGAAAATCTTGGTGATATTTTCCTTTTTTTTCATCTTTTTGCGAGTAGACGACGCAATCTTGAATTGTTATTTAATAACTTAGCTCTATCGTTTGTACGTTTGTGTCCCAACTTGATTGTATTATCCCTTTTTTAGGTTCAATCATTGTATCACTTTCTTTACGTCGCATCGGCCATAGGCGTCAATGTAACGATTACATATTTATATACTGCCGCTAACATCTGAAAGCTTTTGACTATCTTTAAGTGGAAGTTTGCTTTAGGAGTGATGCAACGACCTTTCAATCGCATGTCCAGTGCTACAGTTACGAGAATGTTACTAGTTATGCAAAATTCTTCTTAAAGCCATGGCCAACTTTCAATACAAATCAGTGCCATTTAGCTATTAAACTCTAGGCTTGAGTAGTTGCGTTAGCATTCGCGTTTATCCCACAGGAGGACCGTGGGTATCTGAACTCATTATAAGTTAGAGTGGAAGCGATGAGGACGGGTGTGACGGTCGCCAAATGAATAGGAGCCCTAAACGACGCCTCGCTAATTGTAGATAATAATCTATAACGTGATTAACTTAAGTAAATGTTAAGTTCTGATTACATTTTAAGTTTATGAAACTGTTTAGACGTCGACTGTAGCTGTCTTTAATTTCAAAATCATATTATATGATATATATTTCTCTATTTGCGAATTCAAACGTGCCAATGTTATGTGCTCCTACTAAAAGAAATGTTAACGAGAGATGTTCTCGTTTCGCCGACTCGAGTATTACAGAATCAACTCACGAAGAAACATAATCTGTGACTCATAAATAGTCGCCGCAGTGTGCTAATATAGTTGCCCGACAATTTGGCTTCCTCTTAATTAACGTCGCCTAACTTCCGCAGTCAACAGGAAAACACGAAGCGACGTATGTATGCGTCCGAGTAGGTAAACAAGCCGGCTAACACCGCACTTGCACGAAGTTGATCACTTAACGCGCACGTTTGCAGAGAGACATCAGCATCAATGTAGCGCGGCCTAGTTGTAGAGACCTTGACCGACACGTCGAGTTTGTGCAACTACATAGTAGCGACGCATGCGGGCCGACTGAGCGCTTGTAGGAAGACCACGACCGCCGGTGGGATAGACTTTTGCACCGACTGTTGCACCTTATCGTCGGACAACTTATACTCGTAATCGCACTCATCGATCTTTAATTAGCAAACAACTAACTTAACTTTTGTTTGTTATACACAAATCAAAAGTTAAATTAGTTGGTTGCTTGGAAAAGAATTGGAAGCCGTTTGGTCCGATAAGGATATTGCACAGCCGTCTTCTCACTTCTCAAGGAGGTTTATGCTATAGTCCATTTTACTGGCCAAGTGCGGGTTGGCAGACTTAGCATGTGTTTCGAGAACATTATGGAGAACTCTCAGACATGCCAGCTTTCAGTCTAATACGCACTAACGTGGGTTTGAACTGGAGCACTCTACGTAGCAGACAGCTAGTCTCTCCATCTCCACTAGGCTATCGCTGCATACGTATTACAACGGGTTCCAAATATTATAAGATGTATAAAATGTTGACATGCGTTGTTTATTGCAATGATCAAAATATAAAAGAACTGGTTTTATTTATGCAATAAAATTTAAACGAGCATTTTTTGTTTGATCTTATATCAAATAGATAAGAGTACTTGCCATAAAGTGTACTTATGTCAACATTGCCGTGGTTTATGTTCAGCGAAGTGCCTAGTTTCAGATATCATGGCACTCGTATTAACCGCATTCTGGATAGAGAGCTTCACGTTTTATTTTTATTTGCAAAATAGATCAAACACTACACGTATCTCATTAATTTTTTAATAGAATTTTGATTCTATGAATTAAATGTACTATCTACAACGCTCTTTAAAAAGTATTACTAGTCTTGATATGTATGAAGTAAACTATACTGCTGTAAGCCGATTACAGGAATGTCTGCCCGTAGTTACGAATACAATCGCTATATTCGCAGACTGAGGTCTACTAAAAGTTGATATGTTTATTCTACGAGTATGATTGAATAAGATACTTTATGTTCCATATCCACTAAATGCATTAAGAAACCTAATTTAATTAACCAAACTGTTCGGGTAGACCAGAATGTTGTTAAAATCCTAGTGTTATCATTTTAATATATAAAATTAAACAATTAAAGAAAAGGAATAAAGCTGACATTAAACATACAGTTATATGCTATGTAGATAAGCATTAACTTTACTTCCGTATGGTAGTGGTTCACGTAAATTAGGGTTATTTTTAAACTCTACTAAGGTAAAGGCTCCTAATACCGAGGTATTTCGTGACATTTGGAAGCAAGCAGAAAAAATAAGCATATTGTAAATAGTTTAGTCTATGTAAAAATATTATTTCAGCTAAAATGGATATTAAATTTTAACTTGTGTGTGTGTCTTTTCAAAAGATTTATTCATGAAAAAAAATAGTTTTATAGCAAAGTCGATTTTCCCTAATTCCGAGGTATTTTCAGGCTTGAAACCTAATACCGCGGTAGTCGGTTCCTAATTCCGAGGTAGAATAAAATGAAGTTAATTGGTTCCGTACAGCAATTTTATAAGTTAAATAATAATAGTAAAATAGTAGTGCTATTTTTTTAAATATGTTCCTACTCTAGTCACAAAAGAGTTTATAAATAAAATAATAAATGTTTTAAAAAGTTTTATTAAATTTCAAGTAGATAGTTTACTTATTCTAAATTATTAATAACACACATATTTATTCATATAAAATTTGAATATATTTTAGTAGGTAGGTATCAAGATAATCCAAAATTCGACTAAGCGCAAACGCTTAATTGTAGCGGGGCGGCCGGCGCGTGTATAATGGATTCCGATATGGCGCGAAAGTTTTGGTTTAAGGAACCCTATAATACTATTTGTGGTTGCCATATACCTCGGTATAAGGCTTTATGAAGATCCTTATACGGAGGCATACCCTTGGTATTAGGAGCTCATAGAGCCTAACACCGAGGTATACAAAAATCCTACCTGGGAATTAGGAGAAATTCCTGTAATTTGTAATCCTAATTCCGACCCATAAAAATTCGGCCGAATAAATAACTTATTCAATTCTTACTGGTACCAACATTTCTGTGCTTGAAAAGTTTTAATATCAGTCAAAATCTGTACAAAATAATTACATTTTACTAGACTAAAGAGCTACTTCTTATTTAGGCCTTTCAAAGAAAATGTTGTTTTCTGGATCGTCGATCGAACATTTAATAAGATTTCTATCCAATAAAACATACCACGGAATTAGGTTTTTACTTCGAAATAATATTCATAATTTTAAATGAACAAACGCCTCATTAAAAAGAATACTGTATTAAAAGTAATAAGCAAGTGAATACGGTGTAGTGTTTCTCCTATTATCGATGGTACCTCCGAATTAGGAACTACGCTTAAAAATCGTACCCTAACTACGTGGCATTTTGTTTTATATTTTTAGATACTAAACTCAATCTAAAACATCAATTATCTTGATAATTATGGCAAGTAAAATAACACAAAATACTGACAAATTGCTTACCATCAACACCTTATGTTAAAATCACAACAAAAACTTACATACATACATACATACATATCGTCACGCCTTTTATCCCCGAAGGGGTAGGCAGAGGTGTATTTCTACACCCACTTTTCGCCAGAAATACTTTAGTCCCACGTAATAAGGGGCGAGCTTATTGCCGTACCGGGCACATTTCCAGACTCCGTGCTGCTACTGAGAATTTCGTGACAGAAAAACCCAGTAACACTGCCCGACCCAGGAATCGAACCCGGGACCTCCCGATCCCACGCGCACATTTATGCCGCGAGACCAACGAGGCAGTCGTATAGGGTTTGATGTCGAGTTTTCCGTCTCTACGCAAAGATGGTATTTGCATCGTGTTATCCCTTAGTCGGCTCTTACGACACCCACGGGAAGATAAGGTGGTGACACTTGTATTCTATGCCGTCAACCACACGGCGCAAAAACGTATGTTAAAAAAATGAGCTCAATAGTAGTTGCTCCGGGGTTACACTTACGAACTTCACGTATGTGAGCAAGTTTGAAACATGGAATGAGTGAATCCTGTTTTTAAGTAGTTACCTACGTTGACTACCTTCGTATTAGGAGCCTTTACCTTACCTACTCTATATTCAAAGCAGCACAATAAATTAGCGTCTCATTTATTAGAAAATATATTGACGAACCCGCACCTGTGCTCGCATTACAAATCATTCCAATCAGCATTTTTCATAGAACTGACATACAAAATATCGACACAAATTAGCTCAAAATCAAATAAATTTTAAATAACCTAACATAGTTCTCCTAACCTCACATTTTATGAAAACGACTGGTGTCACAACATACATATATTACGTAGGTATATCAAAACATTTTCATGTTGGCATTCTTCATGTTATTAATGTTGGCGGGAGATCGAGATATGTGTGTCAACATTTTGCTCGCGACAAACATCATCCGTCTAAATGTTCCCCTGAAATACCGACGAGAACACACAGAATAGCCATGTCTAAACAAGTTGGCCCCAAGCCTTATGTCAAAGCCCTAATATATTTGCAAAGCATTTTTCTAATACAAATCGCGTGAACAAACAAATACGGATCGTCGGCGAGGGCTGCCACCACCGAATAGCGAATGCTAAGGAAGCGCCAAATAGCTTGTGCGTGCCAAAATGCTGGACAAACAACCAACAAAAACAAGACTTTCAACTCAGAGTTACTTCGATCTAAGGAAGGCTTAGCTTTATTTGGTGGAATGATCTTTATTATGGCAATTAAACTAGCATTTAGGTATAGCATGCTGCAATTAATGGTGAAACGTAATTTTTTATAGACTTTATTTTTTAGATACCTATAGTTCACCATTAACATCTAATATAATTTTTGGACCTCGTGGATAAACAAGCTAAACAAAACAACAGTCATGTAATCAACACATACTCGAGTGTATACTTACTGTGCAGGTGACCGTAATTTTACTAAAATATTGCAAAAAATGAGAAGAGGTAACCAACTAAGTCCGATTTAATCATAGCTGGGCATCGTTAATCAAATAATTAACTTCGTTAATCACTTATCCGTTACTACAAAAGTTAACTCCGTTAAACGTTAAAGCGCTACCTTTGGGACGATTTAACGCAAGTTAACGTTAATGGTTAATCCGTTAACACGTAATAAAAATACTTTTTTATATCGCTGCGTGAAAGAACTGTTGGTTTTAGTCCATTGAAAAGTTACATTTGGGGTTGCATGTATCAAAAGACGCAATTTCATTTTACAGATGTGTAGGGAGGGCTAATTTTAGCCTAGATTCAAACTTGTGGGATCTTACCTTTTGTCAATCGGCCACCATCTTGGAAAGAGTGCAGGTGCAGATGGATTTTCTTGATTATCTGGTAACCTATTGGCCGCACAAGGAATATGCAACAGAGTGTTTTGTTGCAAATAAATTCCGGTATTATATTTTTGATGAAGAACTTTAGAGGAAAGTCGCATTTTTGTCGGTAATTCATCACTTTTCTCCTTGAATTCTGATATCTCCAATAACTGCTATGCAGGTTTTTTCCGAACATTTAGACACTGCAGAACAAATTGCTGGGATAGAGTTTAGGTATCTTTTTTAACCGACTTCAAAAAAAGGAGGAGGTTTACAATTCGTCGGAATCTTTTTTTTTTTATGTATGTTCCCCGATTTCTCTAAGACGCCTGGACCGATTTCGAATATTCTTGTTTTGATTGAAAGAGTATACCTTCTAGTTGGTCCCATGATCATCAGGTCAGGATCTGATCATGGAATCCTGAGAAATCGAAGGAACTTTTCAAATTTTATAAGCACACTTGAAGCGATTTGACCGTAACAACCCAATGCCGTCGAGTTTGGGCTCGTTTGAGTCGTCTTTTACATGGACTTTGATGCTAGATGATTTCCATGGTCTGATGATAGAGTTGGAAGGTAACCAAGAGATCTTTGTGATACAATAACCTAATCTCATCGAGGTTAAGGTCGTTTGATTCGTCTTTACATGGACTTTGGTACTGGATGTTTTGCAGGGTCTGATGATGGAGCAGGAAGGTTGCCATGGGATGTTTGTAATACAAAGATGCAATCCCATTGAGCTTGGGCTCGTTTGATTCGTCTTTACATGGACTTTAGTGCGGAATGTTCACCAAACTCTGACGATGGAGCAGGAAGGTAGCCATGGGATATTTGTAATACAGTTACGCAATCCCATCGAGTTTGGGCTCGTTCGAGTCGCCTTTACATAGACTTTGACGCTGGATGATTTCCATGGTCTAATGATAGAGCTGGAAGGTAACCCAATATCATCGAGTTTAGGGTCGTTTGTTGGTCTTTACATGGACTTTGGTACTGGATGTTTTCCAGGGTCTGACGATGGAGCAGGAAGGTGGCCATGGCATCTTTGTAATACAAAGACGCAATCCCATTGAGTTTGGGCTCTTTGGATTCGTCTTTACATGGACTTTAGTGCTGAATGTTAACCAAACTCTGATGATGGAGCAGGAAGGTGGCCAGGGGATCTTTGTAATACAATAACGCAATATCATCGTGTTTAGGCTCGTTTGTTTTGTCTTTGGTATTGGATGATTTCCGAGATCTGATGATGGAATTGAAACCAACGTGTTAAGACTATTTAGTTGAAAACAAAAAAATACTTGAAATTGCCAGAAACGTACAAGGTCTACATTTCAGAATTGAGGCAAGTAAGGAAGCCCTCCCCAGCATGTACCACCTACACTATCCTATGTACCACCTATTACTATTCTTTATTAGTATACCACTAAAAAGCAAAAAATAAAAATTATTTTTAAATAAAAAAAAACCAACTTCAAAAAACACTAAGGAACTAAAAAACAAAAAATAATTGGTTTTGGAGCAAACATTTTTGAATTCGGTGCCAAGCCCTTACGCATAAAGTTACTAAATTACAAACTACCTATTCCATCAACAACGAAAGGTATATAAAAATGTGTAGAGGTTTTATAGTCAGATCAGAAATACTTTGCTTGGCACCGACTCCAAAAATGTTTGCTCCAAAACCAATTATTTTTTGTTTTTTAGTTCCTTAGTGTTTTTTGAAGTTGGTTTTTTTTTATTTAAAAATAATTTTTATTTCAACCCCAGTTTTTAGGATCCTTGTTATGAGTGAAAATTGGACCTTATGGTACTGCTGAGCCAGAATTTGGAAGACTGGGTCTTGTTTTGGAAGAAGCAAAGACATATTCAATGTACTTTTTATTACTGACGACACAAAATTATAATACATTGAAACAAATTGTTTCAAATTTCATTCGATTTTCGTTTGTAACGTTGTTATTTTTCATTTTACGACTAAAATACGACATAAATGCTATGGAGCCCTAGTTTTAGACAATTCAATTTGCAACCAAACGTGTTTTGTAATTTTTCTGTTCGGCCAACAGTTTGCCAGATAAACTAGGAAACCCTTTTGTACCTTTTGTTGTTTCAAGATGACCGGTCATAGCACGAGGGCTCCGACCCCACAATCTTGGATTTCAATTTACACTTACCCCCTCTTGAAAATAAAATTGCTTCCTCTGACGAATGCACGCTAAGCCCAAAAAATTAACATTTCAATGGATAATTTGGGTTCTTAGGAAAGCGCCGTGCAACTCTTGTCAACAGACCCAAACAAACTTGTCAGAAGGCGTTTTTCACGGCGGCGCAGCACGGTGCGGTAAATAGTAGGTAGCGGATTAACGGACTTGAAAAAAATTAACGTAAGTAATCAAGTCCGTTAAATTTATTTAAGTTAACTTAAAAGTTAATCCGTTAACGGAAATGTTAACTTCGTTAATTAACGATTAACGGATTAAAGATTTAATGCCCAGCTATGGATTTAATGGATGTAATTATGGACTTAGTATATTGTAACTGATTTTGCTGTAACTGTGAAGAACAACGTCAATTCCACCGAGAAGTTTCGCAACTCGGCGGGTATATGGCGCTTCACAGCGAGTCGAGAACTCGAGACTCCCCTGAGCGCAGACACAGCTGTATATGTTTATGTTTACGAGCGGCTGACTCCACACTACGCTAATGGAGCCCTATAATCACGTCAAGGGTCACGTTCGCTCCACAAAGCGAATAGCCACATTAAATCGCTATAAAACCACCACGCCGCGGTTGTGAGGCGACTTAAGCGTTTGCATGTTGTTTCAATTCACCGAACAAGACATGGATATTTTCATTATCGTAGTAGTCTACGACAAACTTATGTGCCTGTGGATATGTGGCTGGAGACTTATTAAATCTTCTGCCGTTTGATTTGCGATGTAATGAAAAACAAGTTGGAAGACTACCTATAATTCTAAGAAAGAACGAATAGCAGTAATAAAGCTTAGTCAGAATAAAATGTGTGACAGGAGCCCTGTCTCGTGCAAGACTTATATATCGAAGTAAGAAATGGGTCAGATTTTGTACGATTACATAATTTCCTCCTTGCTATTTTTAAAAGAGTCAATTTCCGCTGATGGAATAATCCGGTCTTATGTCTCGAGGAAAACTGAAAAGTAAAACGTATTCGTTAACTTTACAAGAACTTTTAAAACTTTCGTAAGATAGATGTTAGATACCTGCTTTCTCCTTCTGGTAGCAATGGACAAATATTTGTCATGGTAGCAGAGGATAGATAGATGGCCAATCACTTTAGAGCCATCGATCGCTCTTAGTAAACTTGTGTCCCAAAACTGTACCAGGAAGGTAGCGAGGCAATGTTCGCAGAGTGTCGGAAGCGACGAGTATCAGCGCCGGATTATCCGCCGGATCCGATTCCGGAGGCGCGCGGAACAATTTCCGAAGCGTTATCGGTCGAGGACTCGGGGAGGACACCGGACGGACACGACGCCGCGTCAATGCACCGCGCACCGACGACGGGACTGCGACGCGCGTGGGACACTCGGATACATAGCGAAAGTTTCTGATAGTACCTATTTCATAAAAGGTACGTGAAAAGTAACTCTTATGACATTTCAAAATTGTTCTGTCTCTCTGGCTGTCATTTTTACCCGACTACGGCGAAGCCAAAAGGAAGGGTAATGTTTTTGGCAGTCTATGTATATATGTTTGTATGTTCCACCGTAGCGCCGAAACTACCAAACCGATTTTAATAAATGGGGTGTCAAAAGATTCGTAATAATGGCCCGCTTGATATAAGCTATATTCATTTTATCTAAATTTTCTTTTACGGAATTAATACCTCAGATTCCGACCTCAAAAAAAATAAAACTGGGATAATCATTACGTGTTTAGTATCAAAAGAAGGCTATAGGTGAGTACATTACAAATATGTACATATATTATACTGTTTGAGTCAAAATATAAGTTTTATACGCGGTTGTATTTACAATTCGCGCGGTACAGACGCTATGAGTTACATATTTTTCTTTCTTGCTTCCTTTAAATGTGCCAATGTAAATATTGCACGGTTAGTTTACATGCCCTTGCCCTGGATATGGAAAAGGATTAAATAAAAAATAAGTTTTAAAACTATAACCCGACTACGTAAAAAGGACGAAACAAGAAAAGTAAAAGTACAGAAATGCTCAAGCTAGAGCCGTGGTCGCACCTATTGTGTACTAGTGTACATGAAATTACCTGCCACGTTTGTCTATTGCAGGTTAAGTATTCCTGGCGCCCACATATTAGATAGGTATACAAATAGGTGCGACCACGGCTCTAGCTTGAGCATTTCTGTACTTTTACTTTTCTTGTTTCGTCCTTTTTACGTAGTCGGGTTATAGTTTTAAAACTTATTTTTTATTCTATTACATGTTATATTGGGTGAGATTTAATTCTGTTAATACTTCATTATCTGCTTGCCATTGCTGGTCAGAGAGAAATATTACATACCTATTAAAAACGGCTAATGGAAAAATGGCGCTGGAAGCTGTGCCTACATGCTATTATATGGCAATACCTGTTCTGCAATAAGAATCAACTACGCGGTAAAACTATACAAGATCACCAATAAGGCAATTTTAAATAAATACTGGATTTAAATTGTATAAAGTTTTGATATTGATTCTTCGAAAAGTTCATATCGTAAGATATTTACGATTACGACGAACTTATAAACATTTTTATACCCATTTAATTACGTATTAATGTGTTATTTAATAAATTATATGTTATCGCGATGTCGTAATAATGACATAACTTGTTGCCGGCCGATATCGAGTTTAAGGTCCACCGGAACTTCCTTATGTTCATTTTGTTTATCAAACCTAACTGTATCATTTAAACAGTTTGAGTGGGGTTATCATTAAGTAGAGGTGAATGATCGAAGGTCGAGCTTGGGCCTAACGAGCCTTACAATTCCGAACTGTTTACCAAGAGGATCTGATTGACATTCAGTCGAGCGTGGAATTAAAACAACCGTTCTGACCTTTACTGAAGAAATTTAATTAAATTTTCACGCAATATCTTTCGTAAAGTAGGTATTAATAATGAGGCGCCGGCCGGCGGCGGCACAGACAGACGCTAGATAATCCGATAATGTGCCCCAAACTGCATTTCTTATGTGGCGTAAAGGACATCCGATGTATAGAATTATTAAACACACTATAATTCGGCAGATTTAAAAAGCATGGTTTTGCTATTTACAAATTGTGATTTGATCTAATATTGTTTTAATTTTGGCTTATTTTTCCTGTAAAAACCCCATTGAACAGCAGAATTACATGAGAAGTGTTTTTCCTTCGCATGTAAGGTTGTTGTCGGATGTGTAAACGCGTGTTGTCGCCGGATGTGGAGGGCGAGGTGAGGAAAACCACCGAACCTTGGACTTGTTGTTTTGGTGCCACCGCCGCCGATGACTCTCAGGGAAACGCGTCCTACCGTAATGATCTAACGCGGACATACCGCCCACATTTCCGCGTATTCATCCAAAACATATATGTATGTGGAGCTTGTAGGTAACATACTACTTGGTTGCATTTTTCCTCTTATGAGGTTAGGAGAAAATTTATGCGTAATTGTTGATCCGACGAGTCTGATTTACAATGTAAGGCCGGCGCAACTCAATCAGCTTACCACAACAGCTACAAACTACAGGTATTGGTGTGTTTTGCAATCTTTCGATAGCATTCGTTTGTGTCTGGCATGAAACACTCTTATGTAAACTTAGACTTTGTGTCGTCCAGACTAAAGCATTGGTTGTCAGGCATACCTAAGTGACAGAATTCAATGCGTCGAAATAAACGGCTCAAAATCTTACCTGTTGATTTAGGAGTACCACTAGGGCCTTTTTGTTTCTTGTTTATATAATCAAAATTTAGCTTTATACTAGAAAAACATTTGTGACGTTGCACTGTTTGCCTACGATAATTCTTTGATATTCAAAGTAGAAAGAAATAAGGAACACTTTCATTAAATAAATAGTGTGCTCATTCAACTGACTAAATGTTTTAATGTAAATAATCTAGTACTGAGCGCCAAAAAATAAAATGTATTAAGTTTGCTCTGTCTAATGTGAGACAGAAACCTTGGTCCTAACATAGTTTTAAATAATGATATACTAGAAACAACTTAATCTACGTCATTTCCAGGAATAACACACTTGATTTGGAATTACAGTAGGTTGCGTATTGCGTACGTTACATATCTCTAGGGAATCTTAGCTCAGCTGCTTATGCACTTAAGAAGCTTCGTAGGGCTGATGTCGAAACGGCTTTTATCGGTTTATTTTAGCTTTATTCATAGTGTACGGTATAACCGTACAATTCTGTTTGTCAGCAATATTACGCCGCGCCGCGTGCATTACATATTAAGTAAAAACCTAAGTTAGTTCGCGTTCGAACATCGTCGCGTGTACTCATTTTCTATCATTTTATCATAAGCAATTATTAATCATCTTGTTAATCATTTTATATCAATAAACTTAATTTCTATCAACTCATATCAATCGTATCATTTCAAGTTGTCCCGTACAACTTCATGGTCCTTCGTGAACCGTCAGAACTGGACCATTGCCGCGAGTGTTAAATACAGACGTTGTGATAATTCGTGTGAGTGGTTCCGGACTAGCAACTGTGGACTTTATCGTTCTATCAGCATATTGAAAGTGCGATTCAAGGAGGAGCACAGCAGCGTACCAGCCTTGGGAGCACTGTCATCAGCAGTAAGCAGTCAAATCAAGTAAGATCTTTCCTTTTTATTTCTCACTTCATCATGAGCCAAACGATGGAAGACCTCTTAGCAAACCAAAATCAAATCATGGTAGCCATGAAGCAGCTTTTAGTCAACTTTAAGAAAACTGGGCATGAGCGCCGGACTCCCGATTACATAAAGCGGCGGGTTGAAAACCTTGACGCCTACTGGAATGAGTTCCAGAATAATCATATAACAATGAGTGGTTTTGCTGATCAATCTCATGAATATTTTACGGCGAACCACTATATGCAAGCGAAAGAATTCTACATCTCTACACGTGAGGCTATGAAGCAAGCAACAGCTGCTCCGATCCTGAGACCAGCAACGCCTTTGGCGGGGACATCCAGTTCGGACGTCGAAGGCCAGCCTCGCGATGATGTTCAATTGCCTAAATTAAGGTGCCAGGGTACAAACAGCAAAACAGATGAATTGTTGAAAAAACAAGCCATCAACTTCAAAGCATTTACGCGGACTATCAATAGTATCGACGTAATTGCCATATCCGAGAAGTGGGAATTCGAAGACACCTTGAAGAGATTAGAAGCTCGTTGGTCGGTCATAGACTCGCTTCATTGGGAGTTGGAAGGCGAGCTCGACGGTAAAGACGACTCATATGAAGAGACGTTTTCAGCTTACGAAATGGCTTACATCAATATGAAAAGGTCGCTCAACAGCAAAATGTGGTCGGTCAGCCATCGCGAAAAAAGCACGCCGAAAATGGACATACCCGTATTTAGCGGAAACTATCATCAATGGGTTCCTTTTAAGGATTTGTTCATTGAGTCCATACACAATAACAGATCACTCTCGAATGCTCAAAAGCTACAGTTTCTGAAGAGCAAACTTAAGGGCGAAGCTGAGAGATTAATTCAGCACTTAAATATAAGTACTGAAAACTATCAAGTATGCTGGGACATATTAAATCACAGATACAACAATACAAAGTTAATATTTAACTCGCACATGAACAATCTTTTCTCGCTGCCTACTTTACAACAACAGTCTGCAGCACCTATCAAGAAAATGTACGACACTACTAACGAGTGTCTGAATGCAGTTAAAAATCTCGGAGTGGATATATCAAGCTGGGATCCAATAGTGGTATACATACTAGCTCAAAAGCTAGATGCGCAGAGTCATAATGACTATATCGACTTATTAAAGAATCCCCGAGATTTGCCGAAATTGTGTGATTTCATGGAGTTTTTGGAAAACAAATTTACCTCCCTAGAGTCCTCTCGGCGTAAGCAAGACACATCTAAACAAGAACAGAGCAAGTCGGTTCAGGAATCATACCCTAAAAAGCATTTTTTCAAGAATAATGCATATAACAAATCATTTAGCAATAATTCCGCCACTAAAAAACATCAACCGGGGCCGCAAAGGTGCCCACTTTGTAATGAAAACCATCGCATATTTAGTTGCAACAAATTTCTAGAATCGCCGCCGGCAAAGAAACTTGAAACTGTTCATAAATTAAATTTATGTAAAAACTGTCTTTATGACCATAGAAACAAGGCATGTTTTTCTGAGAAAACCTGTAAGCAGTGTCAAGGAAATCATAATTCGCTGCTACACGATAGTTGCACCTTGAATTACAATAGCGCCGATGCCGGCCCTAGCTCATCAAATAAAAAAGAATTATGTAAAAGTGTCACACACGTGTCTAATGAAAATGTTCTAGAAACTTTATTAGCAACTGCGCAAATAAAAATCAAGGCCGCAAACGGCTCGTATCAATATTTGCGAGCATTAATTGACCAAGGATCACAAATGTCCCTGATTTCCGAAAATGCCGCCCAAAGACTAGGCCTCCCTCGTCAAGCATGCAAAGGAGTTATTTTCGGAGTAGGCGCTAAGCAAAGCAACTGCAAGGGCGTGATAAAAGTTGATGCATCAGCAATTCAAAACGACTTCAAATTCCATGGCGAATTATTCATAATGAAAAGTTTAATAGGCAATTTACCAAATCAATCATTCCCGAAGCCAACTTGGGATTGCCTCGAAGGCATCCAATTAGCAGATCCCGAATACAATATCAGTCGTCCGGTCGATGTTCTATTAGGTGCCGATGTTTACTCTTTGATCATCATGAGCGGCATCATCAAAGATTACGATTCACAGCTAGTGGCTCAGCAAACACGCCTAGGCTGGATCCTGTGCGGCAATGTTCGCTCCTATCAGTGTAATGTTGTCCTAAACAACATAGACAACATTCAGAGGTTTTGGGCGATTGAGGATATCTCTGAGAACAATACTGAACTGTCAGAAGAAGACTACATGTGCGTGCTACAGTACAAGAAAGAAACAAAAAGAAGAGAAGATGGTCGTTATGTTGTCAAATTGCCCTTGAAACCAGATATCAAAGAAAAATTAGGAGAGTCTAAGCAAAAGGCCCTAGCGCAGTTTTATCATTTGGAGAAAAAATTATCAAAACATCCTAACATACAGACAAACTATAAATCATTTATAAACGAATACATTACATTAGGTCATATGCAAGAAAGTACGAATAAACATTCATTAAGTTGTTACTTGCCACACCATTGTGTAATAAGATCGGATTCAAGCACTACCGCGTTGCGCGTGGTATTCAACGCGTCAGCGAAAACATCAAGTGGGTTTAGTTTAAACGATCTTATGTACAGCGGTCCTAATTTACAACAGGATTTATTCAAATTAATTTTAAAGTGGAGAAGATATCAATTCGCCTTTACAGCAGATTTGGAAAAAATGTTTAGGCAAATATTCTGTCACAAAGAAGATTCGCAATATCAAAAGATCATTTGGCGTGACACGCCTGATCAGAATATACGTGAATATGAACTCACGACCGTCACTTACGGTACCAAAGCGGCGCCATTTCTAGCAATGATGACGCTGAAACAACTAGCAAACGATGAGCGGTCCAAATATCCAGAAGCAGCAGAAGCCCTGGAAGAAGCCTTCTACACTGATGACTATTTAGGGGGTCATTTCAGTTTACATGGAGCAAAGCAGCTACAGAAGGACTTGGTAGCACTTTTGAGGTCGGGGGGTTTTAACCTTAGAAAATGGTCGTCAAACAGAGAAGAATTACTTGAGGATGTCAGCTGTTCAAGCAAAGCATTTGATTTTAAGCATCATGAGTCCACGAAAACTCTTGGATTACGTTGGCATCCAAAAGAAGATCAATTTACGTTCCAAAGTAAAATCAATATACCATCTTCAAAACCGGTTACTAAAAGAACACTTTTGTCAGAGATATCAAAAATCTTTGATCCCTTAGGATGGTTGTCTCCGGTAACAACGAAGCTAAAACTTTTATTTCAAAGAGTCTGGGAGCTGCAATTACAATGGGACGATCAAGTGCCCGAAAATATATTAAAGGATTGGTTGGCAATTACACAAGACTTACAGGGAATACATAGTTTTAAGATACCTAGATGGCTGGAAACAAACTATAACGCAGATATCGAATTACACGGGTTTTGTGACTCGTCGATAAAGGCCTATGCATGTGTAATTTATTGTAAAATCAAAAACCAAAACGACAATCAAAAGTCATCTGTAATATTAGTGGCAGGCAAAACAAGACTCGTTCCAATTAGCAAAAGCATTACCCTACCCAGATTGGAGTTAAGCGCCGCCTTATTACTCTCAAAACTAATCAGCAAGGTTACACAATGTTTTATCGGGCACAATATTACGATATTTGCATGGTCGGACTCAACAGCAGTACTAGGATGGCTCCAGGGCGACCCCAACCGCTGGAAGCCATTTGTGGCAAACAGAGTCAAGCAAGTGACCGAAATCATACCACCAGAAAGCTGGCGTTATATAAAATCCGCTGAGAACCCAGCTGATTGTGCTAGCCGAGGCATGTCCGTAGAGCAGCTAAAGGATCATTCGCTTTGGTGGCACGGACCGAATCAGTTATCATCATTTAACCCAGTCGAAAATTCGGAGACCCAACCGGTATATAACACAAGCGAAGAATTAAGAAAATCTGCACAAATTAACGTCGCCATACAAAAACAATCAAATGACGTAATTGACAACCTATTGAACAAGTATAGCAATATAACAAAACTTACTCGTGTTCTTGCGTGGATACTACGAGCACTATCAATATCAAAGCATAAGCCGTCATATCTTACAATCAGTGAATTAAGAAAAGCAAAGTACATTCTTATCAAGCACTATCAGTATTGTGAGTTCCCTGAGGATATCAAAAATCTACAAAAGCATGGCCGAGTTGAAGCAAGAAGCAAGCTACTAAATTTAAATCCGTATTTAGATAAAAACGGACTGTTAAGAGTAGGCGGTAGATTAAGCAATGCGAGGATAAATCAAAACATGCAGCATCCTCTTATCATACCGCATAGCGGTCATCTTACTGATCTGCTAATCGATCAAGGCCACAAAATGACTTACCATGGCGGAGCTCGTTTAACATTGGCGTGGCTGCGTCAAGAGTATTGGATCATAGGAGGAACTCGAGCTGTAAAGAAGCGCGTTCGCAATTGTGTGACTTGCAGGCGACATAACCCTATTAAGCATACACAAATGATGGGTGACCTACCTATGTCTCGAAGCAATCCAGCACGACCATTCCAGCATACAGGCGTTGACTTCACGGGCTACGTCGATGTGAAAGCAAGTAAGGGACGAGGCATTAAGACCACTAAGGGTTATATCGCTGTATTTGTGTGTATGGCGACGAAGGCTGTGCACCTTGAACTAGTTTCAGATCTTAGTTCAGCCTCCTTTTTAGCAGCCCTAAAGCGAATGACCGCCCGAAGAGGGTCTCCTAACCATATTTACAGTGACAATGGCACAAATTTTGTAGGTGCAAATAGAGCATTGCAAGAGGAATACATCAACATTCACAAAACCCTTGACAATGACTTCTACACAGCAATAACTGATATGCAAATCCAGTGGCACTTCAATGCGCCTTCCTGGCCGCACGCAGGCGGACTCTGGGAGGCTGCTGTAAAGAGCCTCAAACATCACATCAAACGCGTAGTAGGCGATCAGAAATTGACCTACGAAGAGTACTCGACGCTATTAGCACAATTAGAAGCGTGCCTAAATTCTAGGCCGTTATGCGCATTAAGTGATGACCCGAATGACATGGATTACCTAACTCCGTCTCATTTTCTAGCGAGTGGGCCAACTCTTACTATCATAGAAACTGAAAGAGATGCAAGAACAAGGTGGCAGCTCGTACAAAAAACGTTCGATGACATTTGGAAACGGTGGAAATCTGAATACCTGTGTCAATTGTCCGCGCGTAGTAAATGGCGACAAAAGCAACTTAACCTGAAAATCAACGACATAGTTATCATTAACGATGCGAATCTACCGTCCGGAAAATGGGCCCTCGGAAGGATTATTGAACAGCATCCTGGCAAAGACGGCCTAGTACGTGTAGTGTCGTTAAAAACTAAAAACGGCATTATAAAAAGACCAATAAACAAGTTATCACTACTGCCGGTCACAGAAAATGAACCTGTAAATGGCAACAGTAACGTTAAGACCCAAATGTCAACACAAGACAATCAATTACCTACAACTGAAGCATCAAATAACATATCAAATCGCCAAAAATGTCGAAAATCCCATGCATGCAATTTTATTTACTTGGCTCTTCTATGCTTATTGTTTATCATAACACCCGCAAGATGTGCTTACAAGATAACAAGTTTGAGTTCAAATCAAAGCATTTATTTTGATAAATTTTCGGACATGCGCCTGGAAAGAGATGAGTGGAATCTAATCGTATATCAGGACATGCAACCATACTGGCAGGGATTCGATTTACTCAAAAAATATGTTAGTCATTTAGAAAACATATGTTCAAAGACAACAAACATATCACAATGTGACGTAATCCTTACACAGCTACGTCACGGGTGTGCTGAACTTGACCATTACAATGGAATGTTACTCGATCAGCAATTTACACTACGCGTAAGACGTAAGCGTGGCCTTATCAATGGCATAGGTAACATCGCGCACAGTTTGTTTGGTGTACTGGATGAGGAGTTTGCTCAGCAATATCAGAAGGATATCGAACTGGTCAGAAGCAATCAAAAACACCTACTATTCTTATGGAAAAATCAAACGTCAATAATTGAAGCCGAAAACAATATCATACAGCGAATGGGAAACGCAATGGATAAGCATCATAAAATATTTAATCAACACCTTAACAACTTAGAAAAGGGATTGAACACACTAAAGGACGAAATACGAGAGTCAAATATGCAAAGCAGCTTCAGTATATCGTCTATCATTGCCAATAACGCCCTAATAAATCTTAAAGGTATCCAGGAGACGTTAGTAGACACTATCATAACCATTTACGACAGAAGATTCAACTTCCATTTGTTAACACCTGCACAGCTGAAGGAAGAACTGAACATAATAAGCAGCCAGATATCAAAAGATTTGACTCTTCCAATAGACAGTTTACAGTCGGATCTATCAAAAATGTATCATTTACTGAAGGTCAAAGCGAGAGTCATACAAAGGTTTATAATTTTTGAAGTAAAGATTCCTTTAGTAAGCAGAGATAATTACGAATTATACAATTTAATTCCAATTCCGCGAGAAGTTGGCAGAAATATGATCCGCATCATTCCTATCGCAAGCCGTCTTGCACTAAACATACGGAAAGACTCCTACATACCTATATCAGATAATGACTTGCAGACTTGTATACTCTATGATAGTGAATCCCAAATATGTCCCTTAAAACATCCAATTTATCAAATGCAAGCAGATGAAAATCTTTGTGTTAAAGATCAGCATTCGAACCAATGTAAAACCGATTCCACGATCTGTTTAAACACTTGGACCGCACTTAATAAGTTGAATACTTATTTATATTTCTGCTGTGGACAATGCACCGTGCGAGTGATATGTGGCTATCAAGTTACGGCGGAGCAATTAACTAACGCCGGTATTATTACACTTAGTGACGAGTGTGTTATCAAAGGCGGTGTTTATACAATTTATTCACATAAACAACTGACAAATTCTCTAAAAGCTAAGGCAGATATTATCAATATAGACATTCCACCAATCAATAACATCATCAACTTGTCAATACCAATAAGTTCAATCGACAAACAGACCGACCACGACCGCGTGGAGCGACAACACCTGATCGGTCGAGTCGAAAAGCAGTTAGAGCAACTGAAAGCGAAGGAGGTTCTAGCGGACTCTATCTCCTATCATGACGTACATCACTACACAGTGATATACTTGATGTTGGGAGCAGCAGCGGCAGCAGCCGTGGTGTATGCGTGGCGGCGCGCCAGACGCGTGCGCAGCGCACCAGTCTGCGCACCGAGGCAGGACCACCAGCTACAGAGTGCTATGAGTGTTCAATCAGTTCAGTGTGTCAGAGAGCAACCGGATGCTATAAATGTGCGTGCAATGTGTTTAAGTGAGCAATCGAATGCTATGAGTGCGTGTAAACAAAACAAAGCCACGTCGCCTATTTTACGTAAAATCATTATCGATGAAAAACTTTAATAGTGACAAATCTAGAGACACTAGGCTTTCATTAGTTCTTTCAATTTAAATTTAATTTCATTTAAACTTTATTATGATACTTATTAATTTTATCATTTTATCTCATTAGCATTTAAGTATCTTCATCTCCCGTGCCCGGGAGCATGTACGGTATAACCGTACAATTCTGTTTGTCAGCAATATTACGCCGCGCCGCGTGCATTACATATTAAGTAAAAACCTAAGTTAGTTCGCGTTCGAACATCGTCGCGTGTACTCATTTTCTATCATTTTATCATAAGCAATTATTAATCATCTTGTTAATCATTTTATATCAATAAACTTAATTTCTATCAACTCATATCAATCGTATCATTTCAAGTTGTCCCGTGTTTTGTGAGTAATTGCCAATCAACTGTCCAGAAACTAACAATCGAATCTCATGCTCCGCTTGTAGTGGAAGCCTGACTGAAGTTAGCCGTACGTACAGTGTGCTTAGATGTGGAAGCTGCGTGAGCGCGGCGGGGTGCACGCCGGTGAGCGGGTTGGCGCGCAGCCCGAGCCGCGCGAGGCGCCGGCACGCTTGTAGTGGAAGCCTGACTGAAGTTAGCCGTACGTACAGTGTGCTTAGATGTGGAAGCTGCGTGAGCGCGGCGGGGTGCACGCCGGTGAGCGGGTTGGCGCGCAGCTCGAGCCGCGCGAGGCGCCGGCACGCTTGTAGTGGAAGCCTGACTGAAGTTAGCCGTACGTACAGTGTGCTTAGATGTGGAAGCTGCGTGAGCGCGGCGGGATGCACGCCGGTGAGCGGGTTGGCGCGCAGCTCGAGCCGCGCGAGGCGCCGGCACGCTTGTAGTGGAAGCCTGACTGAAGTTAGCCGTACGTACAGTGTGCTTAGATGTGGAAGCTGCGTGAGCGCGGCGGGGTGCACGCCGGTGAGCGAGTTGGCGCGCAGCTCGAGCCGCGCGAGGCGCCGGCACGCTTGTAGTGGAAGCCTGACTGAAGTTAGCCGTACGTACAGTGTGCTTAGATGTGGAAGCTGCGTGAGCGCGGCGGGGTGCACGCCGGTGAGCGGGTTGGCGCGCAGCTCGAGCCGCGCGAGGCGCCGGCACGCTTGTAGTGGAAGCCTGACTGAAGTTAGCCGTACGTACAGTGTGCTTAGATGTGGAAGCTGCGTGAGCGCGGCGGGGTGCACGCCGGTGAGCGGGTTGGCGCGCAGCTCGAGCCGCGCGAGGCGCCGGCACGCTTGTAGTGGAAGCCTGACTGAAGTTAGCCGTACGTACAGTGTGCTTAGATGTGGAAGCTGCGTGAGCGCGGCGGGGTGCACGCCGGTGAGCGGGTTGGCGCGCAGCTCGAGCCGCGCGAGGCGCCGGCACGCTTGTAGTGGAAGCCTGACTGAAGTTAGCCGTACGTACAGTGTGCTTAGATGTGGAAGCTGCGTGAGCGCGGCGGGGTGCACGCCGGTGAGCGGGTTGGCGCGCAGCTCGAGCCGCGCGAGGCGCCGGCACGCTTGTAGTGGAAGCCTGACTGAAGTTAGCCGTACGTACAGTGTGCTTAGATGTGGAAGCTGCGTGAGCGCGGCGGGGTGCACGCCGGTGAGCGGGTTGGCGCGCAGCTCGAGCCGCGCGAGGCGCCGGCACGCTTGTAGTGGAAGCCTGACTGAAGTTAGCCGTATGTACAGTGTGCTTAGATGTGGAAGCTGCGTGAGCGCGGCGGGGTGCACGCCGGTGAGCGGGTTGGCGCGCAGCTCGAGCCGCGCGAGGCGCCGGCACGCTTGTAGTGGAAGCCTGACTGAAGTTAGCCGTACGTACAGTGTGCTTAGATGTGGAAGCTGCGTGAGCGCGGCGGGGTGCACGCCGGTGAGCGGGTTGGCGCGCAGCTCGAGCCGCGCGAGGCGCCGGCACGCTTGTAGTGGAAGCCTGACTGAAGTTAGCCGTACGTACAGTGTGCTTAGATGTGGAAGCTGCGTGAGCGCGGCGGGGTGCACGCCGGTGAGCGGGTTGGCGCGCAGCTCGAGCCGCGCGAGGCGCCGGCACGCTTGTAGTGGAAGCCTGACTGAAGTTAGCCGTACGTACAGTGTGCTTAGATGTGGAAGCTGCGTGAGCGCGGCGGGGTGCACGCCGGTGAGCGAGTTGGCGCGCAGCTCGAGCCGCGCGAGGCGCCGGCACGCTTGTAGGACTCCGTCACCCACCACCTCCACGCGGTTGCTCGCCAGGGACCTGGGGCATAAAACAGTCCTTTTATAACTCATCAACATCATCAGCCTGATGTTACCTCTAAAAAATGCCTCTCCGTGGCGAGCTATCACATATGCCTTTAGCTCGCAACTGAGATCTATTTTCGGGTAATCATGTGTAGCCGCTTCTAGCTACTTTACGTAAAACGTCACTCCGCCTAGCCGGAGGGCCTCCTATGCTAAGTTTTGCCAGTTTCCACTGCAGAACACTACGTTTCCAACAGTTATCGGCTGGTTGTGCACCAAAGACCACTCTGGACAAAGAGCAATCCACTGCCACTTCAGGTTGTTAATGCTCAAGGCGACTCTGTTCTCTGCCGAATCACATGCCCAATAAATTCATCAATAAAAAATCGCTTTACAATACTGCAAACCCAAATGACATTATAGTAATGCAGTAGGTGGTGGTGTACATGTATGCATGTCTGCTCGTTTGTACTTACAGGTCCTCGAGCATGGGCAGCAGGCGCACGGCGGCCGGCACCTCCGACAACAGGTTCTCTTCCAGCCTCCTGCACAAATGAACACAACATGTACATGTGTTGCGACTCGCTCACTGTAGGAATAGCCATATCACTAGACTAAAGGGACAGTTTCACAATCAACATTTTATCAATCTGCAAATTTTTTGCCGGGACAGTAACTAGCTCATCAGATTTGAAGATAAAGGCGTACGCAAAAGGGCTGTTCAAATATTACGTAAGCTTAAAACATCCCTCTTTTAAGCTTACGCAAGGATCTTACTTTGCTTATTTTTGATGTTGCGGTGGGCTGGATGGTAATTACGTCAGCATTTGTTTACTTTTATTTGGATCTGAACAAAAATGGCAGATTGAAAATAAATGTACCTTACGGGGAAAGAGATTTGCCTACTTTTGTTAAAATTGCAGCGTCGGATGTTTATGATTGTAAAAAACTGCTATCGTAATTCTTAAACGACTCAAACAGAACATGACCTAATAAGCAGTCAGGTTTACCGTCAAGTAATGTTTATTAGACTTTCTTACTCATTGCACAGAAAGATCAATATTTCTTTGCCCTATACGAATAGAAACGAATATTTCACAGCTCAATAAAGAGTATCACAAGTCTTGAGCTTTTATCTCCCGACACAGAGAGACAGATTCATGTGGCGGAAGTAGGCTTACGAGCGACGCATTTGTCACGCCGCCGCGGCGGCGGTGCAAAGAGCCAAGGCGTGCCTGGCTCTGAAAACCATACTTATTTTCAGGTTATCGAAAATTATTCCGCATGACCTTGTTAATAAATTTTATGATTTTGTCTGAAATCAAGTAAAAAATTATAATTATATATCGCGGCCGTTTATGCGAAAGTAGCTACAAAAAAGAAAATGCGTGAATACAAGCACCCCACACGGCTAGCATGATAACACTTACATATTATATGAATGCATCTGAAAGGCACTTTATATTTAGAGCGACTTATGTTTAATCTATCTTTTTTTACTTTATCCGGGTTTAGTTCATAGTCAACCTTGTTTGAAAGCTTTTCTGCTGCTTGACATGGAAAACTTTTCACAAATATTACTAACTGCTTTATTTGTTTTCCAGTGCCGGCATTAATAGAGACGGCAGTTATATCTAGTTTAACAACCGAACGACTTTTTTATTCAGTCTTTAAATTGATAAAGTGTTCCTGGTTCCAGCGTAGCGAGCGAGATGGGGGTTTATTAATGTTTTATTGTCGTAAAGTCGCCTTTTACGATATTTCCCATTTGTACTCACCCTTATTTCATTTGCAGTTAAAGTGCAAATGATATCTATGGGAAATTAAAATTGCGTAGCTGTTTCGAGAAGCGTAGCTACATACATCTTCATTGTTGTATGGTCTGTTACCACACAATCTTTATCGATGTTTTGGTAAATGATTGATATTGATTGAAACTACTAAATGGACTGTAAAAACTGTATATTGAAATTAAATGTTTTATAACTAGAATGAATGTGAATGATATGATCTGACTTTAACGATGGTACGACGCGGACTGTATATAATACTAAATGAAACACGCGTGTCGCGTAAAGGTGCTGATACAACAAAAATGTACGGATGCACCGTACAATTGTATAAAAGTTAATATTCGTGTGATGATTTAGTTTATCCTCGTCCTTGTTGATTTACGGCTGTTTTCTACAACTTAATGATTCCAGAGCTCGGGGGTTAAACGCAGATCTGTATGCGTGATAATTAGTAACAGGTTGATAGGTTTTGTTATAACCGTACCAATATAATTTGCAAAATTATTTCAAATCGTACCTTATACATAGTAAAATAATGAACATTAATATCTATCAAGTAACATTACAAGGCTCTTCGTTCAGAAGACGCGGAGAGCTTCCGATAACAAGTCCGATTTATACGAGTCGTTATCAGCGCACTCGCGCGTAAACCTTCCACCGACTATCATTCTGCTAGGGCCTGCTCTTAGTCTAGTACACATGTTCACTCGGCCGATTCAAGAAATAAATGAGATCTCTCCAAGTGATATGTTCCCTATTAATCACATTGTACAATTGTACAAATCTAATATCTGCTTTTCAACAAGGTTCAGGCCTCTATAATGTGTGTGTGAATGTGACAAACGTTACAGCACGCTTGTCTTGCAGTCGCTACAAGTTTTGGCGATACAGATACTGAACAAAATACGCAAATTTGCTTTAAAGGTTAATGACCTCAGAAAGGGATCACAGACCCCATCACTCAGGCTGAAATATATTTAACATCCGTAGACTTGTGATGAGAATTCAGAATACAACTGTTAGACATTGTTAGTTCGAAAATCTGCAACAAACTTGGTGTATCTTGACAGTGTCAAAAAGGGGAATTAATTTTCATTAGCAGGGCGGCGCGTCGGCGGTAATGAGCAGTGCGATAAACAATAAGGTTTCTTGTTTGGGTAATGAATACTAATGACCGCCGCGGTACACGGCGCGGGGTACATAGCGCCGGCCGCTCCCTGACGTCGTAACGTTGAACTGCCGGTGATAGCGGCCGGCCCGCGGTCTGACGCCGACGTCATTAACACCGACACGACAAACTGCCAAGTGCCAACTATCACATCATATGGACATGCTTCTAAATAACTCAAAAGCTTTACTTACTTACTTATCCTGTCGATGGCTACAATTTAAATATATTTGGCCCATAACTCGGAAACTCGTATGGCCGCAAAAGCTTTGAAAATGTACTATTTCCATACTTGGCACACATAACATGTATCATCATTCGTACTAGTAGGTAATGTGTTATCGTAGCTGTAATATGATGAATGACTTATATTACAATAATTTAATATTCACATAATGTGTCGCCTTAATGTGTATTCCTCCGAAATGTTTCTTTATTCGTCGTAACGTAAATGTGTGCCTATTAAAATTTATGAACGTATTATCACATTAGTTCTTGAATAATACGACCTGTACATTTTCATCCGTTAGTATTCCTTTTCCTTGCCCTCGCTATGTAAAAAGGCGGTATTATATTATACTCACAATACTCTGAGTGCGGGGGTGTTAATGAAGGCTCGCTCCTCGATGTATGCGATACGATTTCGTTTCAGGACTCTGTAACAAATATAAACATGTTAAGTTTTAAATTCACGGCGCGCACCAATGACTTTTCAAAGTTATGTGCGTATTCAATTCTTAATTATCGTTTGCTAAACGGTGAAGGAAAACATCTTGAGCAAACCTGCATGTCTGAGAGTTCTCCATAATCTTCTCGAAAGACATGTGAAGTCTGCCAACCCGTATTTGGCCACCGCGGCGTGGAGGACTATGGCCTTGCACTTATCATAGTGAGAAGAGGCCAGTGCCCAGCAGTGGGACAGTTATGATTAGAAGTATATATGTAAAATATATTTCTGTTTCTGCCGCACATTATTGTGTGGTAAACTCTATTGTGTCAGACCTGATTTGTAGCTTTCAACCGATTTAACATAATAGGCCAGCTGTTCTGGATGAATAATCTTCAATTTAATTATTCATTGATTTCATTTGGAACAACTTGACTCTTGTTAATTACCTATTTGGAGGGAAAATGTATTGAGGCGTACGCCGTCAAGTGGAATCAGTCGACTGGTTAGGAACCAGCCGGCTGATATTAATTTCCTTCGCTAAAGTTTCACTCGAAGTACCCTATTTAGAATAAGCTACAAAATTGTTGTCTCATTTTTGTAGCGAAGTCAGAGCCAAGCACCGATTAGAGATGAATTTTCTACCTCGATATGTATAAACTGATGTTTTTGATGTTATTGGAAGCATGGACCATTCTATCATTTCAGCCATTGCTAAACATAGGTCTCTCGCCAGGTTTGCCTCACAGACCGACTTTGGGCGCCGGCATAGAACTGTTTCCTCTGCTCCAAATTTATAGGAAAGAAGGTTCTTGGGCGTCTACGCATCGAATGGGGCAGCAGAGGAAGGGCATATGGAAGAATGACTGACAATCTTGTAAAGATGGACCACGGGCTCGCTTTATATGAGTGTGTTATCTTAACAGTACAAAAGCAATGGCAAGACAACACAGTCCTCTTCCGTCTGCCGCGAGTAAGAGGCAAGGGAGATGGAAGGAAAGGGAGCTGTAAGAATAGTACTGCTGATATCGTATAGCTTATGTGATACTTTTATCACACATTTTTTTTCTCTGCAACCAATGTCGAGTAATGAAGAATTACCTACTATAGATATTTTGGGATTGTAACCTTGACTGCTCTTCCCAGCTGTAAATGCATTAACTATAGTATATGTACATAATTTACTTGTAAGTATAGGGGTGGAGGCGAGTGTTCAGTCAACAATGGTAGAAAGCATGCGGATGTTGACTCAGTCGCGTCTCACGGCTCGTTAGCTTGCGATCCCACTCAACGTGCGGGCACGCAAATGTTCCACCAGTAATGACTTCACAATCATTACACATACATTACAAACATACATACGATACGTGTGTGCGTTATGTGTGCCTCAATGAGTATTGTTGAGGTATCGTTTCGTCGCCAACAAAATGGTACAAAGAATGAAAAGGGTGAATATGTAAATATTTTATTGTGCTGAATGTGTGAACGAATTGTTTCCTTAAAAATATTGGGTTCTGTTGTAACCTACAAGGAATTCTTATATTTTTGCCATGTCCGTCCGCGGTTACACGCGTAAATTATAAGCACTAGCGAGCTGAGATTTAGCATAGTTATGCATTGTGACCATGCGAACAAAGCTGTACAAGAAAATTAAATAAAAGTTATTTATACGGGTAGTTCATACATACACAGCGAAATGGGAAAGAGATTGTTTTATTTCTCTACGACATGGTGTGGGTGTATGGATAGATACAGCTATCAAATAAAATTGTTTCCTTTAATCGTTTTTCTATTCAGGGATCCGTTTGCGAATAATAAATAAGAACCATTAACTGCAAAGTGTCCCTGTCCCCTTTAGATAGATAGATAGATAAACACTTTATTGTACACCAGTAAATAGACGAAATTACAATAAATTACATTGATTGTTTTTTTTTTCTTTTTTTTTTTGTTTTTCGTGTGAGTGTGTGGCCAACTCTGGTGTCGGAGTTTTCAGACCGCCCAAAGGCCTCCGACATGGCCTAACGACCCTTATCCATAGACAAGAGCCGGGACCGACAGCTTTACGTGCCCTCCGAAGCACGGTAGCGCTCAGATGAAAATGCCACACACGGTCACCCATCCAACCGGTAACCTGTGCAAGCGTTGCTTAACTTTGCCGATCTGTTACGAACGGCAAGCCAAGTCTCGCTATGAGCGCTACAATTACATTGAAAACTTAACACTAGTGGTACAAGGGCGGTCTTATCGCACATTGCGATTTCTTCCAGACAACCTAGTTCGGAATAAATCATTAGAATATAAAGTAAAATAGTGGGTAATGGTGTACCTTGTGAAAAAGTGATAGAAAATAAAGTTATGTGAAAACTTAACTTATAAATACATACATAAATAAAAATCATACATTATATTAAATAAATAATAATAAAATAAATATATATATAATTATATATATAATAATAAATAAAATATTTATAAGTATAATATTAATATAGACAAACAATACATGGATGAATAAATACATAAACTAAATTATGTGTATGTGTGTATAACAGTCATGAAGAATCTGCCATATAATGCTTAGTGACAAGATTTTTAAACATATTTAAGGATTTAGCTCGTCTGATAATTTCGGGCAACGCATTCCATAAGCGTACAGCTTGCACAGTGAAAGATTTTTCAAAGAAAATCGTTGAATAAGTAGGGACTTTCAGTTTTAG
Organism: Euclidia mi; assembly: GCA_944739405.2. Taxonomy (NCBI): domain Eukaryota; kingdom Metazoa; phylum Arthropoda; class Insecta; order Lepidoptera; family Erebidae; genus Euclidia; species Euclidia mi. The sequence goes on along the minus strand of OX123195.2, from coordinate 2,292,495 downwards.
ATTTTCTGATGATCGTAAGCACTTAGAATGTGTATTATGTAAATATTCAAACCGATTTTTGACATACAAGGGAAAGGATGGATTAAAAAGAATATTAAAAAGAAGACAAAGAATGTGAGTATTCCGTCGAAGGCGGATTGGCAGCCACTTGAGCTTGTTGCAAAATTCAGTGACGTGATCATATTTACGTAAACCGTATATGAATCTTATGCAGAAGTTTTGAAGTCGCTCAAGTTTATCTAGCTGGTCCTCATTGAGATCTAGATAGCTGGCATCGGCATAGTCAAGAATGGGTAGGAGGATAGATTGCACCAGTGCAATTTTAGTGGACATTGGCAGGAAGTTGCGCAATCTTCTCAATGATGCTGAGGTAGCGTAGAGTCGTCGACTAACATTTTGCAAGTGAACAGACCAAGACAGCGTTTTGTCAATGTGTATCCCCAGATTCTTCACATCATTACTAATAGGAATTACAACACCACCAAAAGACACCTGGGGAAGCAATGACCATTGAACTTTCGTCATCATTCTAGAACTGCCGATAATAGTAACCTGGGTTTTAGCAGGATTAATCTTAAGTCCTCTATTGGTCCATTGTGATATATCAGCCAAGTCCTTATTAATAGTGGAGATTGCTGACGGCAAGTTTTCAACCTTCGCTTGAGAGTAAATTTGCAAATCATCTGCATATAGGTGGTAGGAAGAAGATATACAATTAGATATAGAATTTATAAAAATTGAGAAGAGTAATGGAGATAAAACGCCGCCCTGAGGTACACCAGCAGCGTTGTCGCACCATGGTGAAAAAGTATCATCCAGATGGATGCGCTGCCGGCGTCTAAACAGGTAACTACGAAACCAGTCGATCACTGATGGAGATATGTTAAGAGAGCTTAAAATGGCAAGGAGAATGTCAAAGTCAACAGTATTAAATGCATTGCTAAAGTCTAGCAAACAGAGAACAGTTAGCTTGCCATCCTCCATTCCTGACCTAATATCGTCCGTAATGCTGACAAGGGCAGTAGTGGTACTATGACCCGAGCGGAAACCAGATTGAAAGGGATTGAGGATACTGTTTTTAGAAAGGAAGGAGTTAAGTTGGTTATGGATGAGACGTTCAAGAGCTTTGGAAAGGAAAGGTAATATAGATATGGGTCGATAGTCTGAGAAGGAAACAGGCGTGGATTTTTTAGGCAGGGGAACTACATGAGCCTCTTTCCAAGCTGTTGGGAATACGCTACTAGAAATAGAATGGTTAAATATATGGGAAACAATAGGTAGGATCTGATCGATGATAGGGAGAATCATATTACGGGTGATACGATCACTGCCAATTGCGTTAGATGTTATTGATAAGATGCTCTTCTTAACATCACATTCAGTAAACTCACTAAAGACAAAAGGAGTATAAGCAGGAGTTGAAAGCGATGAAAGATAATTTAAGGTATTCATTTTTGTTGTCCTATTAAAATCGGACGAAGCACAGAAATGCTGATTGAGCGAATTAATATCAATGTCGAAAGAGTTCTTGTTCTGAATTTGCTTTCCAACTCCTATTGATCTAAGAAATTTCCATACTTTCGCAGGGTCACCATTATGGACAGAACTATGAATATCCTGGCGTTGTGCATCCCTACACACCCTATTGCAGAGATTTCTAAGCTTCGTATACTTTTCTTTATTTGTTTCAGAAGGCTTGGATTTATATTTGGATTTTGCAGCAGCTTTCTTCTGAATAAGTAGGCTTATTTCTTTGGTAAGCCAAGGCGATGGTGCATGTTTCAACTTTATAGTGCGAATAGGTGCGTGAACATCATACAATTCAATAAGTTTTCTTTCAAATATTTTAATTTTGCAGTCAATAGAGTCAGAGTCAAGTAATGGTTGCCAATTGATTGCTTTAACATCGTCACACAAACGTTCAGTATCCATACCACTAAAATTGCGTAGCAAGAGAGTTCTTGACTTTGCCTTCGGAGGACGGACTTTGTAGGATAGATAGATAAGATGATGATAAGAGAATGCATCAGCATCACATTGGCCGTGCTTAGCGACATGACCAAGCGATGAGACGAAGATGAGGTCTAAAAGTGAGGGAGCAGAATTAGGGAAATGATGAGTAGCATTCAGGGGAAGAATATGTAGATTACTAGAAACAGCAATAGAATATAGAGATGAAGAGCGAGAGTCGTTTTTAAGGAGACAGGTGTTAAAGTCACCCATGATTATAGTTTGACTGTAAGAGGGAGTTAGAGTGAGTAAAAGATTTTCGAAGGAGGAAAAGAAATCAATACGCAAAGAAGGGCAGTAATAAACACCAAGAAGGATTTTGGTGTGGTGCAGCTGGACTTCCAGGAAGAGATGTTCACCAGCATTGGACGGAGGCGGTTGTTAAGACACATTTACCACAGAGTAGGTAAAAAACGAGCGTAAATATATAGCAACACCACCTCCACCACTACCAGTCCGGTCATTTCTAATGAGTTGGAAGCCAGGCAGAGAATAAGAAGCAGAAGGAAGACATGGCTTAAGCCATGATTCGGAAACCAGTATAGCACGGAGGTTCTTACAGTCAAAGTTAGCCAGCATATCAGGGAAATGGGCGGGGGGAATACTCTGAGCATTGATATGGATCACATTAAAGTTACTCGGAACATCAGAAAACAAAGATTGCAGGTTGTCTGCCAAAGAAGGAACGGTAACAAAACTTTCGTTGTCGGAGCTCAATGAAAAGTAATCATCACTGTCACTATCGCAATCTGAATACAACATAATAAATAAATATATTTATAAGTATATGAAATATAATAAAATAAAATAAAATAATATATAATAATATGAATAAATACAATAAGTTTAAAATAGTCTTGCACAAACAAAAAAATAAATACAGTTCCACAAAGTGCACCTGCCAGTTAAATACTAAAGTACTTACAATAAATAGAAACATCGTGAGTCAAATTACAAAGGGAAAAAATAAGGAAACAGGAGGAAAGTATAGTCCCAGGTAGAAAGCAAGTAAAAGAAAGAAGCATAAAAAGAAACGGTAAAAAAGAAAAGAAAAAAAAATGATATTGTAAGTGTAACCGAAACACGTATAAACTACTGCGGCGTGTAACATTAGCCCAAACCAATTTGTATTCGATTTCTGAACGTAATTTTAATTAAGAATTTTAAAGCTGTCACTCGTGTCACTGTCAAGATACTAAAAGTAAAAAGTGTATAAACAAACGAAAAATAAGTTATAATAAGTCGGTATTTCGGTAATATATAGTACAGATAATAAGTAAATGATGGTAATAGAAAGCGTAATATACAGTCATGTTAAAAATAAGTAATGTGGGTAACACGCGTAGTAAACAATTAGATAAAATTTTTCCCTTCTATCTTGTAAACCGTAATATTTGAGTTTATGAAAACCACAGATTTAACAAACAAGAACCAGATGTAGCGTATTCGTCCAACTAAGTGAGGCACGTTGACAGCTATGTGTGCGTGACATTTGGCGACTGGCACTGTACGGACACGCGCGTCTATGTGTGTGTAAAGTTGCCAGATTATGAATAATCTCCCACTATTTTGCATATAGTTTTTGCAAACGAATATAAAAATATTACATAGGTAATATTTTATATTCGTTTGTGGTTTTTAAGAATTTACCATAGATTTAATTAATGCTTTTAATATGTAATGCTGTTGTGAAAATTATGCAAATAAAAGATACCATTAAAGTATGCTTTTATAAATACATTTCTTAAAAAATGTAGGCTCCGAGTTAAGTTTTAACTAATTTTATTCGTAAATTGAGAAATAAATAGATAGGCTTGCGTCATAAATATTAATTAGCTAAAAACATTTTGTCATGCATACAATAAATTATGAATATCATAATCATAAATCGTAACAAAAAAAAATTGCAATTAAATATAAATAATGGCTAATAATCAATAATTTCTGTTTCTGTACTTAATGTCCACACGGCGCCAAGTCAAGCTAAATAGTCGAAGTACGATTTTGATACTTATTCCCTACGCCATAAGAACGTTACAAAGGTCTAACAACGGTACAAAGGTCAAAGTGTATAGCTTGACAAGTAGCCGCGTGTACACGAATATTTAGATATCAAAAAAAAAAAAATCAAAATCATTTATTCATCTAGGCCACAAAGTGACGCTTATGAACGTCAAAATTTAAGTTAATTACGTTACTTAATGATTCTACATTTACATTTACTGCCACGTTCGCAATGCAATAGGTAGAACCACGAGAAAGAACGGGCAATAAAACTCATGGCCACTCTTTTCAAACAAATATAATGGTGGTACATTTTATTTTTGTAAGGAGCTGCAACTGTTTCACATTGTAGACATCTACTAGTAAAATTTTTAGTAGCTATTGATATCATACTCAAGCAGTAAATGATGTTCATATGGTAAGCCTCCCAAAGTAAATATGGTGAAACAGGAGCATCCACTTACGTCTTTTTAATGTAGGCAACTCGCGAACATGGTCAGAACTATGGTAGAAGTGAATGAAGCAGAAAGTAACGGTATTATGAAACCAAAGCAATCGACAACCTATTAGTTAGCCCATGACCACGAGTTACCCACATTTAACAAATCCGCAAAGTTATAATGAAAGTGTGGAACATGAATGCAAAATATAGTATGAAATGAGAATATCGTAATTAACTACACTATAAAATAAAACTACTAATTATTGACCTAGTCAAAAGCGAACAACTACTTCCAAGCGCTCCTGTCATCAAAATAATCCTTCAAACTGTAATATGCCTTATTTATAAGATTCTTTTTAACTTCTGCCTGAAACGAACTTAATGGCAAGTCTAAAATATAAGTTGGTAATTTATTGTATATGCGAATACTGAGCCCAATAAAAGAGCTATGCGTTTTGTGCAAACGAAAATACGGAACACATAATTTATGTCTATATCATATAGATAGTTTGGGGATCGAACTCAAAACAATGTATATACTAATGGAAATCCTATTAGTATATTTATAAGAATAAATATAATCTACAATATACTTTTACAATACGTTAATGTATTTTTCATTAACATGACAATCATTATTACCTACATAATCAATTGACAAGTGCATTTTCTCTAATTCAGGGAAAACGGTGTCGACGTAAACTGGCAACACTTACATATTTTCTGCAGAAATACGAATTTTATCGAAATAATATTATAAAACGGTCAAATAATCCATAGTTATCTGTAAGAATATATTCCATCTTCCCGTATTTCATTTTAGAAACAACTTTTACAATGTTTAAAAACGCAAGACGGCATTTTATGAATTTAAAAGCAGGATCGATCGTGGCGTGTGAACTGTGCGATGCTTCGCAGCGCACTGAGTCGAGTTTGTATTCGCTTTTCAATTTTGTATTTGCTTTAGTGGCCTCACGCAAGTGTTCCGCGCGCTCTGTCTTCCTTTTATTCTATAGTCTTAGATGAAAACTATGTATGTCTTATAGTCACATACACAATAAACTTTCAATGAAACTTATGATGCCTCGTTAGGCTTTTCTAATTAATGAATAATAGTAGATTAAATTAAACTTAACTTCGCAACCGATAATTTTTTTTTTATAATAAGTGTGGCACAACGATTAGTACGAATGCGAAAACTTAATATTTACATACTTGTATTTGCACAATGCTTTTTCACAGGAAGCCTTTGAATGTGCGTGAATGAATTTCCTTAGGTAATTTAAACCAAATGAAATTTAAATATAGGGGCAGCAATTTGAATATAATATATGGGACGTATATCGGGTTACGAATTGCGAGTTGTAATCTCGGATAAAGTACAATTTATTTTCATCTATCAGAGCCAAGTCAGAGTCGTTTTAACTTTATAGTTCTAGTTTGATAAGTTTATTCATAATTCTGACAGCTGTTAGCTAGTGGCAATGACATGGTGAAGTTCTAATTATTCAAGTTATAGTTATTCGTACACGTAGCAGCAGTGACGTGTGGCGTGTGTCGGTCCCTCGACGCTCTCGCACATCGTAAAACGTTTAGCATCAGCTAAACGTTAAACACACGAGCGTGTTTCTTGATTCGTCAATTACAATTTATATCTATCGTAAATTACCTACTAATTATTTTAAACTTCCACGATTTCTATGAATTATTTTAAACTTTTGTGAAGTGCGGGCTTCACTGGAGGAAGATTAACTTCCTCAATATTTGGCGACTACGAGGTGGATTGCAGGTGTCAATGCACGTCTCGCATACGATGCGATAGGTATCAAGTTTTATTTTTGACTGGTCGATTATCATTTTAAGTAGTGTTGTTTTAGACAAATTAAGCAGAGCCACTATCGAAGTGGGTTTTACGGTCAGCCCACTTGTGTCTTATCCTGCTAATGACACCGGTGGTTGTGTATCAACTGGCACCACGGCGTGTCGCCGCAGCGTCGCGGCGCCTTCGCTACAACTAAACTATCACTTGGCGCGCATTCACTATCTTAAGTGTTCGTTAAGCGCCGTGATACGCCGCACCCGACACCTACTGTGATACATACTAACACACGACACCATACACTAACTTCACACATCGTAACTATTACATTAACCTCATACATAATCATGTATAGGTAATGGGCCGGCTCGACCAGCCAAGTACTAGGTACCTCCTCACAGAATATCGACGCAAAGTAGCAGTAGTAGGTACCGATATTGTTGCGTTTCGTTAGGTGAGGAAGAGTGCCGTACACCTCATTCCCTTCTCCTTCTCTCGTATCTCCCTTCTCATCCTAATTCTTAACCCATCCCAATGCGCGACAGTACACAACCAACCATCAGGCGATATGTCTGATCGTTTGCCGCCTATTTAATAAAAAAAAAAAAACAAGTGGCACCATAATAACGTTTATACGAATCATCTCCAGACCCAGTTACTCAAAGTTCCCTGACATAAAAGACAAATAACTGAAATAACTCAACTATTTTCCATTGTGATGTCCCAGATAAGTAATAGCTAATAAGGATAAGTTCGAGCTCATGAAAACTTGTAGTTGTGAATCAACTGTAGTAAAATAAGTTGGTGGCGCGGCCGGCTCGCCCCGAGGTTGAGGAGGATCGGTTATATCGTGCGAATGATCCTATATCGTAAACAATGCGCTGCCGAAGTGCGGGCCCGCTCGTAAAACAAGAGCAATGCCCATTACGGACAGCGACAGGACGTTATGGTAATGCGGAGACAATAAATGAAACACACATCGCGCATCGAGTCGGCGGCGGCGGCGCTACAACTATCTGCGATACGTAAACAACAAGTCGCGTCTTGCTCCACATACGAGAACTTATCGCTCTGTGTCCGCTATGCCAACCAGGAGCACATATAAACTGAGATCAGTTCATGTTTGAAATTCGTTTTATTAATATTCAGTAATTTGATGCAATGCTGAGTGAGATCAACAAACTGAAATGTCTAACGCGAAATGTCTCTCTTTAAACTCAGGGTGCACCCCGCTTTGACGGAAGTACCAATTATATTGTGAGTAAATCTGCATGACTTGTCGTAATGATCTCAGAAAATGAAATAATGAAACAAACTAAGCATGCTTAACTTGCTCTTTTCTTGGTCTATCGCACAGCCCACACATCTAATGGTTAATAAAAACCAGTGTCCAGCAGTGGGACACTGGCCTCTTGATTATTACCTGATAGTTGGTACATTACACTTTGCCTTAATACGGTGATTTTTAAACAAATAAATTCTTAAATTAGTAATCTGTTTTCAGTTTCATTGCCTGCTTTATGTTTTGTCCCTCACCCTTTTGCTTGTGTAAACTAATGAATTTTCAATTACGTGATTTAAATGCATACCTTAATATAAACCGGGCAATACCTGTTAACCTAAATATTTATAAACTAATTTGAAATAATCCGACCGCTTATCGTTAACAGTTTGCCTTGTTCACATTGTTGGTCAGTTACGCTGTGTGGGCAGATTGTTTACAAATAAAATGATATACATTTCATGTGTATTCTGTTTGGTGTTGTGTGGTGAATAAACAGGGATCGAGCTAACAGTTATGTAAGGAGTAGGCACAGCTAGCCGGCGCGGGACACTGGACGCAAACAGGACGCGACCCGCCGCCCTCCCGACACGATATTGTAAACACGTTACGTTCACTTGTTGTTGTTACACAGGGAATAAAAAAGCTGACTTCGAATTCAAACATAAAAGGTTAGTAAATATTGAGTACGTTCTGCACAAATTACTTACTGTATTACGGAGATATCGTCTTGATATTTGATATCGCTGCTTCTGGCGGTAGGGTTTTAGGAATATTAGCTTTGTTATATAAGCACATAGTATAAACCTGTGTTTTCTTAGGGTCATCAAAGATGCTACGTTTTATGTTCTGAGTAAAAAACATAGCTCAGTTACCGGACAGCCGTTTACAGACCCGTGTTATTACACTTATTACTGAGAAATTGCTTGAATTACAGTTATCTTAACCATTTTGGGTAAATTGTACTGTGTTAAATTGTACTGTAAACTTATGTCAAGGGAGGCAGTGAACTACGTCGTTGGTCCCCTGGCATATGACTGCGCTTAATCTTGTGATGTGGAGCGACTGTTATGGGTATTTCTGTGTAAATCCTGTAGATGTGGGTGGATCCAATTGACTGTTACCATGCCATCAATAAAGTGAAGCATAGGTACGGTAGCGTCTACTATTGTTTATTTATTTAACGAAGTGTACAGAGCGCTTATTTGCGTTAGATCTGGTGTCTATGCTACGATGTGTTTGTTCACGTACTTGTTTATTTCTGCTCGTCCGCGCAAAGTAGCCACATAGCCGGCGGCGATGGTCCGTTGCTAGGTAAAGCTTTATACTTGTTTTGTGTATGAGACTGACTTGACAAGGATATGTACGTCGTACTTCATATATATATCATTTAAATATCGCTTTTCCCTTTGTTCGAGTGTGTAGCTCAAAGACATGTCTGCTCTATCCTCAAATTGATACTGTGTATATCTGATAATAGTATATCATCTATGAATCACAAATTTGAGGAAAATGATGACCCTTCTGTGTTGTCCTTGAACTCCTTGATCAGGCAGCATTTTATGAAATGGCACAAAGTCACACAAGTGACATCAATCGGGTAAAAAAATCCCTTAAACCTACAAGATCACTTAAAATAGAATGCAGTATACGATTGTTTGTTTATTAGGTAAAACATTGTATGCAACCTGTTAGGCTACAGAGACGGTCAATTACTAATATCTACCTGCTATATGGGACAGAATTTGATCTTGCTCAATTTCTGTCGTATTAGCCAGATCATCCGCTAAAAAGGATCTAGAATATTTTGTCATATCTTGTGGGTGGTTCCGCCGGTTCGCTAATTTGCTGACGAATGGAAAACAGCGTGAACCACGAGCCATTGAAAGAGAGGCGTCTATGGTAGCGGGAACATTCTCGTAATGCAGTGCGTCAGGTCTTTATACAACTACTTCCCACAGTGCGTGGGTGTGCGGATGGACGTTATTTGCGCTTTTAAAATAAGCCGACTCGCCAAAAGTGCGATGCCTGTACGGTTCTTGGCCTTCAGCGAGCAAACTCCGTCTGACATGCTAAACTAATCAGACTTGCCTAACCTCGGACTGCCTGAACGATCACTTCAGGACTTCTCCTGACTTTTCTTTATACGTATTTCAGTCTCAGTAAATCAGTTTCAATAGAAGCATTGTAAGCTTGTTTCTTGATATTTTCTTTAGAATAGGTAGCAAAGATTTAAAATTGTGTTGAACACATTTTCTTTCAACACAGAATCAAAGAAGAAAGCTTGTTGTTGTTTGCAAAGCTTAACGTTTCTTTATGTTATGTGTAACAAAGGCTGCTCTTCTTCACAAAGTGAGATGCATCGGAAACCGCATCAAGAATAATCGACTAGTGAGTGGGTATGTGCGGCCGCGTCGTCCATCGCGCGGTGGTCTCCGCCCGCGCCGCTGTCCCGGCCGGCATTGTCAGCATTGTACACGACACCACTAAGGCTATCTATATTCTAAGCTCCATTTAATTTACTCCCACAATAGCAGCGAGAGGGGCAAGAGGCCACGTTATTACCGCCGCGACCCTGCTGCTAATAGACGGGGTGGGAACGCTGCGAACTTTCGATCCAAGTGCAATGAACTCATTAGCGAGATTCTGATTTAATTAAGCAGTTCATTTAAAACGTGCTATGATAAACACCAACAGAGTGAAACACTATGCTGCTTCAAATGTATTGAACTCCTTGTATTTGTCATATCACATTCGTTTGACAGGAAACCAAACAACAAAATTGGTCCGATTAGCAGTTGAACCCTTACGATGGACCGCATTAGTAAGCTCACTCTTATCACAGCAAAAACGAGCCGAGCAACAATACAATAAATAAGTGAACGCACATCGATGTTAGGAACCACAAGCAGTACTAGCTCGATGTTAATTAAAATATGAACTGTTACTAAGTTGCGACTTCATTAAAGTTCACCCCTGATTTACGAGCTACAATCGCACATTAAATATTGCTGTTATAGCTCATACTACAAACGTTAAGCGTGCCAGGACTGGCAGGCGTCTTATTTATAGAATATTAATTATCGCTCGAGACAGATATGACGACAATTTACCGACTGCGACGCGCTGCTCTAATTGCATTTGCACTTAATAATAATTGTATGCTATGTCATTAAATAACTCGGAAGAAGAACATTCTTGAAGTTTTGGGTGGACATTTGGAGCCAACACAACGGTGGCACCACAGATAGGCGGAATAATTAAAGGATGAGGGGTCCATAGAGCATACTCAGCGTCCCATTTGATATGACTTAACTTAATTAAAGTTAAAAGAAAGTCGGTACTTTACATCCAATTATGTTTTTACTCTGATTGTAAGTTGACCAAATGCTGACTTGAAGAAATTAACAAAAACTTAGCTATCTGTCTATGGTATCCTATCAAGCTATATAAATTACGATAGTTACACATTATTAGAAGAAGCCGAAGAGGCAGAGGACGGTCTCGACGAAACTATCTGGAACAGATGAAGGAAACAGTTGGGCTCGAGTCGCAACAAGAGGTCAAAGAAGGGGCAGGAAACCAAAACCAATGGCATTGCTCAATCGACAAGAGCTAACCTCTTAAATCAAAGAAAGAAGGAGACACATTATATGTAAACAAAATAAGTTCGATACGAACATTTAATTAACATTTAGATACCAAACTTTTCACATGAATTTATATCTGGGGGCACGGCAGTGTCCCCACCAAGTCGAGCAAAATCCGTACCATCCTTTTCTCGAAGCAATTCAGGCCATTTTGAACCCCCTATAACTTCGTTGTAGATAAAACTAGAAACCTTTTTGTTTATTTACCATGCAGGCATTGTATAAACACGGTGTATTTCAAATTTCATTCGATTTGAACCAGTAAGAATTATAACGAGTCAAAATTCTTAATTTTGTCACTCACTGACCATAGAAGACCATAGAAGCTTTAAATTTAGAATACCATTAGTGTTTAGTATTATGAATCAAGGAAAAATTAAAATATTTTTCAATTTCTGTCCAGTTTTCGAGATACATCAACTGCATAAATAACTTTGTAATCCCATATAAATATAAAGGATTACAAAATTAAATTTACAGTTAGAGCTTTAATTAAGAAAATTCGTTGTTGGTGTACAAGAAGTAGAAGGTACCGGAAAGGACAAAAGTAAGACTATCTACAAAAAGAAATGAGATCCCATAAAAACAATACTTGTCAAAAATACCAAGTCTCGCCACCGTAAAAAGTTGTGAGATCCATGTAATACCAAGTCGGTTTATTAAAAGTCTTTAATGTTTTAAATAAATATATTGACTTGGCAATCGCATGAAACAATCTTATTTATATATGTATTACTTATGAGATATATTGTGTTTTCATGCATTGGCCGAGTCAATGTATTTATTTAAAACATTAAAGATTTTTATTTAACCGACTTGGTATAACATGGATCTCACAACTTTTTACGGTGGCGAGACTTGGTATTTTTGACAAGAATTGTTTTTATGGGATCATATTATCTTGAATTGAAATGTATAGAAAAGACGAGCCAATGTAAAGGACACTGTATAAACCTCAGTCTAAGACACGGACATCGGATGGCGCGAGGTACGCGGCATCAGTCTCAAAATCAATACACTAAGTGGTGTAATATATCTGCAGCGGTATAATACAGCTACTAGTGTCAGCCGCGGACCATCGATCGACAACATTGTTTTATGATGCGATCAAACGATAACTCTCCAATAGTCTTCACGTTCAGCATTTACACTTGTGGACAAATAGTGTACATACATATATGTGTCGTATATATGTACACATCAATATAAAATCAGGCAGCTAGTTGTAAAGGGTGCTCTCGTTTAGTGCGGGTAAAAGGCTTTCTCCCCAGGCCTCGTTGAATTTAAGACTTACGTGCTCTTTATTTTTATTGACGTGACAACGTCTTATAAATTGGTTTGCCGGGTGACACTTCAAGAAACTGCGTTACGCTCCGCTCACGTTATGCGCTCACAATGAGAGCGAGTGAGAGGCACGCGTCCCGCCTAAGAGCGAGAGAGACAGACATAAAAAGTGAAAGGCACGCGTCTTTCATCCTTCTTCCTACTATACGAATGAATATTCACATTAAAATTATTATTTATTATATAAGTCGTTGTCACGTAAAACTTTCGCCCGTATACCGACTTTACAGGCAACCAATTTTTTATTTTATGTGCCTAACTTGTGTCGCGATATAAATATCACGAGGATTAATTGGCAGAAACTGCTTACTTAGTGTCGAGGTTCACACCGCCCGCCATACTCCGTGACTACAGAGTGCTAACTTTGGCATTTAAAAACTTTATCTGGCTTTTATTCATAATAATAGTAAGTATTATAAAATATTTACAAAACCAAAAGCGTTCTCTCTTTTCTTAGGAAAATAATCCAGGATGTTTTACCCTCACCCTTTGTGTACCCTAAATCTAAGATTGGAAGAAAAACTAAAAACTCTATTTTTACAGCAGGCTAAGACAAGTTATAAATTGAAATGTTTGACTAAAATGCTTACGATTAGGTATTTAGATTGATAGCAATCCTTGTTCGAACATCCATAAACAATACATCTTTAATATAAAAGGCATGGGCTAATGTTTAGGATCGTCGATGGTCGAATCGTCGCCGGAATGTAGAGCCAAGCGTTCATCGGGTATTCTCGATAGATAAATGACCTATCATCAGGGCCTCTAGGAATATATTTTAGAAATAGTACGAATGAAATGCGCTGAAGCGAAATTACTTCAGTAAAATTGAATAAGTCGCGTCGAGGTTCGATCGAATTGTGTGAAAGTTACATGTCTGGTCAGCTGTGTGTGACACTACAAGTGTGTGCGGTGCATAGTGCACGTGTCTAGTGCCTGTGCACGAGCGAGCGAGCCTGACGTGAATGTCATCAACGTCCCATCTCGCGACATAACGCGAAACGAGATTGTTATTGACCACTGAACGTGTTCCGATAACGAGCGATAAATAAACATGCATGTAGGGAAACACGCCGCCGCCTGTGTGGCGAGCGGAGCGACGGGCGGCGCGACAGCGGGCGACGCGACACTTATATTGTAATGCGTGTCGCGCGCCCACATAAATCACACGAATCGTACGATCACGGTTATCGCCGCTGAAACGTTATACAGCCACGGGCCGCCGCCGGTTACGACAAATACTTTATTTTCGGTAAAAACAAGCCATATTTTTATTTGGCAAATATCTTTCAGATTCAATACTTCGGTCCGAATTCGAATTGAAACGGATCCTCGTTCCCGAATACAAATAGTGGGATGAATATTTATGTTCGGTCAGTAAGTGGAGGCGGTTCGATAGGCGGCGAGGGCGACGTCTCTGTGCCATATGTCACACAAGTGGGCACATATCGAGTGAGCCGAGATGTGGGGTGTGGAGTGACAGCTGATCGCTCGGGCGCCGCGGCCGCGGGCGGCTCAGGCGGTGAGAAGGGTTGTCCTCCCGCGACTCGACGCGTGATTTTACTTCGTCATGTGTCAAAGTGAATTAGATTTTTTTGGATCGCCGAGTTCGATGAACGATCTCGACCGCGACCTCGCTCGTGCGCGCCGAACGCAACCATATGGTACCTACTTATAAAGATATCTTTACGGATTTATCGCACAAATATATTATGCCGCATATTACATTTAAACCGCAAGTACCATCCTTCTGGTACATATTACCAGCTTTGTTATAACAATGAGAATACTTTCTTATATTTGCGACGTTGTATGGCTTAGGATGCCTGGGCAGCGCACAATAGAACTAGGACGAATATGAGGAGCTTATTTGTAGAGCAAAGAAGAGAGCAATGTGTAACAATGCATTATGTAAAGTGCTGTACCCGGACAGCGATGAACGATGTCATAACCAAAATGAACACACTGTGACGAGCATGTGCATAATACATGTTATATTGTGTTATGTTAGTCGGCACCGGCATCGGCACTACAAATATAATATCGGTGAGTGTGGCGCGGGCGGCGGCGGCGGCGGCGGCGTGACGCGAGCAACACAAACGTTCATTCATATGAGACTCAATGAAATATTGCGCTTCATTCATTGTGTGTTGCCGCGACGAGACGTGGCGCTTCTTCGTCACCGCATTCGTTTGCTAATTCACTCGCGCTGAAAAATAAACGGTGCTTTTTACATTTTAAAATGTTTTCCAGTGACATAAATATCCCTGGTAGACGTTTACATTGAGCGATGTCGAGCTAACGGGCGCGAGTGATCGTCTGTGTAGTCGACGGCGCTATAAATGCTTCAGATTCTCTTCCAGTCACTGTATTTCTTGAAATGAGATCTCAAATAGTGGCGGTTGTCGGGCGAGGGTGTGAGGTGCGCGGGGCGCGGAGGGGGAGCGGTCGTCGACCTGCGGCCGCTCGCTCAGCACTCAGCGGAACGGCGCGACCGCCGGCTCTACGGGCGCATCGTCGCGCTAGGAGCTACGCGGAGGCGGGACATCGCCGCTCGTAGACACTTAGATACCAGACGTAACGCTCAATGAATTATCGTCGTAGACAAGCCGCCCCGAGCCAAGCATCGCCGACTACTGCAACTTTATAAGTGCGTTGCGAGTGTCGCGACTTGCGGTTGTTTTATACCCGCAAGATGAATTAGTTCTCCCGATAAAACGTGTGTAGTGTAGGTGGTACTCCTGTCCGCACCATTCATGCATCGTGACTAATGTGTTTTTTTTATCGGTGTCGGCGCCCGGGCGGTGCGGTGGGAGGGAAGGGATGGCCTGGGATCGGGAGGTTCGCGGGAGGAACGCTCGCCTTTTCGCTACCGACGCGAAAAATATAATTGCGTTGACAATTTACTCGATGATAACTGCGACACTGACCGTGGAGCCGCGCGAATACGAGCCGATATCGTCGAGTTATGCTTTATGTTATTACACACGGGGTAGAACGCCGCAAACGGTCTGACGATGAATACTAATATCCAATGTAAATGGTTTATAAACTACCAGTGATCTTTTTTTATTATTATTAGGATTTTCCGACGAGGTATTCTTTTGCAGCTTCACTTACCGAAAGCTCTCTATACAAAATAAAGGAACGGCTTATTATTGTTACACGTAGATTCACAAGAATTGAAAACTAAATCTTGTCAGCTCATTAGTTCACGCCACTTACGTTCCTACTATGTGTTAACCTTCACTTTAACTTATTGTCACAAGTTCTTGTACTTAACATGTGTATAAGCAAAAGAAATTGCTGCTAACATTGTGCTTTTTAACTTAAATTTAATAAACTTAAAATGCGTTAAATTATACACACCTAAATCTCGCCGTACAAAAATCCAATCGATAATTTTTGAGCTTGTCGCGTTCATAGAGTCAGACAGGAAGAAAAGGGTACCTTATTCCAAAATATACATAGATGAGTGACTGATCTCTAACACTGCGCTCACTGAACTACCTCTGAGGTAACTCTTCGATGCAAGCTTTGCGTACAAACAGTACACGCTAACATGAAACGAGGTTCTGCGGTGTAATGCTGTGTCTCAAAATCTTCTTCGTCGTTTTATATTTTTTCTGATCTCTTCTTACCGACGTACGTTTATAAACCGAGAGACGATTTATTTCATTTTCCGTATCGACGTTAATGGATCTACTCACGAAGAGTCACGGATAGCGATTTATATAGCTCTGAGATAACTGTATTCCCGAAGGGGTAGGCAGAGGTGTAAATATTACACCCACATTTCGCCAAGAATTTTTAGGTCCCACGTAATAGGGGTGAGCCTATTGCCGTTACCGGGCACATCACCAGACTCGCGGCTGCTACTGAGTATTCCGAAAACCCAGTAACACTTTTTGCCCGACCCGGGAATCGAACCCGGGACCTCCGATCAGCAGTCGCATACTCTATCCACTGGACCGCGGAGGCAGTCTTTTGTATGCAGCGCAGTTATTAGTGATTTGTCAAAATACTCTGTTTAAACTTGGAGTCAAGTTACGTAGTACTATTAGGTATTCTGTGGTCAAGTCTAAACAGAGTCTCAGTAAGTTGTATAGAACTGAAGCCGTAGGTATTCAGATGAAGTGATCGGTCTTGTTTAATGTACACACAAGTGTTTCCTGGTGGCGATGGCGCGCTGCCAATGAGCTTGTAACCTTTATTAACTCTCTCGTGCTAATGAACGATTACTGGCCGACACATCATACATGTTGATGTGTGTTATACGAGGGTCAAACTGAAAGTTCTTAGAACTGGCCACTTATAAACAATATAATAAAAAAAATATTCTAAAATTTGAAAATAGAACTCTTTGCCAATATTACTGAGTATATATTTCATTAATTTGTCATTTGTTTTACGATTTGGCGGCAAATTGAAAATTGTCTGTGTCACGTCAACATGAATTTAACACGAGAAAATTTTCGTGCAATGATTTTTTATGACTTTCGATGTCATTTAAGTCAACAAGAAAGTTATGATAGACTACGATTGGCCTTTCACGATGAAGCCCCATCTCGTGCGACTGTTTACAACTGGTTTAATGAGTTTAAACGTGGTCGCACTAATCTCACTGATGATGTACGTGAGGGACGGCCTTCTACGGCGACGACTGAAAATAACATCTGTGTTGTGCGGCGTATGATAGAGACTGACAAAAGAGTGACCTATCAGCAGATTCGGACAAGCTTAGGCATCGGTATGAGTCAAGTGCACAAAATCCTCCACGAACATTTAGCGGTCAGGAAGCTTTGCGCCCGGTGGATACCTCATAATTTGACTAAGGCTCAAAAACCCCATCGTGTGGATTGGTGCCGTAAAATGATTGAAAGATTTAACGGAGGTGACTCAAATGCTGTGTTCGACATACTAACAGGTGACGAAAGCTGGATTTACTGTTATGATCCTGAAACCAAAAGACAATCTGCTCAGTGGGTGTTTCTTTTCGAGGAGTTGCCAACTAAAGTGAAGAGAGATCGAAGTGCGGGAAAAAAAATGGTGGCCTCGTTCTTTGGAAGGATAGGTCATTTCGCAACAATTGTGTTAGAGGATCAAAAAACAGTTTCTGCAGAATGGTACACTACCAATTGTTTGCCACTTGTCTTGGAAAAAGTTCGAGAGAAACGACCTCGCAGTAGGATCCTCCTTCACCACGACAACGCCTCGTCGCACACCGCCAAGCGAACGATCGACTATTTGGCGACATCAAACGTTGAATTACTGGGTCATCCGCCGTATAGCCCCGACCTCGCGCCTTGTGATTTTTATTTATTTCCAAAAATTAAAGAAAAACTTAAAGGAAAGCGGTTTATGAATGCTGAAGAAGCGGTGGCTGCGTATCGCGATGCCATTGAAGAGACCCCTAAGGACGAGTGGGCAAAGTGCTTTTCCCAGTGGTTCCATCGCATGCAGCGGTGTATTGACGTCAATGGACAATATTTTGAAAAGATATAATAAAACTAATAACTGGCTAATGTAATCAGTTTTTGATTTTCTAAGAACTTTCAGTTTGACCCTCGTAGTACCAGTATACACATCTATACTAATATAATAAAGCGGAAGTTTGTTTGTTTGTTTGTTTGAACGCGCTAATCTCAAGAACCACCGGCCGGATCATAAAAATTCTTTTTGTATTCGATGGCTCAGTTATTCCGGAAGGCTATAGGCTATATATAACATAACGCTTCGACCCTTTGGGGCCGGGCAAAAGGCTAAAAAGGCTAAAAGATAATGTCGGCTAATCTCAGGAACTAGCAGTCGGATTTTAAAAATTGTTAATAATAATAATAATAATCATCTTTATTGCACCAAAGAAATTTACAATAATAAAATCTTAACAAAAATAACAGATAGTACAATTGGCGGCCTTATCACTATTTAGTAATCTCTTACAGGCAACCTTTGGATGGATAAGAACTATACGGATTCAGAAAGAGGGTAGTTTGGCAATCTTTATTGATGAATATTAATAATACAAATATATACGTAGATAATGAACTTTAATTACGATAAACTTACATAAATAACTATATATATACATAAATAACTATATATATATATATTCATAAATATATAATTATAAAATACATAGATATTAATATTAATGATACATAAATTAGTGCTAAATAAGCTAAAGGAATTAGCAAAAATGATAATTACAAGATAAATAGGGTTAAAGGGACATGTAATGTTCTTTGAGTAGTTTCTTGAATGATGTTAGTGATTGAGCTTGTTTAATTGACATCGGCAATGCATTCCACAAGCGTGCAGCTTGAACAGTAAAAGATTTATCGTAAAAACGACTGGAATGCATTGGTATTGCCAGTCTCAAATTCACCGATGATTCACTTGAGTAAATTGCGGAATTGAGAAACGTGATCATATTTGCGCAATCCAAATATGAATCTAATGCATACATTTTGAAGTCGCTCAAGCTTATCAAGTTGCTCCTCCGTGACATCTAGATAGCTGACATCGCCATAGTCAAGGATAGGAAGAAGAAGAGAATTTGCAAGCGCAATCTTAGTGGCAGTCGGCAGAAAGTTTCGTAATCTTCGTAAAGTTCCAGCCGCAGAAAACAATTTTCTACTTACTTCCCTAATTTGAGGGCCCCAAGATAAAGTTTTATCAATATAAACTCCTAAATCCTTCACGCAATCACTTATGGGTAAAGGAGTACCATTAAAGTTAACTTGGGGTAAACAAGTCCAGTCAATACGCGCAATCAATCTGGGGCTACCAACAACAATAATTTGAGTTTTCGTAGGGTTGATTTGGAGACCAAATCTGAGGCTCCACGCAGCAATGCGATCTAAATCTGAATTTATTATACGAATTGCTTCAGACAACTCCTGGACAGGAGCTTGAGTGTAAATTTGGAGATGATCTGCATAAAGGTGGTAGGATGACTGAAGTTGATAAGAGATAGAATTTATAAAAATTGAGAAAAGCAAGGGAGATAGAACACCACCCTGTGGAACGCCGACAGTAGATGTACACCAAGAAGACAAAGAGTCTTCAATCCGTATACGTTGTCGGCGCCCAAACAGGTAACTGTGAAACCAATCAATCACTGGTGGAGATATGTTAATGGAGCGCAATATGCCAAGCAGAATATGGAAATCAATAGTATTGAAGGCATTACTAAAATCAAGTAAGCAAAGGACAGTCACGTTGCCATTTTCCATACCGAGCCTGATGTCGTCGGTAATGTTGATCAGTGCCGTAACCGTGCTGTGACCTGGTCGGAAACCGGATTGGAGTGGATTGAACAGAAGGTTTTTATTGAGGAATGTGCTAAGTTGAGCATGGACAAGGCGCTCGAGCACTTTAGAAAGGAATGGTAGAATGGAGATTGGGCGGTATTCAGAAAAGGAAGACGGATTAGGTTTTTTAGGTAAAGGAATTATTTGGGCGTCTTTCCATACGCTGGGAAAAACGCCGCTAGATAAGGAATAATTAAAAATATGACAGAGGATGGGAAGGATTTGTTCTAATATGGGAAGGATCACTTTGCGACTGATACAATCATTACCGACTGCGTTAGAGGCAATGGATAATACGCTCCTTTTAACATCACACTCAGATAGCTGATTAAAAATGAAAGATGGATAATTGGGGGTTGGAAGCAATGAAAGATCATGCAAAGTGTTAGCTTTGGTTGTCTGATCAAATTTAGACGAAGTAGTGAAATGACGATTTAGTGAATTAATATCTATTTTATCAGAAACAAGATCATGTGATGATTTTCCAACTCCCAAAGTTTTTAGAAATTTCCAGACCTTAGCTGGATCTTCGTTCTCAACAGAGCTATGGATGTATTGGCGTTGTGCTTTCCTACACACCTTTCTACAGTGATTTCTGATAGCAATGTAGTTGTCCCAGTTGCGAGAAGTAGGTCGACATTTATATTTTGTTTTGGCTATAGCTTTCTTGGACAACAGATCTTTAATTTCCGTGGTTAGCCAGGGTGATGGTAACTGTCTAACTCTAATCGCACGGACTGCTGCATGGACATCGTATAGACGAATAATAGAATTAGTGAAAAGCTCAACTTTCTCGTCAATGGTCTCTGCGTTCTGTAAAGGACTCCAGTCGATCCTACTAGCATCTGTACGAAGATTTTCTAGATTCATGCCACCAAAATTACGTTGCAGAAGAATTTTTGTTTTTGTCTTAGGAAGACGAAATTTATAGGAGAGAAAGATAAGGTCATGGTATGAAAAAGCATCAGCTGGAAGCTGGCCATGCTTGACGACAAGAGAAGGTGAGGAGACAAACATGAGATCAAGAAGAGAAGGAGTAGAATTTGGAAAATTATGTGTAGCATTTAAAGGGAGGATGGACAGATTACAAGATTCGACAATACTACACAAGGAAGATGAGCGTGAATCCTTTTTCAACAAACAAGTGTTGAAATCACCCATGACTATGATACCATAGTCATGGGTGATTTCACAGTCATACGACTGTAAGCAGGAGATAGAATTTCTAAGATACGTTCGAAAGAAGAGAAGTAATTTATACGACAGTTAGGGGAATAAAAAACACCAAGCAGAACTTTGGTATTAGCCAGATCTAGTTCCACAAAGAGATGCTCGCCGGCATTAAGCGGTGGAGGTTGTGCTGACATACTAACAACATTAAAAGGAATGTGTGAACGGAGATAAATGGCAACACCACCACCACCACTGTCGGTACGATCATTTCTAATGAGTCGGAAGTTAGGAAGAGAGTAAGACACAGACGATAGGCAAGGTTTTAACCAAGATTCGGAAACAAGAATAGCGTGAATATTCTTACAGTCAAAAGTGGTCAGCATATCCTGGAAATGGGCCGGAATACTCTGAGCATTTATATGAACGACATTAAAGTTCCCGGGTACATCGGCAAACTCGCATTGCAAAGTTTCGGCAAGAGAAGGAATGCTTTCAAAACTGTGGTCATGACTACTCACAGAAAAGAAACTATCGTTATCACTACTCTGTAACTCATCTAACATATTATTTAAATAAATATACTAAAGATATAAATAATATAATAAAAATAAAGTACCTACTATCTAAGTTTGTTAATGTGTATTATCCACCTGCCAGTTGAGTGCTCACATATTACAAAATAAAAAAAGATAAACGTACAAATTGCACTGGTTTAAGACAAAAAGACACATAAATAAAGTTTAAAATTAAAAGGTCTGAATAATCAGAATATAGGTACTTACAACATCCGGGTATTGTCTTTGGTAGGTAGGTACGGAGTAAAGTACATAGAAACATAAAAAAAAAGAAAGATAAAAAGTACGGGAAATGGTATATATAAATTAAGAGTGACTAAATATTTATTAGTTGCATAAATAATATATATTTTATAAATAATAATATATTATTGAAATAATATTTTAATACGGGTACTGATTAACTTTATAATTCACAGCTCTGTTACTAAACGTTTCCGATTAAGAAAACGAAACGCAGTTTGACATTGTCAATCAACTGTCAAATGTCAATAAACAAATAAATAAATAGTGAATAGTTATAATAAAAGAAGGTGGAATAATATATAGGTAAATGAAAAGTTGATTAGTTAGGAATTTGGAAACAAAAGTAACGAAGTAGAAGGTATTATTAAGAATTAGAGCTATTAAAAAGATAGGGTAAAAGTGTAAGATATATACATAAAACGTAAACAAACCACGGATGCTGCAACTACCGATGTATGCTACCTATTTCTTCGTGGCCGCTGCTCTTTTGTTTTTCGTAGCCACTGGTTTCTCAGCAACCGGTGTCCTTTGAGAGCCCGTCTTGATCCGGTTGAGTTCGCCGAGTAAAGAAATACGGTGCTGTGACCCGTCGGCGTCCAACACAAAAATATGACCTTCTCGTGTCCAACTCTTGGTGACTCCGAATGCTGTCATGAATATGTCGTGCCGTGCCTTAGTGAGAAATTCAGACATAGTTTTGCCGCTACCTTTCAGTTTGGTCTTGGAGAACCAAACCTTGTCACGGATCGCAGTCTGCTGGAACTTTACTAATTTTAGTAAAGTTCAAACAAGCCGAGACCCATTTGGTCTCGGCTTGTTTGAACCCATCCGGTGACTCCGCTTGATGTCATCCTTAATGATCTCAGTTAGATGGAGATCTCCTATGACATCCATGACTGTCTGAACTGGATCTTCATTTTTATGTTCAGCGACACCATGAATTAGGAGCATTTTACGGCGGCTGCGCATCTCCATTCTGTCCACTTCGCGCGCCAGCAGTTCCATCTGTCGCTGAAAAGCTCCAATGGTCTCCATCACGAATGTCCGGAAGGTTAAAAAATCAGCTGCCAGACTTGATAAACTGGGTGCACTAGTGTGTTTGGCTGTTTTTTGTAGTTCAGCCTCAAAGTTGGCCATACGCTCCTCAATGCCAGCCATAGTGGTGGAAAATGTAGATTTTATTGCCTCGACGCTGTCCATGACAATTATGTGATAGTGCAAAATTGTACGACTAGATTATGAAGCAGGAATTAACACTTAACTGGTAGGTACTTATGTTATCATAAATATAACAACATTTATTATTAAAAAATCTTAAAATTACTATTTTTAAATAATTAAAATACAGTGATCAAAAAATTTTGGTGTTATTGCTCTGACTACCCACATATCACCCATTTATTTATTGTTTTTGCCTATGATAGCTCAATTATTCCGAAAGGCTATAGGCTATATAACATAACGCTTCGACCCTTTGGGGCCGGGCAAAAGGCTAAAAAGGCTAAAAGATAATGTCGGCTAATCTCAGGAACTAGCAGTCAGATTTTAAAAATTGTTATTGCCTAAGGCTAGGCTATATTAAATTACGCCACAACAATTAGGGGCCAGACAAAAATAATAAAATGGTCAAACGAGAAGGGGGAGGGGTTGGGTCAAAGGCAATAAAAGGCTAAACGAATAGGATACAATCTATATGGGTATCGTTTTCGAGATTTTCGGGACGCTGATTAATAATATGAAATTTATTTAGTGATCCAAGATGGCGGTCGGGAAATCAAAGATGGCGGATGAGAAAATTTTTAAAATCAATATGGGTATCGCCTTCGATATTTTAAGGGGTGGGGAATCGAAACACAACATCTTTTTCGTTGTCAAAGATGGCGGATGGGAAATCAAAGATGGCGGATGGGAAAATTTAAAAAAAACTATTGGTATCGTCTGCGATGTTAAAAGGGATGGGGAATCCATATACAACATCTGTTTCGTGATTCAAGATGTTGGATGGGAAATCAAAGATGGCGGATGGGAAAAAATTTAAAAATCAATATGAGTATCGTCTCTGATGATTTAAGGGATTGAGAATCCAAATACAACATCTTATTCGTGATCCAAGATGGCGGATAGGAAATCAAAGATGGCGGGCGGGATTTTTTTTAAAGTCGATATGGGTATCGTCTGCGATATTTTAAGGAATGGGGAATTCAAAAACACCACCTATTTTGTGATCAAAGATGGCGGATGGGATTTTTTTTTTAAACCTATATGGATATCGTCTCCGATGTTTAAAGGGATGGGGAATCCAAATACAACACCTATTTCGTGATTCAAGATGGCAGATGGGAAATCAAAGATGGCGGATGGGAAAAATTTTAGAAATCAATATGGGCATCGTCTCTGATGATTTAAGGGATGGTGAATCCAAATACAACATCTATTTCGTGATCAAAGATGACGGATAGGAAATCAAAGATGGCGGACGGGATTTTTTTTTTAAAGTCTATATGGGTATCGTCTCCGATATTTTAAGGAATGGGGAATTCAATATTATATAAAAATCTTTGTTTGTTTGTTCATCATTTATATACTCTGAAATGATAAGAGATTAAGCGCCAATTCAATGGTAACTTTGGAGAAGGGGCTTCGAAAAAAGGGAATTAAATAAAAAATCTTAAAAAGGCGAAACGGAGTTCGCTGGGTCAGCTAGTACTTACTATGAATTCGTTACTCTATGTACCTATATACTATGTATTCAGGAATTAACTGTACAGACCTTTATAAAATAATTTAAATGAAATTTACGAGTATAATAATTATTATTTCGTTCGGGTAACAGGATGGCCCGAATATAATACTTGTTATATCTACAGAAGAAAGCAACAGGTAAGTAATAATTAAGAACTATCATTTCAAGACAATAGATTTACAAATAAAATATAATTTGGAAAATGCCGCCATCTCGCTTGAAGATGTGCACGTGTTTGTATCAGCGTTTCACCTGATGGTATATAGATACCCCTGCTTAATTCATTATCATCAGTCTTTTAAACTGTTCCACTGCAGGGCCTCTTCTCACTTTGAGAAGGGCAAGGCTGTACCACCAAACTGGCCAAGTGCGGGTTGGTAAATGAAATTATATTAATATGATATTTAGAGTATTTTCTTTTAATTACGTACGAACCGTTGTTTTCACCCTTTCATTTTCCTTCAACGTTTAGCAAACGACAACTTCGAAAAGTTTTTGGTGCGCACCACAGATTCGAACATGAGATCCTCTGCGTAGCAGTCTATCGGTCTCTCTCCTAGATAACAATGCCTTTTTGCTGCTCAATTACGGTGCAAAAATGTCTGGACATTACATATTAATATGATTGCTTTGATCTCTATTAAATGTCGTATAAAATTGGAACAAATCATGACGCTAATTAGATATTAGATTGCTTTACTTTATCTATTAGTCGTAAAACGGTCGTGGCCGGCGCGAATCGTAAGTACCTAATATAACGCGACGTAATGAATGTTGTACGATGTTTATATCGGAGAATTAGTGCGATTTCATTTCATTTCATTTATTCAATAACAATATACAATTGTGTTTGAATGTGATATAAAATTAACATAAATTCATCAAAATCCGATCACGACATGCCGGCGTATTTATGAGGGACATAAATCTAAGAGAGCAGTAGAGTTCAGCTCAGCCTCCCAACCCTCTTGCCTCCCTCAGTGTCGCGGCGGGACTCTCGACACAACGAGGTGCTTATAGGCGCGCGGGAATTAAGCACGCTGCCGTCACGCTGCCAGCCCCGCGTGCCACACGCCGTGAAGCGTGCTTCTCACGGCATGCACTGTCCTAACATTTACACAGAGTACACTGAATTAATTTGATTGATAATTTCTAACCTCTGTTGCAGAATAAAGGGCGTTATGTTTCATTGTATCTGTGTTTCAGGCTGCAAAATTATAACTTTCAAACGATTACGAGACGGTTGTTCTCATAAGGATCTACGTTGGTGGTTACACAAAATTTATACTTCTGTATGTTAATGAATGTTAATACTATCGCTATTCAATTTTACAATGTTGATAATGTATGCCTCTATGCGCGATTATAGACGGCTGAAGTAGTGTACATGTTTCTCGTGCCCTATAAATCAGTCGGTCCATAAGCTATGTGTAAATATTTACCCATCAGCGTTCATAGTGTTAGTCGACTAGTTATAGCCATCGGTTTGCGAGCTTTTATTACAACACTTATAATTCCCAAATTGCTTTTCGCATAAATACGGAATATCATGACGAGAATTGGCACAAATCGATCAGGTAATTAGCGTCGAGAGTGGTGGCTGTCCAAACATGTCCTAGTTATTCTATCTAATAAATAACTTTGACCAAGTTTGAGGCGTTTCTTTACTTTGTTAATTCCCTCTCGGTTCAAAGGGCAAGCGGCCGCTTAAAAGCAGTTTTTAGAGTTTTCATAATCTTTTACGCTTATAATAGTGAATATGACTTTGTAATCTAAAGTTTAATTGTTTAGCTTCAAAGTGGTCGTATTATCAGTACGAAGACCAGCACTATAACAGTGTCAGTTACAAATGATTGAAATACAACATTTACATTTCTGGAATGTAATAGTTAGGTATAGTAAAGCCGACACAGTAAGGATTATCAGTATTATATAATATATATTTGATCTTTTTATATGTTGTACATGATTTTGCTATCAGCAAGTCAGTCAATTAAAGGCAACAAAACCATCAGTTAATAAAGAGCACACGTCATTATAATAGGAATATTATAACATGTAAGTTTCACTTGGTTATGAAATATTTCATAATGTCAAAACCCCGGCGTAACTGCTTCGCCCGCGTCAAGGGGCGCCAATCTAGAGCGAATCTCTCAAGTTCAGCACTTGAACTGTTTATGAACACCGACTGTCGGCTTTCACCAGTTAAGTTGTCATACTTTAAAATGTGGAGTTTTGCTCTTATTATATTATATCCATATGGCTCTACTATTCGCGGACAACTTGTATTCGGGACAACAATGTAAGCTGAACACGAAATAAAGCAACTTTTGTTTGGTGCACAAATTCTATTGTCGTTGCACGAGCGGCCGAGTTAATTGTTAGCTGACACGTGCAGTTTGCTTATTTTTGTTTGTTTATATGTTCAACAAATAGACCGTACCTATTGTAAGGAATAAAGTTATTATTGGCACATTTCATGTTCGATACATGCTCGACAGACACGCGTACGTTACACAGTATACGAGTTTACGTGTGTGCGCTCCATGGATTAATAAGTGCACCGTAAATCATCGCTGTGAGCTTTCAGATGTTTCACTTCTGATACGTATTAACTATTAATACGGATTTATTAATAACAACTCGCTGTAGTTATTATTTTATTTGTGACGTATTGCTACATTTTTTACTATTACGAATATACCTACGAATTATTTATTAATTGAGTTCTGCTATACGCCCATCTTCTAGGTATGGGGGATAGAAGATGGGCTGATAATATTCAGTAGAACGATTTCAGCTATTATAGCTCACTTCACATAAAATCAGTATATTTCTCCCGGTAGGTATGTATTAATTTATCAAAATTTATAGCAATGGTACTATTTTCTTGTCCCGCGCGTATTGTAGATCCCACCGCACAGAAACAAAGACGCTATTATCCATAGGAATTAAAACAGAGTCTGATTAAATATTATATCCATCACTTTAATTTGTTAAGCCTCTTACAAAGATAAGACGGAACTGGATATTTCAAAAGAAAAATAAGCTCAGCTTATCGCGGTGACAAAGCAAGTTTGCTTGCTTCAATCACCGCTTTATAAACTGGCCCGTACGACATTCCAGTGGTCAGTAACCCTAACTACTAATCTGGAGGTCGTAAGTTTGATTCCCACCGAGGACAAAGCTTTGTGAGGCAAGCGCAAGTATTTGTTTTATGTCTGGGTGTAATGTATCTAATATATTGAAATGTATTCAAAAATAATTTATCATGTATGAGATGACCAGTGAGTTGTCCTAGAAAGGATATTATTTAATTACCGCTCGACAAGACGTAGCACCTGACAATACACCACATCAGGAACTGCTTTAGGTGACACCAGACCAGCAAGCTCTCTGCTCACCGAGAATTCCAATCAGGTGATACCCAAGAGCAGGACAAGTTCGCCTGACAGCTTCAATTGAATTGCTGGTTGACACTACTGTTGATGTTCCGATGTCATAGGTGCCACTAGCTTAGTAACATTAATAAAATGTAAAAGGCAAGATTTCCATCCGAGGCTCTAGAAGATCGGGGAACGTGTCGGCAATAAGCTATTCTATTGAATAATTCTATTGAATAATTCTATTGAATATTAACGAGGTATACTGGCACAGGCATACTGGTGCTAATAAATACTGGGCCGGGTTCAAAAACCCACGCTGTATGTGCGTCAATTTGACACCAAAATCTGTATCGAATAAAATATGAAATTACGCAGAATTTTCGCAGTTGTCAAATCTTTACTTCTGGAATTAGGTAGCTTTTTATTGCTGACAACACTGTTAGGCTAGTAGTCCACTTGAAGGTAAGTGGTAACCCTGGCTCATAGAAATAACTGTATGCGAAAACACAACGTAGCCGCTGCCACGTGGATGACAAAATTTTAGGCGGAGGGAAGACGGAAAAGGAGATGGTGCATGGCCTTTTGACAAATTTTCACTTCCCAAAAAATGTTTGGCATAATTTCATTTGCCAAATTATTAATTAGCACAAAATCTATTCACAAAAAATTGTAACGCAAACCTAATGTTTGGGAAATAAACGTTTAAACTACAACTTGTTTACCAACTAATCCTTTTGACATTTTTTATTTAGTTAAAAATTTCAGTTGGAATAACAGTTTTTACGCAAAATCAATAATTATCCTAATCTAAATACCTATTTTAGTTCCGGGTAACATACTAAAAACAATTTCTTTTTTCTATTGATGCAAGTCGTTTCTGCCACTCGCCGGCCGCTACCGCGGCACCGCTCGCTTCGCTCGCTCGTCTCGTGCGTAGGAGGTCACAGTTCTAACCTAACCTAACCCGACCATGTTTTTAATAATTAACCTAATCTAACTAATTCCATAAATAAACTAATATCACCAAACGCTTATTGTCTGAAGATTGTTTGCTGTAATAAATCATTTGATTAAAGACCAAATGCCATAATGACATTATACTTAGTAATATTTTGCTAAGTAATAATTTGACCAAATGAAAATATGCATACTAAAATCATTCGAAATGTTGTAATGGTATAAAAAAGGATTTCTAAAATTTGTTTGGGTAATGAAATTTTGGCAAAATCTTTTCGGCAAAACGGCCGGATCCCACAAAAGCTATTATTACTTTACGTCGATATTCTGGGACTGACGCAGACTTAGTAGGTTATTAAATTTCATCAGGCTAGCCGCCTGTAGCAGTTTTTCAGTGTTACTTTGGTTCCTAAGCTCTACTGGAGAGCTTTTATTAAATGCAGCTCATTTAAAGCGGAAGAGCTTTTTAATACGAACTAATTAGTTCTCCAACTGAAGGCATGTTTTCTCCACTCATTTTAATTTCATCCTCTTTGCAACAAATGTTAGGAATGAAGGTAGGGTGTCTATGCCGAGTTTCAGATGCTTATACTTTAATAGCGTATTGAAACATATTATGAAACTTGTATAAGATAAAGCAAATAATAACAATAATAGCTATTGCCTATGCTATTGTTTACAGACACATGTATTGTGTGTCTGTTTGTTATATTCAAAACGTCATATTATTTACAAAGACATTGTGTGTGAATATGTAGAATTGTGTAGAGGTCGTTTCAGTAGTATTAAGTATGTATAATAAGTACAATCACGTCATATGAGGGGCGCGGGCGTCTCGCAGAACAAAGCTGCTTAAACTGCCGCCATTGTAGTTAACTATCGAAGCTAATAGCCTCATCAACATTAAGTATTTAGTGAGAACCTACACATACATACATGTAAAACGTGTCGTCTAGTGGTTGGATTTGAGAGCCGTTTAAATATAAACTGAGCTAATTTGTTATGTCCTATATAATAAATTATTTATTTTTGATGCGAAAACTGAAATATATAACTACTGCAATTTGAAACCTGTAAGCCGTACTGGACATGTTTGGCAGTATGAGGAGTGAGTGTCCAATATACGTGGCCTGGCGACGAAACGAGAGCGTTGGCACCAGAGCGACTTAGTGCAATGGAGCTGAACGCGAGATGTATGGCCGATAAGATGCTCGACAAATAGCCGTTTGATGTGTACCAGTAACTATCAGTCTAGTACCGTCACCGATTTACAGAGCAGAACGAGTGCCAGGAATATGGACCACGACAAACTCTACTCTATATATGCTCTACTTACAACTAATACAATATTTTAAACTTCCAAAATGTCAATTGCACCGCTTGCCTGGTAGTAATCAGTTATCGTAGCATGTAGATAATAGGCACCCTCAGTAATGCCTAAGGAGCCATTGGTGCGGTAAAGAGGATGGTAGAGTAGTATTTAAAAGACTTCGCACTAACACTCAGAGGTGGAGAGTCAGTGGAGATCTTTTATCTTTTTAAAAAAGATGAGTAGAATATGTATCACCAAAGGAAACACATTCATCACATATTATTTATCACAAAAGCATGATGTGAAAGCAGAAGGAGCATACAATGTACATGCTAGGTGCAGAATAAACTAATAGGTCTAATAAAGATGATTTTTAACGACTCTGGTCTCTATTGCATTAAGAAAAGTGACAACTGTCAAGTGTGCTCACGACTCTCGCCACCAAAGAGTACCTACTACATATATATCCGGTTTGCAGGATTCAGAGCTTTAGGTAAAGCTGGCCTACGTCTAAATAAAACATTTACAGTGCTCACGTCATAGAACGCGTAGGTACCTGTTTCCTTAAGGTACAAACCTATTTCAAGGAACCTAGGACCGTCGCCAGGAACTGAGGCATTAAACTTTAAGACCGTGAACTGCTGTAATGGATTTTCTATTTGTCGGCATAGTGCCCGCTTTTGTCATTAAAATAACATACCTACTGTGAAAGTACTGAGTTTTGCTCTAGGGACTATACAAGAGAACATGATATGTTTCAGGATATCCACGTAGGTATGTAATATGAAGAAACGGCCATATTCAATGTCCTAAGAACGAAATAAAATACGAATATACAACAAAGGTCCTAAATAGGCCCAAAGGGTTTGAAGTCTGCCAGGAACACACTCTGCGTAGACACAGTATAATACGATATTGGTAAGACACCAACTCAACATTATTTAGGTCGCATTTGGAAATAATATTTTCGATAGAATCAGATCGCTATACTAACGACCAGCATTTATTAATATTAAGATTGCTGACGACTAACCAGGTCAAATTGGTAATTTAATAAAAAAGCTAAGCTGATATATATTGCAGTTGAAAGCTTAATTGATGTTATTAATGTATAACTTGTCCTCATTAATAAGGACATATAATATTACATTAATTATTCCGACGTAATTACAAATTGTAATTAAAATAATAGAATTGAAATTAAACTACAGTTTACGGATTTTATCGCGTTGTATTGGTTTCACTAAGTTATTACATTTGAAACTAAAGATCTAGAAACTATATATGGACAAACCAAGAGAAGCATAGGCATTCGACTCAAAGAACATATAGCTGACATAAAACATAAACGCTCAACAAAGTCTGCTGTGTGTGAACATGTGGAACAAGGACCCAACCACTACCTGCGATTTGATGAACCACAGATACTCGCAAAAGAACATCGTTTTCTTCCAAGGATGATACGAGAGGCTATTGAAATTAAAAAACACCCTAATTTCAATAGGGAAGATGGTTGGAATGTTCCTCCAGCTTGGGACCCTGTCATAAGGCTAATGAAACCCAAGAAGGACAAAGTCACCAGAAGACCTAAGGACACTGTGAGCTCATTCTGCGTAAATAGTAACACCAGTAGTTGAAAAATGTTCGGGTACTTTGAGATAACTTATACATTCAAGAAAAAGACAAATATCACCTCAGTCTGCCGTGAACATGAATTCTGTAAAGAATTCGAAACGTCGGCTAGTAATAAATTAAAAAAATATATAGTTTCTAGATCTTTAGTTTCAAATGTAATAACTTAGTGAAACCAATACAACGCGATAAAATCCGTAAACTGTAGTTTAATTTCAATGTGTAACATTCGCGTAAACCCAAGAAGATACTATAAAATAATAGAAGGTTCGGCGAACATCTGTTGTGAGACTTTTAACATTTTTATTTCATTATTATAAGTCTATAACAATTTCAATGCGAAGAGATATCATTGTTCAAATGTTATTACATTTTACTTGAACAATGACAGCTTGTGATAGGACATCGTTTTGTGGCACATAGTCTTGAATAAGTTATATTACCTAAATGTTATATTACCTAAATGTACCTATTTTATTATTGTTTGTTTTTCACGTGACAACGTCTTATAAATTGGTTTGCCGGGTGACACTTCAAGAAACTGCGTTACGCTCCGCTCACGTTATGCGCTCACAATGAGAGCGAGTGAGAGGCACGCGTCCCGCCTAAGAGCGAGAGAGACAGACATAAAAAGTGAAAGGCACGCGTCTTTCATCCTTCTTCCTACTATACGAATGAATATTCACATTAAAATTATTTTACCACTCAAAGTCGTTGTCACGTAAAACTTTCGCCCGTATACCGACTTTACAGGCAACCAATTTTCGTTATCTGTATTTAATCATCTGCGTATTATAATACTCTGTCCCAACCCAAGGCGACAAAATACACATTATAAGCTCATAGGATCTAAAATATCGTATATATTACAATCGTCGCATCTGTATTAGTTATCAATTTGTCGGCGAGTTATACAACATGTACTCTGTTAATCGATGTTGGCTCACGTGTTGATGACAGGCGAGATTTATGGCTCGAGACGGTTCACTGCACCAGTTCTATGACTCTTGCCTCCTCTCTCCGTACTGCATTGACTGCCGGCAAGTCGGTCACACATTACCACAAGTCTGAGAGTGATTAGTAGATGGTTTGGTACTTACAGAGTGTGGAGCGACGCCAGCGGAGGTAGTGATGTGTCAGTCAGCTCACTTATGACGTTGCCCGCTAAGTTCCTGCGAACAGATAGATATGTCAATTACTTGCGCATGGATACTGTATGGCTCATGATTGTGTCTTACACATTTTTCAATATTTTTCGACATGCGAGTATTTTTAAATAAGTAAATTATGAATTGACTGCACGTTTGGCGTAGCGTAATGTAAACGCCTAAACACTGTGCCGAGTGTTGTGGGTTCGATCCCCACATTAGACAACACTTTGTGATACATTGTTGTTTTGAGTCGGGATATTCAAGTGCTCATTGTGTCCGTTGATTTTACGTTTGTAATGTCCCCTGCGACACAGGATTTAATCCTAAAGCGGTTTAAACACATCAGGCAGAACTTTTCTAAATAATAGTAATCTCATCATCAGCCTTTAACAGTCCTCTGCTGGACTAGGCCTTTCCTTTGAAAGGATGAATTGGCCTACTATACCACGCTGGCCAAACGGGTTGGCGTAGGGTTTGTATCAAATTTTCCTTCTCTTACAGTGCTGTTCTATGCATAATATGCTCCCTCTGTCGGCTCTTATGATACCCATGGGATGATATGGGGTGGTGACAATCCGTATTCTTAGTCCGTCACCACACGGACGGTATAGGAATAAGGAACGATAATTGTATAATTGTAATGTAAAGCTGAATCGAAAGTTAAACTTCATTCCAATTAACGTTAGAAATAAACAACTCAGATTACCTGATAACTTTATTGTAATTAAACTCTACGGTATAAACTTTGGTTTAATATTTAAACCTTTATGGTTATTACTCCGCCTCGCAATAAAAACATTATCTTACACGAAAACATTTTTCAGATAGGTTTGATATTCCCAAAGTTAGCTGTAACATTGTGACAAACAAACCAAGTCCTTAGCTTTATAAAACTTTATGAAACTTCTATAACTTCGTACCATTCCTTCTACGAGTTACGAGGCTGTATTGTAATTTAATACAGTTGCTATGGGTAATAAATAGCAATTGTGGTGATGAATAATGAAAAGATTCAAATGCTGTGAACAAAAGCTAGTCGTAGAACTCGGTATTATATTAACGAAACTCGAATTGATCCGAAATTGTTGCAAATTACATTATACGCGTGCGTTCCGACATTTGCCGTCACTTTGCGGACTGCCAGATGTACCTATGTCCTACCCATGTCGAGGAAATGTATGTAATTTTCCCCACCTTCTAAAAAAATTCATTTATATAGTTTAACTGTTGACACATCTGCGGTGAAGCTGTCCCATTATGTTTGTTGTGCTCATGTTCCATCATATTTGTTTTGCTCATTTTATTTATCAAAACATGACGATCAATGTCACGAGATTGGCAAGTTCCGTCTCATTCGGCGTATAATAGAGTTAATAAAGTATCTGAGCGATGTAATTAACGATAGCCGAAGTAGCGTCACCTCGCTAAGAGCTCACAGCGAGGCGAGATGTAATCTGTCCGTCTGTGCCGCCCGCGCCGCCGTCAGCACCAATGTTGGAGATAATTGACACACTGACGAGCCGCCGCCGCCGTGCGCCTATTGTTACTGCATTGTACCCACTTCTCCAGCCACCAGGGGTAGACGATCGTACGCCCACCTACATACCTCTGTGTCTAGATGCATTCAATCAGTTATGAATATTAAGTTGTTCGTGATGGCTACTTTTAAATAAGCTATTTGTATACGATACTGATATTGTAAGCAATAAAACGAATTGTCGTGTGTTAAGGTCATTCAGCCATGGATATCACTGGCAATCAGAAAACCAAAAGCGGATGCTCGTGATGCTTATCTTGTCTATAGAGTGTAGGTATCTCCTTTTTGCGTTTTTGTTGTAATCATATTCTAGCGGATCCAAAAAAAAATTACGTTATTCAGGAAATCTCAGTTCACTGAACTGTTTTGTTTGCAGTTACCAAACAGCACTAAAAATATGAGAAATAAAATGTTTCAAGTGCGTGTGTCTGAATTTGGATATCTGAACTTAAACTTAGAATCTGTTATGTCTGTCTGTATCTGTTCTCGTCTATTTTCCATGGTGGTATTTTCACTGGTCGTGCCATCTTCGCAGCCAATTTCAAATGTTGTTTCAGTTCTCGATACTCTCACCGTTAGATAGTGTTAAACCCATGTTAAGGTAGTAGTGTTCAGGGACGCACGGCGTGACGTCAGCGAGTGGCACAACACGTAATTCACGTAAAGTGTGCGAGTAGTTGGCACGTTCGTACTTGAAGGACGTGACCTCGCTGGCACGAGAGGGGCGCACTCTCTGACCAAGGAAGGGTACAACAGCTTGTCCTGGCTAGTTCAACCGTTGTTTGTTAAAGGATGAGTTATATACCATAACATATGTGAATGTCAAACTTTTGAAATACTTAACGTCCTTTGATTATATACTTATTTTTTATTATAACTTGTAAGTTTATAACCAAACTTAACGTCTTGATTTGGCATCGTTATAAAAACGAAACGCTAATTGTTTTCCTCACTGAATGAACAACAGCTGTATACAATTATTTAAAGTTTCTTAAATGTCACAGTTAATGCACTTGAGAGATATGTAATAATATCTAGGCTTTGGGCTGAAATTACTGATATCCAAGTATTTGTACATAATATGTAAGAGGATAGTGGCAACTAAATGACAATGACATGACGTTTGACAGTTAAACTGTCAAACGTGAAAATAAGGTGTACCTATATAAGTCGACAGGCTCGGCTAGCTCGTCCTATTCTCCTTCGACGACGGCTCAGGTACGATATGGTTCTGACTATTTAATTGCCACTGTGTTCCAATATTCTGTGTTGCTTGTTCTTTTGTTTCAGCATCTAGGAAACAATGTAAGATAGTGTAATCATTATCTTATTAATATTGTGTTGTGGGTAGTTTGATCGTTTGTGAGATATTATAGATTGTAATATAGGACAGATTAATATACTGTGGATCAAGTCGTATCAATGAGATTCATTAGGTATATACCTGTGGTAAACATTTAGTAAATTGTATTGATGCTAAATAATGCTTATTATGTTCTGTTGTAAGACAGACCTTTCTAGTAATATAGAACTACCCACAACATTGATATTTGATATAAATTGGCTGTGCCACTGTTTGTTAATTATTGTTATATATATAGTTATTGAAAAGAATGATCAAGAGTTTTATTGCCCGTTCTTTCTCTTGGTTCTATGTCTTTGCTTTGCGAACTGGGCTGTAAATGTAAATTTAGAATCACGACGTAATCTAAAGATATATTCTTGTGCCAAACTGAATAAATGAAAGTATGATTTGATAGCTGTTGTCTCTTTTATTTATCAAAACTGTCTCTACACTATAGGAAGCTTCCATGATTCTGACATCAGAAGTGTGATAAATTTGCGCCCACAATACTAATACATCCAATTGCAAGTTCCAGAGTCTCCTCATCGTGATGCCATGATGCTGCCTAAGCCCGTCACTGCACCGTTCAGCTGACGACGGAGAACGATTGCCCTACGATCCAGTAGCAACGTTGCCGAGAGCAAGCCGGTGGATGAGTACCGACTACATATCTTAACGATCTGCAACAGTATGCTGAAGCCAACAGCAACAACCAACTGCAAACGCTGGTAATGTACTTCCACCAAGAATATAGACATGAATGGTCGAAAAATATGGCTGTTGTACCAGGTTATTTTAACATGTTCATCAAAAATGTATCTGAGTATAAAACTATGTAGGTAATAGCGAAAAAGTTACAGAAAATGTATAATAGATTTTTAAAGTAGCCGATATTGTTCTAATCTGTTGGAATTTAAATAGGCAACATTTGTAGTGATTGACAGAGACTCGGTATGAGCATTGGCTGTGTTGTGCTTTGTTGATAACTCTTTCTAGTGTAATTACTGATTAGCCTAATCGTCCTGCATATTTGAATTCCAAGAATTAAGTGCTCTGAAGAATCTTTTCATTACAAGTCGAATATGAAATGATGGTAGGTAGAATACATTTCAGAGATTTCTTCATTAATTTTGTTGGCTGTGTATTCATTACATACAGACCAATATTGCGGTGTAGGAATGTGCCTTAGCTCTGTTCCATAAGCTGTTGTTAAATTTTCGCCACAATTACCAAATTAATCAGTTCATGCTATATAGTTTTATTAAATCGGATCCAAACTATAACGAAAGAAAAAAAATAAGAATATTTTAATGTTAAGCTCTTGAATGTGTTGCCCTGGAGATAAGAATACGAAACTGTATATTTATCTTCAACATATCTTTGAAATATACTTACTCGTATTTTTAACTGGTTAATAATTGTTTATGGCACAATAATTTGTGTATAGAATTACAATTAATAATGCACTTTCTATAATTGTGTAGTGAGTAATTGTCATGTACCCAGATAATTTCCACCAGTTTACTTGCAATAGACATACTTATGATTTTGTCACTTTGATTTCTATTGGAAGAACAAAACCAAATAGCTTCCATTTGTCTCAGAGGCACCACATTTGAATGACGTGTTGTAAAGATAACCTATGAGTTTTGTATAACTATTACTACAAGCCAACTTTTGTGTGTAGGTACAGAAATATTCTATATTATATCAAGCGGGTCTGTATCTAGCTAAATCATATCGATAAAATGATATTTTCGTTTAGTAACTATTTCCTTTTATTTTTTAAACTTACCTCATCCTCCTGAGGCCTGAGGGGTCATATATGCTAGGTACGTCTAAATATATAGCTCAAGGTATTTTTATTAAAAAGTAGCTATTGAAGAATGTTTTATATTACATAGGATTAAATTGACTTGTTAAAGAAAGTGACATCATTTTGCTTATGTCTGGCACTATTAGATGGCCGTGTATCCAATATTTTCAAGTAGTGTTATTTTGGTTGATAATTTCCAGTTATTTATAACGATAATAGCAGATAAAATAGTTAAAATGAAATGTGTAATAAATGCAGACATCTGTCTAATTAAATGGATCTGAAATAAGCTATTCAACTAAATTGATTCAATTTGAAAATAGTTCCAAATTACATCACTGATTTTTTTCGAAAACATTCTCATAGTTTATTTATCCATTCTCGGCAATAATACAAATAAATTCAATAAATTAATAAAATATGAGACGGTATTTATTTTTATCTGCTTTTATTAATTGAAATTATGTATTTTTATTATGAAGTGCCATGTGTTATACTGTAAACCTATTTAGACCATAATTATAGTAATAATCAATCTTAGGATTAGCTCTCGGTAATGAACTATCTTATCAATTTTGTATCTCTGGTATAAACACTGCGATAGATAAGCTATTTAGAGATATTTTTTATGCAAAGATATATGTGTACATGTACTTTGTGTGGTTCAATTGTAGGAGACCATGGCAATAATTATTAAAATGGTATTTAATCATTCTAGGTGCTTGAAGGGTTTTGTTTATTTATTTTAAACAATACCTACTTACATGTAAGCGTACTATTTTTATACCAAACCTCTTACGAATCGTCAAATCTTAATTATAATGAAACTGAATGAACCAGATACCTAACGTAAAATACGTAAAAAAAACGAATTAAAAACGATGTCAGTGTTCTGATTGTGTAAACGGAATGAAAATAGCCACAATCACATGATACAATTGATAAATTAAACTGAAATTGATGAAATTAAATAAGATATTCTGCTTAATATAATAAGTATTTGTATAAGTTCATTGATGTTTTTAAGTGTTGCGACCTAAATTAATAAATCTAGGTATGTATATTTGACTTATAGATATTGAAATATTAACCGACTGGTCCGAATTCTAACTCGTGTCTGGTTTGACTTTCTACACGACTATTTATTATACCGTTTCTTACCAAGAGTACTTTTACTGGCATTGGCGTCTAGTTTAACTTTAGGCAGTTCACTGACTATTGGTAACATAAATAAACTATTAACTAAATTGGTTCATTCTTGATTACTAGTTATTTATTTATACTTTTGTACTGTTTGTACCTGCAATACATTCAGGTCAATTCAGTTTATAGCATTCCATACTGTACATTTACGGGTGGTAGACTTACAATTAGGAAACAATTATTATGGAACACTTTTAGGAGAGAGGAGCAGTTTAGTAATATACTATAATAGTCTATATATTATACCTAGGTACATTTGATATATTATAGTTGAAAGATGTTTTATAGTAACATGCTTTAATAGGGTCTGCTGCATTTATTATTCTAAATTGATAACATTTTAGTGTATTATTAATATAGATATCAATTTTGATTATGATAAGTTACATTTATAGATTTTCCTACAGTTAATTTTTGTGGAATATAATAAAGAACTTTGTACTTTTAGATAGCTACGATTTAAAGATTAATAACGTTTAGATATTCATTGATGACATAGTATCTTTTACAGATAACATTTTTTTTTTGTTTTCTTACTAAAGTATTTAAGTTAAATTTTAAAATACATATACAAAGAAAATAAAAGGGCGGTCTTACTATAGGTTAGAGGTTCTGATAACCATACACAGCATTAGATATAAACTTCTTCTAAACAAGGATCGATAATGTAGGTAGCAGTGATGATATAAAGGTATCTGTAAATATCTATAATAATGTGATAACATCGATTTATTCATTGATGATTAAATAGTTGACGATGATTGAATTATTATTGATGATTAACTTACCGATGGTTAAGTTGATGTTAATGCTGGCAATGATGACCATGTTGATAATGATTTTGATAATGATTTTGATAATGATTTTGATAATGATTTTGATAATGATTTTGATAATGATTTTGATAATGATTTTGATAATGATTTTGATAATGATTTTAATAATGATTTTGATAATGATTTTGATAATGATTTTGATAATGATTTTGATAATGATTTTGATAATGATTTTGATAATGATTTTGATAATCATTTAGATGTTGATGATATTGATCATATTGCCTACGAACTGCTGAAGTCTTTCGCCTTGTTCTAGCCTGTGACTCATGTGCAGCAGGTGTGGGGCTAGATAAGCAAGGAGATTGACCGTTGTTACTTGTCTATTTAATGTGAAAGGAAAGGCAATGGCAATGAGTGTATTAGAATGAAAGTATTGTCCTAGTATTACACTACTGTTATCATACAAGTTGGTACCTGTATACTTGTAAATTAGTGAAATCGAATTTAATTATTTAACTCGGTTGTGAATTTAAATTTATTTTATTTCATTTTTTTATCAGCCATAAGCAGAATTACCTATTTTAATTTTTATTCTTAAAACCTTTACTTTTATGCTTCGTAGTGGCTCCTTTTGTACTATATTGTTTTTGTCAATTTGTGGATGGATAATGCAGTGGTGTGATATTGTAAAATTAAACTGTACTTCTATGTAACATGTGTATTGTGAATGTTAATGATCCCTTCATAGAATAGTAAATACAATTTGTAACAATGGTATCAAAGCAGCTGACACAGAACTTATTTCTAGACTCGCAAAATGAAACCGTAACTACTGTAAATATGAGTCCAGTTTATTTTTGTGTAATTGTTTCGTACAAATGGATTGTTGTTGTGATACTATTCTTATAATTGAAGTTACTTAGATGACGACGTAAGTCAGTATAGCCGTAGCGGACGTAACGATACTATAGTTTTTAGATGACTTTAATCTATATGGTAAGAATTCATTGTTACATAATACAGGGCGCCCGTCGGGCGATTGTTTAGTAAAGTGTTATTTAATTTATTGTACTTCGAGGACGAAGTAATTGTCAGTCTGGCCGTGAGAGATATGTAATAATATCTAGGCTTTGGGCTGAAATTACTGATATCCAAGTATTTATACATAATATGTAAGAGGATAGTGGCAACTAAATGACAATGACATGACGTTTGACAGTTAAACTGTCAAACGTGAAAATAAGGTGTACCTATATAAGTCGACAGGCTCGGCTAGCTCGTCCTATTCTCCTTCGACGACGGCTCAGGTACGATATGGTTCTGACTATTTAATTGCCACTGTGTTCCAATATTCTGTGTTGCTTGTTCTTTTGTTTCAGCATCTAGGAAACAATGTAAGATAGTGTAATCATTATCTTATTAATATTGTGTTGTGGGTAGTTTGATCGTTTGTGAGATATTATAGATTGTAATATAGGACAGATTAATATACTGTGGATCAAGTCGTATCAATGAGATTCATTAGGTATATACCTGTGGTAAACATTTAGTAAATTGTATTGATGCTAAATAATGCTTATTATGTTCTGTTGTAAGACAGACCTTTCTAGTAATATAGAACTACCCACAACATTGATATTTGATATAAATTGGCTGTGCCACTGTTTGTTAATTATTGTTATATATATAGTTATTGAAAAGAATGATCAAGAGTTTTATTGCCCGTTCTTTCTCTTGGTTCTATGTCTTTGCTTTGCGAACTGGGCTGTAAATGTAAATTTAGAATCACGACGTAATCTAAAGATATATTCTTGTGCCAAACTGAATAAATGAAAGTATGATTTGATATCTGTTGTCTCTTTTATTTATCAAAACTGTCTCTACACTATAGGAAGCTTCCCTGATTCTGACACACTCTATCAACTGACCGATGCATATCATTTTAAATTTGCAGCTTGTAATCGTTTCTCTTTATGGCGGCTTATACAATCAGTCTTGTAAGTACTTACGGTGCATGCGATGCGGTTACAGCATGGGCTGTTGTTACCATAAACGGACATGATTTAACGCCCCAATACAGCTTGCAAAAAGTGTGATAAAGGGAGACAACCTTTGCGATTGTGTGCAGATTTAGCCAGTGGTAAAAAACTACCTACATAAAATACAATATTTCATTACTCATCAATCATTTCAAAATATGTAACCTTAATTTTCGTATCTTGATTAATTGCAATTGATACCGTGTACTTTGATAATTAGGACCACGTAGGTATGTCATACGAGTATGTATGTTGTGATGACGCACAGAGCGGTGTACACGGCGCCGCCTACACTCAAACTTGCCCACTTTCTGATAATGTCGCGCCCAATGCCTATTAAACGAATTAATGACTCCTAACTATCACCAACACTCGTTTGACCCTCAGCCGGGGCACGCACCGCCCGGCACCCCTCGGAACCCCCTAGCACCCCTCTTGCCACGCTTCGAGTCGAATATTATTGTCAACTATTTACCGAAAAGTCGCTTGTATTTTATAAAACACGAAAAACTGGCGGTCATCCATCATGTAGATTAATATTTATAATAACATTTAATCGGTACGATACACATCTCCGAGAACACGTCGCCGTGTGACATATATCATGGTAAGTGGGGCAGGACGCATACGACTCACGACTGCGACGCGACACGGCACTACGGAAGCGTTGAGATTCACTTTAAAGTGCCGCATGTGCCGTCACTACATACTAGATCATCTGTTGGGTATTTATAGCGGACATTCATTACACTCGCTCTGACAGTTATAGGGTATCTTAGATAGATAGATAATTCTTTATTGTACACCACAAGTCACATTACAGAGTTAAAAGAGAACAAGAAGAAGTTTACAAATATAATGCACAATGGGCGGCCTTATCGCTAAAAACGATTTCTTCCAGGCAACCTTTGGATGGAAAGAAATAAATAAGGGAAACAGAATTATAAAATGGTGTAGTAATAAAGTTCCTTGCTAAGTAAAGGTAAACATACATATATTACGTAAATACAGAAACATATAATATACATACATGCATAGGTACATACATACATACATTCATACATACATACATACATACATACATATATATACATACATACATACATCCATACATACAAACATACATACATAAATACATACGCACATAACACCTTATAGATATTATAGTCACAATACCCTTTTGACACTGACTAGCTACTCGATAGGAAATGCTGTTTTAATGCCTTTTTAAATATGCCTATCGACTTTGCTTGCCTAATTTCAAGAGGCAACGCATTCCACAAGCGCACTGCCTGGACAGCAAAGGATTTACTATAATAATTTGTTGAATGCGTTGGCATTTGCAGCCTCAGATTCTCTGACGACCTTAGAAACCTTGCATGTGTGTCATGGAGGAACTTAAAACGTTCTTTGAGATACAAGGGAGTGTTAGGATCGAATAAAACATTATACAATAATGTAAGAATATGAGTATTCCTGCGAAAACGAATAGGGAGCCACTTGAGTTTGTTACGAAATTCTGATACATGATCATATTTGCGAAGACCAAATATGAATCTGATACAAAAGTTTTGGAGACGCTCAAGTTTGTCAAGTTGCTGTTCAGTGAGATCAAGATAGCTGACATCGGCATAATCGAGTACTGGAAGGAGTAAAGATTGAGCAAGCGCAATTTTAGTGGCTGTTGGAAGAAAATTCCGAAGCCTACGTAATGACCCCGCTGACGCAAACACCTTACGACTGGTCTCCTGAATTTGATGTCCCCAAGTTAAAGTGCTATCCAGATAAATGCCCAGATTCTTTACATGATCGGTACATTTTAGAATATTGCCGTCGAATTTAATCTCAGGCAACATTAACCAATTGACCTTCGAGATCATCCTGGGACTGCCGATGAGAACAATCTGCGTTTTTAAAGGATTAACCTTGAGGCCATACTTTTTGCTCCAATCACAAATTTGCTTTAAGTCAGTATTTATTGAAGCAAACGCATCTGCTACTGATTCTAGAGGTGCCTGGGCGTAAATTTGTAAATCATCTGCGTAAAGGTGGTAGGACGAAATTAACTTATGGGATATTGAATTTATAAAAATTGCGAAAAGTAACGGAGATAGAACGCCACCCTGCGGTACGCCGGCAGTTGTATTACACCATGAAGAGTACGTTTCCTCAACGCGTATACGTTGTCGGCGACCGAACAGATAACTATGAAACCAGTCAATCATCGTTGGAGATATGTTAATAGAGCGGAGTATGCCAAGCAGGATGTGGAAATCCACGGTATTGAAAGCGTTGCTAAAGTCGAGTAAGGAAAGTAGCGTGAGCTTTCCACTATCCATACCCAGTCGTATCTCATCAGTGATATGTACCAATGCCGTGGTAGTACTATGTCCAGGACGAAAGCCGGATTGGTAGGGATTTAGAAGAGCGTTTTTAGAAAGGAATGTGCATAGTTGTTTATGAATAAGACGCTCTAGGACTTTGGAAAGGAAGGGTAGTATGGATATAGGACGGTAATCAGAGAAGGAACAGGGTTTTGGCTTTTTAGGGAGAGGAATTATTTGCGCATCCTTCCATGCTGAAGGAAAGATTCCGCTTGTAATTGAGTAATTTAATATATGACAGAGGACAGAAAGGATTTCATCGAGGATAGGAAGGATCATGTTTC
Organism: Euclidia mi; assembly: GCA_944739405.2. NCBI lineage: Eukaryota > Metazoa > Arthropoda > Insecta > Lepidoptera > Erebidae > Euclidia > Euclidia mi. Next base: position 2,248,066 of record OX123195.2, on the reverse strand, counting down.
GACTGATACAATCACTACCAACAGCATTGGACGAGATTGAGATTATGCTCTTTTTAACATCACAACCGGTGAATTGCTCGAAAACAAAAGATGAATATTTGGGAGTTGGAATACTTGAAAGATCTAGTAAAGTATTAGTTTTTGTAGTCCCATCAAGATTGGACGAAGTAGTGAAATGAACATTGAGTGAATTAATATTGATGTCTTTGGATGTCACGTCAATTCGTGACTTTCACACTCCCAGACTTTTGAGAAATTTCCAGACTTTAGCTGGGTCTTCGTTTTGGACAGAATTATGGATATGTTGGCGTTGTGCTTTCCTACACACCTTATTGCAGAGATTTCTTACACTAACATATTTATCCAAATTAAACGCAGTTGGTCGTAGCTTATACCTTGTCTTGGCTGCAGCTTTTTTGGACATTATTTTTTTTATTTCATCAGTAAGCCAAGGTGCCGTTAGGTGTTTCAGCCGTATGGCACGGATTGGTGCGTGTTTGTCATAAAGCTGAATTATTTTAGTCGTAAAAATTTGGACTTTAGTGTCTACATCATCTGATGAAAACAAGGATGACCAATCAATGTTACGAGCATCTTCACAGAGCTGCGATCGATCCATTCCACTGAAATTGCGCTGCATTATAATCCTCGGTTTTGCCTTAGGGGGGCGTAATTTATATGAAATGTAGAGCAAGTCATGATAGGAGAATGCATCAGCTGAGCATTGACCATGCTTATGAACAAGATTAGGAGAAGAAACGAAAATGAGATCGAGTAGAGAAGGAACAGAGTTTGGAAAGTGATGAGTGGCATTAAGAGGCAGAATAGTTAGGTTGCTAGATTCAACAATACTCTTAAGCGAGGATGCACGTTGGTCCTGTCTTAAAGTGCAAGTATTAAAATCTCCCATTATGACTGTATGATTGTAGGAAGGTATTAAACTTTCTAGAATTTGTTCGAAAGATGAAAAGAAGTTGACGCGTAATGAAGGGGAGTAATAAACACCTAGAAGAACTTTAGAGTGATTCAATTCCACTTCTAAAAAGAGATGTTCGCCGGCGTTCGGAGGTGGAGGCTGTTCTGAGATGCTAACTATACTAAAAGGTATTTGATGACGTAGGTAAATTGCGACACCACCGCCACCCCCAATTGCACGGTCATTTCTAATTAGACGGAAACCAGGAAGAGAATAACAAATAGATGGTAGACATGGTTTAAGCCATGACTCCGAGACAAGAATAGCGTGTATGTTCATACAGTCAAAGGTGGTCAGCATATCAGAGAAATGAGCTGGAATACTTTGTGCATTTATATGGACTACATTAAGGTTTCCTGGCACGTCAGAAAACTGAGACTGAAGAGTTTCATTAAGTGTAGGCAAACTATTGAAGCTGTCATCAAGGCTAGAAGCGGTTAAAAAACTTTCATCACTAGTTGTACTATCACACATTAATGTAGGTATACGAATAAATATAATAAATTAATAGTAAATAAATAAATATAATATACAAAAATTTTATGAAAAGAAATATATATATTTATAAATATATATAAATATTTAAACTAAATAAACTAAGATCTTTCAATCAACCCGCCAGTTGCGTGTTAAAGAAATTAGACAGTTACACAATAAGAACGCTTAACTAAAACACAAGTAGTACCGGAAAAACAGGAATAAAAAGAAGCAACAATAATAATAAAGATACGACTGGGTGAAATAAATATACAGAGAACAAGAAAAAAGAAACACATAAAAATAAGGGAAAAAAACAGTTTGTTTTTGAACGATTAAAAGCCTTGTATCCAGAAGGGTAGAAAAAGTGATACTGATACATGTCAAAGTGATTGTGAAATAAAGATAAGGTATAATACGTAAATAATTATTATAAAATTAAAGAAGGTAGAATAACTATGATTGAAAGCAATTCACCCAGTCCGCTAAACAAAACAAAAACAAGATATTCAAGAACCTATTTCTTAGCCGGTGCCGCGGCGCGTCTTGATTTCGCAGCGGCAGTCTTCACAGTGGGCTTCTCCGGTTCCGCACTCTTTATCCTGTTGAGATCACTCAAGGACAGAATGCGGTGTCGTTGACCATCCGCACCAAGAACAAAGACGGAGCCCTCCCTCGTCCAGCACTTATCCACGCCAAACCGCTCCCGAGCTGCCATAAACGCTGTATGTCGCGCACGGGTCAGGAATTCCGACATTGTTATACCAGCACCTTTCAACTTGGTCTTGGCAAACCAAACAGTGTCCCGTAGTGACACACTATGAAGCTTGACAAGAATAGGCCTGGGCTTCTTGCTGCATTGTTGGCGACCCATCCTGTGGCATCGTTTGATGTCTGCTGCTGAGAAGGATTCCACCTTGAGGCGCTGCTTTATTAAATGTACAACCACTTGAGCTGTTTCCTCGTTCTTATGCTCCTCAACACCATGCAGAAAAAGTATTTTTCGACGGCCACGCATCTCCATGTTGTCAACCTGGCGTGCAACAGTCTGTAACTGCTCTGAGAAAGACTTCATAGTGATCAGTATGAAGTCCTTGAAAGCTTTGAAGTCTTCCTCCAGGCTGCCTGTGGTAGTCGACGTTTTTCTTTGAAGATCCAGTACAAATTTTGCCATTCGCTCTTCAAAGTATTGTTGGATGTTCAGTAACGACATGTCCATGAAGTTGTGTCAGTGCTGGTGTTTGACTTAAGTTGTGTTTTAGTGGAGATAACACTTTACTGGCAGGTATTTGATGTTAATTGTATATTTTATCCATAAAATATATTTAAAATATGTATTAACTATTTTATTTCAATATTTTTTGCTATGATGCAAAAAAACAGCTGTTTACTCTACTACCCACTTGACAGTAATTACACACTTAATTTAAGAAGTTTCAGCGAATCGGACAGGAAGCGGCCCAAATTAAAATTAACTTCGTAGTATCCATCGGAGTGGTGATTATTTTATTATCATGCGTTTCTTATACCTGCATCATTATTAAGATCGTAGCGATATCCCGGTTGCATTCAAGACCTTATTTTTCTTTGTTCAAAAGTATTTTCCTGGCCTTGGAATAAATCCTGTATCGCGGGGGATTTTACAAACATACAAACAAAGGACACAATGAACACCCAAACTTGAAACAAAAATGTATGGTTCACACAAAGTGTTGTCTCGTGCGAGCCCAGGCTCCGCTTTAGTGTCAATCTTAAACTTCTGACAGAATATAAGCTTTTTCACAGAACCTATGTCGTCTGACCTTCGGAATACACTGGCAATACAATATTCCATGGCAAAGACCAGTGTTGGTATATTTAGCGGACTGTACTGTACTGTAGTACCCATTACAATTTTCTAGGGTCACCATGACAGGCGGGACGGACAGCTTAATATGTTCTCCGCGACACGGGACAAACAACAATAAACTATTTCATTAACACAAAAAATTCACCTTGAACTCGAGACCCTCTGCATCACATACTATTGTTATCTCCACAAATCTATTGCATTTCTGATGTTTCTTATGTCTACTAATATAAGTAATAAATATAGACTATGTTACAAGTAGAAGTGTGGCACTCACAGCGTCTGTAGATGGTGTAGTGATGCGAGCGCGTGCGTCGGCACAGCTCGCAGCAGGTTGCGCGCGAGACGTAAGGTGCGGAGCGCACGGACTCCGCGCAGAGCACCTGCTTCTATCTCCGAGATGAAGTTGTCCTCCGCTGACCTGTATACACACACATATGTTAATATAATGGAATCATAACCAAGCTACCTTCGCATATCTTTCTATATTTTTAATGATGGCAAGAGGGTACCACACCGGTTAGATGCTAGCTAGCATTAGATACATGTAAATAACTTTAGAAAAAATGGTAGACAGTATAGGAAGAAGTAAGCGGTAGACAGTGGATACAGATTACGCTTTAGCCTCCAGTCTTCTTAATTGCCGAACAAAAAGCATCAATCGAAATAATTTCGATTCTGCTTTTATTTTTGCCGTTGTAATTTTGCGAGTGTCCACTAAACTCTATCTGAACGATACCGTCTTTCTCAGTGTCCTCTTGTACGTCCTGCGTTTAGCCTTTGAATGCAACTGACATGTTGATACAACTACTTCTGATGGTGTAAAATGCACTCGAATACTCCTAATTTGTCGCTTTTTGTCTTTCACGACATCCGATAATATCCGATTAAATACAACTAATGCTTAAAACCATGAAATTTTAAATTCATATAGGTACACATATTTTTCAACTCTCTCATTTCCCTTGCTATTTATTTAGATCAATGAGACATACATATGAGTCATCGTCGACGACTCTACGTTACCTTGTACGCATCAGAGGTCCGCAAAAAGCGACGTGCGCCAACAATTAAAAGGAAAACCAAACGCATGTCTGATTGAGATGGTAATTTATGCGAAGGATAGCGGCAGCAGTTGCCCGCGCCGCCGCCGTCACCGCCGAGGTCGACGCGACACAAGCGAACCTTGGACTGCACTACTAAGTGTTTATCCAGACACTAGGTGAGCCCGCGTTTACACCCGCATTATTTGGGGCTACAGCTCCGCTCCCGTGGCTCAAAGCGTGATGTTATTAGCCTATAGCCTTCCTCGATAAATGAGCTATCTAACACTGAAAGAATTGTTCAAATCGGACCAGTACCTACTTGCTGAAATTCGGCTTTATAATATTAGTATAGACTAGATCTTACTTGGACAGAGTCAATAGTGTGTTAAACGTTTAAACCAACCAAGTTCATGATTTGACGGATTAAAGTGTCACTACCCCATTACATACCCTGACTGTTTTAAGAGGCAACTATGCAAAATACGCGAAGCTAATAGTGTGGGAAGAGACGGAAAACTCGACATGGAACCCAATACCAACCCGACCGGCCACCTTGGCATATTATGCCGAGTTTCCTTTCCTGTGTCGCGGGGGACTTTACAAACATACAACCAACAGACACAATGAACACCCAGATTCGAAACAACATTTAATGGATCACACAAAGTCTTGTCTCGTGTGAGGATCGAACCCACGGCACTCGGCGCAGTGTCAAGCGGCGAGGCAGCCGCTTAAACCACTGCGCCAACTGTGCAGCCAAAGCCTTTGTCTCATAATGTTATTGTGCCACAAACTACTTACGGAAGGCTTTATGATGTCATTTAAGCATTTCCATCGTCAACATCCTTGGCTGCTTTATAATAGTCAGTAAACGAAGTCAACTTGTAGACGACTCAATCCCAAGCGACATTAAGAAAGTCAAATGGCAGTCTTTACTTTGACGACCGTTTTTATTATTATTTTATGAAGGTAATAAAAGCCTACGAAAAGTCTGTAAAAAGCGATGTAAGTGGTGAATTACCAGCTAAGGTCGTAGGGGCCGAGTGCGTCCTACCGCAACTGTTTATAGTGAACACTGCGGCCTTGACGAGTGCGGAGTGCGTTTAACAGTCCTCGATCACGACCCACGGCTCGGCTACTGCACTACACTCTGCTTATTAGGTACTGCAGTTAGTTGCCTCTTTGGTGCACTCGGTTTAATAGTGAATACGTCTCGATATGTGTCTGGTCTGTATACAATGTTGTTTTGATTTAGTATCTACACATTAACGAGACATTGGTAATAAGCTTTACGGCTGGCAATGAAAGCACCGACACCAATATGAACTTTGGACCATAAGATATGTGAAACTAAAACGATTCTATTGGAGCATATATTGTCCCGAAAGAAGAACAGTATTTAAGTTGTCGGCGAAGGCTATAACCTTACTCAGGCTAATTTGGGGAGGTTGAAGTACACAACTTGTAACTTCGTGTGTCGGTGGAGCTATAATAGTCTCCGGATCACCAATGATCGTAAACGCAGTACTTAGTGGCGGCCACCGCATTATTTATGTAAATGTTTATGATCTAGATCGTGGTGTGCGTGAGTGACGTAGGCAGGCTCTGCGTGTGTATGTGTGTGTAGGTACCTATAGTGTAAACGACACAAGGTCTCCGGAAGCGCAGGTCGGCTCCTGGCGACGCAACGCAACGACTCATTACTAACGAGAACACTAATGAGCTTAGAGACCTATCATCATTCATCATCTAGAATTAGCGCTAATTGTGGAATAATAATGCATAGAATGACGAAAAAATCATGTAGAGAACGCTGAATATTTATCTGCTACGGAGTCTTAGATCTAGGATGTTTTTTTAAATAACATAGTAAAACAAGTAATTTTTAAAATAACTTTCATCTATGAGTGTCTTTGTGTCTTTGCTAGTTTTATTACGTTTTGTTGCATATGTGTCAGTGTCTCGGTCGGTGAACGTCGGTCATGGTCACACTACTGTGTCTCCTTGGCATAACTGAAGCAACGCCAACAGACATGAGCAAGCCCCTGCGGTGCCATTATATACAAGTACTAGCTGACCCAGCGAACTCCGTATCGCCTTTTTAAGAGTTTTTATTTAATTCCCTTTTTTCCAAGACCCTTTTCCAAAGTTACCATTGACTTAGCGCTTAATCTCTTATCATTTCAGAGTCTATAAATGATGAACAAACAAACAGATTTTTATATAATATTGAATTCCCCATTCCTCAAAATATCGGAGACGATACCCAAATCGACTTTAAAAAAAAATCCCGTCCGCCATCTTTGATTTCCTATCCGCCATCTTTGCTCACGAAATAGATGTTGTATTTGGATTCTCCATCCCTTAAATCATCAAAGACGATACCCATATTGATTTTTTTTATTTTTCCCATCCGCCATTCATATTGATTTAAAAAAAAAATCCCATCTGCCATCTTGAATCACGAAATAGATGTTGTATATGGATTCCCCATCACTTTCAACATCGGAGACGACATCCATATTGATTTTTAAAAAAAAATTCCAATGCGCCATCTTGAATCACGAAATAGATGTTGTATTTGGATTCCCCATCCCTTTAAACATAGGAGACGACATGCATACTGATTTTTAAAAAAATTCCCATCCGGCATTTTTGATCACGAAATAGATGGTGTTTTTGAATTCCTCATTCCCTAAAATATCGGAGACGATACACATATCGATTTAAAAAAAATCCCGTCCGACATCTTTGATTTCCTATCCGCCTTCGTTGCTCACGAAATAGATGTTGAAATTGGATTCACCATCCCTTAAATCATCAAAGACGATACCCACATTGATTTTTTAAATTTTTCCCATCCGCCATTTTTGATTTCCCATCCGCCATCTTGATTCACGAAATAGATGTTGTATTTGGATTCCCCATCCCTTTAAACGTCGGAGACAACATCCATATTGATTTAAAAAAAAAATCCCATCCGCCATCTTTGATTACGAAATAGATGGTGTTTATCGAATTCCTCATTCCTTAAAATATCCGAGACGATACCCATAGCGATTTAAAAAAATCCCGTCCGCGTTCTTTAATTTCCTATCCGCCATCTTTGATCACGAAATAGATGTTGTATTTGGATTCTCCATCCCTTAAATCACCAGAGACGATACCCATATTGATTTTTTTAATTTTTCCCATCCGCCATCTTTGATTTCCATCCACCATCTTGAATCACTAAACAGATGTTGTATTTGGATTCCCCATCCCTTTTAACATCGCAGACGATACCAATATTGATTTTTTTAAAATTTTCCTATCCGCCATCTTTGATTTGCCATCCGCCATCTTTGATCACGAAATAGATGTTGCATTTCAATTCCCCACCCCTTAAAATATCGAAGGCGATACCAATATTGATTTTTAAAATTTTCTCATCCGCCATCTTTGATTTCCCTTCCGCCATCATGGATCGCTAAATAAATTTCATATTACTAATCAGCGTCCCGAAAATCTCGAAAACGATACCCATATAGATTGTATCCTATTCGTTTAACCTTTTTTTGCCTTTGACCCATCCCTCCCCCTTCTCGTTTGACCATTTTATTATTTTTGTCTGGCCCCCAAAAGTTGTGGCGTAATTGTATATAGCCTATAGCCTTTCGGAATAATTGGGCTATCATAGGCAATAACAATGTTTTAAATCCGACTGCCAGTTCCTGAGATTAGCCAACAAACAAATAAACAAACAAACAAACTCTTCCGCTTTATTATATTAGTATAGATTTGTCCTCAGTTTCCTTATCGCTGTAGGGGCGCGATACCCCGAATAATATCGCTCATCTAATGATTTCCGTAACCGAGCATTGACCTTCTTATCTTACTAGTCCACTTGTACCGTAATTTTATTTACAGCTTGAAAGGGCTACAATCATAAACAAATCAACTGTTTAATACGCTCATAACTTTGAACCTTCAAAAGTGCGTGCCGATAGGGGTGACCTTTGAACCGGAAAGGCGTAAAATGTTATTGCATGAAAAATATTTTTACAAGTAGACTGACTATGTGTCTTGTGCAAGTTCCGGCCCTTTGATATAGTACGAGCATATTTTCACGTTACCCACGGTCTGGAGAGGTCACATAAAAATATGTCAAGATAAAGGAAACATAAAACATAGTGTAAAGCACAGTTAGTCAGTGAGAAAGTAAACATTACGGATTAATTTTACCACTTTGACTTTATGATTATGAGAGCGTGGGCGCTGGGAGCGGAGCGGCAATTAGATATAAATTATATTATTATGTGCAATGAATACCTGGTGATTCACGCGAAAACCACTTGAACAATTCTACAAATGACATTCTACCACAAAGTCTTTGTTTTATGTGGTGAAGATAACAATAAAGTAGGTTTTAGAGTGTGAAATGACAGGACTAATCTTCTCAAACGACTAATACTTATATAGTTTAAATTAGCCCTAAATAGTACGATTATTACCTTAGATCTACAGTATTTCTGACAGCAATATGTCCGACCAAACCGAATGAATGGAGAGATACATAGGTCAATGACCTTTCGTGCATTAAGACTAGGGACAAAGAGGATTCCTGATAACGCAGATAACTGTGGATAGCACAAATTATTCGTCTCGTTCGGGTCGTTCTTATGCAGTAGATGAATTGAAAGTAACAAGAAAGATGAGATCACTTTAAGCCGCTGTGTTAATAATTAATACGAAATATATCGTTTTGGTTGCGACTTGTGGAAGGTGCAGGCCAGTGGCATATAGAGCCGAGTCTGAGCAGAACACTAACTTTTTAATTAGTGAATGTTTTTACAAAATATGACGTCACAATATACTCGTTTGTATAACTATACTGAATGAGTGCAGAGCAATGCCATCGTAAATAGTACATATGACGCTGGTAGCAATGAGTGTAACGATACATCGCGGGGTCGCCGTGGCTCTATTACCCTTCATCACATACTGACACAGCATTGTATTTAAGGCTGTCTGCCCTCTGAGTTTTACTCACGTGCTACAATGGACCGCGTTACTTCAAAGTGCATTGGATTTAATATCTTGAGCTCAGCGTGAAGCCAATAGTTTATTCAGTGGAATTATTAACACGACTCATCGACATACCGCACAAACATTATGCTCATTATAAAACTACTACTTATCCAAACCAAATATAAGGATTAAAATGTTACTGGGTGCCTTTAGTTGCCGTTTTATTTCCTCAAAGGATATAGAATAGTCGGTTGGAATAATTAGCGGTTTGTCAAATCCATGAAACCTAAATGGTCCTAAAAACCTCAGACGTAGTGCAGGTTTGAAGGTTAAAAACCTCGTCTGAATGGGTGTAACACCAGACATTTCCAGTTTTAATAGCTATTAGCTGCAAAGTTCGCAGCCCTCTCTCTGTTGTATTTTTGGACCACATTGTTCTGAATATCTCCTCTTCATTGTAATGTGAGTTTGGATGGCGCAATAAACAACCAGTATAGGCATTGTGAGAGGAAAGTTTTGTTTGACAACTTATGATTTAGTGCCCACAATAATGTTTATGGGAATATTCAGTAGCACACAGTACACCTGCAAAGAGATTGAACTGTCTCTACAATATTTTAGTGTTTTCTCACAAGAGCGTTATTTTCTATACTAAAAGAGATTCAAAGTAAATGTTATCTTATACTTTTTCTCGTGCATTAAATGGGGCGCTATTTTAGGTACCTACCGTCTGTGATGTTGTATCTGTACTACACGTGATTAATAATCCCTTAAAAGGAAAACTTAATTATAAAATAATATTTCTTCAGAAGATTAATGTCCAAGCAATTACAAAACACGTTAATTCTGAAAGGTCACGCACTAAGTGAAATGGAGTAGTTATAATAGTCTCATATCAGAGCTCAGTATAGTCTGAGTACTCTATACATCTGCAGTACATAGGTTTGACGCTCAAACTCATTCGCTGGTGTGTGGCCTGGTATTTAACGTTATTAATTGAAGTAAGAGAGAGCAGTATTTGGTATTTAATAACAGCAATAATTTGTGCGGCTGTGCGTACATGCCGATATTGCTTTATTATATTAAAGCTACATGAGCCGCATATTAGAGACGTAATTATAAAAGTGATCTATCATCGGTCGCGCTGACGTGTTGGTTCGTCGAGAAGCGAATGTGTAATACATGTAGTGGATGTAGTACGAGGACCGGATCTGTTCGTAGCGAGCTCCGACACTTACACGTCGGATCAGTGAAAGTGCTCTGTAAGCGCCTCTGTACTTGCGCGCGGTATAAACAGCGTATTTAACCGTTTAATTTTATGGCTAAGCAATTACGTCGGCTCGCGCCAACCCATGTGTCCGACACGGTGCATTATATCAGTGAGTGCGTGTGTTGTGCACGTGTGTGCGTGTGATCGTGTGTGTGTGTGTGTGTAGGTCAGAGGCGGGCGACATTGGCGGCGCACGCGGCGACGTGCGCGTACTCTCCTGCCGCGCGCGAGGCGCCGAGGCTATGCCCGCCGGATAAACGACATAGTCAGTACTAGCTAATGTGCACTAGAGTAAATGAAGGATGAATTAAAGCAAGTCGTCGGTGGTGCCCTCGGCGTTGTCGTGACACGTTTGCCAAACTCGTCCGCGCGCCGCCGCCGCCGTGTGAAAGCTCCGCGAGGACGGTTCGCACGCGACGCGTCATTTCTATGCCCAAGACTTAATAATTTGCGAGTACAGAGTGTCGACATATGCAGTGTGTACACACGTCAGAGCCCGCGTGCGCGACACACGTGACACGTTTACTATGAGCTGTAACTGCTGCTACGTAAAAGCAAGCTTGAGCTGCCACGCTGCGTCGCACCCTGAACAAATCTCGACCAGCTTGGTTTACAATAAAAACAGACTACCATGTCTCGTAAAAGAATGCTCACGTACGTTGGCACATGGCTTGGAGACAGCATGATGATCTCGACAAACCAGTTGTTGTTGGCAAAGAAGATGAAAAAAGACCAAGAGGACTATCACCAAGCCAATGATCTGATACCGCTTAAGTGTAAACTGGACACCCTGTTCTTCATGCTCTAAGACACGCAAAGGAAAAGGTGGCGTGGAAGCAGTTCGTTGGTCAGTCCACCAAGGCTTACCAGATAGACAATTAATAAGAGATGAAATAATATTTTCACTGTGTTATTAGACATTTTCTTTCTTCATTACTGAATAGGTATACCGTGTCATGGGGTCTCATTCCTTAGAACGTTTTCCGTCATTCTTAACTCTCTCATCAGATGGCTTTACTAGTATCGATTGTTATTGATGAGTTTCATGCATAAATGATAAATAAGAAAATAAAGTTCTAAAATATGATATTTATTAATTAAAAAATCCCTTTATTACGATTAAATAAAAAATGAAACATTTAATTGAATATGAATATTTTTGAAAAATATGATGTGCACTTCGTTGCTCTGGTGGCCAAAATACGTACTAGCTTGTAGTAAAACGTTGCAATGAGCTATCTTTCACTCAGCATTCATAGAAGGCGCTTTTACATATGTATATATTTATTTTTATTTAATTTGGTATTACGAGGGTCAAACTGAAAGTTCTTAGAACTGGCCACTTATAAACAATATAATAAAATAAATATTCTAAAATTTGAAAATAGAACTCTTTGCCAATATTACTGAGTATATATTTCATTCATTTGTCATTTGTTTTACGATTTGGCGGCAAATTGAAAATTGTCTGTGTCACGTCAACATGAATTTAACACGAGAAAATTTTCGTGCAATGATTTTTTATGACTTTCGATGTCATTTAAGTCAACAAGAAAGTTATGATAGACTACGATTGGCCTTTCACGATGAAGCCCCATCTCGTGCGACTGTTTACAACTGGTTTAATGAGTTTAAACGTGGTCGCACTAATCTCACTGATGATGTACGTGAGGGACGGCCTTCTACGGCGACGACTGAAAATAACATCTGTGTTGTGCGGCGTATGATAGAGACTGACAAAAGAGTGACCTATCAGCAGATTCGGACAAGCTTAGGCATCGGTATGAGTCAAGTGCACAAAATCCTCCACGAACATTTAGCGGTCAGGAAGCTTTGCGCCCGGTGGATACCTCATAATTTGACTAAGGCTCAAAAACTCCATCGTGTGGATTGGTGCCGTAAAATGATTGAAACTGTGTTCGACATACTAACAGGTGACGAAAGCTGGATTTACTGTTATGATCCTGAAACCAAAAGACAATCTGCTCAGTGGGTGTTTCCTTTCGAGGAGTTGCCAACTAAAGTGAAGAGAGATCGAAGTGCGGGAAAAAAAATGGTGGCCTCGTTCTTTGGAAGGATAGGTCATTTCGCAACAATTGTGTTAGAGGATCAAAAAACAGTTTCTGCAGAATGGTACACTACCAATTGTTTGCCACTTGTCTTGGAAAAAGTTCGAGAGAAACGACCTCGCAGTAGGATCCTCCTTCACCACGACAACGCCTCGTCGCACACCGCCAAGCGAACGATCGACTATTTGGCGACATCCAACGTTGAATTACTGGGTCACCCGCCGTATAGCCCCGACCTCGCGCCTTGTGATTTTTATTTATTTCCAAAAATTAAAGAAAAACTTAAAGGAAAGCGGTTTATGAATGCTGAAGAAGCGGTGGCTGCGTATCGCGATGCCATTGAAGAGACCCCTAAGGACGAGTGGGCAAAGTGCTTTTCCCAGTGGTTCCATCGCATGCAGCGGTGTATTGACGTCAATGGACAATATTTTGAAAATATATAATAAAACTAATAACTGGCTAATGTAATCAGTTTTTGATTTTCTAAGAACTTTCAGTTTGACCCTCGTAATCTGTAGATGGTAAAATAAATAAATATTTATTAAATAAACATCAAATATTTGAAAAAGTAAGATATATGTTAACCAATGAACGGCCATGAGCATTTATTTTAAAAAATACCTGTATTGGTACCTAGTCACAGATAAGACAATACCAGTACCTAACCTAGTCGCGCGATTGCGTTTTGTTTTTACATTTAAGTACGTAAAAGTAGTGTAATTTAATTTTTATACATAATAACAACTTACTGTGTTTGTAGTAGTATTATATAATAAATTTTCATAAATTATGTTAATCAATATGCGTCTTACATTTATAGGTACCTACCTATAGTCTGTTCAAGATACGAAAAAATAAAATGTAAACAAACCATAAAATGGTTCTTTTAATGTCGCCTTCGCAACAAAAGTAGATTTAAGTTAAATACTCCAAGCGAAAGATGCAGTTAGTTTTACAAAAATACGCCTGTCCCTTCAATTCATAAATGATACTGTATATTTTTACCTTTTATTTTTTTCGTAGGTATCTTGAACAGACAATAGCAACTAATAAACAGTTGATGTTGAGTATGTTGTAAATCAAGCTGATGAATAAAACAAAACGCATTTTTAAACTTTGATAGCCGACTTCTCTAGAAGTCTAGAACTCATTCGCTTGGTTCCCGATAGGTATAGTATTAAACTTATCTATGCCGATAGTCATGACTTCATGAGTCGCACAATTGCAAAATCGCGTACCAAGTACACCAAGTGCGTCTCTATAAAAATACCAGGGTCGAAAACCAGGTATCAATATACTTGCAAGTTTTTGGGCACTCGAGTATAGAAAACTTCGTGTGACGCCCTGGTAATGCAAGTTTGTATTGAAAAATAAACCTTATCTTAATATCTGTAAGGATGTTTATCGCAAAATTTGGTAATGGACTTTTCTAAATACTTTCATGGAAATTTATTCCTTACTACCATATATTTAAGGAACTTTGTCGCGCAAAACCTTGCAATTTTTATATTCCTGAGTACTCAAAATACTTTCAAGTATTTTAGTGTTTTGTGCGATAAAGTTCCGTAAATGTATGGCAGTAAGGAATATTATTTCATAAAAGTATCTGTAGGGTAAATACGCCATACGTCGGCCCCTCCCCAAACTTCGGCCGTCTGCACATTTTCGGCTTGCGTTCATTTAAAACGTATTGAAGTTACAAATTTGCCACTCGAATTACAATCTTAGTTCATAATCTATATGTACAACCGTTACTTTCCGATTACGTTACACACTCTTCGCACACTGAGCGTCAGTAGCGATTGCGCCGTCGAAGCGTCAATTTCATATTTAAAGTACCTTACTTGCTGTGAATACCCACACTTCGGGGATTGATATTAGAACGGTCAGACATTTCTTTTTTATTGTTTTAAGCATTATTATTAGTAATTAGTGATTTTTACTATATTTTGAAATAGATTTTTCAATGTTTAACGTATTGTTTTAAGGGAAAATAGGAGGCTGCCAATAGAATACCAATTTTGAATTAAAACCGGATTCTCGGCCGTGGCCGACTAAAAGTAAATGTAGTCTGTTTTATAATTTCCAATTGTACTAATTCCATTGCCTTAATAAGAGAATTTGCAACGCATATAGGCAAATAAATCTATTTTACGTTTAATCGCCAAATACCGGCCGGGGTGATATTAGTTGAATCTCGAGAAATAATGTACACAAAATAGAGGCTGGCTTTAGAAACATTAAAGATCGTAATGTCGACCAGCCTCGAAATCGAGCCCAACTATACAGGCTGATTACTTTTCTAATTTTCTCAAAATTAAATATTTATTATACGTTTCTTTATTTATAATATAAAGAGTTAAGTTTAAATGTAGGAGTTGATATTATTGAAAACATTTATATTAGCTTATTATGGTATGGAAATATAAGATATAAATTGCTCTTTGGAACTTGCTACCTTAACCCATGTTAATTACGTAGCTTAAAAATATAAATATATTCAAAAATGATACTCTGGGCCAAAAATGGTATGAATTATTTTTGAAAAGATATCCAGAACTAATTATAATTATTTTGATCTTTACTTTGTTATAAACTGTAATACTTACCTAACGTTATTTAAGTGCAAATAAAAAAATACTTTACCTACTATTAAACAAATACGATTAATAACGTATACTTAGTGAGACTCCTGCCAAAATAAATCATATTAATAATATTTATCCGTCTTAATTTAAAACATCCTATACCCGGCCGATATTTGGGAAAAACGCGACGGACCATGGCCCGTGAATGGCCGACTTTAGGGATTTTTCGTTCTCGACGCATATAAACTTTAGTACTTTTTCCGTGTAGTAGAAATGTCAACCTTATGCCCATAAACATGAAATAGATTTCCAAACTATCCAAAACCGCATCGGAAGCTATCCTTTCGTTGCAAATTGATGGTGCCAGACCGATTCCAAAACAGAAAAACCGTAAGGATGCCGACATTTAGCGTATTTACCCTACTACGTTACGGTCGGGAGTCGGTAATAATACGCGAAACGTGTTCGCGTACGTTCAAGTAAAAAATACTTTGAAAGTGTTGCAAATATTTTAGTGTTTTGCGCGACAAAGTTCCGTAAATGTATGGCGGTAAGGAATAATATCCCATGAAAGTAAAAGTACTCCGTTACGATCGTGGATCGGCAAAACGCGAGACGCGATCGCGTACGTTTAATTCAAGTAAGAAATACTTTGAAAGTGTTGCAAGTATTTAAAAAAAAAATAGTTACAATCAGCTTCAAAATTACGAATCCTACAAAATAAATGATTTTATAATAGTTAAATTTAGTTTTTTTTTCTAATTCTGTTTATCCACTTTAATGGAGGAATAAAAAACGACCTAATTTATCAATTTAAAAATATTAATTTGCCAACATCTGGATTTGAGTTAATTATCTAATTAACTAACTTGCACATTTGCATAACTTGCTTGTAAGGCCGAATTAATAAACCAATTGTAATGACTAGCTTTTGCACGCGACTTCGTTCCCGTGAAAGTTGAAGAGAAAAAATTCCAACGTCTTTGCAAGATTTTTTGTTAGTTGACGAGGTATCATGGTTTCATAAATAAAAAAATAAAATGAACTATTGTTTCATTTCTACATTTTAATAGTTACCTACCTATTCCCCTTTTGCAATCTCGACGTTCGCTTCGCCAGGGGTTCGCCATTTAGGTTACATTCATTTCGCCTGAATACCAATTTAATTAAGAATATAATAATACAAATAAAGAATAACAATTTTCATGAAGCAGAACTCAAAGGAAAGCACCACCTAGTATAGTAATGTACCTATTATATTATCTGTAGCATGCACCACAGACCCTGGGACCACCGACCATCAGACCAAGGCAACCTCACAAGGTCATAGGTTTTGTCAAGTCTATTCAAACTAGCTCAAACACTACTAGTTTCTCATGTGTAGTTTAGGAGTTTCAGTGACCACCTGCCGGCTTCATCATCAGACCAAGGCAACCTCACAAGGTCCATAGATTTTGTCAAATCTATTCAAACGAGCCCAAACACTAATAGTTTATCATGTGTAGTTTAGGAGTTTCTGTGACCAACGTGTGCCGGCCTCATCATCAGACCAAGGCAACCTCACACAAGGTCATAGGATTTGTCGGTTTTATCAAGTCTTGTCAAACGAGCCCAAACACGACTAGTTTATCATGTGTAGTTTAGGAGTTCCTGTGACCACCTGCCGGCTTCATCATCAGACCAAGGCAACCGCACAAGGTCATAGGTTTTGTCAAATCTATTCAAACGAGCCCAAACACTACTAGTTTATCATGTGTAGTTTAGGAGTTCCTGTGACCACCTTCCGGCTTCATCATTAGACCAAGGCAACCTCACAAGGTCATAGGTTTTGTCAAATCTATTCAAACGAGCCCGAACACTTCTAGTTTATCATGTGTAGTTTAGGAGTTCCTGTGACCACCTTCCGGCTTCATCATCAGACCAAGGCAACCACACAAGGTCATAGGTTTTGTCAAGTCTTGTCAAACGAGCCCAAACACGACTAGTTTATCATGTGTAGTTTAGGAGTTCCTGTGACCACCTTCCGGCTTCATCATCAGACCAAGGCAACCACACAAGGTCATAGGTTTTGTCAAGTCTTGTCAAACGAGCACAAACACGACTAGTTTATCATGTGTAGTTTAGGAGTTCCTGTGACCACCTTCCGGCTTCATCATCAGACCAAGGCAACCTCACAAGGTCATAGGTTTTGTCAAGTCTTGTCGAACGAGCCCAAACACGACTAGTTTATCATTTGTAGTTTAGGAGTTCCTGTGACCACCTTCCGGCTTCATCATCAGACCAAGGCAACCTCACAAGGTCATAGGTTTTGTCAAGTCTTGTCAAACGAGCCCAAACACGACTAGTTTATCATGTGTAGCTTAGGAGTTCCTGTGACCACCTTCCGGCTTCATCATCAGACCAAGGCAACCTCACAAGGTCATAGGTTTTGTCAAGTCTTGTCAAACGAGCCCAAACACGACTAGTTTATCATGTGTAGTTTAGGAGTTCCTGTGACCACCTTCCGGCTTCATCATCAGACCAAGGCAACCTCACAAGGTCATAGGTTTTGTCAAGTCTTATCAAACGAGCCCAAACACGACTAGTTTATCATGTGTAGTTTAGGAGTTCCTGTGACCACCTTCCGGCTTCATCATCAGACCAAGGCAACCTCACAAGGTCATAGGTTTTGTCAAATCTATTCAAACGAGCCCAAACACTACTAGTTTATCATGTGTAGTTTGGGAGTTCCTGTGACCACCTTTAGGCTTCATCATCAGACCAAGGCAACCACACAAGGTCATAGGTTTTGTCAAGTCTTGTCAAACGAGCCCAAACACGACTAGTTTATCATGTGTAGTTTAGGAGTTCCTGTGACCACCTTCCGGCTTCATCATCAGACCAAGGCAACCTCACAAGGTCATAGGTTTTGTCAAGTCTTGTCAAACGAGCCCAAACACGACTAGTTTATCATGTGTAGTTTAGGAGTTCCTGTGACCACCTTCCGGCTTCATCATCAGACCAAGGCAACCTCACAAGGTCATAGGTTTTGTCAAGTCTTATCAAACGAGCCCAAACACGACTAGTTTATCATGTGTAGTTTAGGAGTTCCTGTGACCACCTTCCGGCTTCATCATCAGACCAAGGCAACCTCACAAGGTCATAGGTTTTGTCAAATCTATTCAAACGAGCCCAAACACTACTAGTTTATCATGTGTAGTTTGGGAGTTCCTGTGACCACCTTTAGGCTTCATCATCAGACCAAGGCAACCTCACAAGGTCATAGGTTTTGTCAAGTCTTGTCAAACGAGCCCAAACACGACTAGTTTATCATGTGTAGTTTAGGAATTCCTGTGACCACCTTCCGGCTTCATCATCAGACCAAGGCAACCTCACAAGGTCATAGGTTTTGTCAAGTCTTGTCAAACGAGCCCAAACACGACTAGTTTATCATTTGTAGTTAAGGAGTTCCTGTGACCACCTTCCGGCTTCTTCATCAGACCAAGGCAACCTCACAAGGTCATAGGTTTTGTCAAGTCTTATCAAACGAGCCCAAACACGACTAGTTTATCATGTGTAGTTTAGGAGTTCCTGTGACCACCTTCCGGCTTCATTATTAGACCAAGGCAACCACACAAGGTCATAGGTTTTGTCAAGTCTTGTCGAGCGAGCCCAAACACGACCAGTTTATCATGTGTAGTTTAGGAGTTCCTGTGACCACCTTCCGGCTTCATCATCAGACCAAGGCAACCTCACAAGGTCATAGGTTTTGTCAAATCTATTCAAACGAGCCCAAACACTACTAGTTTATCATGTGTAGTTTAGGAGTTCCTGTGACCACCTTCCGGCTTCATTATTAGACCAAGGCAACCACACAAGGTCATAGGTTTTGTCAAGTCTTGTCAAACGAGCCCAAACACGACTAGTTTGTCATGTGAAGTTTAGGAGTTCCTGTGACCACCTTCCGGCTTCATCATCAGACCAAGGCTACCTCACAAGGTCATAGGTTTTGTCAAATCTATTCAAACGAGCCCAAACACTACTAGTTTATCATGTGTAGTTTAGGAGTTCCTGTGACCACCTTCCGGCTTCATCATCAGACCAAGGCAACCACACAAGGTCATAGGTTTTGTCAAGTCTTGTCAAACGAGCCCAAACACGACTAGTTTATCATGTGTAGTTAAGGAGTTCCTGTGACCACCTTCCGGCTTCATCATCAGACCAAGGCAACCACACAAGGTCATAGGTTTTGTCAAATCTATTCAAACGAGCCCAAACACTACTAGTTTATCATGTGTAGTTTGGGAGTTCCTGTGACCACCTTTAGGCTTCATCATCAGACCAAGGCAACCTCAGAAGGTCATAGGTTTTGTCAAGTCTTGTCAAACGAGCCCAAACACGACTAGTTTATCATATGTAGTTTAGGAGTTCCTGTGACCACCTTCCGGCTTCATCATCAGACCAAGGCAACCTCACAAGGTCATAGGTTTTGTCAAGTCTTGTCAAACGAGCCCAAACACGACTAGTTTATCATTTGTAGTTAAGGAGTTCCTGTGACCACCTTCCGGCTTCTTCATCAGACCAAGGCAACCTCACAAGGTCATAGGTTTTGTCAAGTCTTATCAAACGAGCCCAAACACGACTAGTTTATCATGTGTAGTTTAGGAGTTCCTGTGACCACCTTCCGGCTTCATTATTAGACCAAGGCAACCACACAAGGTCATAGGTTTTGTCAAGTCTTGTCGAGCGAGCCCAAACACGACTAGTTTATCATGTGTAGTTTAGGAGTTCCTGTGACCACCTTCCGGCTTCATCATCAGACCAAGGCAACCTCACAAGGTCATAGGTTTTGTGAAATCTATTCAAACGAGCCCAAACACTACTAGTTTATCATGTGTAGTTTAGGAGTTCCTGTGACCACCTTCCGGCTTCATCATTAGACCAAGGCAACCTCACAAGGTCATAGGTTTTGTCAAATCTATTCAAACGAGCCCGAACACTTCTAGTTTATCATGTGTAGTTTAGGAGTTCCTGTGACCACCTTCCGGCTTCATCATCAGACCAAGGCAACCACACAAGGTCATAGGTTTTGTCAAGTCTTGTCAAACGAGCCCAAACACGACTAGTTTATCATGTGTAGTTTAGGAGTTCCTGTGACCACCTTCCGGCTTCATCATCAGACCAAGGCAACCACACAAGGTCATAGGTTTTGTCAAGTCTTGTCAAACGAGCACAAACACGACTAGTTTATCATGTGTAGTTTAGGAGTTCCTGTGACCACCTTCCGGCTTCATCATCAGACCAAGGCAACCTCACAAGGTCATAGGTTTTGTCAAGTCTTGTCAAACGAGCCCAAACACGACTAGTTTATCATTTGTAGTTTAGGAGTTCCTGTGACCACCTTCCGGCTTCATCATCAGACCAAGGCAACCTCACAAGGTCATAGGTTTTGTCAAGTCTTGTCAAACGAGCCCAAACACGACTAGTTTATCATGTGTAGCTTAGGAGTTCCTGTGACCACCTTCCGGCTTCATCATCAGACCAAGGCAACCTCACAAGGTCATAGGTTTTGTCAAGTCTTGTCAAACGAGCCCAAACACGACTAGTTTATCATGTGTAGTTTAGGAGTTCCTGTGACCACCTTCCGGCTTCATCATCAGACCAAGGCAACCTCACAAGGTCATAGGTTTTGTCAAGTCTTATCAAACGAGCCCAAACACGACTAGTTTATCATGTGTAGTTTAGGAGTTCCTGTGACCACCTTCCGGCTTCATCATCAGACCAAGGCAACCTCACAAGGTCATAGGTTTTGTCAAATCTATTCAAACGAGCCCAAACACTACTAGTTTATCATGTGTAGTTTGGGAGTTCCTGTGACCACCTTTAGGCTTCATCATCAGACCAAGGCAACCACACAAGGTCATAGGTTTTGTCAAGTCTTGTCAAACGAGCCCAAACACGACTAGTTTATCATGTGTAGTTTAGGAGTTCCTGTGACCACCTTCCGGCTTCATCATCAGACCAAGGCAACCACACAAGGTCATAGGTTTTGTCAAGTCTTGTCAAACGAGCCCAAACACGACTAGTTTATCATGTGTAGTTTAGGAGTTCCTGTGACCACCTTCCGGCTTCATCATCAGACCAAGGCAACCTCACAAGGTCATAGGTTTTGTCAAGTCTTATCAAACGAGCCCAAACACGACTAGTTTATCATGTGTATTTTAGGAGTTCCTGTGACCACCTTCCGGCTTCATCATCAGACCAAGGCAACCTCACAAGGTCATAGGTTTTGTCAAATCTATTCAAACGAGCCCAAACACTACTAGTTTATCATGTGTAGTTTGGGAGTTCCTGTGACCACCTTTAGGCTTCATCATCAGACCAAGGCAACCTCACAAGGTCATAGGTTTTGTCAAGTCTTGTCAAACGAGCCCAAACACGACTAGTTTATCATGTGTAGTTTAGGAATTCCTGTGACCACCTTCCGGCTTCATCATCAGACCAAGGCAACCTCACAAGGTCATAGGTTTTGTCAAGTCTTGTCAAACGAGCCCAAACACGACTAGTTTATCATTTGTAGTTAAGGAGTTCCTGTGACCACCTTCCGGCTTCTTCATCAGACCAAGGCAACCTCACAAGGTCATAGGTTTTGTCAAGTCTTATCAAACGAGCCCAAACACGACTAGTTTATCATGTGTAGTTTAGGAGTTCCTGTGACCACCTTCCGGCTTCATTATTAGACCAAGGCAACCACACAAGGTCATAGGTTTTGTCAAGTCTTGTCGAGCGAGCCCAAACACGACCAGTTTATCATGTGTAGTTTAGGAGTTCCTGTGACCACCTTCCGGCTTCATCATCAGACCAAGGCAACCTCACAAGGTCATAGGTTTTGTCAAATCTATTCAAACGAGCCCAAACACTACTAGTTTATCATGTGTAGTTTAGGAGTTCCTGTGACCACCTTCCGGCTTCATCATCAGACCAAGGCAACCTCACAAGGTCATAGGTTTTGTCAAGTCTTGTCAAACGAGCCCAAACACGACTAGTTTATCATGTGTAGTTTAGGAGTTCCTGTGACCACCTTCCGGCTTCATTATTAGACCAAGGCAACCACACAAGGTCATAGGTTTTGTCAAGTCTTGTCAAACGAGCCCAAACACGACTAGTTTGTCATGTGAAGTTTAGGAGTTCCTGTGACCACCTTCCGGCTTCATCATCAGACCAAGGCTACCTCACAAGGTCATAGGTTTTGTCAAATCTATTCAAACGAGCCCAAACACTACTAGTTTATCATGTGTAGTTTAGGAGTTCCTGTGACCACCTTCCGGCTTCATCATCAGACCAAGGCAACCACACAAGGTCATAGGTTTTGTCAAGTCTTGTCAAACGAGCCCAAACACGACTAGTTTATCATGTGTAGTTAAGGAGTTCCTGTGACCACCTTCCGGCTTCATCATCAGACCAAGGCAACCTCACAAGGTCATAGGTTTTGTCAAGTCTTGTCAAACGAGCCCAAACACGACTAGTTTATCATGTGTAGTTTAGGAGTTCCTGTGACCACCTTCCGGCTTCATTATTAGACCAAGGCAACCACACAAGGTCATAGGTTTTGTCAAGTCTTGTCAAACGAGCCCAAACACGACTAGTTTGTCATGTGAAGTTTAGGAGTTCCTGTGACCACCTTCCGGCTTCATCATCAGACCAAGGCTACCTCACAAGGTCATAGGTTTTGTCAAATCTATTCAAACGAGCCCAAACACTACTAGTTTATCATGTGTAGTTTAGGAGTTCCTGTGACCACCTTCCGGCTTCATCATCAGACCAAGGCAACCACACAAGGTCATAGGTTTTGTCAAGTCTTGTCAAACGAGCCCAAACACGACTAGTTTATCATGTGTAGTTAAGGAGTTCCTGTGACCACCTTCCGGCTTCATCATCAGACCAAGGCAACCACACAAGGTCATAGGTTTTGTCAAATCTATTCAAACGAGCCCAAACACTACTAGTTTATCATGTGTAGTTTGGGAGTTCCTGTGACCACCTTTAGGCTTCATCATCAGACCAAGGCAACCTCAGAAGGTCATAGGTTTTGTCAAGTCTTGTCAAACGAGCCCAAACACGACTAGTTTATCATATGTAGTTTAGGAGTTCCTGTGACCACCTTCCGGCTTCATCATCAGACCAAGGCAACCTCACAAGGTCATAGGTTTTGTCAAGTCTTGTCAAACGAGCCCAAACACGACTAGTTTATCATTTGTAGTTAAGGAGTTCCTGTGACCACCTTCCGGCTTCTTCATCAGACCAAGGCAACCTCACAAGGTCATAGGTTTTGTCAAGTCTTATCAAACGAGCCCAAACACGACTAGTTTATCATGTGTAGTTTAGGAGTTCCTGTGACCACCTTCCGGCTTCATTATTAGACCAAGGCAACCACACAAGGTCATAGGTTTTGTCAAGTCTTGTCGAGCGAGCCCAAACACGACCAGTTTATCATGTGTAGTTTAGGAGTTCCTGTGACCACCTTCCGGCTTCATCATCAGACCAAGGCAACCTCACAAGGTCATAGGTTTTGTCAAATCTATTCAAACGAGCCCAAACACTACTAGTTTATCATGTGTAGTTTAGGAGTTCCTGTGACCACCTTCCGGCTTCATCATCAGACCAAGGCAACCTCACAAGGTCATAGGTTTTGTCAAGTCTTGTCAAACGAGCCCAAACACGACTAGTTTATCATGTGTAGTTTAGGAGTTCCTGTGACCACCTTCCGGCTTCATTATTAGACCAAGGCAACCACACAAGGTCATAGGTTTTGTCAAGTCTTGTCAAACGAGCCCAAACACGACTAGTTTGTCATGTGAAGTTTAGGAGTTCCTGTGACCACCTTCCGGCTTCATCATCAGACCAAGGCTACCTCACAAGGTCATAGGTTTTGTCAAATCTATTCAAACGAGCCCAAACACTACTAGTTTATCATGTGTAGTTTAGGAGTTCCTGTGACCACCTTCCGGCTTCATCATCAGACCAAGGCAACCACACAAGGTCATAGGTTTTGTCAAGTCTTGTCAAACGAGCCCAAACACGACTAGTTTATCATGTGTAGTTAAGGAGTTCCTGTGACCACCTTCCGGCTTCATCATCAGACCAAGGCAACCACACAAGGTCATAGGTTTTGTCAAGTCTTGTCAAACGAGCCCAAACACGACTAGTTTATCATGTGTAGTTTAGGAGTTCCTGTGACCACCTTCCGGCTTCATTATTAGACCAAGGCAACCACACAAGGTCATAGGTTTTGTCAAGTCTTGTCGAACGAGCCCAAACACGACTAGTTTATCATGTGTAGTTAAGGAGTTCCTGTGACCACCTTCCGGCTTCATCATCAGACCAAGGCAACCTCACAAGGTCATAGGTTTTGTCAAATCTATTCAAACGAGCCCAAACACGACCTGTTTATCATGTGTAGTTTAGGAGTTCCTGTGACCACCTTCCGGCTTCATTATTAGACCAAGACAACCACACAAGGTCATAGGTTTTGTCAAGTCTTGTCGAACGAGCCCAAATACGACTAGTTTATCATGTGTAGTTTAGGAGTTCCTGTGACCACCTTCCGGCTTCATCATCAGACCAAGGAAACCTCACAAGGTCATAGGTTTTGTCAAATCTATTCAAACGAGCCCAAACACTACTAGTTTATCATGTGTAGTTTAGGAGTTCCTGTGACCACCTTCCGGCTTCATCATCAGACCAAGGCAACCTCACAAGGTCATAGGTTTTGTCAAGTCTTGTCAAACGAGCCCAAACACGACTAGTTTATCATGTGTAGTTTAGGAGTTCCTGTGACCACCTTCCGGCTTCATCATCAGACCAAGGCAACCTCACAAGGTCATAGGTTTTGTCAAATCTATTCAAACGAGCCCAAACACTACTAGTTTATCATGTGTAGTTTGGGAGTTCCTGTGACCACCTTTAGGCTTCATCATCAGACCAAGGCAACCACACAAGGTCATAGGTTTTGTCAAGTCTTGTCAAACGAGCCCAAACACGACTAGTTTATCATGTGTAGTTTAGGAGTTCCTGTGACCACCTTCCGGCTTCATCATCAGACCAAGGCAACCTCACAAGGTCATAGGTTTTGTCAAGTCTTGTCAAACGAGCCCAAACACGACTAGTTTATCATTTGTAGTTTAGGAGTTCCTGTGACCACCTTCCGGCTTCATCATCAGATCAAGGCAACCTCACAAGGTCATAGGTTTTGTCAAGTCTTATCAAACGAGCCCAAACACGACTAGTTTATCATGTGTAGTTTAGGAGTTCCTGTGACCACCTTCCGGCTTCATTATTAGACCAAGGCAACCACACAAGGTCATAGGTTTTGTCAAGTCTTGTCGAACGTGCCCAAACACGACTAGTTTATCATGTGTAGTTTAGGAGTTCCTGTGACCACCTTCCGGCTTCATCATCAGACCAAGGCAACCTCACAAGGTCATAGGTTTTGTGAAATCTATTCAAACGAGCCCAAACACTACTAGTTTATCATGTGTAGTTTAGGAGTTCCTGTGACCACCTTCCGGCTTCATCATCAGACCAAGGCAACCTCACAAGGTCATAGGTTTTGTCAAGTCTTGTCAAACGAGCCCAAACACGATTAGTTTATCATGTGTAGTTTAGGAGTTCCTGTGACCACCTTCCGGCTTCATTATTAGACCAAGGCAACCACACAAGGTCATAGGTTTTGTCAAGTCTTGTCAAACGAGCCCAAACACGACTAGTTTATCATGTGTAGTTTAGGAGTTCCTGTGACCACCTTCCGGCTTCATCATCAGACCAAGGCAACCTCACAAGGTCATAGGTTTTGTCAAATCTATTCAAACGAGCCCAAACACTACTAGTTTATCATGTGTAGTTTGGGAGTTCCTGTGACCACCTTTAGGCTTCATCATCAGACCAAGGCAACCACACAAGGTCATAGGTTTTGTCAAGTCTTGTCAAACGAGCCCAAACACGACTAGTTTATCATGTGTAGTTTAGGAGTTCCTGTGACCACCTTCCGGCTTCATCATCAGACCAAGGCAACCTCACAAGGTCATAGGTTTTGTCAAGTCTTGTCAAACGAGCCCAAACACGACTAGTTTATCATGTGTAGTTTAGGAGTTCCTGTGACCACCTTCCGGCTTCATCATCAGACCAAGGCAACCTCACAAGGTCATAGGTTTTGTCAAGTCTTGTCAAACGAGCCCAAACACGACTAGTTTATCATGTGAAGTTTAGGAGTTCCTGTGACCACCTTCCGGCTTCATCATCAGACCAAGGCAACCTCACAAGGTCATAGGTTTTGTCAAATCTATTCAAACGAGCCCAAACACTACTAGTTTATCATGTGTAGTTTGGGAGTTCCTGTGACCACCTTTAGGCTTCATCATCAAACCAAGGCAACCACACAAGGTCATAGGTTTTGTCAAGTCTTGTCAAACGAGCCCAAACACAACTAGTTTATCATGTGTAGTTTAGGAGTTCCTGTGACCACCTTCCGGCTTTATCATCAGACCAAGGCAACCTCACAAGGTCATAGGTTTTGTCAAGTCTTGTCAAACGAGCCCAAACACGACTAGTTTATCATGTGTAGTTTAGGAGTTCCTGTGACCACCTTCCGGCTTCATCATCAGACCAAGGCAACCTCACAAGGTCATAGGTTTTGTCAAGTCTTATCAAACGAGCCCAAACACGACTAGTTTATCATGTGTAGTTTAGGAGTTCCTGTGACCACCTTCCGGCTTCATCATCAGACCAAGGCAACCTCACAAGGTCATAGGTTTTGTCAAATCTATTCAAACGAGCCCAAACACTACTAGTTTATCATGTGTAGTTTAGGAGTTCCTGTGACCACCTTCCGGCTTCATCATCAGACCAAGGCAACCTCACAAGGTCATAGGTTTTGTCAAGTCTTGTCAAACGAGCCCAAACACGACTAGTTTATCATGTGTAGTTTAGGAGTTCCTGTGACCACCTTCCGGCTTCATTATTAGACCAAGGCAACCACACAAGGTCATAGGTTTTGTCAAGTCTTGTCAAACGAGCCCAAACACGACTAGTTTATCATGTGTAGTTTAGGAGTTCCTGTGACCACCTTCCGGCTTCATCATCAGACCAAGGCAACCTCAGAAGGTCATAGATTTTGTCAAATCTATTCAAACGAGCCCAAACACTACTAGTTTATCATGTGTAGTTTGGGAGTTCCTGTGACCACCTTAAGGCTTCATCATCAGACCAAGGCAACCACACAAGGTCATAGGTTTTGTCAAGTCTTGTCAAACGAGCCCAAACACGACTAGTTTATCATGTGTAGTTTAGGAGTTCCTGTGACCACCTTCCGGCATCATCATCAGACCAAGGCAACCTCACAAGGTCATAGGTTTTGTCAAGTCTTGTCAAACGAGCCCAAACACGACTAGTTTATCATGTGTAGTTTAGGAGTTCCTGTGACCACCTTCCGGCTTCATCATCAGATCAAGGCAATCTCACAAGGTCATAGGTTTTGTCAAGTTCATTCAAACGAGCCCAAACACTACTAGCTTATCATGTGTAGTTTAGGAGTTCCTGTGACCACCTTCCGGCTTCATCATCAGACCAAGGCAACCTCACAAGGTCATAGGTTTTGTCAAGTCTTATCAAACGAGCCCAAACACGACTAGTTTATAATGTGTAGTTTAGGAGTTCCTGTGACCACCTTCCGGCTTCATCATCAGACCAAGGCAACCACACAAGGTCATAGGTTTTGTCAAGTCTTGTCAAACGAGCCCAAACACGACTAGTTTATCATGAGTAGTTTAGGAGTTCCTGTGACCACCTTCCGGCTTCATCATCAGACCAAGGCAACCACACAAGGTCATAGGTTTTGTCAAGTCTTGTCAAACGAGCCCAAACACGACTAGTTTATCATGTGTAGTTTAGGAGTTCCTGTGACCACCTTCCGGCTTCATCATCAGACCAAGACAACCTCACAAGGTCATAGGTTTTGTCAAGTCTTGTCAAACGAGCCCAAACACGACTAGTTTATCATGTGAAGTTTAGGAGTTCCTGTGACCACCTTCCGGCTTCATCATCAGACCAAGGCAACCTCACAAGGTCATAGGTTTTGTCAAATCTATTCAAACGAGCCCAAACACTACTAGTTTATCATGTGTAGTTTAGGAGTTCCTGTGACCACCTTCCGGCTTCATCATCAGACCAAGGCAACCACACAAGGTCATAGGTTTTGTCAAGTCTTGTCAAACGAGCCCAAACACGACTAGTTTATCATGTGTAGTTTAGGAGTTCCTGTGACCACCTTCCGGCTTCATCATCAGACCAAGAGAACCTCACAAGGTCATAGGTTTTGTCAAGTCTTATCAAACGAGCCCAAACACGACTAGTTTATCATGTGTAGTTTAGGAGTTCCTGTGACCACCTTCCGGCTTCATCATCAGATCAAGGCAATCTCACAAGGTCATAGGTTTTGTCAAGTTCATTCAAACGAGCCCAAACACTACTAGCTTATCATGTGTAGTTTAGGAGTTCCTGTGACCACCTTCCGGCTTCATCATCAGACCAAGGCAACCTCACAAGGTCATAGGTTTTGTCAAATCTATTCTAACGAGCCCGAACACTTCTAGTTTATCATGTGTAGTTTAGGAGTTCCTGTGACCACCTTCCGGCTTCATCATCAGACCAAGGCAACCACACAAGGTCATAGGTTTTGTCAAGTCTTGTCAAACGAGCCCAAACACGACTAGTTTATCATGTGTAGTTTAGGAGTTCCTGTGACCACCTTCCGGCTTCATCATCAGACCAAGGCAACCTCACAAGGTCATAGGTTTTGTCAAGTCTTGTCAAACGAGCCCAAACACGACTAGTTTATCATGTGTAGTTTAGGAGTTCCTGTGACCACCTTCCGGCTTCATCATCAGACCAAGGCAACCTCACAAGGTCATAGGTTTTGTCAAGTCTATTCAAACGAGCCCAAACACTACTAGTTTATCATGTGTAGTTTAGGAGTTCCTGTGACCACCTTCCGGTTTCATCATCAGACCAAGGCAACCTCACAAGGTCATAGGTTTTGTCAAGTCAATTCAAACGAGCCCAAACACGAGTAGTTTATCATAATATGTAGTTTAGAAGTTCCTGTAACCATCTTCCCGGCATCATCATCAGACCAAGGTGCATTCACAAGGTCATTCATCACTGCACCATTTCAATGTTACCGTAACATAGCCACCAAACTTACGTAAGTATGTCAAATATCAGCTTTATGGAACAGTGTACAAAGTGCATTCCAAATTTCGAACGGAAAGACACGAAGTCATAAAAATATCGCCACCGGTACATACGTAAAATAGGTACCTACTAGATCGGTTGATCGTGTTATAACCTTGAAATGAGGCACACTTGGGTGACAAGGTGAAATATCATAATATTTCTACATTTTAGACAGAATGCTTTTTTATTATAGCGCCATCTCTTCTTTTTAATTTAAAATAACATTGCTTACAAAATGAGACGTAAGATACCATCGACTCCCATTTTTTCGTCGCTAGCGCCATCTGTTGTATTATTTACGGTATTAACAAGTACTTATAAAAATAAAGGTCTAATATTAAGGATCTAACGTGGCCAATTTTTAAGGACGACTTGCGGCATCTGTACTGTAAAGTATTATATTTATCTATGACCGTGTTTACGACTTACAATGTTGTAGCGTGCGACTTTAACAAGATATACTAAGGAAATTATTTGTGGACCTTTCGACTAAGGCCGTACTGTGATTTCTATAAGCAAATATAAACATTCAAGACGATTGAGTTCTTAACCCTTTCTTAAATTAGGCCAATCCGTTGAATTTATTTGAGTGGGGCAGGTATTTACGTCCCGAGTCCGTACTTCTGCCGGCTGGAGGAGATTGGAGACTGTGAGTGGCAACTCGAGAGCTCGAGGAGTCCGCGAGGTCAATGATGTTTTTACTCACGGCTTAAACTAATCTATTTATCGTAACTGGTTGTAATAAGTTGACCACAAATAGATACACTTACCTGTTTATATACTTTATACCTCAGTGTTTTTCTTTCGTTCTCTATATAGATCTTACACTATATAGCACATCGAAATCTTATTGCAGAGTTAATTTGTAAAGTAACACAGGACTGCGATTTAAGCACAATTCGCGGCTAAGAGAGAATTATTTCAGGCAACCCTGTAAGGACTGGAATGAATTTAGTAAACATGCGTAGCGATGGTGTTATACCAGACAAAAATAAAACTGGTTACTGGTGTAAAACATGCTGAAGGGTCAAGTGTGTGATGTATTTGTTAGACTTGTTTCTTAAACTGGAGGAAAATCCTCGTAACTCTAACGTTTTCTAGATTACATTGTGTGTGATATAAATCGATATCGTAAAAAGGCCTTCACCTTCAACAGACGGCGCAATAAAGCTCAAAACTTATGTTTGACTAATTCATTTGTACGAGCCTCCCTACTTCCCAGTGTACCTACACACAGTGAGCAATGTGCCGCACTTACTTTAACGACACGGCACGGCTCTCTCGTCAGGTAAACACACGCGGTAAATAAGACAAATTACATGACATTCTTCTTTATGTCGCTACCTTAATGTTTCTTCTTATACGAGCGTAACTTAGCTGAGATAAGATCTGATATCTTGCTCTGAGAGCGACGTATCGATGCTACTCTATCTGGACCGTCTGTCTTGTCTCATTGGAACTTGAAGTTACTAACTTATCATTCTGGCTATCTACATTCTCTTAATATTTGCCACTGTAGTCGTACAAAGTACTTTCCAAACGATGTCTTAATAAGTAGATATGGCAACTTGTTAAAGAGAAAATCTTTTAGAATGGCCGCACCAATATACGCAGCTATTGAAAAATGTTGTCTGCACTCACTTTGTAACATTTGGATTGGTTCCCAGGGTTTGTCGGCACTTGGCTTATCGGTATTATGTTGGGCCGTAGCGCGACAATAAACATAAAATCTTGGACATAAAAATAAAATAAAATGCGGAAGGGTCCAGGTGGGACCGTACCTACGTAACAACGTCCATTATATTGTTAAAGCATATCAAATCAGTGAAAGTAGTTTAATTTCCAATGTGTAACATCTGTTAGTTACAATGTTACAAATATATAGAATCAAGTTTAATTACACATAGTAACAAAACGACTTGCAGGGATTGAATCACGTCGTATATAGTTTACAACTTGTTATCTGTCCGTATCCCGAGGTTTCGGCTACTTCGGCCTCGATAGTGTACACAAATAGTTCGCGATACAGTCCCAGAAAGTAGTTTAATTTATATACGTCGCGTTATCGTGTTATCAGTGGTATCTTGAGTGGAGTCGTTGTTTATGAGCCGGCGCCGCGCGATACAGGCGCTCACTGACGAGTAGCCGTAGATAAGTAAGTTATAAAGTTGTTCAAAACCAACATAAGACTGAGTGGGGCAGGTTGATAAGCACGCAACTTGACGCGACACGCGCAAGGCTGTCCCCGCAGCACGTGACCTGTCACCAAATGTGCGAGTGACATGCGAGTGGTTTTTTTTTACTTTGGAAATATTTTTGTGTCTAAGTAGAGTAAGAACGCTTGTAGATTACACTGTTTATATACGAAACTATATATAAACAGTGTAATCTACAAGCTACCAATTCTTCTGCAACAACCTTAAACAATCCTACAGCTATCGAAACAATAACAAACGAAGTGAGGAGAATGGGGATATTTTGCGAAATTATTGGAGTTTACATGGGTAAACTCCTAGTAGATACTCAAAGCCATTACGAATGGTCGTAATAGCTTTGAGTATCTATCAAGAAAAATTAAAAATGCCAACAAATGATTTATTAATCCATTTGTGCATTTTTGCACTTTGTTTTTACTACCATGGAAATAGATTCGTATTACTGTACAATGCTGTGCAAGTGTGCATGTGTTACTACTCTACTGTAGTTACATATCAGTAGGCAAACTCGGCGGCAAATGTTGTCGGATTTCTATGACTAAGCCTTTAAATCTATGAGTGGCATTAATATTAAGAACAAAGAAAATCTGGCTAGAAGCCAATTGAAAAATTCTTGTGAAAAGGACACCGCGAAGGCGCTTTTCAAGGAAATCAGAAAGAAATGCGCAAAGGACCATTGTTGAGACAAAAGGGAATTAAGCAAGGGGTATTCTAGGTTTGCCAGCTAAAATTCGCATTCTCTGTGTATTTTGTAAAATATATATAATAAGTACGTAGGTATACTAGTAACTAAGGGATCGCATTTAATGAAAAGAAAATGTCAGTTCATAGAATCAAAGACGGCAATATTGAAATAACATCAGTAGGCGTCGAAAGCTCTACAAAAGAAATGTAGAAAAGATTGCGGTTGATTTAAAATTGTAATGAGTGTTTGCGGAGCGAGGAGTGAGGTCTGCGTCGCCTCCACAGTGATTAATGTCGATGTTGATGCCATCTTTGAGCTGACGACTACACCTGCCTCCGAGCACCCTAGATTAGATTAAATATCAATTAGGACGCGTAGGAATACTACCTACTGACTGTTATTTTGACCGATAGCGTCTAGATAAACCCAACTTGTATAGTGTGAGGAGCGCGGGGCGGCGACAAGTCGATACTTCGGTACTGGCTGCTTATTTGTTCGGGTCGTGCAGTGTTTGTCTCTGCTGATGCAGCGTGTGTTGGTGGGCCGTGACAACGAAGCCTGTATTAACGATATGTAGATGTAACTGTGATGTGTGTGCGATGTGCGGTGTGGCGCGAGTGGCCGGCGGCGGTCGCTGCACATGTGCGATCGATACGCGCCGCCGCGTCATCGCTGCAACTACACACCTACAGCTGACTTGTACTAGTGAATGAACTGCCAGCTTATCGCACACATAATGTCGTAAATCTACGTAATGTAATAAATCTACGAGACCACAGGATTCACGCTTTCAACAAATTGTTCTGCAGTTTGTACCTTAGGAACACAACCAGCATAAAATAGATTTTAATTAAAACCACCCTACTGACAATACATTTATTTTTGGTTGTCATCTACAAAAAAAGAGCGAGACAGTGGCAGATGAGCTAGCGTTTCGAATTCTCGATAGGTAAGTAATATAAATATTTTGTATGAATGTATATTCTACTAACTAAAGTTCGTGCCGGCTTATGACCTTTGCTTATAGGCTTAATAGGCTTTATCGTGTTTTCAATGTGACTCTCAATCAATTCCTGAATCTACTTGGTTATAATATGTATGTGTGGTGTACGATTGGGGTGAATCTACATCCTTTGTTATTATATTGATGACCGAAGCATCGTATGTTTGCGTCGTGTCGGTTGTCTGCACACTCCGTGTTGTTTACCATCACTTAGCTGCGCCATGCCGGTGATGGCACGACTAATATATGAGCCGTATATTGAGTGCACTATTTCTTTTGTCAATGTGTGTTGTTTATGACGACGGGAACGACTGGCACGAGGGGGCTCACCCGATTAATTTGGACGCAGTGATATATTTCACCCCCACCTCCTCTCCACCGGACACTGTTGAGCACTCTTCTCTGTCCTCGTTGTGAACACTTCATTACAGTGCAGCCGCCGAGCACATATCATGAACGAGAACGTAAATATTGAGTTCAATTAAATCCCTAAATAATGGTGTTGGTACTAAAAAAAATTCTCGATATTTTCTAGTTTTATTGACTAAAAGCTTCATAAGCGGATCAGACTAATATTATCGAAGTTTTATTAGGTCAATGACAGGCGAGTATTGGGAAATTAATGGACGCTGAAGCCAGCAATAGGCTCTTATAGCACTTACTTCAATCGTCATCTCCCATCAGAACTCATTTTCGTGGAGATCATCCTGTGTCACGATTAGTGCCAGCAAATAAAAGATCGAAGAAGAAACAAGCAGTAACATCAGCACACGTTTGTGATAAATAGCCTCTTTGTATGTGCCGAGTGCGACGGGAGGCTGGCCCGGACGCTGTGAGGTAAACAACCCGGGCATGCCACGGCAGGCCTCAGCCTCTCCCGGCGTACAATGACCGAGTCCATAATCCCCGGGTCTATAGCGCCAGAGACACAGCCCGTGTTTACCAACAACATTACATTTTCCTCGTCGCCGGTATTGATACCATCTTTCCAATTCGTAACGATCAATGTATTTATAAAAGGTGTAGAGTAGTAAGCAATAAAAGCTTGAACCAAAGCGTGCGAAAATGTTGCACAGAGCCGAGCACTTTTAGGATGAACTTGGCAGATTATTCAAGTTTCGTTATACAGGTTATATGCTGGTATTCAGGTGACCTTTACCATACCTCTGCGCAAACTTGCGTAGCTTAAACTCATAGAGGTGAGATTAAATATATTGGAAGATTAAATATAATCTTAAATCCAAGAATGAGAGATGATATACTAATACTATAGTAGTGTGTATCGTGAGCTGGAGTGTGGAGTTAATGGTGCGTCAATAAGCGTGCCGTGACGTGACGGCTGGCGTGTTCAGCTCGCGCGTCACGTCCCAAGCGCCTATGTTACGTGTAAGTGATGATTACATTTTAATATAAATATATTGAGGAATCTCTGAGAACTCGCAAATACTCGTGATTGCTGTTGATTCTGCCAATGAACAGGTGAGTCAATATTTAGTACGTTTATACCTATAGGCATTTCACAATTTCTTTAAATTACGTTAGGAAAACGTCAAAAATCTTGTTCATTTTTGTAGAGGAAAGGGGAACCTATTCTATGCATGGTCATTGTCTCTTTTTAAGTTTTATAAGCCGTAAATGATTACCAAATATGATGGCTACATACAGTACAAACATTTAATGTATAGCAGAGCACGTCATGGTGAACTGTTAGCTACGTGGACTTCTACGACAGATGGCTGCTTACGTGTGTAAACTGTAAGTATGTGTATAATTCAAAAGTAAGACCGTGCGTAAACGCGCCGCCGACCACAGTTACTGGTGGCTGGCGTCAAGCTGTATACATAAGTTTTGGTACGTTTTGAATCGAATTGCTGCAAATCCGTCCCGCGAACACTCATCAATCAGTGTCCACGAGGCGCTACCAGTCGCGGCCACTCATTATTCGCTGGTGACGGCCACTGACCAGTTCCTTTTACGTTGAGTGCCACGACACGACAGCCCCGGTGCGTGTGGTGGCTGTAGTCAGTTTGTGTGTGGTTGTTTGTGTCGTGAGTATGTTGGTGTCGGAGTACTCACAGCAGGTGCAGGTGGTGCAGGTCCTGCAGCGCATGCGCGTGCAGGCGGCGCAGCGCGCAGCGGTCGAGCCACAGTCTCGCCAGCGCAGCGCCGCTGAGCGCGCCACCCGACACCGACTCCAGCCGGTTCATCGACAGGCACAACGCACACTGGTCACCTACCACGTATGTGCTGCCTAACCACCGACCAACAACCTGCCTAGTGTACTCATATTTCAGAGAGCAATTGCAGCGAAATCTTGTTTGCCGTAAACTGTACTTGTGACTGTACTACATCACATTCTTTACATGATCTAGAGACAGTGATTTGTCTACTTTTATTCATTGTCGTACAATAACGGACTTTTATAGACTGATAAAGACTTTATATAGCGGTTGTATCTAAAAACGATACAATTTCAAAATGTTGCACTCGTACTTTCATACTGCAAAGCAGAGTAGTTAGAGAGTTAGTCTGAGTTATATCCTATTTAGTCAACACAGTTTGTAATTAATGTTGTCATCATTACATCTTCACCTTCTGCATATTGAAGCATTCTGCATTACGTGTAACAGATATACTATATATTCAGGTACCATATTAGAAAAAGATGAGAGTGCCATTGTTTGGCCCTGGCTCACTCATGATTATACGAACTATTTGAGATCTAATTGCGAGTGTGTTTGGTTGAACTGACGCGATGCCGAGTTGTATTGATATCGCAACCCGATAGAGTGGCGTCATGGAGTAATTGGTAGAATGGTGGTAAGTGCGTGGGTGACGTTACGAAGTGCTAGCTGACAAGTACCGCACGCGCGACGCCACCCAACATAACACTACTAACACTAGACCGCAAAGCTTCACACATACCTACTCGCTCCTACTACTAATGCTTTTTAGGTCACCGACCACTACTCTAATATAAACTCGTCTGCGCCAAAAAGTCATCTAAATTAAACAATATTTTACACACTTTATTACTGAATATTTTATAAATAAATTTCTTTAAAATTGTCGTCTCTACCTGTTCTGCTATGACGGACGCTTTTCAGTCTTTTTAGTAATCACGATTACGTAGATACTATTTAACTGTCTTAACGACTTAAAAGTACGAAATTTATCTCAGAATTACTTGATTTATCGAAGTTTTACGTAAAATTAGGTTTTTGTATTCTTAGATCCTCTCTATATTTCTTTGACCTTGCATGTAGAACGTTGTCAATGAACTTAATTTATTATCATCTGATCATTTCTTTATCTCAAGCTACTAATGTGTCTACACTAAAGCGTCTAGTAATCTACACGCTTTTAAAATATTGAAATTAGGAAGATAAGTGCTACTACGCATTACGCGAGTATAATTTGTTGCTGCTTTTAAAAGCATTTATGATTGACAGTGAATGACGCGTGACGCTGAGCGACTCTGCTCATACACAAATAGTTTGAAGGCGACTACGCGTCCAGGTAGCGCGTGTATATATGAAAGCGAGTCGAGGAACGTACCGGGATGATATATGTATGTGCGGGGCGAACCAGAGCATCACGTAATTGATGGTTCTTAAACCTGTCGCAGCGTCAGCAATAACACCGGTGACCGGTGGCGCCGGCGCCCACATCACACTACTCTACTACACAAGCTCAAATACAAACGTCCAATAAAAATGTTCAAATGATATAAAGTTCCGCGCGGTCGTCCACATAGTTTATGACCGACGTGTGTTTGTGTGTGTCTGAACGGTCGCGTGCCGCTTTGTAAACCTACGTTTTTATTATTTTATTTTTCGTCGGTTTAACAACTTAATACGCGGGAACATTAACCACAAAGTACCGATAGCTGCGGTTATTTTTTAATCCGAGCTTTAAAAAACAACTTTTGTAGCAGATGCGACACCACATTCGACGCAGTAATGGCAGCGGCGTGGCCAGTGTGGCTATTAGTAGCACTCGAAATTCACGCAATTTTAAAAATGCTTCCATTTTAAAGGAGCAAGGCAACCCATTTTATTATTTGTTGCCCTACTACAGATCATTATAATTTGAGTCGTCCCGGAGTCCAATAGTAGAAGTGCGTTCAACCGTGCTCCCTAAGGCACCATTTTCGAGGTCAGCGATACTTAAG
This sequence comes from Euclidia mi, assembly GCA_944739405.2. Taxonomy (NCBI): domain Eukaryota; kingdom Metazoa; phylum Arthropoda; class Insecta; order Lepidoptera; family Erebidae; genus Euclidia; species Euclidia mi. The sequence continues at coordinate 2,210,435 of OX123195.2, read as the reverse complement.
TTTGTGCTCCGGAACCCTAAGCGTCTGTGGAAATCATATCTAGCTTCCACGCACTCACATTTATGATTGAACATTCATATATTTTAGTGTGCCTCTTTGAACGATCCATTAATGTGGCGAGCCTTATAATATAAAAGTGTTTTGTTGAGAGTGTCGTGGCCATAATGGTTTGGCGACCCATGTTGCTATCCCTCATGATTTGCATAATTTGGCCAATGAGGGGTTGTTAGAAGCGGTTATGCGCAAAGTGTCGTTACACGTATTTCATCAAAAGATTTTAATATGGCATGTCGTACAAAATAGGAACTCATCTACACATTTGATAAATAGAATTATACAATAGAACCAATTTGTCTCTACTTTTGAAGCGGCTCTACTCTAATATGTTTATAACTAGATAAAATTATCTTGATCTGAAAAAAACCTGTAACAAAGCGTTAATCACGCACATGAGCGGAGCACTGGTGTCATCTGGTTCAGGTTGGACCACCGCTTAGCATGCCACGTACTGTGAACCAGCGAAATAACTAATTGTCTCATCTACCACTGTTCTTGCATAAGTAATGTACGAATGCTAAGAAAAGCTCTACCAACAACTTTATATACGGCACTGGAATGGCACAACGGTAAACTAGGCAAGACTTCACACACATTCGGGACCAATATGCAGAACTTTACGATATGTTTCCATACTAGATTTTCCACAGATTTTCTTTCGCCATAAAGGAGAATACTATCATTTTGATATGCACGTCATCTGCAAAAGTTTTAGACGAGCTTTGGTGCAGTAATTATACTGGTGCGCAAACTGCTTCCTATCACGACCCGTCCCTTTAGAAGGTTATTTACATATCATAAGGAGTGTTAGAGGCACGAGCGAGAAGCTCATGTGTGTCACGTCACAGAACTTAACATCTCAATATGTGCCTCGCTCGGCCGGGGAACTGACAGTACCTACACTATCACAGCTTCTTGAAGATTGTTATGTTTGTTAGGTACTCTACTGAATTCTAAATACTTATTATAAAATAAAGCCAAATATTTGAATTCATGTTGTATTGCCATAAAATAAATCACAAATTAAAGGTAGGCAGTTATGCTAATTTATTTTCAATTTAAGTTTCAGAACAAATATGCCACTAAGATATTTACATAAAGTTTTATGCAATGTAAGCTGGTGTACTAAAAATATGACAATTAAATTGAAGATGAAGATTGTGTGAGATTGCGAGTTGAGCGCACCAGCCGTCTCGACTGAGTTGGAGGTAAAATATCGACGCGGAGCGGATCTTGCCAGTCACGTTTGGGTGGTTAGTTCTGCCCGACAGACGAGTATTTTACTAGTGCTTCTATGAGTCAAGGGCTCTTAGAAAACATGTTATATTATGGTATGTGAATACTGAGCTCGTTTATAGCTATCGCTCGTTCGCAGATTAAATTAACTGAATTCAAACAAAATGGTGATTTTAAAATGGTTGGGACACATTCAGTTTCCTAATATTTTTAACACTTTACAGTCAAAATTTTAAAAGCTATATTGGATTTGACTACGTGACTAGGTTGCAAATATACCTATTGAATCAATTAATCTCATATGAAGTTCTTAGAGACTTTAGAACATTTATTAGTTACTCTGGTCCATGTTAGCTAAATCACTCGTTTTAAGTCGTGTTTGAAATAGAAGTATTATTTGTGATAGGTCAAGTCGATTATATCGATTTGGTAACGTTTAGTTTAGTTTATTGTAAATTTTGACTATGGTCACACTGAACTGTCATTCACTTCCGTTTCTGAAAATTTTTCTTGCGCTCACGCAGGCTTGTATTCTTGCGTTTGAATTTAAATAAATTGATCGCCTTTTGGAAAGCAAATCCTGGTAGCTTCGCGAATAGTTTTGTGATAAAAGATAAACTTCTAACATTGAACATTGTAAAACTTGTGTGAATCCGTGTTTGGTGCCCGAGGAGTAGGACTTCGCCGAAATGGACCCTGCGGTAGCTATAAGATACTTCATTCATCTATTTTGGCCAATATATTTGTATGATGTGTCTAATTTAGCTCAAGCCTGACATCAGTGAAGATTTGGTAAGTAAATCAATATTGTAATTTAGATTTGAATTCATCGCTGTGCAATCACAGTATAAGTGTTTAGATCTTTTGCTCTGGGCTAAGACTACATGAATTAATTGCTTCCACTGATTTCTGCCAACCTTACCCAATCTTAGCCAAACTCTAAACATAAATTTTTGGTAGCAGAGCGTAGTTGAAATCTAGCCGTTGATTGTATCTAAACTCAGATTGGTATAAGCTTGTATCTTATCACCTTGTAGACAGTATTGTAGTGTTTGTCAGGTCAGTTTTTGCCTAAAATACATAATATTTATTTGTATAAGTTGACCTACATAACTTGAAACACATTGTCATACATAACCTCAATCAGTAATTGTTTGATTTATATTGTTGAAATCTAACTAAAATTTGTTGTTGTTAGTATTAATAAGTCAGTTTGTTTGGATACATAACACATACTACTACTATTGTATATCTCAAATAACACAGCCAGTCTGTCTGTTGCAAGTAATTAGTTAATTAATTTGAATATTCAACTTTTAATTTGCTGTAAGTTATAAACCTTTTGATATTACAATTGCCAATATATTGAAACAAGCAGAGTTTGAGCTTGTTATATAATTTTGTTGGGCAGTAAATACCTGTCACTTGCTTGTACCAGCAGTAAACAGGCTAATACTTTGTTGGTTTCAAAGAATTAACTAATTTTAAGTTTTTGTTAAGTTTTAATTGATAATATTATTTAACGCTTGTCCGATCTCTTTTGAAACTTAATTATGTCAGCTATCAAGGACTTGCGTGCGGCTGCTGGTGCTATTGCATCAGATTTGCGCTGGTTTGCCTCAGCCAGTGCCTTGGTGAACTGGCCTGATCGCCAGCAGGCCTTACTACAAAGATATGAGCGGATCGATGATCGCCTGGCAAGTGTGGAACAGCAATTTCGCACTTTCAGCGCTTGCTGTCTCGAAATGTCAGTTTATGAATTCACCGCTGATCAGCGAAATAAAGTCAGCGAGGATTATGCCCAGGTCTTAGACCTGTATGATGCTGTCTCCAACTGTGCGAGACAATTAATTGCCGAGAAGGACGGGCAACCGGGCGTGAAGCAGGAGCTTCCTAGGACAGCACCGGGACTGGGACTGGTGAGTAGGCTTCCTACTTTAGACCTCCCGCATTTTGATGGCTGCCTAGGAAGCTACCTGGGCTTCGTTAATTTGTTTGACAGCCTGGTCGATGACAGGGCTGTCCTTCGGCCTGCACAAAAATTGGCATTATTAATGTCGGTTCTGGATGGAGAGGCCAAAGGCCTCATCCAGCATCTGCCCGTGTCTGACGAGGCGTACCAGACGGCTCGGGACTTAATTACCCGTAGGTACCATAACAAGCGACACGCATATTGAACAGATTTTGGGTTTGCCCACACTCACCCGGGTCTTTGGATTGCGCACCCAACTTTTGAACCCGCTTTTGGTGGCAATCAACGCACTTAAGTGCTTGGACCTGCCTGTGGACCAATGATCCTACCTATTGGTGCACATTGTGCTCAAAAAGCTGCCTGCCGACCTGAGGTCGCGTTTTGAACAGCGCTTTGGTGGGTATAGCGCGACCCATCTGCCCCCCTTTGCTGACTTGGAGAAGTTTCTCGAGGATGAGTGCCGGGTCTTGGACAAATCCGGTGGTGACACGCCGGCTAAGTCTCAGCCACCCAAGGAGCAGGCTCCCGTTCACACCCGAGGAAATGTTGATCGCCGTCCTCCTCGATTTGCAGTCACGAAGAGCCCAGCGGAGTGCTCTTACTGCAAGGTCACGGGGCACAGAACGGCCAGTTGTAAGGCATTCTTGGACCTGCATGTCGCCTCTCGTAGGCGCATCGCGAATGCCAGCCGCCTTTGCTTCTCTTGCTTGGGGTCCCACTACCAGCGAGACTGCCCAAACTCTTGCCCCTGTCCTCACTGTGGAGGACAGCATTTGGACATTCTCTGCATGAATGCCAGAGAGGTAGGCCGCTTGTCCAACCAGCCGACGCCGCGCACGGGCGGGTGTTTTTAAGGTGGCAGCCGAGGCTCACCAGCGCGTAGCCGAGAGTTGCCTCGCTCAATTGATCGCCGCTCACCCCGCTTGGAGAACCGTAGCGTGCGCACGCCTCCTTCTTTCGCGCACCTGAATGTGCTGTTAAGCGTCACCAGCACCATGACTGCTGCCCCAGGTATTCCCCTCCTTTGGCGGAGCGTCCCCGCCTAGACTCGCGCCCACCTCGTTTTGGGCGGGTGCGTCATTATGACCCCCCACAGATGGCGCGCGGATCGAGTCATCGCGCCTTTGAGGACTTCAAGCCGCACCCCCATTTTGATTTGCCTAGTCCTGGCCAACGGTCGCCGCCCAGGCAACAATAGGTAATTAACTCCTGCCCTATAACGCCAACCACCCCCATTGAGACCGTTATCCTACCAACAGTTGCTGTTAGGGTCTGGGGACCCACGGGGACCTCTATTGTCGTCCGTGCTATATTGGACACAGGTTCACAAGGTTGCATTGTTTCCACTTATTTGGTAGGGCAGGTTAAATGAAATATGGGCTCTTTTCCAAATTGTATACGGGGCATAGGTGACGTAGCCTCTAATGTTGAAGGGCAAGTTAAGGTTTTGTTTGGCCCTGTTGAATCTTCACACCCGAGGATTAAAACCTTGGCTATTGTGCTGAAGAATATTTTGGGTATGCATCCACAGAAGCAGCTACCTGCTGCTGTGGTGAATTTGACATCGGGATTGGATCTGGCAGACCCCAAATTTGACACACCAGGACAAATCGACTTGTTGATTGGCTCTGATGTCCTCGGTGGAATTTTGATTGGTGGGAAACGGGTCTTGGTGCCAAATGGTTTGACTGCCATCCCGACAATATTTGGATTAGCTTTGATGGGACCTGTACCTAGGGACCCCCCTCCACCCGAACTTGATAATTTGTTGGCTGTAGGCTCCGCTCTTTCTGATGCAGTTCAGGGGTTTTGGGAGGTAGAGGAGCCCCCTCAAGTTGCCCGTTTGAATCCAGAACATGAGGAGTGCGAGCTGTTCTTCCAGAACAACACTGGTCGACTCCGTTCTGGTCAGATTATTACGAGGCTACCCTTCCTGTCTCATCGGCCTCCGCTTGGTGAGTCACGTTCACCTTTGGCCGAAAAGAGATTGTTGGCTATGGAGCGTCGCATGGGTCGTGATCCGGAGCTCAGGCAGAAGTATATTGAGTTCATGAGAGAATATGAACAATTGGGACACATGTCTGTGTCAAATTTGGATTGGCGTTCGGTGGAGCACTACTTTCTCCCGCATCATGCGGTATTGAAGCCATCGACTGGCAAGCTGTGCACAGTGTTTGATGGTTCTGCGCAGACTTCAACAGGCGTATCCTTGAACCAGTGCTAGCATTCTGGTCCCAAGTTGGTCAAGGACCTTTGTGACGTCATCACCAGCTTCCGACTACATCAGGTTGTCTTTGTGGCTGATATAAAAGTGATGTTTAGGCAGACGATTATCCACCCTGATGACCGTCGCTTCCAGCTGGTCCTTTGGAGAGAGAATCCTCGCGATCCCATGGTCGTCTACGAGCTCAATACTAATACGTACGGGTTAAGGTCGAGCCCCTACTTGGCAATACGTTCTCTTTGGGAGCTCGCAGACCGCGAAGGCTTACGTTTCCCACGAGCCTCCGCCATCTTGAAAGACGATATTTACGTCGATGACATTTGCTCGGGCGCCTCCACAGCGGACGAGGCGATCCTCCTGCGGGACGAATTGATAGGGATTTTGGCCTCCGCTGATTATGAGTTCATCATAATCATCATCATCAGCCTTTAACAGTCCACTGCTGAACTAGGCCTCTCCTTTGAAAGGAGGAATCGGCCTACTATACCACGCTGGCCAAACGGGTTGGTATAGGGTTTGTATCAAGTTTTCCTTCTCTGACAGTGCTGTTCTCTGCATAATATGCTCCCTCTGTCGGCTCTTAAGACACCCATGGGATGATATGGGGGTGGTGACATTCCGTGTTCTTAATCCGTCACCACACGGATGAGTTGCGCAAATGGATTTCCAACTCACCAGCGGTTTTGGAAGGCTTGCCAGATGATCATCAGCAAGATCCACATCTTGATCATTTGAGATTGTTGACAACCCCGCCATGATGGCTGTTCTCGGCGTCCAGTACAGACCAGTCCAAGACATCTTTACGTATAACGTAGACCTGAAATTACCTTGTTCTTGGACTAAACGTCTCGTGTTGTCTACTGTCGCCAGAACCTTTGATCCAAACGGTTGGATCTGTCCAGTTATATTTTGGGCAAAATGCTTCTTGCAGAAGCTTTGGACAGCAGGATTGACCTGGGACGAACCTCTACGCGGTACTCTTGTTGAGGAATGGACCTCTTTTGTATCCTCACTTCCTGCCGTCAACGAGATCTCCTTGCCTCGTCCCATCCTTCCTCCCGGGAAGTACAAGGCAACCCTTCACGGGTTTTGTGATGCCTCGGAACGTGGTCACGCGGCCGTGGTGTACTTGCGCACAGTCAGTGCCTCAGGTCAGGTAAGGGTTTCCCTGATCATGGCGAAGAGCAAGGTTGCAACCCTTCGGACATCTCTGACCATTCCGAAATTGGAGCTCTCGGGAGCAGCCCTACTTGTACGCTTATTGAACCACGTGTCTAGTACTTTGGGTAAAAGCATTTGTATTAATGGGACCTACGCCTGGACAGACAGCCAAATTGTTCTTTGTTGGTTGAAGGCTTCTGTCCACACCTTGGAGGTATTTGTTGCTAATCGCGTCTCCCAAATCCAAAAATCTGAAGTCAAGCTTGTTTGGAGACACGTGCCAGGTGAGCTCAACCCCGCTGATTGTGCCTCGCACGGATGCTTGACGCCTAGTTTGATAGGTCATTCGCTGTGGTGGGGTCCAGAATGGTTGAGTCGACCAGAAATTGATTGGCCTCGAACGCCAGTTTTGAATACTTCTAATTTGCTGGGTCTACGAACACTCGCTCTTGAGAAGGTAGAATGCGCCTTTAACCCCGATTTTTTGTTGAATCGTTACAGCTCCCTTGACAAGTTGTTAGGTGTTACTGCTTGGATAAAGCGTTTTGTTTTTAATTTTAGGCACCCACAACATAAACGATTGTGACCGTTTCTCTCACCACATGAACGACAGGAGTCCCTCACCCTTTGGATTTGTTCTGTGCAATTAGCGCATTTTGAGAAGGAGATTGCTATCCTTAAGTCAGGAGATCGAAATTATCGGGAGCTGTATCTAAATTGAACCCCTTTTTGGACGATACGGATCTCTTGCGCGTTGGAGGGCGTCTCAAGAACGCCAACCTCCCTTACGGGGCACGTCACCCCCTTTTGTTACCCAAGGATGGTCATTTGGTACGCTTGTTGGTAACTGACCGTCACCTTAAAAATTCGCATGCTGGTTGTAATGCGCTGTTGGCCATTTTGCAACGCGAGTTTTGGATATTGTCTGCCCGAAGAATAATTCTGAGTGTAGTCTTTCGCTGCATCCCTTGCTATAAGCTCAAGGTTTCTACCATGCAGCCCTTGATGGGGGACCTACCTGCAGATCGCGTAACTGAGAGCAGGACATTTGACGATGTTGGCACGGACTTCGCTGGTCCCTTTTTGGTGAGAACGTCGACATCGAAACAGCAAGACTGTTAAGGCCTACTTGTGTGTTTTTGTTTGTCTTTCCACAAAGGCCGTACACTTGGAACTGGTCTCCTCGCTTACGACCGAGGCGTTTGTAGCCACATTTGACAGATTTGTATCCCGCAGAGGGCTGCCTTCCTTGATCCGTTCTGATTGCGGCACTAACTTCAAGGGCACATATAATTATTTGAATGACGTCTGTAATTTCCTTGAAACCAAAAAGGCTGATATAGGTGATAGGCTTGCCCGACGTGGGATAAATTGGTTGTTTTCCCCACCAAATTGTCCACACTGGGGTGGTATATTTGAGGCCGCTGTAAAATCGGCCAAAACACACTTGCGCAGGACAATCGGTGAATCTGTCCTTACCTTTGAGGAACTCGCAACTGTGTTTTGTAAGATTGAGGCCGTTTTGAACTCTAGGCCGTTGTGCCCGATCTCCTCAGATCCGAATGATTTGGAGGCCCTTACGCCGGAACATTTTTTGATTGGTCGCCCACTTGTCGCCTTGCCTGAGTACCCCTATATTGATACGAGACCTGGTCATCTCTCGCGTTTTGAATTGGTACGCCAGATTACTCAGAGCTTTTGGAAACGCTGGAATTTGGAATATTTGCACATACTCCAGCAACGCGTTAAGTGGACCGACAAGACCGATCCACCCAAGATTGGTGACCTCGTTTTGATCAAGGAGGCTAACCTTCCGCCACTCAGATGGCGCAGGGGGCGCATTCTTCGTTCGGTAACTGGGGCTGATGGAGTTCCCCGATTTGCTGAGGTCTTGGTGGACGGTTCGATTCTGAGGAGAGCGGTTGCAACGTTGTCACGTCTACCAACTGATTAGCGGACTGGAAGGCCGGTCCGGGGCGGGTGGATGTTTGAAATAGAAATATTATTTGTGATAGGTCAAGTCGATTATATCGATTTGGTAATGTTTAGTTTAGTTTATTGTAAATTTTGACTATGGTCACACTGAACTGTCATTCACTTCCGTTTCTGTAAATTTTTCTTGCGCTCACGCAGACTTGTACTTATTCTTGCGTTTGAATTGAAATAAATTGATCGCCTTTTGGAAAGCAAATCCTGGTAGCTTCAAATCAAAATCAAATCAAATCAAAATAATTTATTTGTTATCACAGGTACACACACATTTGTTATAAATACAAGCAGTGAGATCTTAAAACGATTGTGACAGTTCTCTGTGATATACCGTATTTAACGGTGTACAAATGTAAAATACAGTATTTATACACGATCAACATTTAATTATAATCCTCATTAATAATATAGATTGCAAAAGGTAATGGAGATGTAATAAGAATGTCAAGATACAATAATAATACGTCAAAAGGTAGATATAATAATGTCAAAATACTAGAATAATGATTTTACAGGTATGTCAATAAAAATATTTAATATATTGATTGTAGGTAATTAATTATATTTAACAACAATTAAAAATTAGTATGCTACAATTTGTCCATAAGATAGTCCGTGACACTATAGTACGCTTTAGATACGAACAGGCTGCGTAGCTTACTTTTAAATATGTTAACGTCATTTTCCTGACGCAAGCTTAATGGCAATTTATTGTACAATTTTGGCCCCATACAGAATACACTTTTATTGAACATCGTTGTTTTGCAAGGTACCAAACATAACATGTCTCGGCTACGCAATCTATTTCTGAATTGAAATAAGTGTAAGTTTGTCTTTACGAATACCACAACCTCAAATATATATAGCGATGGAAAGGTTAATACTTTTAACGATTTAAAATATGGTTCACAACTATCAGTAGAATGTATATGACACATTGCTCTAATGCACTTTTTTTGGGCTCTGAATACTGAATCTTTATGTGTTGAATTGCCCCAAAAGATTATGCCATACCGCAAAATAGATGACACATAGCCGTGGTAGGCAGTGAGCACAGTGTCACGGTTGGATATTTGGCTTAGTTTGTACAGCGCATAGCACGTTTGACTTAATTTGTTGCACACTAGTTCTACATGATATTGCCATGTCATTTTACTATCCACTTGTAAACCTAAGAATTTTGTCACATCAGTAGGGCATATTGACTGTCCGCTATGGTTAATATTAAAGCTAATTGTTTCATTAAGTCTCTGCTTAAAGTCAATGAATTTGGTCTTGTCAAAATTAATTTTGACGTGACAACGTCTTATAAATTGGTTTGCCGGGTGACACTTCAAGAAACTGCGTTACGCTCCGCTCACGTTATGCGCTCACAATGAGAGCGAGTGAGAGGCACGCGTCCCGCCTAAGAGCGAGAGAGACAGACATAAAAAGTGAAAGGCACGCGTTTTTCATCCTTCTACCTACTATACGAATGAATATTCACATTAAAATGATTTTACCACTCAAAGTCGTTGTCACGTAAAACTTTCGCCCGTATACCGACTTTACAGGCAACCAACATTTTTTTAAATTATGATATGTCATCCACTCAATTATTACTGTAATTGTCATATTAATGTCATCTTCTAAGCTCTTATTATTACTTTTGCTGAATAGTATTGTGCTGTCATCAGCGAACAATGTCATGTGGTGGTTGGTAATTGTTGGCAAGTCATTGATATAAATAAGAAATAATAACGGCCCCAGCACGCTGCCTTGAGGGACACCGTAGCGAGTACATCGGGGCTTGGATGTATATACTGTTTCCAAATTGGATTTAAGGCAAGTTCTATTAATTTGAGTAATTTGACGTCCATCGCTAAAGTACGATTTAATAAGTTCGTGCATGTTGCCCCTTATGCCATAGGTGTAAAGTTTATCTAATAATATCGCGTGATCAACACAGTCGAATGCCTTAGACATATCCATAAATACGGCTATTACTGGTTCTCTATTATCCATAGCACTCATTACCTTACTTAGAAAATCGTATACTGCCATATTTATTGTCTTACCTTTTCTAAAGCCCATTTGTTGTTTAGCGAATAAGTGTTGTGACTCAAAGAAATTATATATATTGTCGTGCAAAACATGCTCAAAAATTTTTGATATAACCGGTAAAAGTGCGATTGGCCTATAATTCGAAATACTTTTTACGTCCCCTTTTTTGAACAACGGTTTTATTATAGAAATTTTCAATTTTTCTGGGAAAATACCTGTTTGGATGCAACAATTTAATATGTAAGCGAGTACCGGTGCTATGATAGCTGAAACCTCTTTTATAATTTTAGTCGCTAGATTATCATAGCCTACACTTGTTTTATTTTTTAATGCGGCTATGATTTTCATTACATATTCTGGACTAACAGGCTTAACAAAAATAGACTTGCAAGTACTTTTCATGTTCTTAATTGTAGTTGGAGTAGATGAATTATTGTTTATCTTAGTGACAGTGTCAATAAAATAATCGTTGAATATTGTAGCAATTTTGCAAGGATTGCGTATTATTTTACCATCTACTTCAATTGCGTTAATGTCATGATTTGGCAAATTTTCCTTGTTTTGATTAATGAATTGCCAAGTAGCTTTACATTTGTTCCGGGCAGTTTTTATAGTATGACTATTTTGGGCCCGTTGTGTTAGTTTTATTATTTGTGATAGCCTTCGTGAGTACTCTTTGAATGTTTTTTTATTTTTTAAGCATGGATCTTGCCTGAATTGCCACAGAAGTGCTCTTTTCCGTTTACAGCATTTCTTTATACCATTGGATATCCATTTTTGCGACTTTTTTGTACTTAATTTAACTCTTATAGTTGGGAAGCATAAATCATAAAATAAGGTAAACGTGTCATGAAATTTAGTGAAGGCTATGTTAGGATCTAATGTTTCATACACACTAGAGAAAGTAATAGAGCTGATGGATTCCTTAAATTTTAAGATATTTTCTTTTGAGTAGGATCTTTTATAAGTATACCAATAATTCAGTGTGCTGTATCTTTTAGTTGGACATTTCACTATTTGAGCTGTGTGATCTGATAATGCTAGTTCTGTAATTTCGCCCTTGCATCCTCTAATGTTGTACAAAATATTATCGATGCAGGTATTGCTGGACAATCTGGTCGGTGCATTGATTGCAAATTTAAAATTGAACCTGGTAGCCACATTTATAAACTCGACAGAATGACGTGTGCTTTTAAGAATATCTAAATTAAAGTCACCAGTTATTATAGACTTCCTATTTATTAGTTTAGTCAAAATAATGTTGAATTGGGTAAAGAATTTATCCATGTTGGCAATTTTGTTATTTGGTATTCTGTAAATGTTTACTATATATATATTTTGTTGCAATAATTTTACAGCAGAACACTATAATGTTTGAAATTGATAAGTTGACAAACTCGGGAAGTGGTTCGAACTCGTGATATTTGTTTACCAGTATGCAGGAACCGCCGCGTCTATTATTGCGCGCAAAACAAGACGCTAATTTATAGTTACGCATATACAAATTGTCAATATCAACACGTGACATGTGATGTTCAGTAACACATAATACATCAATTGCCTTTCCATTGACATAAAGTTCATCTAAACATACCGATAGAAGATCTAAGATCTAGATTTATGAACGAAAAAAGTTATTGGGATCACAATTATTTGAATCTGCGTCACCATCGTCTTGGGCAATTTTCAACGAATCGTTACATATTGGTTGAGTACCTGTGACTAAGCTACCTGCATAAATCTGGCAATGGCAAATGTTTACGTGCTCAATACTTGTCTGAGTGGCCACATTTACAGTATTTGCGGCATGGCTGTGCTTTGTTAAATGATGTCGGTTCAGTTTTTCGTTATAAGCCACCCAGCTACTTTTATACACTAAATATAAAATTTCTTTTAACAAGCTACGACTCAACACAGTACACAGAGAAGAATATACATAACTATAATCATTAAATCTCAAAGTCATAAAAATTACATTTTCGTATTTTCCACATACAAATTTCAATAAATAATTCAGTTTACCTTCATTCAAATAGCGGTTACGGGGTACTTCAGTCAAAATAACATTCGTATTACTAGTTTGCCTTAACCAAATATTGAGATTCAATTGAATATCATAAGGACTTTTATCATTTATACCACACATTAATATGACATAATCTCTTTTGGTCAAATCTAAAATTTCGGCTTTTGCAGAATTAACTACATTGGCTAATGTCGCTCCCGGTTTCCATATACATTTTACTTCATATTTTTCGCCTAATAACATCTGTAAGTATCTTCTTACTCCTCGTCCTTGTTGATCGGCCAGTATTAAAACTCTACTGTGGGTAATAATTTCCTTGCCGGGACTATGTACTTCATTAGTAGTATTTTTTGTACATTTGTCAATGCTATTATGGATCTCTGTCTGTTTATCATCGGTTTCCATTGAACAGTGAAGGGGCTCAACTATTTCACAGTCGTATTCAATATCACTTCCAGTAGGTGAACTTGTTCTCAGGACCTTTGGGTCAGGGCAAGGATGTTCTGATTTACGTTTTTGTCTCTTTTTGGCGTGGGACTGTAAGGTTGATGGTGTCGGTGTAAATTTTACTTTTTTATAATTCTGTATAACTCTCTGGCTATATTCAAGGTCTGTTTTTAACTGCTGATTTTCAGAGAGTAAATTGTCGACCTCTTGATGTGCGCAGGCCAACTCAGCTTTTAATTCTACGATTTGCTTGTTCAGATTAATATATGTTTCGCTTTGCGTATGGTCATGCAAACTCATAGCGGATGATTCAAATAATGTGTTGTTTGGCGAGTTACTCAATGACCTAGTCTTACGGGGTTTCCGATGTGTTACGTAGTCCGAGTCCATCTCAATCATATTTGTATTTATGTAGCAAGAGGGTAAATGTAGTAATTTATAATTAAATATTTAGTCACTTTATTATATTTTATTGTTTGCAACACTGGTTACTAAATTTGGTCTGAATTGTCTATGTCCAATCGGTTTTTTATCGTGCACTCGATGTCACATCACTATTAGACAGCTGTCATTTTATTTTGTACTCAAGGTTAGGTTAATTACATACAGTTTTTAAAACAAATTTTCATAACGGTTTTCACTGGCATAATTATATGGTTTTGTGTTTTGGGTTACTTATTGTGAATATTGGTGAGATTTAGAAACGGTAAGTTGTTCTAGTGCGGTATAGTTTATGTAAGAAGCACTCACTTGCTGTACGGATACCTATACAAAGTTCTCCTCGAAGCACTTAGTATTGTAGGTCTAGTTTTAATTATACGGACCAGCTCACATTGTCACGAACAATTTGTGATGGATATTACACACTTTTAGGCACTATTTAGCGACGATTTTAGATTTTATTTAATTTTCACTAACGTTCTGATAAAGTTTATTTAGAACTATTATGCACTTAATAACTGTTCAGGATTACTTGCAGTAGTTTGTTTCGATATTTTATGGTCTTTATTGGTAATAATTGTTCACATTTACATTCACTTCGCACAAAATTCGCTATAACGGACAAATTGACTTTTTCACTTTAACTATGTTTAATGTACATATTTGTTGTAGATAACATTTACACGACTTATTTGTACAGAAGTAATTCATTTAGGACTAAATTCACTGTATTATTGCTGTAAATAGAATTTTTAAATGCAAGAGATACGGAGCGATTGTGTTTACGAGGCGACAGCGCCATCTATCTCTCGAATAGTTTTGTGATAAAAGATAAACTTCTAACATTGAACATTGTAAAACTTGTGTGAATCCGTGTTTGGTGCCCGGGGAGTAGGACTTCGCCGAAATGGACCCTGCGGTAGCTATAAGATACTTCATTCATCTATTTTGGCCAATATATTTGTATGATGTGTCTAATTTAGGTCAAGCCTGGCATCAGTGAAGATTTGGTAAGTAAATCAATATTGTAATTTGGATTTGAATTCATCGCTGTGCGATCACAGTATAAGTGTTTAGATCTTATGCCCTGGGCTAAGACTGGATGAATTAATCGCTTCCACTGATCTCTGCCAACCTTACCCAATCTTAGCCAAACTCTAAACAAGTTGATATGTTCATACTAACGCTATTCGACTGAAGCAGTTAATATTGTGTTAATTGTGACCGATCACGTCGAATTGAATATTACCGAACTTGTTTTGAAAAAGAAATTCAATAGTCGATCAATTTTGCCAGAGTTTGAAAGATAAAGATGTAATAACAAGATTAGTGATTTCAAAGCAGAAAGTTGTCTTTTCAGAAAAATTGATGACTTCCTATTTCGATTCACGATTGTTGTAGATGATTGACGGGTAATTTAATGTTGTATCATATTTTATTCATTCCCTAAATTACGGCAAATCAATACACTAAATAATATTCTGATTTTAAAGAAGGTGTTTCGCACTCTCGCCTTCATTTCGCATCACACTTTGCTGCACACACACGTACACCATGGCTGTGATAGAAAGAAATAGTGTTAAAAGTATTAAACAAGCAAAGTAGACAAACCAAACAAACGGTAAGTATTAGTGTTAGTGTGAGATGAGTGCGATACTTACAACTCGCGCAGTCCGACGGCGGGCAGTAGAGCGTCGCGCGCGATCGTGCTGATGTTGTTGTTCGAAACGTCCCTGAAACAACACACGACATTGTATCAGTATAGCTTATATATTAGTGTCACTACATATCTCTCTGTGTATTCTAATAATGACTTAAAAGTAATAGTGAACGAAACAAGAGTCTAACAAAATATTACATGGTGACGTGTTGCGTTTGGCTAAAATTCGCCAACGCACAGAAATTCTACCAAACTTTTTATTACTGGATATTTACTGGATATTTGGAAGTGGACTTGCGATACATTACAGTAGGCTTATAGACCACCTACACTTATGACACCTGTCGTATGTCTCGTGGTTTCAGAGAAATTGCTACGCAATTGGCAAGTGTAAGAATACGGGCTAAGATTTATTGTATTTCTTGTAAGGCAATAACGATACGGTGTCTGATAATGGACAGCAATAAGTCAGCGCGTGTCGTGTGGGTATACAACTAGGAGTGTAGGTAACGTGGCGAAATGGTCAATATTAGTTCATGCCTTCAATTTGTGGAGCTGTATGAAAATTGTCTAGAAACTCGCGGCCACTCTACTGCTAATCATGTATTTCATTTTGATCATATTATATTCGAAGGACCTGCTCACCAAAGAGCCACCAAGACCACATTTTAAAAATATAATAATTTTTCTTTAGGGATATATACCGGTTCCATAGCGGTTCCTCGAAACAAAAGTAGGTACGTGGTATGTATCCCGAAAGACAATTTATAATCAACTGGGACATTAGCTCTACCAAGCGAAAGACACAAACTGGATACATATTTATAAGTTCTTCTATTGCTTATCAGTAAGCTATTTGTATGCAGCCTCCTTATCCTGCATAATTTCCACACATCATTATAATAAGAACAGTCCATTGGCCAAAATATTCTCAAGAAACGAAGTATGGACTATGATTTATTGATTAGCGTTATTGATTGCCAATCAACTTGAATTTAATGGCGAACTTTAACAATTATTCTATTGTGTAATTCTTAATGCTGGTAACCTTTATACAAACTAAAATCCACAGGTATGCAGGTGATGAAATTATTGCTGTGGAAGTAGCCAGGTTTATGTTTAATATGTTTATTATTTACCTGCGAGAATTGTGCGACCGAGTGATATTGAGCATTGAGTGAGAAATAATATGTGGCGTCGGCACTCGCGCGGTTCACTACACCATGTACACAGTTGAGAGTTGAGACGGATCATTCATTTGCTTTACGTGTAGGTAAGTAACCCATTTTAGCGGCACGCAAAATGTAATTCAACAGCTAAGCTTCTATTTTAACAAGTTAAGATCATTGATATGAGCCACTCTAATAGATTTAATTGTATCGACGAATCAATCACACTCTGTCGTTAAATGGTTTGAATAATGTATAAGTTAAAATTTATAAGTTATTCAAAGGGTCGTGATGATTTCGATGGAGTGGACGGTAGTTCATTTCCAATAACAGCTTTCAATCTGTTTAATATTGGAGAGCAATTAACTCGTAAACGAATGATAAGCTTTTAACGGTACACTCAATTGATTCGACACCTTCATTATATTGTCATGATATCGTATATGCAATCAGATAAAATGTTATAGTAAACATAATAATGTAGCTGGTGGAGTGGTCGTGTTATAATGTGGAAGGCTGGTGCAATACACAACACAGTGCGTGCACGTCGCCGCATGTGTGGAGTTCACACAGGCTGCCCTTGGCTTTCTCTCCGTGTGCGGAGTGCCACAGGTCTGTGAGCCTCATAGACGTGATATTAACATACGTAAATATTTCTAATCTCAGCTGGGTGACCCATATTTTTGAGCAATAACGCGCTAAAATTGCCAGGTAAAAGCGATAAATTGCGGGATTTGCAAGCCAAGAGTAAAAATAATTATCAGATATGAACATACTGGTACAGCCGAATGAATAGGTACTTAATTACTTACATAATTATATATATATCTCTCTCTCTTCCTAGCTATGCATCCCACATGGTGGTGGGGTCAGCTTTCTTTATTTAACTCTTCCACTTCGCTCTATCTGCGACATCAACGTCAGTAACATTACATACCCTCTTGTCTTTTAACGCTACATCTCTCCACCTTGTTTTGGGTCGTCCTCTAGGTCTCCGACCAGGGAGGTCAAGCTGTAGTGCTAAATTCCCTACGTAGTCTGGTGGACTCCTTTTCACATGACCATACCATCTCAACCTACTTTCCTGCATCTTGTCGGCGATGTCACGTACACCGAGGCTTCCTCGCACATACTCGTTGCGGATTTTGTCGAGCCTGGTTACGCCGCCATCCACCTCAGCATCTTCATTTCAGCAACTTGGATGGTATGCACGCTCTTTTGGGCCCATGTTTCGCTGCCATACATAAGCACTGGCCTTATCATGGTCTTATAGATTAAACCCTTGAGTTTGACCGGCATCCTCTTGTCACACATTGTTAAGCCACGCTGCGGCTATTCTGTGTCGGATGTTGCATTCTAGGTGCCCAGATCTGTGCATCATACCACCTAGATACTTGTATTGATTGCACATGGTTACAAATTGGCCATCGATAGGAATCGGACTATTGTAATCTGGGTCTAGGTCATTAAAAGATATGTACTGGGTCTTTGCAACACTCAACACTAAGCCACCGGCCTGTAACTGGTGTTTCCACGACAGAAGCACAAGCGACTTACATAATTATATACTTAGGTAAATGAAGAAAATAATAAATTTATATACTTAAGACTTAAGGTTAGCTTGCCATACCTAACAACTAAATAGCCCAGTTAATTTTTCGCTACAATGCTAGTGGTTCCTCGTCTTGTCAATCGTTTTCTGGCGGAACCACCGCATAAAGAGATGACATCCAATTCCGCAAGATTAAGTCAAAATCGGGCCCCGCTGCCTGTTAGTCATGTATTTTAGGCATTTTGCATGCATACCTATTTATTAACCGTAGCAACAATAAAAGCAAGACAAAGAAACCGTAAGAGTTTGACAGAATCGAGAATCAATACCGGTCGTCTCAGTCTATGACTGGTGCTAATTCTACCTACACTCTTCGGAACAACCCAAAGTGAACAAGCCTCCAATTACGCAGTGTCAACGGCGAGAGCTCCTCTAAATCACTGTCCCTGAGGTTCAAGGTCAGCCACAGGACAGCACGCGTGACCACGCCAAGGGTCGCGTGTGGGGTGTCATGTGTCATGTGGTGGCGCGGCAGCGGCGCGACCCGCGGGAGCTCGTTAGAGACGCGCGACGGCGCGTCTCTAACGAGCTGGTGCGTGTTATTGGCGCCATCCATCATCCCGCCCCGCGCCCCACACCCCACACCTCTAACCTTCATTGACGCCCCGTGCACACAGCGAGATTTCGCTCCCTACTGCAAACTTTGTAATTCTGTAAAGTTAGTAATACTGAACAACTTGGTCCACTGTGACCTTATGCAATCTTACTAACGTCCTGTATAGCCTTCAGAACAGTGGTAACTTCGAGTGAGCTCAAGCAAAGAGTGGTTACCATACAAAATTTTGATCACAAATGCCAACTTATTCAGCTGTTCATCGTTGTTCCGATGCAGAGTTCTTCTAGTTCGGTGCTAGAGACTACATTAGTCTCGAAAGAAACATGGATATTTCTAACATAATATTCCTTCTACATTTATATTTAAAGTTCCTTACTCATACCCTCATGCGATATCTCACTATGGTTGGTGTATGTTTCCAGGAGGTGGACGAAGAGTCGTGCGAGGCGGAGGCGTGTGAGGCGCGGGGCGGCGGCGGGGGAGCGGCGGGCGCGGGGTTTGCGGGCCCGCGTCGGCGCACGGTGGGCTGAAAAAGTTCGCTAGTGGACTTAGGGATTTCGAAAAAACTAAAGTGGAATATAAATAAACTAATTCCATTGTTGGATTCTATAATCAAATACAACTCAAAATCTATATATATAAAAGAAAGTCGTGTTAGTTACACTATTTATAACTCAAGAACGGCCGAACCAATTTGGCTGAAAATTGGTGAGGAGGTAGCTCAGAACCAGGAAAATCACATAGGATACAATAAAATGCAAAAAATAATCTGGGAGGGTTTTTAGAGAGGGTCGAAGTTTGCAGGGACAAACCTCCTACCTATTGACAATAATAACGCATGCGCTGTAATAATTGAGTTGCTGCGCATGTGCTATATCTGTCAGTACTGTCACATTAATTGACATAATTATGATGCACTGTCATTACTTCGTTTGCTTTTTAACCTAAAAACTCTTACTTAATTTTATTAAACTAGTAATAATTATTGTAACAGCCTTGGCTAATCCCTACTAATATTAGGTATAGGTCGGTTCACGAAAGATGACCACTGCGCAGAAATCACTTTTTAGGTCCCCGTGGAGGTGCGGGGTGAGGCGCGGGTGGAGTGCCAATGGCGTGGCTCCATTCTTGACGCTTTCCCTAAATGCGTCAAGAATGGAGCAACGCCATTGGTGCACGAATATACATATGCGCGACGGCCGCCATTTGTGGTCAACTTTCGTGAATTTACCTATACTAGCTGTGCCCGCGTATTCGCCCGCGTGGAAATCGGTATCCCTTAAATATCCCTTTCTGTGGCCTTGATAATGTTAAATATAATGATCGGTTGATGAAACTCACACTCATATTTAAGTTTCTTACTTACTGTATTAGAAAAGTAGTAACCTGTACCTGCCACCTAAATTCTTCTATTTCTTTTAATAAATACTATCTGGCCGGATAACATAATTATTAGTTAATCTGAATCTTTGCACTCAAAAAGTCACACTCGAATAGTAAGTCTACAATGCTCTACTATCTATCTATACTAATATAATAAAGCGGAAGAGTTTGTTTGTTTGTTTGCACGCGCTAATATCAGGAACTACCGGTCGGATCTGAAAAATTCTGTTTGTATACGATAGCCCAGTTATTCCGGAAGGCTATAGGCTATATAACATAACGCTTCGACCCTTTGGAGCCGGGCAAAAGGCTAAAAAGGCTAAAAGATAATGTCGGCTAATCTCATGAACTAGCAGTCGGATTTTAAAAATTATTATTGCCTATGATAGCCCAATTATTCGGAAAGGCTATAGGCTATATAAAATTACGCCACAACTTTAAGGGGTCAGACAAAAATAATAAAATGGTCAAACGAGAAGGGGGAGGGTTAGGTCAAAGGCAAAAAAAAGGCTAAACGAATAGGATACAATCTATATGGGTATCGTTTTCGAGATTTTCGGGACGCTGATTAATAATATGCAAATAACTTAGTGATCCAAGATGGCGGCCGGGAAATCAAAGATGGCGGATGAGAAAATTTTAAAAATCAATATTGGTATCGTCTGCAATGTTAAAAGGGATGGGGAATCCAAATACAACATCTGTTTCGTGATTCAAGATGGTGGATGGGAAATCAAAGATGGCGAATGGGAAAGATTAAAAAAATCAATATTATGGGTATCGTCTATGATGATTTAAGGAATGGAGAATCCAAATACAACATCTATTTCGTGATCAAAGATGGCGGATAGGAAATCAAAGATGGCGGGTGGGAAACATTTAAAAATCAATATGGTTATCGTCTCTGATGATTTAAGGGATGGTGAATCCTAATACAACATCTATTTCGTGATCAAAGATGGCGGATAGGAAATCAAAGATAATGGACGAGATTTTTTTTAGTCGATATGGGTATCGCCTCCGATATTGTAAGGAATGGGGAATTCAATATTATATAAAAATCTATGTTTGTTTGTTCATCATTTATAGACTCTGAAATGATAAGAGATTAAGCGCTAAGTCAATGGTAACTTTGGAAAAAGGGCTTGGAAAAAAGGAAATTAAATAAAAACTCTTAAAAAGGCGATACGGAGTTCGCTGGGTCAGCTAGTTATTAATAGAATTTTTTTGATTAACCGCGTGTTTTTTGAGTTATTTAATTTTAAAGACTTTTTTGTATGGAAGAAAACAATAAAATGAGAATTGCTCGTAATTCTTAAACTATCTTAAGAAAACAATGAAAGTTTAAGACAGAAGATATTTTTGGCTATTTATGCACTATATCGCGTACTGCGTTTTTCTGCGTTTTGGCGGTAATATTTTTTTTTATCTTTTATTCGGCACCACCCGGAGAGGTTAAATATTAGGGGCGTTTTTTTTTAAAGTGGTATCCCCAGTAGGCCTAATCCACTTGCTACACTTGAAAAATCATCATTAGTCATATATCTGAAACTTTAAAAATTTATTAGTTTACCTGATTTTGTCAAAATTCCGAGAAAGCATAATATGTCGTGACCTGTGTGGATATTTTATTGTTTCAGTTTTGTTGTATTGACTTGTTAACAGTGGTAGTATTAAAAAATCGCTTTCGTTTTTTTTATTTTTCACTAGTTTCATACAACGATCAAAATATCCCGATAAGCGGCAATAGGCTCGCCACCTATTACGTGGGATCAAAACACTGGCGAAAAGTGGGCGTTTAATATGCCTCTGCCTACCCCTTCGGGGAAACAGGCGTGAGTCTATGTATGTATGTATGTAGTTTCATACAAACTTCAAACAATTTTATCTCGGTAAGTATGTACTTTATCAAAAAAAGTCAAAGAATAAAAAATATTGTTTTCATTAGTAGAATCCAAAAACAAGCCTCTTAGCCCCTAAGTCCACATTTTGATTTTTCAGCCCACCGTGCGGCGCCACGACGTGCTGGAGGAGCGCCTCGGCCCGCAGTTCGCAGAGTTCCGACGACGCCGCGCGCACCGGCGGGACGTACTCAAGGAGAGAGAGCAGGAGTCGCCACCACCCGTGCGTCCCGCGACACCTACAGGCCACGCGCCCCTCGCGCGCGCCGTCAGCGAGCCTAGTGCGTTACACCAGAGGGACCACGCCGACACTTGAGCGGATTGTACCGCGCGCGTAGACTGTACTCACACGCTCACACTCGTGGGACTCACCGGCGATGCCTCGTGCTCGCTTGTAGTCTAAAAAAGTATCTAATGAGACAATGTAGTGCAGTGGCGGATCCAGGATAATGTTTAGGGGCTTGAATCTGGTGTAGGCAAGTTTTATCAAGTGCAATATTAAAACTCTACTTTTGTAAGAAAACATGTAATTTGGAAGAAGATATACATACGCTCCCTAGTCCCTTTCACGGATCCACCACTGATGTAGCGACAAACCCTGACGTTCTGTCGACGATACGCTGAATTCAGCGACAATCAGGACAATATCCAAGGGAATATAAAATAAAACACAGAAGTGACAATATTGTCGTATAGTTATCGTACAATAAAATAAATAGCACTCTCAACCAGGCGTCACTCGGACACATCAATAAATAGACACAACTATACAGTTACTATGTATGTACACGGACTAACCCTCGTATAAATATTACATCATATACTTAATAATATATAATAATTAACCAGTATGTTAATATAAAAGTGTCAACAAGTGATTTATTTAAGCAGCCGACCGATACTGAATCTCGATAGCGTCGCGGACTCTACAACGAAATGTAGATTTTGTAACAACAATCTTGTTTATATAGTCAAAAGCGACGTACGTAATGTTATGTAGTTAATTTGTATTAACACGATAATCTACTCGAGGTGATTTGATTATTTGTTTGAATGTTCAGAATCGGTCCACTGGACTTGGTCGAGTTCCTAGTAGCATTTATGCGTTTTACAATAAGATCTGTGTTGTAGTGACAACATAGACTATCAGACTCGACCGCGCGGAGTACATGGTTCCTATGTAAAGGTCTCTGAGCGTGTAACTTTGTCTTCAACTATAAACAATAAACATGTCAAAAGTTCACATTGAGGCAGTATTGAGCTTCGGCTGAGCTTCAGTAACATTCTTACTTCGGATTAACTTATATTAAACCATTTTGTCAAGTCTTGGACTTCAAATGCGTACCTACTTACATTACTTAAGTAATACATAAATAACAGTACTTACTAGTGTTTATACTATACGTAAGTAATTGGCACTCGGTGAGCGGCGCTCTCGCCCCTCTACACATACGTTATAGTCTATGGTAACTCGTAACAACATACAAAACCTAATGTTCATAACGACTCGTACTTAACTGTAGCTTGTTCTAAGTTGTCATGTAAGTAGAATAATACTCGGCCGTAGTGTCGCCGGCACTGGGCACTGCGGGCACAGTGGGCACCTCACGTGTGTCGCGGCACTCGTAGTATACTTGATGTCGCGTGTAAATATAATCGACTCATAAATACTTATGTCAAAAATTGTACTAAATAAATAATTAATTATTTTGTCATAATACTTTATTTCGTAGCTAGGACACCTCCCCGGGCCGCGGCTCCCCTAATACTGTACAAAATATGCTTAAGTGACTACGTGGTAATTAATTTATTTGTCTGGTAGTGAGGTGGCGCGGGCGGCGCTATGGACGGTGCGCCGTGCGCGTCAGTCTTGTGTCGCGCGCGCACGTGTGTGTGTGTCGCGCGCGGCCGCGACGGTCGCGTGTCGCGGCGCTCAGCGCGGCTCCTCGTCGGGCTGCAGCTCGGGCTCGGCGGCCGAGGGGATGGTGTGCAGCAGGCGCGCCGCCAGCGCCGCCCCCCCCGCGGGGGAGGGGGGCGGCTCGTCGACGGCGGGCTGGCGCGTGAGGCGGGGCCGCGCGCCCGTAGCGGCCGCCGCGCTGCCGGCCGAGCGCGAGGTGCGCCACGTGCCCGTGGACGCGGTGGCGTTGGAGCCCGACGAGTCGTTGCGCGACGACGACAGGTTGGAGTCCTGCGACGTCTTGCGCGCCACCAGCCACGAGGCGGCGCGGCGCGGCGGCGGCGGCGGCCGCCCGTACGCGCGCCACGAGTCCGAGCGCGACGACGAGAACTCCACGGAGGACGACACGGAGCCCGCGCGCGCCGGCGCCGTGGCGGGCGTGCGCGGCAGCGGCGCCGGCGCCGGGGCCGCGCGGCGCCCGCACGCGCGCAGCCAGCGCAGCAGGCGCTCGCCGCCGGCCCGCGCCGCCTCCCCCTCGCGCGCCGACACGCCCGCGCCGCTGCCGCCCGGCAGCAGCCGCCGGCACGCGCACGCCGCGCCGTGCTGCCCGCGCGACGACCGCTCGTTCAGGCTGTTGGTGTTGGCCGGCGTCTGCCGGTTGCTGAAGTTGGACGAGTGGCGGCAGCGCCCGATGCCGCGCGTCACGCGCGACTCCTCGATGGCCTTGCACACGAGCGCGCAGTCCTTCTTGAACTGCTTCGTGAGGATGGCGTACAGGAAGGGGTTGCAGCACGAGTTGAGCGGCAGCACGAACACCGTGAACACCTTGGCCTCCTCGAGCGACACGAGCTGCGCGCCGAACGCCGCCGTCAGCGCGAAGAACGCGATGGGCGACCAGCAGATGAAGTCGGTGAACACGAGCAGCGCCATGCGCTTGGCGATGCGCGAGTCGTTGGAGTTCCAGGCCTGCGAGCCGCGGATGGCGCAGTACATCTTGAGGTAGCAGCCCAGCAGCACGAGGAAGGCCACGCCGTTGATGACGAGCAGCGTCACCACGTAGCCGAGCGCCACGGGCGTGCTGGTCTCGAAGGGCAGGCACACCGCGAACTTGCGGTAGTCGGACACGCCCAGCAGCGGCAGCGCCGCCGCCACCAGCGAGAAGGCCCAGCCCGCCGCCATGACGATGGCGGCGTGGCGCAGTGACAGGCGCTTGTTGAGGTGCATGGCGTGCGTGATGGCGTAGTTGCGCTCCAGCGTGATGACGGCCAGCGTGTACACGGACAGCTCGGACGACAGCACGCCCAGGAAGCCCGCCAGCTTGCAGCCGCCAGACATCTGCCACGCGATGGCGTGCGCGCGGAACTCGCCCAGCGTGCCCGCGTCCACCACCGCCAGGAATCCTGCACAACGACCGACTCGTTAGCTCGCATATTGCAGATGTTTAAATAGTGCATATTGTGTGCAGATAGTGGTGGTACCTAAGTAAATGCCCATGAAGAAGTCGGCGGCGGCGAGGTTGGTGACGAGGAAGCGCGGCACGTCGATGCGGCTGCGGCTGCAGACCAGCACGAACACGACGGTGCCGTTGCCGAGCAGCGCCAGCAGGAACACGGCCCACACGCCGCAGCGCAGCGTCCACCAGTCGAACAGGTCCACGCACGGCAGGAAGGGCCCCGGCAGCGGCAGGCACTGCACACGCCGCGCCTCACCCCCTCCCCCGCCGCCGCCGCCGCCGCCGCCCCCCTCCTCGCTCAGCTCAACGGCCCCCGCCCCCGCCCACCCCTCCAGCATCGCCTGCAGCCCGCCGCCGCCAGCGCTCAGCTCCGACACGTTGACTGAAGTAATACAACATCATATCAATACTCTGACATCATGCACTAAAGTCCACTAAAGAAAAATTATTGTGTAGGCAACGCAAAAGTGGCTTTGATAGAAACGCATCATTATAAGGTAAAAAAAACTGCTTGAGAGGTGTCAAGGGACACCCGGATGGAACGAAGTTCCTTTCGATTAATTAGTGAAGAAATATTTTTTTTAAGTTATAATTTTTTTTTTAATATTAACAAATATAAAGTAATATAAACGTAATCAGTAGGCTCAATTTTAGTAATAATTGTTAGTTTTACAAAAAATGTTCCGTTCGCCATCTTGGATCCCCAAATAAATGTCATTTACGTTATCAGAATGCATGATAGCCCCGAAAATTGTACCCATATTAATTTTATTAAAAATGTCCCGTCCGCCATCTAGGATTCCCAAATAGATGTCATTTTCGTGACCAGAATCCATAAAAACCCCGAAAATTATACCCATATTATTTTTATTAAAAATGTCCCGTCCGCCATCTTGGATTCCCAAATAGATGTCATTTTCGTGACCAGAATCCATAAAAACCCTGAAAATGATACCCACATTAATTTTATTTAAAATGTCCCGTCCGCCATCTTGGATTCCCAAATAGATGTCATTTTCGTGATCAGAAAGCAAAAAAACCCCAAAATGATACCTATATTAATTTTATTAAAAATGTCCCGTCCGCCATCTTGGATTCCCAAATAGATGTAATTTTCGTGACCAGAATCCATAAAAACCTCGAAAATGATACCCATATTAATTTTATTAAAAATGTCCCGTCGGTCATCTTGGATTCCCAAATAGATGTCATTTTCGTGACCAGAATCCATAAAAACCCTGAAAATGATACCCATATTAATTTTATTAAAAATGTCCCGTCGGCCATCTTGGATTCCCAAATAGATGTCATTTTCGTGACCAGAATCCATAAAAACCCTGAAAATGATACCCATATTAATTTTATTAAAAATGTCCCGTCCGCCATCTTGGATTCCCAAATAGATGTCATTTTCGTGATCAGAAAGCAAGAAAACCCCAAAAATAATGGCCGCAGAGGAAGAGGAGATGCGGTGTTGCGTTGCCGTCCTCCCTATCCTCTGCGGCCGCTGGGTGTTTTGGCGGCGGAGCCCAACACCTTCATCCGCCGCCAAGGGGGTTTTGTTCGGGGCCCGCTTGACAATCTGTCGGGCCAATGCCCGTCGGAGGGTGGCGACGAATGCTTTGGCGATGCCCTACCCTCCGACACACGGGTACATGAGAAAGTCGAGGTGGTTTTTAATGGAAACACCACATACTCCGGCTCTCATATCCCTCATTTCATATCTATTAATAGCAGAGTCGGGTTGTCATAAGACATGCAAGAAGCATGTCCCGTGAAACTTAACGAGAATTTTTTCATACATTTACTAAAAACACCTCTGGTAGTCACTATTAGCCGTTACTTACCGGTGAGAGCAGGTTTCAAAAATGTATAGAAAAGATGTGCAGATTCAGATTAGATCCACACATTAACATATAAAGGCAAAGATAAACGACTGAAACCAGAAACATGAAAGATAGTTTGTTTCTATTCTGACATAGCAGATTTTTACTTCCAACAAAATAAAATAGAGCGGATTAACAATACCTTTCAAATTCCCCTCATTATGTGGGACCATGGAAGATCTCGGCACAATGCTGGTTGGCCTCTGGCCAGATGGAACATGGACGAGACGAAAATCATGCCTAATTACCGTGTCGTACCTGCTCCTATTGTTGGTTGGGAACTCTACACTCAAAGTTGTCGGCAAGTATATATACCTGGGACAAATGATCGAGTCAGGTAGGTCCAACTTGGAGAAAGAGGTCAATCGTCGAATCCAACTCGGTTAGGTAGTGTTCGAGAAACTTCGGTATATCTACACGTCCGATTGCCCGCAGTATCTCAAGACGAAAGGCTTTGACCACTGTCAACCTGTGTTGTCATATGGAACGGAGACATGGCCGCTCACTTTGGGCCTCATTAAAGAGTTCAAAGTCACTCAAAGGGCGATGGAGAGCTATGTTCGTTTCTCTGCGAGATCGAATCAGAAATGAGAAGATCTGCAGGCGAACCAAAGTCACCGACATAGCTCTCCGAATGGTCAGGCTGAAGTGGCAGTGGGCAGGGCACATAGTCAGAAGAATCGATGGCCGTTGGAGCGGAAGGGTTCTGAAGTAGCGGCCACGCACCGGACGTTGTAGCAGAGGTAGGCCTCCCACAAGGTGGACTGACGATCTTGTTGGGATCGCGGGCGGCGGATGGCTCAGGATCGGTCCATGTGGAGAGCCTTGGAAAAGCCTATTTCCAGCGATGGACGTCTTTCGGTTGATATGATGAGGCCAGATAGTTGTCGTTCTGTGAAAAAGCTAATATTCTGTCAAATCTGCTAAGTAAGCAGAGGCTGGGCTCCAAGAAGAAGCTCTTGGATGCAAGTGATGCAAGTGATGAGATAGCGCTAGAAGGATGATGAACGTACAGTAGTGCGCCCATATGTCAGTGGTGTTGGCCCAGGCGGCGGGGTCCACGTGCGGCGGCGGCAGGATCACCAGGTCGCTGGGGCTCTCACTCTCCTCCGCCTCCCCGGTGTCCCCAGAGGCCTCCATCAGCGGCATGAACTCGCAGCAGTGGTACGCGTACGACAGCACCAGTGTCTGACACAAACACATATATACGAGTAAGTTTAAACAGCGTAAGGTTTCGAATGGGACTATTATTTGAGAATTGTAGTGCTTTTATCATTTAGTAATAAATTATTTACATTAAACCAATTAACGACTTAAGAGAGTACGTTGTTGAATTCGTCAAAATTACTCTATTGTCGTTTAATATTAGAAATTAAAGAGGTATCATCCGCGAACAACACAATCTCATGATTGTTCTTTACGTATTTGGGTAAATTGTAAATATAAATCTAAAATAGAAATGGTCCGAGGATCGAACCCTGCGGGCTCGTTTTTTAAGGCAGAACCTGGCGATGCCTTAACTGTATTATGGACCTTCTGGATTCTGTTGCCCAAATAAGAAACTAGGAGATCGAGAGCTTTGTTTTTAAAGCCGTAATGACAAAACTTCCCGATGAGAGTATCATGATGTATACAAACAAAGGCTTTTGAAAGGTCGCAAAAATTCCGGGAGCTTCCCGTTGGTTAGATCGATGTATCTATAGGGAACTTTTTCCCAATGTTCAGATTTGCTGGTGACGGATGAAAGAATAATTGAACACAAAAACTTTTTCGCTAGACTGTTCTATTTACAATAATTTATGTATTTTTGAAATATTGAAGCTTTTTTGTTCAATGTGGCTTTGTGAATTTGTCGAGTAAGCTCAATCGTATGGGTATGTTAAGTGGATACCTCTACTATGGTAGCCTTCATGAACGATTCCGACTCGCATTTGATTTAGTGATTTTAAAAAACTTTGCCGGTTTATGGACAAAGTCTCAAGACCATAAACTCTTCAGAAACTTAGCATAACGATTTTATATAATTTTCTATGCCAACATTCTGAAAAAAGGCTCCACAAATACGCCTTAATCAAATGGTATCTACTTTACATTGATATAAAATAATTTGTAGTGTTATTATAAACGGTCACTTTGACAATATCTCAATAAAAATTATAAAAAGCTAAACTGTTTTGACTTTAAGTGTATTTTTTGAGATTGTCATCCTGCTGAATCGCTAGCAGTCAAATCAGTCGCAACATTGGGAAAAAGTCTACCCAATGGATAGATCGATCGGAAATACCCAAAATTCCTAAAGCAACTTCTCCCAAGCTGCAAATATACTTTTGAGTAACTCTACTCTTGCGTCAGTGCTCGCACGACCTCTCATAAATCCGAACTTGTTTGAAGATACGCATTAAAGACGCTGTTTTGTTGACTAACAAAACAGCGTCTTTAAATGAGTATTTTCAATTCATTTATATCTGTCTATCCATGTGAATGGACGTGGCTTTACCAACAAAGTGTATGCAGGTAACATATTATCCAACGTTAACGGAGATACTGATTACGAAATGACATTTACTTTGAAATCCAAGATAGAGGAGCTTACCTTTGTGATAAAATCAATATATTGCTCTGTTTAACGTTAGTGAATCTCTTTAATAGGTACGAGATACCAGTAAATCTTTTGCACTCAAGTCTTGTTTTAACGCACCTAAAGTATAACTTATATTCAAGCTATTTTCATATAAATAGCAAGAACCGCTTAGTACATAAAAAACTTTAGAAAAAAATAATGCCTCTAAGCTTTGGCATATCTGTGTGAAAATCGGTCTTAAATAGACTTTGAAATTATTTGCGGCTTTTGATGAAAAGTTTAGAGATTAGTTAACATTGTTTTACTTGGCAGTTCTTTTAAATATCTAGCGTATTCATTAATATGTAAGTATATTAAGCACTTGGTCTTATATTATACGCTTTGTTGAAGAACCGTGCGAACTAATCTGTGAGATCTGCCAAAATCAAATATTTGCAAAGTTCAGAATTCGAGAATCTTTAATAATTCATGCTTTTACAAACTTTATACATTCATCGTACCACTATGTAATGAATACCGGGTGCTGATCGTTTTCACGCCGAGTGGCGGAAAGGTTTGAAGGCTAACATTATTGGAACGAGATTGAATGAAGATAAAGATGTACGGCGCGGATGGACCGCGGCGCGCGGCGCTGAATATCTTCGAGCGCGGTGAACTATACAATTTAGGTAATGGTGTTGGCTACTGATAGGCCTCTTTAAACATATTTATTTATTTCGGACCTTAAACGACTTGACACGCAAAGTGCGTATTTACTTTCGCTATTTGTTTGTTATGATAAAGTAAAGTTTTTCTGACACGGGTTGTTTTCTCACGGTTCGTAGGTAATATATTTTGTGAACAAAATAGATAGGTACCTAAATATGTCTATATATTGGATAGAGTGGAGTAGGTAGCACTAATTGATCACAAGTACCAAAAACCTCAATAATTAATATTTTACTTACCTGAGTGTGTACTCGGGAAACAGCATACGCATATTATTATATATAAAATGGATCTGTCGCTTTCCAGTAAGTCTGGTATAAATCCCGGAAAATGGCACTGTAACGTGAGTCACGTTACGTGATCAGTAGTCTAATACTGGCGGAAATATTCACATCGACACATCAGCGGTGGCGGAACAGGCGGATATTTGGCAGCTTCAAAGACGTCGCCACAGGAAGATGTTATGTTATTATGTAGGTAGTGTTTATACGAGTATGTGCGTCTGCCTAATGGGGAGCGAACGTGCGCCGACTGTACACGTGATGAAGGCTTCATACAAACTCGTTTATCGTGGGCACAGCGAGCTACATATCAATGTGATTTGATATGTAGTTCTTACCATGAATATTCACCATGTCATGAATTGAATGATACGAGAAACTGCTAATAAAAACACATTAAATAAACACAGGCACGTTCAGTTTCATTTCATTTCCGATTGCTGCTGTTTTTTTACAAAATAAAATTTATCGTTTCATATTTTTTGTCTTAATATTTGTGTACTTATATTCAATACATCTAGCTCTCGTTAAAGAATATATTGCCTGGTGCTATTCCGATCTTCTTTCTACCCCAAGAAGGATACAATTTTAGGGGAGTAAAGATAGAGCGCGCGGGAAAGAGCCGAATAGGCGAAGGGACTTTGAGAATGTGGTGGGCTTTGTTATTGCCACATTGCCAATATTTTTCTAACCAATTGGTAATTTGGCAATTTTGGCATCAATTCGCTTAATTATGCACGATAATCGGCTTCAATTGCTGATATTGCAAAAGAGGCCTTCACCAAAACTAGCTCAAGAGATATTTACGTTAATACGCCTACAGCACTAGATATTCGCGAAATCATTTCACCACTAAAAAACTATAGAAACAAGGCCACTTATGTCAAACTAGGTTAGACGTCAAGTCTTAGAAATTAGGTGGATACTTAGTATTGCCAAAAGTATTGTCCTTCCTAAGAATCCTATGAGACTTTTGAGAATTGTCATCCGATCGCATAGTTATTTGCCAGTCTTTCCAGGTCTGGATAAACATGTGATTGTGGAACATGTCTAGGGGTGTTGTTACCTGTATCCTAAGGAACATGTCTAGGGGGTAGAGCTACCTGTATCCTGGGGAACATGTCCGAGGGGTGGTGTTACATGTATCCTGGTGAACATGTCTGGTGCATGGTGTTACCTGTATCCTGGGGAACATGTCAGGTGGATGGTGTTATCTGTATCCTGGGGAACATGTCTGGTGCATGGTGTTATCTGTATCCTGGGGAACATGTCAGGTGGATGGAGTTACCTGTATCCTGGGGACCATGTCAGGTGGATGGAGTTACATGTATCCTGGGGAACATGTCTGGTGCACGGTGTTATCTGTATTCTGGGGAATATGTCAGGTGGATGGAGTTACCTGTATCCTGGGGAACATGTCCGGGGGGTGGTGTTACCTGTATCCTGGGGAACATGTCCGGGGGGTGGTGTTACCTGTATCCTGGGGAACATGTCCGGGGGTTGGTGTTACCTGTATCCTGGGGAACATGTCTGGCGGATGGTGTCATCTGTATGCTGCGGAACATGTCTGGGGGTGTTGTTACCTGTATCCTGAAGAACATGTGTAGGGGGTAGAGCTACCTGTATCCTGGGGAATATGTCAGGTGGATGGAGTTACCTGTATCCTGGGGAACATGTCCAGGGGGTGGTGTTACCTGTATCCTGGGGAACATGTCCGGGGGGTGGAAGTGCCTTAGGTTGGGGTTGTTGTGCGCCTTGAGGTGCAGCACGCGTTGCAGCCCCGCCGCCGGTAGCCACGCGAACACGTTGTTACCCACGTTACTGCAACACAACCGTGAAGCTGATTAATGTACAATAGAGAAATAAATTCACCCACATATGGTTTGGCGAAACACATAAGCAAGGTACTACAACCGTTAGTAGGCAAGACGCACTCTTTCGTAAAGGACTCTCGCCACTTTATTGAAATCATCAAGAGCATGAAAAGGGAACCAGACGAGGTGATGGTGAGTTTTGATGTTGAGTCACTATTCACCAATGTTCCTATTCAAGATTGCCTTGACGTCGTAGAGAGGAAATTAAGGGAAAACGGTCTGTCTAACGAATACATCGTTCTACTCAGGAATTGCTTGGATGGAAACTACTTCCTATATCGTGGACAACATTACCTCCAGATCGATGGAGTGGCTATGGGTAGCCCTATAGCACCGGTAATGGCCAACATCTGGATGGAGCACTTTGAGGAATCCGTAGACATGCAGGCGTCAAATGTGAAACTATGGAAAAGGTATGTCGACGATATCTTCTGCATCATGAAGGGCAACAAGCAGGACGTAGAACAATTCGCACACAAATTGAACTCCATACATCCGAACATCCGATTCACATTCGAAATGGAGGTAGACGGATCGTTACCCTTTCTCGACGTTAAAGTGACAGTGAGAGATAATGGTACCCTTGGACACACTGTGTATAGGAAACCGACACACACCGACAGGTATCTCAACGCGAACTCGCACCACCATCCGCGGCACTTGGATTCCGTTGTGTCCTCGTTAGTAAACAGAGCGTATGACTTATGTGACCCCGAACAATTAAATAGTGAGCTGTCACATGTTCGGGAGGTACTTAGGTGCAACGGATACAAGAAAAACTTACTCTGTCGGAAGAGGAACGAGCGTAAACCTGAGGTAAGCAGAGTGCCCGCTTACATGCCGTATCTAAAGGGAGTGACGGACAAAGTTGGAACAGTACTCAAGAAATACTCCATCAAGACTGTATACAGTCCGCTCTCTAAGATAGCACACAATCTGCGTACACCAAAGGATGTAATTCCTCTCCAAACACCTGGCGTCTACAAAGTCGATTGCAGCTGTGGTAGTTCATATATCGGGCAAACTAAGCGTACAATCGTTGAAAGGGTAAAGGAACATATCGCAGCTGTAAAAAACCGACATATTAACAAGTCGGCGATAGCTGAGCATTTGTTGGAGTCTGGACCAAACCACTGGATAGAACTGCATCAACCACAAGTCTTATCCACCGATCGTCACTATTACTCCAGGATAGTACGTGAAGCGGTAGAAATCAAGAAATATAACAATTTCAACCGGGAGGATGGATATAGATTATCGGCCACTTGGAATCCAGTCATCAGCAAGTGTAAACACCGCCGCAGTGATAAATCTCAACAGTGTGTAGACGTCATTAGTGTAGTGTGTCGGAGTACCGACATTGCGAACTTAAATAAAGACCAAGTGAGGGTAGGTGCTGAAACCCGCACTTCCACAAGACGTCGCTGAGCTCTCATCAGTCTCTCCGCGACCACGCTCGGTGCAAGACGAGCGAAACGTCGGTAACAAATAGGTATTTATACCTTAAATAATTTAAGTTAACGCGATTAAGACCCGCTAAATTAATTTCTATGATACAATAGAGAACAAAATGTTGCCTGATTGTTAACTTAATACTACCACGTGTTGTGACAGTGTTACCACAAAGGGTAAACATTTGGTTGTTTCACTCGCTCTTGTGTTTTTTTACTTAAAAGTGGTTCAGAACCAAGATCCATGAACGTTGAGAATGGCGATAAAGTTCCATTCGTAGACCAAAACTTGTCTTCAAAAGGCTTTCTGTAGAACACGTGGGAGCCTGGAGGGCCACCCGACATGAAATAAAATAACATTTGAAATGACTTGAGATTTGTTGGCAACGGCTTAGTGACAGCGTAGGCGTTTTTTTCCTAAAAGGTTAGGAGGTCACAAAAATCTCTAAAAAATAATATAGGAAGATGCTTGGATGGTGCAATGGTTAGGTTTTATTTTAATCGATTTTAAACTTTCGCGATTTGTATACATCATACAAAATAAATTAGCGGGTCTTAATCGCGTACAACTAACTTATTTAAGGTATAAATACCTATTTGGTTCCGACGTTTCACTCGTCTTGCACCGAGCGTGGTCGCGGAGAGACTGATGAGAGCTCAGCGCCGTCATGTAAAAGTGCGGGTTTCGGCACCTACCCTCACTTGGTCTTTATTTAAGTTCGCAATGTCGGTACTCCGACACACTACACTAATAACGTCTACACACTGTTGAGATTTATCACTGCGGCGGTGTCTACACTTGCTGATGACTGGATTCCAAGTAGCCGATAATCTATAACCATCCTCCCGGTTGAAATTGTTATGTTTCTTGATTTCTACCGCTTCACGTACTATCCTGGATTAATAGTGACGATCGGTGTATAAGACTTGTGGTTGATGCAGTTCTATCCAGTGGTTTGGTCCAGACTCCAACAAATGCTCAGCTATCGCCGACTTATTAATCTGTCGGTTTTTTACAGCTGCGATATGTTCCTTTACTCTTTCAGCGATTATACGCTTAGTCTGCCCGATATATGAACTACCACAGCTGCAATCGACTTTGTAGACGCCAGGTGTTTGGAGAGGAATGACATCCTTTGGGGTACGCAGATTGTGTGCACTCTTAGAGAGCGGACTGTATACAGTCTTGATGGAGTATTTCTTGAGTTCTGTTCCAACCTTGTCCATCACTCCCTTTAGATATGGCATGTACGCCGGCACTCTGCTTACTTCAGGTCTACGATCTTTCCTCTTCAGACGGAGTATCTTCTTCTTGTATCCATTGCGCCTCAGTACCTCCCGAACATGTGAGAGCTCACTATTTAACTGTTCAGGGTCACACAGGTCATACGCTCTGTTCACTAGCGAGCGTATGACCTGTGTGACCCTGACGTCATTAAAGTAGTGTGTCGGAGTACCGACATTGCGAACTTAAATAAAGACCAAGTGAAGGTAGGTGCTGAAACCCGCACTTCCACAAGACGGCGCTGAGCTCTCATCAGTCTCTCCGCGACCACGCTCGGTGCAAGACGAGCGAAACGTCGGAACCAAATAGGTATTTATACCTTAAATAAGTTAGTTGTACGCGATTAAGACCCGCTAATTTATTTTGTAGGTTTTATTTTTACTAAATAACTGCATATTTTCGCGAGCCAGAACTTGTAGAAAAGTACCTATCAGATAAAAGTAAGTGGATGTGGCAGTGTACACTCACAGGTCCTCAAGTTTGCTGATGGGCACGAAGGTCTCCGAGTCGATGTGCTCGATCATGTTGTCCTCCAGGTTGCTGCAACACAAATATACAGACATTCTCAGTTTTGTGACGTATACATAAAGATCCAACAAAAAAATATATACCGACACACAATTATTACCTAAAGCTGTGTAAGTAGTAAAACTGATGGATGATGACACTATAATTTACATAGGTATTTAATAATAATAACAATAAATCCCTCTGGGGCAGCCGTTATCTCATCATGAGACTAACGCAATCTCAGAGGGCAGAGTAACAGCTTTCAAACATCACCTTCATCGTGTAATATAAACAAAAAATGTATTACAAGATGAAAAGAAAGCTTACAACCGCAGGGCAGCTTTGTGGCGAGCTGAATGTGTGTGGCGACACTGCGGTCCCGAATGCTTCAGAGGGTTGGTCAGGGCCTCGTCTCCGGCTTGCCTTTATTGTCTGGCCGGAGTGGATTTCCAAGAGTGCCCGCAGGACTCTCAACTGTGGCTTGCCTTGGTCGGCCGGCCAGAGGGAAGCCGCAAGAGCTATTAGCTCGGGGGTGGAAGTGTCATTCTCAAGGGCGTAACTACGGGGAAACCCGCTCCGGGCCTCCGTTGTCACGAGGCCCGCGATGGCGAAACCGGTGCCGCACCGCTCGACACCCCTAGCCACTCGCACCGGTGTTGCCCTCTGGCTGCCTTTATGGCAGAGTTTGTTTGCTTTGGGCGGCTGTTTAGAGAGGGCCCATCTAGTGAGTTGGCGAGTCACCACCTGCCACGCGGACGGATGCTATAGGAGTATCACTGGCAGGTGCCGTTTTTTATCCATAGTATCATTATTACCAGTCCATTTAACACCCATCCCCATAAACCAGTAAATTAGACTCCACATCATTGCAATAGTCCTACATTTGCTGCGGCTAGTCCATAGCTGTACTCAGTAGTGCAGTTGTGGAGGCTCCGCAGCATATGTTCCATCCCATTTTAGATTAAAGTTCTCTACGGGCCTCTGCACGTTGGATCCATATCCCCGTGTAAGCCTCCCAAAGGACCGGTTATTCTTCTATCACCATGTTACTCGTAGAAGAATAGCCGTGAAAAAGAGACACATAATAATAATAAGGGCTGCTTTGTGGCGAGCTGAATGTGTGTGGCGACACTGCGGTCCCAAATGCTTCAGAGAGTCGGTCAGGGCCTCGTCTCCTGCTTGCCTTTATTGGCTGGTAGGAGTTGATGCCCAAGAGCGCCCGCAGGACTCTCAACTCTGGCTTGCCTTGGTCGGCCGGCCAGAGGGAAGTCGCAAGAGCTATTTGCTCGGGGGTGGAAGTGTCATTTTCAAGGGCGTAATTACGGGGAAACCCGGTCCGGGTCACGACCCGCGATGGCGAAACCGGTGCCGCACCGCTCTACACCCTTAGCCACTCGCACCGGTGTTGCCCTCTGGCTGCCTTTATGGCAGACTGCGTTTACCATGGTGGCTATTTAGAGAGGGCCCATCTAGTGAGTTGGCGAGTCACCGTCTACCCCTTTTCGACGTACTATAAGAGTACTTAGGGCAGACGCCGTTTGTCATCCATAGTTTCCATATTCACTCATCCATTGAACACCCATCACAATAGCCCGGAGCAAGTAGTTTCCATACAAGTAGCAATAGTCCTACACATCCTGCGGCTAATCCGTGGCTGTACTTCATAGTGCAGTTATGGAGGCTCCTCAGTAGGTGTCCCACCACATTCTAGATTAAAATTCTCAAAGGGCCTCTGCGCGTTGGACCTATGTCTCCGTGTACGCCTGCCAAAGAGCCGTGTACTTTTTTAACATCATATGTTAGAAAAGTACGCGTGAAAGAGAAACAAATAATAATAATAAACAATAAATTATTTATGTCAAATGAAAAGGGTTTCTATAGGATGTTTAGGCAAGATAATACCCAAGTTTCACGAGAAATGCCTAATTCAGAAGACCTTAAAAGCTACTGGGCCGATATCTGGAAAAAGCAACATGATCATAATGATACCGCTAGAAGGATACAAGATGAAGAATGTAGAATGATGAATGTGGAGAGTATGGAATTAAGTGATATTACAGGAGATGATATAGAGAGAGCAACGAGACGAATAAAAAACTGGCAAGCAGCAGGTACAGATAAATTACATAATTTTTGGTACAAAAAGTTCCATGCCCTACATATTGTTTAAGCTAGGAATATTTCAGATAATTATAATCAATGGTCAACAAGAAATACCTAAATTCATTACAAAAGGCATCACCTACATGTTACCCAAAAGCAGCGACACTCTGAACCCTTCACAATATCGTCCGATTACGTGTCTTCCAACTACTTATAAGCTTATCACATCATTAATTACACACAAAATCAACAAACATTTAGAACACAACAACATTATATCCGAAGAACAAAAAGGCCGTAGGCAGGGACATTGAGGATATAAAGAACAATTAGTTGTTGACTCTACAATTTTAAAACATGCGCATAACAATAAAAGAAACCTACATATTTCATACATTGATTATAAAAAGGCCTTCGACAGTGTGCCTCACTCATGGTTAATACGAGTCCTTCAGATATACAAAATCAATCCCGTCATAATCAACGTTCTGAAAAATGCTATGTCTGACTGGAGAACTCCATTGCACTTATCCAACGGCATAGATACGATCACCACAGACGAAATAAGCATCGCAAATGGCATTTTCCAGGGAGACTCACTTAGTCCACTGTGGTTCTGCCTTGCTTTGAATCCTTTGTCTAATCTCCTCAACAGTACTACTGATGGGTATAAATTAAATTCTGTGACATCCATTACACACTTAATGTATATGGATGATATTAAATTATTTTCTAAAACTGAAAAATGCCTTGATCATCTTATAAATACTACAACCCAATTTAGCAGCGATATAAATATGTCATTTGGTTTAGACAAGTGCCGTACACTACATATACGAAAAGGAAAAATAACTAACACTCAAAATCACACTATCGATAACAACTTGTTTAATACAATGCAACCATCAGATACATATAAATAATTAGGAATACACCAATCCAACATCATAAACCACACACAGATTAAGGAACAACTAGTATCAGAATACACCAAAAGATTAAATTTAGTATGTAAAAAGCAGCTACACTCAAAAAATTTATTTAAAGCTAAAACACATTTGCCATACTCGTATTAACATACTCATTTGGATTAATAAAATGGACACATACTGACATAAACAGATTAGAAATTAAGACAAGAACAACACTGACGAAACATAATTTTGCTCACCCTAAAGCTGCAATAGAGAGAATTACTGTAAGTAGGCAAAAGGGTGGTAGAGGTCTAATCGACCTCACTATGTTGTGGGAAGGGCGAATAGGAAAACTTAGAGATTTTTTTATCATAAAGCCGACAGTAGTCAAATTCACTCATCAATCATAGAAATAGACACTAACTTTACACCTTTAAACCTAACCAATCGAGATATTACTTTTAAAAGTTAAGATGAGCACAGGCAAGAAAAAATCTGTAGCTGGCGAACAAAGGAATTACAGGGCAGACATCTACATGATTTGGAACAGCAGCATATAGATTCAGACAGTTCTAATAGTGGCTTAAATTAGGATCACACTTCCCTGAAACGGAAGGGTTTATGTTAGCAATTCAAGATCAGGTTATTAATACTAAAAACTACACTAAATTTATTCTTAAAGACCCAAATACCCAAAACGATAAATGCAGAAAATGCCATCGAGCATCTGAAACAATTCAACATATTACTGGCGCCTGCCCAACCCTGGCTCAAACAGATTACACCCATAGGCACAATCAAATCGCTAATATTGTTCACCAAAAACTAGCCATCAAATTTAAATTTATCACAAAGCCCGTCCCGTTCTACCAATACACTCCTAAACCAGTACTGGAGAACCGCAACCACAAAATATACTTTGATAGAGCAATTCTTACTGACAAAACTATACAATACAATAGACCGAACATAACTGTAATAGATAAACCTAACAAAGTCGTACATTTTATAGACATAGCAGTG
Source organism: Euclidia mi (assembly GCA_944739405.2). Lineage (NCBI taxonomy): Eukaryota > Metazoa > Arthropoda > Insecta > Lepidoptera > Erebidae > Euclidia > Euclidia mi. Next base: position 2,170,592 of record OX123195.2, on the reverse strand, counting down.
CCTAATACCCATAATCTACAGAAAACAATAACCGAAAAAAGCCATAAATACACAGAGTTGAAAGAAGAAGTAACTAGAATCTGGCAAATGAACAAAGTATATATTGTGCCACTGGTACTCTCGAGCACTGGTGTCATACCGAAACACCTACTACATTATTTGCGACAAATAGAATTACCCACAAACCTTTACATTACTATGCAGAAAGCAGCCATACTAAACAACGAACCCCTTCTAACATATAATGTCCCAAATGAACTCCACTTGGGGCCGTGGTTTTCATTAAATACCGATTTTTTCGAGAATAAACAAATTTAAAGAACAAAAATAATAATAATAATAAGAACAGTAACATTAAGAAAAGTATACTGAAAAAATTGTTCAAGATGACACCTAATGTCAAACGAAAAACATCAAAGAAAAGTAAACATAAACAACATAATATATGAATGCACAAGTAAAATCAACAAGGAAATATGTTGACGAGAGCTAAGGTAGCAGCTGCACGCCTGACACCCCCGGACTCGTCGCTCAGCTCCGCCTCGCAGCCGCCGCCGGCACCTGCATCAGCGTTGTCGGCAATTGCAGAGGCGTCGAGCTCGTCGAGCGACGAGTACTTCTCGCCGCCGACGTCGCCACCACCTGTACGTCGGCGAGGGAGAGGCCGGCCACCGACACGCTTGGGACCCCGAGACCCACCGGTCTCGAACAGGGCCCCCGCTACCGGTGGTGATGTGCACCGCATGAGATGGACGAGTTCAATGAATGAAAACGTCATGCGGGCATATTTTGTGGCCACAAAGGGAGGAACTAACCTCAGTGCGTACCGTGATCGAATGCTGCCTTTGTTTCAGGCGCTTGAGCCAGCTGTCAACGTGTCAACACAACGGCTATCGGATCAAGTGCGGGCCATCCAGCGGTGTCGCCTGTTGGATGATTCCGTGCTTGAGAGACTTCGCTCTGACGTGCAGGGAAGTCTCCCCATCACTTTTTCAACGCAACCTGACACAGTGGTTGCCGCACAGTGGCAAACCGTATTAGGCGATACAAAAAAAGAGTGGATCGGTATTGCCTGAATCGCACATTCCAGAGAGACGAGAGGTGGGTGTACAGAAGATGGGAGCGACCCGAGTCCACGGCCGGTGACGTTGATGGGGGTCGACCGGATGATGATGCTACTAATACATTTTGGCGCAGCATCTGGTCGACACCTGTCAACCATACGGAGAGTGACTGGATTGAGACTGTTGAGCGAGTATGCGAACAAATACCAACAATGGAGCCAATATCAATAACAAAAGATGATATAGTCAGTGCAGTCCGTTCGTTACCAAACTGGAAATCAGCGGGACCGGACGGGCTGCACAATTTTTGGCTCAAATGGCTCCGTAGTTCGCATACTTGCTTAGCATCTCAATTCCAGGCATCACTGGAATTGGGGTCGCTACCAGATTTTTTAACATCCGGCGTCACTCACCTACTCCATAAGTCTGGTAGTGCCACGGACCCCAAAAATTACAGGCCAATAACCTGTTTGCCAACAATATATAAACTCCTTACATCCATTTTGAGAACGAAATTAACAAAACATGTATTTGATAATTCTATTTTATCTGTTTCTCAAAATGGATGTAGGAGTGGGGCCCGTGGCACTAAAGAACTCCTTCTGATAGACATGACCATTAGCCAACAGGTGCGCCGTAACCGAAAGAATCTATCGACATGCTGGATAGATTACAAGAAGGCTTACGACTCCGTGCCACATACATGGCTTTTGAGGGTGCTGGAGTTGTATAAAGTAGATGCAACTCTATGCACCTTTTTAAGGTCATGTATGGGGCAGTGGAGGACCGTATTGCGCTATCCAGAATGTCGATCGAGTTTGGGTTGCGGTGCTTCAATAAGGATCGAGCGAGGTATATTCCAGGGCGATAGTCTGAGTCCTCTGTGGTTTTGTCTGGCCCTGAACCCCCTAAGTACCTTGTTAGAGGCTTCAGGGTTAGGATATCGGTTGAGGAGAGGAGGTCAAGTTATATCTCACCTCCTTTTCATGGATGACCTGAAATTATTTGCCCCCAACAAATTCCAACTGACTGCATTACTTAAGGTAACCGAAACCTTTAGTAATTCTATCAGGATGGAATTTGGTGTGGATAAATGTGCGGTCATGCATGTGAAGAGAGGCAGGATTATGGAATCTGCAGGGATAAAACTCTCAGATTCCATACAACTTAGATCCCTCTCCCCAACTGAGACCTACAAATACCTGGGTATGTCGCAGTCTTTGAATATTTCTGAGACTGACATGAAACAGACGTTGCAGGCTCGGTTCTTTGGCCGCCTGAGAAAAGTACTTAACAGTCTCTTATCAGGTGGCAACAAGGTGCGGGCCTACAACGGTTGGGCCATGCCAGTCCTAATGTATTCCTTCGGCATACTCAGGTGGACCCAGACTGAACTAGATGCCCTGGATAGAAAAGTCCGTTCAATGCTGACTGCATCTCGTATGCATCATCCACGCTCAACGGTAATGAGGCTGTACATCCCGCGGAAATGTGGGGGTCGAGGCTTTTTATGTGCTAAGACCCTCCACAACCGCGAGGTGTGCAACCTCAGAGATTATTTTCTGCAGATGAGTGTGGATGTGCATCGCGATGTAGTTACAATTGATACCGGACTTACCCCGCTCGCTCTGGCTAAAGAGAACTGGCACAAACCTGCAGTACTTAGTACTGACGACCGAAGAGAAGTATGGAAGGGCAAGGAGCTGCATGGACGGTTCTATAGAGCTTTACATGACCCTGACGTCAATTTTAAAGCTTCTATAGCTTGGCTACGGTTCGGTGATCTCTTCGGAGAAACCGAAGGTTTTGTCTGTGCAATTATGGACGAAGTTGTCATGACAAACAACTACCGAAAGTATATACTGAGGGACGGTACGGTTGACATATGTCGGGCGTGTCATCGGCCCGGAGAATCTCTCAGGCATATAGTGTCCGGTTGTTCGAGTCTTGCCAATGGTCAGTATTTGCACAGACACAACCAAGTAGCCAGGATAATCCATCAGCAACTAGCCCTTAAATATGATCTCATTGGTTCTGAGGTACCGTACTACAGATATGTGCCCGACCCAGTTCTCGAAAATGGCCGTGCACTGTTGTACTGGGATCGGTCTATCATTACAGACAGGACTATTGTAGCCAATAAGCCTGATATTGTAGTGATAGACCGAGCAGAGCGACTCGCAATGATAGTCGATGTCACCATACCACATGACGTCAATCTCGTGAAAGCAGAAAAAGAGAAGGAAATTAAATATTTGGACCTAGCTCACGAGATTGTCGACATGTGGGATGTGGATTCGGCCATCATTGTGCCGATAGTCGTGTCGGTGAATGGATTAATCGCCAAGAGCCTCGACCAACACCTAAAGAGGCTCGCACTAGGCAGCTGGATCAAGTCTTTGATTCAGAAGGCGGTTCTTCTCGATACGGCGCGCATCGTGAGGAAGTTCCTTTCTCTGAGGCCCTAACCACCGGTGGCTTGGTCCCTGTACCCGACACCGATGGGTTTCCGTGGTCCTATTTTATATAGTTAAATTTATTTTGATATATTAGATTTAATTATGTAAAATGTGACTTTGTGAATAGTATTTAATAAAGAGAATAATAATAATAATCTTTATTACGAACATATAACATCAACATCTTACAGGTGAGACCCTGACCTCCATGTTTATGTGTATTGTTTAAAATAATAATCAAGGAACAAGATATATTTTATTATAAACAATTTTTGATAGAGTACCTTCAAAGATTTTATCATTTCAGGTCACGTGTAAATGTTACAAAAGTACAAGGGTTTGATTTTTACTCACCTATGCAAAATTACTATCTTGTCCGACCTTGCGGCATTGGTGACTATTTAGCATTAAAATTATGAACCAGTTCGCTTTTATTTCTAGAACACACATAAAATGGTACTGGATCCATGAAACACAGAGGCAAAAATTTACAAGAAAAGTTATAAAAGGTCATAATCTAACCTTTTCTCGCAAGAAGATAATAATTCGCCACACCGTGTAATGGCTTTCTTTGACTAATTAGGAATATAATGCTTGTAACTAGCTTGATGAGAAAGGAAATTACTATTGTGTTTTTGTCTGCATCTGTTCCCTAAAACAATAATTATAATTAGGTACATAAGTTGGTACATCTACTGTGCTTATTAAGAATACTAGCCAATTATATTGATTGCGGGATCAGTTAAGTGTGAGCTTGAAATAATATGTGTGTAGGTAGTGACACACACGGGGTAGTGACCACAGAATTGATGCGAGCTACTTTGTCGACATTATGTGGTCTGTTAGTCGGTAATAGAGGTCTCGTCAGGTCGACGCGGGGCCGCTACACCTGGGCCCGTCATTTCCTTTGGCATCCCTCTAAACCTAATTAAACTCTATATTAAGTGGGTAGTACCTACCCAAGAATTAAGAAGGTACTACCCACAGATAAATACTGTTTTGTGATGTCTAGTAAACGAGTTATTTTTACAATTGAATCCTAAATAAGTTAGGCAGCGATAGCCGAGTGGATATACCAACAGACTGCCAAGCAGAGGGTATCGGGTTAGAATCCACGGCGCGCACCAATAACTTTTCGGAGTTATGTGCGTATTGAATTGTTAATTATCGCTTGTCCCGTGCCTCGGAGAGCACGTTAAGCCGGCGGTCCCGGTTGTCATGAAGATCTTTGACAGTCGTTACTGGGTGTCAGTACCTTTTAAATAACTGGCAGTCGCTCTGCGGAAAAGCTAATATTCGGCCAAATCCGGTTAGACTAGTAAGCGGACTCCAGATTGAAACTGGGATAACGCTAGGAGAAAGAAGAATCCTAAATAAGTTACATAATACGTCTGCGACCAAAAGGAAAAATTAAGTATGACAAAAAATAGCTATTAGCGGAGGGGTTGCTCTGAAAATAATAGAGTGGACGACCTTTAGGTATTTATGAAGCTATTATGCAAATATTGGGGCTCAGCCCTCTCATAGTCATCTGAGAGCAATTAGCCGCCGGGCCGCGCGGCGCCACGCAGACGCCGGCGCCCGACCGAGGCACCTCGTCCTCGGGGGCTCGGGGACATAAACTCGAGATGGAGTCGCAGTTTTATGACATACGACACCCATAGATAAAGCCTCCACCTGATTGTAATATACAGATAGTTAGTGCGCTACTTTATATCCGACAGTAAAACCGTTTTGGTGACGCACGACGACGCGCCACGGAAAAACTATACGAGGACAGGGAGCGCGGCGTTATTGGCTTATATCGGAGTCTTCGGAGCCGACGTATAGCGGCGCCCAACGGGTTATGGGTTCATATGCGCAGTACATGAGGTTAACAGTGTGATAACGGATATGGTATAACATAATTTTCACCCGCCTGCCGAAGGCCGCGTTACATCGTAAAACATAAGAGCACAAAAAATGTTGGCGAGAGACACGCTTTGTTTATTTTTTACCTTGACTTATAGATTGGGAAAATCCGTGATTCTGTCTATGTAAATTATTAAATGTATTCGAAATATGTTTTTATAGGGAGATAACTGATATTCTCTTTCATCAGGAAGCGTCTGTAATATTATGTCTCATTTGCATGACGCTGATACAATAATGTTCTGTGGGTTTCGGTGATAAATATGAAAATAGCGAGCGATAATAACGAGCTGCCAGTTTCCGCATTGTACAATTTTGAATTGGTCAAAATCTAGTATCATATCCCTGAAAAGAAATAGTAGGAGAGAGAGCTAATATCAATACCTCTTGTTTATTCTTCAGATTTTCTTTATTCGTAAATAGGTAATATCGAATATATAATATCGAATCTAAAACGTTGACTGCCTATCAAAGCTTAACAATCTTTTGAATATGTACAATAACGAATAGATATCTTTGAACATTTTTTGCACGCCACAAACATACAAGGTCCTTTCGTACATATATGTCTAGTTGTGGAAGCCTCTTTATATTAGCGTAATAACTTCTCATTCACTTACAATATAAACAGGTTGTTTACGAAATGCTCTCGACCGAGCTACAAGTAATAAGTCAAGGTGAAACAACGGCACATACACCACACAACACACAAGTAAGTGGTATTTGTACCGCGTTGCTAATTTCTAATAGAATTTACGAAATAAGTGGACTACATGCAAATAATATCGCCATTGAAAACCAGTCAGGCTTTTAAAACGTGCGCTTAAATGTTGCGCGTTCCATATGATATAAACGTTTTGGGATAAATTAAATTTAATTACAATACTTAAGTACGCTTTTACTTTGAGATTATAGGTACCTATGCGTTTGTTGTATTCTTGATCAGAATTTGGTTTGTCTCTAAACAGAACTGAGTCTTATGCCAGGTTTGGCTGGTCAATTTTTTTTATTTTTTTTTTATTAAACAGTTTTTGAATCTATGCGTTGTGGAAGCTTTTATGTTGCAGGAATTGTCCAAACGTATTATAAATCTCTACTTGCATTGTCCATGCGACGTTTTTGTTGTCTTTCCTACGGCTGAGGCGCGACCGAACGTTGTCTTTGTGCAGTAGGAGAGCTTATAGCTGACATTTTGAAACAATGCCTCAAAAATACGGTGTCCGGATTTGGAAAGAGATGTGCTTTTGTTCTCTGTGGGACCACCTGCGCCCCGCGTCACACTCGGTGACATAAAGGGTCATAATAAACACTTATATCATTGCACATTTCGTAAGTAAAATTTATGTGCTATCTTTATCTATTGGAAACAAATAGCTTCATGTACTTAGGTACCTATGATATGAATACATTCTGTTATAAAAAAAATGAATTGAAAAGCTTAGGTACTTTAAAAATGTGTAAAATGATAGAACATTAATCATGATTTGCTCAAATATTGGCGCCCTTGTCCACGAATGAGTCGCGGGTTCTGAGCCGGGCCGGCCTTGCGCCTCAGCCCTCGGGCGGGCTTACCACTAAGCCCAGTAATCTGAGGCCGCGACGATGTGGGTCACTGTGACGAGCCCACGTGTGACGCGTTTTATTACTATATTTTATTCATAAAAAAATCTCACGTGAAATGATCACTGCGAGTGAAAACGAGCATTCGACAAAAACTCTCCAAGTGTCGTGAATTCGATTCGCAGGAAAGTTTTGTGATTCGCAGATAAGTTATGAAAAAATCAGTTAAGCCTTCAGCAGTATGTCATTAACAACGTCCCATATCCTTATGTTACGTTTGTATGTCATGCAATGGCAATATGTTAGAACTTTAAGGTAAATAGTTACATTCCAATGGTAGAGTTTATTTGTTAGGAGAGCTTTTATAGCTTATTAATTAGTTAACCCAAGATAACGAAATTAATAATTACTAGAGGAACTGTGCTGCTCCACAGCATATTTTAATATTATAAAAAAGCTCTTAAGATTACATATAGGTATGATGAGTAGGTACATTCTAGCCTTATCTAATAAGTAAAAAGATGATATTCTTACCAAAATTAAAATATATCACAAAACTTCTTTTCTCACAACATTGGTTTTGCGTTGCACCTTAGGTATCGTGAAATTTCCACCTTGGCATTACTGAATGGTTTGCCGCGCAATAGGGATATAATAATATAATATGTATAACTGAACATTGAAGAAAGAAAGTTCTTCAATATGACTGTGCTGCCCTACCATTCTTTCCATTAGGACACTGTAATGTCCTTCGTCCAGGTGCCCAGAAAATAGCAAGTTATGAACAATTTCGCCAGTGCCATAGTCAGTAATCGTATTACTGTTTTCCAGGTGAACTCTGAATTGACACTCGGGATATAGCTCACTTACACTCTGAAGTTCAGCATGCCCTGCGTACTGTCCATTGGCACCCATCATACGTTTGTAATCTGTTTCATTTGTAATGGTCTGGCCATATGCTTCGTCCCCAACAGTGAAATTACTATATACATCCCACTTATTGACAATGTCATCAACAGTGGCCAAACGAATTTCATAATGTTTATTCTCACTTCCATATAAACAATAAGAAATTGTGCGGAATAAGTAATTACCGTCACCAAGAATACAAATCACTTGAAAATTGTTGATGGTAGAAGTAATCAAATCTGAACCCGTTTCCATCCGTATTTTTTTAGCAGTAGGAGGACCATCCGGTACCAAATCTCCAACAGGGCCGTCATTGACCAAGATTCTTTGTTCAAACTTTCTCTGAGCATTTTCCAATGTCCTGCCAAGAACCATCATTATAATTGAAAACACAACTACTCACAAAAAATACGTTATTAAATCAGAAACTTAAGTAACTACCTTACGCTAACTTCACTTTTTTCTTTATCTGTCAATATTTTATCATCAAAATTAAAAATATAGATAAATAACTTTTGTTTATAAGTAAGAAAATAGGTTTTATTTCTGTTATCTAGCTAAATATTTCTGTGAGAAGCACGATTTATTTTGTTTTGTGTATTGGTGTGATTAATCCATCATAATTTAGAAATGTAATAATGACGTGTATAGGTTTGGTCAAAATTGTACTTTTGGTAGGAATGGTAGCTTTGATAGCAATCGTAAGTAACATTGCTACCAAAACTACAATATATGCCAAAATACTATTTCTACCAAAACTACTATTCCTACCGAAAATACTATTCCTATCAAAACTACTATTTGTACCAAAACTACTATTCGTACTAACACTATCATATTATTATCTACATTTTTTTTAAACCACCATTTCTACCAAAACCGCCGGTGCTGTCAAAAGTACATACCTACCTACCGTTTCTCTCAAAACCACTATTCTTACCACAGCTACAATTTCTACCATAACTACCACTTGTAATAATATAATTATATGACATTAGGACTATGAACCGCTGTAATATGTTTGACATAAAAAAAAAATTAAGATGCCCGAAGAAAGTCTGTAATTTAAAAACACATAAAATGTCCTAACATAAAACGTAAGGAGAATTCCTCAACATCAGAGATCAGTTCACCCAACATTAAGGGTTAACTGGTAACATTTGGGGAATATTACCTGCCATCAGCGATAATTCACTATAGTGATAATTTGACCAACATCGGCTATAATTTTACACACCACCACACTCACACCCGTATGAAAGTAAGGCAAGGTCACCTTAAGGAGGCATAAAGTTTCTTCCTGGCAGTTACCGCAAGGAACTTATTAGATGCCATAAAAATATTTTTAAATTAAGAACCGTCCATGTAGAGAGAAAGCAATCATAAAAAATCTTAAGGAAAAGAATCTTAAGAAATTTATAGGAAAATATTGAAAAATAAGTTCAATGTCCACACCTGTCTTCCTTCAAACTCACCCAATTTAAATGAACATACCATCAAATGAAAGAGCTCTTTTCAGCGCGTGTTTTAGGCCTATAACGAAACGCCTACCTCAATGAGAACCAGATATATAGAAGCAGAAAGTCATTGACTATGGCTACGAAAACGTAAAAAATGTATGGGAGAAAACTGTTTTTGCATATAACTTGATGAATGTGCAAGTTAGGTAATTTCTAATGCTTGATGACAAATCTATGCAGCGAGAGCTTTCATTTAAAAAAAAATCATGCGAATCGGTTGGGTAGAACGGGCTGGCCGACTCGTATTATAAAACACAAATTATTTTAATATATAGATTAGGTATACGTTTGAAACAAGGGAGGAGACGATGTTTGCTGGTCTGGTGTGTCTATACCAACATGCAGACACGACACCACAGTAAGCAGAAAAACTTCTGTACTCATGTGTGTCGCAGTGCGGTGATACCGAGTGTGTGTCAGTGTGTATCAGTGTGTACTCACAGCACTTGCAGGTCGGGCGTGTGGCGGAAGGCGTCACTCGGGAGCCGGCGCAGGCGGTTCCTGGCCAGCACCAGGTCGTGCAGGCGCCGGAGACCCGATAGGGACTCGCCGTCCAACCACGAGATCTCGTTGCCGGACAGGTCACTGCGCATGCACAAAACAACCATTAATCAAACTTATTCAAGTGTGTATACATCTGACAGGATTGTCAAGCAAAATTTTACTAGTTAAATAAGGAAATGAGGGCACTATCGAATAAAAATTACATATGAATTAAGGACTTTTATGACAGGCTGTTACTATTTTTTTATTTTTAATAGAAGAGCCTTGCAGCGGGGCTAGGGCAGTCCGGCCAGCATAGTATTTATTTTCTGACAGAAGACTAACATACAACAAGCACTGTTCGTTTTGATAATAGTTCACTACATCCATTGCATTCACATCTCTTATTATCAGTAGAGTCAATAGGTAGTATGTGACAAAATTGCCTGGTATCGCTGCAGTTACTTTTGTTTGCCGAAAGTGTATCTTTAATTCTCTAGAAATAAGTTCAGTATATCATCCTCCTAGTTATCGCAGTTGCAACCAGGGATGTAGCTAGAGTCGAATTTGAGGTAGGGCAGCATTGGTTACAGGCAGAGCGGAAGTAAAAAAGAATATCAAAATTGATCTGCTCCGAAGCACGGGCTTCTAAATCAATCACCTTGTGTGTATATCAATGCCCTACTTTAAAAATACCAAAAACTAGGATAGAGTAATTTATCTTAGTTTTTTGTATTTTTAAGGTAGGGCATTGTGGTTTCAAGGTAGGGCATTGCCCCACAATGCCCCCCCTAGCTACGGCCATGGTTCAACCCTAATGTTTACTAGTATATGTAATCGGCTTTGACTAAATATTAGGTTTTCCACGGAGCGATTGCCTGTCTAATCTCCTGCAACTCAAAGGGATATCGATATTTCATGGTTTAGACTAGCCTTCGTTTTTTCCAAGGTACTAATACCTTATAACGACTGTCAAAGATGTTCATGACATCCGGGACCGACTTTCGTGGGTACTAATTAGCTCCCCTCGGAGAGCAAGTTATTATATCGGCACGGATCAAGCGATAAAATAGAATTTCGAAAACTCAAAGTTACACGCCGTAAATTCGACCCCAATAGGTACACTTTGCATGATAGTCTGTTGGTATCTTCATTAAGCTGTCGCTGCCTGTTTGAAATAATTTGAGTAAGTATATTATGTTAAAGAAAACATGTATCCACAGAAATAGATCTGTGCATGTACCTATGCAATTTTGTGCAATGTCCTAGTCATAAGTCTAGATACGATTGTTTATCGTCGTATTACTACATGGGAAGCTCGAAATGTCAACAAAACTTACTGCAGCTTTGACCTAATTTCTTAGTAAACAAAACTGACAAACATACCTGACTGGTTTGTAACAAATCAATACACAAAGTCAATAAGTGATCGCATTCAATGCAATGGAAGGAAATGTTATATTATAAGCTCACTTTGTTGCTTGTTTGCCTTAATTTTGTTAAATTTGTTGGGGCTGTCGAAATACAAGTAATTTGTTACGTAATACTTCCTTGTTAAAAAGTTTTGCAATCGATTCTTTTACTTTCTAAATGAATGCTGATTATTTTATTAACGGTGCGTAAAAAGAAAAGTAAATGCAAAAGCATTCTACTCTTTTTATTAAACACAAAAATTATTATCAAATTCAATTGCAATCCGACATGGACAATAACATTTGAACTTTGGCGAAGAGCCATGTAATCTGGCAAACGAGAAATTGAAACTTATACAAATGACTGTTAAAATTTTCGTTTAGTCTTGCTCATGACAGTAATATTGGGGCTTTATGCTCCTGATTTGGAAGCAGATGTATGTAGCAAGTCCTCTGACCGTGGAGTCACAAGATGGTGGCGGATGTATGAGCTGTATGTAGGTGAATATCGCGGTCACGGCCGCGTTGCCCGAGCTTGTTTAAAATGTTGCGGCGACAGAGCGCTTCGACACAACCGATGACGCGACAACATACATCAACAACTTAGTAATGAGCTTCACTTATGTTTTACTGCATATTAAATATTAAATGTAAGTTGTTTATCTAAAACAAACACGCGTATCCGGCAGGGTGCGAAATAATCGCGAGCTTACATGACTGGTTTGCAATCCAATAGGCTGCTACGCAATCGCGTTGGTTTAACAGGGGTGGTAGTAATTTTATTTATAAGATTTTTCTAATTCATATCATAGCATAAATTATCATAAAAAGGTGTAAGCTTGTAAAACAGATTAAGATGAAATTTAAAAGAAATAACACTGGTGTCATGCAGTGCAATAATATTGCAAACCTGGTGTTTGTTATTTCTTAAAGTAAACATATTAAACGTCATAATCTTACAGTGAGATCTTGTAGCATCAGATTATTTATGTTACTCGTTCAAAGCTCACATATAAAAATATGCTTCAAAAGCTTGCGGATATTCTATTAAACTTTCTTAGAGCTTATTTTTTATTTCTATATGTAATGCTTGTTTATTTTTATTTATGTAGCACATTTGGCAACAGTGAGCACAGTTAATGACAACAATTAGTCTTTTAGTTTTATCTAAATTATTACTTCCACATAGCATAGCATAGTTTCGCTTAAAGTCAGTAAACGAACTTTGAACGACATGGATTTCCTTTTAAACTTTGTGTTACCCTGTGGACACATATAAGATCAATACTTCTATCACCATTTCTGATCTAATTCATGGGGCAAGGAATCTGCTAATGGGGCAGCTCAGAATTCTATACTTCAACAATGTCCTCATAAATAAGATTTTTATTTCTATGTCTAGAATAGTGTCCGTTTAATATTTTTTACTGCTGAGATCATTCACTAATCGTTTCTGTTCATTAGCAGCTAGCTATGCAGACCACTTAATATTCATTTATCATCAACAGTGCAGTAATATTCAAATATTATTGGAAAGTTTAAGCTTTCGATTGAGAAAACCATATCTAATAAATTGATAAGATAACGCACTGTGGGCCAAGGTCGCGAGTCGACACGCACTCTCGTGGGCGTAGGGTCAAGACCTGTGCGTGAACTATTTCCTTTCTATTACAATTAATAGTGTGTATGTTAATTATTATATTATATATTAAAACGCCAAGGTCCGTAGTACCCGAAACCGGCGAGCATGTATGAAAAGAGTAATGAGTGTAGAGGAAGCGCGTGAGGTTTGTAAGGATAGAAGCAAGTGGCGTTCTATCTGGTTAGAGTAGACAGCGGACCTCTGGCAAGGCGAACGTCCAGGATGCAACCATGATAGCGCTAGGATGATGATAGCATGATGACAGTGCTAGGATGAGTATGATGTAGTAGTGTGTATGACAGACTCACAGCACCCGCAGCTCGGCGCAGTCGCGCAGCTCCGGCACGCGCTGCAGCTGGTTCAGCTTGACATCCCTGCCGACACAAGCACACATATAGACACATGATCACATACACGCTGCGCTGGTACACGAGAATGTAATAATATCGTAGGACAACTCGCACACGCTCATCTGAGACCACACCTACAGATTTGTACTATGAATATAGTTAGTTAGTTAGTAGAAAATGATAGTTTTTTTTAATATATTTTTTTTAAAGACAACTGTCTCTGTAGGGCTAAATCCGGTGTCGCGGGGGACTTACCAAACACAAAACTAACGGACTCAATGAACACCCAGACTCGAAACATCAATAATTGATGAATCACACAAAGTGTTGCCTCGTGTGGGGATCGAACCCACAACACTCGGCGCAGTGTCAAGCGGTGAGGCGGCCGCTTAAACCACTACACCAACCGTGCAGTCAAAAATTTATAAAACGAGATTTTTATAAATGCATATTTAGATATCGATAAATAACACCGTTCTGTATTCAGAACAATATCATCCTCCGAAAACGGAGTAAGACGATACGATTCCTGGAAAGGAATCGTATCAAACCTTCGGATTGCTAATCCGGTCGTCCTTCGGCTTAGCAGTTCAAGATATGCAAATACTTACTCGCATAAATGTTATTTATCATTAGCATTTATGTGGGTATTCAGGCACTGATTGTAATTCATAGGCTAAAGTAATTTGTCAAAAGCATAGAGCGTCATATTGGAAACAGTCCGACTGCGGATGTAACGGATATGATGGCGCTTTTGCCGATGACGTGTTTGGTGGTAAAGATTTGATCCACACGAACTTGTGTGTATTGCGTGATACGCGAATGCCCAGCCTGAAACAGTGGCGTAGCGTGTTTTCTTTGCCGCCCAGGGTGATGGGCAATCTGCCGCTCCTCCCCCCCACTCTACGCTTTTTAGGCGTTAGTCTATTTGATGACCTTAAGCGGCTTTATGCATTGTCACGTGATTCGTCTTAATTGTACGAATATCAGTACGCTCATAGGCATAGAATAAAATAATTTTATGGGAAAACGTGGCAGTTATATATAGCTTAATCTAGACATAGACGGTTTAAAAGATTTTAATAAATTACATGTCCATGATCAAGTAAAAACATAATACGGAATTCAATATTCAAGCTATCCATTCTTTTGAGATTTTAGATTCGTTTTTGACATAGTTTCATACAAAATATGTCAAACATGAATCTCGAATCTCAAAATCCATGGAGGGATCGAATATTAAAACCGGCCGATAGTAAGTCTGTCCGGTGCTTTGTTATTCTTAAGTTGCTGAAGAGCCGACCGTAGCTCGTTCTGGTATCTGGGATACTGTTGGTGTAGTAGCGCATCATCAGTACCAGACCCAGTTGGTCTGTTTACCCGCGAGGTATACATGTGTCGATAGAAACTACCAACCTCCTCGAGAATATCGACCTCTGAGTTTAAGATGCTGCCATCCGCAGTTCTTAGTTTTGTCAGGTGGCGCTGCCTCAACTGCTGAGCGAAGACTTCTGAACTTCGCTTTTTCTCGATCGCATCCTCTATGGCGCGGGACCTAGAGCGTCGGAAGTCTCGTAACACTTCCGTATTTGTTGGTTTACGGCCTTTCTATGCAGCGAAGACAGATGAAAGGATGATATCAAGCCTCTTTTCCCCATCAGTTCGAGAGTCTCACACTTTAGACTCCTTGTGTCGTTCTTCTGGCCAATGCTATCGGCGATTTTTAAAACGAAGTTCCTTACCGTGCGTTGCGAAAGGGGGCTAGACGAAAAAAATTAAGACGAAAAGTTGTAACGACACTTTTTGCTATAGTAAGCTATTGTAAGCCGCGCGGCGTGCGCATGTTTCTCTGTCTGTCTTTCTCTCTCTCTCTTATAGAAAGCAAGCATCATGTTCATGCTTTCTGATCACCAAAATAGATGTCCTATCTATTTGGGAATCCAAGATGGCGGCCGGGACATTTTTAATAAAATTAATATGGGTATCATTTTCGGGGTTTTTATGGATTCTGGTCACGAAAATGACATCTATTTGGGAATCCAAGATGGCGGACGGGACATTTTTAATAAAATTAATATGGGTATAATTTTCGGGGCTATCATGCATTCTGATAACGTAAATGACATTTATTTGGGGATCCAAGATGGCGAACGGGACATTTTTTGTAAAATTAACAATTATTACTAAAATTGAGCCTACTGATTAAGTTTATATTACATTATATTTGTTAATGAAAAAAAATATTATTATAACTTAAAAACAATAAAATTTTATTACAATTCTTTCACTAATTAATCGAAAGGAACTTCGTTCCATCCGGGTGTCCCTTGACACCTCTCAAGCAGTGTTTTTTTACCAGATAGACGAGATTCGGAAATTGTAACTGGAACTGCTTAGAGTTCATGGCTAACAGGGGCAACGTAGGCCGGCGAGCAGGCTTCATTGGCCGAGCTTTGTCAGCTCTAAGTTTTATAAATATAAATAGGAAGCTCCTAAATAGGGAGCTTCGTACTGAGAATAATGTGCTTTCTCGCCGTTCTGATGAAGTTCGAAACTTGTTACATTACTGGGGTTTCGCCAAATCTGTTTCCCGGGAAGATTCTTTTTGAAAAAGGAGTTCATCAAAAAGAGCTGTTGTGCTTCGAGGAATTTAACTGGCATTTGGCCCTTAAGATTCGATTACATTTTCAATTCGCTGCCTTCTTGGACTCCCACGTTGGCATTGAAGTTCCCCCATGACAACGTTGTACCTACTGACCTTTAGTTGTACTGTGTATTGCCTTAGCAATATCCTCGTTAGTTGTTAGGGTGTGTTGACGTCAGCGCGTATACGTTTATCACCATTAACCAACGTCTGTTTGACTGACTTCATTCTACCTTGAGCTTGGTGAGGTGTTCATTGAGCCTAAGTAGTTGATTTTGGTAGCCGTAGTAACCCGGTCATTCTTTGCACCTCTAACCCCGCCCTGACTAAGATTAACGGAGCTGCCGGGAACTGGTGGCTTCATTTAATGGCGCTTCATGTTAGAGGAATTGTCCTTAGTTAAAATTCATCTAATTTTAAATAGCTTGTAACAAAAACTTAACTACTTCGCGGTCCAGCTAGGTACTTGTCAGTGTGGGCGCCAATTGCGTTGCGTTGATTTTCGCTTTTTGCTACGTCTTTTGCCGCCCTCTCAAATCTGCCGCCCGGGGCCATGACCCCCCCCACTCCCCGGCCCCATATAGCCACGCCACTGGTCTGACAACCCCTTCCTTGCAGATGAATTCTTAACAGAACAAAAATTCTATGTCTTTATCTGCCAAATAATTGTGGCGCCACTCATCGTGAAGTGGTGAAAGTGGCCCTAATCGTTGTACTTAGCCTGGATGTAATCGATTACGAAAGTAATTTCGCTAGCTGAGGTGTACCCTATTTTTGGCAACGGCAATTTTTATATTTAAGTGCATATAAAGCATAGTGCTCACGTTGGACTAATAAAACTTTCCTTAGTAGGAAATGTAGTGAACATCGGTCAACCGTCCGAAGTTCGGGTTCTCACAACTGTCCCAACCTTCGCAGGGTCTCCCCGCCTATGTCCATGTTCAATGGTCAACCCAGCGAAGATTAGCAACATTAACTATAGAACTAAATTAATAATCAACCTATATTTCGCCCTCAAACTATGAATGGCAAAATATTCCCCAAAGTTTGTCAGCATGAAATCCTTATAAAGCACTTTTGCTTAAGTAACAAAGTAACCAAATCGCGGCTATAATGGCAGGCAGTGAATATACATATCATGTTAACAAGAAGACAGCGGGCCCCGGGGGACAAGCACTAAAATCATTACCTGCTGCTTATACCGTATACCGTCACCGGCCACAGCCGCAGCCGCCGTCGCCGCCCCCAAAGCCGTTAATTTCCCCGGGGCACGCGGCACACGGCATAAGCCGCTGATGAACCAATTACGTCATAACATTTAAATATTCAAATTGACAATTTGCAGATTACATCTTGTTGATAACTGTGAATGTGAGGAAATGGGCCATTAGGTCAATATCAGCTGTGCACAAGGGCGCGGGACGCAAGGGAGAGAGGGAGGGTGGGTACAGGGACGCTCGTCCGTCAACAGAAGTTTGTTTACATTGTTTTGTATCGACGGGTGTAATTATAGCTCGGTGTTGTTCAATTACAGCTGCAAACAATACCAACTGACAGGTAGCACGGTGCCGCCTGTCCCGCTGTCGGGCTCTCTAATTATGGCGTCTCTGATTTAGTGTTTGAGTTCCTAAATATTAGATAAAGATAAGGATTCGTTGACTGATTATACAATATCATCACAAATACAAAGTGTCGTAAGACGCGTTTGCGAAAGAGAATCTCTGTGCTAATATTAAAACGTAAACGATGTAATGCGGCTTTTACTGTGGTTTATTATGATAACATTTTTATAACTGTGCTATTCTCGTTTCATTAAGTCTACTGTCTTCATATTTAACGAAATATGTTTACTTTACAGACGCCATGGTAACGTGAGCGTATCATGAAAGTAATCATCAATCAAACCAAAGTAAGGTCAAACAAAAAAGAAATTAATACTATGAGAAAGGTAAGGCCACAGTCCTCAATCCTGGCCAAGAGCTGATTGTTAGACATCAAATTTCTTTGAGAACATTATGGAGAACTCTGACACATGCAGGTTTCCTCCTTATGTTTCACTGCAACGGAACGTACCTACATAGCCTCGAAAAGTCAAAGTGAGCGTCTAAAGTAGGTTTGAACTCGAGACACTACGGAGTAGTCTGTTTATTTCTTCACAAGGCTATCGCTTCCTCATAACGAAATAACACAAAGATTACCGCATCAATGAGGATCTGGTGCTCTATAATTTATACAGAGGGAGCGTCTGAGCGTCTCCCCGGATTACGTATCCTCACGGCCGGCGCCGCTCAGCGCGCGTCCTGGCTTACGATAGTCTATCGCTAGGTAAATCCTAATCGATTCGTACAGCGACAGCTCTAAGCCGCCTCCTCGAACTACGTCACTAGTACTGCGTGCCAACTATCAAACAACTCAAAGGAAATTAATCTATAAAGGCGTTTGAGAAGGCTTTATGCATCTTCCTTTTGTGCTTATCTTTGAAGCGATTATATCTTGTTTTGAGTCTCCAGTATCGAGTAAAGGGATCTGCCACGTGTATATCAACACATTCTTGTACCTACTCATATCTCCTCTCCATCCTGAACACAGGGGCAGATTCTATGTACAAATCTATACCTACAGGATGAATCATGGGTACAATCATTAGCTACATTTAGGCCTCCCTCACATAGGTTGTAGAGAAGAGCTTTAAACTACATTACTTACAAAAAGATTTTATCAACATCTCAAATATAATGTTAGACTTGGCGAAAGTAATAATTATACTTACGTATAAAAACTCAAATGAACATCAAACGTGACGTGGCTAAAGTAACCTCACGAGCCTGAACCAAAAAAATATCTCCGATTACCATCTTAATTGAAAGCGACATAACGCAAGTATAGCGTGACGTAAGCTGTTTTTTTTTGTTGAACTTCGGTCGCATTGACATTGAGTTATCTAAAAATAAACTCAATAAAAAGTAATGACTACATTAAAGTTTGAGTACGCGCCACTAATATCACTTATGGAGATGACAATAACAATGTCTGACAGCTACAAACAAATGATTACAATCTCAACGAATCAAATATTAACGACTATCTAAATCTATGATCTGACATTGAACAATTGTTCTCAAAAGTAATACAAATAATAATAATACAACAATACCTACAAAACAATCCCACTTGGATCAAATACGATGAATTGATCATGGTAGACTACTGGACGGATTGTTTAACGCGCTTTTATCAGCTTGCTATATATCCATGAATCTAGGTAACGTCGGTCGGAATTTAAACTAACATCAAGTATCGGTACCTAAGTAGACAAAACAAAGGATAAGAAACGCAAGAAATTAGATAATAGTTTTAAAAAGTAAAATACACGCTTTATAAAGACTTCAAAGTACAAAATAATAATTTTATCGTAAAAAAGCAAGGTGTGCTTCCACTCCCGCAAATAGCACTACAAGCTTCTTGTGATAAAATTATACAGGGTGTAAAAAGACCCTTAACTGAAATCCCATATTGTACCAATTATTACGAACTTTTTTTACTTCAACACCATACCTGGGAAATGTCCATAACGAGTAGACTTCGGTTTAGTCTTGTGACAACCTGTATAACATAAGCTATTTTGCGTAGTATTAATTTTCTTCGTAAAGTTACGTGTGGTGGACGGCATAGAATACAAGTGTCACCACCCCCTATCTTCCCGTGGGTGTCGTAAGAGGCGGCTAAGGGATAACACGATGCAAATACCATCTTTGCGTAGAGACGGAAGACTCGACATCAAACCCTATACGACTGCCTCGTTGGTCTCGCGGCATAAATGTGTGCGTGGGATCGGGAGGTCCCGGGTTCGATTCCTGGGTCGGGCACTGTTATCGGGTTTTTCTATCACAAAATTCTTAGTAGCAGCGCGGAGTCCTGAAATGTGCCCGGTACGGCAATAGGCTCGCCCCTTATTACGTGGGACTAAAGTATATATGGCGAAAAGTGGGTGTAGAAATACACCTCTGCCTACCCCTTCGGGGGTAAAAGGCGTGACGATATGTATGTATGTATGTATGTATGTAAAGTTACTTTCTTCTTTTAGTCTCCATGTTTGACGTGCCAGTAGCACTATTGATTATCTAGTAGTAGAACAGTTGCTTCTGATGAAAGTTCTTATTTTTGATAAGTATGGTAGAAGAAATAAAAGTCGACATAGATAACATTTGAAACGAGGAATGAAAACCAGCTTCTTTGCGTTGGTCCAAATTAAATTACCTTTTGCTGACAAGATGTTTCTTATTTATTTTTTATTTCTCTCTATGTAATCTACGGAATTAGAATTACTACTGACAGCGAAAGTAATTTGATCGTTTAGGTTGCTATGCCTTGCCTACAATGTTCAACTTGTTCTAGTAAGTTGCCTGTTACAACCGGACTTTGTATCATAAACTAATATATAAACCTGAAGAATCGGTTGAACCGAAGGAAATATGTGAGCTCTTTTCAAAATTTTTTAGCTCCGTTTACGAAAAAAGCGAGGTTGGAAGTAAGCATTTTTCAAGTAATATACCATCTCAACATTGTGACATTTTGGATCAATTGTCAATTACTAGAGGCGCTGTTCTTGATATGCTTAACTCTCTCGATGTAATCAAAGGCCCAGGTCCAGACAGCATACCCCCTATTTTTCTTAAACACACAGCCAATGTAATCAGTACACCCGTATGCTTAATTTTTAACGCTAGTCTGCGTGAAGGTATAGTTCCTCAAATTTGGAAAAAGGCCAATATAACTCCAGTATATAAGAGTGGCAGCAAAAATTACGTTACTAACTACCGTCCTATATCCTTGCTCTCCACTTTGTCCAAGGTTTTGGAAAGGCTAGTTCACAATTCTATCTACCCCAGCTTACACAAAATTATCATACCTGAACAACACGGGTTTGTGAAAAATCGGTTAACACTTAGTAACCTAACCCTCTACACCAATTTTTTGTTTGAGAGCTTAGACAACCACGAGCAAGTAGATTCAATTTACACAGACTTTTGCAAGGCCTTTGACAAAGTGGATCATTTCCTGTTACTGCAAAAGATCGCCTTCAATGGCATACGAGGAAACCTACTGCGCTGGTTCGAGTCCTATATCACAAATAGAACACAAAGGGTCGTTATCAATGGTTTCGCCTCAGATGTCATAAAAGTCACTTCCGGTGTCCCCCAAGGATCTATCTTGGGGCCCCTGCTTTTTGTACTGTACATAAACGACATCAATCAATGTTTTAAGCATAGCAGATTTCTTTTATATGCTGACGACCTTAAAATCTATCGTTGTATTCGAACTACTCAAGATTGTGAGAAGCTTCAGGCTGATCTAGATCGCTTATCAAGATATTGTTTAACTAATAAACTACAACTTAGTCTTACTAAGTGCAAAAGCATATCATTCACTAAGAAAATAAATGCTATCAATTTCTGCTATAATCTCACTGCCACAACCTTGGGCTCAGTTACAACTATTAAAGACCTAGGCATACACCTTGATACCAAGCTGGACTTGAGTACACACATAAATTATATCACCAACAAGGCGTTTCAATTATATGGTTTTGTTATGCGTACGTGCGGCTCCACCTTTAGGCGTCCTAGTACTTACATCTATTTATACAAAAGCCTAATTAGAACCCAAATCGAGTACTGCACACCAATATGGAATCCATATTACGTAAAGTATAGTGATCAAGTAGAAGCAGTTCAGCGTAAATTCTTGAAAGCTGTACATTATAGGTGTTTCCGTACTAAACTATCGTATAGCAAGCTCTTAAAGAAATTCTCTCTCACTACTCTGAAAGATAGGAGATTGCTCATGGATCAAATGCTTTTACACAATATATGCCACAATAAATTTGATTGTAATTCTCTTATGAATCATATTTACATACGCATCCCGAGTCGCTCTCAGCGTATCCGAGATAATTACACTCACAAATTATTTGCTCCTAAAGTAAGCAAAACTAACGCGGGTGAACGTGCACCATTGACACGACTTATGAAGTCTTATAATGAACACTTTACCAACATTGATATTTTTACTTTATCACAGAACTGTTACAAAAAACGAGTTTTAAAGCTTTTTTCAGATGTTCATCAGCCATAGAGACAGGGTGTAGATTGTGGTCACACTGGCTTGTATTTGTAAAGATGAGCAACTTATTAAGATACTTATTTCCAGTAAAAATCAAGTAATGTTGATATTGATAAGATTTTGTTGAATCTTAGAGATAAAATACCTGGCAATACCTGCTTGGCTAGTGGACTATTTGAACCGATCCCAAGATAATATCGTAGGGCTAGTCTAGCAGCTTAACTCTTTGAGTCGTACCAATAATCAATTCTATTGCCAGAGTATTCCCACTATCATGTGTTTATGTTTACGCCTTTGTTTTAGTAACAATATACTGTAATGTAATGTAGTTCGAAGACTTATGTCGGTTTGTGCGTAATTTTCGGCTTAGTATGTCATCTGTCAGTTATTTTGTATGTTATCTACGCTAGTGCATCTAATATAATTTTCTCTAATTACTCATAGCTTGTAATCTGGGGTTAATAGTGTTGGTTGTACAATGACATACAGTTTGTAAGACATACCTTGTTACATTGCCTTATTGTACAATTGTTTATTTACCTCAATAAAATAAAAAAATAAAAATAAGAGTTTGTTTATTTGGTTGACCGCGCTAATCAGGAACTACTGGACCGACTTCAAAAATTCTTTCAGTGTTAGATAGGTAATTTATCGAGGAAGGCTATATAACAGCACGCTATGAGCCACGGGAGCGGAGCAGTAGCAGTAAATAACGCGGGTGTAACCGCGGGCTCATCTAGTTTGGTATAAATGCTGTATTGCGGGTGACTTTACAAACATTCAAATGACGGACATCGACAGACTCGAAACAGATGTTTTTAGATCGCAAACAGTTTTGTCTCGTGTCCTATCGAATCTGTGACACTGCTACAGCGCAGTATATGGCGAGGTGACTGCTTAAACCACGAGCCACCCTGACATTGGTGTGGTTTGAATAAGTATTTCATGGTTGAGTTTTTCACCTCCTCGTTTTCAATAGCGTAAGAGAAATGAATAAGGGAGCGGTAAAGGAACGAAAGGTGCGGACGTTATCTTCGTATCCCAACCGCTAGCGTACAATCTGGCAGGACGTAGCTTGTTTGTCACCCTTTGTACAAACTATAATGGACACAGCAAAACATCTAGATATGTAAAAACTACTGGTGGATCAAACTTTGTCCAACGTTGTACGCAATCGAAGCATCCATTTGAACCAGTCCACTTGTCAGTGATCCGTGCAGTCCGTACTTGCTTACATATTGTTGTTTAGCAAGGTATACTCACAGTGATCTCAGCTGGGGTGTGAACTTGCACAGGTCGGAGGGTAGGGAGGTGAGGCGCGCGCGGTCCACGCGCAGCGTGCGCAGCCGAGACGTGCCGTTGAGCGACGGCAGCGTACGCAGACCTCGAGCCTCCGACAGCACTCTGCACACACAACCACACATAAGTATGTCTACAGATCAATGAGAAAATCTGCTTCCAGGACGTACAGTTAGGTACTTGTACTCCACTCACAGTGCGCAGGTAACTTTATTTCACGGCTTTTAAGCATATTTATTAGATCGATCAAATCGTTAGGAAATAAAGGAGACTAAAGATCGCCGGCAAGGTCGACGACAACCTAATAGATGGCCAGATCAGATCCGTATACCTGGACATCCAAGCCCACTTGACAGGTTGCTGCCGAAGAAATGGTGAGAAATAGTCCGGCAGACGGTGATTCACAGCTAGGGAATCATGACCCTCAGAAATGAGGAAAAATACTCGAGTAAGTCGATAATTATTTGAATAGATTGGCGTATTGGCAAAAGTTTATTTTGTGGTTATCGTATGTTATTATCGTTAGGTCACATATACCAAAAGCTAGTGCGCGTTATTACTTTCCAAGTTTACTGAACAAACATTCGAGATAGTTAATAGATTTACACAAACCGTCCAAATAATATACACTAGTCTATGGTTAAGGCTCTGCGAGAATAACATAGATTATAGGTTGTTGCCACAAGGCCTCGGCTCTTGATAGGTGTCATTGGTGACCCAGCCACGCAAACAAGAATATTATCCACAGTTAGTACCCATCGGTAATTACAATTGGCAAACATCCAACATCCTTCAACAACTATATAAGTAATCTTAGGTTTATTGCTTGAATAATTACTGATTCGTATTTCTATATTAAACACATTTATTTGTTATTTTTAACCGACTTCAAAAATGGAGGAGGTTCTCAATTCGTCGGAATCTTTTTATTTATGTATGTTCCCCGATTTCTCTAAGACACCTGGACCGATTTCAAAAATTCTTGTCTTGATTGAAAGAGTATACCTCATAGCTGGTCCCATGATCACCAGGTCAGGATCTGATCATGGAATCCTGAAAAAATCGAAGGAACCTTTCAAATTTTATAAGCACACTTAAAGCGATTTGACGATAACAACCCAATGCCGTCGAGTTTGGGCTCTTTTGAGTCGTCTTTACATAGACTTTGATGCTGGATGATTTCTATGGTCTAATGATAGAGTTGGAAGGTAACCATGAGATCTTTGTGATACAATAACCCAATCTTATCGAGTTTAGGGTTGTTTGATACGTCTTTACATGGACTTTGGTACTGGATGTTTTCCAGGGTCTGATGATGGAGCAGGAAGGTGGCCATGGGATCTTTGTAATACAAAGACGCAATCTCATTGAATTTGGGCTCGTTTGATTCGTCTATACATGGACTTTAGTGCTGAATGTTTACCAAACTCTGATGATGGAGCAAGAAGGAAGCCATGGGATCTTTGTAATACAATAACGCAATCTCATCGTGTTGTACTAGATGATTGCCGGGATCTGATGATGGAACTGAAACGAACGTGTTTAGGCTAGTTAGTTGATAACAGAAAAAATACTTCAAATTGCCAGAAAGGTACAGGTCTACATTTCAGAATTGAGGCAAGTAAGGCAGGCCTCCACATCTTGTACCACCTACACTATCCTATGTACCTACTTACCACCTATTACTATTTTTGGGTTCCGAACCTCGAAATGAAAAAACGGAACCCTTATAGGATCACTTTGTTGTCCATCCGTCTGTCAAGACCCTTTTTCTTAGAAAAGCGTGAAGGTATCAAAGTGAAATTTATATTAAATAGTTAAATCTGCTGTCCCTTGAAGCTATGAAAAAATCAAACTTCTAAGCCAACGCAATCAAAAGATACAGCTGTTTATGCTGCAAATGTACGCAATTTTCGAAACTCGCAAAGGAATCAAAACCTACAGGGTACTTCGCGTGAACTCAGAATCTTGAAATTTGGTACGAGGTAACTTCTTATAGCACCGATTAGGAAAAAATCCAAAAATGTAATTTTTTAGATAAATCATATAATAAAATTTTTATTTTTTAATTACTATTTCTTTCCTCACGAACGCGTAGATTTATTAAATTGAAATTCATATGAATTACTCAAGTCTATAACACCGTTAAGCTGTAATAAAATCAAACTTCTATGTCAACGCAATCAACAGAAACAGAATTTAAGCATATGTTCAAACTCGCAAGGGAATCAAAACCAACAGGATACTTCCCGTGAACTCAAAATCTTGAATTTTGGCACGAAGCCACGTCTTACAGCACAGATAAAGGAAAAATTGCGTAAAACCGTAAATTTTTAGTTACATCATATAATAAAAATATTTTTAATAATTTTTACCCCTTTCCCCATGAACCCGTAGGAGGTATAAAATTGAAATTCATATCAAATGCTCAAGTCAAAACTAAAGGGTACTTCCGGTCGATGTAGAATCTTGAAATTTGGGATAAAACAACGTTTTATAGCACATAGGAAAAATTTTGAAAACCTTAAATTTTATGGTGCATATGGGGTGCATAGGGTATCCACCAAGAACTTAGGGTCCCAAGCCAACCTCACCTGCAAGTGGTGCACCTGCCGATCAACGGACGAGGCTCTGGCAAACAAAATAT
Organism: Euclidia mi; assembly: GCA_944739405.2. Taxonomy (NCBI): domain Eukaryota; kingdom Metazoa; phylum Arthropoda; class Insecta; order Lepidoptera; family Erebidae; genus Euclidia; species Euclidia mi. Next base: position 2,144,569 of record OX123195.2, on the reverse strand, counting down.
CCCGATAAGCGGCAATAGGCTCGCCACCTATTACGTGGGATCAAAACACTGGCGAAAAGTGGGCGTTTAATATGCCTCTGCCTACCCCTTCGGGGAAACAGGCGTGAGTCTATGTATGTATGTATGTAAATTTTTTGTTAAATCACATATTTTTTTTTAATAATTATACATACCTACAGGTTTGTACGGAACCCTCGGTGCGCGAGTCCGACTCGCACTTGACCGGTTTATTTTTATTAGTATACCACTAAAAAGCAAAAAATAAAAATTATTTTTAAATAAAAAGAAACCGACTTCAAAAAACACTAAGGAATTAAAAAACAAAAAATAATTGGTTTTGGAGCAAACATTTGGAGTCGGTGCCAAGTCCTTACGATCAACTCAAATTGCCAATAATAAAACCACTGCATAAGAAAGGACTAAAATCAGAAAAAAATAATTACAGACCAATTGCCCTGACTCCGGTTTTATCAAAGATCTTAGAAAAAAATATGCTTAAAAGAGTAGTCAGTTTTCTCGATAAATATGACGTTTTAGCACCGGAACAATTCGGCTTCAGGAAATATAGATCAACACAATTAGCAACCTTTACCTTAATAAACAACATCATTAATAATATTAACCAGAAAATCCCAACATCAGCTTTACTGTTAGATCTCAGCAAAGCATTTGGTTTTGTTGATCATTCAATACTTATACCAAACTCGACAAATATGGTATAAGAGGATCGTCTCTGCAATGGTTTCAGTCCTACTTACAAAACAGGAAACAATTTGCTAGAATTACTAAATTTGATACTGGCACAAATAATGTGGTACAATTTGATTCATACCAAAGAGCTAATAGTTCTGGGGTGCCTCAGGGTAGCATTCTGGGCCCCTGTTGTTTCTTATTTACGTAAATGACCTTCCACGTGCACTTAAACATAATTGCGTCCTATTCGCAGACGACACAACCATAATTTTGGACTGCAAAAATATAGTTACTTTTAAAACAGAAATATCTAAAACATTAGAAGATGTCATAAAATGGCTAGAAATAAACAAATTAAAAATAAACATAGAGAAAACAAAACTAATCAACTTTAAAACTTATAAGAGTAAAAACGCTTAATTAAATATTAGCTACAACAATTCTGAAATCAAACAAATACATAGTGCAAAATTTTTAGGTATTATTCTCGACACGCATCTTTCATGGAAAGAACATGTCAATAGCTTATGCATAAAAATAAACAAGTTTGTTTTCGCACTTAGAAAAGTAAAAGACGTGACAAGCAGACAGACCTCTATCATGGTATATCATGCTTACATATGCTCCATCATACGGTACGGCATAGTGATCTGGGGTAATTCTTGTGACATTGCTAGAGTATTCATAGCTCAGAAAAAATGCATTCGAGCACTCTACGGCATGGCCTGGTCAGAATCATGCAAACCAATCTTCAAGTCAAAAAACCTACTAACCGTACCGTGCATATATATCTACGAAACAGCCAAATTTGTCAAATACCACAGCCATCTTTTTGCATCCAATGACAACACATTTAAACGCAAAATTAATCACCTACCTCTAAAAATGCCTGTACCTAAGCTTGAACTGTTTAGGAAAAACTGTACCTATATGGCACCTTTAATATATAATTCTTTACCCAAGGGAATGACCGACCTGCCGTATAATAAGTTTTGTAGTGCCTTGCGAAAGTGGCTAATCCAGGAGAGTTTTTACAGTGTCAAAGATTTTTTGAACAAAAGCACGTGCCGATTTGGTGCCCACTAAAATACTCTATTCTCGTGACTTGTTTTATAATAATAATCAAAATATTTGTTATAATTATAATGAAACCAATTGTGATAATATTGTATTATAAGCTAGATATTGTAGTAATTCGAATTCCATTAGTATATAATTCCATTTATAAAATTAATGTAAAACTATATTTTGCATACCCGTAATGAGGGTGGAATATGTTTCAGCACTATACCTACATTGACTTAACATCCTATGTACCACCATATTTCAGCAAATAAATTATTTATTATTATTCCGTTTATTACATTTTTCTCATTGTCACATTTTATATACTTAATAAATATTACAATTAAAATTAAATTTAATTATATAAAATGGGACCACGGAGATCCACCCGCATCGGGCACAGGGACCAAGCTACCGGTGGTTAGGGCTCCAGAGAAAGGAACCTCCGTACGATACGTGTCGTGTCCAGCAATACTGCCTTCTGTATAGAGGACTTGATCCAGCCGTCTAACGAGAGCCTCTTGAGCTGGTGGTCGAGGCTCTTGGCAATAAGGCCATTTACGGTCACGACTATCGGTACAATGATCGCCGAGTCAACATCCCACATGTCGACAATCTCGTGAGCCAGGTCCAAATACTTAATTTGTTTATCTTTTTCGGCTTTCACGAGATTCTCGTCATGGGGTATGGTGACGTCGATGATCATTGCAAGGCGCTCTAATCGGTCTATCACCACTATGTCCGGCTTGTTAGCCACAATAGTTCTGTCAGTAATGATAGACCGATCCCAATACAGAGTAGCACGACCATTTTCAAGAACTGGGTCGGGCACATACCTGTAGTACGGTATTTCAGAGTCGACAAGTTGGTACTTTAAGGCAAGTTGCTGGTGGATAATCCTGGCTACTTGGTTGTGTCTATGCAAATATTCGCCATTGGCAAGACGAGAACAACCGGATACTATATGTCTAAGCGATTCACCAGGCTGGTGACATGCCCGACATATGTCAACCGTCCCATCCCACAGAATATACTTCCGGTAGTTGTTCGTCATGACAACTTCGTCCATAATTGCAAATACAAAACCTTCTGTTTCGGCGAAAAGATCGCCAAAACGCAGCCAGGATACGGACGCTGGGAAATCTACGTCGGGCCCATGTAAGGCCCGGTAAAATCGTCCATGCAGCTCTTTACCTTTCCATACTTCCCTGCGCTCCTCTACACCAAGTACGGCAGGTTTGCGCCAGTTCTCTTTGGCCAGACTGTCTACAGCGACCACATCTCGGTGCACACCCGCGTCGGTATGGAGAAAGTATTCTCTGAGATTGCACACCTCGCGATTGTGGAGGGTCTTGGCACTTAAGAAGCCTCGACCCCCACACTTCCGCGGGATGTACAATCTCATCACCGACGAACGCGGGTGATGCATCCGGTATGTCGTAAGTAGACAGCGAACTGTCCTATCCAAGGCGTCCAATTCTATTTGAGTCCATCTGAGTATGCCGAAGGAGTACATTAAGACCGGCATGGCCCAACCGTTACAGGCACGTACCTTATTTCCGCCTGATAGAAAGCTTTTTAAGACTTTCTTCAGGCGGCCAAAGAAAGCCAGCGTCATCAATGCCTAATGCCTGCGCCATACCCAGATATTTGTAGGTTTCCGTTGCAGAGAGAGATCTAAGTTGTGTGAAATCTGAAAGCTCTATACCATCAGATTCCACACTCCTGCCTCGCTTTATATGCATGACCGCATATTTATCCACACCGAACTCCATTTTAATTGAATTACTAAAGCTTTCAGTTATCTTTAGTAACTCAGTTAATTGGAGGTTAGTGGGGGCAAATAATTTAAGGTCATCCATGAAAAGGAGGTGAGAAATAACCTGACCTCTAGTCTGCAACCGATAGCCTAGCCCTGAACTTTCGAGCAAAGTGCTCAGCGGGTTCAGTGCTAGGCAAAACCATAGTGGACTCAAACTGTCGCCTTGGAAAATACCCCGCTTGATCTTTATAGGTACGCCATACCCGCAAGGCTGTCGACACCCTGGATAGTGAAGAACCATACTCCACTGCCCCATACATGCCCTCAAGAGGGTGCATAGAGTTGCATCTACTTTGTACAACTCTAGCACCCTCAAAAGCCACGTATGTGGCACAGAGTCATAGGCCTTTTTATAGTCTATCCAGCATTTCGCCAGATTCTTTCGACTACGGCGCACCTGTTGGCTAATGGCCATGTCGATAAGGAGTAGCTCCTTAGTACCACGTGCCCGGCTTATTATTATCATTATTATTATTATTATTATTATTTTGGTTCAATGTTATTTCGATCTCAGCTGACGCTGGCTTATGAAAACCTAACACGGGCTTACGCCAAGTGGTTTGGTTCATCGTGTAATGATGTGGGTGTTTGTGTGGTGGATGTGAGGAACCGCCGAACTATGGAGCAGGTATCTATTATAACTGATTTCTGCATTGCGATGTATGTAAGCGTATGTAAATCCAGTTCTCGTAATGATGTGTGAAGTGATTTGGGAATAAGTCCTGTGGATGAGATGATAATAGGTATAATTTTGACTGTGTGTTGATGCCACATCTGTCTTATTTCATCTGCAAGGGGTATATACTTTTGTATCTTTTCTGTGTACTTCTTTCTGATATTTTCCGAATTAGGAATCGCAATATCTATTAAATATGTGACATTTTTATCTTTTAACGTTAATATTATATCAGGTCTATTGTTTGTTGTGGTTTTGTCTGTAATCACGTCTCGGTCCCAGTAGAGTTTAACTTTTTCATTATTTAGTACGTTTTTTGGTTTGTATTTAAAGTATGGCTCTATTTTATTAATTAATTTATATTTAATGGCTAGTTGTGAGTGTATTTGCTTTGCAACATTATTGTGTCTCTCTGTATATTGTTTATTGGCTAGAAAAGGGCACCCTCCTGTAATATGATCTATGGTTTCCTGGTTATTGTTGCATAATCTGCATCTGTCTGATGTTACTAATGGATCTTTTATTATATATTTCTGATAGTTTTTTGTTTTTATGATTTGATCCTGAATCGCCACCATAAAGCCTTCAGTTTCTTTATATATGTTGCCTCTGTAAAGCCAAGCATTGGATGCCTCCTTGTCGATGTGTTCCTGCTGAAGTTGATTGGGAAATTTACCGTGTAGTGTTTTCTGTTTCCATTTACTTATTTTATGGTCATCTGTTACAATAGTTTCTGTTAAGTTATTGAAATCATTAAGTTTTAAGGGTGTGCCTGAGCTGGATATGAGTGTAAGTGCTTTATGTATTGGGCTCTCGCTAACTTTATTATGCATATATGTGCGTATGTTCTGTACCTGTCTTATGTGTAAATTTTTTATGTCTATTAATCCCCTGCCTCCTAGTTTTCTTTGAAGATTGAATCTTTCAGTCGCTGAGTGAATATGGTGTGTATGGTGTTTGTTGCACGTTGTTCGAGTTAATCTATTAAGTTTATCTAAATCTGTAGTGGTCCATTTGATTATCCCAAAAGAATATGTTAAAACTGGAACTGCGAAAGTATTAATTGCTTTAACTGTGTTTCTTCCTGATAATTCTGTCTTTAATACTTTGGTCAGCCTTGAGTTGTATTTTTTTATTATTATTATTATTATTATTATTATTATTATTATTATTATTATTATTATTATTATTATTATTATTATTATTATTATTATTATTATTATTATTATTATTATTATTATTATTATACCCTTTATTTATCATATTTCTCATGATTCAATTTATATTAATAAACTACATTTAATAAATAAAAAACGTTTAAAAATATAAAAGGGACCACGGAGACCCACCGGTGTCGGGTACAGGGACCAAGCCACCGGTGGTTAGGGCCTCAGAGACAGGAACTTCCTCACAATGCGTGCCGTGTCGAGAAGAACTGCCTTCTGAATCAAGGACTTGATCCAGCTGCCTAGTGCGAGCCTCTTTAGGTGTTGATCGAGGCTCTTGGCGATTAGCCCATTTACCGACACGACTATCGGCACAATGATCGCCGAATCCACATCCCACATGTCAACAATCTCGTGAGCTAAGTCCAAATATTTAATCTCTTTCTCTTTTTCTGCCTTCACGAGATTGCCGTCATGCGGTATGGTGATATCGATTAACATTGCGAGTCGCTCTGCTCGGTCTATCACTACAATATCAGGCTTATTGGCTACAATAGTCCTGTCTGTAATGATAGACCGATCCCAGTACAACAATGCACGACCATTCTCGAGAACTGGGTCGGGCACATATCTGTAGTACGGTACCTCTGAATCAACGAAATTATATTTAAGGGCTAGTTGCTGATGGATTATCCTGGCCACTTGGTTGTGTCTGTGCAAATACTGACCGTTGGCAAGACTCGAACAACCGGACACTATATGCCTGAGGGATTCCCCGGGTTGGTGACATGCCCGACATATGTCAATCGTCCCATCCCTCAGAATATACTTCCGGTAGTTGTTTGTCATGACAACTTCGTCCATAATTGCAAAGACAAAACCTTCAGTTTCTCCAAAGAGATCACCGAATCGCAGCCAGGATATAGAAGCTTTAAAATTTACATCGGGCCCATGTAAGGCCCGGTAAAATCGTCCATGCAGCTCCTTGCCCCTCCATACTTCCCGTCGGTCCTCTGTACTAAGTACTGCAGGTTTGTGCCAGTTCTCTTTAGCCAGAGCGAGCGGGGTAAGTCCGGTATCAATTGTGACTACATCGCGATGCAGATCCACACTCATCTGCAAAAAATAATCTCTGAGGTTGCACAACTCGCGGTTGTGGAGGGTCTTAGCACATAAAAAGCCTCGACCGCCACATTTCCGCGGGATGTACAGCCTCATTACCGATGAGCGTGGATGATGCATTCGAGATGCAGTCAGCATTGAACGGACTTTTCTATCCAGGGCATCTAGTTCAGTCTGGGTCCACCTGAGTATGCCGAAGGAATACATTAGGACTGGCATGGCCCACCCGTTGCAGGCCCGCACCTTGTTGCCACCTGATAAAAGACTGTTAAGTACTTTTCTCAGGCGGCCAAAGAACCGAGCCTGCAACGTTTGTTTCATGTCAGTCTCAGAAATATTCAAAGACTGCGACATACCCAGGTATTTGTAGGTCTCAGTTGGGGAGAGGGATCTAAGTTGTATGGAATCTGAGAGTTGTATCCCTGCAGATTCCACAATCCTGCCTCTCTTCACATGCATGACCGCACATTTATCCACACCAAATTCCATCCTGATAGAATTACTAAAGGTTTCGGTTACCTTAAGTAATGCAGTCAGTTGGAATTTGTTGGGGGCAAATAATTTCAGGTCATCCATGAAAAGGAGGTGAGATGTAACTTGACCTCCTCTCCTCATCCGATAGCCTAGCCCTGAAGCCTCTAACAAGGTACTTAGAGGATTCAGGGCCAGACAAAACCACAAAGGACTCAGACTATCGCCCTGGAATATACCTCGCTCGATCCTTATTGGAGCACCGCAACCCAAACTCGATCGATATCCTGGATAGCGCAATACAGTCCTCCACTGCCCCATACATGACCTTAAAAAGGTGCATAGAGTTGCATCTACTTTATACAACTCCAGCACCCTCAAAAGCCATGTATGTGGCACGGAGTCGTAAGCCTTCTTGTAATCTATCCAGCATGTCGATAGATTCTTTCGATTACGGCGCACCTGTTGGCTAATGGCCATGTCTATCAGAAGGAGTTCTTTAGTGCCACGGGCCCCACTCCTACATCCATTTTGAGAAACAGATAAAATAGAATGATCAAATACATGTTTTGTTAATTTCGATCTCAAAATGGATGTAAGGAGTTTATACATTGTTGGCAAACAAGTTATCGGCCTGTAATTTTTGGGGTCCGTGGCACCACCAGACTTATGGAGTAGGTGAGTGACGCCGGATGTCAAAAAATCTGGTAGCGACCCCGATTCCAGTGATGACTGGAATTGAGATGCTAAGCAAGTATGCGAACTACGGAGACATTTGAGCCAAAAATTGTGCAGCCCGTCCGGTCCCGCTGATTTCCAGTTTGGTAACGAACGGACTGCACTGGCTATATCATCATTTGTTATGGATATTGGCTCCATTGTTGGTATTTGTTCGCATACTCGCTCAACAGTCTCAATCCAGCCACTCTCCGTGTGGTTGACAGGTGTCGACCAGATGCTGCGCCAAAACGTATTAGTAGCATCATCATCCGGTCGACTCCCATCAGCGTCACCGGCCGTGGACTCGGGTCGCTCCCATCTTCTGTACACCCACCTCTCGTCTCTCTGGAATGTGCGATTCAGGCAATACCGATCCACTCTTTTTTTGTATCGCCTTATACGGTTTGCCCATGCATAAAGTTTTTGTTTTAGGATGTCGATGCGCTCTGTAACCCGAGATAAATAGTCTTGGGAACTGATACCAGTTCCCGCAAAGGCTCGAGTTACAAAGCGCATCACTCTTGGTCGGGTATTGCCCATCCTGAAACAGGAGAGCTTGCCAATGAGTGCCCTAGTCTCAGCAATACGACACTCAATCCTGCGTTGCCAAGCTGGCACAGCAGCGGTGTGTCGAGTAGCGGTATTATTTACAGGCATTTTAACTCCTGCTACTCGACACGCCGCAACTGCCGCACAATACAGGATTGAATGTGTATCGCTGAGATTTTCACTATTATCAAAGTGAGTTGACATTAATGCGTCTAGGGCACTCACTAGCGCTATGTTTTTTTTATGCATGGGCAAACGAGGCAAACGAGGCCGAATATTTGGGTCCATGGATCGGTATTCCGCAATAGCACATTCCAAAGCACTCCTTAACTGATCGTTGCACTGGGTACTTACATGAGAAGTCTCGTCATCTACCTCTTCATCAACTCGATTTAACAGTTGCTGTTGGGCAACCACTGTGTCAGGCTGCGTTGAAAAAGTGATGGGGAGACTTCTCTGCACGTCAGAGCGAAGTCTCTCAAGCACGGAATCATCCAACAGGCTACACCGCTGGATGGCCCGCATTATTATTATTATTATTATTATTATTATGTGTACTTTAATCCATTTGGAATCTCAGCTTTCGCTGGGTATTTTGACGAACCTATCACGGGTTTACACCAAGTGGGTTGGTTCGTTATCTATAGAAGTTGGTGTTTGTGTTGTTGATGTTAGGAATCGCCGGACTATGGAACATGTATTGATGATGACTGATTTTTGTAGACCTATGTATGTTGATTTATGTATATCTAATTCTTTTAAAGAGGTATGTAGTGTTTTAGGTATGAGTCCTATGGAAGAGATTATTATTGGTATTATTTTGACGGTGTTTTGTTGCCACATTTGGCGAATTTCGTCTGCTAAGGGTATGTATTTCTGTATTTTCTCAGTGTATTTCTTCTTAATATTTTCTGAATTGGGTATGGATATGTCTATTAGGTATGTTACTTTTTGTTCTTTGATAGTAAGTGTGATATCTGGTCTATTGTTTTGTGTTGTTTTATCAGTGATAATATCCCGATCCCAGTATAGTTTGGCTATTTCATTATTTAATACTGGTTTTGGTTTATATTTATAGTATGGGTCTATTTTATCTATTAACTTGTATTTTTGTGCCAATTGTAGGTGAATTTGTTTAGCTACGTTATTATGCCTATCTGTGTACTGCTTGTTCGCTAAAAATGGGCAACCGCCTGTTATGTGGTCTATTGTCTCCTGCTGCGTGTTACATAATCTACAACGATCTGATGTAATACTAGGATCTTTCATAATATATTTCTGATAATTTTTGGTCTTTATTATTTGGTCCTGGATTGCGACCATAAATCCCTCCGTCTCTTTATAGATATTACCTCTATACAGCCAGGCGTTAGATGCTTCACAGTCTATATGATCTTGTTGCAGTAAATTAGGGTATTTGCCGTGTAGGGCTTTCTGTCTCCAATTTGCTATTTTTTGTTCGTCAGTTACTTTATCATTTGTAATAGGGTCGCCGTTCAATTTGAGTGGAGTTCCTGATGTAGGCAGGAGCGTAAGAGCTTTATGTATGTGACTGTCTGTGGTTTTGTTAAGCATGTAGGTTCGTAAGTCTTGGACCTGTTTATTGTGTAGATTTTTAATATCTATAACGCCTCGCCCGCCTGCTTTTCTTTTAAGAGTAAACCGTTCTGTGGCTGAGTAGATGTGATGAATATGATTTTTGTAGCAAGTAGTTCTAGTAATTCTATTAAGCTTGTCTAAATCTGTAACAGTCCATTTAATGATACCAAAAGAATATGTCAGGATGGGTACTGCGTATGTATTGATAGCCTTTATTGTATTTCTTGCTGATAACTCTGTCTTTAAAATCTGATTAAGTCTACCTGTAAATTTCTTGATAAGCTCTTCTTTTATGTTGTTATGATCTATGCGTGTACTTTGATAATACCCCAAATATTTATATGTATCATTAGAATCCATTTTATCTATGAGAGTGTTTTGTTGTGTTAGTATGTAAGGGTCTGTTGTGTGGTGATGTCCTCGGATAATACTATTTATTTTGCATTTGTCTGTTCCAAAGTTCATTTTTATATCTGTACTAAATTCTTCTGTTAATTTTAATAGTAAATTAAGTTGTTCTCTAGTTGAAGCGTATAACTTAATGTCATCCATATATAATAGGTGCGTTATCTTGGTGCTATTTTCTTTGTGGATTAGATATCCTTGTCCAGAATTATTTAAAATATGTGATAACGGGTTTAAAGCCAAACAAAACCACAGTGGGCTTAATGAATCCCCCTGAAAAATACCCCGTGCTATTTTAATTGGTTTAGATTTGATATTTTCAGTTTCTGTTCTTATTTGCAATACGGTGGACCATTTTTGCATAACTTGGTGGAGAAATTCTATTAATGTGTGATCTATCTTATATACTTTTAGAATGTGAAGGAGCCATGAGTGCGGAACACTATCGTATGCTTTTTGGTAATCAATATATGCGTAGTAAAGATTTTTATGTTTTTGTCTAACCTGATTGTGTATCTCTGTATCTATAACTAATTGCTCCTTACATCCTCTAGACCCTTTTCTACAACCTTTTTGCTCCTCGGCTATTACATTATTAAGTGTGAGATGTGTATTAATTTTATGTGTGATGATGGAAGTGAGTAGTTTATAAAGAGTTGGAAGACATGTTATCGGTCGATATTTGGCGGGATTAGTGGTGTCTGAGTCTTTTGGTTTCAAATATGTATTACCCTGGGTGAGAAAAGATGGGACCGTATTGGGCTCCCTGATTAATGTGTTAAAAGCGTTTGCGATGTGTTCATGTGTAGCTGTGAAATATTTTATCCAATAGTTTTGTACTTTGTCTGGTCCTGGTGTTTTCCAATTGAGTGTTTTACTAACAGCTATTTCAACGTCTTTCTTTTCTATTGTGATGCCGGGCATCGGATTCAGATATTCTGATTCTTGTTCTTCTGATTTGATCCAGCTTGCTTCGGCATTGTGTTCTAACGGTTTTGACCATAATTCTTCCCAAAATGTCTCTACGTCTTCAATTTTTGGCGATTCTGTAATGCTCATTTCCCTATTGAAACTTCTATAGAAAAGCTTTTGGTTTGTATTAAAAACTTTGTTATCTTTGTGTCTCTGGTTTGATTTCTTGTACCTCCGCAGTCTCTTAGATAGTGCCTGTAATTTTTGTGTCTTTTTATCTATAGCATCTATTACTTCTTCATTATTACTATACACCATACTGATTTTCCTTTGATTTTTGTTTGATAAGTTGCCTTTGAGATATTGAGTTAATCTTCCTAGTTCTTTTCTCAGATTCGCGATCTTGGATTCTATGCGTCTTTCCCATGCCGGCTTATTGTTTCTATTGGAATTTATTTTTGTCCTATCTGCATTATATTTATTATGTATTGTAGTAGCTGTTAGAGCTGCACAATAGATAAGATCTTGTATTTCTTCTATGCTAGGATTACAGATATTTACTAGTTCTGTGTTAATTAAGTGGTTTAGAGCATTAACTGTGAGTTTAGATTTATGTGTGATTTTGAGTTTTGGTGTATGTGGGCGTGTAGTAGGATCCGTTCCTTTATATTGAACCATAATCTCGTTGAATATGTTTACTACTTCTGCATCTTCAGCTTCAGTTGATATTTCTGCGTAGTTGTATGGTGCTGTTTCAGATGCATGTGATAGTACTTCCTCTTGTACTGTTGAATATGACCGTGTTATTTGAGTCTCTGTTGTTTGGGTAGATGAGGTTTGCGTATATGGTAAAAGCGGGTCTTGTGATAAATGTGAATTCGTTTCTTCCAAATTTGTGTGTAGGTTATTTTCTAATGTGTTGTTGGTATTTATTAAAGATGATGAAAGTACAATACTAGTGTTTACAGTTTCTGAGGGTCTATTGTCAGTCGCATTCATTGTTGCTATTTCTCTCTTTAGGCTTTCTCTATCTGATGCAGAGATTCTATTGTTACGGTGTATAACTCTAACCTGGTCTGCTAATCGTTGTTCAGTTAGAATATTGAGCTCTGGATATATTTCTAGGAATTTTGTATATAATAATGGACGATATCCTGTGAGGTTAGTTTCACAATTTGTAACTGTGTAGTAGCAGCGAAGAAGCTGTCGGTTTACATCTTCTGTCCATCTCATTCGCTGCCTATTTCTACCAGCAAGGGTGGTTGCCGGAAGCATATCCTGCAAAACACTCCTTCCTGTTTCATGTGTAGTGTTGCTTGTAGGTGTGTCATTGTAAGTGTGCTCGGCTGTAGCATCTTGAGTGATCGTGACCCGCCTGTTCAATCGACGACCACTGGCGGTTCGCATGCTGCCACGTCCAGCGCCAGCTCCAGACGTGCCCTGGCGGCCCCCAAGTAGCGGCCCTATACGTGTATCATCATAATTACTCTCCATATTTATGGGTTTTCCCTTGCCTTGTTTGCCGTGTAAGTTTTTATACAGCCTGTGACTGTATTACACGTGTCCGCCCCCCACGTGGATTCGGTGTTCAATCCGGACGTAAGGTTGGAATTTAGGGCTTTATTATTATTATTATTATTATTATTATTATGTCGTTTATTAAATATTCTTCTCACAGTCACATTTCACATACTTAATAAATTTCACACTAAGAACTAAATTAAATATATAAAATGGGACCACGGAGACCCACCGGCATCGGGCACAGGGACCAAGCTACCGGTGGTTAGGGCTCCAGAGAAAGGAACCTCCGTACGATGCGTGTCGTGTCCAGCAATACTGCCTTCTGTATAGAGGACTTGATCCAGCCGTCTAACGAGAGCCTCTTGAGGTGGTGGTCGAGGCTCTTGGCAATAAGACCATTTACGGTCACGACTATCGGTACAATGATCGCCGAGTCAACATCCCACATGTCGACAATCTCGTGAGCCAGGTCCAAATACTTAATTTGTTTATCTTTTTCGGCTTTCACGAGATTCTCGTCATGGGGTATGGTGACGTCGATGATCATTGCAAGGCGCTCTAATCGGTCTATCACCACTATGTCCGGCTTGTTAGCCACAATAGTTCTGTCAGTAATGATAGACCGATCCCAATACAGAGTAGCACGACCATTTTCAAGAACTGGGTCGGGCACATACCTGTAGTACGGTATTTCAGAATCGACAAGTTGGTACTTTAAGGCAAGTTGCTGGTGGACAATCCTGGCTACTTGGTTGTGTCTATGCAAATATTCGCCGTTGGCAAGCCGAGAACAACCGGATACTATATGTCTAAGCGATTCACCAGGCTGGTGACATGCCCGACATATGTCGACCGTCCCATCCCTTAGAATATACTTCCGGTAGTTGTTCGTCATGACAACTTCGTCCATAATCGCAAAGACAAAACCTTCTGTTTCGGCGAAAAGATCGCCAAAACGCAGCCAGGACACCGACGCTGGGAAATCTACGTCGGGCCCATGCAAGGCCCGGTAAAAACGTCCATGCAGCTCTTTACCTTTCCATACTTCCCTGCGCTCCTCTACACCAAGTACGGCAGGTTTGCGCCAGTTCTCTTTAGCCAGACTCAGCGGAGTAAGCCCTCTGTCCACTGCGACCACATCTCGGTGCACACCCGCGTCGGCGTGGAGAAAGTATTCTCTGAGATTGCACACCTCGCGATTGTGGAGGGTCTTGGCACTCAAGAAGCCACGACCCTCACACTTGCGCGGGATGTACAATCTCATCACCGACGAACGCGGGTGATGCATCCGGTATGTCGTGAGTAGACATCGAACTTTCCTATCCAAGGCGTCCAATTCTGTTTGAGTCCATCTGAGTATGCCGAAGGAGTACATTAAGACGGGCATGGCCCAACCGTTACAGGCACGCACCTTATTTCCGCCCGATAAAAAGCTTTTTAAGACTTTCTTCAGGCGGCCAAAGAAACGTGCCTGCAACGCCTGTTTCATGCCAGCATCATCAATGCCTAATGCCTGCGACATACCCAGATATTTGTAGGTTTCCGTTGCAGAGAGAGATCTAAGTTGTGTGAAATCTGAGAGCTCTATACTATCAGATTCCACACTCCTGCCTCGCTTTACATGCATGACCGCACATTTATCCACACCGAACTCCATCTTAATTGAATTACTAAAGCTTTCAGTTATCTTTAGTAACTCGGTTAATTGGAGGTCAGTGGGGGCAAATAGTTTGAGGTCATCCATGAAAAGGAGGTGCGAAATAACTTGACCTCTAGTCTGCAACCGATAGCCTAGCCCTGAACTCTCGAGCAAAGTGCTCAGCGGGTTCAGTGCTAGGCAAAACCATAGTGGACTCAAACTGTCGCCTTGGAAAATACCCCGCTTGATCTTTACAGGTACGCCATACCCGCAAGGCTGTCGACATCCTGGATAGCGAAGCACCGTACTCCACTGCCCCATACATGCCCTCAAGAGGGCGCATAGAGTTGCATCTACTTTGTACAGCTCCAGCACCCTCAAGAGCCACGTATGTGGCACAGAGTCATAGGCCTTCTTATAGTCTATCCAGCATGTCGCCAGATTCTTTCGACTACGGCGAACCTGTTGGCTAATGGCCATGTCGATAAGGAGTAGCTCCTTAGTACCACGTGCCCGGCTTCTACATCCATTTTGAGACTCAGATAAAATTTTATTATTGAATATATGTAATTCCAATTTTGTTCTCAAAATGGATGTAAAAACTTTATACACCGTCGGTAGGCAAGTAATCGGCCTATAGTTCGTAGGCTCCGTGGTACTACCAGATTTGTGGAGCAGGTGAGTAACGCCAGTTGTCATAAAACTTGGCAGCGATCCTGAATCCAGAGCTGACTGGAATTGGGATGCCAAGCGAGCATGTGCACTGCGTAGCCATTTTAACCAGAAATTGTGCAATCCGTCCGGTCCCGCCGATTTCCAATTGGCTAACGGACGGACTGCACAATATACATCCATGGCAACAATGGCTACGGGCTCCATGGGTGATATTACCTCACATGATCGCTTAACATCCCCAATCCAGCCACCTTCTGTATGGCTGACGGGAGTCGACCATATGTTGCGCCAGAACGCAATCGTGTTCGCATCATCTGGTCGACACCCATCATCCACACTTGGTTCAGGTCGCTCCCAATTCCTATAAAACAACTTCTCGTCTCTTTGGAATGCGCGATTTTGGGAATATCGGTCAATCCTTTTTTTGTACCGCCTGATGCGATTCGCCCACGCATAGATTTTCTGCTTCAGGAAGTCGATGCGTTCTGTGACCCGAGACGTATATTCTTGAGGACAAAGTCCTGTCCCCTTAAACGCCCGACTCACAAAACGCATCACTCTCGGGCGGGTATTGCCCGACCTGAAGCAGATAAGCTTGCCTATGAGTGCCCTGGTCTCAGCAATACGACGCTCAATTCTACGCTGCCAAGCCGGGACGGCATCTCGAGGGCTAATAGTAATACTGTTTTGTATTTTAATATTAGCCACTCGACACGCCGCTACAGCCGCACAGTATAGAATTGAGTGTGTATCACTAAGATTTTCACTAGTGTCTATGTAAGGAGGCAATAGTGAATCCAGGGCACCCACAAGCGCCATATTTTTTCTATGCGTGGGTAAACGCGGCAGCCGGGGTCTGTTTTCTAATGTAGCATACCGATATTCCCCAATAGCGCACTCCAAAGTACTCCTTATCTTATCTATGCATTGGGTACTTACTTGTGTATCCCTGTCTATCCCCTCCTCGCCTTCTTCTTGTGCCCTGAGTGAGGCGTGCGATATTGGAGCCTCATTGTGTGCGAGAGGTTGGTTTTCAGGGATACCTCGCAAGTCTGAGCGTAGCCTCTCAAGTGCGTCGTCATCCAACAGGCGGCAGCGTTGAATGGCTCGCACTTGATCCGACAGTCGCTGTGCCGAAACGTTAACAGCTGGTTCCAAGGCCTGAAACAGAGGCAGTAAGCGGTCACGGTACGTTATTATTATTATTATTATTATTATTTTTGTTCTTTCAATTTGTTTATTCTCGAAAAAATCGGTATTTAATGAAAACCACGGGCCTAGGCCAAGTGGAGTTCATTTGGGACATTATTTGTTAGAAGGGGTTCGTCCTGCAAAAACTTACGTACTATACGACAGGTGTTTAGTATGGCTGCTTTCTGCATAGTAATGTAAAGGTTTGTGGGTAATTCTATTTGTCGCAAATAATGTAGTAGGTGTTTCGGTATGACACCAGTGCTCGAGAGTACCAGTGGCACAATATATACTTTGTTCATTTGCCAGATTCTAGTTACTTCTTCTTTCAACTCCGTGTATTTATGAATTTTTTCGGTGATTGTTTTCTGTAGATTATGGGTATTAGGAACTGCTATGTCTATAAAATGTACGACTTTGTTAGGTTTATCTATTACAGTTATGTCCGGTCTATTGTAATGTATAGTTTTGTCAGTGAGTATTGCTCTATCAAAGTATATTTTGTGGTTGCGGTTCTCCAGCACTGGTTTAGGGGTGTATTGGTAATACGGGACGGGCTTTGTGATAAATTTACATTTGATGGCTAGTTTTTGGTGAACAATATTAGCGATTTGATTGTGCCTATGGGTGTAATCTGTTTGAGCCAGGGTTGGGCAGGCGCCAGTAATATGTTGAATTGTTTCAGATGTTCGATGGCATTTTCTGCATGTATCGTTTTGTGTATTTGGGTCTTTAAGAATAAATTTACTGTAATTTTTTGTATGAATAACCTGATCTTGAATTGCTAACATAAACCCTTCCGTTTCAGGAAAGAGTGATCCTAATTTAAGCCACTTATTAGAACTGTCTGAGTCTACATGCTGTTGTTCCAAATCGTGTAGATGTCTGCCATGTAATTCCTTTGTTCGCCATCTACAGATTTTTTCTTGCCTGAGCTCATCTAAACTTTTAAAAGTAATGTCTCGATTGGTTAGGTTTAAAGGTGTAAAATTAGTGTCTATTTCTATGATTGATGAGTGAATTTGACTACTGTCGGCTTTATAATAAAAAAAATCTCTAAGTTTTCGTATTTGCCCTTCCCACAACATAGTGAGGTCGATTAGACCTCTACCACCCTTTTGCCTACTTACAGTAATTCTCTCTATTGCAGCTTTAGGGTGAGCATAGTTATGTTTCGTCAGTGTTGTTCTTGTCTTAATTTCTAATCTGTTTATGTCAGTTCGTGTCCATTTTATTAATCCAAATGAGTATGTTAATATGGGTATAGCAAATGTGTTTATAGCTTTAAATAAATTTTTTGAGTGTAGCTGCTTTTTACATACTAAATTTAATCTCTTGGTGTATTCTGATACTAGTTGTTCCTTAATTAGTGTGTGGTTTATGATGTTGGATTGGTGTATTCCTAAGTATTTATATGTATCTGATGGTTGCATTGTATTAAACAAGTTGGTATCGATAGTGTGATTTTGAGTGTTAGTTATTTTTCCTTTTCGTATATGTAGTGTACGGCACTTGTCTAAACCAAATGACATATTTATATCGCTGCTGAATTGGGTTGTAGTATTTATAAGAAGATCAAGGCATTTTTCACTTTTAGAAAATAATTTAATATCATCCATATACATTAAGTGTGTAATGGATGTCACAGAATTTAATTTATACCCATCAGTAGTACTGTTGAGGAGATTAGACAAAGGATTCAAAGCGAGGCAGAACCACAGTGGACTCAGTGAGTCTCCCTGGAAAATGCCATTTCCGATGCTTATTTCGTCTGTGGTGATCGTATCTATCCCGTTGGATAAGTGCAATGAAGTTCTCCAGTCAGACATAGCATTTTTCAGAAAGTTGATTATGACAGGATTGATTTTGTATATCTGAAGGACTCGGATTAACCATGAGTGAGGCACACTGTCGAAGGCCTTTTTATAATCAATGTATGAAATATGTAGGTTTCTTTTATTGTTATGCGCATGTTTTAAAATTGTAGAGTCAATAACTAATTGTTCTTTACATCCTCGATGTCCCTGCCTACAGCCTTTTTGTTCTTCGGATATAATGTTGTTGTGTTCTAAATGTTTGTTAATTTTGTGTGTAATTAATGATGTGATAAGCTTATAAATAGTTGGAAGACACGTAATCGGACGATATTGTGAAGGGTTCAGAGTGTCGCTGCTTTTGGGTAACATGTAGGTTATGCCTTTTGTAATGAATTTAGGTATTTCTTGTTGACCATTGATTATATCTGAAATATTCCTAGCTAAAACAATATGTAGGGCATGGAACTTTTTGTACCAAAAATTATGTAATTTATCTGTACCTGCTGCTTTCCAGTTTTTTATTCGTCTAGTTGCTCTCTCTATATCATCTCCTGTAATATCACCTAATTCCATACTCTCCACATTCATCATTCTACATTCTTCATCTTGTATCCATCTAGCGGTATCATTATGATCATGTTGCTTTTTCCAGAGATCGGCCCAGTAGCTTTTAAGGTCTTCTGAATTAGGCATTTCTCGTGAGACTTGGGTATTATCTTGCCTAAACATCCTGTAGAAACCCTTTTCATTTGACATAAATAATTTATTGTTTTCTTTTCTTTGTAGTGCTTTCATATATCTAGCTAACCTTTGTGATTTTACTGTAAGTTTTTGTTTTAAAGTATCTAAGTATTCCTCTGGTCTATTATTCTTGTGTTCGTGAACTGTGTGTATCTTTGTTTTTCTAAAAATTAATTCAACTGCTGCAACTACTTTCCTACTTCTGTTGTGATTAATATATTGAGTTAATCTGCCTATGTCCGCTCTCAGATTTTTTATGTCAGTTTCAATCCTTAATTGCCATGCGGGTTTTAGAGATTTGTTGTTTTTATGAGGTGTGTTAGTATTAGGGCTTCGAATTTTATATCCGAGTTTCTCAGAAATGACAAGTGCGCTACAGTAGATCAACGTGTGGATATCAGTTAGATCTGAATCGATTGAAAAAAACCTGCTTAGTATTTGACTGTTGAAAATATCTATATAAGTGTAAAGATTTCTGCATTCTCTGAGTTTTGGTAGTTTAGGTCGGGCTATCGGGTCTGTACCAGTGTATTGTGTAAGTGTGGTCTGCAGCTGATTAACTAATTCAAGTGTCATTGTATCTTGTTGGGTTATTTCAGGGGTCATTGTGTCATCTGTTATTTGTGTAGCCGAATCTAGAGAAATACTCGGTAGTGTGCCTGTCTGAGTAGAAGCGTTTGTTTGAGTACGTGATATCGTGTTTCTACTATTCATCGATCTCGTCGATTCTTGTGAAAGGGCGATGTTGGTTGATGTAACTGGCGTAAATTGTAAACTATGTTCTTGAGGAGTAGATACAGGTGCTAATATTGAATCTGGTAGAATGATGTGTTGTGCGTCTTCTAATTCATCAACGCTGAGTTGTTCTGAGACTTCTTGTTTTAATTTACTGATAATATCGTCTGACAACATTTTATTTCTAACAATGACCCGTCTCTGGTCGGCTATGCGTTGTGCTGAAACTTTCAGATGTGGAAATTTTGAAACGAATTGATCGTGAAGTTTTTTGCAGTACATAGTCCTATCTGTTTCTAGTTTAGTGACATAAAAGTATGTGCGCATGATAAAAGTATTGATTTCGTCATTCCATTGCATGCGCACTCTTGGTTTGCCAGCTTTAGTGGTCGCAGGGCAGGTGGCTAGTGCCCCCTGCGAAACATCTTCAGCTGGGGATATGACTCTATTGTTGTCTGTGTTATGTGGTTCTATATTAATCATTTCGTTATAAATACTAGTTATTAAAGGAGATGTTGGATTTGATGGTGTATAAGACACGGTACTTGGGCTATAAGGCTCTATGGGGGAACTTGTTCTGTCTGTCAGTCTGTCATTGTCTGCGGTTTCGGCTGTAGCATATTGAGTGGTGGAAGCCCGCCTGTTCAGCTCCACACCGCTGACGGTTCGCATGCTGAAACACCCAGCGTCAGCTCCAGGTGTGCCCCGGCGATCACCCCCGGGCAGCGGTCCTCTCAGTTTCTTTTTTAAACGGGTCTCCATATTAAATGGGTTACCTTTGCCATGTTAGCCACGTCAGTAAAATGTTCGTGTGTCCGCCCCCTACGTGAGTCAGATGTTCGACTCGGACGTATGGTTGGGTTTTAGGGGGCTTATTATTTATTATTATTATTATTATTATTATTATTATTATTATTATTATTATTATTATTATTATTATTATTATTATTATTATTATTATTATTATTATTATTATTATTAAAAAGTTACTAAATTCCATTCACTCGTAGCTCGTCGTGCTAACCGGTTGTTTACAACTATTCCGCTATACGTGTGTGCGTGTGCACATAACGCTCTGTACGTGTTACCGTAGCGTATCGGCCGGCCGGCGCGAGGACTTAGGCTGGTTTCAGAGTGACGCGCGCGGCACGCGCCGTCGGCCAGCGCGTCTCAACAGCGCGTTTGGCGCGCGGACCACTGTGAAACGAGTTCGCGTTTCTCATTGCAATGTATGCGCGCTTCGGCAGCGCGGCCGGCGCGCGCGTCTCACACGCGGCGCGTTTGAACTGCGTGACTATGAAACGCTACTACTAATCTAGAGTAATTGCAAGCGCGCGCGTGTGGCCGGCGCCGGTCAAACGCGTGACTCTGAAACCAGCCTTACCTGCGTAACATAGTGTAGCTTACGATCTAGAGAAATCACTATCATTACGACCTAGGATGATGTATCTCTATGGATTTGACAAGCAAATAATAATACCGTGACAGACCGAGATAATGACATACAGAAATACATAAGAGTAAAAGAGACAAAGATAGCATTTTTTGTCTTTGTCAGAGTTTTCGTTTTTTTTGTTGGTCACAACTGAATATTGTGATCAACAAACTGTTGAGCTCTCGATAATATCCGCGAAATATTGTGTTATTATTGTTATTATTTGTGAACTTGTGTAATTGTGCTTAGTGAAAATATCATTGAATCAGATTTATTATGGTAATTTGTTACATTTTAGGCTGTAAAGCCGTAGTGAGCGGAAATGTGAGAACATAACCTTTCATTCGTAAGTACGATATTTTAGTTATAATATCTATTTATACATGCAAATATTGATAGAATGATACAAATAGCGTATTATTACATAAGGAAACATGTCTAAATTACATCAATAAACCAAAAAAAGGCTATTTTATTATCACCGCGATGTTAGTATTACACAATCGAATTCAATAGGTCGTTGAATGATGAGCTAACCAAACGTCATCGATACTTTTTAATTTTACAGCGTTAAATGTTTTTTAGGGATACCACAGAAACGTTTGGGAAATTACCCAAATTTTGGGTAAATTGCCGTTATTTAGTTTCATATGAACCTAAGATTAATTATTTATTTTAATTTGTTTGCCGATTCTTTGTAGTAATGAAATTATTTGTTTATAGATTCCCAAAGGACTGCACTATCCGACAATTGTGGATACGTGCAACAGGACGAGAAAACTGGGATCCGAATAAATATTCAAGAGTATGCTCTAAACACTTTGAACAAAAGTGTTTTAGAAAAACCAACCATTTTAACCATTATTTGCTTTTGATTAAAGCTGTTTGTAAAAAGTATTTGAATGTGCGTATTCATTATGCCACAAAATCTTTGTCTGATAAAGGAGATAAAATAAGAAATTTGTACACAAAATTAATTTTGTTCAAAGGACAGTAAATTTGAGTGTGAAATAATATAATAAAAGATATATAACTCTGAGCCTCGTGTTTATTTGGTGAGTGAAGCCAGTCCTATTCGACATTTTTGTTATACATAATAATATTAAGTAAATAAAAAATACTTATCGCACACCTTATGGATGGAATTCAATTCAACTCAAATCAGGTTTGATACAACGTTACTTAAAAGTTAATATGTACTTCGTAGAATTGTAGGGTAAACATTTACAACGTCCTATTCGACATTTTTGTTATACATAATAATATTAAGTAAATAAAAAATACTTATCGCACACCTTATGGATGGAATTCAATTCAACTCAAATCAGGTTTGATACAACGTTACTTAAAAGTTAATATGTACTTCGTAGAATTGTAGGGTAAACATTTACAACATCTGGTAACACCAACTCGGGATGTACTCTATATCCGTCCTTTACGGGTGTACGCAAATGTCGAGTCCATTTGATTCTTGGCCCTAGATTACGACGGTGCGATGACAACACTAAACAGCACATTCAGTCACTTGGAGGAGCAATCGCAGAGACCTGGAGAGATGAGCGTGGACATGGATGGATCGCTTATTGATAGGGAGTCACCGCCGCCATAATATGTTACTTTTCGGAAAGCTGTCACAAATAGCCAAGAGTCTGACATTCGTTTAGAATTGAAAACGTATCAAGAGAATATGATGTCGAAACTCGATACGTGGTTTTCTATGCAAGACTATAAGTTTTCTAAATTACTTAAAGAATTTGATGACTTCAAAACGTCAATTAAGTACATCAGCGATAAGTATGACGATCTTGATAAAAGGACCCAAGAGGTATGCGATCGTATGCATGTAATTGAGGAGAATACCCAAGTGAATGATTCCCGGATTGCTATTCTTGAAGCTAGATTAGAGTCTATGGAGCAAACAGCGCGCAACTGCAACATTGAAATTAGCAATTTACCGGAAAAACGAGGTGAAAATCTCTTAGCGATTATGGAAACCCTCTCGATCGTTATTAAACAGCCTGTGGCGGTTCGCGACATCATATCAATACATCGCGTTCCACAACTAAATGGGAGCAGCTCACGACCAAAGAACTTGGTAGTAAAGTTTTCTAGTCAAATGATAAGAGATAATTTCATCTCGGCCGTGCGACAAAATAAAGGCATTACGACGGATCAATTAAGTATACAAGGTTACTCTCCAACAAGTATACGTCAATGAACATCTAACCTTACAAAACAAGAAACATTTCGCCAAACCCGTGAGAAGGCCAAAGAACATGGTTACCGTTTCGTCTGGATCAAGCATGGTGTCATACTTACCCGAGCTGACGTCACTACACCAGCCCAGCTATTGCAATTCGGTCAGAAAAGGAACTGCATAAAATCATACCATATAATGCATCTAAAAAGTAATTTTGTCTTAGTTGAAACTTTAAATAACCGAGCATGTGAAATTGTCATAAAAGATATCATAAAGTATTTTTCGAGCTGGGTGTTTAATCTGCATGTTACACTACTCTGTGTGTTTACGTTTATAAGGTATGCGAATTCACTTACTCAATACATTTATTATTTAACAACCGTCATTTTACGAATTAAAGAAATGTGTTTTGTAATTGGTTATTGCTTTAGCTTAGTGTTATTATATATGATGTATAATGTTAATAAGTTAAATATTGAACAGTTTGGTCGTAGTTTTAACTCTAATATAACATCTTACTTAACAAAATATAGTTTTTTGAAGTGTTCTTATCACATCGCGGTTGACATATTGAATTTGTTTACCCCTCTCTTAGGAAAATTAATTCACATTTTAACGAAATACAAGATTAAAATTTAGTTTATGGTCGTAAATTTAAATCTAATATAATATCATGTAATGTGGAAATATCTTACTACTCACAACACAGTTTATTTGAACGTACTTATCATATTGCTGTCTGTAGGTATGTTGGTTTTGTTTACCGCTCTTTTGGTAACATTTATATAGGTACATTATACTGATAAACAATGATTAATGTTTCAATGTATTACCAAAATTGCAGAGGTTTACGTACTAAATTAAATACTATATACAATAACATTCTAGCGGATTCTTACGATATTATAATTCTGTCGGAGACATGGCTTGTCCCCGATATTTGTGACCAAGAATTTATCGACTCCCGGTATACTGTTTATCGTTGTGATAGAAATCGGGCGCTAAGCGGCAAATCTGATGGTGGCGGTGTCTTGGTTGCTGTGCACCAAGGTCGCGGCTTATATATTGAGCGTTGCGATTTGACTGTTGCGCCTTATTGTGACGTAAGTAATTATTGTATGCCACTGAATATAGACTATGTCCTTTTAAAGCTTAGTAGTAGAACATGTAACGAATATCACTACATATGTGGTGTGTACATACCACCCAATCAATCACAAATTACGTATGAAATGTTTTATAATGTTCTCGAAAAGAATATTACGACAAACTCCGTAGGTAAAATTTATATATTTGGTGATTTTAATCTGCCACTAACGGACTGGTGTGCCCATGGCACAACAGCACTTATGCCTAATCTCAACAACAGTAATTCTATGGATATTCTTCTTCTGTATTTCCTGGCAATTGTGAATTGTCAACAATATAATATGAGAAAAAATAACTTAGGCCGTATTCTCGATTTATTACTATCCAATGATGCTTGTGTTTGTGAGTCGGTATCTAACGCTTTGGTCCCCGTAGATACTTATCATCCACCTTTCCGTGTGGTCGTATATTTTAATGTGAAACACTCACCAATGATTCGGTGTTCATTACCCAGGTATCGCTTTATAGAGGCTAATTATAATGATGTTAATAAAGATATTAATAATATCGATTGGTCCTCTATTTTAAGTAAGCCTACACTTGATTCTGCAATTGAATGCTTCTACGAAGCAATATATAAAATAATAAAACTCCATGTCCCTAAACGACCGATTAAAAATAATGAATACCCAATTTGGTTTTCTCGCCCCTTAATACACATATTTAAAAATAAAGAAAAATCTTGGGTAAAATGGAAAAAATATCGCAATAACTGTGATGTGAACAATTTTCAATGTTTCGTAAAAGATTCAAGTCATTATCCGCTGAGTGTTTTGCCAATTATATTCATTCGGTTGAGAACGGCCTACGGAATGATATAAAATGTTTTTGGTCTTATATTAATAGTCGTAAAAATAGAACTGGAATACCAAACACAATGACTTATGGTAACGAGAATTCTAGTCAGCCCAGTGATATATGTAGGCTATTTTTAGCATATTTTAGTTCTGTTTATGAAAAGGGGCATGATATTATCCATACAGCCTACAATAGTAACACAACAAATTCTTCTACAAACCACAACATTAATATATCTGATCTATCATTCTCAAATGAAACTGTAGCTTCGGTACTTAAAACTTTGGATGTGACTAAAGGATGTGGATCTGATGGTATACCACCTTTCTTTTTTAAGCAGACGGCTGAGTCTATAAGTATACCTCTAACTAGTTTATTTAATCGTAGTCTAAGCGAGGGTGTTGTACCTAGTCAATGGAAAACAGCCAACGTAACACCTGTATATAAAAGTGGCTCAAAAGGCGAAGTTACTAATTATCGGCCAATATCCTTGCTATCCACCTTGCCGAAGGTATTAGAACGGTTGGTTCACAATGCTATATATCCTATCTTACATGGTATTGTGATTCCCGAGCAACATGGTTTTATCGTAGGTCGTTCGACTGTAACCAACTTAGCTTTGTACTCAAATTTTTTGTTCGAAAATATGGACAACCGTATTCAAATTGACTATGTTTACACAGATTTCTGTAAGGCCTTCGACAAGGTGGATCATAGTATACTCCTGAATAAAATTGAATTTAATAGCATACGTGGGAATCTTCTACGATGATGGTTTACCTCTTATATTAAAAATAGGTCTCAACAAGTAGTGATCAATGGCTTTACCTCAGAGGCGATTAACGTTACATCAGGAGTCCCACAAGGCTCTATTTTAGCCTCTTTGTTGTTCGTTTTATTCATAAATGACATAGGATCCTGTTTTAAGAATTCGCGTTTTCTTTTGTATGCTGACGATCTGAAAATATTTCGCAGTGTAAACTGCAGTAGTGACTATGAAAAATTGCAAGATGATCTACACCGTTTATCTGACTACTGCAATCGTAATAAATTACACTTAAGCTTGTCAAAATGCAAGAGTATTTCATTTACAAAAAATATTAATATTTTGAAGCACACCTATATTCTTTGTAATACTCCATTAGAAAATGTCAGCATAATAAAGGACTTGGGCGTATTTTATGATGCTAAACTTCACTTCGATGTCCATATCGATTACATCACAAACAGGGTATTTCAACTATATGGCTTTGTCAAACGAACTTGCGAACAATTTCAAAATCCTGGCACTTATTTATTATTATATAAATCACTTATAAGATCACAGCTAGAATACGCTACACCTGTATGGAACCCGTTTTATAATAAATATAGCGACCAATTAGAGAGGGTTCAACATAAATTTATGAAATTTGTTAATTACAAATGTTTTCGCACATGGTCGTCATACAGTACACTATTGACTGATTTCTCACTAAGTACACTTAAATCACGTAGACTTTACCTAGACCAAACTTTTCTATATAAGATCTGTCACAATACCTTTGATTGTAACGAACTAATGAATCAAATTTATATCCGCATACCCAGTAGCTCTTTAAGAATTCGGAACACATATGAACATAAATTATTCGCCCCTAAATTTAGTAGAACTAACGCTGGAGAAAGGGCTCCTCTAAGGAGAATTATGAAATCGTATAATGACAATTTCACTGACGTCGATATATTTCACTTATCCATTTCAAAATTCAAAAATACAGTACTAGATAAATGTCAACTTATTACCTAAGTTTCAACATATTATTCGAACTAGCTTTTCTGGTTTATACAATAAGATTTTTTTTGTCGTGTTATTTCTCACGCTTTTAATTTTATGAATTGTAAGTCACTTTGACATTTACTGTGCTACCAATATTGTAATATTATTCTGTGGATAACGGTGATGGTTGCGTAATTAGTTAAGGTGATTTTTTATTTGTAAGAACACTCTGTAACCTTTTATTGCGCAATTGTTTGTTGTCCTGAATAAAATAAAATAAAAATAAATCACAAACTACCTATTCTATTAACAATGAAAGTTATATAAAAATATGTAGAGGTTTTATAGTCCGATCAGAAATACTTGGCTTGGCACCAATTCCAAAAATGTTTGCTCCTGCTGTTTTTTGAAGTCGGTTTTTTTATTTAAAAATAATTTTTATTAAATAAAAAAACCGACTTCAAAAAACCCTAAGGAACTAAAAACAAAAAATAATTCGTTTTGGAGCAAAAGTTTTTGGAGTCGGTGCCGGGCCCTTACGCAAAAACATACTAAATTACAAACTACTTATGCTATCAACAACGAAAGTTATATAAAAATGTGTAGAGGTTTTATAGTCAGATCTGAAATACTTGGCTTGGCACCGACTCCAAAAACTTTTGCTTCAAAACCAATGATGTTTTGTTTTTCAGTTCCTTAGGGTTTTTTGAAGTCGGGTTTTTTTATTTAAAAATATTTTTTTATTTGTTTGTATTTGGAAGGTGCTTGATTTTCCCTTATTTAAATAATTAGCAGTATGCTCGGTTTCCTCGTACCTCATACTTGCGAATATTCGCTATGTAATAACCCGCGAGGCAGATAACGGGTCCTCCAAAAATAACACCTTCCATTTAAAAGTATATTCAATACGAGCCTTAAGAAAAACTTGGTAATATTTTCGTTTTGTTTCCTCTTTATACGAGTAGACGACGCAATCTTGAATTGGTTTTTAATAACTTAGCTCTATCGTTTATACGTTTGGGTCCCAACTTGATTTTATTATCCCTTTTTAGGGTTCCGTACCTAAAAGGTAAAAAACGGAACCCTATTACTAAGCCTCCGCTGTCTGTCTGTCTGTCTGTCCGTCTGTCTGTCACCAGGCTGTATCTCATAAACCGTGATAGCTAGAAAGCAGAAATTTTCACAAATTATGTATTTCGGTTGCCGCTATAACAACAAATACTAAAATTAAAAAATAAATATATTAAGGGGGGTCCCATACAAAAAATGTGTTTTTTTTATCTTTTGCTCAAAATTACTAACTGTAACAGGTAGACGCTTTAAATTTTCACAGAATATGTAGTCGTATATTACCTTTCAAAATAAATAACTAAAATAAAAAAAAGTAAATAATGAAGTGGGGCTCCCATACAACAAACGTTATTTTTAAGCAATTTGTTACTCGATCTCGTTAATAAACAGGTAGAAACTTAAAATGTATTTAAGTATACGTACAACGAACGTGATTTTCTTTTATAGATGATGGTATGGAACCCTTCGTGCGCGAGTCCGACTCGCACTTGCCCAATTTTTTGGGTTCAATCATTGTATCACTTTTCTTACGTCGGGTCAGCCATAAGCGTCAATGTACCGATTACTTACATACCTATTTTTAAGACTACTGGTCCGTCTCACAAGCTTTCGACAATCTTTAAGTAGAAGCTTGCTCTAGGAGTGACGCAACGACCTTTCAATCTTATGTCCAGTGTTACAGTTACGAGAATGTTACTAGTTATGCAAAATTCTTCTTAAAGCCAGGGCAAACTTTCAATACAAATCAGTGCCATTTAGCAATTAAACTCTATGCTTGACTAGTTGCGTTGGCATTCGCGTTTATCCCACAGGAGGACCGTGGGTGTCTAAACTCATTATAAGTTAAAGTGGAAGCGATGAGGAGGGGGGTGACGGTCGCCAAATTAATAGGAGCCCTAAACGACGCCTTGCTAATTGCAGATAATAATCTATACCGCGATTAAATTAAGTAAATGTTAAGTTCTGATTACATTTTAAGTTTATGAAACTGTTTATAAGTCGGCTGTAGCTGTCTTTAATTTCAGAATCATCTTATATGATAGGTATATATTTCTCTTTTCGAGAATTCAAACGTGCCAATGTTATGTGCTCCTACTAAAAGTAATGTAAACGAGAGCATTTGCACGTTTCGCTGGATAGAGTGTTACAGAATCAACTCACGAAGAAACATAATCTGTGACTCATAAATAGTCGCCGCAGCGTGCTAATATAGTTGCCCGACAATTTGTCTTCCTCTTAATCAACGTCGGCTAACTTCCGCAGTCAACAGGAAAACACGAAGCGACGTATGTATGCGTCCGAGTAGGTAAACAAGCCGGCTAACATCGCACTTGCACGAAGTTGATCACTTAATACGCACGTTTGCAGAGAGAGACATCAGCGTCAATGTAGCGCGGCCTACTTGTAGAGACCTTGACCGACACGTCGAGTATGTGCAACTACATAGTAGCCATGCATGCGGGCCGACTGACCGCGTGTAGTAAGTCCACGACCACCGGTTTGATAGACTTTTTTTATAAGTCGTCTGTTGCACCTTGTCGTCGGACAACTTATTCTCGTAATCGCACACCTCATTCTTTAATTAGCAAACAACTAACTTAACTTTTAAATATTATAAGATGTAGAAAATGTTGACATACGTTTTAAAGTAATGATAAAAATTTGAAAGAACTGGTTTTATTTATGCAATAAAATTTAAACGAGCATTTTTTGTTTGATCTTATATCAAATAGATAAGAGTTCTTGCCATAAAGTGTACTTATGTCAACATTGCTGTGGTTTGTGTTAAGCGAAGTTTCAGATATCATGCCACTCGTATTAACCGCATTCTGGATAGAGAGCTTCACGTTTTATTTTTATTTGCAAAATAGATCAAACACTATACGTATCTCATTCATTTTTTAATAGAACTTTGATTCTATGAATTAAATGTACTATCTACAACGCTCTTTAAAAATCATTACTAGTCTTGATAATTATGTATGGAGTAAACTATACTGCTGTAAGCCGATTACAGGAGCGTTGTCCGTAGTTACGAGTACAATCGCTGTATTCCCAGACCGAGGTCTACTAAAAGTTGATATACCTATGTTTATTCTACGAGTATGATTGAATAAGATACTTTATGTTCCGTATCCACTAAATGCATTAAGAAACCTAATTTAATTTACCAAACCGTTCGGGTAGACCAGAATATTGTTAAAATCCTAGTGTAATAATTTTAACATTTAAAATTAAACAATTAACGAAAAGGAATAAAGCTGACATTAAACATACAGTTATAATTTTTATGTAGGTAAATAAAAAAAAGAATTGGGTATAACGTCACTTCCGTGTGATACATCTAAATTAGGGCTATCTATAAACTCTACTACCTACTCTATATTCAAAGCAGCACAATCAATTAGCGTCTCATTTATTAGAAAAAATATTGACGATCCCGCACCAGTGATCGCATTACAAATCATTCCAATCAGCATTTTTATCACATACAAAACATCAAAACATCGACACAAATTAAGTCAAAATCAAATAAATTTTAAATATCCTAACATAGTTCAGCTAGCGTCACATTTTATGAAAACTACTGCTGTCACAACATACATATATTACGTAGGTATGTCAAAACATTTTCATGTTGGCATTCTTCATGTTATTAATGTTGGCGGGAGATCGAGATATGTGTGTCAACATTTTGCTCGCGACAAACATCATCCGTCTAAATGTTCCCCTGAAATACCGACGGGAGCACACAGAACAGCCATGTCTAAACAAGTTGGAGCGCCCTAAGCCTTATGTCAAAGCTCTAATATATTTGCGAAGCATTTTTCTAATACAAATCGCGAGAACAAACAAATACTGATCGTCGGCGCGGGGTGCCACGACAGAATAGCGAATGCTAAGGAAGCGCCAAATTGCCTGTGCGTGCCAAAAATGCTGGACAAACAACCAACAAAAAAAAGACTTTCAACTCAGAGTTACTTCGATCGAAGGAAGGCTTAGCTTTATTAGGTGGAATAATCGTTACTTTGGCAATTAAACTAGCATTTATAGCATACTGTAATTAATGGTGAAACGTAGTAATTTTTTATAGACTTTATTTATTAGATACCTAGGTATATTTCACCATTAACATCTAGGATAATTTTTGGACCTCGTGGATAAACAAACAATACAAAACAACAACAGTCATGTAATCAACACATACTCGAGTGTATACTTACTGTGCGGGTGACCGTAATTTTACCAAAAATATTGCAAAAAATGGGAAGAGGTAACCAACTAAGTCCGATTTAATGGATGTAATTATGGACTTAGTATATGTAACTGTAAAGAACAACGTCAATTCCACCGAGAAGTTTCGCAACTCGGCGGGTATATGGCGCTTCACAGCGAGTCGAGAACTTCTCGAGTTCTCCTCCGAGCGCAGACACAGCCGTTTATGTTTGTGTTTACGAGCGGCTGACTCGACACTACGCTAATGGAGCCCTATAATCACGTCAAGGGTCACATTCAGTTCACAAATCAAATAGCCCACATTAAATTGCTATAAAACCACCACGTCGCGGTTGTGGGGCGACTTAATCGTTTGCATGCTGATTCAATTCCCCGACCAAGACATGGAAATTTTCATTATCGTAGTAGTCTACGACAAACTTATGTGTTTGTGGATATAGGGCTGGAGACTTATTAAATCTTATGCCGATTGATTTGCGATGTAATGAAAAACAAGTTGGAAGACTACCCATAATTCTAAGAAAGAACGAATAGCAGTAATAAAGCTAAGTCATAATAACATGTGTGACAGGAGCCTTGTCTCGTGCAAGACTTATATATCGCCGTAAGAAATGGGTCAGATTTTGTACGATTACATAATTTCCTCCTTGCTATTTTTAAAAGGGTAGTATTTAACTCTCCCTCAATGTAATCTCTGATTTCTACAAAAAAATGCCTTTGTTCCACCAAATATACTTATTGCACCACTAAATATACTCACTAAAACATATCATAACGAACACCTGGTTATTGACCGTTGCAAATCTCTAATATTAAAATTAATCCTTTTAGTTTAAGAAGTGTTTCAAATTTTACTTTTAATCAACAACCAAATAATTTGATAAACTAAGTTGACGGAGCCCTGCTTCGCAGGGCTCCTAATTTTGAGTGCAGGGTCACAAGAAAACCTAACATAACCTATTAAGTTTTCTGAGTGGATAAGCTTCCCGTGCGGATGATACTTTTCATATTAAATGATATTATTTCATGGAAATATAGGCATATTTGGTGTGTAATTAGTATTTTAGTGTTCGATTATTATTTTAGTGTGCAATAAGTATTTTAGTTAAAGAATACAGTTTTTTAGCGTTACGCTGTCAGTGTGTTGCTTAAGATTTTTGACGCACTGTTAAAAATATCCCTTTTTAAAAGAGTCAATTTTCGCAGATGGAATAATCCGGTCTTACGTCCCGTGGAAAACTGAGAAGCAAAACGTATTCACAAATTTTTTACAACAGCTGTTAAAACTTTCATTATAGATAAATAAATGAATAAATAAAAACAGTTTATTGCCATTAAAATACATATCGGATTTATCAGCGGCCCCACACTAAGCATAGCCTGTCCTGTGGGTGCAAGATGTTAGATACCTCTTAGTAAACTTGTGTCCCAAAACTGAACCAGGAAGGTAGAAGTTAAGTACCGAGAATAGATAGCACTATCAAGTCGGTGCGTCGACGTAGCTAGGCGATGTTCGCAGAGTGTCAGAAGCGACGAGTGTCAGCACCGGCTTATCCGCCGGATCCGGTTCCGGAGGCGCGCGGAACAATTTCCGATGCGTTATCGGTCGGGGAGGACACCGGACGGACACGACGCCGCCCGCGTCAATGCACCGACGGGACTGCGACGCGCGTGGGACACTCTGATACATGGCGAAAGCTAATAATAGTACTTATTTCATTATTGCTATGCGAGAAGTTACTCTTATGAAATTTTAAAATTGTCTTGTCTCTGA
Source organism: Euclidia mi (assembly GCA_944739405.2). Classification (NCBI taxonomy): domain Eukaryota; kingdom Metazoa; phylum Arthropoda; class Insecta; order Lepidoptera; family Erebidae; genus Euclidia; species Euclidia mi. Next base: position 2,111,624 of record OX123195.2, on the reverse strand, counting down.
ATATCATTTTCCTATTACATGTTATATAGAGGCTTTAGGTAAGAGTAGAGAAAAGTTACATATTAAAAACGACTCATGGAAAATTGGCGCTGAAGGCTGTATCATCACGTCATTGTATGGAAATAGCGGTTCTGCAATAAGAATCAGCTATGCGGTATAACTATAGAAGATACAATAAGGCAATTTTAAAGAAATGCTGGATCGAAATTGAATAAAATTTTGATATTGATTCTTCGACAAGTTCGTATCGTAAGATATTTACGATTACGACGAACTTATAAACATGTTTATACCCATTTAATTACGTATTAATGTGTTATTTAATAAATTATATGTTATCGCGATGTCGTAATAATGACATAACTTGTTGCCGGCCGATATCGAGTTTAAGGTCCACCGGAACTTCCTTATGTTCATTTTGTTTATCAAACCTAACTGTATCATTTAAACAGTTTGAGTGAGGTAATCATTAAGTAGAGGTGAATGATTGAAGGTCGAGCTTGGGCCTAACGAGCCGGACGATTCCGAACTGTTTACCAAGAGGATCTGATTGACATTCAGTTGAGCTTGGTATTAAAACAACCGTTCTGACCTTTACTGAAGAAATGTAATTAAATTTTCACGCAATATCTTTTGTAAAGTAGGTATTAATAATGAGGCGCCGGCGGCGGCACAGACAGACGCTACGTAAATCGATAATGTGCCCCAAACTGCATTCCTAAAGTTTAAGTCGTTTAAGTCCGTAAAGGACATTCGATATATAGAATTAATAAACACATTATAATACGGTAGATTTTAAAAGTATGGTTTTGTTATTTACAGATTGTGATTTGATCTAATATTGTTTTAATTTCTACTTATTTTTCCTGTAAAAAGCCCATTAAAACAGCAGAATTACATGAGAAGTGTTTTTCCTTCGCATGTAAGGTTGTTGTCTGATGTGTAAACGCGTGTTGTCGCCGGATGTGGATTGCGAGGCGAGGAAAACCACCGAACCTTGGACTTGTTGTTTTGGTGCCACCGCCGCCGATGACTCTCAGGGAAACGCGGCGAACCGTAACGATCTAACGCGGACATACCGCCCACATTTCCGCGTATTCATCCAAAACATATATGTATGTGGAGCTTGTATGTTGCATACTAATTGGTTGCATTTTTCCTCTTATGAGGTTAGGAGAAAATTTATGCGTAATTGTTGATCCGACGAGTCTGATTTACAATGTAAGGCCGGCGCAACTAAATCAGCTTACCGCACCAGCTACAAACTACAGGTATTGGCGTGTTTTGCAACCTTTCGAAAGCATTAGTTTGTGTCTGCCATAGAATAAAGAATGGTGTCTGCCATGAATCGCTGTTATGTAAACTTAGACATTGCGGCATCCAGACTAAAGCATTGGATGTCATTAAGTCATACTTAAGTGACAGAGTTCAATGTGTCGAAATAAACGGCTCAAAATCTTACCTGTTGATATACGAGTGACACAAGGCAGTATCCTAGGGCCTTTTATGTTTCTTGTTTGTATAAACCATATATCTTTCGACTAAAAAACATTTGCGACGTTGCACTGTTTGCCTACGATAAATCTTTAATGTTTAAAGTAGAAAGAAATAAGGAACACTTTAATTAAATAAACAATGTGCTCATTCAATGTTTTAATGTAAATAATCTAGTACTGAACGCCAAAAAAAAAATGTATTAAGTTTCCTCTGTCTAATGTGAGACGGAAACCTTGGTCCTAACATAGTTTTAAACAATAATATACTCGAAACAACTACATCTACATCATTTCCAGGAAAAACACACTTGATTTGGAATTACAGTGGGGTGCGCACGTTCCATATCTTTAGGGAAACTTAGCTCAGCTGTTTATGCCATTAAGAAGGTTCGTAGGTCTTACGTCGAAACGGCTTTTATCGGTTTATTTTAGCTTTTTTCATAGTGTTATGTGAGTAATTGCCAATCAAGTGTCCAGAGACTAACAATCGAAACTGATTCTCCGCTTGTAGTGGGAGCCTGACTGAAGTTTGCCGTACGTACAGTGTGCTTAGATGTGGAAGCTGCGTGAGCGCGGCGGGGTGCACGCCGGTGAGTGGGTTGGCGCGCAGCTCGAGCCGCGCGAGGCGCCGGCACGCTTGTAGTGGAAGCCTGACTGAAGTTAGCCGTACGTACAGTGTGCTTAGATGTGGAAGCTGCGTGAGCGCGGCGGGGTGCACGCCGGTGAGCGGGTTGGCGCACAGCTCGAGCCGCGCGAGGCGCCGGCACGCTTGTAGTGGAAGCTTGACTGAAGTTAGCCATACGTACAGTGTGCTTAGATGTGGAAGCTGCGTGAGCGCGGCGGGGTGCACGCCGGTGAGCGCGTTGGCACGCAGCTCGAGCCGCGCGAGGCGCCGGCACGCTTGTAGTGGAAGCTTGACTGAAGCGCGAGGCGCCGGCACGCTTGTAGTGGAAGCTTGACTGAAGTTAGCCGTACGTACAGTGTGCTTAGATGTGGAAGCTGCGTGAGCGCGGCGGGGTGCACGCCGGTGAGCGGGTTGGCGCGCAGCTCGAGCCGCGCGAGGCGCCGGCACGCTTGTAGTGGAAGCCTGACTGAAGTTAGCCGTACGTACAGTGTGCTTAGATGTGGAAGCTGCGTGAGCGCGGCGGGGTGCACGCCGGTGAGCGGGTTGGCGCGCAGCTCGAGCCGCGCGAGGCGCCGGCACGCCTGCAGGACTCCGTCACCCACCACCTCCACGCGGTTGCTCGCCAGGGACCTGGGGCATAAAACACATCTTATAACTAAATCATCATCAGCCTGCCGTAATCGCCAAAAAAATCGCTCTTCGTGGCGAGCTATCTTATCTGATTTAGCCTTTAGCTTGCAACTGAAATCTATTTTCGGGTATTCGTCTGTAGCCGCTTCTAGCTACTTTGCGTAAAACGTCACTCCACCTAGCCGGAGGGCCTCCTAGGCTATGTTTTGCCAGTTTCCACAGCAGAACACTACATTTGCAACAGTTGTCGGCTGGTTTTGCACCAAAGACCACTCTGAACAAACAGCAGTCCACTGCCACTTCAGGTTGTTAATGCTCAAGGCGACTCTGTTCTCTGCCGAATCACATGCCCAATAAATTCATCAACAAAAAATCGCTTTATTACTATACTGCAAACCCAAATGACATTATAGTAATGCAGTAGGTATGGTGGTGTACATGTATGCATGTCTGCTCGTTTGTACTTACAGGTCCTCGAGCATGGGCAGCAGGCGCACGGCGGTCGGCACCTCCGACAACAGGTTCTCTTCCAGCCTCCTGCACAAATGAACACAACATGTACATGTGTTGCGACTCGCTAACTGTAGGAATAGGTACATCACTAGACTAAAGGGACAGTTTCACAATCAACATTTTATCAATCTGCAATTTTTTTGCCGGGACAGTAACTAACTCATCAGATTTGAAGATAAAGGCGTACGCAAAAGGGCTGTTCAAATATTACGTAAGCTTAAAACATCCCTCTTTTAAGGCGCTGTTATACCTCAGAAGCCGTGAAACACCTAATTTTTCGTCGCGCATCTAGCCATAACGGTACATATTACAAACTAGCAAAAATTAGAGCTTAAAGTCAAAAGTCTGAACAAAAGACTTTTGAAAGAATTTTTCATGTACGTAAAATAGAATCACGGTAAAAAAATCACAAAATCGAGGCAGAAAATAATCTTTCGTCTCACTGTTTGCAATATTTTGATCGTAAGCTGTCATATTTTTTTTGATAATATTGTAGGAAATCTAATGAACTAAAGAATTACCTAATTTATTTTCATATTATACGTGTATATTTTGTAAAATTAAATAAAATCTGCCAAACGTCTATGATTTTGACGCTCGGTAGATCCCATCAATATCAAACGCTTCAGCAATTTAAACCTTATTAGCATAAGCGGTGTACTGAGTGTCAGTTGCTAGTTTACGCCCCGCCCAGACCTCATCATTCGGCTATGAGCCCTGTGAGAGATAGGTCATGTCGCTTGCGTCTCCGCTGCACGAAATTTTACGTAAACCTGTTTGTTATTATAATACGCCGATTTGAGTTCGTAATTTCATGTTTTATGTTATAGACTGAATACTTTGAATCAAATAGGCTTTTCATGTAACTATGGGCACATATAATTAGGACCTAAGTTTATACTCTTGTTGCGTTTAATGTGTTATTGTTTCTGTGCTTATAAATATATAATTAGAAGAATAAAATATGGACAATTAGAGAAATGAAGTTCTACGAAGGATTTGTACAAGAAAGCGTCGTAATAAAATAGTAATTCATCCATGGCCAAGTGATTATGAAATATGTAACATTTTTACACAAATTATTTTCATAAGAGTCTTTTATGACTAACTATGTTACTTATATATTATCGATTATGCATAATATAATTATATAAATTATTCTCACAATACATAGCTGCCACAGTTTTCAATTTTTGAAAGAGTAATAACATAAAATCGAATCATTTTATGTACCTGTATTTCAAATTCATTAGCTTGTCAGAGCGCCTGGAGCGCTAAGATGCTGCCACGGCGAACAATAATGATGACAGCTCTAATATGTCGCTCCGCAATCCGCATACAAGCGGTAATGAATGTTGTATTATTGTGTTTTGAACATAAACCTTTTTAAGTACATCGGGTAAAACTTTGATTATTCATAAACTATTAGGTTTTTTTTTTTTATTAAGAACAACAAACAGATATACAATACAATATTATATCAGAAATTACAATAAGAAAATGACAATTGTATATCCAACCACGTTATTCACAAAAAATGTAAGAAATTTTGAAATACTAAAAACTACGACGTGCTAATAAAACTGTACCTATATCTCTTTTTTTTTTCTTTCTTGTGTGAGGATAGCCTCACACAAGAAAGAAAAAAAAAGAGAGAAGAAAAGAAAAAAAAAAGTAGTTACTTTTTTTTTCTTTTTTTTCTCACATGAAATAAGAAAAGAAAAAAAAAAGTCCCTTCATAACATGGTGTCACTAAAAGGTATGTCTCAGTACATCTAATATCTTTTTAATTTCTAAAATCAATCATTTATAAGTAAGAAGGTGACTTCTCTGTTTGCTATAACACAAGATATAGTATTTTTTTAATAATAAAGTACGTAACTAATTATCATTATTGTAATTACAGTGAAGTTAAAGATAACAGTTCTGCAACGTCTTACACACATTTGACTTCAGTCATTCCTAACACGATCTGTTCAAGAGCCAGCCAAGAAATGCCAAACAATTTTTTTAACAAATTTGACTCGAATTCCGTACTGATAAGCAAAAATTACAAGAAGGATAGCAGTGACTGGTTCGAATTGCGTAAGAATATGTTGACAGATTGAATTTTTTATATAGTGGTAAAAAGAAGAGATAACAGCAGTTAAGACAACTTAGTAAAAAATATTTTTGTACAAATAAAATATTTGCAATGTAAAATCGGTTGCGCATGGAATCTAAAATGAATAACTGTCTTTGCAACAACTGGCGAAGCAAGAAAATGTAACAATCGAGCCTTGTGGATTATTCGATTATTGGTGCCACGCCAGATGGATTAATAGGTCCAAACACGATTGTGGAAATTTAATGTTCTAAAGTTGTCTATAAGAATGGCCTGGAGAATAGTATAAGAGCAAATAAAATACAAATATGGAAACATGATAAAAAGTGAACTGACTAGTCTAAACAAATATTGTAATTGTTATTACCAAATTCAGGGGAAACGCCACGTTACACGCAAACAAAAGTGTTTATTTGCTGTGAGGAGTGGCGAAAGTATACCACTAAAAATATAAATTATAGAAAGAGATGATGTTTTCTGGGAGAAACTTGTGGCGTTTTATATGAATTGGCAGTTGCCTGAAATTGTTGATTCTCGTCAAGCTCAAGGGATGGCATTGCGAGATCACGGAGAGGAAAATGTTTCATCAGTGCTTGAAATTTCTACAATACCAAGCCGTAAAAGGAAAGTAAATGAAACTGTGCCTCATGAACAACAGCAAATAATAAGTCTTATCACCTCACACACTGCCTTTAACATTCGATGAGAATAAAGAAAACCTGCCGGGTTGTAGCAGACAGCTAACTTTTGATGAGCTGTAAACTCTGTATTTCGTTAATAAATTATAAATGAATATGAATAAATATCTTTTAATATTTATTTTCTTTGAAACAACACATATTTGAAGCGAAAGAATTTTTTTTATATTTTTCCATACAAACATGTATGACGAGAGCTAACGAAAAAGCAGTAACTCAAATTCTAATTCTATAATTTTCTAAGCGACATAGCAGTATCTCATGAATAAGGTATATCCACATATATTTTTGATGTTACATCTATTTTGAAAAATAATAATGGGTTGGGTTTCGGAACGAGTCGCCTGAATAAACAATTTCCAAAATTTCATAAATACTTCGGCAATTATGCAAAACGGAACATAGTTTTTATACTTTAGTACAGTTTTACAAATGTAATTTTTAGGTTTTAGGTGAAAAACGTGAAACGAAACGCAAAACTGCCATCTTGGAATGATCATATTTACAGCTAATGTCAAATTTGTGCGTCATTGCTTTCGAGTGCCTTGGGTTAGGTGCGACTGTAATAAGTAAAAAAATAGTTTATGTTAGGTTCTCTTTTGACCCTTAATCTGAAAATAGGAGCCCTTCGCAGGGCTCCGACAACCTTAGTTTACTAAACTAGTGTGATGAATGTGGAAGTTGGCAGTGCCATACACACCGATTTTGGAGATTTTTTTTTCAGAGGAAACCAGGTATTTCCGGCAAGTGAAAATGGTGAGGGGGGTTTCAAGACCTCCCCTGCTCCCTCTCCAATCACTCACAACCCCTAAAAACGGCGACGTATTTCGAAACCTTTGCCATAATAATTATACCTATAATAACAATAAACATCCATAAATAAATAAAAGAAATCAACTTTTACTAAACTTCAATTATCTCGTAACTCGCTTTAGTTGAGATACGGCTTTTGCGCTTAGTAGAGCAGTATTGTGTTTTTTAGGGTACCGTAGCCAAACATTGTAAAAACGGAACCCTTATAGATTCGCAATGTCTGTCTGTCTGTCCGCCCGTATGTCACAGCCAATTTATTGCAAAACAGATTTGAAAACTGGCAGGAATGGAATTAGATGTAGGTATTCTATGAACTGCTTCACTATTTTTATACAAAAACAAAACAAACATAATAATGGCCTCTCCATACATGGAACTGACTTAATTATTTTTATCATCTTACGTCACGTAGGTATTTACCTACTTTCGTCAACATTTTATACCTATAACGTCTAATGTAAACCAGTTTTGCTCATGGCTGCACTGAGAACAAAAATTGCGCTATGCCTATATATACAAACAGATTGATGTATGTAATATAAATTTTAATATCAGTATCTCAATTCAATATGCTAAAACGTTTTGCTTGCGATTTTGAAATATTGGAATACGGATGTCGCCAGAATACGGCCGCACGCGACGAGAATGAAGGGGAGCGCCCCGCAGTAGACGGAGCTAAGCTCCCTTCACCTCCCCTGCTTCACCCCCTCATTTACCAAAACAGTCGCTTAGAACAGCGCCTTAAGCTTACGCAAGGATCTTACTTAGCTTATTTTTGATGTTGCGGTGCTCTGGGTGGTAATTACATTGTCAGCATTTGTTTACTTTTACTTGGATTTTAACAAATATGTCAGATTGAAAATACATGTACCTTACGGGGTAAGAGATTTGCATACTTTTGCTAAATTTGCGGCGACGGCTGATTGTAAAAAGTTCTATCGTAATTCTTGAACGCCTCAACCAGAAGATGATCTAATACTAGGCATGCCTTTTAAGTTCTGTTTTTCCATATTTCCCGGCAATTTTTTATATGGAACTGTTCTATATTCGAATGTGTTTAAATTTTGAATCTCAAAAAAGTTGAAAGTATTAGGATTAATGCTATTGTTTAGTCACAGCGTCGATTGGAATCTGTCAGATTACGTACGAAAATGACTTTTTCTAAGGAAAATGTTCGTGCAATAATTTTCTACAACTTTCGAAGAGACCTGACACGGCTTCAGTGTTTTGAAGAGCTAACATCTGTGTTCAGTGATGAAGCCTCATGTCTGCGGACTGTCGAAGGCTGGTATTTAGAATTCCAGCGTTGACATACTAGTGTTAATGACAAATCTCGCGAAGGACGCCCAAAATCCGCCTTCACTGAAGATAACATCATTGCTGTGAGACAACTAATTCTCGAAGATCGTCATGTGACGTATCGAGAGATAGAGGCTCTATTAGGCATGTCAGGGACAACCATTCAGAAGATCTTGCATGAAGCGCTTGGTGTGAGAAAGCTAGTTTGCCGTTGGATATCGCATCTGCTTTCCGACGATCACAAGGCGGCCCACGTTAGATGGTGTAAGAAAACTCTACAAAGGTTCAACCAAGGCGAGTCAAATCACGTCTACGATATCATCAGTGGTGACGAATCTTGGATCTATGCCTACGATCCTGACTCCAAACAACAATCTACAATCTGGGTCTTGCAAGACGAGCCAAATCCGACTAAAGATGGTGGCCACGTTCGTTGAAAAAACTGGCCATGTTGCGACTATTGCACTTGAAGATCGTTGAACAGTTAACGCAGAGTGGTATACCACACTTTGTTTACCACAAGTCATCGCCGAATTTCGAAAATCTGGCTCAAAGCGACGCATCATCCTGCACCACGACAACGCAAGTTCACACAGCGCTCGTCAAACAAAGATTGAGTATTTGAAGCAGGAAAAAGTAGAAATTCTTGACCATCCTACATACAGTCCTGACCTAAGCCCTAACGATTTCTTTATATTTCCTAAAATTAAGAAAAGTCTTTGTTGTCAAAGGTTCCAGTCCGGTGAAGAAGCAGTCGACGCTTTCAAGTCAGCCATTTTGAACACCCCCCACTTTAGAGTGGAATAAATGTTATAATAACTGGTTTGAGAGAATGGAAAAGTGTATTAAGCCACGAGGTGAATACTTTGAAAAACAATATTAGTAGGTAGTAGGTTTGCTGACTAGAAATGTTTACTAGGCCCTGTTACTTATTTCATAGAAATATCTATATTTCTTCGCCCTATACGAATAGAAACGAAGATTTCGCATCTCAATAAAATTGTATCACAAGTCTTGCGCTTTTATCTCCCGACACAGTGAGACAGATTCATGTGGCGGAAGTAGGCTTTCGAGCGACGCATTTGTCACGCCGCCACGTCCTTGCGCCTCGGCTCGGCGCAACGAGTGCGGCCTGGCTCTGAAAACCTTACTTATTTTCAGTTTACTGAAACATAACCTTTGTGAGAATTAACTAACCCGCTTTAACTTGTTCGGATCCACGGCACGCACCAATGACTTTTCGAAGTTAAGCTAATCAGTGAAGGAAAACATGGTGAGGAAAGCTGCATGTCTGAGAGTTCTTCGTAATGTTCTCGAAAGACATGTGAAGTCTGCCAACCCGCACTTAGCCTGCGTGGTGGACTATGGCCTTACCCTTCTCATAGAGGGAAGAGGCCTGTGCCCAGCAGTGGGACTGTATACCTAAAGGGCTGATGATGAGCACTCAACACTTCAAGCACGAAAACACTTTTTTCAGTCAAACAGTCATATAATTATCATGAAATATATGAAAAGTTCCTTCACTTTGTATTGAAAGTGAGTCCTCTACCTTTTTATTTGAACTGAGTATGAGTTCAAAATTAACCTTGTTCGTAAGCTGTTGTGCTGCTTAACATGGATCACTTTTCACAAATAATATTAACAACTTTATCCGTTTTCCAACGCAGTAATAGACACAACAGTTATATCTAATTTAACGACCGAATGACTTTTTTATTCAGCCTTTAACTTGATGAAGTGTTCCTAGTTTCAACCTAGCGAGCGAGATGGCGGTTTATAAATGTTGTCGTAAAGTAACAATACGCCTTTTACGACATTTCCCATTTGTACTCACCCTTCTTTAATCTATAGTCAACGTGCAAATGACATCTATGGGAAATGAAAATTTCGTAGCTGCATCTTCATTGTATAAAAATTAACACTAGCGAGGTAATTTAGTTTATTATACGTACCTATTTATTGATTATGGCTGTTTTAGCCAATTAAATGATTAACATATTATTTTTTATATTTCTGTAGTCTCACGCCTGTACCCCCGAAGGGATAGGTAGAAGTGCAATATTACACCCACATTAAGCCATATTATGAATTTTAGGTCCCACGTAATAGGGGCGAGCCTATTGCTATTACTGGGCACATTGCCAGACTCCGTGCTAACTCTACTGAGAATTCGGAAAGAACTTTCTGAATCGAACCAGGGACCTGCCGATCAGCAGACACATAAACTATCCACTGGACCACGGAGGCAGTCATTAAAATATATCAAGTAACATTACAACGCTGTTCGTTCTGAAGCGACGAGAGTTTCAGAATCAGAATCAGAAATCATTTATTGTGATACAGTGCTATTATAAAGGTGTTAACAAAATTTAGGTGGCACATACACTGATCAGCCATATCAGGCGTACAATAGTCTTAATTTAGAGGGAAACATTCGTTGATAGCTGTTGGCTCTATTTTCTTGCATCAAAACACAAAATAACATACCAGTATTAGCAACAAAACATAGTAATTACTAGCTTTAATTACTAGAAGGTATCTGTTAGGAACTCCATTATAGTATAATAAGGCCATACCTCTAAAAAATCTTTTAGTTTTTTCTTAAATATCCCTACGTCGTCCGTTTGGCGTATTGTTTTTGGGATCTTGTTATATATTTTCGACGACATACCGAAAAATCCTTTTGAGAACAGAGCCGTTTTAGATGGCTTGTTTAAAATTTTATCTGCGTGTCTACTCGAGCACAGAGTATCAAACTTATTGCGATTAAATTTTACAAACATTGCCATTTCAAAAATGTATAGTGCGGGTAAAGTTAATATTTTTAGATTTTTAAAATAGGGTTGGCAACTTTCTGGAACACGAATATTACAGACAGCTCTAAGACATTTTTTTGAGCTCGAAAAAATTGTTGTCTGTTGAATTACCCCAAAAAATCAATCCATATCTTAGTGTAGATGTTACATACGCGTGGTAAGCTGTGAGTAATACTGTTTTGTTTGTGATTTGTGACAGTTTAAACAAGGCATAAGAAAATGTATTTATTTTTTTGCAGATCGTGTCTATATGAGTTCTCCATGACATATTTTTATTCAAATTCAAATTCAAAATCCTTTATTCATTTGGGTCACAATGTGACGCTTATGAACGTCAAAATAATAAATTTATAAAATAATTACTTATAGACTCTACATTTACATTTACCGCCACGTTCGCAAAGCAATAGGTAGAACCATGAGAAAGAACGGGCAATAAAACTCACGGTCACTCTTTTTCATCGCCAGGTTTTGCATAATACACATAATTTACATTTTGTAAGGTGCTGCAACTGTTACACCTTCTATATCACTTGTATACATTTACTGTACATAATAATACTCAAGCATAATAGGTACTTTTGATGTTCATTTGGTTAGCCTCCTCAGAATAGACATGGTGAAACAGGAGCATCCACTTACATTATATATACCTAATAATGCAGGCAATCCGCGAAAGTGATCAGAACCATGATGGAAATGATGCAGTTAAATATTAAAATCTAATACCAGCCCGCAAGACCGTCATCGACCAGTCATCGCAAGTAGCACCCGTTCACGAGTATGACGCATGTGCCAGCCATCATCCTTCTCGCCATATTAGAGGGACAGGGATGACCCGACACACGACGCCACCACAAGAAATGACATTTTAGTGAGCATGACGACAACGGTATACGAACCAGCAGTAAGAAACAGTCTATTGGTATACTGAACATGACCGCCAATAACCTCCATTTTCCAGATCGTTATTATTAACATAAATTAGTGAAACGCGTGAAGGAATGCAAATGTAGAAAGAATTTTGTGAAGGTGACAAGTGAACAATGATATGATCAGGGATAAATAATGTTAAACTACATTCAACAAATCATAAAAATATCCAAATCCTGCAAAAATCATGTGTTCACGAGGCACCTCCACTTAACATGTAAATAAAATAATTGTGAGTTAAACAAGCCTAAGCCTATCCCCACGGTGTCTTATCATTTAAAAATTCCTTAATAGTGTAATAACCCCTATGTAAAAGAAAGTTCCTAATTGTCCGTTTGTATTTGTGCATGGGTAAATTCATTATTTCAAGAGGCAATTTGTTGAAAAATCGTATACCAATCCCCGCAAATGAGTTCTGAACTTTATGTAGACGGTAGTTAGTTTCCACCAGTTTATGCTTATTCCTTGTGTTCACTTATCAATCCAAAGTCCGAGAAACTTGTAAATGTTTCCTGTATGTTTTTTTGTTTCATATGTAATATTTAATGCAACTGGATTTTTTTTCTGAGAATAGCTAACAATTTTTGTTTTGTCTAAATTTATTATAGGACTATTAGATGTCAACCAACTTATTATGTCTTTAGAGTGTTATTTGTGTCACTTTCGTAGGTATTTATGTCATTCGGAGTAAACACGGCAGTGCTATCGTCAACAAATAAAACTAATGGAACTTGTACGGCTTTTGGGAGGTGATTGATGTCCTTGCGGCAAACCAGTTGTGACCATCTTCAGGGTTGACGAATAGCATTTTTCAGTTTTAGTCAAAACCCATAATTTGCTAATTTGGTTTGTTTGCGTTCTATGACTTAAATAGGATTCGATCAATGTTAAAATGTTACCTCTTACGCCATATCTATACAATTTCTCAAGCAGAAGTCTATGTTCTACATGGTCGCTCTTGTCATGTCCATATAAAGAGCGGTTGCCGGTACTCTTTTATTCATGCTATCGTATATAGTTGACAACAGATCATAGACAGCCATATTAATTGTTTTGCCTTTACGAAATCCATTCTGTTCACATGCAAAAAGATTATGTTTCTCGAAGTAGTTGTAGAGTCCGTTATATATGACCTTTTCAAAGATTTTAGCAAATATCGGTATTAATGCTATAGGTTTATAGCACCTGATGTCGGTTTTTACACCTTTTTTAAATAGTGGCTTTATTATGGATTTCTTTAGTTTACTAGGGAATTTACCATGCCCAGTACATAAATTAATCAAGTGACTCAAAATAGGGCTAATTTGGATGGATACATATTTTAGTATTGATGTTGAAATGTTATCATATCCAGTGCTTTGAGTATTTTTTAGTGTTTGTATTACTTTATTCACGTCATAGGCAACCGTTGGAAGCATAAATAAAGATTTGTTATTATAGTCTATACGTTTTAGCATTTTATTGCGCGAAATGTCATTTTCAATAGATGTCAATTTATTATTACCAGTTGTCAATTTATTGTTAGTGTCATTTTTTATAGATGTCATTTTATTATTAATATTTGTCAATTTATTGTTATTGTCAGATATTATTATATTATTATTAGATGTCACTTTATTTACATTGTGTGGCGAGGCATTAGTCATTGAACTTGTGGATATAGTATTCAGATCAATAAAGTAATTATTGAAAGCCTCAGCGATTTTTGTTGGATCTGTTATAGTTTGTCCTCCAATATCTATCTTAGTTATGTTTTCTTTTGGGAAATTGCATCTTGAGGAGTTTATGACATGCCATACAGCTTTTGATTTATTTATTGAATTTTTAATGTAATAGTCATTCTGTGATTTTTGTGTTAAATTAATGATCCGTTTAAGTTTCGATGAATAGTTTTTGAATATTTGTAAATCTAACTTATTGGAAGTTTTACGGTATGTCCACAGCAACCTTCTTTTTTACGGCAGCACATTGAGATACCTTTAGATATCCACTTAGGTCTTCTGTGCGTTGTGAGTTTTATTCTTACCAAAGGAAAACTTAGATTGTAGAATAGAAGAAATGTATCAATAAATATGTAAAACGCCTTTTCAGGATCAGTTTTGTTAAATTCTTCAGAGAATGTTAGACTGCCAATACACTCGCGGAATTTTGTTTTATATTCGTCATTAAGATCTCTTTTAAATGTGTACCACTGGTTGATTAAACTTGTTTATTTTTGCTGGAAGACACAATATTTGACATGTATGGTCTGAAAGAGCCAGATCTAGAATCTCACATTTGCTACCTCTTATATTATGTACGATATTATCAATGCAACTTTTGCTGCTAATACGGGTTGTTGCCCGTGTACCAACTTTTAAGTTAAAGCTGTCAATAGCGTTTTCAAATTGTGTTGAGCCGTATGTTTTTTTCTTGAGGTCTATGTTAAAATCACCACATATTATACTTTTACATTTTTACGATGAAGTTCTTTCCTAAGCATATTACTAAAAATTTCAATAAACAAATAAATTTGTATTATTTGAAATTTTGGCACACGATATATACAAATGATTACTATTGGATGATCTAATAACTTTATGGCACAAAATTCAACTTGGTTAGATATACTCATATTTTCAATATACTCTAATCTTTGGAATTTGTGACTGTTTCTAATCAGTATACATGACCCGCCATATCTATTATCGTGACAGAATTGGGCAGCAAGACTATAATTTGGTATACATAAGAGTGTATGTGAGTGAGTTTCCGATAACAAGTCCGATTTATACGCAGCCGTTATCAGCGCGCTCGCCCGTAAACCTTCCACCGACTATCATTCTCCTTTAGGGCCTGTTCTTAGTCTAGTCACTCGAGCGATTCAAGAAATAAATGAGATCTCTCCAAGTGATATGTTCCCTATTAATCATACTGTACAATTGTACAAATCTAATATCTGCTCTTCAATAAGGTTCAAGGCCTACAATGTGTGTGTGAATGTGACAAACGTTACAGCGCTACAAGTTTTGGCGATACAGATAGTGAAGAAAATACGCAAATTTGCTTTAAAGATTCTCAGAAAGGGATCATAGACCCCATCACTCAGGCTGAAATATATTTAATATCCGTAGACTTGTGATGAGAATTCAGAATACAACTGTTAGACATTGGTGTATCTTAACAGTCTCAAAAAGGGGAATTAATTTTCATTAGCAGGGCGGCGCGTCGGTGGTAATGAGCAGTGCGATAAACAATAAGGCTTCTTGTTTGGGTAATGAATACTAATGACCGCCGCGGTACACGGCGCGGGGTACATAGTGCCGGCCGCTCCCTGACGTCGTAACTTTGAACTGCCAGTGATAGCGGCCGGCCCGCGGTCTGACGCCGATGTCATTAACACCGACACGACAAACTGCCAAGTGCCAACTATCGCATCATATGGACATGCTTCTTAATAACTCAAAAGCTTTACTTACTTACTTATCCTGTGGATGGCTACACTTTAAATAGATTTGGCCCATAACTCGGAAACTCGAATGGCCGCAAAAGCTTTGGAAAATGTACTATTTCCATACTTGGCACACATAGCATGTATCATCATTCGTACTAGTAGGTAATGTGGTATCGTAGCTGTAATATGATGAATGACTTATATTACAATAATTTAATATTCACATAATGTGTCGCCTTAATGTGTATTCCTGAGAAATGTTTCTTTTTTCGTCGTATCGTAAATGTGTGCCTATTAAAATGTATGAACGTATTGTCACATTAGTTCTTGAATAATATGACATGTACTAGTATTTTCATCAGATAGTATTCGTTTTCCTTGCCCTCGCTATATAAAAAGGCGGTATTATATTATATAATACTCACAATACTCTGAGTGCGGGGGTGTTGATGAAGGCTCGCTCCTCGATGTATGCGATACGATTCCGTTTCAGGACTCTGTAACAAATATAAACATGTTCAGTTTTGGATGTAAAATTATGTAAAATATATTGCCTTTTCTGCCACACATTATTGTGTGGCAAACTCTATTGTGTCGGACCTGATTTGTAGCTTTCAACCTTTTATCATTTAACATAATAGGCTAGCTGTTCTGGATGAATAATCTTTAATTGAATTATTCATTGATTTCATTTTGAACAACTTGACTCTTATTAATTACCTATGTGAACCGTACGCCGTCAAGTGGAATCAGTCGACTGGTTAAGAACCAGCCGGCTGATATTAATTTCCTTCTCTGTTCAAGTTTCACTTGAAGTCGCAAGCAAAATTGTTGTCTAATTTTTAGCCAATTGAGAGCTAGGCACCTATTTGAGATGAAACAGTTATCTACATTGATATGTTTGTGGTGATGTATGTTATTGGAGGCAAATGCAGCGTTCTTTCATTTCAGCCATTGCTAAACATGGCCTATGTTCACGCCAGGTTTGCCTCACGGACCGACTTTGGGCGCCGGCATCGAACTGTTTCCTCTGATCCAAATTTATAGAAAAGAAGGTTCTTGGGCGTGTACGCACCGAATGTGGCAGCAGAGGAAGGGCCTATGGAAGATTGACTGACGATCTTGTTAAGATGGACCACGGGCTCGCTTTATATCTTTTTTTATTTTTGTTTATTTATACTCTTACGCCTGTATCCCTGAAGGAGTAGGCAGAGGTGTAAATATTACACCCACATTTCGCCATGAATTTTTAACCCTAGAAGACTAACCTCCGTCGCTTCGACGGGTACAATATTTATATATTGCTCTCTATTTCTAATGGCGCGTCCTAACGACATGACCTGATAAATGACCTCAGTGCCCGCCTTACTCGTCCGATCAGCGCACGCGTCACTGAGGTAAGTGTTTTAGTTTTCGATGTACACGTGTTCTGCCCGTCGTTTCGACGGGTGGTTAGCATTAACGTAACTTTAATGAATTGAAGTGAGTATTGATTTCTCTTATAATTTGTTTTGTTTGTAGATTGTCGTTATGTCACAGAATAGAATACCGCTGGATGCTACTGAAATATCAGCTTTGATAGACGGACGGAGAGTTACATTTAGTATTTTAGACGATTTTGAAGATGATTCTGCGAGCAAAACCGAAGATTGTGTTGAGGAAGATCTGGTTCAGAAAGATGAAAACTACGAGCCATCAGGTTCTAAAGGTATCCTGGTTGAAGTACAAGAACCTCCATCCAACTCTTTTGCAAGCGTCCTTGAAACATCTACATCTTCACGAATTATACAGTTGTCACAAACGAACGAAAGAGGTAAAAGCCTGCACGTATGGGCGACTTCAAAAGGACAAACTTCTACCAGAAATTTGATAAGAAATATAGTTCGTACTTCGAGAGGACCAACTCGATCTTGCAGAGGACTTACAGGTGAACTGCATTGCTATGAAACATTTTTCACTAATGAATTTTTTGAGGATATTGTAAAATGGACAAACGTGAAGATCGGTGTAAAAGGATCGTGTTCCGCAAATAGCTATTACAGCTACACAAAAGGAAACTTATTTTCTCGAATTAAGAGATCTAATGGGTGTACTCATTTTGTCAGCGGCTTTGAAGGATAACCATCTGACCACTGAAGAGATTTTTGGTAAAACTTTGCGAATGACAAAAACTATTTGTCATAATTGTAAAAAGCCAATATGTGGCGAACACAAGGTGAATTTTTGCATTATTTGTGCCAAAAACAAATGACTTAATTGTTATTTTGTCATTTTTCTACTTTTATCTTAATATATAAAATCCATATTGAAAGGAGAGTGACTGCGGGAAACTGTGTAAATGGAGCGCTGCATGCCTTTATGAACGGCCAGAATGTGCCAAAACAGGCGCGACTGGCGGTTCATAATGGAGTGCTTGTGCCCACGTTGATGTACGGTAGTGAGTGTTGGGTGTGGCAGAAAAAGCATGAAAGCAGAATTAACGCAGTTGAGATGCGGTCACTGCGTAGTATGTGTGGGGTAAGACTGATTGATAGAATTCCGAATGCAGTAATACGAGAGCGATGTGGCCTGAAAGAAGATGTCGTGACAAGGATTGAGAAAGGAATGCTGAAATGGTTTGGGCACGTGGAGCGAATGAGTGAAGAAAGAATGACGCACCAAATATATGAGGCTAACGTGTATGGGTAAGCCGGTCGCGGCCGACCTCGTAGGACATTTGTCGACCAAATTGGTGACGTTCTGAAAAACGGGAAGGTCCTAAGCACCCGGAACCGGTGAGCATGTATGAACAGAGTAATGAATGTAGAGGAAGCGCGTGAGGTTTGTAAGGATAGATGCAAGTGGCGTTCCGTTGTCTCTGCCTACCCCGACGGGAAAAAGGCGTGAGTTTATGTATGTATGTATAAAATCCTTGCGTTACTGACTGACTGACAGACACGCTACAGCCGAAACTATTGGGCACAGGCAGCTGAAATTTGGCATGTATGTTTCTTGGGAACCGTAGGGGTGCACTAAGAAGGGATTTCCCGAAATTCCCACGGGATCAGCCACAACGGGTAAATTTAAAAAAAAATGCAGGCGTAGCTGCTGGCGTCCTCTAGTATTACTATAAAAGTGTCAAATAATGATATTATTTATATTTTTCTTGTTGATTTTACATGCCAAAAAGTTTACGAATAAATTGATCTCATTTTTCATAGTGCCTTATAAATGTATAACTAAAATAAAAAATAAAACGTATATCGTTAATTCTCATAATTTTTTTTATTTATACCCTTTGCAGCTACCCTATATGAAAAAACGGTTGCATTTATTAAATTTATACATACAAAAAAAGGTTTTAAAAATGCCCGTCGTTTCGACAGAAATAAGGTTAGCTTTCTAGGGTTAAGTCCCACGTAATAGGGGGCGAGCCTATTGCCGTTACCGGGCACATCACCAGACTCCGAGCTGCTACTGAGTATTCGGAAAAACCCAGTAACACTTTTGCCCGACCCGGGAATCAAACCCGGGACCTCCGATCAGCAGTCGCATACGCTATCCACTGGACCACGGAGGCAGTCTACCTACGATTACCTACTATAGATATTTTGGGATTGTAACCTTGACTGCTCGTCCCAGCTGCAAATGCGTTAACTGTAGTATAACGGCGGATCAACGGATGTGAGGATAGAGTTATTTCACTAATTTATTTATTTATTTTAAACTTCTTGCACAACTACAAAAAGTAATGCACAAAGGCGGCCTTAATGCCAGAGGCATTCTCTACCAGCCAACCTTTGGGTGATGCAGAGATGATTGAAGTAGGTGCTTAAAGAGGGAGTAATTTAACAAATAATATTAATTTAAAACAACAAAAATAATGGGTATCACACTAAATAAATATGTAATAATAGGCATACTAACAGTAACATATTATTATAAATATATACATACAAAATATAATACATATATACACATACAAGTATAATAGATAATTATATTATATATAAATATATACATATACAAGTATCCTTTACAGAGTCCATTATGATTCTACCAATTCAGCCATATAATGCTGGGGTACTCTAATTTTAAACAGTTCACGAGATGTAGACTTCCTGATTTCGAGAGGGAGTGCATTTCAAAGATGGACAGCCTGTATATAGAAAGAAGAATGAACAAGGCTGGAACTATGAGAAGGGCAGAGAAGAAGAAGATTGTTAGTGGAGCGGAGATTTCTGTCATGAATGCTACATAAATGTTGAAATTGAGGAGATAGATAAGCAGGAGTATGAGAAGAGTTCAAGAAAGAAAAAAGAGTCGTTAGTGTGCGCAATTTGCGACGTTGACGAATAGGCAACCATCGTAATTGGGAACGGTGAGCAGATATATGATCATACTTACGTAAATTGAAAATGAATCGAATGCAATTGTTGAGAAGGCGGTCAAGTTTATTGAGCAGATCTGCATTCAGGTCGAGACAACATACATCACCATAGTCGATTATAGGAAAAACTAACGTCTGCACAAGCATGGTTTTAATTTTGGTTGGAAGAAAGTTCTTCAAGCGATATAGAGTCCGCAGGGTTCCTGTGACTTTGCGACTGGTATTTGCAATCTGTGTTCTCCAGTCAAGAGCAGCGTCGATGTGTAGGCCGAGATTCTTGACACTGGGGCTGACGGGGATTACAGAACCATTAAAATTAATAGGTGGAAGCGATTTGACATCCACCCGGCACATAATACGTGGGCTACCAATCAAGATTGCCTGGCATTTATCAGGATTAACTGACAGACCAAATCTATCTGACCAGTTTTTGATCGCATTTAGATCCCAGTTGATGTTATCGATGGCTCCCGTAAGACTTTCTGCCCTTGCCTGGGTGTAAATCTGCAGGTCATCGGCGTAAAGATGATACGTACAGCGAAGATCATGTGTGAGAAGGTTTATAAACAATGAAAACAGAAGAGGAGAAATTATACCGCCTTGAGGAACGCCAGACTCCAAATCTCGCCAAGTTGACGAAGTTTCATCAACACGAACAGACTGCTGACGTCCTCGAAGATAAGATGAGAACCATTCCAGCGCGTCCGATGAAATCATATAGTAGGAGAGGACGGAAATAAGTAGGTCGTGGTTGACGGTGCCAAAAGCGTTTGAAAAATCCACTAAGACCAGCACTGTGATCTTAGTGTCTTCCATACCCGCTCTCACATCGCCAGTTACTTTAAGTAACGCTGAGACTGTGCTATGTCCGGGTCTGAATCCTGATTGTAGAGGAGATAAAATATTGTTTTCGAATACAAACCCGGACAGTTGTTTATAGACGCATGCTTCAAGCACCTTAGACAGAAATGGGAGGATGGAGATAGGACGGAAATGGGAAGGAAGGGAAGGATTAGAAACCTTTGGCAGTGGGCGGACGAAAGCTTTGCCCCACAATGAGGGAAACTGGCCGGTTTCAAGAGAAAAGTTAAGGATATGGGTTAACGGAGAGAGGAGAAAGTCCAGAATAACGGTGATCATATGACGACTGAGGTTGTCACATCCCACCGCTCTGGACTTGATAGATAGGATTACCTTTTTGACTTCATCTGACGTGACTGGAGAAAACTTAAAATAATTAATGTTTGGCCGCATTAATCCGGTCATATAGTTAAGGGTTTGACGCTTGGTTATATGATCTAGGGAGCATGTGGAGGTAAAATGTCGATTAATGTCGTCTAACTCGATTGTCCTTGGAAAGTCTATATGACGATGCTTACCAATGCCAAGAGACCCCAGAAAATTCCATATACTAGCTGGGGAAGAGGAATCAAGGTTGTCAAGAAAGTGTCGGCGTTTAGCGTTACGAATCATCTGATTACACCGATTCCTAGCAGTCTTATAAGAAGTCCAGTTCACATCACACCGATCCTTTCGGTATTTCCGAAAAGCTCGGTCTCTACGTCTCATTGCCATTCGAACTCCCTCGGTTATCCAAGGTGCTGGTGGACGCTTCAACTTGATCTTCCTAACCGGAGCATGGACATCGTACAATTTGACTACAGCCTCGTTGAAGAACTGGACTTTGGCATCCACTGTAGTTGCCGCGAACAAGATATTCCAGTCCATTACTGAAGCATCAAGCCGTAATTTGTCCACGTCCATCCGAGAGAAACAACGCTTGTGCAAGACTTTGGGCGTAGATTTGGGAGGTTTAAGGATGTATGAAAGGAATATGAGGTCATGATGGGAAAAACCAGAAGCAGGATACTGACCATGGGAAGGAACTAGGGAAGGGGTAGCAGTGAGAATTAAATCTAGCCAGGTGTCCTCTCCGTTGAAGTTGTGGTGAGTGGCCTGAAGAGGTAGCACATGGAGACTGGCAGATTCAAGGATGTGGAGAAGCTGAAGTGTACGGGAGGATCGAGAGGATAAGAGGTCAGTGTTAAAATCGCCCATGATAACGTAATGTGCATACTCTGAACCCAAAGATTCCAAAACCAATTCTAAGTCGGTGAAATAATCACTCGAGGGTGGACAATATACAACTCCAAGAACTAATTTAGTTCCCCTGACCCAAACCTCAAGAAAAAGAAATTCTGCAGAACCAGGAGATTGTGAAGGAGATGAAGCGATTATTTTGTAGGGAAGGTTGCTGCGCAGATATATAGCTACTCCTACCCCTCTCCTATCAATTCGGTCATTCCTAACTAAAATAAAGCCAGGAAGAGGGTAGGAAATAGAAAGAAGATGAGGTTTAAGCCAGCTCTCAGAAATCAGGACGGCGTGAACATTAGTACCTGAAAAAGCTTCTAATAGGTCACTGAAATGGCTGGGTACGCTCTGTGCATTAATGTGGCATACATTCAATAACCGACTTGTAAGTTGGTTAAAATTTTGCCGTAAAGTATCGCCGAGAGTCAGGTCATCTACAGAGCAAAAACTGTTATTAGCAGATAAATCAGTAGAATTATTAGCTGAATAAAATGAAGAATCATCTGAAGTAGACATACTTGATAATAATACAAAATAATAATATAAATATATATAAGTATATAAAATATATAATATAATAAACTACAGTGTTTGCAAAAATATTTAGGGTGGCTTAAAGTCAATAATCTCTGCACCACCCGCCAACCGACTCTTACAATAATTACAACTTAAGTGAAATTAGGTACTTAATTACTGGCAGAAATAATAAAATAGCGGCATAAAAAAACAGAAATCTAAATAAAGAAAAAGGTAACAATCTAACATAACATAAAATAAAGTTAATTGAAAGCGTTTCCGAACGCTATCCGGGGACAAGTTAACTCTCAAACTGACAACTATGTCAGACTGGTAATAATAATATGTCAGTGAAAACGCTATAAAATTTTTATTTACGAACAGAAAGTCAGAAACTAAATTTATAAACAAAATAAGAGGTATACGGAAGACAACAACGCACACAAGTTTTGAGACTGGATAGTACCTAGATGAGAAACGTTATTCATGCCACCATTTAAACAAGAAATAAGAACAGAAATAGATATAACAATAACAATGAAAAAATAGACACGACCAGTTAACTTGAGGCGGCTTTGGCCGACCCACTGGAAGGAATCTTAGGATACTTCTCAAGGACTGGGTTGAGCTCCTCCATCGAAGCGATCCTGTGTCGGCTGCCATCGGGCGTCTTGATATTTGTCACGCCATTCGGCGTCCAGCAACTCTTCAAGCCAAAGTGTAACCTCGCCTTCGCGAATACTGACTGTCGTGCCTTCGTCAGAAACTCTTTGACAGAAGCCTTGGAACCCTTGAGCTTCGTCTTGGCTTTGTAGACTGCAACCTTGGTGTCTGTGCTGGTAAACTTCACCAGTATGGGTCGATGACGCTCCTTATTAGGACTCCCTAAACGGTGACACACCTTGATGGAGTCCTCTTGTACATCCTTCATCCCCATAGTCACACGGATAATGTCCAAGACCGTAGATGTGCAGTTCTCACGCTCCTGTTCAGGAATGCCAGAGAAAATTAACGCCTTTCTTCGCTGCCGAGTTTCCATATTGTCAATTGCTTTGGTGCATTCAGCGATTTGATTACGAAGAAGCCGAAGCATACTAAATGTCAGCTCCCTGAATGTTCTAAACTCATCGGCAACCTTGGCCACGGTATCCTTGGCTCCACCTCCGGTCTGCAGCTGTGCCTGAAGCTCATCCATTTTCCTTGTGACGCAATCTTCAAGACTTTTTTGTGCCAGTTGGATGTCCATAATTTGTGCCATTGTGTTATTGCCAAAATAAAGTGACTAGTGTAGTTACTTGTTGGTCAGCTGGCAGGCGGTGTTCAGAAGTATTAGTAATACTTCACATATAGTACTGCAAACGTTAGGAGTGACTAAACTGTATGTATTACACTTATTTAAATTAAAAAATATCCAAATAATAAACTGAAACTATTTTAAATAAATTGTTGAATTCTAAGTTTAGTGTTAACTTTTTTACACCTACCGCCTTTTTTTATTTAATCTTCTCATTTACCTTTCAAGTTCAACAAAGTTACAATACTCAAGTTCATAATTTACTTGTAAGTATAGGGGTGGAGACGAGGGTTTAGTCAACAATGGTAGAATGCGAGCGGATGTTCATTCAGTCGCGTCTCACGGCTCGTTAGCTTGCGATCTCACTCAACGTGCGGGCACGCAAATGTTCCACCAGTAATTACTTCACAATCATTACACATACATATCTTTCTAAACAGGCGCTTACAATTCTGCTAATAAAATTGCTACAGGCCTAAGACAGATACATATACGAAAATGTCCACGATTCAAAGCTGTGCGGGATGTAATAAAAGTATCATAGCTAGCAATAGAGAAATAATGAAATGTTCCACTTGTTGCTCAGTTTATGATTTGGAATGCGCTAATATAACATCTAAACGCTTCCATTCGATGATAAAAGACAGCAAATTAAATTGGAAATGCCCGCAGTGCCGATGCACTGAACCTAAGACCGGTAATACAAATACACCAATTCGTACCAATACACAATGTGGGCAAGATATATCATATGTGACCACAAGAAACACACAGAAACCTCGTCGGAAATCTTCGGATGATACTCCGAATGCCGAAGCACATGTTTCTACGGATAATCTTCGCATACTAATAAGGGAAGAACTCAGTGCCGTTTTAAAGACGACTATTAATGAAATGGTTACTGTCCAACTAAAGTCAATAAACGATAAAATGGTATCCTTTGAAGAGACCCTTAATTTCTTTAACTCTGCATATGAAGATATGAAGATCTGCCTTGAAGCCAAATCGAAAACAATCGAGGCACTGGAGAGAGACAATGCCATCCTAAAAAACACAGTGAAGGATATGGGTAACAGACTTGGAGTGGTAGAACAATACCTTAGAGAAAACAACCTTGACATAAACGGAGTACCGGAAGAGAACGCAGAAAATCTACCATGTCTAGTTACACAAATAGCTAACACTGTACAATGTCAAATAAATAATGATGATATTATCCACGTTACAAGAGTAGCTAAACAGTCTAGAGAAGGTAATCGCCCACGATCAATAATAGTTAAACTTAAAAATCGTACCCTACGTGACAGACTACTTTCATCAACAATGAAGTTTAACAAGAACCAAGACCACCCTAAACTTAATAGCCACCATCTGGGTTATGGAGGTAAGCCTGTGCCGGTCTATGTATCGGAACATCTTAGCCCTGCAAACAAAACCCTGCATGCGGCTGCAAGAAGAAGAGCAAAGGAAACTGGATATAAATTCGTCTGGATCAAGGATGGACGTATTTATGCGAGAAAGGATGAACAAAGTGCGGCAATCTACATACGCGACCAAGAAAGTCTGGCTTCAATATCTTAATTACACATGTTACATATAACTATATCCTATTATTAGATTGTAAAGTATATACTCATGGCTACAAATAATTTGATCGCAGAAATAGACGAAGTTAACATGCAGCCAGCATTACGCATTGTAGAGCCAGAAAACTGTAAAAAATTGTTAAATAACACTGATAAATGCTTTAATATTGTTACACAAAACATACGAAGCCTGAACCATAACTATGATAATTTCATCGCGTATACTTCAAAATTCAATTTTGATTTAGATTTGATTATTTTTACCGAATGCTGGTTATCAAAAGGCTACAATACTCTAATCATGGAAAATTATTATAGTTATGCTTCAACAAAAATGTACAATCAAAACGATGGAGTAGTTGTTTATATAAGAAATGGTTTAGATTTTAAGTTTTTGGAACCTGAATATGCTGTGGAATTTAATTGCGTAGTTGTGACTTGTAAAAAGGAACTTGCAGTTATATGCATATATAGGCCACCATCATTCCGTAACATTGACAATTTTATATCCTCTCTAAACGATGTCCTATGTAATTTCAAAGACTATGCACAAATTATACTCCTGGGTGATATAAACATTGATATCACTGAATCTAATCTGGACAATCCATCATCAACGTACTTAAATCTCTTAGCATCACATAAGCTTATTGCTACCCATAATCAACCCACTAGGGAAAATACGTGTCTGGACCATAGTTTTGCTAAAATCCCTGCGCGCATAAATACTGCCATAATAAAGTCAACAATAACAGACCACAATTGCATACTTTTATCCATAAATAAATCGCCAAAACAATATGTACAGGAACGTAGAATATACTCAAAAATAAATTACAATGCCATATTAAACGAGCTGACTGAGACCAACTGGCTCGTATTATTTGCCGATAAAGACGTAAAAACCTGCACTAACATATTTATTAATAAGTTACAACAATTAATTAAGACGCATACTTCAACAATTAGAATAAAAAGAAAAGTCCGTAATATTAAACCGTGGATAACGCCAGGATTAATCCGATGCATAAAAAATAGAGATAGACTGCACCTAAAACTGAAAAGGGATTCAGAGAACGTCATATTAAAGATTACATATCTACGTTACAGAAACACTTGCAACAAAATCATAAAAAACTTAAAAAATCAGTTCTACAGAAACGAAATGCAAAAGTATAAACATGATGCCAAAAAAACAGTGGAATTTAATCAAAGATATCTGCAATTTCCCTATAAATAAAGTTAATACACACAACTTATTAAACATCAAAGATAATCCTAGTAAATCACTAAATAGCATAAATAATTACTTCGCTAACGTTGGCTCTAACCTAGCAAATGTAATTCTCGACAGACTAAATTGCAACGAACTTGACCTTGCCACATCAGTAAATAAACTACCTAGCCCTTTGGATTCATTCGCCCTGCTGCCTACTGACGAAAAGGAGATTAAAAGTATAATCATGTCATTAAAAAACAGCTCCAGCACTAGCTGGGATGGGATCCCTGTAAACATTTACAAGATTGGTGTAGATGTCTTGGCTCTACCTATTTCAATTATATGCAATGCTTGTTTCGACAGTGGAGTATTTCCGGATACTTAAAAAAAGGCGAAAATTATCCCAATCTATAAAAAAGGAGATAAATGTGATATAGTAAATTACAGGCCTATTTCGTTATTAACAAACTTATCTAAAATTATAGAAAAAGCAATAAACTATAGATTAAAAAAATATTTAGAGAGTAAAGACTTATATCAAAAAATCAATTTGGATTTCGTACGCACAAATCAACGCAGGAAGCAATTCTTACCTTAACTTCGCAAATTACTAAATCCCTAGATGTTAAAGATAAGTGCTTAGCTATATTTATCGATTTATCGAAAGCTTTTGACACTGTCTCAATACCTATACTAATTAATAAGCTTAATAAATTAGGAATCCGTGGCAAACCATTAAACCTCCTCACTGATTATTTAACAAATAGAACACAAATAATAGAGGTGAGCGAACACCGAAGCCCTAACACGGAACGCATAACTTTTGGTGTCCCACAGGGCAGTGTCCTCGCACCGTCTCTTTTCATCGCTTACGTCAACGATCTCTGCAATTTGGACTTAGTAAATGGAAATATTACTACTTATGCAGATGACACTGTATTATTTTTCCACGGTAAAACCTGGGACGATGTCTACTCAAGTGCTAACAAAGGACTAAACGCAGTAGCTAAATGGCTCGAAAACAATCTTCTTTCACTTAACCTGTCCAAACCCAATTATATAAACTTTAGTATCCGTTCCGATGGTCAACCTTTAAAGAATAAGTACCATATAATACTACATCAGTGCAATAACCACAATGCACAAATAATAAATACTTCATGTAATTGCCCTACCCTCAGCTCAGTCACATCAATTAAATATTTAGGAATACAACTTGACAGTAACCTTAATTATAAAGCACATATAAACAGTGTATCATCGCGTATTCGAAAATTTATTTTTATGATAAATAATAAGCACTCTCTCACTTATATACTATTTGAGGAAATCGACAATTGTTGTACAACTCCATGTAAACTAATTGAAAACCCTAACAAACTAGCGCGAGAATTTAATAATCCTAATAGACTAAACATAATTTCATTTAATATTAGGAGTGTCAATAAAAATTTAGATAATTTTTTAATATACATATATCACAAGATTAAAAACGAATATTGATATCATTGTCCTTACAGAATGTTGGTGTAACGAAAACTCGAACCCCCCTCAAATTGATGGTTTCTCTATGCACTTTAGCAGGCGTAGCTTTAACCAAAATGATGGAGTCATTATGTATATAAACGTCAATATTAAAGCAGGTATACAAGAAATTGATTTAGACGAGGCCAACTGTATGATGGCCAAAATAGGCAATTTGGTGGTAATAGGGATATATCGGCCTTTCTGTTTCAAAAATTTGAAAATATTTCTAGACGCTTTGGACACATTGTTAACCACTACCAAATCACGGAACATCGTACTAACCGGAGACATAAATATCGACACTTTGGATACCAACAACAATGACGTTAGAGACTATCTCGAAATCATGGGTTCTCATGGCTTACATCAAGGTATTGACATCCCCACACACGGACATACCTGTCTCGACCACTTTATGTGTAAGCTAGGGGGTGACCATCAATGTTTTGTACTCGCAACAGACATCACGGACCACTATCCTCTTTTCTTATCCTACACCAGTTCACTTTTATCAAAACCCACCCTTCTCAAGCACATCACTAGAACTAAAATAAATTATGAAGCACTGGCCGAGGCTATAAAATCAAAGGATTGGTCATCGTTCCTAGACATTGCAGACCCAAACGACGCCGCGGAAACACTGATTAATACTCTCCAACTACTGATTACGCAAAATACTACCACTGTTACATTTGCCAATCGTCGACGACCATTAAAACCGTGGATTACAATAGGTATTATCAAGTGCTTCAAGGTTAGAGATAGGCTTCACAGTGTTTCTAGGTTAAATCCGGACAATGCCGATATTAAAAACCAGTACTTAAATTATCGCAATACTTGTAACCTAATAGCTAGAAACTTAAAAAATAACTATTATAAGGATAAATTCAATAAAAACTATAAAAATAATAAAGGGACCTGGGAAACGGTGAAAGAATTGTGTAGTATTAGGAAAGTTCGCCCCCGAGCCTCTGTTTTACTTGATCTTGTGTCATCATCGCCATCGGAGTCACTGAATATGGTCAATCAATATTTTACCTCAATTGGTAGAGAACTAGCTACGGACATCCTAAAGAGAAATGGTACTACTGAACCCTGCCTAGCAGAAAAGGTTATGACTTTAAATATTGCCAATTCTATGTACTTAGACCCAACTGATTATGTTGAGATTGAACAGGAGAGGGAAAATGATGGGACACCTTATACGTCACGACGAGTACATTAAAAACATCGTGGAAGGGAAGGTTGAAGGAAAGAGGAGGAGGGGTCGTCCGAGGTATAGTTATTTCAGTCAAATTAAAGAGAAGGTGAAGGTTGTGACGTATAAGGAAGTTCAGGAATTGGCACTCGATAGGAAGAAATGGAAGGAGCTGCACCGACAAGAGCTAGGCTCTTAAATTAAAGAAAAGAATAAAATTATCATCAACCTAAAGGATAATTGTGCCCCAGGTATAGACAACATTCCAAATACTGTACTTAAACAGTCCCGCGGTATTTTGTGCAGTATGATAGCACATCTGTGCAACTTGAGTTTTGCAGCTGGAGTCTTCCCCAATATTTTAAAAAAAGCGGTCGTTATGCCTGTTTTTAAGGGTGGTGCTGCAGATGCAATCTCAAATTACAGGCCTATATCACTTTTGAGCGCAATCAGCAAAATAATGGAAAAAGTAGTTAACACCCGTTTAATCAAATATTTTGAAAGTAAGCAAATTCTTGCCTGTACCCAATACGGATTTCACTTGGGCAAAAATACTGAAGATGCAGTCGCGAGGCTCTCGGCAATAGTTACGAAGGCTCTAGATAGGGGTCAAAAATGTGTAGCCATTTTTTTGGACCTCCAAAAAGCCTTCGACACTGTCTCCATACCAATCCTATTACGGAGTTTAGAGAGTATGGGCATTCGGGGAACAGTACTTGATTGGCTCCGGGACTACCTGAAGGCAAGAAGTCAGGTAGTTAAAGTGGCTGACACGTTTAGCACTCGATTACCGGTTACATACGGTATTCCGCAGGGTAGTACCCTTGGCCCTACGCTATTTTTGGCATACGTTAATAATCTCTGTAATCTTGAACTCGATAATGCAGAGGTACTAGCATTTGCGGATGATACAGTTTTGATCTTTCGAGGGGATACATGGTCACAGGTCCAAAAGTATGCCGAAATAGGCCTTCAACGAGTTATGCATTGGTTTGACGAACACTTGCTAACCATTAATGTATCAAAAACAAAATACATTTGTTTTAGAATATCGGAAGCAACAAGTCCAATGTCTGTCTTTTCTATTAAAGCTCATACATCCCAATGTAAAATCGAAATCAATTACTACTGTAATTGTACTATTATTGCCCAAACTGATACCCAAAAATACCTGGGAGTTATTATAGATAACCGTTTACATTGGAAACCGTATATATCAACACTCAGTAAAAGAGTACGAAAATTACTACCAATATTTAAGAATCTTCGCGAATCTGCAGATTGTAACGTCTTAACTAACGTATACTATGCCCTTTGCCAATCGCTCCTGTCATACTGCATACCAGTATGGGGTGGAGCTGCTCCCACTCATTTACTTGAGTTGGAAAGAGCGCAAAGAGCGGTCATAAAAGTTATGTTTCATAAGGTTAGGAAATATCCCACCCAAAAACTTTACGAAGAGTCACATCTGCTTACGGTTCGTCAATTATTCATACTAAACTCTGTCTTACGTCATCACAAATCTATCGATCCTTCTAATATATCTCAGTGCAAAAGAAAAATTCGTACACCTGTTCCCTCCTTTAACACAATGTTCGCTCGACGCCAAATGTTTTACATGGGACCATTTCTATATCGGTTCTTTAATGATATGAACCAAATATACAAAATGCCTAAAATTCAGCTTAAGACAATTGTAAAAAAATACTTAATGGCTCTTGATTACTCTGCTACCGAAAAAATCCTACGAGTTTAAACTACAAAAATGATTGAAATTGAATATTGAATCCAAACACATGCACTCACATATCCACAGGTACACTATCTACATGCATTAACATGCGCACACACGCACACACACACACTCACACACTCACTCACACACCACACACACGCACACACACACACGCGCGCGCACACGCACACACACATACACGCGCGCGCGCACACGCACACACACACGCACACACACACACACACACACACACAAACACACACAAACACACACATACACACACACACACACAGACATTACTAGGTAATTACACTGTCCAGGGGTGGAGGGTTGGTAACCTGAGACACAGGATTCTCCTAGTTCAGGTATCAACCCGCCATAATTCTTACTAGCCCTTTATAATTGTCACAAGAATTCTATATTTACTGTATTCAATTTAAAACTATTGTATGTAACATGTATGGCGAGAAATAAACGTTATTATTATTATTATTATTATTATGATCAAAACATTAAGATACATTTGTGACCCTAAACAATTAAAAACAATTTATCTGGCACTGTGTGAGTCCATTCTCGCGTACGGCATTGTGTGTTGGGGTGGATGTTGCAAAACGACGCTACTACTCTTAGAAAGGGCACAGCGTGCCGTGCTCAAAGTTCTGAATTTTAAGCCTTTTCTATTTCCTACCACACAATTATACGGATTATCGGAGACCCTCTTCCTTATATTTCAGGTGCTTACGGGGTGGGTCTGTTCAAATGATGACCCGCAGAATGGCAGTTCTGGAGGACAAATTACAGTCCACACTCAAGGAATTGGAATCCTCCAAAAGCCTGTGTAACCAGCTGCTACAGGAAAGAGAAGACAGCGAAGAAGAAGTAAAGAAAATAGTAGACAAGAATACTGAACTCAAGGCACAGCTGGCTGAAATGCACACACACCATCTTGAAATACTTGAGCAACATGAACAACTTCGACTGACGGTGTCCAGCTTCCAACAGTGCATGGACACTCATGAAGAAGCTCTGAGACGTGTTGCTGAACTGGAACGTGAATTGAGTGAAGCTCATAAAACCATCTCCAACATAGAAATAAATAAACACAGTCAACAGATTGCGAATACCTGTAGCCTATATCATGAGTTGGTTAGTAGTGAGCCTGATCATGTGTGCATTAGGGAGCCAGTTGTGACAATAGATCTGACCAGGGAGGATACCATTATTATGAGACCCAGCTTTTCTAGTCGTAATAAACTTAAACGTTACATTAAAATTACTAAATTAATAAAAAAATATCATAAATCTATTAGGAAATATAATGTGCATATAATTTAAATCGAAAATAGAAAGGAGCGCATAAACTTAGTTAATCAACTTTCTGAGTACTCTAGAAATTTGGAACATATCAGATCAGTGTATGATATGGAAACTCATCGCTTAAGGGAAGAGATATTACTTAGGGAAAGAACCTTAAATGAGATCTTCAACAAATACCAAGCTTCTCAACAAGAACTGAGCAAGCGTATAGTGGAGGCAGGTGAGCTCGTAGACTTGGTGAGGTGTAATGCAGAAATGTATGAGTCTCTGACCAATAAGCTCTCGTGTTCTTGTACTCATACTCTTGTACCAGCAGAGCCATTGAGTACCGTACTACCTGAGATTTTTTCTAACAATCCACAAAACTCACACTCATTACAATCAAATTTAAAGAAATCTAGGCTTCCAACATCTATTAATAAAACTTTTATTTTTTCTGATAGGCTAGGTCACAATTTTGGTAGTCTTCTCAGTGAATATACAAATCAGTGTGTTATAAATTATTGTAGGCCAGGGGATAGTTACTGTAGTTTAGTTAATCAAATTAAGTTACACCCCTTAGATGAAAGTAGTACTGCAATATTATTGTTTGGTAACAGTTTAACTGTAAAGAGACAGGATATCATAGAATGTGTTGAATTGTTGATAGAACTTAATTCTAAATTTAGTTGTAAATTTATTTTAGGTGCTTTACCTTACTCAAACAACTTAACACACACACAAAATATGCACATACACTCATTAAACATGTTATTGTATAACATAACTTGTCGTCATAGTGACGCAATATTGTTTTTTGACGCTAATAAATTTATTAGTAAATTTATTTTAACTAAAGATACAATGTATCTGCCATTTTATATTAAGCGACAAATTGCTAAGTTATTAGCATACAATTTACAGCAAGGCAGTGAGCCTTGTGTTGACAATTTATTTGATAGGGTTAGTACATGTACTAACAACGTTTTTATTGACACATCTTGTGATTTAAACTCCAAGATAGGACAACAGTTAGGCTGCAGTATTTGAATATAGTACATCAAAACATGCAGGGCCTATCTGGCAAAGAGTTAGAGTTAAGTTTATTTCTAGAAAAATATGACGTTAAGGTTTTGTGCTTAACTGAACATTGGTTAAGCACCCATGAGGTTATTGTTATAAATGAATATTACACAGTGCAGAGTTCGTATATAAGAAAGCAGGCTATTAGAGGCGGTTCTCTCATAATGACTTCAAATTTATTATAATGCAAAGAACGTAAGGATATTGTAAATTTATCTATTGAGCGCACTATTGAGTTGTCCTGTGTGGAACTAGACTTATATATTATAATTTGTGTATATCGACCCCCTTCTGGTGATTATAATCTATTTGAGACTGTTATGGAAGATGCTCTTAATAAAATTATAGGTAGTCATAAGAATATTATAGTATGTGGTGATTTTAATATTAATATTTTAGAGAATTCTTCACAGTGTACTAGATTTCTGAATCTTTTTAAGTCATTTAATTTAAGTAATTTATTCTGTGAACCTACTAGAGTCTCTGAAACATCTTCTACTTGTTTGGATAACATATTTAGTTCTTGTATTGCTAAAAACCCAGTAGTTATTAGTTCTCTTCCTTCTGATCACCGTGGACAGATAGCTAGTTTTTCATGTACAACATATGATAAATCACATACAGTAGAATGTAGGCCTCAAACTACCAATCGTCTTATACGTTTTAAAAACAATATTATCGCTAAACTCAATCCCTCAATTTTGAACTCAGAAAATCCAAATACAATTTATAATTCACTTTTTGGAATAGTAAATAATGAGTTTCAAGATACTTTCAAGACAGTAAAACTGTCACATTAAAGGGTACTACCGGATCTTTTAACCAGTGGGCCACTATAGCTATATACAGAAGTAGAGCCAAATTGTTTGAATTATATGGTATGAAACAACATAGATTTGACACACCTTTTCTAAATTATGTAAAAAACTACTCAAAATTTTTTAAACAAGTTTGTGTTATGGCAAAATCTAAATTTATTAGTAGCAAAATTAAGCATTCAACAAATGTAATTAAAGAAACTTGGAGAATTATAAATAATGAAACAGGAAGAGCACGACCACGGGAAAACCAATTTGAACTAAAAGAAAACAATTTATTAATCACCAATCAAACTCAAGTAGCGCATATGTTCAATAGTTTCTTTGCGAGCATACTTTTAACAACTACTAGCTCTTTACAATCATCATCTTTAGACGCTGGAAATTTTTTGCTTAGCAGTGTACCTGAATGCAAGAGCGTGTTTAGATTCGAGCACGTTACCCCGCGAGATATATTGATCGCATATAATTCAATTAATATTAAAAATACCGGCGACTTTTGGGGCATTTCAATTAAAATTTTAGGTACTATAGTTGAGACTGTTGCGCCTTACCTCTCTATAATTTTTAACCAATGTTTTGACTTAGGCGTATTTCCGCATTTGATGAAATTAAGTAAAATCATACCTTTATTCAAATCTGGCAGTAAAAATGACGTAAATAACTTCAGGCCCATCTCTATCTTGCCGGCATTTAGTAAAATATTTGAAAAGATTTTATTAAAGCAGCTACTAAGACACTTTAATTTAAATAGTCTGCTTCATAAAGATCAATACGGATTTACTAAAGGTAGATCCGCTACTGATGCGGGTGTTGCTCTCATAAAACACGTTTATAATGCTTGGGAGTCATCTAAAAATGCTATCGGAGTATTCTGTGACCTCTCAAAAGCATTTGATTGCGTTCATCACGACACACTATTGCGTAAGCTCCACCACTACGGCGTAGAGGAAACCGCACTTTGTGTTGTCGAGTCGTACCTGCGGCAAAGATTTCAGTGCGTCGATATAAATGGGACTATATCCTCTAAATTACCTATACAGTTAGGCGTTCCACAAGGCTCTATTTTTAGGTCCTTTTCTATTCCTTGTATATATTAATGACTTACCTTTTTATTTAAAAAATATCTGTGATGTCGTACTTTTTGCAGATGATACGTCACTTATTTTTAAAGTAGATAGGAATAGGAATCAATTTGATGATGTAAATAATGCACTTATACAGGTTACACAATGGTTTACAGCAAACAACCTAGTGCTTAATTCTAAAAAGACTAAATGCGTTAAATTTGCTTTACCTAACGTTAGACAACTGGGACCTAATATAAGGCTAGATAGGGAGGAACTTGACACAGTTGACTCGACAGTGTTTCTAGGCATCACACTAGATAATAAGTTACAATGGGGTGCACATATAGCATGTCTTGCAGGTAAGCTCAGTTCTGCTGCGTATGCTGTCAAAAAAGTTAGACAACTTACTGATGTTGACACAGCTCGTCTAGTTTATTTTAGCTATTTTCATAGTGTCATGTCCTACGGTATTTTGTTATGGGGCAAAGCTGCGGATATTCAGAATATCTTCGTTCTACAGAAACGAGCGGTACGAGCAATATACATATTAGGTGCAAAAGATACTCTTAGGGAACGCTTTAAGTCTATAGGGATTCTTACAGTAGCCTCGCAATTTTTATTTGCTAATATATTGTATATTAGGCAAAATATAGGTTTATTTACTACAAAAAGTGATGTACATAACATAAATACTCGAAACAGGCATAAGTTATATGCCCCTTATCATCGTTTACATAAAGTTAATAATTCTTTTGTAGGGCTAGGTATTCGTATATACAATAAAATACCAATTAGTCTTTTAGAATTGCCATTTAGTACGTTCAAAAGTAAAATAAAAGACTGCCTTATTAGGAAAGGTTATTATACCATTAATTATTTCAGTGATAAGGATAGGTGGTCACTTACACTAGCCAACTCTTGATTTTTTTAATTTATATAGATACCTTACTCTTCAGTTTTTTTTTTAAATATAATATCTCTAGTTCTATTAATTTAATATTCATGCATTATTAGGTCATTCAACTTACTACATTTACATTTTCATTGTTGTTCCACAAATTTTATTAAAATTTGCTACAGTGTTAGATGAAGGTAACTCGTTATCATGGGCTGGATACTAACGTTTTTATATATACCGTACACATATACCGTCACTTTCTGTAACATACTTTTCCACCATAGTTCTGAACATGATCGCGAGTTGCCTACATTATAAAGCGTAAGTGGATGCTCCTGTTACACAAGATTCACATTTGAAGACTACTACAGCACTTAATTTAATAACTACATATTTTGTATATAATATGTATGTTCTTATTTACTATTTACAAGTAATTAATTACAATGTGAAACAGTTGCAGCTCCTTACAAAAACAAAATATGTACCATAACACTGGCGATTAAAAAGAGTGGCCACGAGTTTTATTGCCCGTTCTTTCTCGTGGTTTTACCTATTGCTTTGCGAATGGGCAGTAAATGTAAATGTAGAAGCATTATTAATTTACTTTAAAAATTTGACGTTCATAAGCGTCACGTTGTGACCTAGATGAATAAATGATTTTTTACTTTGACTTTGACTTTGACCTCACCGTAAGACAAATATTTATACTACAAACTACACTAGAACAATACAAAAATGTCTCCCATGCTGCATCCTTTATCAATAAAAGGCGCAGGGATAGAATTTTTACGGCCCCGCACTGCAGAACAGCTTTCGCACAAAGATCAGTCATGTTTCTTGGACCCTTTATATATAACAGACTTTCTAGAAATATTCCAAATCTTCCTAAGTTAACCAAAATAAAATGTAAACGAGCTATTTTTAATTACCTTAAATCTCTAGACTTTAATTCCACTGAATACCTTTGCGATACCCTAGGTTATAAGTTCACCGAATCATAAGGATATTATTATTATCAACAGGGAAGAACTTGTACTTTTATATACCATCTCCACATTTGTAACTTAGGACATTATTAGCACCGATGAACAGCCACCTTCTGAAACCCAACCTTCTGAGATACAGTATACACTAGTTCAGAAGGTACGGAACTCTAATGCAAGAATAACCTATAACTTAATTACAACAGTTTTTATGTTAGCGGAAACACTTTAGCTTTAAGCATAATATAATCTAATATATAAAATTCTCGTGTCACAGTTTTCGTTCCCATACTCCTCCGAAACGGCTTGACCGATTTTGATGAATTTTTTTGTGCTTATCCGGTATCTATGAGAATCGGCCAACATCTATTTTCCAAAAAAAAAAAAATTTTGCAAAACAACGTTTGCCGGGTCAGCTAGTCTAATATATAAAATTCTCGTGTCACAGTTTTCGTTCCCATACTCCTCCGAAACGGCTTGACCGATTTTGATGAAAGTTTTTGTGCTTATCCGGTATCTATGAGAATAGGCCAACATCTATATTTCAAAAAAAAAAAAAATTGCAAAACAACGTTTGCCGGGTCAGCTAGTGTAGTATAAGTTTCTCTCTCTCTCATATTGTAATAGGTTTATTTTCTGAAATAAAGAATTTGATTTGATTTGATGTGATACATTACAAACATACATACGTGTGGGCGTTATGTGTGGCTCAATGAGTATTGTTGAGATGCCGTTTCGTCGCCAACAAAATGGTACAAAGAATGAAAAGGGTGAATATGTAAATATTTTATTGTGCTGAATGTGTGAACGATTTAGAATTGTTTCCTTAAAATATTGGATTCTGTAGTAGGTAACCTACAAGGAATTCTTATATTTTAGGCATGTCCGTCCGTCCCTCCGTCTATCCATCCGCGGTTACACGCGTAAACTATAAGTACTAGCGAGCTGAGATTTAGCATAGTTATGCATTGTGACTATGCGAACAAAGCTGTACAATAAAATTAAATAAAAGTTATTTTTACGGGTAGCTCATACATACACAGCGAAATGGTAAAGAGATTGTTTTATTTCTCTACGACATTGTGTTGGTGAAGGGTAGATACAGCTAGAATAAAATTGTTTCTTTTAATCGTTTTTCTTTTCAGGGATCCGTTTGGGAATAATAAATAAGAACCATTAACTGCAAAGTGTCCCTCTCCCCTCTCTATCTTGTAAACCGTAGTATTTGAGTTTATGAAAACTATGTATGTCTTATGGTCACAGACACAATAAACTTTAAATGAAAATTATGATGCCTCATTAGGCTTTTCTAATTAACGGATAACACGGCCGTAGCTAGGGGGGGGGGGATTGTGGGGCAATGCCCTACCTTGAAATCACAATGCCATACCTTAAAATACCAAAACTAAGATATATTATTATAATTATAAATTGTTTGTTCATAGTTTAAGAGAAAAAAGAAAAAAATGTAGCGATAGGTATCTAAACTTTTTCGAACATTCCACAGTCTGTGACATTCATTCTCATTGATTTCATAAACTTAATAAGTAACAATAACAAAAGAAAAGTTAAATCAATAAAAAAAAGAAAAACCCAACTACAACGCGTCAAAAACTCCTCCAAAAATGTACCTAATTACTAAATAGGATTCCGTCTTGGCACCGTTTGAGGATCTCCGCTGATGCAGCAGCAGCGCCAGCCAATCCAACTGTACTTGGAAGATGTGATGGCGCCAGGGTATCGACACATATCGCGTCCCAAACCAGAGGCCTGCCCATCTTCCAAGGTAATAAAGACATACCATCTGGTCTCTTCCCATCGTCACGAACCAAACCATTAGGTTCAAAATGAGCTGGCGGTGACAAGAGCTCGACAGAGTATGTCGTTAATGTGGGCATGTCGGGAAATACGCCCAGCATTTCTGCTGCACGATAGGCCATGGTAGCCAAGACTGTCGACGGCTTCAGCTCAGTAACAGCGATGCAAAGAAACGCAACAAGCGAAGGCAAGAAACAATGCGAAAAGTTGTATGGTCCAACATAGTTCCTTCTACTTCCCATTATACAAGGTTATTTTTTTTATTTTTATTTAACTTTATATACACTGAAGCGTATAAAGGCGGACTTAATGCCTAAGGCATTCTCTACCAGTCTACCTTAGAGTGGTGCAGAGATTAAAAGTAGGTGAATTGTAGAAGTGAGTGAAGAAGAACTTTTGTAGCATAAACGTAATACATATACATAGTTTAAAAATACATACATTTGATAATACAAGAACATATAAATAGTTAAGTATACAAAATTTAAATACATAGCAATTATAAACTAAGGATACATAACTCATTCTAATAATATTAAATATATACATACACTAAATACCAATATACATAAACATATAATTAGGATACTTCTGCCAGCTTATCCAACAACAGCTGTTTTACTCTGGATTTAAAGCGATCCTTTGTAGTAGCCATCCTGATTTCTAGAGGGAGGGCATTCCAAAGAAGGATTGCTTGAATGGGAAAGGATGAGTGAATTAAAGCAGAACTATGTGAAGGACAAAGTAGGAGAAGATTATTGGAAGAACAAAGGTTTCGATCATGGTTGGAACTCAAATATTGGAAATAATAATTAAGGTATTCTGGGGTATTGGGAGACATAAGGATAGAGTAGAGAGTAGTGAGGGCACGCATACTGCGTCTTTGACGAACAGGAAGCCACTTCAATTGAGAACGATAAGTAGATACATGATCATACTTGCGAAGGTTAAAGATAAATCGAATGCAGTTATTAAGAAGACGATCCAGTTTGTTGAGAAGTTCTGCATTCAGGTCATAGTAGCATACATCACCATAGTCGATCAACGGGAAAACCAAAGTTTGCACAAGCATAGTCTTGGTCTTGGGTGGGAGGAAGTTTCTTAAGCGATTTAGAGCACGTAGAGTACCGGTAATTTTCTGGCTGACTTGAGTTACTTGGTTACGCCAACTCAAGGTACAGTCCATATGCAGGCCAAGGTTTTTGACCACTGCACAGAAATCTATAGTTGTACCATCATAGACTAGCGTTGGCAGAGTTGCTAAATCTATTCTTTTTATTGACCATTGGCTGCCAATGATTATGGCTTGGCATTTACTGGGATTTACAGACAAGCCAAACTGGTCTGACCAACTTTTTATGGCAAGTAAATCCTTGTTAACCCTATGAATTGCTAATGCAACATCTTCAACGGTTGCCTGAGAGTAAATCTGCAAGTCATCGGCATATAAGTGATAAGCGCATTGAAGATTTTGAGTTAATAGATTAATAAACATAGAAAATAACAAAGGAGAAATAATACTGCCTTGAGGAACGCCAGAGTTGTTGTCGCACCAGTTCGATGATGACTCATCGAGGCGGACAGACTGCTGACGACCACGAAGATAACTTGAGAACCAATCCAGAGCATCGGATGAGATCTTAAGATGGGAGAGGAGGGATAATAGGATATCGTGACTGACGGTATTAAAGGCATTTGAAAAGTCAACCAAAGTCAACACTGTGACCTTGGTGTTTTCCACGCCCTCCCTAATATCGCCAGTCACTTTAAGGAGTGCAGTAGAAGTGCTATGTCCAGGCCTGAAACCAGACTGGAGAGGACTTAGTAATTTGTTTATGTAAACAAACCTGGACAGTTGCTGTTGCACACAGGACTCGAGAACTTTGGATAGGAAAGGAAGAATGGATATGGGACGAAAATGCGTTGGGAGAGAAGGATTTTGGATTTTTGGTAAAGGAATAACGTAGGCTTTACGCCACAAGGATGGGAAGGTGCCAGAAACTAAGGAAAAATTTATAATATGAGTGACGGCTGGAAGAACTTGATCCAGGATAGTAGTGATCATTCGTCGACTGATGTTGTCACTTCCAACAGCATTGGATTTGATGGAAAGGATTGTCTTTTTGATCTCATTCGATGCAAGTGGAGAAAAGTGGAAGGATTCGACATCGGGTTGGGCTAAACCAGCTAAGTAGTTCACCGTGAGGCGCCTAGTCTCGAGATCCAGTGACGAGGTAGTTGTGAAATGTGTATTGATATCATCTAAACTAAGCGCCCCAAGGCAGTCAATACGTCGCTGTTTGCCGATACCTAGAGTTCCAAGGAACCTCCAGATATCGGCAAGGGATGAGGATGAAATGTTATGAAGTATGTGTTGGCGTTTTGCGTCGCGTACCATCTGATTACACCGATTTCTTGCAGATTTGAAAAGACTCCAGTTCTCTTCGCAGCGGTCCTTTTTATAATTCCGAAAAGCCCGGTCCCTTCGCCTCATCGCCATACGCACACCTCTCGTAATCCAGGGTGCCGGCAAACGCTTTAATTTCACTTT
Source organism: Euclidia mi (assembly GCA_944739405.2). Lineage (NCBI taxonomy): Eukaryota > Metazoa > Arthropoda > Insecta > Lepidoptera > Erebidae > Euclidia > Euclidia mi. The sequence continues at coordinate 2,070,203 of OX123195.2, read as the reverse complement.
CCTTGTGGGGGCATGGACGTCGTACAATTTACCGATGGCGTTATTAAAGATAAGTATCTTATCGTCAATTCTGGTAGCACATTCCATGGGTTCCCAGTTGATAATAGCCGCATCTTCGCGGAGTTTGCTCACATCCATGCGACCAAAACAACGTCTGTGCAGAACTTTAGGTGGGGGTTTGGGAGGTTTGAGACGGTATGATAGGAATATAAGGTCATGACGGGAAATACCAGGAGCAGGGTGTTGGCCGTGGAAGGAGGCTAGGGTTGTGGAAGACGTGATGATTAAGTCTAGCCAGGTATCCTCTCCATCATTGTTGTGGTGAGTGGGTTGTAAAGGCAAGATGTGGAGGCTGGCTGACTCAACGACATCACGGAGTTTACGGGAACGACTGGATTGGGGAGGGTTGAGGTTGGTGTTGAAGTCGCCCATGATAATGAGATGTTCATACTCTGACCCTAAAGATTCCAGTATCGGCTCGATACTGGAGAAATAATCAAGGGCTGGTGGACAGTAGACGACGCCAACAACGGCCTTAGCCCCTCTGACGTCAATCTCAAGGAATAAATATTCTGCAGGTGAAACAGCCGGTGAAGAAGCAAGAATTCTGTAAGGAATGGCACTGCAGAGATAAATTGCGACACCACCACCTCTCCTGCCGACTCGATCATTCCGAATCAGAATAAAGCCGGGAAGAGAGTACGACGTAGAAAGAAGTTCGGGTTTAAGCCAGCTCTCCGAAATCAGGATGGCATGCACATTAGACTCGGAGAAAGCTTCCAGTAAGTCATTATGATGGCTAGGTATGCTTTGAGCGTTTAGATGGCAAAAATTAAGCGATGATAGTGATCGCTGTCCAGTAAATGTTTGTCGTAAGCAATCGCCCAATGTGCCCTCAGTAGAACAAAAACTACTGTTATCTGAGCTATCGGTAAAATCAGCTAAATCATTGGCAGACAAATAAGCGTCATCTTCAGAGTCAACATGCATGAAGTAAATATAAAATAAACTATTAAATAAATATATAAAATACTATAAAATATATGTATATAAATAATTATATTATGTAAATAAAGAAACAAATAAATTTCAAAGCAAACTGAATGCATCTCTGCACCACCCGCCAGCTCACACAAAAGACTAAACATAAACACGTAACGCAATATTAAAAAATTATTGTGCAAAAACAAAACGAAACGGACGACATCGATTTACATTACCTACATACAAGATACAACACCAATAAATAAAACAGTAAGAGTTTCCGAACGTTTTCGAACAAATGAACTTGCATTTGACAGTTGTCAGACTTGTCACTGTCACAGTCAGTAGTGTCAGTGCTGCGTTGTAAACATTAAAATATCAAGTGACAATGTGGGTAAAAAACAAGTAACTAATGTAATAAACAAAATATAAATAATATTAAACTGCGCGAGCAACAGAAGAAATAAGGAAGAATGAAGGAAAAGAAAATAGTATACAGAGACATATAAGATAAAAGAAGTCAAAACAGAGAATTATTTACGCTGTTTGGCGCCTGCATTTGATGTGCTAGCACCTGCGGTGCCGCTACTGCTCGACGATCCTGTTCCAGTCCTAGGATGCTTTGCGATGACGGAGTTCAGCTCTTCCATGGTCGTGATCTTATGGCGGCTACCGTCGGATGCTTTAGCCACAATAACGCCATCCTGAGTCCAGCATGCCCGCATGCCAAAGTTTTGACGGGCCTTCGCGAAAACCGCCTGACGAGGCTTTGTCAGGAACTCCTTCAATGATACGGAAGCCTGGTCTTGGCATTCCAAATGGCTGATCTAGCCTCACCTTTTGTAAACCATGCCAAGATCGGACGCCGGTGATCTTTCCTGGGAACTCCTAGTCTATGGCACACGCTGAGGTCCTGTGGTGTCACGCTGGAGATGGCCAGACTGTTGACCACCTTAAGCACCGAGTCCCTGCAGTCCTCTTTGTCGTCTTCAGCTAGGCCCAGAAATAGTAATGCCTTGCGCCTGTGCCTGGTCTCCATAATGTCAATCGACCGGTGGCACTCATTGATCTGCTTACGCAGGAGACTCAACATTGAGAACATGAGTTCTCTAAACGTGCGAAACTCCTCAGCAACCTTGGACACTGTTTCCTTAGCCGGACCAACCACATGCAGCTGTGCCTCTAGTTCAGCCATCCTTCTTGAAAAAGACTCCTCAAGGTTGTCCTGTGCCATCCTGATGTCATCAAGTGTAGACATTATAGTGTACTTCACGTGAAAGTGTGTATGAATTGGAGAGTTAAATTATGTATGAAGTGCTGGCAGGTGGTGTAGTTAACTGGATTACTTTCACATATACAGTACTACCTTTGTAAGTAGCTTCAGTTTCAGTTGTATTCTGACCAATTTGATTGCAAATAAAACTTTGAATCACTTTAAATTAATTAAAATTAAATTACAAATTTTATGATATGTGCTAACTTTTTGACACCTACCGCCCAAAAAAAGGTTATTTTGCGGTTTATCTGAACGAAGTTCTTCGCATTTTAAATAAAATGGTGAATTCAGTTGTTTTAAATGTTTTTATTATTATTTTGTTTCTCTATCACGGCTATTCTTTTAACCTTTGATGTTAGAAGAATAACCGTCCCTTTGGCTGGCGAACACGGAGACATAAGTCCAACGCGCAGAGGCCCTTTGAGAGTTTTAATCTAGAATGTCATAGGATACCTGCTGAGGCGCCTCCATAACTGCACTATTAAGTGCAGTCACATATTAGCGCAGCAGGTGCAAGACTATTGCTACTTGTATGGAACATATGTAACTAATCTGGGCTATTGGAATGGGTGTTTAATGGATTGGTCTAGGTGAACACTATATGGATGAAAAACGGCAACCTATATGGATGAAAAACCTGCCCTAAATACTCTTATAGTATGTCGAAAAAGGGCAGGCGGTGACTCGTCAACTCACTGGATGGGCTCTCTCTAGATAGCCACCAAGGTAAACAAATTCTACCATAAAGGCAACATGAGGACAACACCGGTATGAGCGGCTAGGGTGTCGAGCGGTGCGGCACCGGTTTCACGATCGCGAGCCTCGTGACAACGGAGGCCCGGAGCGGGTTTCCCCGTAATTACGCCCTTGACAATTACACTTCCACCCTCGAGCAAATAGCTCCTGCGGCTTGCCTCTGGCCGGCTGACCAAGGCAAGCCATCACTGACTTAGAGGTCAGTGATATACGTGGTGATTGATTTAGAAGCCCGTGCTTCGGAGCAGATCCATAAAATAATTATAGGTACATTTTTTACTTCCGCCCTACCTTAAAACAATGCTGCCCTACCTCAAAAAATCGACTCTAGCTACAGCCCTGACGGATAATAGTCGATTAAAGTAAACTTAACTTTAAAACTGATAAAATAAATATTTATTTTTATAATAAGTGTGGCACAACGACACAGTTCATTTAAGGTTTATACTGTTACAACGATTAGTACGAATGCGAAAACGCAATATTTACATACATGTATTTGCATAAACTTTTTCACAGGAAGCCTTTGAATGTGCGTGAATGAATTTCCTTAGGTAACTTGAACCAATTGAAATTTAAATATAGGTGACGCAATTTGAATATATGTGACGTATATGGGGCTCTGAAATGCGAGTTGAAATCTCGGATAAAGTAAAATTTATTTTCATCTATCAGAGCCAAGTCACAGCGTTTTAACTTTAAAGTTCTAGTTTGGTAAGTGTATTTATAATTCTGACAGTTCTTATCTAGTGGCACAGACATGGTGAAGTAATTATTCAAGTTATAATTATTCGTACACGTAGTAGCAGTGGCGTGTAGCGTGTGTGCCGTTCCCACGACGCTCTCGCAGATCATAGGTAAAACGTTTAGCATCAGCTAAACGTTTAACGCACGAGCGTGTTACTTGATTTGTTAAATACAATCTGCTTCTGTACTTACGTACCTACTGTACGTTACTGCAGAATTATTTTAAACTTTCCTGATTTCTATAGATGATATTAAACATTTGTGAAGTTCGGGATTCACTGGAGAACGTTTATCTTCTTCGAATAATTTGCGTCTATGGGGCGGATTGAAGCTGCTATAAAATGCACATCATCCAAAGGACCTCTACTCTGTTTAAGACATGTAGTTTAGAAACTTTAATTTTGACTGGGTGATAATGATTTTAAGTAGTCTTGTCTTAGACAAATTAAGCAGAGCTACTATCGAAGTTGGTTTTACGGTCACTTGTGTCTTATCCTGCTAATGATATTGGTGGTCGTGTATCAACTGGCACCACGGCGAACGGCGTGTCGCCGCAGCGTCGCAGCGCCTTCGGTTCCACTTAACTATCACTTGGCGCGCACTCACTATCTTAAGTGTTCGTTAAGCGCCGTGATACGCCGCACCCGACACCTACTGTGATACATACTAACACACGACACCATACACTAACTACACACCTCGTAACTATTACATTAACCTCATACATAATCACGTACCTATAGGTAATGGGCCGGCTCGACTAGCCAAGTAAGTACTACCTCCTCAAAGAATATCGACCGTAGGTACCGATATTGTTGCGTTTCGTTCGGTGAGGAAGAGTGCCGTACGCCTCATTCCTTTCTCCTTCTTTCGTATCTCCCTTCTCATCCTAATTCTTTACCTATCCTAATGCGCGACAATGCACAACCAACCATCTGGCGATAGGCCTGATCGTTTGCCGTCTATTTAATAAAAAAAAAACCAAGAGGCACCATAATAACATTAATACGAATCATCTCCAGACCCAGTTACTCAAAGTTCCCTGACATAAAAGACAAATAACTGAAATAACTCAACTATTTTCCGTTGTGATGTCCCAGATAAGTAATAGCTAATAAGGATAAGTTTGAGCTCATGAAAACTTGTAGTTGTGAATCAACTGTAGTAAAATAAGTTGGTGGCGCGGCCGGCTCGCCCCGAGGTTGAGGAGGATCGGTTATATCGTGCGAATTATCCTGTATCGTAAACAATGCGCTGCCGAAGTGCGGGCTCGCTCGTAAAACGAGAACAATGCCCATTACGGACAGCGACAGGACGTTATGGTAATGCGGAGACAATAAGTGAAACACACATCGAGTCGGCGGCGGCGCTACAACTATCTGCGATACGTAAACAACACGTCACGTCGAGCTCCACATACGAGAATTTAGGGATTCGCTCTGTGTCCGCTATGCCAACCAGGAGCACATATAAACTGAGATTAGTTCATGTTTGACATTCGTTTTATTAATATTCGGTAAATTGATGCAATGCTGAGTGAGATCAACAAACTGAAATACGCGAAATGTCTCTCTTTAAACTCAGGGTGCACCTCACTATGACGGAAGTACCAATTAAATCGTGAGTAAATCTGCATGACTTGTCGTTATGATCTGAGAAAGTGAAATAATTAAAAAAACCTAAGTATGCTTAACTTGCTCTTTTCTTGGTCTATCGCACAGCCCACACATCTTATGGTTAATAAAAACCAGTGTCCAGCAGTGGACACTGGCCTCTTGATTATTACCTGATAGTAGGTACAATTACACTTTGCCTTAATAAGGTGATTTTTAAACAAATAAATTCTTAAATTAGTAATCTGTTTTCAGTTTCACTGCCTGCTTCATGTTTTGTCCTTCTCCCTTGACTGTTTGTGTAAACTAATGAATTTTCAATTACGTGATTTGAATGCATACCTTAATATAAGCCGGGCAATACCTGTTAACCTAAATATTTATAAACTAATTTGAAATAATCTGATCGCTTATAGTTAATAGTTTGCCTTGTTCACATTTTATTGAGCAATTATTATCGTTGGTCACTTACACTGTATGGGCAGATTGTTTACAAATAAAATGATATACATTTCATGTGTATTCTTCTGCGTGTGTGTGGTGAATAAACAGGGATCGAGCTAACAGTTATGTAAGGAGTAGGGACAGCTAGCCGGCGCGGGACACGGGACGCAAACAGGACGCGACCCGCCGGCCTCCCGACACGATATTGTAAACACGTTACGTTCACTTGTTGTTGTTACACAGGGAATAAAAAAGCTGACGTCGAATTCAGACATAAAAGGTTAGTAAATATTGAGTACAGTCTGCACAAATTACTTACTGTATTGAGAAGCTAATGTCTCGATATTTAATATCGCTGCTTCTGGCGGTAGGGTTTTAGGCATATTAGCTTTGTTATATAAGCACATAGTCTAATATAAACCTGTGTTTTCTTAGGGTCATCAGCTACGTTTTATGTTCTGAGTAAAAAACATAGCTCAATTATTACCGGACAACCGATTAAAGACTCGTGGCATTACACTATTATTGAGAAATTGCTTGAATTAAAATTTAATAAAATTTCACCTGACACAGAATCTGACCTAAAGTCCCCAGTATTAAGCGCAACAATTAGATAGACTCAGCAAGAGTTATTAAGATGATTGAGGTGGAACAAATTTTACAGATCCTGTTATAAATGGTGAAACGATTAAGACATAAAATTTAATGAACAGAGAGAAGCGTTGATGGAATCTTCCTCACTTCCACCATGGCAGATTTGTTTAAATTGGTTTTACAACAAACTACATAGTTTAGACAGTTATCTTAACCATTTTAGGTAAATTGTATCGTGTTAAATTGTGTTGTAAACTTATGTCAATGGGCGCAGTGAACTACGCGTCGTTGGTCCCTTGGCATATGACTGCGCTTAATCTTGTGATGTGGAGCAACTGTTATGGGTATTTCTGTGTAAATCCTGTAGATGGGTGGATCCGATTCACTGTTACCGTGCCATCAATAAAATGAAGCTAGTAAACATTTTTGTGTAAATATAGGTACGGTAGCGTCTATTATTGGTTATTTATTTAACGAAGTGTACAGAGCGTTTATTTGCGTTAGATCTGGTGTCTATGTTACGATGTGTTTGTTCACGTACTTGTTTATTTCTGCTCGTCCGCTCAAAGTAGCCACATAGCCGGCGGCGATGGTCCGTTGCTAGGTAAGGCTTTATACTGGTTTTGTGTATGAGACTGACTTGACAACGATATGTACGTCGTACTTCATTTATGTATCATTTAAATATCGCTTTTCCCTTTGTTCGAGCGTGTAGCTCAAAGACATGTCAGGTCTATCCTCAAATTGATACTGTGTATATCTGATTATAGTATGTATATCATCTATGACTGACTAGGCAATTGACAAATTTGAGAAAAATGATGAACCTTCTGTGTTGTCCTTGATCAGGCAGCATTTTATGAAATGGCACTAAGTGGGGATTAATCGGGTAAAATAATCCCTTAAACCTACAAGATCTCTTAACATAGAATGCAGTATACGGTTGTTTGTTTATTAGGTAAAACATTGTATGCAACCTCGTAGGCTACAGAGATGGTCAATGACTAATATTTACCTGCTATATGGGACAGAATTTGATCTTGCTCAATTTCTGTCTTAATAGCCATATCGTCGAGTCATCGCTCCGCTAAAAAGGATCTAAAATATTATGTCATATCTTGTGAGTGGTTCCGCCGGTTCGTGTCCATGGTGGCACGAACATGCTCGCAATGCAGTGCGTCAGATCTTTATACAACTACTTTCCCAAGGTGCGTGTGTTTGCAGTTGGACGTTATTCGCGCCTTTAAAATAAGTGCGATGCTTTCACGGTTCGTCGCTTTCAGCGAGCAAACTAATCTAAAAGACTTGCCTAACCTCAGACTGTCTGAACGATCACTTCAGGACTTCTCCTGACTTTTCTTTATACGTATTTCAGTTTCAGTAAATTAGTTTCAATAGAAGCATTGGTGTAAGCTTGTTTCTTGATATTTTCTTTAGAATTGATAGATTGTGTTGAACACATTTTCTTTCAACACAGAATCAAAGAAGAAAGCTTGTTGTTGTTTGCAAAGCTTAACGTTCCTTTATGTTATGTGTAACAAAGGCTACTCTTCTTCACAATGTGAGATGCATCGGAAACCGCATCTAGAATAATCGACTAGTGAGTGGGTATGTGCGGCCGCGTCGTCCACCGCGCGGTGGTCTCCGCCCGCGCCGCTGTCCCGGCCGCCATTGTTAGCATTGTACACAACACCACTAAGCCCATCTATATTCAAAGCTCCATTTAATTTACTTCCACAATAGCAGCGAGAGGGGCAAGAGGGCACGTTATTACCGCCGCGACCCTGCTGGTAATAGACGGGGTGGGAACGCCGCGAACTTTTGATCCAAGTGCAACGAACTCATTAGCGAGATTCTGATTTAATTAAGAAGTTAATTTGATAAACAACAAAAAAATTAAACACTATTTTGCCTCACGTATTTTAACTCCGAGTATTTATTATCCTTCTTGTTAGATTGCCTAAGAGAAAACCAAAAGTCAAAGTTGGCCTGATTAGCACTCGTGGACCCGTTGACCGCATTAGTAAGCTCACCCTTATCACAGCAACAAGGGGCCGCGCAACAAGAAAATAAGTGTGACAACATACGAACATCGATGTTACGAACCACAACAGCAGACCTCGATGTTAATTAAAATATGAGCTGTTATTGTTACTAAGCCGAGACTTCATTAAAGCTCACCCTTATTTACGAGCCACAATCGCATATTAAATATTGTTGTTTTAGCTCATAACACAAACGTTAAGCGTACCAAGCGTAGTATTTATAGAATACTAGCTGTCCCGGCGAACCCTGTATCGCCTTTTTAAGGTCTTTTTGCTTATTCCTTTTTTTTTTTTCAAACCACTTTTCCAGGAAATTCTAAACAAAGTTACCAAAGCCACCAATGCCTAATCTAACATTTCAGAGTTTACAAAGGTATACAAACAAACGAAGATTGAATTTTATATATCTATACATATGTATAGGTATGTATAGGTATTTTGCGCGGGCGACCCTATGGCGGCGTAGCACTTCTATGGAGAAACAGTAAGTGTAATCATGTGTCTGTGATTCCGTGTGAGAGTGATCGAATAAGTGCAATTAGGATGTGTGTGTCGGATCGGTTAATACTAGTTTTTTCCATCTATATGCCTACTGATTCATCTGACAATCTATTAGAATTTGTTCAATGTTTAAGCGAAGTTACGTCAATAGTTGAGAGTAGTAATATTGAAACCGTATTTATTATGGGGGACTTTAACGCTCATCCGGGGGAATCGTTCGGCAATGAACTTCAAAATTTTTGTAATGAACAAAACTGGACGTGTGTTGACCTAAAGATGTTGAAGTCGATTTCAAATACCCATACTTTTGTGAGTGAAGCGCACGGCAGCCGCAGATGGTTAGATCACTGTGTTGTTACCGATGCTGCATTAAGGACGGTCTCTTCGGTAAAGGTATGCTACGACATTTTCTGGTCCGATCACTATCCAGTTGAGATTCAGTGTAACTTAAATACAGTTTGTAAAACAACTATGCCACCGCTTATCAAAATAAATAAAAAGACAGGGATTTGAGCCAAATAGAAAAATATACTAAATATTGTAATAATAAACTAAGAGAATTGGGCTTCCCTCACGAATTCCAAAAGTGTTGTGATAGTATGTGTGGTAATAGGGACAAGAACCACTTAGCAGCGATAGACGCACTTTATGGTGACATTGTAATGGTGTTACAGAAAGCTGCTGTTGACAGCTATGTGGGTCGTGGGGATAGTATCGGACGGCACCGTGGTCGTCACATTGTCGGCTGGAACAAGTATGTTCGTGACGCTCACAGGGAGGCTAGGCAGAAGTTTTTAACCTGGGTGTGTTACGGTCGACCTAGCAGTGGTAATATTTATACTGAAATGTATGAAGCTAGGAAAAAATTTAAGAGCAAACTACGTTATTGTCAGAATAACCAAGAATTAATAAAAATGAATATATTAGCTACCAAACATAAGAATAAAGACTTTAAAGGATTTTGGCAACAAACTAAACAGTTAAACCCAAAACCTAGCGTCCCTGTGAGTATCAACGGCATCAGCAAACCAAAAGACATTGCTAATTTGTTTAGATGTCACTTTCAAGTGAAGTCTCCGCTAAGTGGTGAGCAGACCAGGGATGCGGAGGTCGTCGTGTCTGCGGTTCCCGAGCGAGTCACAGCAAAGCAAGTTGCTCTAATAATAAAAGGCATGACTCGAGGGAAGTCGCCCGGGCATGACGGCCTCAGCATCGAACACTTTCAGTATGCGGGGCCACACCTCCCGAGGCTTTTGGGACTGTTGTTCACGCTATGCATAAGGCATTCTTACTTGCCAGATGAGTTGATGAAGACGGTGGTAGTGCCTATAATTAAAAATAAGACTGGAGATAATTCCGACAAGTGCAACTACCGCCCGATATCATTAGCTACAACCACTGCTAAGGTGCTTGATGGCTTGCTTGAGAGACAGCTTAAAGAACACCTAAATTTAAATGACGCACAGTTCGGCTTCAGACCAGGACTTTCAACAGAATGTGCGATTATGACTCTCAAGCAGACTGTCAGGTACTACACAGATAGGAGCACGCCTGTGTACGCAGCCTTTCTCGATCTCTCCAAGGCTTTTGACCTGGTTAGGTATGACATTCTTTGGCGTAAATTAAATTGTACAGGTGTGCCTGGTGAGTTAGTCAATATTTTTAAATATTGGTATGACCACCAAACTAACCGGGTCAAATGGCTTGGTGAATTTTCAGACGAGTACGGGTTGGAGTGCGGAGTGAGACAGGGGGGGTTAACGTCCCCTTCGCTCTTCAACTTGTACATGAACGAGCTGATTGTTGGGCTGAGCGACATCGGAGTAGGATGCTCGATTGATGGTTACTGCATCAACAGCATTAGTTATGCTGATGATATGGTGTTGCTCAGCCCATCAATGGCTGCGCTCAGAAGGCTGATAGGCATATGTGAGGAGTATGCGAAGGTACACGGTCTCTTGTACAATGCTCAGAAAAGTGAGCTCCTGGTATTTAAATCTAGGCGTCGTAAACTGGGGGATGTGGCACCTGTGCTGATTAACGGTGTCCCGCTTCGAAGAGTGTTTGAGTTTAAGTACCTCGGTCATGTGGTCACCGAGGATTTAAAAGACGATAGAGATATTGAAAGGGAAAGGAGGGCAATGACGGTCCGCTGTAACATGTTGGCACGCAGATTTGCGAGGTGTAGTTTAGAGGTAAAGATCACTCTATTTAAAGCATTCTGCCAAACTCTCTACACCTGCAACCTGTGGGTCAATTACACGCAGCGGGCCATCAATGCTCTCCGAATACAATATAATAACGCGTTCAGGGTGCTGGTGGGGCTCCCACGCTGCTGTAGTGCGTCTGCAATGTTTGCGCACGCGCACACAGACGGCTTTCACACGGTGCTGCGGCGCCGCATCGCTTCGCTGATGTTCCGCACCCGTGGGAGCACCAACACCATCCTGAACGTGCTCAGCCACAAGCTCGACAGCCCCCTCCTGGTGCACTGGGTACAAGCACAAGTGCGGGTGTCTGGGGCCCCAGAGGGTGGTAAATATCTTAATTAATTAAATTTGCATTACTCATTTTATTGAATAATTGACTGTTTTTATTATGTTCCTATTTTACACTCAGACATTGATTATTATATTATTTTTAATTCTTTTTTTGATTATATCATACTTTGATTATTTTAAATTTAATTACTATTTTATTTTGATTTATTACGTTCAAATGTGTATACTGGCAATTTTGTAATTAATTAATTTGATGTATTAATTTTATTATGGGTATCTTGCCTGAAATAAATTTATTTTATTTTATTTATTATTTATTTATAGATAGATGACCCAGCAAAAACCATCCGCCATCTTCGTTTGCCCATTTGCCATCTTTCATCATGAAATAGATGTTGTATTTGCATTCCTCATAGCTTAAAACATCGGAGAGGATACCCATATTGATTTAAAATTTTTTTTCATCCGCCATTTTTTATTTCCCATCCGCCATCTTTGATCACGAAATAGATGTTGTATTTGGATTCACCATCCCTTAAAACATCGGAGACGATAACCATATTGATTTTTTAAAACTTGCCCATCCGCCATCTTTGATTTCCCATCCGCCATCTTTGATCACGAAATAGATGTTGGATTTGGATTCCCCATCCCTTTAAATATTGGAGACGATACCATATCGATTTTTAAAAATATCCTATTCGCCATCTTTGATCACGAAATAGATGGTGTTTTTGAATTCTCCATTCCTTAAAATATCGGAGACGATACCCATATCGACTTTAAAAAAATTCCGTCCACCATCTTTGATTTCCTATCCGCCATCTTTGATCACGAAATAGATGTTGCATTTGGATTCTCCATCCCTTAAATTGGCTTAAATCATCAGAGACGATACCCATATTGATATTTTTCATTTTGCCCATCCGCCATTTTTTATTTCCCATCCTCCATCTTTGATCACAAAATAGATGTTGTATTTCGATTCCCCACCCCTTAGAATATCGAAGGCAATACACATATTGATTTTTAAAATTTTCTCATCCGCCATCTTTGATTTCCCGTCCACCATCTTGGATCACAAAATAAATTTCATATTATTAATCAGCGTCCCGAAAATCTCGAAAACGATGCCCATATAGATTGTATCCTATTCGTTTAGCCTTTTTTGGCTTTGACCCAACCCTCCCCCTTCTCGTTTGACCATTTTATTATTTTGGTCTGGCCCCTAAAAGTTGTGGCGTAATTTTATATAGCCAGCCTTTCGGAATAATTGGGCTATCATAGGCAATAACATTTTTTTAAATCCGACTGCTAGTTCCTGAGATTAGCCGACATTATCTTTTAGCTTTTTTAGCCTTTTGCCCGGCCCAAAGGGTCGAAGCGTTATGTTATATAGCCTATAGCCTTCCGGAATAACTGGGTTATCGTATACAAAAATAATTTTTCAGATCCGACCGGTAGTTCCTGAGATTAGCGCGTTCAAACAAACAAACAAACTCTTCCGCTTTATTATATTAGTATAGATAGATAGTAGAGCATCGTAGACTTACTATTCGAGTGTTACTTTTTGAGTGCAAAGATTCAAATTAACTAATAATTATGTAATCCGGCCAGATAGTATTTATTAAAAGAAAGAGCTAAGAATTTAGGTGGCAGGTACAGGTTACTACTATTCTTATATAGTAAGTAAGAAACTTAAAATATGAGTTTGAGTTGTGTTATTTTACATTATCCAGGCCACAGAAAGGGATATTTAAGGGATACTGATTTCCACGCGGGCGAAGCCGCGGGCACAGCTAGTACCTAATGTTAGAAGGGATTAGCCAAGGCTGTTACAATAATAATTATTAGTTTAATTATGTAAGCGAACCTTAAAAGCGAACGAAGTAATGACAGTGCATCATAATTATGTCAATGTATATAATGTACTGACAGATATAGCACATGCGCAGCAACTCTGCGTTATTACTGTCAATAGGTAGGAGACTTGTCCCTACAAACTTCGACCCTCTCTAAAATCCCTCCCAGATTATTTTTTGCATTTTATTGTATCCTATGTGTTTTTCCTGGTTCTGAGCTACCTCTCCACAAATTTTCAGCCAAATCGGTTTGGCCGTTCTTGAGTTATAAATAGTGTAACTAACACGAATTTCTTTTATATATATAGACTAGCTGACCCAGCGAACTCCGTATCGCCTTTTTAAGAGTTTTTATTGAATTCCCTTTTTTTCCAAGCCCCTTTTCCAAGTTACCATTGACTTAGCGCTTAATCTTTTATCATTGCAGGGTCTATAAATGATGCAAAAACAAACATAGATTTTTATATAATATTGAATTGCCCATTCTTTAAAATATCGGAGTCGATACCCATATCTACTTTAAAAAAAAATCCCGTCCGCCATCTTTGATCACGAAATAGATGTTTTATTTGGATTCACCATCCCTTAAATCATCAGAGACGATACCCATATTGATTTTTAAAATTTTTCCCATCCGCCATCTTTGATTTCCCATCCGCCATCTTGAATCACGAAATAGATGTTGTATTTGGATTCCCCATCCCTTCAAACATCGGAGACGATACCCATATTGAGTTAAAAAAAAAACCCATCCGCCATCTTTGATCACGAAAAAGATGGTGTTTTTGAATTCCCCATTCCTTAAAATATCGGAGACGATACCCATATCGACTTAAAAAAAATCCCATCCGCCATCTTCGATCACGAAATAGATGTAGGATTTAGATTCCCCACCCCTTTAAATATTGGAGTTGATACCCATATTGATTAAAAAAAAAAATCCCATCCGCCACCTTTGATCACAAAATAGATGGTGGTTTTGAATTCTCCATTCCTTAAAATATCGGAGACGATACCCATATCGACTTTAAAAAAAATTCCCGTCCGCTATCTTTGATTTCCTATCCGCCATCTTTGATGACGAAATAGATGTTGTATTTGGATTCTCCATCCCTTCAAACATCGGAGACGATACCCATACTGATTAAAAAAAAATCCCATCCGCCATCTTTGATCACGAAATGGATGGTGTTTTTGAATTCAGGATCGGAGACGATACCCATATCGACTTTAAAAAAAAACCCGTCCGCCATCTTTGATTTCCTATCCGCCATATTTGATCACGAAATATATGTTGTATTTAGATTCGCCATCCCTTAAAACATCGGAGACGATAACCACATTGATTTTTTAAAACTTTCTCATCCGCCATCTTTGATTTCTCATCCACCATCTTTGATCACGAAATAGATGTCGGATTTGGATTCCTCATCCCTTTAAATATCGGCGAAGATACCCATATTGACTTTAAAAAAAAATCCCGTCCGCCATCTTTGATTTCCTATCCGCCATCTTTGATCACGAAATAGATGTTGTATTTGGATTCACCATCCCTTAATCATCAGAGACGATACCATTATTGATTTTTAAATTTTCCCATCCGCCATTTTTTATTTCCCATCCGCCATCTTGAATCACGAAATAGATGTTGTATTTGGATTCCCCATCCCTTTAAACATCGGAGACGATACCAATATTGATTTTTTAAAATTTTCCCATCCGCCATCTTTGATTGCCCATCCGCCATCTTTGATCACGAAATAGATGTTGTATTTCGATTCTCCACCCCTTAAAATATCGAAGGCGATACCCATATCGATATTTAAAATTTTCTCATCCGCCATCTTTGATTTCCCGTCCGCCATCTTGGATCACTAAATAAATTTCATATTATTAATCAGCGTTCCGAAAATCTCGAAAACGATACCCATATAGATTGTATCCTATTCGTTTAGCCTTTTTTTGCCTTTGACCCAACCCTCCTCCTTCTCGTTTGACAATTTTATTATTTTTGTCTGGCCCCTAAAAGTTGTGCCGTAATTTTATATAGCCTATAGCCTTTCGGAATAATTGGGCTATCATAGGCAATAACAATTTTTAAAATCCGACTGCTAGTGCCTGAGATTAGCCGACATTATGTTTTAGCCTTTTTAGCCTTTTGCCCGGCCCCAAAGGGTCGAAGCGTTATGTTATATAGCCTATAGCCTTCCGGAATATCTGGGCTATCGTATACAAAAATAATTTTTCAGATCCGACTGGTAGTTCCTGAGATTAGCGCGTTCAAACAAACAAACAAACAAACAAACAAACAAACAAACTCTTCCGCTTTATTATATTAGTATAGATTAATTATTGCTCGAGACAGGTATGACGACAATTTACCGACTGCGACGTGCTGCTCTAATTGCATTTGCACTTTATAATAATTGTATAGGATAGGCTACGTCATAAAATAACTCGGAACACTGGAATAGATGGAATTAAAAAAGGTCGCATAGCAGAGAGAAGCGGCAAGGATGAGATCTATAAAGAAAGCTCAGCGTTTCACTTGATATGACATAACTTCATTAAAGTTAAGAGAAAGTCAGTTTTTTAAATCCAATTTTGGCATAACTCTGATTGTGAGCTGAGCAAAATGTTGAGTTGACGAAATCTACAAAACTCAGTTAACTGTGTTTTGTATCCTTTCAAAGCTATATAAATTACGATAGTCACACATTCACCATCGCCCTAGCGTTATCCCGGTGGCATCCAAGACTGACACGCCTTGGAGCCCGAGCTCCGCTTACTGTTCTAACCAGATATGACAGAATATCAACTTTTCCACAGAGCGACTGACCGTCTGACCTGCGCAACCCAAAGGGATAGCGATACTCCATGGTTTAGACTAGTATCAGTTTATTTGAGGCTACTGACTTCCCGTAACGACTGTCAAAGATCTTCATGACAGCCGGGACCGACGGTTTAACGTGCTCTCTGGGGTACGGGGTAAGTGATAATACAATTTAATACACACTTAACTTCGAAAAGTCATTGGTGTGCGCCGTTGATAGAACCCGATATCTTCTGCATGGCAGTCCGTTGGTATCTCCACTAGGCTATCGCTGCCTCATAGTCATACATTATAATGATGTAAAGAAAATAAGTTCGATGCGAACATTTAATTTATATACTTTTCACATCAATTTATATCATATTATCTTGAATTGAAATGTATAGAAAAGATGAGCCAAAGTAAAGGACACTGTATAAATCTCAGTCTAAGACTCGGGCATCGCCGGGTGTCGCGAGGTGCGCGGCATCAGTCTCAAAATCAATACACTAAGTGGTGTAATATATCTGCAGCGGTATAATACAGCTACTAGTGTCAGCCGCGGACCATCGATCGACAACATTGTTTTATGATGCTATCAAACGATAACTCTCCACAAGTCTTCACGTCTCAGCGTCTACACTTGTGGACAAAAAGTGTACATACATATATGTTGTATACAAATCAATATAATATCAGGCAGCTAGTTGTAAAGGGTGCTCTCGTTTAGTGCGGGTAAAAGGCTTTCTCCCAAGGCCTCGTTGAATTTAAGACTTATGTGCTCTTTATTTTTATTTATTTTATGTGCCTAACTTGTGTCGCGATATAAATAACACGAGGATTATTTGACAGAAACTGCTTACTTAGTGTCGAGCTTCACACCGCCCGCCATACTCCGTGACTACAGAGTGCTTTGGCATTTAAAAACTTTATCTCGCTTTTAATCATTGACAGTATTATAAAATATTTAAAAGATTTGCAAAAACAAAAGCGATCTCTCTTTTATTACGATAACAATCCAGTATGTTGTACACCCACCCTTTGTGTACCCTAAATCTAACATTGGAAGAAAATTAAAAGCTCTATTTTTTTACTACAGGCTAAGACAAGTTATAAATTGAAAGGCTTGACTAAAATGCTTACGATTAGGTATTTAGATTGATAGCAATCCTTGTTCGAACATCCATAAACAATACAACTTTAATATAAAAGGCATGGGCTAATGTTTAGGATCGTCGATGGTCGAATCGTCGCCGGAATGTAGAGCCAAGCATTCATCGGGTATTCTCGATAGATAAATGGCCTATCATCAGGGCCTCTAGGAATATATTTTAGAAATAGTACGAATGAAATGCGCTGAAGCGAAATTACTTCAGTAAAATTGAATAAGACGCGTCGAGGTTCGATCGAATTGTGTGAACGTTACATGTCTGGTCAGCTGTGTGTGACACTACTAGTGTGTGCGGTGCATAGTGCACGTGTCTAGTGCCTGTGCACGAGAGAGCGAGCCTGACGTGAATGTCATCAACGTCCCATCTCGCGACGTAACGCGAAACGAGATTGTTATTGACCACTGAACGTGTTCCAATAACGAGCGATAAATAAACATGAATGTAGGGAAACACGCCGCCGCCTGTGTGGCGAGCGGAGCGACGGGCGGCGCGACAGCGGCCAACGCGACACTTATATTGTAATGCGTGTCGCGCGCCCACATAAATCACACGAATCGTACGATCACGGTTATCGCCGCCGAAACGTTATACAGCTACGGGCCGCCGCCGGTTACGACAAATACTTTATTTTCGGTAAAAACAAGCCACATTTTTATTTGGCAAATATCTTTCAGATTCAATACTTCGGTCCGAATTCGAATTGAAACGGATACTCGTTCCCGAATACAAGATAGTGGGATGAATATTTATGTTCAGTCAGTAAGTGGAGGCGGCTCGTTAGGCGGCGAGGGCGACGTCTCTGTGCCATATGTCACACAAGTGGGCACATATCGTGGGAGCCGAGACGTGGGTGTGGAGTGACAGCTGATCGCTCGGGCGCCGCGGCCGCGGGCGGCTCAGGCGGTGAGAAGGGTTGTCCTCCCGCGACTCGACGCGTGATTTTACTTCGTCATCTGTCAAAGTGAATTAGATTTTTTTGGATCGCCGAGTTCGATGAACGATCTCGACCGCGACCTCGCTCGTGCGCGCCGAACACAACCATATGGTACCTTCTTATAAAGATATCTGTACGGATTTATCGCACAAATATATTATGCCGCATATTATATTTAGACCGCAAGTACCATCCTTCTGGTACATATTACCCGCATTGTTGTAACAATGAGAATATTTTCTTATATTAGCGACGTTGTATGGCTTAGGATGCCTGGGCAGCGTACAATAGAATTAAGACGAATATGAGGAGCTTATTTGTAGAGCAAAGAAGAGAGCAATGTGTAACAATGCATTATGTAAAGTGCTGTACCCGGACAGCGATGTACGATGTCGTAACCAAAATGATCATACTGTGACGAGCATGTGCATAATACATGTTATATTGTGTTATGTTAGTTGGCACCGGCATCGGCACTACAAATATAATATCGGTGAGTGTGGTGCGGGCGGCGGCGGCGGCGGCGGCGTGACGCGAGCAACACAAACGTTCATTCATATGAGACTCAATGAAATATTGCGCTTCATTCATTGTGTGTTGCGACGAGACGTGGCGCTTCTTCGTCACCGCATTCGTTTGCTAAATCTCTCGCGCTGAAAAATAAACGGTGTTTTTTACATTGTAAAATGTTTTCCAGCAACATAAATATCCCTGGTAGACGTTTACATTGAGCGATGTCGAGCTAACGGGTGCGAGTGATCGTCCGTGTAGTCAGCGGCGCTATAAATGCTTCAGATTCTCTTCCAGTCATTGTATTTCTTGAAATGAGATCTCAAATAGTGACGGTGGTCGGGCGAGGGTGCGGGGTGCGCGGGGCGCGGGGGGAGGTAGCGGTCGTTGACCCGCGGCCGCTCGCTCAGCACTCAGCGGAGCGGCGCGACCGCCGGCTCTACGGGCGCATCGTCGCGCTAGGAGCTACGCGGCGGCGGGACATCGTCGCTCGTAGACACTTAGACACCAGACGTAACGCTCAATGAATTATCATCGTAGACAAGCCGCCCCGAGCCAAGCATCGCCGGCTACTGCAAATTTATAAGTGCGTTGCGAGTGTCGCGACTTGCGGTTGTTTTATACCCGCGAGACGAATTAGTTCTCCCGATAAAACGTGTGTAGGTGGTACTTCTGTCCGCACCATTCATGCATCGTGACTAATGTGTTTTTTTTATCGGTGTCGGCGCCCGGGCGGTGCGGTGGGAGGGAAGGGATGGCCTGGGATCGGGAGGTTCGCGGGAGGAACGCTCGCCTTTTCGCTACCGACGCGAAAAATATAATTGCGTTGACAATTTACTCGATGATAACTGCGACACTGACCGTGGAGCCGCGCGAATACGAGCCGATATCGTCGAGTTATGCTTTATGTTATTACACACGAGGGAGAACGCCGCAAACGGTCTGACGATGAATACTAATATCCAATGTAAATGGCTTATAAACTACCAGTGACCTTTTTTTATTATTATTAGGATTTTCTGACGAGGTATTCTTTTGCAGCTTCACTTACCGAAAGCTCTCTAAATAAAACTAAATCTTGTCAGCATATTAGTTCACGCCACTTTCGTTCCTACTATGTGTTAACCTTCACTTTAACTTATTGTCACAAGTTCTTGTACTTAACATGTGTATAAGCAAAAGAAATTGCTGCTAACATTGTGCTATCTAACTTAAATTTAATAAACTTAAAATGCGTTAAATTATACCCACCTAAATCTCGCCGTACTAAAATCCAATCGATAATTTTTTAGCTTGTCGCGTTCATAGAGTCAGACAGGAAGAAAAGGGTACCTTATTCCAAAATATGCATAGATG
This sequence comes from Euclidia mi, assembly GCA_944739405.2. NCBI lineage: Eukaryota > Metazoa > Arthropoda > Insecta > Lepidoptera > Erebidae > Euclidia > Euclidia mi. The sequence goes on along the minus strand of OX123195.2, from coordinate 2,050,096 downwards.
TGCGGTTGATCTCTAACACTGCGCTCACTGAACTACCTCTGAGGTAACTCTTCGATGCAAGCTTTACGTACAAACAGCACACGCCAACATGAAACGAGATTCTGCGGTGTAATGCTGTGTCTCAAAATCTTCTTCGTCGTTTTATATTTTTTCTGATCTCTTCTTACCGACGTACGTTTATAAACCGAGAGACGATTTATTTTATTTTCCGTATCGACGTTAATGGATCTACTCACGAAGAGTCACGGATAGCGATTTATATAGCTCTGAGATAACAGCATCGTCAGATAGCTAAGTTTTTAGTTTTTTTATTTATTTAGAGTCTCACGCCTGTATTCCCGAAGGGGTAGGCAGAGGTGTAAATATTACACCCACATTTCGCCAAGAATTTTTAGGTCCCACGTAATAGGGGTGAGCCTATTGCCGTTACCAGGCACATCACCAGACTCGCGGCTGCTACTGAGTATTCCGAAAACCCAGTAACACTTTTTGCCCGACCCGGGAATCGAACCCGGGACCTCCGATCAGCAGTCGCATACTCTATCCACTGGACCGCGGAGGCAGTCTTTTGTATGCAGCGCAGTTATTAGTGATTTGTCAAAATACTCTGTTTTAACTTCGAGTCAAGTTACGTAGTACTATTAGGTATTCTGTGGTCAAGTCTAAACAGAGTCTCAGTAAGTTGTATAGAAGTGAAGCCGGCCGTAGGTATTCGGATGAAGTAATCGGTCTTGTTCAACGTACACACAAGTGTTTCCTGGTGGCGATGGCGCGCTGCCAATGTGCTTGTAACCTTTATTAACTCTCTCGTGCTAATGAACGATTACTGGCCGACACATCATACATGTTGATGTGTGTTATAGTACCAGTATACACATCTATACTAATATAATAAAGCGGAAGTTTGTTTGTTTGTTTGTTTGTTTGAACGCGCTAATCTCAAGAACTACCGGCCGGATCATAAAAATTCTTTTTGTATTCGATGGCCCAGTTATTCCGGAAGGCTATAGGCTATATAACATAACGCTTCGACCCTTTGGGCCGGGCAAAAGGCTAAAAAGGCTAAAAGATAATGTCGGCTAATCTCAGGAACTAGCAGTCGGATTTTAAAAATTGTTTTTGCCTATGATAGCTCAATTATTCCGAAAGGCTATAGGCTATATAAAATAACGCTTCGACCCTTTGGGGCCGGGCAAAAGGCTAAAAAGGCTAAAAGATAATGTCGGCTAATCTCAGGAACTAGCAGTCAGATTTTAAAAATTGTTATTGCCTAAGGATAGGCTATATTAAATTACGCCACAACAATTAGGGGCCAGACAAAAATAATAAAATGGTCAAACGAGAAGGGGGAGGGGTTGGGTCAAAGGCAATAAAAGGCTAAACGAATAGGATACAATCTGTATGGGTATCGTTTTCGAGATTTTCGGGACGCTGATTAATAATATGAAATTTATTTAGTGATCCAAGATGGCGGTCGGGAAATCAAAGATGGCGGATGAGAAAATTTTTAAAATCAATATGGGTATCGCCTTCGATATTTTAAGGGGTGGGGAATCGAAATACAACATCTTTTTCGTTGTCAAAGATGGCGGATGGGAAATCAAAGATGGCGGATGGGAAAATTTAAAAAAAACTATTGGTATCGTCTGCGATGTTAAAAGGGATGGGGAATCCATATACAACATCTGTTTCGTGATTCAAGATGTTGGATGGGAAATCAAAGATGGCGGATGGTAAAAAATTTAAAAATGAATATGAGTATCGTCTCTGATGATTTAAGGGATAGAGAATCCAAATACAACATCTTATTCGTGATCCAAGATGGCGGATAGGAAATCAAAGATGGCGGGCGGGATTTTTTTTAAAGTCGATATGGGTATCGTCTGCGATATTTTAAGGAATGGGGAATTCAAAAACACCACCTATTTTGTGATCAAAGATGGCGGATGGGATTTTTTTTAAACCTATTTGGATATCGTCTCCGATGTTTAAAGGGATGGGGAATCCAAATACAACATCTATTTCGTGATTCAAGATGGCAGATGGGAAATCAAAGATGGCGGATGGGAAACATTTTAGAAATCAATATGGGTATCGTCTCTGATGATTTAAGGGATGGTGAATCCAAATACAACATCTATTTCGTGATCAAAGATGACGGATAGGAAATCAAAGATGGCGGACGGGATTTTTTTTTAAAAGTCTATATGGGTATCGTCTCCGATATTTTAAGGAATGGGGAATTCAATATTATATAAAAATCTTTGTTTGTTTGTTCATCATTTATATACTCTGAAATGATAAGAGATTAAGCGCCAAGTCAATGGTAACTTTGGAGAAGGGGCTTCGAAAAAAGGGAATTAAATAAAAAATCTTAAAAAGGCGAAACGGAGTTCGCTGGGTCAGCTAGTACTTACTATGAATTCGTTACTCTATGTACCTATATACTATGTATTCAGGAATTAACTGTACAGACCTTTATAAAATAATTTAAATGAAATTTACGAGTATAATAATTATTATTTCGTTCGGGTAACAGGATGGCCCGAATATAATACTTGTTATATCTACAGAAGAAAGCAACAGGTAAGTAATAATTAAGAACTCTATCATTTCAAGACAATAGATTTACAAATAAAATATAATTTGGAAAATGCCGCCATCTCGCTTGAAGATGTGCACGTGTTTGTATCAGCGTTTCACCTGATGGTATATAGATACCCCTGCTTAATTCATTATCATCAGTCTTATAAACTGTTCCACTGCAGGGCCTCTTCTCACTTTGAGAAGGGCAAGGCTATACCACCAAACTGGCCAAGTGCGGGTTGGTAAATGAAATTATATTAATATGATATTGAGTATTTTCTTTTAATTACGTACGAACCGTTGTTTTCACCCTTTCATTTTCCTTCAACGTTTAGCAAACGACAACTTCGAAAAGTTTTTGGTGCGCACCACAGATTCGAACATGAGATCCTCTGCGTAGCAGTCTATCGGTCTCTCTCCTAGATAACAATGCCTTTTTGCTGCTCAATTACGGTGCAAAAATGTCTGGACATTACATATTAATATGATTGCTTTGATCTCTATTAAATGTCATATAAAATTGGAACAAATCATGACGCTAATTAGATATTAGATTGCTTTACTTTATCTATTAGTCGTAAAACGGTCGTGGCCGGCGCGAATCGTAAGTACCTAATATAACGCGACGTAATGAATGTTGTACGATGTTTATATCGGAGAATTGGTGCGATTTCATTTCATTTCATTTATTCAATAACAATATACAATTGTGTTTGAATGTGATATAAAATTAACATAAATTCATCAAAATCCGATCGCGGCTATAGCGACACAGACATGCCGGCGTATTTATGAGGGACATAAATCTAAGAGAGCAGTAGAGTTCAGCTCAGCCTCCCAACCCTCTTGCCTCCCCCAGTGTCGCGGCGGGACTTTCGACACAACGAGGTGCTTATAGGCGCGCGGGAATTAAGCACGCTGCCGTCACGCTGCCAGCCCCGCGTGCCACACGCCGTGAAGCGTGCTTCTCACGGCATGCACTGTCCTAACATTTACACAGAGTACACTGAATTGATTTGATTGATAATTTCTAACCTCTGTTGCAGAATAAAGGGCGTTATGTTTCATTGTATCTGTGTTTTAGGCTGCAAAATTATAACTTTCAAACGATTACGAGACGGTTGTTCTCATAAGGATCTACGTTGGTGGTTACACAAAATTTATAGTTCTGTATGTTAATGAATGTTAATACTATCGCTATTCAATTTTACAATGTTGATAATGTATGCCTCTATGCGCGATTATAGACGGCTGAAGTAGTGTATATGCTTCTCGTGCCCTATAAATCAGTCGGTCCATAAGCTATGTGTAAATATTTACCCATCAGCGTTCATAGTGTTAGTCGACTAGTTATAGCCATCGGTTCGCGAGCTTTTATTACAACACTTATAATTCCCAAATTGCTTTTCGCATAAATACGGAATATCATGACGAGAATTGGCACAAATCGATCAGGTAATTAGCGTCGAGAGTGGTGGCTGTCCAAACATGCCTGAGTTATTCTATCTAATAAATAACTTTGACCAAGTTTGAGGCGTTTCTTTACTTTGTTAATTCCCTCTCGGTTCAAAGGGCAAGCGGCCGCTTAAAAGCACTTTTTAGAGTTTTCATAATCTTTTACGCTTATAATAATGAATATGACTTTGTAATCTAAAGTTTAATTGTTTAGCTTCAAAGTGGTCGTATTATCAGTACGAAGACCAGCACTATAACAGTGTCAGTTACAAATGATTGAAATACAACATTTACATTTCTGGAATGTAATAGATAGCTATAGTAAAGCCGACACAGTAAGGATTATCAGTATTATATAATATATATTTGATCTTTTTATATGGTGTACATGATTTTGCTATCAGCAAGTCAGTCAATTAAAGGCAACAAAACCATCAGTTAATAAAGAGCACACGTCATTATAATAGGAATATTATAACATGTAAGTTTCACTTGGTTATGAAATATTTCATAATGTCAAAACCCAGGCGTAACTGCTTCGCCCGCGTCAAGGGGCGCCAATCTAGAGCGAATCTCTCAAGTTCAGCACTTGATCTGTTTATGAACACCGACTGTCGGCTTTCACCAGTTAAGTTGTCATACTTTAAAATGTGGAGTTTTGCACTTTATTATATTATATCCATATGGCTCTCCTATTCGCGGACAACTTGTATTCGGGACAACAATGTAAGCTGAACACGAAATAAAGCAACTTTTGTTTGGTGCACAAATTCTATTGTCGTTGCACGAGCGGCCGAGTTAATTGTTAGCTGACACGTGCAGTTTGCTTATTTTTGTTTGTTTATATGTTCAACAAATAGACCGTACCTATTGTAAGGAATAAAGTTATTATTGGCACATTTCATGTTCGATCCATGCTCGACAGACACGCGTACGTTACACAGTATACGAGTTTACGAGTGTGCGCTCCATGGATTAATAAGTGCACCGTAAATCATCGCTGTGAGCTTTCAGATGTTTCACTTCTGATACGTATTAACTATTAATACGGATTTATTAATAACAACTCGCTGTAGTTATTATTTTATTTGTGACGTATTGCTACATTTTTTACTATTACGAATATACCTACGAATTATTTATTAATTGAGTTCTGCTATACGCCCATCTTCTATGGGGGATAGAAGATGGGCTGATAATATTCAGTAGAACGATTTCAGCTATTATAGCTCACTTCACATAAAATCAGTATATTTCTAATTCAAATCTCAAATTCAAATTCAAATCTTTCTCCCGGTAGGTATGTATTAATTTATCAAAATTTATAGCAATGGTACTATTTTCTTGTCCCGCGCGTATTGTAGATCCCACCGCACAGAAACAAAGACGCTATTATCCATAGGAATTAAAACAGAGTCTGATTAAATATTATATCCATCACTTTAATTTGTTAAGCCTCTTACAAAGATAAGACGGAACTTGATATTTCAAAAGAAAAATAAGCTCAGCTTATCGCGGTGACAAAGCAAGTTTGCTTGCTTCAATCACCGCTTTATAAACTGGCCCGTACGACATTCCAGTGGTCAGTAACCCTAACTACTAATCTGGAGGTCGTAAGTTTGATTCCCACCGAGGACAAAGCTTTGTGAGGCAAGCACAAGTATTTGTTTTATGTCTGGGTGTAATGTATCTAATATATTGAAATGTATTCAAAAATAATTTATCATGTATGAGATGACCAGTGAGTTGTCCTAGAAAGGATATTATTTCATTACCGCTCGACAAGACGTAGCACCTGACAATACACCACATCAGAAACTGCTTTGGGTGACACCAGACCAGCAAGCTCTCTGCTCACCGAGAATTCCAATCAGGTGATACCCAAGAGCAGGACAAGTTCACCTGACAGCTTCAATTGAATTGCTGGTTGACACAACTGTTGATGTTCCGATGTCATAGGTGCCACTAGCTTAGTAACATTAATAAAATGTAAAAGGCAAGATTTCCATCCGAGGCTCTAGAAGATCGGGGAACGTGTCGGCAATAAGCTATTCTATTGAATAATTCTATTGAATATTAACGAGGTATACTGGCACAGGCATACTGGTGCTAATAAATACTGGGCCGGGTTCAAAAACCCACGCTGTATGTGCGTCAATTTGACACCAAAATCTGTATCGAATAAAATATGAAATTACGCAGAATTTTCGCAGTTGTCAAATCTTTACTTCTGGAATTAGGTAGCTTTTTATTGCTGACAACACTGTTAGGCTAGTAGTCCACTTGAAGGTAAGTGGTAACCCTGGCTCATAGAAATAACTGTATGCGAAAACACAACGTAGCCGCTGCCACGTGGATGACAAAAATTTAGGCGGAGGGAAGACGGAAAAGGAGATGGTGCATGGCCTTTTGACAAATTTTCACTTCCCAAAAAATGTTTGGCATAATTTCATTTGCCAAATTATTACTTAGCACAAAATCTATTCACAAAAAATTGTAACGCAAACCTAATGTTTGGGAAATAAACTACAACTTGTTTACCAACTAATCCTTTTGACATTTTTTATTTAGTTAAAAATTTCAGTTGGAATAACAGTTTTTACGCAAAATCAATAATTATCCTAATCTAAATACCTATTTTAGTTCCGGGTAACATACTAAAAACAATTTCTTTTTTCTATTGATGCAAGTCGTTTCTGCCACTCGCCGGCCGCTACCGCGGCACCGCTCGCTTCGCTCGCTCGTCTCGTGCGTAGGAGGTCACAGTCCTAACCTAACCTAACCCGACCATGTTTTTAATAATTAACCTAATCTAACTAATTCCATAAATAAACTAATATCACCAAACGCTTATTGTCTGAAGATTGTTTGCTGTAATAAATCATTTGATTAAAGACCAAATGCCATAATGACATTATACTTAGTAATATTTTGCTAAGTAATAATTTGACCAAATGAAAATATGCGTACTAAAATCATTCGAAATGTTGTAATGGTATAAAAAAGGATTTCTAAAATTTGTTTGGGTAATGAAATTTTGGCAAAATCTTTTCGGCAAAACGGCCGGATCCCACAAAAGCTATTATTACTTTACGTCGATATTCTGGGACTGACGCAGACTTAGTAGGTTATTAAATTTCATCAGGCTAGCCGCCTGTAGCAGTTTTTCAGTGTTACTTTGGTTCGTAAGCTCTACTGGAGAGCTTTTATTAAATGCAGCTCATTTAAAGCGGAAGAGCTTTTTAATACGAACTAATTAGTTCTCCAACTGAAGGCATGTTTTCTCCACTCATTTTAATTTCATCCTCTTTGCAACAAATGTTAGGAATGAAGGTAGGGTGTATATGCCGAGTTTCAGATGCTTATACTTTAATAGCGTATTGAAACATATTATGAAACTTGTATAAGATAAAGCAAATAATAACAATAATAGCTATTGCCTATGCTATTGTTTACAGACACATGTATTGTGTGTCTGTTTGTTATATTCAAAACGTCATATTGTTTACAAAGACATTGTATGTGAATATGTAGAATTGTGTAGAGGTCGTTTCAGTAGTATTAAGTATGTATAATAAGTACAATCACGTCATATGAGGGGCGCGGGCGTCTCGCAGAACAAAGCTGCTTAAACTGCCGCCATTGTAGTTAACTATCGAAGCTAATAGCCTCATCAACATTAAGTATTTAGTGAGAACCTACACATACATACATGTAAAACGTGTCGTCTAGTGGTTGGATTTGAGAGCCGTTTAAATATAAACTGAGCTAATTTGTTATGTCCTATATAATAAATTATTTATTTTTGATGCGAAAACTGAAATATATAACTACTGCAATTTGAAACCTGTAAGCCGTACTGGACATGTTTGGCAGTATGAGGAGTGAGTGTCCAATATACGTGGCCTGGCGACGAAACGAGAGCGTTGGCACCAGAGCGACTTAGTGCAATGGAGCTGAATGCGAGATGTATGGCCGATAAGATGCTCGACAAATAGCCGTTTGATGTGTACCAGTAACTATCAGTCTAGTACCGTCACCGATTTACAGAGCAGAACGAGCGCCGGGAATATGGACCACGACAAACTCTACTCTATCTATGCTCTACTTACAACTAATACAATATTTTAAACTGCCAAAATGTCAATTGCACCGCTTGCCTGGTAGTAATCAGTTATCGTAGCATGTAGATAATAGGCACCCTCAGTAATGCCTAAGGAGCCATTGGTGCGGTAAAGAGGATGGTAGAGTAGTATTTAAAAGACTTCGCACTAACACTCAGAGGTGGAGAGTCAGTGGAGATCTTTTATCTTTTTAAAAAGATGAGTAGAATATGTATTACCAAAGGAAACACATTCATCACATATTATTTATCACAAAAGCATGATGTGAAAGCAGAAGGAGCATACAATGTACATGCTAGGTGCAGAATAAACTAATAGGTCTAAGTAAGATGATTTTTAACGACTCTGGTCTCTATTGCATTAAGAAAAGTGACAACTGTCAAGTGTGCTCACGACTCTCGGCACCAAAGAGTACCTAGTTACCTACTACATATATATCCGGTTTGCCGGATTCAGAGCTTTAGGTAAAGCTGGCCTACGTCTAAATAAAACATTTACAGTGCTCACGTCATAGAACGCGTAGGTACCTGTTTCCTTAAGGTACAAACCTATTTCAAGGAACCTAGGACCGTCGCCAGGAACTGAGGCATTAAACTTTAAGACCGTGAACTGCTGTAATGGATTTTCTATTTGTCGGCATAGTGCCCGCTTTTGTCATTAAAATAACATACCTACTGTGAAAGTACTGCGTTTTGCTCTAGGGACTATACAAGAGAACATGATATGTTTCAGGATATCCACGTAGGTATGTAATATGAAGAAACGGCCATATTCAATGTCCTAAGAACGAAATAAAATACGAATATACAACAAAGGTCCTAAATAGGCCCAAAGGGTTTGAAGTCTGCCAGGAACACACTCTGCGTAGACACAGTATAATACGATATTGGTAAGACACCAACTCAACATTATTTAGGTCGCATTTGGAAATAATATTTTCGATAGAATCAGATCGCTATACTAACGACCAGCATTTATTAATATTAAGATTGCTGACGACGAACCAGGTCAAATTGGTAATTTAATAAAAAAGCTAAGCTGATATATATTGCAGTTGAAAGCTTAATTGATGTTATTAATGTATAACTTGTCCTCATTAATAAGGACATATAATATTACATTAATTATTCCGACGTAATTACAAATTGTAATTAAAATAATAGAAGGTTCGGCGAACATCTGTTGTGAGACTTTTAACATTTTTATTTCATTATTATAAGTCTATAACAATTTCAATGCGAAGAGATATCATTGTTCAAATGTTATTACATTTTACTTGAACAATGACAGCTTGTGATAGGACATCGTTTTGTGGCACATCATCTCCAGCCTTTTACAGTCCACTGCTGGACTAGGCCTCTCCTTTGAAAGGAGGAATTGGCCTACTATACCACGCTGGCCAAACGGGTTGGTATAGGGTTTGTATCAAGTTTTCCTTCTCTTACAGCGCTGTTCTCTGCATAATATGCTCCCTCTGTCGGCTCTTACGACACCCACGGGATGATATGGGGTGGTGACAATCCGTATTCTTAATCCGTCACCACACGGCACATAGTCTTGAATAAGTTATATTGCCTAAATGTACCTATTTTATTATTGTTTGTTTTTCGTTATCTGTATTTAATCATCTGCGTATTATAATACTCTGTCCCAACCCAAGGCGACAAAATACACATTATAAGCTCATAGGATCTAAAATATCGTATATATTACAATCGTCGCATCTGTATTAGTTATCAATTTGGCGGCGAGCTATACAACATGTACTCTGTTAATCGATGTTGGCTCACGTGTTGATGACAGGCGAGATTTATGGCTCGACACGGTTCACTGCACCAGTTCTATGACTCTTGCCTCCTCTCTGCGTACTGCATTGACTGCCGGCAAGTCGGTCACACATTACCACAAGTGTGAGAGTGATTAGTTGATAGTTTGGTACTTACAGAGTGTGGAGCGACGCCAGCGGAGGTAGTGATGTGTCAGTCAGCTCACTTATGACGTTGCCCGCTAAGTTCCTGCGAACATATTGATATATCAATTACGTGCTCATCGATACTGTATGGCTCATGATTGTATCTTACACATTTTTCAATATTTTTCTACATGCGAGTTTTCTATATTTTTAAATAAATTGACTGCATGTTTGGCGTAGTGTAATGTAAACGCCTAAACACTCTGCCGAGTGTTCAAAGTCAAAGTCAGAGTCGGGATGTTCAAGTGCTCATTGTGTCCGTTGATTTTACGTTTGAAATGTCCCCCGCGACACAGGATTTACTCCTAAAGCGGGAGGTTTAAATACATCAGGCAGAACTTTTCTAAATAATAGTAATAATCGCAGCAAAATCCGCTGCGCAGCTTGAAAAATGAGTATGACGATGCTTCAACTGCGTGAAGCAAATATGTAAAGACTAGCTTTTGCCCGCGGCTTCGCCCGCATGAAATTTAAATAAAGAGTAGCCTTTGTACTTCCCCAGGTTTCAGACTATCCATATCAAATTTTATCACAAACGGATCTGCACATTAGCCGTGTAGCATGCCTACATATAAACAGAGAGTACTTAAAATTACTTTTGTTTTCATTGTGTAGGTATATTATTGAAGTTATGAAGAGCTTATATACCTACTGAATAGAACAGCAGCAAAAATAAAAACTGATAGCATTACCACAAAGTACATAATCAGACCGCTCCTTTACGCCGCTGCGCTTAAGCGCGCCAATTAATAGTAAGCGCTTTTCATAACGCTGCGCTTACTTAGGTCAAATGTAATCGTGATAACTTTTAAACTATTCGTCCAAACTACTTACTGTAAACAGACAAAGTTCATCTACATTAAATACTGAAGGCAATACATTTATGAATTTTGAAAACAAATTGATAACTACTCTAGAATGAGCATTGTAAAAAACATATTAAAATATTTTTTTTTAAGTTACACTGTTAAACAGTTTTATTACAATAAAATTATGTAGTTAGGTTATGTAGTAAAAGCTAAAAATTAATTCGGTAAGTCATAGCTGCCAGATCGCACTAATGTTCTCATCAATCTTAGGTATTGATCAGACACATTTAAAATTGTTGGGCAAGTGACATTTCTATCATAATGTTTACTCTGGATACGCTACGCCCAAAACATTTTTTATTAATGTGTTAATTTTATTTTCAATTTTTTAGTTTTGTTGTTAGTTGATACTTCTCATTCTCTTTTCATAGTGATCCCTTTTCTACCAATCAGGCCCTGTCGTTCGATACCCATATTGAGGTATTTGTGGAAAATAGGTAATCCGCCATTTTGTGGTGGCCGCCATCTTGAATTTTTCATAGTGAGCTCTATTCTACCAATCAAACCCTTTCATTTGATACCCATATTGAGATATTTGTGGAAAATATGTAATCCGCCATTTTGTGGCGGCAGCCATCGTGGATTTTTTATAGTGAGCCGTATTCTACCAATCAAGCCCTTTCATTCGATACCCATACTGAGGTATTTGTGGAAATTAAGTAATCCGCCATTTTGCGGCGACAGCCATCTTGGATTTTTTATAGTGAGCTCTTTTCTACGAATCAAGTCCTTTCATTTGATACCCATATTGAAGTATTTGTGGAAAATAAGTAATCCGCCATTTTGTGGCGGCGGCCATCTTGGATTTTTCATTGTGAGCTCTATTCTACCAATCAAGCCCTTTCATTTGATACCCATATTAAAGTATTTGTGGAAAATAAGTAATCCGCCATTTTGTATCGGCGGCCATCTTGAATTTACAATCATTTAAATTATCTGAATCTTGATGACAGTATGAGTGAATACCAAAAATCAGATCAATCTGTCATCATGAAGGGGGTAAAATTCTAATTAATAGCTTTCAGAGCTCAGGATTTTTGCCGACTTAGTTGATACTTTTCCTTATATTATGGCAACATTATACAAAATCTTTATAAATTGTAGCCTATGTGTTATTCTGATGTATAAACTATATTACTGTAAAGTTTCATCCAAATCCGTTCAGTAGTTTTTGCGTGAAAGAGTAACAAACATCCCTACATACATCTTCACAAACTTTCACATTTATAATATTAGTAGGATTTGTTTGTGCCAGTAACACAGGAAGCAAATTGGTATAGGAATAACGAAAATTGTATAATTGTAACGTAAAGCTGAACCGAAAGTTAAACTTCATTCCAATTAACGTTAGAAATAAACAACTCAGATTACCTGATAACTTTATTGTAACTAAACTCTATGGTTCATAAACTTTGGTTTAATATTTAAACCTTTATGGTTATTATACTCCGCCTCTCAATAAAAACATTATCTTAAACGAAAACATTTTTCAGATAGGTTTGATATTCCCAAAGTTAGCCGTAACATTGTGACAAACAAACCAAGTCCTTAGCTTTATAAAACTTTATGAAACTTCTATAACTTCGTACCATTCCCACTACGAGTTACGAGGCTGTATTGTAATATAATACAGTTGCTATGGGTAATAAATAGCAATTGTGGTGATGAATAATGAAAAGATTCAAATGCTGTGAACAAAAACTAGTCGTAGAACTCGGTATTATAGTAACGAAACTCGAATTGATCCGAAATTGTTGCAAATTACATTATACGCGTGCGTTCCGGCATTTGCCGTCACTTTGCGGACTGCCAGATGTAAGCCATGTCGAGGAAATGTCCTTATGTAATTTTCCCCACCTTCTAAAAAAAATACATTTAATTTTATATACTTTGACACATCTGCGGTGAAGCTGTCCTATTATATTTTTTGTGCTCATGTTCTTTCATATTTGTTTTGCTCATGTAATTTATCAAAACGTGACGATCAATGTCACGAGATTGGCAAGTTCCATCTCATATGGCGTATAATAGAGTTAATAAAGTATCTGAGCGATGTAATTAACGATAGCCGAAGTAGCGTCATCTCGTTACGAGCTCACAGCGAGGCGAGATGTAATCTGTCCGTCTGTTCGTAGCCGCCGCCGTCAGGACCAATATCGTGATAATTGACACACTGACGAGCCGCCGTGCGCCTATTGTTACTACATTGTACCCACGCCTCCAGCCGCCGGGGGTAGACGATCGTACGCCCACCTGCATACCTCTGTATCTAGCTTCAATCAGTTTGTTATGAATATTATTTAAGTTGTTTGTGATGGCTACTTGTAAATTAGCTATTTGTATACGATGCTGATCTTGTGGGCAATAAAACGAATTGTCGTGTGTTAAGGTCATTCAGCCATGGATATCACTGGCAATCAGAAAACCAAGAGCGGATACTCCTGATGCTTATCTTGTCTGTAGAGTGTAGGTATCTCCTTTTTGCGTTGTCCGTTTTACTTGTAATCATATTCTAGCGAATGCAAAAAAATTTTACGTTATTCAGGAAATCTCAGTTAACTGAACTGTTTTGTTTGCAGTTATCAAACAGCATTATAAAGATGAGAAATAAAATGTTTTACAAGACGGAGTGCGTGGGTCTGAATTTGTATTTCTAAACTAAAACTTAGTAGAATCTGTTATGTCTGTCTTATCTCGTCTATTTTCCATACTGGTCATGCCACTTTGGCAGCCAATTTCAAATGTTTCAGTTCTCGATACTCTCACTGTTAGATAGTGTTAAACATGGAGGTAGTAGTGTTCAGGGACGCACGGCGTGACGTCAGCGAGTGGCACAACACGTAAAGTGTGCGAGTAGTTGGCACGTTCGTACTTGAAGTACGTGACCTCGCGGGCACGAGAGGGGTGCACTCCCCGACCAAGGCAAGGGTACAACAGCTTGTCCTGGCTAGTTCAACCGTTGTTTGTTAAAGGATGAGTTATATACCATTACATATGTGAATGTCAAACTTTTGAAATACTTAACGTCCCTTGATTATATACTTGTAAGTATTTGATTATAACTTGCAAGTTTATAACCAAACTTAACGTCTTGATTTGGTATCGTTATAAAAACGAAACGCTAATTGTTTTCCTCACCGAATGAACAATAGCTGTACAATTATTTAAAGTTTCTTAAATGTCACAGTTGATGCACTCTATCAACTGACCGATGCATATCATTTTAAATTAGCAGCTTGTAATCGTTTCTCTTTATGGCGGCTTATACAATCAGTCTTGTAAGTTCGGTGCATCCGATGCGGTTACAGCATGGGCTGTTGTTACCATAAACGGACATGATTTAACGCCCCAATACAGATTGCAAAAAGTGTGTATAAAGGAAGACAACCTTTGCGATTGTGTGCAGATTTGGCCAGCGTGGTAAAAAACTACCTACATACAATACAATATTTCATTACTCATCAATCATTTCAAAATATGTAACCTTAATTTTCGTATCTTGATTAATTGCAATTGATACCGTGTACTTTGATAATTAGGACCACGTAGGTATGTCACACGAGTATGTATGTTGTGATGACGCACAGAGCGGTGTACACGGCGCCGCCTACACTCAAACTTGCCCACTTTCTGATAATGTCGCGCCCAATGCCTATTAATCGAATTAATGACTCCTAACTATCACCAACACTCGTTTGACCCTCGGCCGGGGCACGCACCGCCCGGTAACCCCCGAAACCCCCTAGCACCCCTCTGGCCACGTTTCGAGTCGAATATTATTGTTAACTATTCGCCGAAAAGTGGCTTGTATTTTATAAAACTCGAAAAGCTGGCGGTCATCCATCATGTAGATTAATATTTATAATAACACTTAATCGGTTCGCTACAAATCTCCGAGAACACGTTGCCGCGTGACATATATCATGGTAAGTAGGGCAGGACGCATACGACTCACGACTGCGACGCGACACGGCACTACGGAAGCGCTGAGATTCACTTTAAAGTGTCGCATGCGCCGCCACTACATACTAGATCATCTGTTGGGGTATTTATAGCGGACATTCATTACACTCGCTCTGACAGTTATAGGGTATCTTAATTTAAGAAGTTTCAGCGAATCGGACAGGAAGCGGCCCAAATTAAAATAATTTCGTAGTATGTAGTGGAGCGAAGTGGAAAGTCGGTTTCTTAGATAGCACTTTGCATTAAATTTCTTTTGCCTTTTGATCATGGTTGTCCTAGCGTTATCCCGGTTGCATCTAAGACCTTTGCGTTTTGAGGCAGGGGTTCGCTTCCCAATCAATTCAGATTTGACAGAATATTAGTTTTTTCACAGAACCTCTGTCGCCTGACCTTGGCAGTCCACAGATAATGCGATATTTTATAACTGAGGCCAGTGTCGGATATTCAATGGACTGACTACCAATAACAACTCTCAAACATCACCATGACAGTCTGTAACAGCCTGGCGCAAGTTCCTAAGAAAAAACCGAATGTATGAAACGTGCTATCTTTTTAATGGTTACTATTATATGTATAAAACGTGAAGATAGCATCCTTCACTATGTACCCTTGGAACAGTATTCTTTCAAAGTTAGACGGGTTATACGTACATCACCGCCTTGGCTGTCAATAGTGTCAAATGACACAACTGTCACATTATTATCCAGATTGAACTTTGCCGCGTTATGTAGTTTGTTTATATAACGTAAAAAACATACTGTAAAAGTGCTTTGTGTATATCAAATAAATGTGATTTTACACTTCTAGTGTTAGTGTTACTATATTAATTTGATTAGCATTGAAAGGAGTGCAATGAAAACAAGCAAAATAACGTGCGAAATATGGCATACAACAACATGCCGGTCAGGCAATGAAAAAAGGGTAGGTATTTATGGCAAAATGTCCCTAGATAAAGATCAATGAATATTTATAATGTTATATAATGTGATATATTTCAATAAAACATAAAAAATAAGGAAATATTCTAAAGATTAATATCCTAGTACTTTGTAGGTAAACAATAGTGCTGCCTGTCAGTTATCGATAATCCGTTATTAGAAATTGGCACAAGGACTAAAAATTCTATTCCTTTTTTTTCTTTTTAGATTTAAAAATGGGTAGCTGCAACTGGAAACCAAGACTTGATTTATGTGTCCATTGAAAAATTACATCAGTTGAACTATGTGTGTGGCAAGCATTTTAAGCCAAAAAACAGGGACGAAAAAAGGGAACTCAAGTCAGAAAAACAGCTGTGCCTTGTATCTATAGACATTTCTTTAAATCCTATTACAGAAGAAACAGAAGAAATGTTGAAAAACTTTCCATTACATGTACATACATATATCTTTTAGTTCTGCGTATTTCTCTTCGCTAATCTAGAATAGATTTATAGAATAGGCTAATTTGTTTGAATAAACACATAAATATTAAATACATCTTTTATTTGTGTTGGAAATGTATAATTCTAGTCGAAATATAATTATAATTATTTCTTACCAAATATTATCGATATCGATATTTCGTTAATGACTAGAGGGTACATCCCTATATTGACAAATATGACAATGCTGACAACATAAAAACGATGTCAATTAGTATCTTTATGTTGGTACGAGTTCTCCCTGCACGTTTCATACAAAGCTGAAAGTCTCGCATGATCTATGGCACATCCGCCTCTTCTTACGTAGTATTTGTATACTCTTTGGTCTGTAACGACAGCTTAATGTGCTCGTCGAGGCACGGGCCAAGTGATTATAATATATATTTTCAATTACACATAACTTCAAAAAGTCAGATTCAACCCGAGAGTTTTTTCTAAAAATACAACTCCCGGACTAAGAATAAATCCTGTGTCGCAGGGGACTTTACAAACATACAACCAACGGACGCAATGCACATGCAGACTCGAAACCACAATTTACGAGTCACACCAAGACAATACGTTTGGGGATTGAACCCACAACACTAGGTGCAGTGTCAAGCGGCTGCGGCCGCTTAAACCACTACGCCATCCAGTCAACACATTCTGTTGGTATCTCCATTAATCTATCGCATTCTTGCTCCCTATGTCTAGAGTAGTAAATAAAGTCTGTTGTAAGTCGAGGGTGGCACTCACAGCGTCTGTAGATGATGTAGCGAGGCGAGCGCGTGCGTCGGCACAGCTCGCAGCAAATTGCGCGCGAGACGAAGAGTGCGCAGCGCGCGGACTCCGCGCAGCGCACCCGCTTCTATCTCCGAGATGAAGTTGTCCTCCGCTGACCTGTATACACACACATATGTTAATATAATGGAATTATAACCAAGCTACCTTCGCATATCTTCGTGTATGTTTTAAATGATGGCAAGAGGGTACCACACCGGTTAGATGCTATCTAACATTACATACATGCAAATGACTGTAGGAGAAATGGTGGGCAGTATAGGAAGAAGTAAGCGATAGACAATTCTTAATTGCCGAACAAAAAGCATCAATCGAAATAATTACGATACTGCTTTTATTTTTGCCGTTGTTATTCTGCAAGTGTCGACTAAACTCTATCTGAACGATACCGTCTTTCTGAGTGTCCTCTTGTCCGTCCTGCGTTTAGCCTTTGAAGGCAACTGACATGTTGATACAGCTACTTCTGATGGCGTAAAAATGCTCTCGAAAATGAATAGCTACTCCTAATAAGTCGCTTTTTGTCTTTCACGATATCCGATAATATCCGATTAAATACAACTAATGCTTAAGACCATGAAACTTTAAATTCTTATAGGTACTCATATTTTCAACTCTCTCATTTCCCTTGCTATTTTCTTTAGATCAATGAGCCATACATATGAGTTATCATCGACGACTCTACATTACCTTGTTCACATCAGAGGTCCGCAAAAAGCGACGTGCGCCAACAATTAAAAGGAAAACAGACGCATGTCTGATTGAGATGGTAATTTATGCGAAGGATAGCGGCAGCAGTCGCCCGCACCGCCGCCGAGGTCGACGCGACACAAGCGAACCTTGGACTGTACTAAGTGTATTATATCCAGACACTAGGTGAGCCCGCGGTTACACCCGCATTATTTAGGGCTACTGCTCCGCTCCCGTGGCTCATAGCGTGATGTTATTTAGCCTATAGCCTTCCTCGATAAATGAGCTATCTAACACTAAAAGAATTGTTCAAATCGGACCAGTACCTACGTTCTGAAATTAACGCGTTGAAGCAAACAAACAAACAAACAAACTCTTCAGCTTTATAATATTAGTATAGACTAGATCTTACTTGGACAGAGTCAATAGTGTGCTAAACGTTTAAACCAACCAAGTCCATGAAATGACGGATTAAAGTGTCACTACTCCATTACATACCCTGAGTGTTTTAAGAGGCAACTATGCAAAATACGCGAAGTTAATAGTGTGGCACCAGACGGAAAACTCAACATGAAACCCAATACCAACCCGTCTGGCCACCTTGGCATATTATGCCGAGCTTCCTTACCTGTGTCGCGAGGGACTTAACAAACATACAACCAACGGACACAATGAACACCCAGACTCGAAACAACATTTTATGGATCACACAAAGTGTTGTCTCGTGTGGGGGTCGAACCCACGACACTTGGCGCAGTGTCAAGCGGCGAGGCAGCCGCTTAAACCACTACGCCAACCGTGCAGCCAAAGCCTTTGACTCACAATATTAGTATGCCACAAACTACTTACGGAAGACTTTATGACGTCATTTAAGCATTTCTATCGTCAAGATCCTTGGCTGCTTTATAATAGTCAGTAAACGAAGTCAACTTGTACACGACTCAATCGCAAGCGACATTAAAAAAGTCAAATGGCAGTCTTTACTTTGACGACCGTTTTTATTATTATTTTATGAAGGTAATAAAAGCCTACGAAAAGTCCGTAAAAAGCGATGTATGTGGTGAATTACTAGCTAAGGTCGTAGGGGCCGAGTGCGTCCTACAGCAACTGTTTATAGTGAACACTGTGGCCTTGAGGAGTGCGGAGTGTGTTTAACAGTCCTCGATCACGACCCACGGCTCGGTTACTGCACTACACTCTGCTTATTAGCTACTGGAGTTAGTTGCCACTTTGATGCACTCGGTTTAATAGTGAATAACGTCTCGATGTGTGTCTGGTCTGTATGCAATGTTGTTCACGATTTAGTATCTACTACTTTAACGAGGCATTGGTAATAAAGATTGCGGCTAGCAATGAAAGCACTAACACCAATATTAACTTGGACCATAAGCTATGTGAAACTAAAACGATTATATTGGAACATATATTGTCCCGAAAGAAGAACAGTATTGTGAAAGCTGTAATCTTACTCAGGCTAATTTGGGGAGGTTGAAGTACACAACTTCGTGTGTCGGTGGAGCTATAATAGTGTCCGGAACACCAATGATCGTAAACGCAGTACTTAGTGGCGGCCACCGCATTATTTATGTAAATGTTTATGTACTAGATCGTGGTGTGCGTGTGTGCGTGAGTGACGTAGGCAGGTTCTGCGTGAGTATGTGTGTGTAGGTACCTATAGTGTAAACGGCACAAGGTCTCCGGAAGTGCAGGTCGGCTCCTGGCGACGCAACGCAACGACTCCTTACTAACGAGAACACTAATGAGCTTAGAGACCTATCATCTTTCATCATCTAGAATTAGCACTAATTGTGAAATAAGAATGCATCGAATGACGAAAAAATCATGTAGAGAACGCCGAATATTACTCTGCTACGGAGTCATAGATCTAGGATGTTATTTTTAAATTAACTTTCATCTATGAGTGTCTTTGCTAGTTTTATTACGTTTTGTTGCATATGTGTCAGTGTCTCGGCCGGTGAACGTCGGTCATGGTCGTACTACTGTGTCTCCTTGGCATAACTGAAGCAACGCCAACAGACATGAGCAAGCCCCTGCGGTGCCAATATATACAAGTATTGCTAGAATACATGTAGCATTGAAGCACTCGTATAAGTTATTTGATATTCTTGCAAACCGTTATGCAAGTGTTTTAAGTTACTCGCAACTAGCTGGTACTTCAAGAAGCTTTGCATTTCTCACGCAATATCTTTTTATCTTTTGTCTAGCCTGTGGTATCAGATAACTATTCGGCTAATCTTCTATTAGATAAGTACCTTCCGCTACACTATTGTAGATAAAGGCTACTTACAAGCGAGCAAGTGCTCTGAAAAACTAGCAGTTGTATGGTTTCAGACCAGATTATGATGATATATTTCAGGAGATGCAAATAGTAAATAAACTATTTGTTTTATTATCTGCGTTTAACACTCTGACAGGCATTGCGAGCGTTTACCGATTCTTTTAAGCTTGGACAGGTCCTAAGTTCGATTTTCATGTAAGAAAATATGATGATGCGTAGCGACGCCATGACACGTTCACACAATAGTAACGCGTAAGTAGCCGACATTACAACAGCACCCTCTCTGCCGTGATATATCGCATTAGCTCGCACGCCTGATCTACGGCCGCCTGCCTCTGTACAAATAGCGTCATATTATTATGTAAATGCACAAAAGAGAGCTCCATATATAACATGCACGAGGGAGCCCGAAGTGGGCACAGGAGCCCGCGCGACCTCGCGGCGCCGCACACGCGGGACAAGGGGCCAACTCGATGAGCTACGACGTAGCACGGGGGTCGAACCTGTCTAACTACGGTGATATACAGCTCAATAGAGACGCGTATTAGGCGCAATAGCGCTGATTTGCCCTCAGTTTCCTTATCGCTGTCGGGGCGAAATGCCCGAGTAATATCGTTCATCCAATGATTTCCGTAACCGTGCATTGACTTTCTTATCTTACTAGTCCACTGGTACCGTCATTTTATTTACAGCTTGAAAGGGTACAATCACAAACAAATCAACAGTTTAATACACTCATAACTTTGAAACTTCAAAGGTGCGTGCCGATAGAGGTGACCTTTGAACCGGAAAGGCATAAAAAGTTCTTACATCAAAAAGATTTTTACAAGTAGACTATGTGTCTTGTGAAAGTTCTGGCCCTTTGAGTACGAGCACATTTTTACGTTAACCGTGGTCTGGAGACGTCACATAAAAAAATGTCAAGATAAAGGAAACATAAAACATAGTGTAAAGCACAGTTTGTCAGTGAGAATGTAAACATTACGGATTCATTTAACCACTTTGACTTTATGATTATGAGAGCATGGGCGCTGGGAGCGGAGCGGCAATTAGATATAAATTATATTATTATGTGCAATGAATACCTGATGATTCACGCGAAAACCACTTGAACAATTCTACAAATGACATTCTACCACAAAGTCTTTGTTTTATGTGATGAAGATAACAATAAAGTAGGTTTTAGAGTGCGAAATGACAGGACTAATGTTCTCGAACGACTAATACTTGTATAGTTTATATTAGCCCTAAATAGTACGATTATTACCTTAGATCTACAGTATTTCTGATAGGAATATGTCCGACCAAACCGAATAAATGGAGAGTGACATAGATCAATGACCTTTCGTGCATTAAGACTAGGGACAAAGAGGATTCCTGATAACGCAGATAACTGTGGATAGCACAAATTATTCGTCTCGTTCGGGTCGTTCTTATACAGTAGATGAATTGAAAGTAACAAGAAAGATGAGATCACTTTAAGCCGCTGTGTTAATAATGAGTCGAAATATATCGTTTCGGTTGCGACTTGTGGAACGTGCAGGCCAGTGGCGTATAGAGCCGAGTCTGAGTAGAACCCTAACTTTATAATTAGTGAATGTTTTTGCAAAATATGACGTCACAATATATTCCTTTGTATAACTATACTGAATGAGTGCAGAGCAACGCCATCGTAAATAGTACATATGACGCTGGCAGCAACGAGTGTAACGATACATCGCGGGGTCACCGTGGCTCTATTACCCTTCGTCACATACTGACACAGAATTGTATTTAAGCTGTCTGCCCTCTGAGATGGACTCGCGTGCTAAAATGGAGGCGCGGTACTTCAAAGTGCATTGGATTTAATATCCTGAGCTCAGCGTGAAACCAATCGTTTATTCAATGGAATTATTAACACGACTCATCGACATACTGCACATTCATTATGCTTATTATAAAACCACTATTTATCCGAACCAAATATAAGGATTAAAATGTTACTGGGCGGCTTTAGTTGTCGTTTTATTTCCTAAAAGGATATAGAATAGTCGGTTGGAATAACTAGCGGTTTGTCAAAACCATGAAACCTAAATGAAGACATAAAAGACATAAAGACATATTTATTTCTGCATTTTGGTTGTTTACAACACTTATACAAGTCAAAACCCTATGCAAGATGATGCTGGCTTTTCCTAGCTTAATGACTTCTTGAGAAGAAAGGCCGAAACAAACTCAGGTCCTAAAAACCCTAGACGTAGTGCAGGTTTGAAGGTTAAAAACCTCGTCTGAATGGTTGTAACACCAGACATTTCCAGTTTTAATAGCTATTAGCTGCAAAGTTCGCAGCCTTCTCCCTGTTGTATTTTTGGAGCACATTGTTCTGAATAACTCCTCTTCATAGTAATGTGAGTTTAGATGACGCAATAAACAACCAGTATAGGCATTGTGAGAGGAAAGTTTTGTTTGACAACTTATGATTCAGTGCTCACGATAATGTTTAAGGGAATATTCAGTAGCGCACAGTACACCTGCAAAGAAATTGAACTGTCGCTACAATATTTTAGTGTTTCCTCACAAGAGCGTATGTTTTATACCAAAAGAGGCTCAAAGTAAATGTTATCTTATACTTTTTGTCGTGCATTAAATGGGATGCTATTTTAGGTACCTACCTTCTGTGATGTTGTATCTGTACTACACGTGATTAATAATCCTTTAAAAGGAAAACTAAATTATAAAATAACAGTTCTTCAGAAGATTAATGTCCGAGCAATTACAAAACAAGTTAATTCTAAAAGTTCACGCACTTAGTAAAATGAAGTAGTTATAATAGGATAGCGGCTTAAAAAACCCTGTTTGTCTCATATCAGAGCTCAGTATAGTCTGAGTACTCTAAACACCTGCAGTACAGACGACCGGTTGGCGTAGCGGGAGTGAAAGCGACTGCTACGCCATATGTACGTATAACATGTATGTATTTACAAAATATATATATATATACTAGCTGACCCAGCGAACTCCGTTTCGCCTTTTTAAGAGTTTTTATTTAATTCCCTTTTTTTCAAGCCCCTTTTCCAAAGTTACCATTGACTTAGCGCTTAATCTCCATTTCATAGTCTATAAATGCTGAACAAACAAACATAGATTTTTATATAATATTGAATTCCCCATTCCTTAAAATATCGGAGACGATACCCATATCGACTTTAAATAAAATCCCGTCCGCCATCTTTGATCACGAAATAGATGTTGTATTTGGATTCACCATCCCTTAAATCATCAGAGACGATACCCATATTGATTTTTTAAATTTTTCCATCCACCATCTTTGATTTCCCATCCACCATCTTGAATCACGAAATAGATGTTGTATTTGGATTCCCCATCCCTTTAAACATTGGAGACGATACCCATATTGTTTTTTTTTTAATTTCCCATCCGCCATCTTTGATCACGAAATAGATGGTGTTTTTGAATTCCCCGTTCCTTAAAATATCGGAGACGATACCCATATTGACTTTAAAAAAAATCCCGTCCGCCATCTTTGATTTCCTATCCGCCATCTTTGATCACGAAATAGATGTTGTATTTGGATTCCCCATCCCTCTTAACATCGCAAACGATACCATTGACTTTTGAAAAATTTTCCTTTCCGCCATCTTTGATTTCCATCCGCCATCCTTGATCACGAAATAGATGTTGTATTTCGATTCCCCACCCCTTAAAATATCGAAGGCGATACCCATATTGATTTTTAAAATTTTCTCATCCGCCATCTTTGATTTCCCGTCCACCATCTTGGATCACTAAATAAATTTCATATTATTAATCAGCGTCCCGAAAATCTCAAAAACGATACCCATATAGATTGTATCCTATTCGTTTAGCCTTTTTTGCCTTTTACCCAACCCTCCCCCTTCTCGTTTGACCATTTTATTATTTTTGTCTGGCCCCTAAAAGTTGTGGCTTAATTTTATAATAGTCTATAGCCTTTCGGAATAATTGGGCTATCATAGGCAATAACAATTTTTAAAATCCGACTGCTAGTTCCTGAGATTAGCCGACATTATCTTTTAGCCTTTTTAGCCTTTTGCCCGGCCCCAAAGGGTCGAAGAGTTATGTTATTCAGCCTATAGCCTTCCGGAATAACTGGGCTATCGTATACAAAAAGGATTTTTCAGATCCGACCGGTAGTTTCTGAGATAAGTGCGTTCAAACAAACAAACAAACAAAAAAACAAACAAACAAATTTTTCCGCTTTATTATATTGGTAAAGATAAAGATATTTATTATTTTAATTTCTTTTTTATATTTGATACAAATCTCCTTTATTGGGCGGATTCTTCCATAGTTGTCGTTTTAACTGTTTAAGAAATATAACTGCAAAAAGTATTTACACATACAAACTACTTAGTAAAGACTGTGTTATCCGGTATCTGTGACGTTTCGCTAGATCGGCCAATATGGCGACTGTGATTTGTGTGTCAGAACCATTACAATTTAACAAAATACTCGACAATCCAAATTTTGCGGATATATGTTGTCGACTCGATATCTTTATTTTTTTATGTTTTATTATTCAGGTAAGGTTTCGATGTACTCCTTGACGAAATAATTATTATAAGATTTGACACTGCGATAGCAGCGCAGTCCGTCGGTTCCAATGTGAAACATTCCAAAATCCACAACTACTTACAAATTAACTTAGACAAATGATTGGTATCGCTCCGCTATACTAGACTCCGCGGTGCCTAAGAAAAATAGGTCCGTAAATGAGGCAACTCATTATGACAGTGTGTGTCAAACAAAAGCATCAAGACGCATGCGTGAAGAATTGTGTTGTCAGCTTTTCAACAGTTACCCGAGTAAATGGGAAAATATTTTATCCTGTGGTCTAGTGGATAAGTTATTGGTCTCAAAATCAGTTAAGAAAATTCTTAAAAATTACAATTCATTAAGAGCATCAATATATTTGTGGCGTACCGCGTAAGTTCCTTTATGAGAAAAATGGTTGGTATATGCCAAATCCGATTAGGCTAGTAAGCGGACCCCAGATTTAAACTGGGATAACGCTAAGAGAAAGAAGATATTATCCATTGATTAGGCCTCATTTATTATGATGGTTTGTTTTATGTAGGTACTTATAGTATTTTGCAAATTATTATTAGAAATAACCATAGAGGAAATGAGGTGTTTCCAAAACAGTGCTTTCTATTTCCATGCTATTAGTCCATATAAATTTAGTTAGACATTATTAATTTTACATGAAAAATCGTGAAAACTACTTTGAATAAAAAAATAATCTTACACACGTAATTACACATAATATGATTAGGTAAACCATGTTTCTTGGAAAAGATGTTCAGTTTCTAACAACTAACATTTTCACCTTATTTGTAAAGGTATAAACATAAAATAATATAGAAAAAGGTAAAATATATAATAAATAGGTTAGATAAAAGAAATAGTAAAATATAAGGAAATACAATACGAGGGTCAAACTGAAAGTTCTTAGAAAATCAAAAACTGATTACATTAGCCAGTTATTAGTTTTATTATATTATCTTTTCAAAATATTGTCCATTGACGTCAATACACAGCTGCATGCGATGGAACCACTGGGAAAAGCACTTTGCCCACTCGTCCTTAGGGGTCTCTTCAATCGCGGCATCGCGATACGCAGCCACCGCTTCTTCAGCATTCATAAACCGCTTTCCTATAAGTTTTTCTTTAATTTTTGGAAATAAATAAAAATCACAAGGCGCGAGGTCGGGGCTATACGGCGGGTGACCCAGTAATTCAACGTTAGATGTCGCCAAATAGTCGATCGTTCGCTTGGCGGTGTGCGACGAGGCGTTGTCGTGGTGAAGGAGGATCCTACTGCGAGGTCGTTTCTCTCGAACTTTTTCCAAGACAAGTGGCAAACAATTGGTAGTGTACCATTCTGCAGAAACTGTTTTTTGATCCTCTAACACAATTGTTGCGAAATGACCTATCCTTCCAAAGAACGAGGCCACAATTTTTTTTCCCGCACTTCGATCTCTCTTCACTTTAGTTGGCAACTCCTCGAAAGGAAACACCCACTGAGCAGATTGTCTTTTGGTTTCAGGATCATAACAGTAAATCCAGCTTTCGTCACCTGTTAGTATGTGGAACACAGCATTTGAGTCACCTCCGTTAAATCTTTCAATCATTTTACGGCACCAATCCACACGATGGAGTTTTTGAGCCTTAGTCAAATTATGAGGTATCCACCGGGCGCAAAGCTTCCTGACCGCTAAATGTTCGTGGAGGATTTTGTGCACTTGACTCATACCGATGCCTAAGCTTGTCCGAATCTGCTGATAGGTCACTCTTTTGTCAGTCTCTATCATACGCCGCACAACACAGATGTTATTTTCAGTCGTCGCCGTAGAAGGCCGTCCCTCACGTACATCATCAGTGATATTAGTGCGACCACGTTTAAACTCATTAAACCAGTTGTAAACAGTCGCACAAGATGGGGCTTCATCGTGAAAGGCCAATCGTAGTCTATCATAACTTTCTTGTTGACTTAAATGACATCGAAAGTCATAAAAAATCATTGCACGAAAATTTTCTCGTGTTAAATTCATGTTGACGTGACACAGACAATTTTCAATTTGCCGCCAAATCGTAAAACAAATGACAAATGAATGAAATATATACTCAGTAATATTGGCAAAGAGTACTATTTTCAAATTTTAGAATATTTTTTTTATTATATTGTTTATAAGTGGCCAGTTCTAAGAACTTTCAGTTTGACCCTCGTAACTAAAGATTCACATAATAAAAATCTCAACTGTGGGGAACTTGATACTTGTACTAGCAGCAACACTGAATGGCGTTTTCGTTTTTTTGTAATTTTATGTTGATATTTCATAATTATTCTTATTTTACAGATAGTATGTTATACCAGGGTTCTTCTTATTTCTTGCTGAGTTATTTTTACTCAGGATAAAAGCGCAACTTGGCAATTACAGCGAATTATTTCCGTAATTAATTTGGTGGATAGGTATAAGGCTGTCAGTGTGACAGTCTCAACCATGCCAGCTGGCATGGTTTTTTCTGCCTCATTTTACAAGTATGAGGGCTCCGTCTAGTAGAGCAGAGCGAGACCAATCATTAGTCTATGCAAATTAAATTAATAATTTGCAATAAAATAAAATTGCGACTACAATTAAAGATCTAAGCTATCCTATCTCTCAAGTTGGACCAGACTGCTCACGGTGTGCCAATTTAATTTAAAATCGGTTAAGTAGTTTAGGAATCCATCGCGGACAAACATCGTGACAGGAGATTTATATATATTAAGCTGTATGTTTATCCATTATCAAGTACCCATAGTACAAGCACTGCTTAGTTTGGGACTAGATGGTGTTGTGTGAATATGGTAAAAAAAAAAAACATTGGTTTGACGCTCATACTCATTCGCTGGTGTGTGGCCTGGTATTTAACGTTATTAATTGAAGTAAGAGAGAGCAGTATTTGGTATTTAATAACAGCAATAATTAGTGCGGCTGTGCGTACATGGCGACATTGCTTTATTATATTAAAGCTACATGAGCCACATATTAGAGACGTAATTAGAAAAGTGATCTATCATCGGTCGCGCTGACGTGTTGGCTCGTCGAGAGGCGAATGTGTAATACATGTAGTGGATGTAGTACGAGGACCGAATCTGTTCGCGGCGAGCTCCGACACTTACACGTCGGATCAGTGAAAGTGGTCTGTAAGCGCCGCGGGCGACGATCAAACGGCTACTTGCGCGCGGTATCAACGGTGTATTTAACCGTTAAATTTTATGGCTAAGAAGCAATTACGTCGGCTCGCGCCAACCCATGTGTCCGACACGGTGCATATATTATATCAGTGAGTGCGTGTGTTGTGCACGTGTGTGCGTGTGATCGTGTGTGTGTGTGAGTAGGTCAGAGGCGGGCGACATTGGCGGCGCACGCGGCGACGTACGCGTCCCGTGCCGCGCGCGAGGCGCCGAGGCTATGCCCGCCGGATAAACGACATAGTCAGTACTAGCTAATGTGCACTAGAGTAAATGAAGGATGAATTAAAGCACGTCGTCGCTGGCGCCAGCGGCATTGTCGTGACACGTTTGCCAAACTCGTCCGCGCGCCGCCGCCGTGTGAAAGCGCCGCGAGGACGGTTCGCACGCGAAGCGTCATTCCTACGCCCAAAACTTAATAATTCACGAGTACAGAGTGTCGACATATGCAGTGTGTACACACGTCACTGCCCGCGTGCGCGACACGTTTACTATGTACTGTAACTGCTGCAACGTAAACGCAAGCTTGAGCTGTCGCGCTGCGTCGCACCCTGAACAAATCTCGACCAGCTTAGTATACAATAAAAACAGACTACCATGTCTCGTAAAAAAATGCTCACGTACGTTGGCGACATAGCTTGGAGACAGCATGATGATCTCGACAAACTAGTTGTTGTTGGCAAAGAAGATGAAAAAAGACCAAGAGGACACCAAGCCGCGGGTGTCCAGTTTACACTTAAGCGGTATCAGATCGCTTAAGTGTAAACTGGACACCCTGTTCTTATGGCGTGGAAGCAGTTCATTGCCTTCTCCACCAAGACTTACCAGAGAGACAAATAAGAGAAGAAATTGAAATAATTTCACTGTGTTATTAGACATTTTCTTTCTCCATTACTGAATATACCGTGTTTACGACTTACAATGTTGTAGCCTGCGACTTTAACAAGATAAACTAAGGAAATTATTTGTGGACCTTTCGACTAAGGCCGTACTGTGATTTCTATAAGCAAATATAAACATTCAAGACGATTGAGTTCTTAACCCTTTCTTGAAATAGGCCAATCCGTTGAATTTATTTGAGTGGGGCAGGTAGTTACGTCCCGAGGCCGAACTTCTGCCGGCTGGAGGAGATTGGAGACTGTGAGTGGCAACTCGAGAGCTCGAGGAGTCCGCGAAGTCAATGATGTTGTTACTCCCGGCTTAAACTAATCTACTTATCGTAACTGGTTGTAATAAGTTGACCACAAATAGATACACTTACCTGTTTATATACTTTATACCTCAGTGTTTTTCTTTCGTTCTCTATATACCTAGATCTTACACTATATAGCACATCGAAATCGTATTGCAGAGTTAATTTGTAACACAGGACTACGATTTAAGCACAATTCGCGGCTTTTGCTAAGAAAGAATTCTTTCAGGCAACCCTGTAAGGACTGGAATGAATTTAGTAAACATGCGTAGTGATGGTGTTATGCCAGACAAAAATGAAACTGGTTACTGCAGTAAAACATGCCGAAGGATCAAGTGTGTGATGTATTTGTTAGACTTGTTTCTTAAACTGGACGAAAATCCTCGTAACTCTAAACGTTTTCTAGATTACATTGTGTGTGTGATATAAATCGATATCGTAAAAAGTCCTTCACCTTCAACAGACGGCGTAATAAAGCTCAATACTTATGTTTGACCAATTCATTTGTACGAGCCTCCCTACTTCCCCTAGTGTACAGTGTACACACCGTGAGCAATGTGCGGCACTTACTTTGACGACACGGCACGACGCTCTCTCGTCAGGTAAACACACACGGTAAATAAGACAAATTACATGACATTCTTCCTTGTGTCGCTACCTTACTTTTTCTTCTGATACGAGCGTAACTTGGCTGAGATAAGATCTGATATCTTGCTCTGAGAGCAACGTATCGATGCTACTCTATCTGTTCCGTCTGTCTTGTCTCATTGGTACTTGAAGCCACTAACTTATCATTCTGGCTATCTACATTCTCTTAATATTTGCCACTGTAGGCGTACAAAGTGAATACTTTCCAAACGTTGTCTTAATAAGTAGATATGGCAACTTGTTAAAGAGAAAATCTTTTAGAATTGCCGCACCAATACACGAAGCTATTGAAAAATGTTGTCTGCACTCACTTTGTAACATTTGGATTGGTTCCCAGGGTTTGTCGGCACTTGGCTTATCGATATAATGTTGGGCCGTAGCGCGACAATAAACATAAAATCTTGGACATAAAAATAAAGTAAAATGCGGAAAGGTCCAGGTGGGACCGTACCTACGTAACAACGAACATTATGTATATTGTTAAAGCATACAAAATCAGAGAAAGTAGTTTAATTTTCAATGCATAACAATTCTGTTAATTACAATGTTACAAATATATACAATCAAGTTTAATTACACATAGTAACAAAACGACTTGCAGGGATTGAATCACGTCGTATATAGTTTACAACTTGTTATCTGTCCGTATCCCGAGGTTTCGGCTACTTCGGCCTCGATAGTGTACACAAATAGTTCGAGATACAGTCCCAGAAAGTAGTTTAATTTATATACGTCGCGTTATCGTGTTATCAGTGGTATCTTGAGTGGAGTCGTTGTTTATGAGCCGGCGCCGCGCGATACAGGCGCTCACTGACGAGTAGCCGTAGATAAGTAAGTTATAAAGTTGTTCAAAACCAACATAAGACTGAGTGGGGCAGGTTGATAAGCATGCGACACGCGCAAGGCTGTCCCCGCAGCACGCGACCTGTCACCAAATGTGCGAGTGACATGCGAGTGGTTTCTTTTTTTACTTTGGAAATATTTTTGTGTCTAAGTAGAGTAAGAACGCTTGTAGATTACACTTGTGGAGGATAAAGGTGTGGTGTTCCTCCAACTAGAGGGAGGAGCCTCTAACCAAGCTGGGTGGTCGTGCTTGGTGGCCTGCAGGCCAACGGACATACTTTGGAACTTGTATATATGCCGCTTGGCTCGCGAAAGTTGATATCGCGGTTCAGGATTGTTTGAATATTTCCCGCCTTGTTAGTAGTCGTTGCTGTAGTGTGTCGTAGTAGTTTCGTTGTCATTGGGTAGATGGCGCTGTGCGGATGTTATGTAGCTGGCCGCTACATCACTCCCCCCCAAGACCGGAGGTCGTTCTTGAAGGTGATGGTCAGTTGTCGTGGCTTCTGTAGTCGCTTGTCACAGTGTGCTTCGCAAGTCCCACGGTGAGTCGGGGAGAGGTTGCGAAGGTGATGTGCAGTGATGAGCAGTAAGCGTTGAGCAGTGAGTGTCCCACAGTGAGTCGGGGAGTTGCTGCGTAGTGGCTGCGTCGTGGCTGTGTAGTGCTGCGAAGCGGTTGCGTAGTGGCACTGCTGCGTGTACGGGAGCGATGTGCGCTGCTTACGAGGACCGTGTGTGCAGTGAGGCGTGCCGTGGCGCTGGAGAGGCTGCAGGGAGGACCAGGCATGCAAGTCTGCATGGCCTACGGTTGGACCCTGGCTTCGAAGATGCTGGCTGGCGGCGACTTGGTTGCTGACCATCAGGTGAAGTTTGGAGTGAGGCGAGGTGGAGATGACGATGCTGTTTGCTGGTGCTGATCTGACCGGTGAAGGTTGCTTCAGATCACGTCGGGAGCTGCTGGTAATCTGACCGGTGAAGGTTGCTTCAGATCACGTCGGGAAAGCTTGCTGGTAATCTGACCGGTGAAGGTTGCTTCAGATCACGTCGGGAGCTGCTGGTAATCTGACCGGTGAAGGTTGCTTCAGATCACGTCGGGGGTCACCAATGTGGAGAACTTTGGAGAATGAAGGTATGGTATGTAGAAATGATATTCTTGACTCCAGGATTCAGAATAATTTATTTATAATTTAGTGCTGTTTATATACAAAATGTACAACTAGGCTGAGCCAATCCAAATGTAGATAAATAGAAATGTTAAATGATCAAAACAATCAACCAATTAATTTAAAGTACAATCGGCCAATAATATTAGAGTTGAGTTTACGTAAGTAATCCGCCAGGTGGTTCATACGTCGCGCGAGCGTTTTCCCGCGCAAACGGGAACATACTTATACTGGTGGCATAAGCGCGGCGGCTCCATTTGCCGGTCACTCGTCGAACGAAGACGTCGTGCGTTCGCGCGTCAGCGGGCACGGCGCGCGTCGACGCAATAATATTTGCAGAGCGAAGATTTCTTGAAATCGTCAGCGTGTGCATCTTTGAGTTCGCAAGAGAACTCTTCTTGTTTCTATTTAACGTTGCAAAAGTCTATAAAACTGTTCTTTTCAGAACAACCACAAAAGTCCTTGAACAGTCCTTGTCAGGACTATTATCACTGTTTCTATTTAAGCACTTAAGTCCTTTTCAGGGCTGTGTGTATCTATGTTTCTATTTACACATCACAAAAGTCACTGTAGGCACTGCTAGGTATAGGATAGCTTAGCTGGCCGCTACACACTGTTTATATACGAAACTATATATAAACAGTGTAATCTACAAGCTACCAATTCTTCTGCAACAACCTTAAACAATCCTACAGCTATCGAAACAATAACAAACGAAGTGAGGAGAATGGGGATATTTTGCGAAATTATTGGAGTTTACATGGGTAAACTCCAAGTAGATACGCAAAGCCATTACGAATGGTCGTAATGGCTTTGAGTATCTATCAAGAAAAATGAAAAATGCCAACAAATGATTTATTAATCCATTTGTGCATTTTTGCACTTTGTTTTTACTACCATGGAAATAGATTCGTATTACTGTACAATGCTGTGCATGTGTTACTACTCTACTGTAGTTACATATCAGTAGGCAAACTCGGCGGCAAATGTTGTCGGATTTCTATGACTAAGCCTTTAAATCTATGAGTGGCATTAATATTAAGAACAAAGAAAATCTGGCAAGAAGCCAATTGAAAAATTCTTGTGAAAAGGACACCGCGAAGGCGCTTTTCAAGGAAATCAGAAAGAAATGCGCAAAGGACCCTTTTCATTGTTGAGACAAAAGGGAATTAAGCAAGGGGTATTCTAGGTTTGCCAGCTAAAATTCGCATTCTCTGTGTATTTTGTAAAACATTTATAATAAGTACGTAGGTATACTAGTAACTAAGGGATCGCATTTAATGAAAAAAAAATGTCAGTTCATAGAATCAAAGACGGCAATATTGAAATAACATCAGTAGGCGTCGAAACTCAACAAAAGAAATGTATAAATTATTGCGGTTGATTTAAAATTGTAATGAGTGTTTGCGAAACGAGGAGTGACGTCTGCGTCGCGTCCACAGTGATTAATGTCGGTGTTGATGCCACCTTTGAGCTGACGACTACACCTGCCACCGAGCACCCTAGATTAGATTATCAATTAGGACGCGTAGGAATACTACCTACTGACTGTTATTTTGACCGATAGCGTCTAGATAAACCCAACTAGTATAGTGTGAGGAGCGCGGAGCGGCGACGCGTCGATACTTCGGTACTGGCTGCTTATTTGTTCGGTTCGTGTAGTCTCTGCAGATGCAGCATGTGTTGGTGGGCCGTGACAACGACGGCTGTATTAGCGATATGTAGATGTAACTGTGCTGTGTGTGCGATGTGCGGTGTGGCGCGAGTGGCCGGCGACGGTCGCTGCACATGTGCGATCGATACGCGCCGCCGCGTCATCGCTGCAACTACACACCTACAGCTCACTTGTACTAGTGAATGAACTGTCAACTTATCGCAAACATAATGTGCTTACTACGAGACCACAGGATTTACGCTTTCAACAAATTGTTCTGCAGTTTGTACCTTAGGAACACAACCAGCATAAAATAGATTTTAAAACCACCTTACTGACAATTCATTTATTTTTGGTTGTCATCTACAAAAAAAGAACGAGACAGTGGCAGATGGGCTAGCATCTCGAATTCTCGATAGGTAATATAAATATTTTGTATGAAAGTATATTCTACTAACTAAAGTTCGTGCCAGCTTATGGCCTTTGCTTATAGGCTTTATCCTGATTTCAATGTGACTCTCAATCAATTCCTGAATCTACTTGCTTATATTATGTATGTTGTGTGGTGTCCAATTGGGGTGAACCTACATCCTTTGTTATTATATTGATGACCGAAGCATCGTATGTTTGCGTCGTGTCGGTGCGCGGCTCTATTGTCTGCACACTCCGTGTTGTTTACCATCACTTAGCTGTGCCATGCCGGTGATGGCACGACTAATATACGAGCCGTATATTGAGTGCACTATTTCTTTTGTCAATGTGTGTTGTTTATGACGACGGGAACGACTGGCACGAGGGGGCCCGCCCGGTTAATTTGGACGCAGTGATATATTTCACCCCCACCTCCTCTCCGCCGGACACTGTTGAGCACTCTTCTCTGTCCTCGTTGTGAACACTTCATTACAGTGCAGCCGCCGAGCACATGTAATGAACGTGAACATAAATATTGAGTTCAATTAAATCCCTAAATAATGGTATTTGTGCTAAAAAATGTTCACGATATTTTCTGGCTTTATTGACTAAAAGCTCGAGCTTCATAAGCGGATCAGACTAATATTATCGAGGTTTTATTAGGTCAATGACAGGCGAGTATTGGGAAATTAATGGACACTGAAGACGACATTAGGCTCTTATAGCACTTGGTTCAATCGTCATCTCCCATCAGAACTTATTTTCGTGGAAATCATCCTGTGTCACAATCAGTGCTAGCAAATAAAAGATCGGTATGTACGAAACAAGCAGTATCAGCACTCGTTTGTGATAAATAGCCTCTTTGTATGTGCCGAGTGCGACGGGAGGGCGGCCTGGACGCTGTGAGGTAAACAACCCAGGCATGCCACGGCAGGCCTCAGCCTCTCCCGGGGCACAATGACCGAGTCCATAATCCCCGGGTGTATAGCGCCAGAGACACAGCCCGTGTTTACCAACATTACATTTCCTCATCGCCGGTATTAATACCATCTTCCCAATTTGTAACGATCAATGTATTTATAAGAGGTGCAGAGTAGTAAGCAATAAAAGCTTGAACCAAAGCGTACGAGAATGTTACACAGAGCTGAGCACTTTTAGGATGAACTTGGCAGATTATTCTAGTTTCGTCATACAGGTTATATGCAAAAACTTTCGTAGCTTAAACTCATAGAGGTGAGATTAAATACATATATTGGAAGATTAAATATATTCTTAAATCCAAGAATGAGAGATGATATACTGATTCTATTGTAGTGTGTATCGTGAGCTGGAGTGTGGAGTTAATCGTGCGTCAATAAGCGTGCCGTGACGTGACGTCTGGCGTGTTCAGCTCGCGCGTCACGTCCCAAGTGCCTATGTTACGTGTAAGTGATGATTACATTTTAATATAAATATATTGAGTAATCTCTGAGAACTCGCAAATACTCGTGATTGCTGTTGATTCTACCAATGAACAGATGAGTCAATATTTGGTACGTTTATACCTATAGGCACTTCATAATTTGGTTTTTATATTACGTTAGGAAAACGTCAAAATAAAAAATCTTGTGCATTTTTGTAGGGGAAAGGGGAACGTATTCTATGAATAGTCATTGTCTCTTCTAAGTTATCTTACTTACAGGGTTTATAACGCATTAGGAACTTAATGATACTTTAATGAGGTACGTTTATGAAGTAAATTATCTCAAGCCGTTTTATAAGCCCTAAATGATTACCAAATATGATGGCTACATACAGTACAAACATTTGATGTATAGCAGACAGATGACTGCTTACATGTGTAAACTGTAAGTATGTGTATAATTCAAAAGTAAGACTGTGGGTAAACAGCTACTGGTGGCTGGCGTCAAGCTGTATACATAATTTTTATACATTTTGAATCGAATTGCTGCAAACCCGTCCCGCGACCACTCACCGATCAATATCCACGACGTACTGCCAGTCGCGGCCACTCATTATTCGCTCGTGGCAGCTACCGAGCGCTGGTGGCCGCGACTGGCAGTACGTCGTGGATATTGATCGGTGAGTGGTCGCGGGACGGGTTTGCAGCAATTCGATTCAAAATGTATAAAAATTATGTATACAGCTTGACGCCAGCCACCAGTAGCTGTTTACCCACAGTCTTACTTTTGAATTATACACATACTTACAGTTTACACATGTAAGCAGTCATCTGTCTGCTATACATCAAATGTTTGTACTGTATGTAGCCATCATATTTGGTAATCATTTAGGGCTTATAAAACGGCTTGAGATAATTTACTTCATAAACGTACCTCATTAAAGTATCATTTTTCCTTTAGCGTTGAGGAGGTGGCACGACACGACAGCCCCGGTGAGTGTGGTGGCTGTAGTCAGTTTGTGTGTGGTTGTTTGTGTCGTGAGTATGTTGGTGTCGGTGTACTCACAGCAGGTGGAGGTGGTGCAGGTCCTGCGCCGCATGCGCGGGCAGGCGGCGCAGCGCGCAGCGGTCGAGCCACAGTCTCGCCAGCGCAGCGCCGCTGAGCGCGCCACCCGACACCGACTCCAGCCGGTTCATCGACAGGTTCCTGCCACACAACGCACACTGGTCACCTACCACGCATGTGCTGCCTAACCACCGACCAACAACCTGCCTAGTGTACTTATATTTCAGAGAGCAATTGCAGCGAAATCTTGTTTGCTTAAACTGTACTACATCACATTCTGTACATGATCTAGAGACAGTGATTTGTCTACTTTTATTCATTGTTGTACAATAACGGACTCCTACAGACTGATAAAGACTTTTATAAAGCGGTTGTATCTAAAAACTATATAATTTCAAAATGTTGCACTCGTACTTCCATACTGCAAAGCAGAGAAGTTATATGCTGGCCCGTAGGTTTGCACGGTGTCCCTACGACGCTAAAATGACGCTTTTTCTAGCCTACTGTCAGACTTTTTACACCTGCAGCCTATGGGTCAAGTATACGCAGAAGGCATACAGCGCCTTGCGTGTACAGTACAACAATGCCTTCAGGATGCTTGTGGGGCTGCCGCGGTATTGTAGCGCTTCGAGTATGTTTGCCGATGCGAGAGTAGACGATTTCTACGCCATTATTCGTAAACGCATCTCTCCGGCACAGAACAGATATCAGCACCCACGGCATGTTGAAGGCATTGAGTGCCGGTGGGACTGCCCGACGCTTTGTAGATGGATGAGACTGCATACACAGGTCGGCTCTAGATAGCTGTACGTGCCTATTTGTGATTTTTATGTGTTTGTATTGTGTTATTATTTTTTATTCTTTATTATTTTTATTTAATTTGTGATATATTCTAATTATGTTATTTCTGTTATTATTTATTATGTTTTGATGCCAATGTGTATTTTAATTCTATGGACTTCAATGTCTGCAAATAAATGATTATTATCATTAGGTATATCCTATTTAGTCAACCTGTTTGTAATATTGTTGTCATCATTACATCTTCACCTTCTGCATATTGAAGCATTACGTGTAATAGATATATTCAGGTACCATATTAGAAAAAGACGAGAATGCCAGTCTGTCAGGGTTTACATTGTTTGGCCCTGGCTCACTCATGATTATACGAACTATTTGAGATCTAATTGCGAGTGTGTTTGGTGGAACTGACGGGATCGCCGAGTTGTATTATATCGCAGTCCGATAGAGTGGCGTCATGGAGTAATTGATAGAATGGTGTTAAAGTGTAATACTAGTCGGGGTGAATGCGTGGGCGCCCGCTGCCGTTACGAATTGCTAGCTGACAAGTACCGCACGCGCGACGCCACCCAACATAACACTACTAACACTAGACCGCAAAGCTTCACACATACCTACTCGCTCCTACTACTAATGCTTTTTAGGTCACCAACCACTACTCTAATATTAACTTGCCTGCGCCAAAATGTCATCTAAATCAAACAATATTTTACTAACTTTATTACTGAATATTTAATAAATAAATTTCTTTAAGAACATTGTCATCTCTACCTGTTCTGGTATGACGGACGCTTTTCAGTCTTTTTAGTAATGACGATCACGTAAATACTATTTAACTGTCTTAACGACTTAAAAAGTACGAAATTTATCTCAGAATTACTTGATTTATCGAAGTTTTACGCAAAATTAGGTTTATGTCTTCTTAGGTCGTCTCTATATTTCTTTGACCTTGCATGTAGAACGTTGTCAATGAACTAAATATAGTAAGACACCTAAACATACCTTAATCTTCAAATACACAACTACACGCTTTTAAACCATTGATTTGTAAGATAAGTGCTTGTATGCATTATGTGAGAATAGTTTGTTGTTGGTTTTAAAAGCTTTTAAGATTGACAGTGAATGACGCGTGACGCTGAGCGACTCTGCTCATACACAAATAGTTTGAAGGCGAATACGCGTCCAGGTAGCGCGTGTATTGTTTCCAAGATGAAAGCGAGTTGAGGAACGCACCGGGATGATATATGAATGTGCGGGGCGAACCAGAGCGTCACGTAATTGATGGTTCCTAAACCTGTCGCAACGTCATCAATAACACCGGTGACCGGTGGCGCCGGCGCCCATATCACACTACTCTACTACACAAGCTCAAATACAAACGTCCAATAAAAATGTTCAAATGATATAAATTGCCGCGCGGACGTCTACAGTTTATGACCAACGTGTGTTTGTGTGTGTCTGAACGGTCGCGTGCCGCTTAATGCACCTACATTTTTCTTATTTTACTAGCTGACCCGGCAAACGTTGTTTTGCAAAATTTTTTTTTTTTTTTTGAAAAATAGATGTTGGCCGATTCTCATAGATACCGGATAAGCACAAAAAATTTCATCAAAATCGGTCAAGCCGTTTCGGAGGAGTATGGGAACGAAAACTGTGACACGAGAATTTTATATATTAGATTTTTCGTTGGTTTAACAACTTAATACGCAGGAACATTAACCACAAAGTACCGAGAGTTGGAGTTATTTTTTTATCCGAGCTCTAAAAAACAACTTTTGTTGCAGATGCGACACCACATTCGGCGCAGTTATGGCAGCGGCGTGGCCAGTGTGGCTATAAGTAGCACTCGAAATTCACGCAATTTAAAAAATGCTTCCATTTTAGAGGAGCAAGGCAACCCATTCTATTATTTGTTGCCCTACTACAGATCATTATAATTTGAGTCGTCCCGGAGTCCAATAGTAGAAATACGTTCAACTGTGCTCCCTAACCTAAGGCACCATTTTCGAGGGCAGCGATGCTTAAGTTTGTGCTCCGGAGCCGTAAGCGTCCGTGGCAATCACATCAAGCTTCCACGCAATCACATTTATGATTGAACATTCATTTATTTTAGTGTGCCTCTTTGAACGATCCATTAATATGGCGAGCCTTACAATATAAAAGTGTTTTGTTGAGAGTGTTGTGACCCATGTTGCTATCCCTCATGATTTGCATAATTTGGCCAATGAGGTGTTGTTAGAAGCATCGTAAGGTGGTTATTCACAAAGTGACGTTACACTTAATTCAACAAAAGATTTTAATATGACATATCGTACAAATGGGAACATATCTACACATTTGATAAATAGAATTATACAACAGAACTAATTAAGTTGGGCCTCTGATTAGCATACCACGTACTGCGAACCAGCAAAATAACTTATTGTCTCATCTACCGCTGTTCTTGCATAAGTAATGTACGAATGCTAAGAAAAGCTCTACCAACAACTTTTATATACGGCACTGGAATGACACAACGGTAAACTAGGCAAGACTTCACACACATTCGGGACCAATATGCAGAACTTTACGATATGTTTTCATACTAGATTTTCCACAGATTTTCTTTCGTCATAAAGGGGAATACTATCCTTTTGATATGCACGTAATCTGCAAAGGTTTCAGACGAGCTTTGGTGTAGTAATTATTGGAACGAAGTTCCCTATCGCGCGTTGCGAAAGGGGGCTAGACGGAAAAAATTAAGACGAAAAGTAAGTTGTATTGTAACGACACTTTTTTGCTATAGTAAGCTATTGTAAGCCGTGCGGCGTGCGCATGTGTCTGTCTGTCTCTCTCTCTCTCTCTCTTATAGAAAGCAAGCATCATGTTCATGCTTTGTGATCACGAAAATGACATCTGTTTGGGAATCCAAGATGGCGGACGGGACGTTTTTAATAAAATTAATATGGGTATCATTTTCGGGGTTTTTATGGATTCTGGTCACGAAAATGACATCAATTTGGGAATCCAAGATGGCCGTCGAGACATTTTTAATAAAATTAATATGGGTATAATTTTTGGGGATTTTATGGATTCTGGTCACGAAAATGACATCTATTTGGGAATCCAAGATGGCGGACAGGACATATTTAATAAAATTAATATGGGTATCATTTTCGGGGTTTTTATGGATTCTGGTCACGAAAATTACATCTATTTGGGAATCCAAGATGGCCGTCGGGACATTTTTAATAAAATTAATATGGGTATAATTTTTGGGGTTTTTATGGATTCTGGTCACGAAAATGACATCTATTTGGGAATCCAAGATGGCGGACGGGACATTTTTAATAAAATGAATATGGGTATAATTTTCGGGTATTTTATGGATTCTGGTCACGAAAATGACATTTATTTGGGAATCCAAGATGGCGGACGGGACGTTTTTAATAAAATTAATATGGGTATAATTTTCGGGGCTATCATGCATTCTGATAACGTAAATGACATTTATTTGGGGTTCCAAGATGGCGAACGGGACATTTTTTGTAAAATTAACAATTATTATTACTAAAATTGAGCCTACTGATTAAGTTTATATTACATTATATTTGTTAATAATAAACAAATATTATTATAACTTAAAAAGATAAAATTTTATTACAATTCCTTCACTAATTAATCGAAAGGAACTTCGTTCCATCATCCGGGTGTCCCTTGACACCTCTCAAGCAGTTTTTTGGTGCGCAAACTGCTTCCAATTACATCCCGTCCCTTTAGAAGGTTATTTATATATCATAAGGAGAGTTAGAGGCACGAGCGAGAAGCTCATGTGTGTCACGTCACAGAACTTAGCATCTCAATATGTGCCCCGCTCAGCCGGGGAACTGACAGTACCTACACTATCACAGCTTCTTGAAGATTGTTATATTTGTTAGGTACTCTACCGAATTCTAAATATAATAAAATTAATCCAAACATATAAATTCATGTTGTATTGCCATAAAATAAATCACTAATTAAAGTTAGGCAGTTATGCTAATTTATTTTCAATTTAAGTTTCAGAACAAATATGCCACTAAGATATTTACATAAAGTTTTACGCAATAAATTAATATAAATCCTAAACTGAAAACTCTGTAATATTACAGGCGCACAAAGATGGAATGTATTTTAACCTGTAAGCTGGTGTACCAAAAATATAACAATTAAGTTGAAGATGTGGATTGTGTGAGATTACGAGTTGAGAGCACCAGCCGTCTCGACTGAGTTGGAGGTAAAATATCGACGCGGAGCGGATCTTGCCAGTCACGTTTGGGTGCTTAGTTGTGCTCGACAGACGAGTATTTTACTGGTGCTTCTATGAGTCAAGGGTTCTTAGAAAATATATATTATATTATGTTATGCAAATACAAAGCTCGTTCATAGATTAAATTAACTGAATTCGAACAAAATGGTGGTTTTAAAAAGGCTGGGATTAATTCAGTTTCCCAATATTTTAAACACTTTACAGTCAATATTTTAAAAGCTATCTTAGATCTCACTACGTGACTAGGTTGCAAATGTATGAATCAAATCTGATGTGAAGTTCTTACAACATTTATTAGTTGCTCTGGTCTATTTTAGCTAAATCACTCGTTTTAAGTTGAAATGTTCATACCAACGCTTTTCGACTGAAACAGTAAATATTATTTAAACTATCGTGGTCACTATAATTACTTTTTACTGTTTCTACGGGATATATACCACGTACCTTTGTTTTGAGTAACCGATATTTCGGCACTGTTACAAGCGCAATGTTCACGGATATCCTTGAACATGGCGCTTGCAACAGTGCCGAAATATCGGTTACTCAAAACAAAGGTACATAGTATATATCCCGTAGAAACAGTAAAAAGTAGTAAATATTATGTTGATTGAAGTGACCGATCATGTCAAATTGAATAGTACTGTGAACTTGCATTGAAAAATAACATCAATAGTCGGTCGCTTTTGCCAGAGCTTGAAAGGTAAAGATGTAAAAACAAGATTAGTGATAACAAAGGAGAAAGTTGTCTTTTCAGAAAATTGTATGTTCCTATTTCGATTCACGATTGTTGTAGATGATTGACAGGTAATTTAATGTTGTATCATATTTTATTCATTCCCTAAATTACGGCAAATCGATACACTAAATAATATTCTGATTTTAAAGAAAATGTTTCCCTCTCTCATCTTCACTACGCATTACACTTTGCTGCACGCACACGTAGACCATGACTGTGATAGAAAGAAATAGTGTTTAAGTATTAAACAAGCAAAGTAGACAAACCAAACAGTAAGTGTTAGTGTAAGTGTGAGTGCGGTACTTACGACTCGCGCAGTCCGACGGCGGGCAGTAGAGCGTCGCGCGCGATGGTGCTGATGTTGTTGTTCGAAACGTCCCTGAAACAACACACAAAATCGTATCAGTACCTATAGCTAGCGTAAGTACACGCGTGAGCCTCACTGCTTAGCCTGTGTATTCTTATGTCATTCAAGGCGTATAAGCACTATAAACTTGAATGAGAGCGCATGTTACGCGCTGACGTATAGATAAAATAAGTACACACACAGAACTTCTGCCTATTTCTTTATGCTTTAACTGGATATTTGGAGGAGGACTTCTGATACATCATAGTAGGTTTTAAGTCTACCTTGCCTGTGCAGGCAAGTGTAATAAGTGGCCACAGACAACAATAAGGCAATCTAGTTTTCTTACTCAAGCAAAAGACAATATCGAAAACTTCTGAAACACAGATATTACGATAAACTACGAAAGTAGAAGCTGCTGGTGCAGAATAGCCGCGTCAAACTTGTTTAACCTTTGAGATATTGCGGAACCAATGTTGGCTAGTATATAAATTTCTTAGTAAATCCATAAATTTGATCACAAGAAGAGAGCCGAGCTGTTTTTTTATGAGGGGGACAAGTTCCAAAGTTACCCGGGACCCGGGCGACGCGCGGAGGGAGCGGGTTATATCGACGGGTCAACGCACCACTACCCACACTTAGCCTATACCACTCACTTCCGTCATTATATATTTACTTACATCCTAATACATAGGTATAATAAATTTATATCGAGTGAGTCTAAAAAGTCTCGTGGCTTCAGAGAAATTGCTACGCAACTGGCGATTGTAAGAATACGAGCAAAGATTTATTGTATTGCTTGTAAGGCAATAACGATAC
Source organism: Euclidia mi (assembly GCA_944739405.2). Classification (NCBI taxonomy): domain Eukaryota; kingdom Metazoa; phylum Arthropoda; class Insecta; order Lepidoptera; family Erebidae; genus Euclidia; species Euclidia mi. The sequence continues at coordinate 2,006,798 of OX123195.2, read as the reverse complement.
GGTGTCTGATAATGGACAGCAATAAGTCAGCGCGTGTCGTGTATACAACTAGGGGTGTAGGTAACGTGGCGAAATGGTCAATATTAGTTCATGCCTTCAATTTGTAGAGCTGTGTGAAAATTGTCTTGAAACTCGCGGCCACTCTACTGCTAATCATGTATTTCATGATTTGATCATATTATATTAGAAAGGACCTGCTCACCAAAGAACCACCAAGACCACATTTTAAAAATATAATAAATTGTCTTTCGGGATATATACCGGTACCGTAGCGGTTCCTCGAAACAAAAGTAGGTACGTGGCATATATTCCGAAAGACAATTTATAATCAACTGGGCAATTAGCTCTACCAACCGGAAGACACAAACAGGATACATATTTATAATTTCTTCATTTGCTTATCAGTAAGCTATTTGTATGCAGACTCCTTATCCTGCATAATTTCCACACATCATTATAATAAGAACAGTCCATTGGCCAAAATACTCTCAAGAAACGAAGTATGGACTATGATTATTGATTAGCGTTATTGATTGCCAATCAACTTGAATTTAATGGCGAACTTTAACAATTATTCTATTGTGTAATTCTTAATGCTGGTAACTTTTATACAAACTAAAATCCACAGGTATGCAGGTGATGAAACTATTGCTGCATAAGTAGCCAGGTTTATGTTTAATATGTTTATTATTTACCTGCGAGAATTGTGCGACCGAGTGATATTGAGCATTGAGTGAGAAATAATATGTGGCGTCGGCACTCGCGCGGTTCACTACACCATGTACACAGTTGAGAGTTGAGACGGATCATTCATTTGCTTTACGTGTACTTAGGTAAGTAACCCATTTTAGCGGCACGCAAAATGTAATTCAACAGCTAAGCTTCTATTTTAACAAGTTAAGATCATTGATATGAGCCACTCTAATAGATTTAATTGTATCGACGAATCAATCACACTCTGTCGTTAAATGGTTTGAATAATGTATAAGTTAAAATTTATAAGTTATTCAAAGGGTCGTGATGATTTCGATGGAGCGGACGGTAGTTCATTTCCAATAACAGCTTTCAATCTGTTTAATATTGGAGAGCAATTAACTCGTAAACGAATGATAAGCTTTTAACGGTACACTCAATTGATTCGACACCTTCATTATATTGTCATGATATCGTTTATGCAATCAGATAAAATGTTATAGTAAACATAATAATGTAGCTGGTGGAGTGGTCGTGTTATAATGTGGAAGGCTGGTGCAATACACAACACAGTGCGTGCACGTCGCCGCATGTGTGGAGTTCACACAGGCCGCCCTTGGCTTTCTCTCCGTGTGCGGAGTGCTACAGGTCTGTGAGCCTCATAGACGTGATATTAATATACGTAAATATTTCTAATCTCAGCGGGGTGCCCCATATTTTTTAGCAATAACGCGCTAAAATTGCCAGGTAAAAGCGATAAATTGCGGGATTTGCAAGCCAGGAGTAAAAATAATTATCAGATATGAACATACTGGTACAGCCGTATGAATAGGTACTTAATTACTTACATAATTATATCTCTCTCTCTCTCTTCCTAGCTATGCATCCCACATGGTGGTGGGGTCAGCTTTCTTTATTTAACTCTTCCACTTCGCTCTATCTGCGACATCAACGTCAGTAACATTACATACCCTCTTGTCTTTTAACGCTACATCTCTCCACCTTGTTTTGGGTCGTCCTCTAGGTCTCCGACCAGGGAGGTCAAGCTGTAGTGCTAAATTCCCTACGTAGTCTGGTGGACTCCTTTTCACATGACCATACCATCTCAACCTACTTTCCTGCATCTTGTCGGCGATGTCGCGTACACCGAGGCTTCCTCGCACGTACTCGTTGCGGATTTTGTCGAGCCTGGTTACGCCGCCATCCACCTCAGCATCTTCATTTCAGCAACTTGGATGGTATGCACGCTCTTTTGGGCCCATGTTTCGCTGCCATACATAAGCACTGGCCTTATCATGGTCTTATAGATTAAACCCTTGAGTTTGACCGGCATCCTCTTGTCACACATTGTTAAGCCACGCTGCGGCTATTCTGTGTCGGATGTTGCATTCTAGGTGCCCAGATCTGTGCATCATACCACCTAGATACTTGTATTGATTGCACATGGTTACAAATTGGCCATCGATAGGAATCGGACTATTGTAATCTGGGTCTAGGTCATTAAAAGATATGTACTGGGTCTTTGCAACACTCAACACTAAGCCACCGGCCTGTAACTGGTGTTTCCACGACAGAAGCACAAGCGACTTACATAATTATATACTTAGGTAAATGAAGAAAATAATAAATTTATATACTTAAGACTTAAGGTTAGCTTGCCATAGCTAACAACTAAATAGCCCAGTTAATTTTTCGCTACAATGCTAGTGGTTCGTCGTCTTGTCAATCGTTTTCTGGCGGAACCACCGCATAAAGAGATGACATCCAATTCCGCAAGATTGAGTCAAAATCAGGCCCCGCTGCCTGTTAGTCATGTATTTTAGGCATTTTGCATGCATACCTATTTATTAACCGTAGCAACAATAAAAGCAAGACAAAGAAACCGTAAGAGTTTGACAGAATCGAGAATCAATACCGGTCGTCTAATTCTACCTACACTCTTCGGAACAACCCAAAGTGAACAAGCCTCCAATTACGCAGTGTCAACGGCGGGAGCTCCTCTAAATCACTGTCCCTGAGGTTCAAGGTCAGCCACAGGACAGCACGTGTGACCACGCCAAGCGTCGCGTGTGGGGTGTCATGTGTCATGTGGTGGCGCGGCAGCGGCGCGACCCGCGGGGCGTCGCGCGTCGCTAACGAGCTGGTGCGTGTTATTGGCGCCATCCATCATCCCGCCCCGCGCCCCACACCCCACACCTCTAACCTTCATTGACGCCCCGTGCACACTGCGAGATTTCGCTCCCTACTGCAAACTTTGTAATTCTGTAAAGTTAGTAATACTGAACAACTTGGTCCACTGTGACCTTATGCAATCTTACTAACGTCCTGTATAGCCTTCAGAACAGTGGTAACTTCGAGTGAGCTCAAGCAAAGAGTGGTTACCATACAAAATTTTGATCACAAATGCCAACTTATTCAGCTGTTCATCGTTGTTCCGATGCAGAGTTCTTCTAGTTCGGTGCTAGAGACTACATTAGTCTCGAAAGAAACATGGATATTTCTAAAATAATATTCCTTCTACATTTATATTTAAAGTTCCTTACTCATACCCTCATGCGATATCTCACTATGGTTGGTGTATGTTTCCAGGAGGTGGACGAAGAGTCGTGCGAGGCGGAGGCGTGTGAGGCGCGGGGCGGCGGCGGGGGACCGGCGGGCGCGGGGGGTGCGGGCCCGTGTCGGCGCACGGTGGGCTGAAAAAGTTCGCTAGTGGACTTAGGGATTTCGAAAAAACTAAAGTGGAATATAAATAAACTAATTCCATTGTTGGATTCTATAATCAAATACAACTCAAAATCTATATATATAAAAGAAAGTCGTGTTAGTTACACTATTTATAACTCAAGAACGGCCGAACCGATTTGGCTGAAAATTGGTGAGGAGGTAGCTCAAAACCAGGAAAATCACATAGGATACAATAAAATGCAAAAAATAATCTGGGAGGGTTTTTAGAGAGGGTCGAAGTTTGCAGGGACAAACCTCCTACCTATTAACAATAATAACGCATGCGCTGTAATAATTGAGTTGCTGCGCATGTGCTATATCTGTCAGTACTGTCACATTAATTGACATAATTATGATGCACTGTCATTACTTCGTTTGCTTTTTAACCTAAAAACTCTTACTTAATTTTATTAAACTAATAATAATTATTGTAACAGCCTTGGCTAATCCCTACTAATATTAGGTATAGGTCGGTTCACGAAAGATGACCACTGCGCAGAAATAATTTTTTAGGTCCCCGTGGAGGTGCGGGGTGAGGCGCGGGTGGAGTGCCAATGGCGTGGCTCCGTTCTTGACGCTTTCCCTAAGTGCGTCAAGAATGGAGCAACGCCATTGGTGCACGAATATACATATGCGCGACGGCCGCCATTTGTGGTCAACTTTCGTGAATTTACCTATACTAGCTGTGCCCGCGTATTCGCCCGCGTGGAAATTGGTATCCCTTAAATATCCTTTTCTGTGGCCTTGATAATGTTAAATATAATGATCGGTTGATGAAACTCACACTCATATTTAAGTTTCTTACTTACTGTATTAGAAAAGTAGTAACCTGTACCTGCCACCTAAATTCTTCTATTTCTTTTAATAAATTCTATCTGGCCGGATAACATAACTATTAGTTAATCTGAATCTTTGCACTCAAAAAGTCACACTCGAATAGTAAGTCTACGATGCTCTACTATCTGTCTATACTAATATAATAAAGCGGAAGAGTTTGTTTGTTTGTTTGCACGCGCTAATCTCAGGAACTACCGGTCGGATCTGAAAAATTCTGTTTGTATACGATAGCCCAGTTATTCCGGAAGGCTATAGGCTATATAACATAACGCTTCGACCCTTTGGAACCGGGCAAAAGGCTAAAAAGACTAAAAGATAATGTCGGCTAATCTCATGAACTAGCAGTCGGATTTTAAAAATTATTATTGCCTATGATAGCCCAATTATTCGGAAAGGCTATAGGCTATATAAAATTACGCCACAACTTTTAGGGGTCAGACAAAAATAATAAAATGGTCAAACGAGAAGGGGGAGGGTTAGGTCAAAGGCAAAAAATATGCAAATAACTTAGTGATCCAAGATGGCGGCCGGGAAATCAAAGATGGCGGATGAGAAAATTTTAAAAATCAATATTGGTATCGTCTGCAATGTTAAAAGGGATGGGGAATCCAAATACAACATCTGTTTCGTGATTCAAGATGGTGGATGGGAAATCAAAGATGGCGAATGGGAAAGATTAAAAAAAACAATATTATGGATATCGTCTATGATGATTTAAGGAATGGAGAATCCAAATACAACATCTATTTCGTGATCAAAGATAACGGATAGGAAATCAAAGATGGCGGGTGGGAAACATTTAAAAATCAATATGGTTATCGTCTCTGATGATTTAAGGGATGGTGAATCCTAATACAACATCTATTTCGTGATCAAAGATGGCGGATAGGAAATCAAAGATAATGGACGAGATTTTTTTTAGTCGATATGGATATCGCCTCCGATATTGTAAGGAATGGGGAATTCAATATTATATAAAAATCTATGTTTGTTTGTTCATCATGTATAGACTCTGAAATGATAAGAGATTAAGCGCTGAGTCAATGGTAACTTTGGAAAAAGGGCTTGGAAAAAAGGAAATTAAATAAAAACTCTTAAAAAGGCGATACGGAGTTCGCTGGGTCAGCTAGTTATTAATAGAATTTTTTTGATTAACCGCGTGTTTTTTGAGTTATTTAATTTTAAAGACTTTTTTGTATGGAAGAAAACAATAAAATGAGAATTGCTCGTAATTCTTAAACTATCTTAAGAAAACAATGAAAGTTGAAGACAGAAGATATTTTTGGCTATTTATGCACTATATCGCGTACTGCGTTTTTCTGCGTTTTGGCGGTAATATTTTTTTTTATCTTTTATTCGACACCACCCGGAGAGGTTAAATATTAGGGGTGTTTTTTTTTTAATGTGGTATCCCCAGTAGGCCTAATCCACTTGCTTCACTTGAAAAATCATCATTAGTCATATATCTGAAACTTTAAAAATTTATTAGTTTACCTGATTTTGTCAAAATTCCGAGAAAGCATAATATGTCGTGACCTGTGTGGATATTTTATTGTTTCAGTTTTGTTGTATTGACTTGTTAACAGTGGTAGTATTAAAAAATCGATTTCGTTTTTTTTATTTTTCACTAGTTTCATACAAACTTCAAACAATTTTATCTCGGTAAGTATGTACTTTATCAAAAAAAGTCAAAGAATAAAAAATATTGTTTTCATTAGTAGAATCCAAAAACAAGCCTCTTAGCCCCTAAGTCCACATTTTGATTTTTCAGCCCACCGTGCGGCACCACGACGTGCTGGAGGAGCGCCTCGGCCCGCAGTTCGCAGAGTTCCGACGACGCCGCGCGCACCGGCGGGACGTACTCAAGGAGAGAGAGCAGGAGTCGCCACCACCCGTGCGTCCCGCGACACCTACAGGCCACGCGCCCCTCGCGCGCGCCGGCAGCGAGCCTAGTGCGTTACACCAGAGAGACCCCGCCGACACTTGAGCGGATTGTACCGCGCGCGTAGACTGTACTCACACGCTCACACTCGTGGGACTCACCGGCGATGCCTCGTGCTCGCTTGTAGTCTAAAAAAGGATCTAATGAGACAATGTAGTGCAGTTGCGGATCCAGGATAATGTTTAGGGGCTTGAATCTGGTGTAGGCAAGTTTTATCAAGTGCAATATTAAAACTCTACTTTTGTAAGAAAACATGTAATTTGGAAGAAGATATACATACGCTCCGTAGTCCCTTTCACGGATCCACCACTGATGTAGCGACAAACCCTGACGTTCTGTCGACGATACGCTGAATTCAGCGACAATCAGGACAATATCCAAGGGAATATAAAATAAAACACAGAAGTGACAATATTGTCGTATAGTTATCGTACAATAAAATAAATAGCACTCTCAACCAGGCGTCACACGGACACATCAATAAATAGACACAACTATACAGTTACTATGTATGTACACGGACTAACCCTCGTATAAATATTACATCATATACTTAATTATATATAATAATTAACCAGTATGTTAATATAAAAGTGTCAACAAGTGATTTATTTAAGCAGCCGACCGATACTGAATCTCGATAGCGTCGCGGACTCTACAACGAAATGTAGATTTTGTAACAACAATCTTGTCGATATAGTCAAAAGCGACGTACGTAATGTTATGTAGTTAATTTGTATTAACACGATAATCTACTCGAGATGATTTGATTATTTGTTTGAATGTTCAGAATCGGTCCACTGGACTTGGTCGAGTTCCTAGTAGCATTTATGCGTTTTACAATAGGATCTGTGTTGTAGTGACAACACAGACTATCAGACTCGACCGCGCGGAGTACATGGTTCCTATGTAAAGGTCTCTGAGCGTGTAACTATGTATTCAACTATAAACAATAAACATGTCAAAAGTTCACATTGAGGCAGTATTGAGCTTCGGCTGAGCTTCAGTAACATTCTTACTTCGGATTAACTTATATTAAACCATTTTGTCAAGTCTTGGACTTCAAATGCGTACCTACTTACATTACTTAAGTAATACATAAATAACAGTACTTACTAGTGTTTATACTATACGTAAGTAATTGGCACTCGGTGAGCGGCACTCTCGCCCCTCTACACATACATTATAGTCTATGGTAACTCGTAACAACATACAAAACCTAATGTTCATAACGACTCGTACTTAACTGTAGTTTGTTCTTAAGTTGTCATGTAAGTAGTATAATACTCGGCCGTAGTGTCGCCGGCACTGGGCACTGCGGGCACAGTGGGCACCTCACGTGTGTCGCGGCACTCGCAGTATACTCGATGTCGCGTGTAAATATAATCGACTCATAAATACTTATGTCAAAAATTTTACTAAATAAATAATTAATTATTTTGTCATAATACTTTATATCGTAGCTAGGACACCTCCCCGGGCCGCGGCTCCCCTAATACTGTACAAAATATGCTTAAGTGACTACGTGGTAATTAATTTATTTGTCTGGTAGTGAGGTGGCGCGGGCGGCGCTATGGACGGTGCGCGTCAGTCTTGTGTCGCGCGCGCACGTGTGTGTGTGTCGCGCGCGGCCGCGACGGTCGCGTGTCGCGGCGCTCAGCGCGGCTCCTCGTCGGGCTGCAGCTCGGGCTCGGCGGCCGAGGGGATGGTGTGCAGCAGGCGCGCCGCCAGCGCCGCCCCCCCCGCGGGGGAGGGGGGCGGCTCGTCGACGGCGGGCTGGCGCGTGAGGCGGGGCCGCGCGCCCGTAGCGGCCGCCGCGCTGCCGGCCGAGCGCGAGGTGCGCCACGTGCCCGTGGACGCGGTGGCGTTGGAGCCCGACGAGTCGTTGCGCGACGACGACAGGTTGGAGTCCTGCGACGTCTTGCGCGCCACCAGCCACGAGGCGGCGCGGCGCGGCGGCGGCGGCGGCCGCCCGTACGCGCGCCACGAGTCCGAGCGCGACGACGAGAACTCCACGGAGGACGACACGGAGCCCGCGCGCGCCGGCGCCGTGGCGGGCGTGCGCGGCAGCGGCGCCGGCGCCGGGGCCGCGCGGCGCCCGCACGCGCGCAGCCAGCGCAGCAGGCGCTCGCCGCCGGCCCGCGCCGCCTCCCCCTCGCGCGCCGACACGCCCGCGCCGCTGCCGCCCGGCAGCAGCCGCCGGCACGCGCACGCCGCGCCGTGCTGCCCGCGCGACGACCGCTCGTTCAGGCTGTTGGTGTTGGCCGGCGTCTGCCGGTTGCTGAAGTTGGACGAGTGGCGGCAGCGCCCGATGCCGCGCGTCACGCGCGACTCCTCGATGGCCTTGCACACGAGCGCGCAGTCCTTCTTGAACTGCTTCGTGAGGATGGCGTACAGGAAGGGGTTGCAGCATGAGTTGAGCGGCAGCACGAACACCGTGAACACCTTGGCCTCCTCGAGCGACACGAGCTGCGCGCCGAACGCCGCCGTCAGCGCGAAGAATGCGATGGGCGACCAGCAGATGAAGTCGGTGAACACAAGCAATGCCATGCGCTTGGCGATGCGCGAGTCGTTGGAGTTCCAGGCCTGCGAGCCGCGGATGGCGCAGTACATCTTGAGGTAGCAGCCCAGCAGCACGAGGAAGGCCACGCCGTTGATGACGAGCAGCGTGACCACGTAGCCGAGCGCCACGGGCGTGCTGGTCTCGAAGGGCAGGCACACCGCGAACTTGCGGTAGTCGGACACGCCCAGCAGCGGCAGCGCCGCCGCCACCAGCGAGAAGGCCCAGCCCGCCGCCATGACGATGGCGGCGTGGCGCAGTGACAGGCGCTTGTTGAGGTGCATGGCGTGCGTGATGGCGTAGTTGCGCTCCAGCGTGATGACGGCCAGCGTGTACACGGACAGCTCGGACGACAGCACGCCCAGGAAGCCCGCCAGCTTGCAGCCGCCAGACATCTGCCACGCGATGGCGTGCGCGCGGAACTCGCCCAGCGTGCCCGCGTCCACCACCGCCAGGAATCCTGCACAACGACCGACTCGTTAGCTCGCATATTGCAGATGTTTAAATAGTGCATATTGTGTGCAGATAGTGGTGGTACCTAAGTAAATGCCCATGAAGAAGTCGGCGGCGGCGAGGTTGGTGACAAGGAAGCGCGGCACGTCGATGCGGCTGCGGCTGCAGACCAGCACGAACACGACGGTGCCGTTGCCGAGCAGCGCCAGCAGGAACACGGCCCACACGCCGCAGCGCAGCGTCCACCAGTCGAACAGGTCCACGCACGGCAGGAAGGGCCCCGGCAGCGGCAGGCACTGCACGCGCCGCGCCTCACCCCCTCCCCCGCCGCCGCCGCCGCCCCCCTCCTCGCTCAGCTCGACGGCCCCCGCCCCCGCCCACCCCTCCAGCATCGCCTGCAGCCCGCCGCCGCCAGCGCTCAGCTCCGACACGTTGACTGAAGTAATACAACATCATATCAATACTCTGACATCATGCACTAAAGTCCACTAAAGAAAAATTATTGTGTAGGCAACGCAAAAGTGGCCATTTTGTCTTTGATAGAGACGCATCATTATAAGGTTAAAAAAACTGCTTGAGAGGTGTCAAGGGACACCCGGATGGAACGAAGTTCCTTTCGATTAATTAGTGAAGAAATTTTAATATTTATTTTTTTTAAGTTATAATATATTTTTTTAATATTAACAAATATAATGTACCTAATATAAACGTAATCAGTAGGCTCAATTTTACTAATAATTGTTAGTTTTACAAAAAATGTTCCGTTCGCCATCTTGGATCCCCAAATAAATGTCATTTACGTTATCAGAATGCATGATAGCCCCGAAAATTGTACCCATATTTATTTTATTAAAAATGTCCCGTCCGCCATCTTGGATTCCCAAATAGATGTCATTTTCGTGACCAGAATCCATAAAAACCTCGAAAACGATACCCACATCAATTTTATTAAAAATTCCCTATCGCCATCTTGGATTCCCATATAGATGTCATTTTCGTGACCAGAATCCATAAAAACCCCGAAAATGATACCCATATTAATTTTATTAAAAATGTCCCGTCCGCCATCTTGGATTCCCAAATAGATGTCATTTTCGTGACCAGAATCCATAAAAACCCTGAAAATGATACCCATATTAATTTTATTTAAATTGTCCCGTCCGCCATCTTGGATTCTCAAATAGATGTCATTTTCGTGATCAGAAAGCAAGAAAACCCCAAAAATGATACCTATATTAATTTTATTAAAAATGTCCCGTCCGCCATCTTGGATTCCCAAATAGATGTAATTTTCGTGACCAGAATCCATAAAAACCTCGAAAATGATACCCATATTAATTTTATTAAAAATGTCCCGTCCGCCATCTTGGATTCCCAAATAGATGTCATTTTCGTGACCAGAATCCATAAAAACCCTGAAATTATACCCATATTAATTTTATTAAAAATGTCCCGTCCGCCATCTTGGATTCCCAAATAGATGTCATTTTCGTGATCAGAAAGCAAGAAAACCCCAAAAATAATGGCCGCAGAGGAAGAGGAGATGCGGTGTTGCGTTGCCGTCCTCCCTATCCTCTGCGGCCGCTGGGTGTTTTGGCGGCGGAGCCCAACACCTTCATCCGCCGCCAAGGGGGTTTTGTTCGGGGCCCGCTTGACAATCTGGCGGGCCAATGTCCGTCGGAGGGTGGCGACGAATGCTTCGGCGATGCCCTACCCTCCGACACACGGGTACATGAGAAAGTCGAGGTGGTTTTTAATGGAAACACCACATACTCCGGCTCTCATTTCCCTCATTTCATATCTATTAATAGCAGAGTCGGGTTGTCATAAGACATGCAAGAAGCATGTCTCGTGAAACTTAACGAGAATTTTTTCATACATTTACTAAAAACACCTCTGGTAGTCACTATTAGCCGTTACTTACCGGTGAGAGCAGGTTTCAAAAATGTATAGAAAAGATGTGCAGATTCAGATTAGATCCACACATCTATACTAATATAATAAAGCGGAAGAGTTTGTTTGTTTGTTTGTTTGTTTATTTGTTTGTTTGTTTGTTTGTTTGAACGCGCTAATCTCAGGAACTACCGGTCGGATCTGAAAAATTCTTTTTGTATACGATAGCCCAGTTATTCCGGAAGGCTATAGGCTATATAACATAACGCTTCGACCCTTTGGGGCCGGGCAAAAGGCTAAAAAGGCTAAAAGATAATGTCGGCTAATCTCAGGAACTAGCAGTCGGATTTCAAAAATTGTTATTGCCTATGATAGCCCAATTATTCCGAAAGGCTATAGGCTATATAAAATTACGCCATAACTTTTATGGGCCAGACAAAAATAATAAGATGGTCAGACGAGGAGGGGGAGGGTTGGGTCAAAGACAAAAAAAGGCTAAATGATTAGGATACAATCTATATGGGTATCGTTTTCGGCATTTTCGGGACACTGATTAATAATATGAAATTTATTTAGTGATCCAAGATGGCGGACGGGAAATCAAAGATGGCGTATGGGAAAATTTTAAAAATCAATATGGGTATCGCCTTCGATATTTTAAGGGGTGGGGAATCGAAATACCACATCTATTTCGTGATCAAAGATGGCGGATGGGAAATCAAAGATGGCGGATGGGAAAATTTTAAAAAATCAATATTGGTATCGTCTGCGATGTTAAAAAGGATGGAGAATCCAAATACAACATCTATTTCGTGATCAAAGATGGCGGATGGGATTTTTTTTTAAATCAATATGGGTATCGTCTCCTATGTTTAAAGGGATGGGGAATCCAAATACAACATATATTTCGTGATTCAAGATAGCGGATGGGAAATCAAAGATGGCTGATGGGAAAAATTTTAAAAATCAATATAGGTATCGTCTCTAATGATTTAAGGGATGGTGAATCCAAATACAACATCTATTTCGTGATCAAAGATGGCGGATAGGAAATCAAAGATGGCGGACGGGATTTTTTTTTAAGTCGATATGACTATCGTCTGCAATATATAAAGGGATGGGGAATCCAAATCTAACATCTATTTCGTGATCAAAGATGGCGGATGGGAAAGTTTAAAAAAATCAATATTGGTATCGTCTGCGATGTTAAAAGGGTAGGGGAATGCAAATACAACATCTGTTTTGTGATTCAAGGTGGTGGATGGGAAATCAAAGATGGCGGATGGGAAAAAATTAAAAAATCAATATGGCTATCGTCTCTGATATTTTAAGGGGTGGAGAATCCAAATACAACATCTATTTCGTGATCAAAGATGGCGGATGGGTTTTTTTTTAAATCAATATGGGTATCGTCTCCGATGTATAAAGGGATGGGGAATCCAAATACAACATCTTTTTAGTGATTCAAGGTGGCGGATGGGAAAAATTTAAAAAATAAATATTGGTATCGTCTGCGATGTTAAAAGGGATGGGGAATGCAAATACAACATCTGTTGCGTGATTCAAGATGGTGGATGGGAAATCAAAGATGGCGGATGGGAAAAATTAAAAAATCAATATGGCTATCGTCTCCGATATTTTAAGGGGTGGAGAATAAAAATACAACATCTATTTCGTGATCAAAGATGGCGGATGGGTTTTTTTAATCAATATGGGTATCGTCTCCGATGTTTAAAGGGATTGGGAATCCAAATACAACATCTATTTCGTGATTCAAGATGGCGGATGGGAAACCAAAGATGGCGGATGGGAAAGTTTAAAAAAATCAATATCGGTATCGTCTGCGATGTTAAAAGGGACGGGGAATGCAAATACAACATCTGTTTCGTGATTCAAGATGGTGGATGGGAAATCAAAGATGGCGGATGGGAAAAAAATCAATATGGGTATCGCCTCCGATATTTTAAGGGATGAAGAATCCGAATACAACATCTATTTCGTGATCAAAGATGGCGGATGGGTTTTTTTTTTTAAATCAATATGGGTATCGTCTCCGATGCTTAAAGGGATGGTGAATCCAAATACAACATCTATTTCGTGATCAAAGATAGCGGATAGGAAATCAAAGATGGCGGACGGGATTTTTTTGTAAAGTCGATATGGGTATCTTCTCCGATGTTTTAAGGGATGGCGAATCCAAATACAACATCTATTTCGTGATTAAAGATGGCAGATGGGAAATATAATGATATAAAAAAGTTATTATTGCTGGTGAAAAAGTGGTAGTGGTATTTGATGTTCGATGCAGATAATGGCTATGTTCAGTGGATACCTCTCCTACGGAACCCTTCATGGGCGAGGCAGACTTGCACTTGATTTAATTATTTAATAGCCATAGTATTTAATAGTATTAGTAATTTTATCATATGACTAGATCAGTGATCTAACCATATCACTCATATACCACGTTCTCATCTCCTTACAATAAGTTAGTTTTTCTACCCTAGAAATAATTTATATGGCAAAACAACTTTGCCTAGCAATTAAGCGATTAAACACTGATTGTTCTTGGTAACTTTGTTCTAAATAAGTTGGAAAAGAGTTAAAAATTAATATGAAATGTAAATACATTAAAAAGGCGATACGGAGTTCGCCGGGACAGCTAGTTAACATATAAAGGCAAAGATAAACAACTGAAACCAGAAACATGAAAGATAGTTTGTTTCTATTCTGACATAGCAGATTTTTACTTCCAACAAAATAAAATAGAGCGGATTAACAATACCTTTCAAATTCCCCTCATTACGTGGGACCATGGAAGATCTCGGCACAATGCTGGTTGGCCTCTGGCCAGATGGAACATGGACGAGACGAAAATCATGCCTAATTACCCTGTCGTACCTGCTCCTATTCAGGTTGGGAACTCTACACTCAAAGTTGTCGGCAAGTATATATACCTGGGACAAATGATCGAGTCAGGTAGGTCCAACTTGGAGAAAGAGGTCAATCGTCGAATCCAACTCGGTTAGGCAGTGTTCGAGAAACTTCGGTATATCTACACGTCCAATTGCCCGCAGTATCTCAAGACGAAAGGCTTTGACCACTGTCAACCTGTGTTGTCATATGGAACGGAGACTTGGCCGCTCACTTTGGGCCTCATTAAAGAGTTCAAAGTCACTCAAAGGGCGATGGAGAGCTATGTTCGTTTCTCTGCGAGATCGAATCAGAAATGAGAAGATCCGCAGGCGAACCAAAGTCACCGACATAGCTCTCCGAATAGTCAGGCTGAAGTGGCAGTGGGCAGGGCACATAGTCAGAAGAATCGATGGCCGTTGGAGCGGAAGGGTTCTGAAGTAGCGGCCACGCACCGGACGTTGTAGCAGAGGTAGGCCTCCCACAAGGTGGACTGACGATCTTGTTGGGATCGCGGGCGGCGGATGCCTCAGGATCGGTCCATGTGGAGAGCCTTGGAGAAGCCTATGTCCAGCGATGGACGTCTTTCGGTTGATATGATGAGGCCAGGTAGTTGTCGTTCTGTGAAAAAGCTAATATTCTGTCAAATCTGCTAAGTAAGCAGAGCCCGGGCTCCACGAAGAAGGTCTTGGATGCAAGTGATGCAAGTGATGAGATAGCGCTAGAAGGATGATGAACGTACAGTAGTGCGCCCATATGTCAGTGGTGTTGGCCCAGGCGGCGGGGTCCACGTGCGGCGGCGGCAGGATCACCAGGTCGCTGGGGCTCTCACTCTCCTCCGCCTCCCCGGTGTCCCCGGAGGCCTCCATCAGCGGCATGAACTCGCAGCAGTGGTACGCGTACGACAGCACCAGTGTCTGACACAAACACATATATACGAGTAAGTTTAAACAGCGTAAGGTTTCGAATGGGACACTTATTTGAGAATTGTAGTGCTTTTATCATTTAGTAATAAATTATTTACATTAAACCAATTAACGAATTAAGAGAGTACGTTGTTGAATTCGTCAAAATTACTCTGTTGTCGTTTAATATTAGAAATTAAAGAGGTATCATCCGCGAACAACACAATCTCATGATTGTTCTTTACGTATTTGGGTAAATTGTAAATATAAATCTAAAATAGAAATGGTCCGAGGATCGAACCCTGCGGGCTCGTTTATTAAGGCAGAACCTGGCGAAGTTCCGCGAAAGCAAAATTCCTAAAGCAACTTCTCCCAAGCTGCAAATATACTTTTGAGTAACTCTATTCCTGCGTTAGTGCTCGCACGACCTCTCATAAATCCGAACTTGTTTGAAGATACGCATTAAAGACGCTGTTTTGTAGACTAACAAAACAGCGTCTTTAAATGAGTATTTTCAATTCATGTATATCTGTCTATCCATGTGAATGGACGTGGCTTTACCAACAAAGTGTATGTAGGTAACATATTATCCAACGTTAACGGAGATACTGATTACGAAATGACTTTTACTTTGAAATCCAAGATAGAGGAACTTACCTTTGTGATAAAATCAATAGATTGCTCTGTTTAACGTTAGTGAATCTCTTTAATAGGTACGAGATACCAGTTAATCTTTTGCACTCAAGTCTTGTTTTAACGCACCTAAAGTATAACTTATATTCAAGCTATTTTCATATAAATAGCAAGAACCGCTTAGTACATAAAAAACTTTGGAAAAGAATAATGCCTCTAAGCTTTGGCATATCTGTGTGAAAATCGGTCTTAAATAGACTTTGAAATTATTTGCGGCTTTTGATGAAAAGTTTAGAGATTAGTTAACATTGTTTTACTTGGTAGTTCTTTTAAATATCTAGCGTATTCATTGATATGTAAGTATATTAAGCACTTGGTCTTATATTATACGCTTTGTTGAAGAACCGTGCGAACTAAGCTGTGAGATCTGCCAAAATCAAATATTTGCAAAGTTCAGAATTCGAGAATCTTTAATAATTCATGCTTTTACAAACTTTATACATTCATCGTACCACTATGTAATTATGAATATCGGGTGCTGATCGTTGTCACGCCGAGTGGCGGAAGGTTTGAAGGCTAATATTATTGGAACGAGATTGAATGAAGATAAAGATGTACGGCGCGGATGGACCGCGGCGCGCGGCGCTGAATATCTTCGAGCGCGGTGAACTATACAATTTAGGTAATAGTGTTGGCTACTGATAAGCTTCTTTAAACATATTTATTTATTTCGGACCATAAACGACTTGAAAAGCAAATCGCGTATTTACTGGTATCGCTATTTGTTTGTTATGGAAAAATACAGTTTTTCTGACAGTGGTTGCTACCTCACGGTTTGTAGGTAGAGGTACCTATGTATGTCTAGGTATTGGATAGAGTAGGTAGCACTAATTGATCACAATTACCAAAAACCTCAATAATTAATAGGTACCTTACCTGTTTTTATTTATTTTTTTATTTTTTATTTATAGACTCACGCCTGTATCCCCGAAGGGGTAGGCAGAGGTGTCATATTACACCCACATTTCGCCATGATTTTTTTAGGTCCCACGTAATAGGGGGCGAGCCTATTGCCGTACCGGGCACATTTACCGGCCTCCGAGCTGCTACTGAGAATTTCCTAACGGAAAAACCCAATAACACTTTGCCCGACTCGGAAATCGAACCCGAGACTTCCCAATCCCACGTGCACATTTATGCCGCGAGACCAACGAGGCAGTCTTAGAGACCTTACCTGTGTACTCGGGAAACAGCATACGCATATTATTATATATAAAATGGATCTGTCGCTTTCCAGTAAGTCTGGTATGAATCCCGGAAAATGGCACTGTAACGTGAGTCACGTTACGTGACCAGTAGTCTAAGGCCGCGCGCACTTTGGACACGAATTTGTATCGTACAGTATACGTAAGATCATGGTCGTACGAATTGAGTGCGCACGGGATCCTGCCGTTTTGCCGAAAAGATTTTGACAAAATTTCATTACCCAAACAAATTTTAGCAACCTTTTTTATATCATTGCAATATTTCGAATGATTTTAGTACGCATATTTTTATTTGGTCAAATTTTTACTTGGCAAAATCTTACCAAGTATAATGTCATTATGGCATTTGGTCTTTAATCAAATGATTTATCACATCAAATAATCTTCAGACAATAAACGTTTGGTGATATTAGTTTATTTATGGAAGTAGTTAGAGTAGGATAAATTAAAAAAATTGTAAGGTTAGCTTAGGTTAGAACTGTGACCTCCTACGCACGAGCCGAGCGAGCGAAGCGAGCGGTGCCGCGGTAGCGGCCAGAGTGCCAGAAACGCCTTGCAATAATATAAAAAAGAGATTGTTTTTAGTAGGTTACCCGGAACTGAACTATTTAGATTAGGATAATTATTGATTTTGCGTAAAAACTGTTATTTCAACAGAAATATTTGACTAAATACAAAAATGTTAAAAGTACTAGTTGGTAAACAAGTTAAGTTCTCAAACATTAGGTTTGCGTTACAATTTTTTGTGAATAGATTTTTTGCTAAGTAATAATTTGGCAAATGAAATTACGCGAAAAATTTTTTGGGAAGTGAAAATTTGTCAAATTCCTTTCGGTCAAACAAGGGAGACCCAGTGCGCACACTGTATAAGTTTTTATTAGTCAAATGAGCAGTGTTCTAGTGATATCGGATTTGTGAAGTCTGCTTTGGTTGGAGCGCGACGAATAATTTGTATCTTCACGACAATTATCTTATCGCTCGAAGACTGCGGTGGCGTCGTAGCTATCGTAGAACCGAATTGGTGCGTGATATATATTAAAAAAGACACGATTTTGGTTAATTTCATCATATCTTGGAAGACTTATAACATCACTTATACAATCACTTTGGTCCCACAAACATTTATGTTCGTGAATCAGGATTAACTAACTTTTCTACATCCATTTCTTATCTTAAAACGTACCTGCGAATGTGTTTTGAAATCCCAACAAGTTCGGATTGTTTTCGGACGTCTAAACTACACGTACGTATACGCACGACTAAGGGCGGTTTCAGATTAGCGTATTTTTCTGCGCGTATACGGTCGTTTTTGCATACGCGCTTACACGCGCGCTATATTACGCGCTTCAAAAAACCAGACTCACGTAAACGGGCGTGTTTGTTCGAAACGGTAGTGACGTCTTGTCAGTGTCAACATGGATTCTGACGGTTGGTAGCTATACGAGCTTAGAAGCCCGTCAACGCTCGTACGAGTTGCGCGTGAGCCAAAAGGCGCGCCTATACGCGCCTACACGCGCTTCTAAAAACGAGCTTATACGCGCGTATAAAACGCTAATCTGAAACCGCTCTAACCCGCACCCAGTCTGCGCGCTCCCGTAGTATTTGAAATGTCGGGATCGTTCGTATGTGTTCGTATGTGTACGCGCGAGTAAAATTCGTACGAAAACGTGTCCAAAGTGCGCGCGGCCTAATACTGGCGGAAATATTCACATCGACAAGGCGTTGCCACAGGATGATGTTATGTTATTATGTAGTGTGTGTACGAGTATGTGCGCTTGCCTAATGGGGAGCGAACGTGCGCCGACTGCACACGTGATGAAGGCTTCATACAATTTCGATTATCGTGGGCACAGCGAGCTACATATCAATGTGATTTACTTCCTTACCATGAATATTCACCATGTCATGAATTGAATGATATGAGAAACTACTAATTACTTGTAAACACATTAAATAAACACAGGCACTGAGTTTCATTTCAATTCCGATTGCTGCTGTTTTAATAAAATAAATTTTATCATTTCATAATTTTTGTCTTAATATTTGTGTACATATGTGTTATAATGAAACATCTAGCTCTCGTTAAACAATATATTGCCTGGTGCTATTCCGATCTTCTTCCTACTTACCCCAAGAAGAATACAATTTTGAGGGAATAAAGATAGAGCGCGTGGGAAAGAGCCGAATTCTGCCATTATTGCCACATTGCTAATATTTTTTCTAACCAATTGGTAATTTGGCAATTTTGGCATCAATTCGTTTAATTATGCGCGATAATCGGCTTCAATTGCTGATATTGCAAAAGAGGCCTTGACCAAAACTGGCTCAAGAGATATTTACGTTAATACGCCTATAGCACTAGATATTCGCGAAATCATTTCACCACTGAAAATCTATAGAAACAAGGCCACATGCGTCAAACTAGGTTAGACGTCAAGTCTTAGAAGTTAGGTAGGATACTTAGTATTGCCTATAGTATTGTCCTTCCTATGAGAGTTTTGAGTATTGTCATCCGATCGCATAGCTATTTGCCAGTCTTTCACAGTCATCATCCTTCACTATGGGTTCTCCTACATCAACGTCTAGATAAACATGTGATTGTGGAACATGTCTGGTGGATGGTGTCACCTGTATCCTTCGGAACATGTTTAGGGGTAGGGCTATCTGTATCCTGGGGAACATGTCCGGGGGGTGGTATTACCTGTATCCTGGAGAACGTGTCAGGTGGATGGAGTTACCTGTATCCTGGGGAACATGTCAGGTGGATGGAGTTACCTGTATCCTGGGGAACGTGTCAGGTGGATGGAGTTACCTGTATCCTGGGGAACATGTCTGGTGCACGGTGTTATCTGTATCCTGGGGAACATGTCTGGTGGGTGGAGTTACCTGTATCCTGGGGAACGTGTCTGGTGCATGGTGTTATCTGTATCCTGGGGAACATGTCTGGTAGGTGGAGTTACCTGTATCCTGGGGAACATGTCAGGTGGATGGAGTTACCTGTATCCTGGGGAACATGTCAGGTGGATGGAGTTACCTGTATCCTGGGGAACATGTCCGGGGGGTGGAAGTGCCTTAGGTTGGGGTTGTTGTGCGCCTTGAGGTGCAGCACGCGCTGCAGACCCGCCGCCGGCAACCACGCGAACACGTTGTTACCCACGTTACTGCAACACAACCGTGAATCTTATTAGTGTACAATAGAGAACAAAATGTCGCCGGATTGTTAACTTAATACTACCACGTGTTGTGACAGTGTTACCACAAAGGGTAAACATTTGGTTGTTTCACTTGCTCCTGTATTTTCTTATTTAATAGTGGTGCAGATCCAAGATGCATGAACGTTGAGAATGGCGATAAAGTTCCATTCGTAGACCAAAACTTGTCTTCAAAAGGCTTTCTGTAGAACACGTGGGAGCCTGGAGTGCCACCTGACATGAAATAAAATAAAATTTGAAATGACTAGCTCCTCCATCCAAAGGAATTTCACTCCTCCTGAGATTTGTTGGCAACGGCTTAGTGACAGCATAGGCGTTTTTCCCTAAAAGGTTAGGAGGTCACAAAAACGCGTATTGACAGCTGTCAAATAGTAATAACCTAGCTCCGTATTGTTAAAGTAAATTAAATGGAAATCATATATTGAAGAGTATTTAACAGTGATACAATTGTTAAGAACATATAAATTATCAACTAATAATTATTTGTGAAGTCCTACGGCGCAATATTCATTGCATACTGCCGAGCGAAAACCGTGCAGGTACGAAGTGTTATAACATAACATAACGCATGGATTTACAAGGATTAAGAACCACAACAACTGCTTACGGACAAATTATATCGTAAGTAAGGCCTCACTACCTTATTTATTGATAAGTATTTGCTTCTGGACCATTTAAGCATAAATATCACAAATAGTAATCGTTGACATTTGAAATAATATGAATCATTAGCAACTTTTACATTGACATAGACAACATAGAAACATAGATGACAGTAGTGAATGAATGATAACTTAAGTGCAGTGTTGCCAGATGTACTTTCGGGCTGCCAGTCTAAATAAATTACCCTAAAATAGGGACATTTTCAAAACATTCACACTACTAGTAGACTGGATCTTGGACTATTATTTGGATTATTTTCTAACTATTATTATTTCGGATTATTATTGGACTTTTGACATACTTTTTTGACTAATGATTATTCTTGACATTGATTGATGAAATATAATCATATAATACTTTGACATATTATATTGATTGATGACATATCATTGCATAGATTATTTTTGACATGTTATATTGATTTGAATTAAATGACGAAATATTTGGAAGAATTTCTTGATTTTATATTTGACATTTCTGGACACTAAATACACATCATTAGACAATATTATCAAAATGAATTTTCTTGAGAACATTACTTTTCGACGTCGTCGCACTCAATCCGACACTGACAATGAACCTACTGAATGTATAGATAACAAAAATAGAAGCTGGCCAGAGTTGTCAGATGATGAAGGAGAGCAAAATAAATTATTGGAAGAGCAAGTAAACAATTTAAAAATAGAATTAAAAAGTGCACATCGAGAAATCGAAAACCTTTCTTTAGAAGTTTAAAAATCTTAAGAAACAAAACGAAGAACTAAAGAAAAAAAATGAGCTTTTCAAGAAAGTCACGAATAGTCCAATCAAAACAAAAAATAACACACGAAAAACGGTCCCAAAATGTAAAAACATGTCAAAACTACACATACACAAATAGAAAACTGTAATTCCACAATAAATATAAAACCGAAGCAGAAAATTCAAACCCAGAAAAAAGACAAACACACAATACTACCGAATGAAGGATCCACAAAACCAAACACACAAGATGTCACACCAAATATATCTGTTTAGCGAAATAAAATATGTTTATTGAGCACAAATAACACCAATGAAATATTAGCGTCAGCCATGAACATAATTACAGACAATTTTGAGATATGTCACTATGTTACACCTCATGCAGACATTGAACACTTGTTTAAAAACATTACAACCAAACTAGACAACTTCACGAAAGACGATTACGGAATCATACTCATAGGTGAGGAAGATTTTAAGACAACAAACAACTACTACAAACAAATTATTTTAATCAGACAGATACTACAAACAATCAAACATACAAATATTATAGTGTGCTTGCCAGCTTATAAATTTAAAGGCTACAGTAACATGACGTTATTTAATTGGAGAGTAGAACACTTCAATAATCTACTATACCTCGACATTACAACACACAAACATACCTACCTACTGGACTCCAACCTTAATCTTAACTACGATTCTACAATGTTTGACAACAAAACAGGCAAAATTAATAACAACGGAATACGTACAATGTTTAATGACTTGAATATATTAATTCATGATCTACAAAGAAGCGAATTAAACACGAACACAATTTCACCACAGTACGACGATAGCTTTTTTCGCCAGTAAACAAAACTTTGTAGTTTTGCATCAAAATATAGCAGGCTTGGTAAATAAATCTGATGAGTTATCAATATGTTTGGATGAATTGCTGGATAGGAAACAAAAAGTAGATGTCATCTCTTTAACTGAACACTTCATGAAGAAAGGTGACGAAGAAAATCTTTTTATACGAAACTTCAGCTTGGCTGCATGTTACAATAGAACAGTGAAGAGAGGTGGATCATGTATATAAATAAGCCATGGACACCAATGGCGAAAGCTGTCAGAGATTGAGAGATTTTCTCTGCCTAATATCTTTGAAAGTTGCGGGATAGAATTAATTTCTTTTAAACTTGTTATCATCTGTATTTATCGTGTACCGAAAGTAGGAAATTTAAATATGTTTTTCTCAACACTTGAGCAATTGCTTTCATATGTTAATAAGAAACGATTTGATAATATTATAATAGCCGGTGATTTCAATATTGACACCTTAAAAAGCTAAAACTGTTAGCATCAAATCTAAAACTGGCTATTAAACAAGCAACTAGATTAAAAAGTCAGACATGCCTAGATAATTTTGCCCATAACTTTAAAAAACTATGTAAGCCGGAAGTGATAGAATTTGGATTATCAGACCATACAGCACAGCTAGATATGCCCTGTAAAGGAAATATGCGCATTTCCATTTTGGCATAAAAGTATTCGGGACTATGCGGCAGAGAATGTCACTAAATTTAGATCATGAATGGAGAGATTATCTTTTTCTGAAATGTATGACACAAACGACCCCAACCTAGCATACAATATATTTTTAGATCAATTTAAACTTTTTTATGACTTGTGTTTTCCTTATAAACAAGTCACAATAAAAACAAATAAGAGATCCAAGTGGATTTCCAGAGGTATTAAGTTATGTAGTAGAAAGAAGAGAAACCTTCTGTGGGAATATAGAACGAATCCCACTGTAGATAATAAGATAACATATATTAAATACAATAAATTGCTTAGAAAATTTATTAGACTAACCCAACGGGCGCAAAATGACTATGGAATTAAAATTTCGGACAATAAAGCTTAATTTACACGGACTATCATAAATAGACATAAAAAAAACTTACCAAGAACTGACATACAAAAAATAAACTACAAAAATAATATAATTGCAGATCCAATAATAATTGCAAATAATTTTAACGATTATTTTATTGACAAGGTGACACCTATATCTGACTATGGAAAAAAGTAACTTCGCGTATTATAAGCACAAGAGACTCGATTTATGTGGCTCCAAGTTCACCATTAGATATTTTAAATATTATAAAGCAACTCAAAAATACGAATAGCGTAGGAATTGATGGAGTTTGTACGAAAATTATTAAGTCTGTGGGTGACATTATTTGCAAATATTTCAGCTATATAATAAACCTTAGTATTTGTGAAGGAATTTTTCCTGAAGGATTGAAAAAAATCGATATTCAAGCCCATTTATAAGAAAGAAAATAGAGACGAAATCAGTAATTATAGACCAATTGCACTTATACCCGTTTTTGCAAAAATAATTGAAAAATATCTCTATAATCAAACACACACATTCTTTGATAAATTTAACGTACTATGTAATGAGCAAAAAGGATTCAGGAGAAATATGTAGGTCGATTAATATGGCTGTTTATGATTTCCTAGCCATAGTAATGGCCAACATGGATAAAAGAAATCCGGTGTGCGCCATTTACTGTGATATGACGCAAGCGTTCGATTATGTTGACCACAAAATTTTGCTAGACAAACTTAATAATTGTGGAGTTAGGGGTAATGTACTTAAATTATTTAAATCTTATTTGGACCAAAGAAAACAAGTAACGGCCATTACCAGGATCAATTATTTAAAGAAAAAGGTGACTTATTTACCGAAAGAACGTCTAGTTAAATTTGGAGTGCCACAAGGTAGCATCTTAGGACCTCTGCTTTTTAATATTTACATAAATGACTTACCTAAGACTACCAAACAACCAATGACCCTTTTTGCCGATGACAGCACTATAACAATACCATGCAATGAACCTGACTCCTACGAAATTGACATGAACAATTCACTGACATTCATTATATCTTGGTTGGATAATAATAATTTAAAAATAAATCTCTCTAAAACTCAAGTTATGCATTTTAGTCAAAGGGTACCCTCAGCCTCGATACATGACATTGATGTTCGATACAGACATCAATCTATAAACAATGTTACATCGGCCAAGTTTCTGGGACTGTTTATAGATAATAAACGTAATTGGAAAACACATATAAATGAAACAAGTAAAAAAGTAAGTAGTTCTGCCTATGCCTTATTCAAACTTGCTCCTATTGTTAACACTGGAGCCCTACTTGCTGCGTATCATAGTTTGGTGGCATCAAGCCTAAGATACGGCATTATCTTTAGGGGTAATGCCACAGATAGGGAGCTGATATTTAAAAGTCAAAAACGATGTGTCAGAGCAATGTTTGGTCTCAAAACAATAGAAAGTTGCAGGCCTTATTTTATCCAATACAAAATTCTAACATTTCCGTCATTATATATATACGAAGAGGCAATGTTTGTCAAAAAAAACCTTCAGTTGTTTCCACGATTATCGGATGGGTCTAGTCGCAGCAGACGTGATAACAGTAGGTTCTGTGTTCACTATACCAAAACGTCTTTATTGAGCAAGAGTGTAATTTGCATGGGTCCTAAAATATTTAATAAACTGCCTAAGACATATAAAGATTTAAATATAATAAACTTTGCTAACGCTATAAAGAATATATTGACATCCAAATGTTATTACAGTATTGCAGACTTTTTAAATGACTCATTTTAAAATTAATTATCGACAGATTATTATATACTTTTCTGACATAGTAACCAAATTTTTGACTTTGTATTTTACTTGTTTTGACATCTGATTTTTGACATTATTTATTTGTACTTCATTTGCGACATTGATGATGATGACTTTATAATTGTGACTTTGATAAGATTTAATTTATGATATTGTTCTATATTACAACTCTGACATGATCTACACTAAATGCTATTATTATATAATTACTTGACATAATGCAATCTTGATTTTTTTTATAACAAATTATTTTTTGTTATTGACATTAATATTTGTCTGCCTATTAAGGCAAAACATGATGATTCTCTATAACTAAGAACACCTGTACACAACACATGTTTAAACAAATAAATATTATTATTATGTTTCTCTTTACACGGTTATTCTTCTAAAATTTGGTATTAAAAGAATAACCGGACCTTTGGTAGGCTTACACGGGATATGGATCCAACGTGCAGAGGCCCGTAGACAGTTTTAATCTAAAATGTGATGGGACACGTGCAGCGGAGCCTCCACAACTGCGCTATTAAGTACAGCTATGGACTAGCCGCAGCACGTGCAGGACTATTGCTTGAATGTGGAATCTAATAGCATAAGGTTATGAGGATGGGTGATTAATGGACCGGCATGATAAAAACTATGGATTACAGACGGCACCTGCCTGATACTCTTATAGCATCCATCCGCGAGGCAGGTGGTGACTCGCCAACTCACTGGATGGGCCCTCTCTTATTAGCCGCCAAGGCAAGCAAAGTCTGCCCTAAAGGCAGCCAGAGGGGAACACCGGTGCGAGTGGCTAGGGGTGTCGAGCGGTGCGGCACCGGTTTCGCCATCACGGGTCTCGTGTCAACGGAGACCCGGAGCGGGTTTCCCCGTAGTTACGCCCTTGAAAACGACACTTCCACCCCCGAGCTAATAGCTCTTGCGGCTTCCCTCTGACGGGCCGACCAAGGCAAGTCAGAGTTGAGAGTCCTGCGGGCGTTCTGGGGCATCCACTCCAACCAGCCAGTAAAGGCAAGCGGAGACGAGGCCCTGACCGACTCTCTGAAGCATTCGGGACCGCAGTGTCGCCACACACATTCAGCTCGCCACAAAGCTGCCCTGCGGTTTGTAAGCTTTCTTTTCATCTAGTAATACATTTTTTGTTTATATCACAAGATGAGGTGATGTTTGAAAGCTGTTACTCTGCCCTCTGAGTTTGCGTTAGTCTCATAGTGAGATAACGACTGCCCCAGAGGGGTTTATTATTATTATTATTAAAAAATCTCTAAAAAATCATATAGGAAGATGCTGCAATGGTTAGGTTTTATTTTTACTACATAACTGCATATTTTCACGAGCCAGAACTTGTAGAAATGTACCTATCAGATGAAAGTAAGTGGATGTGGCAGTGTACACTCACAGGTCCTCAAGTTTGCTAATGGGCACGAACGTCTCCGAGTCGATGTGCTCGATCATGTTGTCCTCCAGGTTGCTGCAACACAAATATACAGACATTCTCAGCTTTGTGACGTATACATAAACATACAACAAAAAAATATATACCGACACACAATTATTACCTAAAGCTGTGCAAGCAGTAAAACTGATGGATGATGACACTATAATTTAAATAGGTATTTATTTGTATTGTTTAAAATAAAAATCAACAACCGAGATATATTTTATTGTATACAATTTTTGATAAAGTTCCTTCAAAAATTTATCATTTCAGGTCACGTGTAAATGTTACGAAAGTACAAAGGTTTGATTTTTACTCGCCTGCAAAATTACTATCTTGACTGACCTTGCGGCATGGGTAACTATTTACCATTATAAAAAAAATATTTTTTAATAAAAAATACCGTCTTTAAAAAACACTAAGGAGCTAAAAAGCAAAAAATTATTGGTTTTGGAGCAAAAAAATTTGGATTCGGTGCCAAGCCAAGTATTTCTGATCTAACTATAAAACCTCTACACTTTTTTATATAACTTTCGTTGTTGTTAGAATAGTTAGTTTGTACTTTAGTAACTTTTTTCGTAAGGGCTTGGCTCCAAAATTTTTTGCTCCAAAACCAATTATTTTGTGCTTTTTAGCTCCTTAGTGTTTTTTGAAGTCGGTATTTTTTTATTTAAAAATAATTTTTATTTTTTGCTTTTTAGTGGTAGTAGGTACAGATGATAGTGTAGGTGGTACATGATGGGGAGGCCTTCCTTACGTGCCTCAATTCTGAAATGTAGACCTGTACCTTTCTGGTAATTTCAAGTGTTTTTTTTTGTTTTCAGCTAACAAACACGTTCGTTTCAGTTCCATCATCAGATCCCGGAAATCATCCAGTACCAAAGTGTTTGCCAAAGCAAAACAAACGAGCCAAAACTCGATGAGATTGCGTTATTGTATTACAAAGATCCCATGGCCACCTTCCTGCTCTATCATCAGACTTTGGAATATATTCAGCACTAAAGTCCATGTAAAGACGAATCAAACGAGACCAAATTCAATAGGATTACGTAATTGTATTACAAATTTCCCATGGCCACCTTCCTGCTCTATCATCAGACTTTGGAAAACATTCAGTACTAAAGTCCATGTAAAGACGATTCAAACGAGCCCAAACTCAATGGGATTGCGTCTTTGTATTACAAAGATCCCATGGCGACCTTCCTGCTCCATCATCAGACCCTGGAAATCATCCAGCACCAAAGTCCATGTAAAAACGAATCAAACGACCCTAAACTCGATGAGATTGGGTTGTTGTATCACAAAGATCTCATGGTTACCTTCCAGCTCTATCATCAGACCATGAAAATCATCCAGCATCAAAGTCTATGTAAAGACGATTCAAACGAGCCCAAACTCGACGGCTTTGAGTTGTTATCGTCAAATCGCTTCAAGTGTGCTTATAACATTTGAAGAGTTCCTTCGATTTTCCAGGAATCCATGATCAGATCCTGACTTGCTGATAATGGGAACAACTGGAAGGTATACTCTTTTAATCAAAACAAAAATTGTAGAAATCGGTCCAGGCGTCTTAGAGAAATCGGGTAACATACATAAAAAAAGATTCCGACGAATTGTAAAACTCCTCCTTTTTTGAAGTCGGTTAAAAATGATGAACCATTTCGCTTTTATTTCTAGAACAGACATAAATGTTACTGGATCCATGAAACATAGAGGCAAAAATTTACAAGAAAAGTTATAAATGGTCATAATCTAACCTTTTCTCGCAAAAGGATAATAATTCGCCACACCGTGTAATGGCTTTCTTTGACTAATTAGGAATATAATGCTTGTAATTAGCTTGATGTGAAAGGAAATTACTATTGTGTTTTTGTTGGCATCTCTTCCCTAAAACAATAATTATAATTAGGTACATAAGATGGTACATCTAGAATACCAGCCAATTATATTGATTGCGGGATCAGTTAAGTGTGAGCTTAAAATAATATGTGTGTAGGTGACACACACGGGGTAGTGACCACAGAATTGATGCGAGCTACTTTGTCGACATTGTGTGGTCTGTTAGTCGGTAATAGAGGTCTCGTCAGGTCGACGCGGGGCCGCTACACCTGGGCCCGTCATTTCCTTTGGCGTCCCTCTAAACCTAATTAAACTCTATATTAATTGAGTACACCTACCTAAGAATTAAGTAGGTACTACACACAAATAAAGACTGTTTTGTGATGTCTAGTAAACGAGTTATTTTCACAATTGAAACCTAAATAAGTTACATAATACGTCTGCGACAAGACTCGTAACCAAAAGGAAAAATTAAGTATGACGAAAAATAGCTATTAGCGGAGGCGTTGCTCTGAAAATAATAGAGTGGACGACCTTTAGGTATTTATGAAGCTATTATGCAAATATTGGGGCTGAGCCCTCTCAAAGTTATCTGGGAGCAATTAGCCGCCGGGCCGCGCGGCGCCACGCCGGCGCCGGCGCCCGACCGAGGCACCTCGTCCTCGGGGCTCGGGGACATAAACCCGAGATGGAGTCGCAGTTTTACGACACACGGCACCCATAGACTCATAGATAAAGCCTCCACCTGATTGTAATACGCAGATAGCTAGTGCGCTACTTTATATCCGACAGTAAAACCGTTTTGGTGACGCACGACGACGCGCCACGTAAAAACTATACGAGGACAGGGAGCGCGGCGTTATTGGCTTATATCGGAGCCTTCGGAGCCGACGTATAGCGGCGCCCGACGGGTTATGGGTTCATATGCGCAGTAGGTACACGAGGTTATCAGTGTGATAACGGATATGGTATAACATAATTTTCACCCGCCTGCCGAAGGCCGCGTTACATCGTAAAACATCAGAGCACAAAAAATGTTGGCGAGAGACACGCTTTGTTTATTTCTTATCTTGACTTATAGATTGGGGAGATCCGTGATTCTGTCTATATAAATTATTCAATGTATTCGAAATATGTCTTTATAGAGAGATAACTGATATTCGTATTCATCAGGGAGCGTCTGTAATATTTTGTCTCATTTGCATGACGCTGATACAATCATGTTCTGTGGGATTCGGTGATAGGTATAATTATGAAAATAGCGAGCGATAATAACGAGCTGCGAGCTGCCAGCCGCATTGTAAAATTTTTGAATTGGTCAAAATCTACTGTCATATCCCTGAAAAGAGATAGTAGGTAGAGCTGATATCAATACCTCTTGTTTATTCTTCAGATTTTCTTGATTCGTAAATAGGTACATAATACCTAATATCGAATCTAAAACGTTGACTGCTTATCAAAGCTTTACAATCTTTTGAATATGTACAATAATGAATACATATCTTTGAACATTTTTTGCACATCACAAACATACAAGGTCCTTATATATATATGTGTATGTATAGTTGTGGAAGCCTCTTTATATTAGCGTAACAACTTCTCATTCACTTACAATACAAACAGGTTGTTTACGAAATGCTCTCGACCGAGCTACAACTAATAAGTCAAGGTGAAACAACGGCACATACACCACACAACACACAAGTAAGTGGTATTTGTACCGCGTTGCTAATTTCTAATAGAATTTACGAAATAAGTGGACTACATGCAAATAATATCGCCATAGAAAAGTTGAAAACCAGTCAGGCTTTTAAAATGTGCGCTTAAATGTGCGCGTAAAATTCCATATGCTATAAACGTTTTCGGATAAATTAAATTTAATTACAATACTTAAGTACGCTTTTACTTTGAGACTATAGGTACCTATGCGTATGTTGTATTCTTGATCAGAATTTGGTTTGTCTCTAAGCAGAACTGAGTGTAATGCCAGGTTTGGCTGGTACATTTTTTTTTTTTTATTAAACATTTTTTGAATCTATGCGTTGAGGAAGCTTTTATGTTGCAGGAATTGTCCCAAGGTATTATAAATCTCTACTCGTATTGTGTATGCGACGTTTTTGTTGAGTTTTGTACGGCTGAGGCGCGACCGAACGTTGTCTTTTTGCAGTAGGAGAGCTTATAGCTGATATTTTGAAACAATGCCTCGAAAATACGGTATCCGGATTTGGGAAGTGATGTGTTTTGTTCTCTGTGGGACCGCCTGCGCCCCGCGTCACACTCGGTGGCATAAAGAGTCATAATTAACACTTATATCATTACATCTTTCGTACAGTAAATATATAATAGACGGTAAATGTATGTGCTATCTTTATCTATTGGAAACAAATAGTTTCATGTACTTATGTAGGTACCTATGATATGAATACATTCTGTTATAAAAAAAATGAATAGCTTAGGTACTTAAAAAATGTGTAAAATGATAGAGCATTAATCTTAAGAATTGGACAAAGGATAGACATTGTCAATTAAATATAGGACATCAAAATATACAGGGTCTATCTGGCAAACATTTAGAATTAAGTTTATATTTAGAAAGTCATAATATAAAAGTTATGTGCATAACGGAGCACTGGTTGAAGGATTATCAAATATCTTTTTTAAATAACATGCATTACACTGTGCAAAGTGCTTTCGCTAGGAGTCAAGCCATCCATGGTGGATCCTTGATACTAGTTTCAAATACCATACTGTGTAAGGAACGAAAGGACATAAGCACCTTGTCTGTAGAACGCACTGTAGAAATTTCCTGAATTGAACTGGAACAGTATGTTGTTATATGTGTGTATCGCCCTCCTTTAAGTAACTTTAATATGTTCGAATCTATTATGGAAGATGCAATTGGTAAAATTAGGACCAATAAAAAGGGATCATAGTTTGTGGAGATTTCAATATTAATATACTGGATAGTTCACCAATGACTAGTAGGCTTTTAAATCTTTTTAAATCATTTAGTTTGACAAATTTATTTCTTGAACCTACTAGAATAACTGCATCATCTTCCACTTGTCTTGACAATATATTTAGTAATCATACAGTATCACATAAATTAGTTACTACTGACTTAACTTCGGATCACTGTGGTCAATTGGCAGGATTTTCATATATAAATGATAATGCAGTACGTAAGGTGACAGTTAGGCCATTACCTAGGTATAAATTTAACGAGTTTAGGAACAAAATTTTAATAGGTATGAATCCTGATATGATGGAGCTTAAGTCACCAAATAAGATTTATGAAACTATGTTTAACTTAGTTCAAAACGAATTTAGAAGTACTTTTAAAACCAACGAAAAAGTAATCAAGGAGTCTAGAGCATTTAGTGAGTGGGCTACTGTAGGTATTTATAAAAGCAGAGCAAGGATGTATGAGTTGTATGGTATGAAGAAATACAATTTTGATGCGAGCTTCACTGAGTATGTCAGAAATTATTCAAAAATATTTAAAAAGGTATGCAATATAGCTACGGCACGCTTTGTAAGTGATAAAATTAGAAACTCTTCTAATAAAGTTAAGGCCACATGGCAAGCTATTAACGAAGCAACGGGCAAGGCAACCTTTAGGAATACCAATTTTAACTTGCTAGATAATAATAAAATGATTAATAATGACGAGGAAGTCGCACTCGCATTCAATAATTTTTTTGCTAGCATACCTATTGCTACTACTATAGGTCTAAACTCATCATATATGTGTATAGAATCAGGTGTTAACGCCTCGACGTCATCCGAAGTTAGGCTCAGCGCAGATAAAACGGAGCGCAGCGGAGAGGATTTTATTAACGCACTTGAAAATAAACTATATTTTTTTTACAATAAAGTGCATAAATGCTTGAACCTGACAAAAAACATTCGCGCGTCCTCGAAGATATGCGGGAATCCTCGCGCAGCGTCGAGTCGGCGCCCGCATCGTAGTGAGTCGCGGCGCGCAATGTAGGGTCGTTGACCGTTTTGTATCAGCTGTGTGGAATTCAAAGCATGTGAAAATTGTGGAACTTAAAATCGATATTGTGGCTAAACTACTGCACCGATTTAATTGATTTTTGGTACAAGGCTTCAGAATGTTGTACGCTATGCCTCTGTTCAAAAAGTGCCCCTATGGTAGCGCCACCCTGTATTTCAATGAAACATAAAAAATAAGGAAATATTCTAAAGTTTCATATCCTAGTACTTTGTAGGTAAACAATAGTGCTGCCTGTCAGTTATCGATAATCCGTTATTAGAAATTGGCACAAGGACTAAAAATTATATTCTTTTTTTCTTTTTAGATGTAAAAATGGGTAGCTGCAACTGGAAACCAAGACTTGATTTATGTGCCCATGTAAAATTACATCAGTTGAACTGTGTGTGTTGCAAGCATTTTAAGCCGCAAGACTTGAAGAAAAAAGGGAACTCAAGTCAGAAAAACAACTGTGCCTTGTATCTATAGACATTTCTTTAAATCCTATTACAGAAGAAATCTTGAAAACCTTTCCATTACATGTACATACATATATCTTTTAGTTCTGCATATTTTCTTCGCTAATCTAGAAAAGATTTATAGAATAGGCTAATTTGTTTGAATAAAAACATAAATATTAAATACATCTTTTATTTGTGTTGAAAAAGTATAATTCTAGTCGAAACATAATTATAATTATTTCTTACCGAATATTATCGATATCGATATTTCGTTAATCACTAGAGGGTACATCCCTATATTGACAAATATGACAATGCTGACAACATAAAAACGATGTCAATTAGTATCTTTATGTTGGTACGAGTTCTCCCTGCACGTTTCATACAAAGCTGAAAGTCTCGCATGATCTATGGCACATCCGCCTCTTCTTACGTAGTATTTGTATACTCTTTGGCTGTCGGGGCGATCCTCAAGAACAGTGTAAATAATATTATAACTAGTAAAAGTGTCCTCTAGTGACAATAAAGTAAAGTTTGTGAAAAGTGTTAGTGTGGTTAAATTACCTCCCGCTCACGGACCCTCCAAGTATATACATGGTCCTTCGAGCTGGATAAAAGGATCGGCTGTGAGGGGTTGAGTGCATTTTTGGTTAGCCGTCGGTGGTGATATTTATCACCCGTCTCATTAGGTACTGGCCAGCGGATTGTTGGCCAGATAAATCCACAGCCGGGATTGTGGTACAGCTGAAGGAGGGACCGGAGGTCACGGAGCCTTGGTGTGAGGACTAAGTAACGGACCTCTGGTACCGGACGGGAGGACAAAGAGGCGAAAATCAGAGGAAATCTATCGGGAGAGCAAGCTAGATTTCGGACTGTGTTGAAGGTAAAAAACACATTGAACAATTTTTTGGAATTTTTGGACCTTAATATAAACTTGAAACGGTATACGCAAGAAATAAGATGGAGGCGTTGAAAAACTTGCAGATTGATATAAAGGAGAAAATAATTAAAGCTAGAACAAATTATAAGAAATCTCTTAAAGAACGTTTGACAGCTGGTTACCTAGAAACGCGTTTAGAAAATATAGAAAAACAGTGGTCGTTATTTTTCAGCAATCACAACCATATTATCGGTAACATCAAGAAAACTGACATTCACAGTTCCGATTACTATAGACTCAATATTTACGATGAAGTGGAGGATCTGTACATAACCTTTAAAAGTGAGCTCAAGGAAATGTTACTTGATATTAAAGGTGGAACAACTGCTGCGTCAAAGGAAGATGTTTCTTGTTGTTATGAAGTAAAGAGCAGAGTCAGGTTGCCAGAAAAAAAAAAAGTTATTTTTCAGGAGATTATTCTGAATGGTTCATCATTATCAGATCATTTGGGGATCTGTTTATTGGACTGGTGCATGAGAACAAAAGTTTAAATGACTCACAAAAGTTTTACTATTTAAAGGGTCACTTAAAGAGAGAAACGGAACAATTACTTAAGAATTTAAAGGTAACATCCGATAATTATCAAATAGCGTAAGACAAGTTAGATGGTACTTATGACAATAAGAAATATTTGGCAAATAATATTCTAAAAAGATTATTAACCCAAAGGTCTATTTCAAAAGAGTCGGCTTCAGAAATAAAAAATATATTAAATACAACTTCAGAATGCCTAGATTCTTTAAAGAACTTAGGAATTGATGCAACGTCTTGGAATATCATTATTATCTATCTAATAAGTGACAAATTGGATATAGAAACAAGAAAGGCCTGGGAATTGAAAATAGCTGCCGCATGTAGTAATGAATTACCTACATTTGTGGAATTTTCTAAGTTTCTTAATAGTCGCTTTAGGGGCCTTGAAAGTTTAGAAACTGGTCAAGGGAGTAGGAGAGATAGAAATTCCAAAGATGCACGTCATTCATTTCATGTTATGAAGGGAAAGGATAACATAGCCTGTGCTTATTGTTCCGCTGACCATAAAATTACTGTTTGCAGAGAATTTAGTAAGCAGTCCAACGAAGACCGGCGTGACTTCGTGAAGAAAAACCGTCTATGTTTCGTCTGCCTGTATAACAACCACTCTGCCAAATTCTGCAAGGTACCAGTTCGATGCCAGGTATGCAAACGTCGTCACCATACTATACTGCATCCAACGGGTTGTTCCGGGTCACTTGAGGAGGACATTAATGCTAGTTGCAAAGGGGCCTCTACATCGGGTATGAGGCAGGATATTGATGAGAAAGAGGCCGCGGTAGCGGAGGGATCTAGTAAACCATTAGTGTCATGTCTTTCGACGGGCAAGGGTGAAAAAACAGTTCTGTTAACTACAGCGGTAGTTAAAGCAGAATCGAAAGATAGGACGTATAGGTTATTAAGGGCTTTACTAGATCAAGGATCGCAAGGTTCATTTATTACTGAATCAATGGTTCAGTATCTGGGTCTTAAAAAGGTTGCGACAAAACACACCGTGTTAGGTGTAGGGGGAGATACAATTGTAACTTCTAAATATACAGTTGTCGTTAATATTAAGTCAAGAAAGGATCCAAACGTGCAAATAAGAGTCAATGCCTATGTTCTGAAGACAATTACGGCTCTGCTTCCAGTTACAAGGACTGTCAAAGTCGAATGGGTCGACTTGAAGGACGATGACTTAGCGGATCCGGAGTACTACATACCTAATAAAATCGATATTTTATTAGGGGCTGAAGTGTATACTCAGGTGATTCAAACGGGCATTAGAAAGAATTTGAATGGTGCTTTAGTAGCACAGGATACATCTCTAGGTTGGATATTGTCGGGCGTATCCGAGGTGGATCATAATTCTAACCCAAATAATCACATCACCGTGATGCATTCTTACCTTCAGGAGGACAATCTTCTTAAAAAAATTTGGGAGTTGGAAGATGAACCGTCTGAAACAAAGAAAATGCTCACAGAGGAGGAAAGGCGATGTGAGGAGTTATTTTCGGCGACTACAAGGCGAGATGATACTGGCAGGTATATAGTTCGGTTGCCTTTTCGTGAAGAGGATCAGCTGAAGAAGTTAATTGAACAGGGATTAAATATATATACACAAATTAATACAGTCCTATCGAAGTGCGGTTTTAAACTGCAGAAATGGATCAGTAATAGTGAAGAATTACTAAATAAGATAAATAGCGACAAACTAAACGAGCTCGAGGAAGTAAAGATAAAAATGGATAATGTTATGAAGATTCTGGGACTTAGTTGGAATTCTAGCACCGATCTTTTTCAGTTTTCAGTGAAGATATCACCGATAGCTGAACCTGTAACAAAAAGAAAGATTGTCGCCGAGATTGCTCGTTTATTTGACCCGTTAGGGTGGCTAGCGCCAAGTATTGTTTTAGCGAAGGTGTTCATTCAAAAATTTTGGCTAGCAGGCTTGACATGGGATCAAGAAATTTCAAATAACTTGTTAGATGAATGGGTTACTTACCACAAGAATTTGAGTTCGTTGGCTAGAGTGAAGATCCCACGGTGGCTATACACTCATTCGAAAAATGTGAAGACCGAGTTGCATGGATTTTCAGATGCATCACAGGTGGCATATGTAGCGGTTATTTACATCAGAATAATAGATGAAGCAGGTAACATACATTTATCCATAGTAACCTCTAAAACTAAAGCAGCTCCCATCAAGCAGGTTTCTATCCCTAGACTAGAACTTTGTGGAGCAGTACTTTTATCAAAGTTAATAGCTGAAGTAGGCAGAGTGATGAATGTACCAAAGGTGGATTGGCATATGTGGACAGACAGCGAAGTGGTCTTGGCTTGGCTCAACAGTCATCCCAGTCACTGGAAAACCTTCATAGCAAATAGAGTTTCGCATATTTTGACCATTACAGACTCACATCACTGGTGTCATTTACCATCGAAGCAAAACCCAGCTGATTGTGCATCACGAGGTATTTCTCCTGCTGAACTTGTGTTCATCTCTATATGGTGGGATGGTCCAGATTTCTTGAGACAGCAGTTGATTGAATACAAAAGGCCAAAGGATAACAGCGCTCATTTAGAAGAAGTCAAAGTGCACACATCTACAATCAGTGTTGATTTCTGGAACAGATTTTCTTCGCTCTCTCGGTTGGTACGAGTGATCGCCTATTGTCGTAGGTTTTTGGGAGTTTCGAAACGATCAGATCGACACAACACAAAGTATGTAGT
Source organism: Euclidia mi (assembly GCA_944739405.2). NCBI lineage: Eukaryota > Metazoa > Arthropoda > Insecta > Lepidoptera > Erebidae > Euclidia > Euclidia mi. The sequence goes on along the minus strand of OX123195.2, from coordinate 1,969,727 downwards.
CAAACGGGAACTGGAAGAATCAATTCTCTGTTGTATTAAGCGATACCAAGAGGTAGGGTTCGCAGATGAATTGACGTGTTTGAAAAAGGATAAGGCCCTAGAAGACAAGAGGAGCAAATTCAAGTCTCTTAACATATTTATTGATTCCAGGGGAATCATAAGAGTTGGGGGAAGTTTGGACATGTCGCAGCTAAGTTACGATCGAGCTCATCCTATTCTTATTCCAAAGGAGTCGTTCTTGACAAACCTCCTGATTGCCGATGCACATGATAAAACATTACATGGAGGTCCGCAACTTATGGTTACGTATTTACGTTCAAGGTACTGGATTGTAGGAATTAAGTTGCTGGTGAAAAAATATGTAAGGAGTTGCGTCAAATGCATTCGTTATGCTGCCTCAGTAAGCCATTTTTACAGGTCATTTCTTGGTTGGAGAGCCAGTTGTTCTTGCTCCTGATGAAAATTATGAAAAAACAAATATAAGCAACTTGTCGCGATGGCACCTCCACCAACGAATGATGCAGGATTTCTGGAGACGGTGGTCGCAGGACTACTTGAACCAATTCTTGCAACGGCATAAATGGGCTCATCAAACTCCGGAACCATCCGTAGGCGATGTAGTTTTAGTTAAGGAAGATGACTTGCCACCGGGTAAGTGGTTGTTAGGCAGGATAGAGCAGAAGCATCGAGGTCCTGACGAGGTCACTCGGGTCGTTACCCTGCGTACGCAGAATTCCTTGATAAAAAGACCAACGTCTAAACTTTGTATGTTACCAGTTACTAATTAGAATGTTTTATTGTGTATTAGCACAGGTATTAGGTATAACTTTTGTTCTATCTGTTGTTTTCTTGGCTATTGTGTATTAGCACAGGTATTAGGTGTAAATTTTGTTCTATCTGTTAATTTCTTGGATTTTGTGTGTTAGCACAGATATTAGGTGTAAGTTTGTTTATCTGTTGTTTTCTTTCGTATGTAACCGATATAAATTTGGATATGTTTATAAACAATGGTTAATATTGTATAATTTTTATGTGTTATAGTTGTATGATGGGCGGTAGTGAAGGACATTGTGCAGGATGTCCTTGGTGGGCGGAATGTTAATGTATGTAGGTTACATATCTATAAGTAGATATGTAGGTTTTATATCAATTAAGAAAATATTTCGTGTCAAACTTGTCAACCATGATACGAACCCAAAGTTGTTGTTTTTTAGCTCGATAGATGACACTACCATGCAAATTAGATCGCGCTATGGTTTCGTTCACACTCGGGGTATATATAGTAGACAAATTGTAGCTGTCGGGGCGATCCTCAAGAACAGTGTAAATAATATTATAACTAGTAAAAGTGCCTTCTAGTGACAATAAAGTAAAGTTTGTGAAAAGTGTTAGTGTGTTTAAATTACCTCCCGCTCACGGACCCTCTAAGTATATACACAGGCGATTTTCCAGATTTAATGAAACATAGTAGGATAATACCTCTGTTTAAATCCGGCAGTAAGACTGATCCTAGTAATTATAGGCCAATTTCAATACTACCTACTTTTAGTAAAATCTTTGAAAAGATAATACTCAAGCAACTTCTGAAGCACTTTAATTTAAACAGCCTCCTTCATACTGAGCAATATGGTTTTACTAAGGGTCACTCGACGACGGATGCAGGAGTAGCTTTACTCAAACACATTTACAACGCATGGGAGAACTCTCAGAATGCTATTGGTGTGTTTTGCGACCTTTCGAAAGCATTCGATTGTGTCTGCCATGATACGCTCTTATGCAAACTTAAACATTACGGCGTCCAGACTAAAGCATTGGATGTTATTAAGGCATATTTAAATAACAGAATCCAATGTGTAGAAATAAATGGCTCAAAATCCAGTGGCGTACCAGTACAATTGGGAGTGCCGCAGGGTAGTATCCTAGGGCCTTTCCTGTTTTTGACGTGACAACGTCTTATAAATTGGTTTGCCGGGTGACACTTCAAGAAACTGCGTTACGCTCCGCTCACGTTATGCGCTCACAATGAGAGCGAGTGAGAGGCACGCGTCCCGCCTAAGAGCGAGAGAGACAGACATAAAAAGTGAAAGGCACGCGTCTTTCATCCTTCTTCCTACTATACGAATGAATATTCACATTAAAATTATTTTACCACTCAAAGTCGTTGTCACGTAAAACTTTCGCCCGTATACCGACTTTACAGGCAACCAATTTTTAGTTTACATAAATGATTTGCCATTTTACCTGAGAAATATTTGTGACGTGGTATTGTTTGCTGACGATACTTCATTGATATTTAAAGTAGATAGAAATAAGGAAAACTTTACCGAAATAAACAGTGCTCTTATTCAGGTGACTAAATGGTTTACTGTAAACAACTTAGTACTGAAGGCCAGAAAAACCAAATGTGTTATGTTTGCTTTGCCCAACGTCAGAAACCTTGGTCCTAACATAGTTTTAAATGGTGATGTACTGGAAACAACTGAATCTACATTGTTTCTAGGAATAACACAATGGGGCGCACACATTACATATCTGTCAGCGAAACTTAGTTCAGCTGCTTATGCCATTAAGAAGGTGCGCAATTTAACAGATGTCGATACGGCTAGATTGGTATATTTTGGCTATTTTCATAGTGTTATGTCTTATAGCATATTACTTTGGGGTAGAGCTGGCAGTTCGGGCCATTTCCCAATTACGAACAAGAGTTTCGCTCAAAGAAAGATTCAAGGAAATCGGTATTCTAACAGTAGCGTCTCAGTATATTTATGCTAGTGTTATGCATGTACGTAAAAATATAAAATCATATTCAAAGAATAGTGATATACACTCTATAAATACAAGAAATAGACATAAATTATGTGTTCCGTATTTTCGTTTGTGCAAAACTTCTTTTATAGGACTTAGTATACGTATCTACAACAAGATACCGATAAGTATTTTGGACTTGCCTTTTAACGCATTTCAGGTAAAGATTAAAAATGACCTAATGCAAAAGGCATATTATAATTTAAGTGAATATCTGAATGACAAATGCTCTTGGAAATAATGTTTCATAATTCATATATTATATAATCAATAGGTAGATGATAACTTTCTTGACATGTAATTAAATATTATTCCATTCCAATTAAAATCATGTAAATGATAGTTTTTGGAATCGCCACCACATTACTAAATGTCACTCATCTCGCCAGATACTTTTTATTTGTTATTTTTTTTTATAATGTATTGTAATCGTGTAGCCAATCAGTTCGATCGGTGGTTATATTTCAAAAAGTATCATGTCAATCAAATATAGGTACTACATTTGCATTTTGCACACGTTCCACATATTTATGATAATATTAACGATCTGGAAAATGCAGGTAATTCGTGTTCATGGTCAGTATACCAACAGATTGTTAATTACTGCCGGTTCGTGTACCGTTGTCGTCATGCTCACTAAAATGTCATTTCTTGTGGTGACGTCGTGTGTCGGGTCATCCCTGTCCCTCTGATATGGCGAGAGGGATGATGGCTGGTCCATGCGTCATACTCGTGAACGGGTGCTACTTGCGATGACTGGTCGATGTCGGTCTTACGGGCTGGTATTACATTTTTAATATTAAACTGTATCATTTCTATCATGGTTCTGAACATTTGCGCGGATTGCCTGCATTATTAGGTACTTAATGTAAGTGGATGCTCCTGTTTCACCATGTCAATTTTCAGGAGGCTTTTTAAATGAACATCAAAATTTTACTACATTATGCTTGAGTATTAAGTAGAGTAAATATATACAAATGACATAGAAGGTGTAACAGTTGCAGCACCTTACAAAAATTAAATTTTTATGTATTATGCAAAACCTGGCGATGAAAAAGAGTGACCTTGAGTTTTATTGCCCGTTCTTTCTCATGGTTCTACGCCCTTGCTTTGCGAACGTGGCAGTAAATGTAAATGTAGAAGCTTTAAGTAATTATTTTTTTAAATTGACGTTCATAAGTGTCACTTTGTGATTTAAATGAATAAAGAATTTTGACTTTGACTTTGACATGATTTGCTCAAATATTGGCGCCCTTGTCCACGAGTGGGTCGCGGGTTCTGAGCCGGGCCGGCCTTGCGCCTCAGCCCTCGGGCGGAGCTTACCACTAAGCCCAGTAATCTGAGGCCGCGCCGATGTGGGTCACTGTGACGAGCCCACGTGTGTCGCCTTTCATTACTATATTAATTTATTCATAAAAAACTCACGTGAAATGATCACTACGAGCGAAAACGAGCCTTTTGGCAAAAAATCTCCAAGTGTCGTGAATTCGATTCGAAGCAGGAAAGTTTTGTGATTCTCAGATTAGTTAGGATAAATTTATGCTAGTAAAGCTTTCTCGGTGATCTTTATAACGGGCCCTTGGTCTTATTCGTCCAATTGCATAAATCTGATAAAAAGCCGCATCATAGAGACGAACTCTTCTATTTGGAAAACGCTTAGTAATTTATTGAGTAATTGACTCAAAGTCAACGAAATAAATATTATCCAGTAGATTGCAGGTCTGTACCACTGTAAATAGTATCAATGCAGGCGGTGTCTGTATGTGTGTCAGTATGTATCAGTGTGTACTCACAGCACTTGCAGGTCGGGCGTGTGGCGAAAGGCGTCACTGGGCAGGCGGCGCAGGCGGTTCCTGGCCAGCACCAGGTCATGCAGGCGCCGCAGACCCGACAGGGACTCGCCGTCCAGCCAAGAGATCTCGTTGCCAGATAGGTCACTGCGCACACATCAAATATACATTATTGAAATGCAAACTATTATATGTATGAAATAAACCTGTAAGCCGAGACTGTGCCTGTCAGGGCCTGTCAAGCAGCATATTTTATCAAAATACCGATTTCCAATCATTCCTGAAACTTGGATGGACGGGAAATATCCCTCCAACCAATAAAGGAACTTTTCAAATTGGTAAATAAATGACGGAATTCTGAGGAAACATACACAGTGATAGGATTCTAGTTTTGTATTTATTTTTTATAGTAGCGTCTGGAAGGCGAGGCTCGACCAGCCAGGGAAATATTTATTCCCTGACAGAACATTAGCATACAAGAAGTAGGTACTATCCGTTTCAATAGATAGGTTAAGTAAAACACTGGTGACCTGAGTCGTTACACAACCTTTTCAGTCCACATCTCATATTATGTCATACCCGACTACCCGAGTCATCAATCTATGTAGGATTGGATATCGTCGTCATGGATGTATGACATGGAAAGCTCGAAATGTCAACAAAGCTTACTGCAGCTTTGACCTAATTTCTAAGTAAACAAAACTGACAAACATACCTGACTGGTTTGTAACAAATCAATACACAAAGTCAATAAGTGATCGCATTCAGTGCAATACGAGGAAACGTTATATTATAAGCTCACTTTGTTGTTTGTTTGCCTTAATTTAGTTAAGTTTGTTGGGGTTGTCGAATTACGAGTAATTTGTAACGTAATACTTCCTTGTTAAAAAGTTTTGCAATCGATTCTTTTACTTTCTGAATTGATGCTGTATTATTTTATTAACAATGCGTAAAAAGTAAAGTAAATGCAAAAGTAGATATTCTACTTTTTTTATTAAATAGCTAAATTATTATCAAAATTATCAAATTCAATTGCAATCCGACATGGGAATAACATTTGAACTTTGGCGAAGAGCCATGTAATCTACCAAACGAGAAATTGAAACTTATACAAATGACCGTTTAAATTTTCCTTTAGTCTTCACATTTTTGCATCCCCTTTTGCTCATGACAGTAATATTGGGGCTTTATGTTCCTGATTTGGAAGCAGATGTATTTAGCGAGTCCTCTGACCGTAAAGTCACAAGATGGTGGCGGATGTATGGGCTGCATGTAGGTGAATATCGCGGTCATGGCCGCGTTGCCCGAGCTTGTTTAAAATGTTGCGGCGACAGAACGCTTCGACACAACCGATGACGCGATTACATACATCAACAACTTAGTAATGAGCTTCACTTATCTATTACTGCACATTAAATGTTCAATGAAAGTTGTTTATCTAAAACAAACACGCGTAGCCGGCAGGGTGCGAAATAACCGCGAGCTTACATGACTGGTTTGCAATCCAACATAAAACAATCTGCTACGTTATCACGTTGGTTTAACAGGGGTGGTTGTAATTTTACTTACAAGATTTTTCTTATTCATATCATGGCATCAATTATCATAAAAAGGTGTAAGCTTGTAAAACAGATTAAGATAAAATTTAAAAGAAATAACACTGGTGTCATGCAGTGCAACAATATTGCAAACACCAGTGTTATTTCTTAAAGTACACATATTGGACGTCAAAATCTTACAGTGAGAACTTGTACTAAACGATTCATTTATGTTTATTTATTTAAAGACATAAAGACATATTTATTTCTGCATTTTGGTTGTTTACAACACTTATACATGTCAAAACCCTATTCTAGATGAAGCCGGCTTTTCCTAGCTAAATGACTTCTTGAGAAGAAAGGCCGAAACAAACTCAGAGTCATTGTTTTTTTTTGTCACTTCAATTTCTTTAGTCTTTTCTTCATCTTTTAAAGTCCAGACAAAAAAGGGTTTAGTATGCAAGTACAATGCAGGAAATTATCTGACGCTTTTGACTGACTCGGCCCACTGATGGCCCGCATTCAACAGCAATCGTATGGCTCAACCTTAATTGAGGGAGCCAGCACGATCTGTATCACTATGCCTCCACGCCATCAGAAGGTGTATGCATAAGCATGTCAGCCTAAGCCATCAGACAGGTTGCCACAACATTTGTTTATATGTTTAATAATGCCCACATCGTACTCACAACTTTACATGCTAATACACAGTAAAATGCATGTTGCAAACAATAAGTAAAAATAATAAAAATTTAAACAATAAAATGTCATATATTTAAAATATCAGAAAATATGATTAAATGTCAGAAAAAAATATTGAATGTCAATTTATGAATAATAATATATTACTTAAGTAATTTTAAATGTCAAAAGAAAATAAATAAAATAACAATCTCAAATCAAACAATGTCAAAACAAAATAAATAAAATTACAAATGTCAAATTAAAAATGTCAAAATGTAAAAATATAAGTATTACAAATGTAAATAAAAATATCATGTCACTAATTTCAAAATGTCAAAATTCATAATTTTTAAACTCAATTCCAGGCATTTTTGTCTGTTAAATAATCTTTAACTGTGTAATAAGCTTTTGAACACAAGCTCTGTTTAATAAATACTTTGAATTTATTAATACTTAGTACCTGAATATTGCCTGGAATTTTGTTGTAAAAACGTATGCTTTGACACTTGTATGAGTTACTTATTTTTTGTAGTCTAGTTGAAGTTAGAACAAGTTTGTTTTTATTTCGTGTGTTTAAATTATGAATGTCGCTGAATTTAGAAAACATATTTATATTTTTCCTGACATATAACAAGTTCTCATAAATGTATTGAGATGCGACAGTCATTATCTTAATTTCTTTCAATTTTTCCCTCAGTGAATGCCTTGAACCAAGACTGTAGATTGCACGAATAGCCCGCTTCTGCAGTACAAACACATTCGAATGTCAGCTGCGTTGCCCCATAATAAAATGCCATATGACATTATGCTGTGGAAATAACTAAAATATACTAATCTGGCCGTATCTATATCAGTTAACTGACGAATTTTGTAAACCACGTATGCTGCAAAGCTAAGTCTATTCGACAACTGACCTATATGTGGGCCCCACTGTAGCTTAGAATCTAAGGTTATGCCTAAGAATACGGTGTTATCTATAAGATCCAACTCTTCTCCATTCAAACATATGTTAGGTTTAACTTGTTTTACATTCGGTCTTGAAAATCGTATACATTTTGTTTTTCTTTCATTTAACAGTAAATTGTTAGCTGTAAACCATTTAACTACTTTAGAGAGAGCGTTATTTACATCGTCATTATTTGATTGTTGTCGTCTTAGTTTAAAAATAAGTGATGTATCATCAGCAAATAACACTATCTCTTCATTATTTTGCATAATGTATGGCAAATCATTAATATATACAAGGAAAAGGAATGGACCAAGAATTGAACCTTGCGGCACTCCCATTGTGACCACTGAACCCATAGAAACTTTTCCATTTACCTCAACTCTCTGTATCCTATTACTCAAATATACATACATACATAGACTCACGCCTGTTTCCCCGAAGGGGTAGGCAGAGGCATATTAAACGCCCACTTTTCGCCAGTGTTTTGATCCCACGTAATAGGTGGCGAGCCTATTGCCGCTTATTGGGACATTTTGTTTGCCAGAGCCTCGTCCGTTGATCGGCAGGTGCACCACTTGCAGGTGAGGTTGGCTTGGGACCCTAAGTTCTTGGTGGGAACCCTATGCACCAAACCTATTACTCAAATATGATGTTAGGAGATCCAAAGCAGTGTTCTTAACTCCATAGTAATGTAATTTCCTGATCAATGTTTCATGAAACACGCAATCAAAAGCCTTAGATAAGTCACAAAAGACTCCCAGAGCATCATGCGACTCCTCCCAGGCATCAAAAATACTATCTAAAAGCTCAACTCCAGCATCGGTAGTTGAGCGACCCCTAGTAAAACCAAATTGTTTTTCATGTAACAGCTTATTGTTATTAAAATGAATTTGAAGCTGACCTAGAATTAATTTTTCAAAAATTTTACTAAACGTGGGTAGCACAGATATTGGCCTATAATTTGTGGAGTCAGATGTGCTACCTGATTTAAATAACGGAATTACTTTACTACTTTTCATTTGATCAGGAAACACACCACAGTCAATGCATCTATTGAAAATCATTGCCAGTTCCGGTGCTACTGTGTTGATTATAGATTTCGTAATCACAACAGAATTGCCCCAAAGATCACTAGTCTTCTTCAAATTAAGGGTATTAAAAGTTTTTACAATATCTCTGTCAGTGACATAACTAAAACTAAATTCAATGTTACACCTATTGACATTTTGTTTCAATAGAGATTCGGCGTCATTAGGGGACGAGTTGAGGGATTTAGTGGTTGAGACTGGAATGTCTGTGAAAAAATTTTCAAATGCTGTGGCAACCTCAAAATCTGACTTTAATATCTTTTTATTTAATTGAAGAGTGTAATCGTTACTTTTAATCTTGACCCTTCCAGTCTCATTGTTTATAATATCCCATGTTGCTTAGATAGAATTGAATATAGTACAGTACATGTCAAAGAAAGAATTGTACAACTTATTAGGATCGTTATTATAGCATAAGTATGGTAATGTACTTGTGAGTTTATCCTTAAGTCCCTCCAGACGACGCAAAGTTTTTGGCACCACACTCAACTCCTTTCTACCTACTTTTTTAGACTGCATAGCAAATGTTATAGATTGTCCACAATGATCTGATGTTAATTTGTTAATTATTTGCTTTCTAACTGGTACAATATCTGTAAATATATTGTCTATACAAGTAGATGTCGTGGAAGTTATCCTGGTGGGTTCCAAAAATAAGCATGCAAGATTATATGACTTGAACAAATTCTTAATTTTGTGGCAATTCAGGGAATCTTCTAGTAAATTAATATTAAAATCGCCACCTACTATTATAGATTTATTTTGTTGGCATAGCTTCCGTAACACATCATCCATGACACTTTCAAAGTTGTCATAGCAGGATGATGGTGGCCTATACACACTCAAAACAAGAAGTTGGTCCAACTCCACACAGGCTATTTCAACTGTCCGTTCAACAGAGAAACTAACAATGTCACTACGATTCTTAAATTTAAGCAGCTTGTTAACTAAAATCAACGATCCACCATGTATTGCATTTTGTCTGCTGAACGAACTACCAACTAGATGGTTATTAAAATTGCACATGAACTGGTGATCTTTAAGCCAATGTTCTGTTATACACAAAATACGACGCATTCACCGTTCATGAACAACTCCACTTCTAAATCTTTATTTGACATACCTTGTATATTTTGATGTACCAGTTTTAATACTTGTGAATTTCTAAATGAATTGTTAGTTAGATTGGGCTTATTCGTACATACCAGCCCATTATGAATGAAAGTGTCATTGCAAGAGGTATTCTCTATTGTCGAATTATTTAATTTAAATTAATAGAAATGTCAGACTGTGTAGCCAAAATACTGGCTGAATCATTATATATGTCATTTTGTTGCTGTATAGGGGCAACACGTTTATTAGCCAAATTCTTGGCTGAAATGTCAATACAAAATGCTAGCGACTCAGCTAGTTGTCTTTTATAATAAGAATTCAGATAACAAGTATCTTGCGTCAAATGTAAAGCTTTACTAACATAATTGTTAGAGTCAAAAACATGAAATTGATAATTATTGTATGACCAACTACACAAATTTATGTTAAGACTATGTCTAATATTATTTTCTTTCTGTGGCAACCCTTTACTGAAAGGTAAAGTGAGCATAATAATTTGATTTAAATTTAATTCACATAATTTACTGTAATAATAGAATAAAAGTCTTTTATTTAAAGATCCTCTTTTACCAAGTAGGATCAATAAAGTTGTATTCTGGTCAAAATTGAAGTTTATAATTTTATCTAAAATAGCAATGGAACTTAACCCAGGCAAACAGTAGTTCATCACTAACCCATCACTATATGTGTTCGCCAACAACTGACCCATACCTTTTCCAATCTCGTCACTAAATATTATCACTTTATTTTTATTTTGTAATATAGTTTTACTGTCTAGTTTGTTATTTTTTAATTTATTTAGAGTGTGTTTAATATTTGAATTTGTATTGTTTAAAGAACTATTTGGCAAAACCGGGTCACATGTTGGCAATGAGCAAGCTGGCGAGTGTTGGTGGTTGAATTTATCAAAAGCATTCGATTATTTATGTTACTCATTCAAAGGAAACTATTTACATAGCTCACATATAAAAATATGCTTCAAAAGCTTGCGGATATTATATTAAACTTTCTTAGAGCTTATTTTTTATTTCTATATGTAATGGTTGTTAATTTTTATTTATGTAGCACATTTGGCAACAGTGAGCAGTGTTTATGACAACAATTAGTCTTTTAGTTTTATCTACGGAGAGATAAATTACTTCCACATAGCATAGCATAGTTTCGCTTAAAAGTCAGTAAACGAACTTTGGACGACATGGATTTCCTTTTAAACTTTGTGTTACCCTATGGATACATAGAAGATCAATAATTCTATCACCATTTCTGATCTAATTCATGGGGCAAGGAATCTGCTAATGGGCAGCTCAGAATTCTAGACTTCAACAAGGTCCTCATAAATAAGATATTTATTTCTATGTCTAGAAGGTTCTCCGTTTAACGTCTAGATATTTTTTACTGCTGAGATCATTCACTTATCGTTTCTGTTCATTAGTAGCTAGCTATGCAGACCATTTATTATTCATTTATCGTAACCAGTGCAGTAATATTCAAAGATTATTCGAAAGTTGGAGCTTTCGATTGAGAAAACCATATCTGATAAATTGATAAGATAACGCACTGTGGGCCAAGGTCGCGAGTCGACACGCACTCTCGTGGGGGTAGGTTCAAGGCCTGTGCGTGAACTATTTTCTTTCTCTTACAATTAATAGTGTGTATGTTAATTATTGCTTGGGACAGTACATAAAGCTGTTTGTCCCAGTCGTTATGGAGAGCCAGTATCCTTAATTATACTGTGACACTGGTCTAAGCCATAAAATAGCAGTGTTTCTTTGGGTTGCGGAATGTGGAGGTCCGATGGCAGTCGCTCTGTGACCAAGCAAATATTCTGTCATATCTGGTTAGACTAGACAGCGGACCTCTGGCAAGGCGAACGTCCAGGATGCAACCATGATAACACTAGGATGATGATAGCATGATGACAGTGCTAGGATGATTATAATGTAGTAGTGTGTATGACAGACTCACAGCACCCGCAGCTCGGCGCAGTCACGCAGCTCCGGCACGCGCTGCAGCTGGTTCAGCTTGACATCCCTGCGGTCACAAGCACACATATAGACACATGATCACATACACGCTGCGCTGGTACACGAGAATGTAATAATATCGTAGGACAACTCGCACACGCTCATCTGAGACCACACCTACAGATTTGTACTATGAAACCACACAAATGATAGTTTTTTAATATATATTTTTTAAAGACAACTGTCTCTGTAGGGCTAAATCCGGTGTCGCGGGGGACTTACCAAACACAAAACTAACGGACTCAATGAATACCCAGACTCGAAACATCAATAATTAATGAATCACACAAAGTGTTGCCTCGTGTGGGGATCGAACCCACAACACTCGGCGCAGTGTCAAGCGGTGAGGCGGCCGCTTAAACCATTACACCAACCGTGCAGTCAAAAATTTATAAAACGAGATTTTTATAAATGCATATTTAGATATCGATAAATAACACCGTTCTGTATACAGAACAATATCATCCTCCGAAAACGGAGTAAGACGATACGATCCTCGATTCCTGGAAAGGAATCGTATCAAACCTTCGGATTGCTAATCCGGTCGTCCTTCGGCTTAGCAGTTCAAGATATGCAAATACTTACTCGCATAAATGTTATTTATCATTAGCATTTATGTGGGTATTCAGGCACTGATTGTAATTCATAGGCTAAAGTAATTTGTCAAAAGCATAGAGCGTCATATTGGAAACAGTCAGACTGCGGATGTAACGGATATGATGGCGCTTTTGCCGATGACGTGTTTGGTGGTAAAGATTTGATCCACACGAACTTGTGTGTATTGCGTGATACGCGAATGCCCAGCCTGAAACAGTGGCGTAGCATGTTTTTTTTTGCCGCCCAGGGTGATCGGCAATCTGCCGCTCCTCCCCCCCACTCTACGCTTTTTAGGCGTTAGTCTATTTGATGACCTTAAGCGGCTTTATGCATTGTCACGTGATTCGTCTTAATTGTACGAATATCAGTACGCTCATAGGCATAGAATAAAATAATTTTATGGGAAAACGTGGCAGTTATATATAGCTTAATCTAGACATAGACGGTTTAAAAGATTTTAATAAATTACATGTCAATATCAAGTAAAAACATAATACGGAATTCAATATTCAAGCTATCCATTCTTTTGAGATTTTAAATTCGTTTTTGACATAGTTTCATACAAAATATGTCAAACATGAATCTCGAATCTCAAAATCCATGGAGGGATCGAATATTAAAACCGGCCGATAGTAAGTCTGTCCGGTGCTTTGTTATTCTTAAGTTGCTGAAGAGCCGACCGTAGCTCGTTCTGGTATCTGGGATACTGTTGGTGTAGTAGCGCATCATCAGTACCAGACCCAGTTGGTCTGTTTACCCGCGAGGTATACATGTGTCGATAGAAACTACCAACCTCCTCTGAGTTTAAGATGCTGCCATCCGCAGTTCTTAGTTTTGTCAGGTGGCGCTGCCTCAACTGCTGAGCGAAGACTTCTGACCTTCGCTTTTTCTCGATCGCATCCTCTATGGCGCGGGAGCTAGAGCGTCGGAAGTCTCGTAACACCTCCGTATTTGTTGGTTTACGGCCTTTCTATGCAGCGAAGACAGATGAAAGGATGATATCACGCCTCTTTTCCTCATCAGTTCGAGAGTCTCACACTTTAGACTCCTTGTGTCGTTCTTCTGGCCAATGCTATCGGCGATTTTTAAAACGAAGTTCCTTACCGCGCGTTGCGAAAGGGGGCTAGACGAAAAAAATTAAGACGAAAAGTTGTAACGACACTTTTTGCTATAGTAAGCTATTGTAAGCCGCGCGGCGTGCGCATGTTTCTCTGTCTGTCTTTCTCTCTCTCTCTTATAGAAAGCAAGCATCATGTTCATGCTTTCTGATCACCAAAATAGATGTCCTATCTATTTGGGAATCCAAGATGGCGGCCGGGACATTTTTAATAAAATTAATATGGGTATCATTTTCGGGGTTTTTATGGATTCTGGTCACGAAAATGACATCTATTTGGGAATCCAAGATGGCGGACGGGACATTTTTAATAAAATTAATATGGGTATAATTTTCGGGGCTATCATGCATTCTGATAACGTAAATGACATTTATTTGGGGATCCAAGATGGCGAACGGGACATTTTTTGTAAAATTAACAATTATTACTAAAATTGAGCTTACTGATTAAGTTTATATTACATTATATTTGTTAATGAAAAAAAATATTATTATAACTTAAAAACAATAAAATTTTATTACAATTCTTTCACTAATTAATCGAAAGGAACTTCGTTCCATCCGGGTGTCCCTTGACACCTCTCAAGCAGTGTTTTTTTACCAGATAGACGAGATTCGGAAATTGTAACTGGAACTGCTTAGAGTTCATGGGTAACAGGGGCAACGTAGGCCGGCGAGCAGGCTTCATTGGCCGAGCTTTGTCAGCTCTAAGTTTTATAAATATAAATAGGAAGCTCCTAAATAGTAACAGTAAGCCTCCCGTACTGAGAATAATGTGCTTTCTCGCCGTTCTGATGAAGTTCGAAACTTGTTACATTACTGGGGTTTCGCCAAATCTGTTTCCCGGGAGGATTCTTTTTGAAAAAGGAGTTCATCAAAAAGAGCTGTTGTGCTTCGAGGAATTTAACTGGCATTTGGCCCTTAAGATTCGATTACATTTTCAATTCGCTGCCTTCTTGGACTCCCACGTTGGCATTGAAGTTCCCCCATGACAACGTTGTACCTACTGACCTTTAGTCGTACTGTGTATTGCCTTAGCAATATCCTCGTTAGTTGTTAGGGTGTGTTGACGTCAGCGCGTATACGTTTATCACCATTAACCAACGTCTGTTTGACTGACTTCATTCTACCTTGAGCTTGGTGAGGTGTTCATTGAGCCTTAGTAGTTGATTTTGGTAGCCGTAGTAACCCGGTCATTCTTTGCACCTCTAAACCCGCCCTGACTAAGATTAGCGGAGCTGCCGGGAACTGGTGGCTTCATTTAATGGCGCTTCATGTTAGAGGAATTGTCCTTAGTTAAAATTCATCTAATTTTAAATAGCTTGTAACAAAAACTTAACTACTTCGCGGTCCAGCTAGGTACGTGTCAGTGTGGGCGCCAATTGCGTTGCGTTGATTTTCGCTTTTTGCTACGTCTTTTGCCGCCCACTCAAATCTGCCGCCCGGGGCCATGACCCCCACTGGTCTGACAACCCCTTCCTTGCAGATGAATTCTTAACAGAACAAAAATTCTATGTCTTTATCTGCCAAATAATTGTGGCGCCACTCATCGTGAAGTGGTGAAAGTGGCCCTAATCGTTGTACTTAGCCTGGATGTAATCGATTACGAAAGTAATTTCGCTAGCTGAGGTGTACCCTATTTTTGGCAACGGCAATTTTTATATTTAAGTGCATATAAAGCATAGTGCTCACGTTGGACTAATAAAACTTTCCTTAGTAGGAAATGTAGTGAACATCGGTCAACCGTCCGAAGTTCGGGTTCTCACAACTGTCCCAACCTTCGCAGGGTCTCCCCGCCTATGTCCATGTTCAATGGTCAACCCAGCGAAGATTAGCAACATTAACTATAGAACTAAATTAATAATCAACCTATATTTCGCCCTCAAACTATGAATGGCAAAATATTCCCCAAAGTTTGTCAGCATGAAATCCTTATAAAGCAGTTTTGCTTAAGTAACAAAGTAACCAAATCGCGGCTATAATGGCAGGCAGTGACTATATCATGTTAACAAGAAGACAGCGGGCCCCGGGGGACAAGCACTAAAATCATTACCTGCTGCCTATACCGTCACCGGCCACAGCCGCAGCCGGCGTCGCCGCCCCCAAAGCCGTTAATTTCCCCGGGGCACGCGGCACACGGCATAAGCCGCTGATGAATACCAATTACGTCATAACATTTAAATATTCAAATTGACAATTTGCAGATTACATCTTGTTAATAACTGTGAATGTGAGGAAAGGGGCCATTAGGTCAATATCAGCTGTGCACAAGGGCGCGGGACACAAGGGGGAGAGGGAGGGGGGGGGGGGGGTGTACAGGGGCGCTCGTCCGTCAACAGAAGTTTGTTTACATTGTTTTGTATCGACGGGTGTAATTATAGCTCGGTGTTGTTCAATTACAGCTGCAAACAATACCAACTGACAGGTAGCACGGTGCCGCCTGTCCCGCTGTCGGGCTCTCTAATTATGGCGTCTCTGATTTAGTGTTTGAGTTCCTAAATATTAGATAAAGATAAGGATTCGTTGACTGATTATACATCATCATCACAGTAACAATGTGTCGTAAGACTCGTTTGCGAAAGAGAATCTCTGTGCTAATATTAAAACGTAAACGATGTAATGCGGCTTTTACTGTGGTCTATTATGATAACATTTTTATAACTGTGCTATTCTCGTTTCATTAAGTCTACTGTCTTCATATTTAACGAAATATGTTTACTTTACAGTCATAGACGCTATGGTAACGTGAGCGTGTCATGAAAGTAATCAAACCAAAGTAAGGTCAAACAAAAAAGAAATTAATACTATGAGAATGGTAAGGCCACAGTCCTCAATCCTGGCCAAGAGCTGATTGTTAGACATCAAATTTCTTTGAGAACATTATGGAGAACTCTGACACATGCAGGTTTCCTCCTTATGTTTCACTGCAACGGAACGTACCTACGTAGCCTCGAAAAGTCAAAGTGAGCGTCTAAAGTAGGTTTGAACTCGAGACACTACGGAGTAGTCTGTTTATTTCTTCACAAGGCTATCGCTTCCTCATAACGAAATAACACAAAGATTACCGCATCAATGAGGATCTGGTGCTCTATAATTTATACAGAGGGAGCGTCTGAGCGTCTCCCCGGATTACGTATCCTCACGACCGGCGCCGCTCAGCGCGCGTCCTGGCATACGATAGTCTATCGCTAGGTAAATCCTAATCGATTCGTACAGCGACAGCTCTAAGCCGCCTCCTCGAACTACGTCACTAGTACTGCGTGCCAACTACCAAACAACTCAAAGGAAATTAATCTATAAAGGCGTTTGAGAAGGCTTTATGCATCTTCCTTTTGTGCTTATCTTTGAAGCGATTATATCTTGTTTTGAGTCTCCAGTATCGAGTAAAGGGATCTGCCACGTGTATATCAATACATCCTTGTACCTACTCATATCTCCTCTCCATCCTGAATACAGGGGCAGATTCTATGTACAAATCTATACCTACAGGATGAATCATGGGTACAATCATTAGCTACATTTAGGCCTCCCTCACATAGGTTGTAGAGAAGAGCTTTAAACTACATTACTTACAAAAAGGTTTTATCGACATCTCAAATATAATGTTAGACTTGGCGAAAGTAAATATACTTACGTATAAAAACTCAAATGAACATCAAACGTGAGGTGGCTAAAGTACCCTCATGAGCCTGAACCAAAAAAATATCTCCGATTACCATCTTAATTGAAAGCGACATAACGCAAGTATAGCGTGACGTAAGCTGGTTTTTTGTTGAACTTCGGTCGCATTGACATTGAGTTATCTAAAAATAAACTCAATAAAAACTAATGAGTACATTAAAGTTTGAGTACACGCCACTAATATCACTTATGGAGATGACAATAATGTCTGACAGCTACAAACAAATGATTACAATCTCAACGAATCAAATATTAACGACTATCTAAATCTATTATCTGACATTGAAATATTGTTCTCAAAAGTAATACAAATAATAAATTAAATAAAATACAAATAAAATAAATAAAATATGTTTATTTGTGCCTCACAATAATACATGACAGAAAAAACACAATGAAGATAGTAACATAATATAAAATCTAATAACAAATATTAGATGGAACAGCATTAATGAGGCCAAAATTGGAGCCTGCCTCAGCTAATGCTGCGACAAACTTTGCCGCAGCGCTGGTATTCTGGCAGGTCCATTGAATGACGTCATGTATTCAGAATAAAATAAAAACACATAAAATAAAACTTTTAAACTTAAAACTTATAAACTAAAAACAAATAGAAAAATCTTAAACATTTAATTGCAATAACTGCTAACATACGCAAGTTCTATTTGCTTATAACAATAATAGCTTACAAAACAATCCCACTTGGATCAAATACGATGAATTGATCATGATAGACTAGGAACTGGACGGATTGTTTAACGCGCTTTTCTCAGCTTGCTATACCTATATCTATGAATCTGGGTAATAATAATCTAAAGGTAATCGTAATCTTTTCATTTTCGCCTAAAACATCGGTCGGAATTTAAACTAACATCATGTATCGGTAAGTACTTAGACAAAACAAAGGATTTTTTTTTTGGTGTCGGGTTGGAAAATCCTCATGGAATCCCTCCGCCCTGGGAGGTAGGACGAAGGGGACTGTCAGACTCTTACTGACTAAAAACCAACCCGTGCTCCTCATGTACCCATGTGTCGGAAGGTAGGGTTTCACCGAAGCATTCCTCGCTACAATGAACAACACTCTGCATGCCGCTGGCACTGTGTGTAGCAGCCTTAATATGCATGTATTTACAAAAAAAACGTATAAATGTAGGTTTATCCATTATCTATAGTACCCATAACACAAGCTCTGCTTAGCTTGGGACTAGATGGTGATGTGTGTATGAGGTAGAATATTATTATTATTATTCTTTAGTATGGTGAAAGAAATACTTTATAAAAGTCGACATAGATTGCATTTGAAACGAGAAATAAAAGCCAGCTTTGCGTTGGTGCAAATTAAATTACCTTTTGCTGACAAGATGTTTCTTAATTATTTTTTATTTCTCTCTATGTAATCTAAAAAAGGAATTAGAATTACTACTGATAGCGAAAGTAATTTGATCGTTTAGGTTGCTATGCCTTGCCTACAATGTTCAACTTGTTCTAGTAAGTTGCTTGTTGCTACCGGACTTCGTATTTGGTATAAAGCCTGTATTGCGGGCGACTTTAAAACCATTCAAATGACGGACATAGTATATGACAGACTCGAAACAGTTGTTTTTAGATCACAAACAGTTTTGTCTCGTGTCCTATTGAATCTGTAACACTGCTACAGTGCAACATATGGCGAGGTGACTGCTTAAACTACGAGCCACCCTGACACTGGTGTGGTTGGCATAAGTATTTCATGGTTCAGTTTTTCACCTCCTCGTTTTCTAGAGCGGAAGGGAAATGCATGAATAAGGGAGCGGTAAAGGAACGAAGGGTGACGATATTATCTTCGAATCAACCCCTAGCGTACCATCTGGCAGGACGTAGCTTGTCTGTCACCCTTTGTACAAAATATAATGGACACAGTAAAACATCTAGATATGTAAAAACTACTGGTGGATCAAACTTTGTTCAACGTTGCATACCATTGAATCGTTCAGTGATCCGTGCTTGCAGTACTTGCTAGCACATTGTTGTTTAACAAGGTATACTCACAGTGATCTCAGCTGGGGTGTGAACTTGCACAGGTCGGAGGGGAGGGCGGTGAGGCGCGCGCGGTCCACGCGCAGCGTGCGCAGCCGAGACGTGCCGTTGAGCGACGGCAGCGCACGCAGACCTCGGGCCTCCGACAGCACTCTGCACACACAACACACATAAGTATGACTATAGATCAATGAGAAAAACTGCTTCCAGGAAGTAGAGTTAGTACTACACCTCTCTACTAGCAACGAGCGTACTACGACTTTATGCGTGCTAATTACTTCAGTTACATCGTTAGAAAATAAGGTACAATACAATAATATAAGGTTAGACCATATCCGTATAAACCTGCACACCATAACCCAGGTGGCAGGTACTGCTGCAGAAATGGTGAAGTCCACAAAACGGTGATTTCACAGGTAGGAAATTACGAACCTTAGAAATGAGGAAAACAAACCGAGTAAGATGATTATTATTTGAATAGATCGGCGTATTGACGAAAGTTTCTTTTGTCGTATGTTATTATCGTTGGGTCACATATACCTAAAGCTAGTGCGCGTTATTACTTTCCAAGTTTACTGAACAAACATTCGAGATAGTTAATAGATTCACACAAACCCTCCAAATAATATACACTAGTCTATGGTTAAGGCTCTGCGAGAATAACATATATTATAGGTTGTTGCCACAAGGCCTCGGCTCTTGATAGGTGTCATTGGCGACCCAGCCACGCAAACAAGGATATTATCCACAGTTAGTACCCATCGGTAATTACAATTGGCAAACATCCAACATCCTTCAACAACTATATAAGTAATCTTAGGTTTATTGCTTGAATAATTACTGCTTCGTATTTCTATATCATACACATTTATTTCTTATTTTATTTGTTTGCATTTAGAAGGTGCTTGCTTTTCCCCTATTTAAATAATTAGCAGTATGCTCGGTTTCCTCGTACCTCTAACCTGAATACTTGCGAATATTCGCTACGTTATAACCCGCGAGGCAGATAACGGGTCCTCCAAAAATAACACCTTACATTTAAAAGTATATTCAATACGAGCCTTAAGAAATCTTGGTGATATTTTCCTTGTATTTCATCTTTTTGCGAGTAGACGACGCAATCTTGAATTGTTATTTAAATAACTTAGCTCTATCGTTTGTACGTTTGTGTCCCAACTTGATTGTATTATCCCTTTTTTAGGTTCAATCATTGTATCACTTTCTTTACGTCGCATCGGCCATAGGCGTCAATGTAACGATTACATATTTATATACTGCCGCTAACATCTGAAAGCTTTTGACTATCTTTAAGTGGAAGTTTGCTTTAGGAGTGATGCAACGACCTTTCAATCGCATGTCCAGTGCTACAGTTACGAGAATGTTACTAGTTATGCAAAATTCTTCTTAAAGCCATGGCCAACTTTCAATACAAATCAGTGCCATTTAGCAATTAAACTCTAGGCTTGAGTAGTTGCGTTAGCATTCGCGTTTATCCCACAGGAGGACCGTGGGTGTCTGAACTCATTATAAGTTAGAGTGGAAGCGATGAGGAGGGGTGTGACGGTCGCCAAATTAATAGGAGCCCTAAACGACGCCTCGCTAATTGTAGATAATAATCTATAGCGCGATTAACTTAAGTAAATGTTAAGTTCTGATTACATTTTAAGTTTATGAAACTGTTTAGACGTCGGCTGTAGCTGTCTTTAATTTCAAAATCATATTATATGATATAAATTTCTCTATTTGAGAATTCAAACGTGCCAATGTTATGTGCTCCTACTAAAAGAAATGTTAACGAGAACATCTGCACGTTTCGCCGACTCGAGTGTTACAGAATCAACTCACGAAGAAACATAATCTGTGACTCATAAATAGTCGCCGCAGCGTGCTAATATAGTTGCCCGACAATTTGTCTTCCTCTTAATCAACGTCGGCTTACTTCCGCAGTCAACAGGAAAACACGAAGCGACGTATGTATGCGTCCGAGTAGGTAAACAAGCCGGCTGACTTCGCACATGCACGAAGTTGTTCACTTAATACGCACGTTTGCAGAGAGACATCAGCATCAATGTAGCGCGGCCTAGAACTTGTAGAGACCTTGACCGACACGTCGAGTATGTGCAACTACATAGTAGCGACGCATGCGGGCCGACTGACCGCGTGTAAGTGTAAGACCACGACCGCCGGTGTGATAGACTGTTTTTATAAGTCGACTGTTGCACCTTATCGTCGGACAACTTATACTCGTAATCGCACACATCAATCTTTAATGAGCAAACAACTAACTAAACTTTTGATTTGTTAAGCACGAGTTAAGTTAGTTGTTTGCCTGGAAAAGAATTGGTAGCCGTTTGGTCCGATAAGGATATTGCACAGGCGTCTTCTCACTATAAGGAGGTTTATGCTATAGTCCATCTCACTGGCCAAGTGAGGGTTGGCAGACTTAGCATGTGTTTTGAGAACATTATGGAGAACTCTCATACATGCCGGCTTTCAGTCTAGTACGCACTAACGCGTGGGTTTGAACTGGAGCACTCTACGTAGCAGATAGATAGTCTCTCCATCTCCATTAGGCTATCGCTGCATACGTATTACAACGAGTTCCAAATATTATAAAATGTATAAAATGTTGACATGCGTTTTAAAGCAATGATAAAAATTTGAAAGAACTGGTTTTATTTAACAATAAAATTGAATCGAGCATTTTTTGTTTGATCTTATATCAAATAGATAAGAGTACTTGCCATAAAGTGTACTTATGCCAACATTGCTGTGGTTTATGTTCAGCGAAGTTTCTAGTTTCAGATATCATGCCACTCGTATTAACCGCATTCTGGATAGAGAGCTTCACGTTTTATTTTTATTTGCAAAATAGATCAAACACTACACGTATCTCATTATTTTTTTAATAGAACTTTGATTCTATGAATTAAATGTTCTATCTACAACGCTCTTTAAAAAGTATTACTAGTCTTGATACGTATGAAGTAAACTATACTGCTGTAAGCCGATTACAGGAATGTCTGCCCGTAGTTACGAATACAATCGCTATATTCGCAGACTGAGGTCTACTAAAAGTTGACATGTTTATTCTACGAGTATGATTGAATAAGATACTTTATGTTCCATATCCACTAAATGCATTAAGAAACCTAATTTAAGTAACCAAACTGTTCGGATAGACCAGAATGTTGTTAAAATCCTAGTGTTATCATTTTAATATATAAAATTAAACAATTAAAGAAAAGGAATAAAGCTGACATTAAACATACAGTTATAATTTTTATGTAGGTAAATAAAAAAATAAAATAAAATAAGGTGTAAACGTCACTTCCGTGTGATACATCTAAATTAGGGCTATCTATAAACTCTATTACATACATACATACATAGACTCACGCCTGTTTCCCCGAAGGGGTAGGCAGAGGCATATTAAACGCCCACGTTTCGCCAGACTCTATTACCTACTCTATATTCAAAGCAGCACAATAAATTAGCGTCTCATTAATTAGAAAAAATATTGACGAACCCGCATCTGTGCTCGCATTACAAATCATTCCAATCAGCATTTTTTATGAAAAAAAATATAATTTGTGTCGATGTTTGTATGTCCGTTCTACGGAACGGACATACAAACATCGACACAAATTAGCTCAAAATCAAATAAATTTTAAATATCCTAACATAGTTCTGCTAACCCCACATTTTATGAAAACGACTGCTGTCACAACATACATATATTACGTAGGTATGTCAAAACATTTTCATGTTGGCATTCTTCATGTTATAAATGTTGGCGGGAGATGGAGATATGTGTGTCAACATTTTGCTCGCGACAAACATCATCCGTCTAAATGTTCCCCTGAAATACCGACGGGAGCACACAGAACAGCTATGTCTAAACAAGTTGGAGCGCCCTAAGCCTTATGTCAAAGCCCTAATATATTTGCAAAGCATTTTTCTAATACAAATCGCGAGAACAAACAAATACGGATCGTCGGCGCGGGGTGCAACGACAGAATAGCGAATACTAAGGAAGCGCCAAATTGCCTGTGCGTGCCAAAATGCTGGACAAACAACCAACAAAAACAAGACTTTCAGCTCAGAGTTACTTCGAGCGAAGGAAGGCTTAGCTTTATTTGGTGGAATGATCTTTACTTTGGCAATTAAAGTAGCATTTATAGCATGCTGCAATTAATGGTGAAAAGTAGTAATCTTAATATATAAAATCCTTGCGTTACTGACTGACTGACAGACACGCTACAGCCGAAACTATTGGGCGCAGGAAGCTGAAATTTGGCATGTATGTTCCTTGAAGACCGTAGGGGTGCACTAAGAAGGGATTTCCCGAAATTTCCACGGGATCGGCCAAAACGGGTAAATTAAAAAAAAAATGCAGGCGTAGCTGCTGGCGTCCTCTAGTTTATTATAGACTTTATTTATTAGATACCTATAGTTCACCATTTACATCTAATTGGACCTCGTGGATAAACAAGCAATACAAAACAACATTCATGTAATCAACACATACTCGAGTGTATACTTACTGTGCAGGTGACCGTAATTTTATTAAAAACTAGAGGACGCCAGCAGCTACGCCTGCATTTTTTTTTAATTTACCTGTTTTGGCCGATCCCGTGGGAATTTCGGGAAATCCCTTCTTAGTGCACCCCTACGGTCTCCAAGGAACATACATGCCAAATTTCAGCTTCCTGCGCCCAATAGTTTCGGCTGTAGCGTGTCTGTCAGTCAGTCAGTAACGCAAGGATTTTATATATTAAGATATTGCAAAATATGGGAAGAAGTAACAAACTAAGTCCGATTTAATGGATGTAATTATGGACTAAGTAAGTATATTATAACTGATTTTGCTGTAGCTGTGAAGAACAACGTCAATGCCACCGAGAAGTTTGGCAACTCGGCGGGTATATGGCGCTTCACAGCGAGTCGAGAACTTCTCGAGTTCTCCTCCGAGCGCAGACACAGCCGTTTATATTTGTGTTTACGAGCGGCTGACTCGACACTACGCTAATGGAGCCCTATAATCACGTCAAGGGTCGCATTCACTCCACAAAGCGGATAACCACATTAAATCGCTATAAAACCGCCACGCCGCGGTTGTGGGGCGACTTAATCGTTTGCATGCTGATTCAATTCCCCGACCAAGACATGGATTTTCATTATCGTAGTCGCTTACGACAATCGTTCGTGTCTGTGGATATATGGCTGGAGACTTATTAAATCTTCTGTCGATTGATTTGCGATGTAATGAAAAACAAGTGGGAAGACTACCCATAATTCTAAGAAAGAACGAATAGCAGTAATAAAGCTTAGTCAGAATAAAATGTGTGACAGGAGCCCTGTCTCGTGCAAGACTTATATATCGACGTAAGAAATGGGTCAGATTTTTTACGATTACATAATTTCCTCCTAGCTATTTTTAAAAGAGTCAATTTCCGCAGATGGAATAATCCGGTCTTATGTCTCGGGGAAAAGAGAACAGTAAAACATATCTATTCATTAACTTTACAATAGCTTTCAAAATTTTTGTAAGTTAGATACCTGCTTTTTCCTTCTGGTAGCAATGGACAAATATTTGTCATGGTAGCAGAGGATAGATAGATGGCCAATCACTTTAGAGCCATCGATCGCTCTTAGTAAACTTGTGTCCGCTATCAACTCGTCGTCTGCTATGTAGTGAGGCAATGTTCGCAGAGTTTCGGAAGCGACGAGTGTCAGCGCCGGCTTATCAACCGGGTCCGGTTCCGGAGGCGTGCGGAACAATTTCCGATGCGTTATCGGTTGGTGACACTCGGGGAGGACACCGGACGGACACGGCGCGGCGTCAATGCACCGACGCACCGACGGGACTGCGACGCGCGTGGGACACTCGGATACATAGCGAAAGTTTCTGATAGTACTTATTTCATAAAAGGTACGTGAAAAGTAACTCTTACGAAATTTCAAAATTGGTCTGTCTCTCAGGCTGTCATTTTCCTATTACATGTTATATTGGGTGAGATTTATTTCTGTTAATACTTCATTATCTGCTTGCCATTGCTGGTCAGAGAGAAATTACATACCTATTTAAAACGGCTAATAGAAAAATGGCGCTGGAAGCTGTGTCTACATGCTATTATATGGCAATACCTGTTCTGCAATAAGAATCAGCTAGGCGGTACAACTATACAAGATAGAAGAAGGCAATTTTAAATAAATACTGGATTTAAATTGTATATAGTTTTGATATTGATTCTTTGTTATTGAATATTATTATGACGAACATAAACATTTTTATACCCATTTAATTACGTATTCATGTGTTATTTAATAAATTATATGTTATCGCGATGTCGTAATAATAATGACATAACTTATTGCCGGCCGATATCGAGTTTAAGGTCCACCGGAACTTCCTTATGTTCATTTTGTTTATCAAACCTAACTGTAAAACCATATATACCTAACTGTATCATTTAAACAGTTTGAGTGAGGTAATCACTAAGTAGAGGTGAATGATCGAAGGTCGAGCTTGGCCCTAACGAGCCGGACGATTCCGAACTGTTTACCAAGAGGATCTGATTGACATTCAGCCGAGCGAGGAATTAAAACAACCGTTCTGACCTTTACTGAAGAAATTTAATTAAGTTTTCACCCAATATCTTTCGTAAAGTAGGTATTAATAATGAGGTGCCGGCGGCGGCACAGACAGACGCTACGTTAATCGATAATGTGCCCCAAACTGCATTCCTAAAGTTTAAGTCGTTTAAGTCCGTAAAGGACATTCGATATAAACAATTAATATTTGAACACATTATAATTCGGTAGATTTTAAAAGCATGGTTTTGCTATTTACAGATTGTGATTTCATCTAATATTGTTTTCATTTCGGCTTATTTTTCCTGTAAAAACCCCATTGAATAGCAGAACTACATGAGAAGTGTTTTTCCTTCGCATGTAAGGTTGTTGTCGGATGTGTAAACGCGTGTTGTCGCCGGATGTGGAGTGCGAGGCGAGGAAAACCACCGAACCTTGGACTTGTTGTTTTGGTGCCACCGCCGCCGATGACTCTCAGGGAAACCGTAAACCGCGAACCGTAACGATCTAACGCGGACATACCGCCCACATTTCTGCGTATTCATCCAAAACATATATGTATGTGGTGCTTGTAGGTAACATACTACTGAATTGGTTGTATTTTCCTCTAATGAGGTTAGGAGAAAATTTATGCGTAATTGTTGATCCGACGAGGCTGATTTACAATGTAAGGCCGGCGCAACTAAATCAGCTTACCGCAGCAGCTACAAACTACAGGTATTGGTGTGTTTTGCAACCTATCGAAAGCATTAGTTTGTGTCTGCCATGAAACGCTCTTATGTAAACTTAGACATTGCGGCGTCCAGATTAAAGCATTGGATGTCATTAAGTCATACTTAAGTGACAGAATCCAATGTGTCCAAATAAACGGCTAAGTAATCTACATCATTTCCAGGAATAACCCACTTGGTTTGGAATTACAGTGGTTTGCACACGTTACATATCTCTCAGGGAAACTTAGCTTAGCTGCTTATGCCATTAAGAAAGTTCGTAGGTTGACTGATATCGATACGGCTAGATTGGTTTGTTTTAAATAAAAATAGTTCATAGTGTTATGTGAGTAATTTCAAAAAGGTGATTGGAAATTACTCACATAAAGTAATTTCCAATCACCTTTTCAGAAACTATTAATCGAAACTCATGTATGAAACTTACTAGCGGTCGTGCAAATAGGACGTCAATGGGCCCGCTCCGCTTGTGGTGGAAGCCCGCCTGTAGTGTTTTGTACGTACAGTGTGCTAAGATGCGAAAGCTGCGTGAGCGCGGCGGGGTGCACGCTGGTGAGCGGGTTGGCGCGCAGCTCGAGCCACGCGAGGCGCCGGCACGCTTGTAGTGGAAGCCTGACTGAAGTTAGCCGTACGTACAGTGTGCTTAGATGTGGAAGCTGTGTGAGCGCGGCGGGGTGCACGCCGGTGAGCGGGTTGGCGCGCAGCTCGAGCCGCGCGAGGCGCCGGCACGCTTGTAGTGGAAGCCTGACTGAAGTTAGCCGTACGTACAGTGTGCTTAGATGTGGAAGCTGCGTGAGCGCGGCGGGGTGCACGCCGGTGAGCGGGTTGGCGCGCAGCTCGAGCCGCGCGAGGCGCCGGCACGCTTGTAGGACTCCGTCACTCACCACCTCCACGCGGTTGCTCGCCAGGGACCTGGGGCATAAAACGCATCTTATACCTAAATCATCACCACCCAGCTGCGTAATCTACTGATGGCCAAAAATCGCTCACCGAGGCCGAGCTATTAGAGATGCCTACAGCTCGCCACTGAGATCTATTTTCGGGTCTTCGCCTGCAGCCGCTGTAAGCTATTTTGCGTAAAACGTCACTTAACCTAGTCGGAGGGCGTCCTACGCTATGTAGTTGAATCTCCATTCCTGAACACTATTCCAACAGTAGTCGGCTGGTTCTGCACCAAAGACCAGTCTGGGCAAAGACCAGTCCACTGCCATTTCAGGTTGCTAATTCTCAAATTAACTCTGATTCTCTGTCGGATCACATGCCTAAATAAATTCACCAACAAAAAATCGCTTTACTTATACTGCAAATCCAAATGATAGCATAATAATCCTGTAGGTATGGTGGTTTGTGTATGTATGTGTATTCGTAAGTGTACTCACAGGTCCTCGAGCATGGGCAGCAGGCGCACGGCGGCCGGCACCTCCGACAACAGGTTCTCTTCCAGCCTCCTGCACAAATGAACACTACATGTACATGTGTTGCGACTCGCTAACTGTAGGAATAGGTACATCACTAGACTAAAGGGACAGTTTCACAACCAACACTTTATTAATTTGCAAATTTTTTGCTAGGACATTAACTAGCCCATCAGATTTGAAGATAAACTTATACGCAAAAGGGCTAATCAAATCTTACGTAAGCTTAAAACATCCATCTTTTAAGCTTACGCAAGGATCTTAGTTTGCTTATTTTTGATGTTGTGGTGGGCTGGATGGTAATTACGTCAGTATTTGTTTACTTTTATTTGGATCTGAACAAAAATAGCAGATTGAAAATAAATGTACCTTACGGGGTAAGAGATGTGCCTACTTTTGTTAAAATTGCGGCGGCGAATGTTAAAAATTGAAAAAAATTGCTATCGTAATTCTTAAACGACTCAAACAGAAGATGACCAATAAGCAGTCAGGTTTACCGTCAAGTACCTAATGTTTATTAGACTTTGTTACTCATTGCACAGAAAGATCAATATTTCTTTGCTCTATACGACTAGAAACGAATATTTCACAGCTCAATAAAGAGTATCACAAGTCTTGAGCTTTTATCTCCCGACACAGTGAGACAGATTCATGTGGCGGAAGTAGGCTTACGAGCGACGCATTTGTCACGCCGCGGCGGCGCGGCGCGCGGCGGTGCAAAGAGCCAAGGCGTGCCTGACTCTGAAAACCATACTTATTTTCAGTTTATCGGAAGTTATTTCGCATGAACTTGTTAATAATTTTATGTTTTTGTTTGAAATCAAGTAAAAAAATATAATTATATATCGCGGCCGTTTATGCGAAAGTAGCTAGAAAAAAGAAAATGTGTGAATACATATATGCACCCCACACGGCTAGCATGATAACACTTAACTTACATATTACATGAATGCATCTGAAAGGCACTTTTTATCATACAAAATAATTTAGCGGGTCTTAGGCCCACTTGCACAACGATTCTTAAATTGAATTAAGATGTATTTAACGAGAAAAAAAAATTAAACACCACTAGCGTCTTGCACAACGAAAAATTTGTCGAGTAATATGATTTAAGAACTGCCAAAATTAATCACCGAAAATCAGCTGTTTAGTGGCTAATTTCATTTAAGAACTGTCACACTGATGTTGGCATCTTGTCATTAGCGACGAAAATTATCTATAATTATATAACTGGACCGGACGAAGCAGCAGGGGGAGGCCTATGTCCAGCAGTGGACGTCTCTAGGCTGACATGATGATGATGATGATATAACTGATAACAATGCACTATTGTTAACCCTAGAATCCTACACTATTTGGCGCACATGTTATTCCTACACTGGGGTGCTGGAACGCCCTATACTAAAATGACTGTAATCATTAAAATAAAAAAAACAATTCATGAAAATACGTTTTATTAAACATAATCGGTAACTTGAGATCATAAATCAGCCTTATTACACAAAGTTAAATGTAGTTTGAGCAACAGCGCTTGTAGGATTTGGCCTTTTTTTGAGGATCACTGCAATGGACTAAGTTGGCATCCGGTAACGGTCCTCTAAATGTTCATGTATCAGTTCTAAGCCTAATTTCAAAACTGTCTGCTGAAACTTTATATTTGGCTTATTATTTGACCTTGAACACTTGTAAAGAACCCAGGAATTACAACTGGTCCCAACTTCTATTTCTTCCTCGCCAGATTTGTGGTCTAGAATAGAGCTTATTTCTTCGTAATTCAAACCTCTGACAGCCATCCGAAACAAAATAAATAAACTTCATTGAATTTTACCTTCATAATATCTAAAAATATCTGTATTTAATTCATATAATACTATTGTTTTAATAAATAATCAAAAATAACTTATCTAATATATAAAATTCTCGTGTCACAGTTTTCGTTCCCATACTCCTCCGAAACGGCTTGACCGATTTTGATGAAATTTTTTGTGCTTATCCGGTATCTATGAGAATCGGCCAACATCTATTTTAAAAAAATAAAAAAGGCCTCCCCCTGCTGCGTCGTCCGGTCCAGTTATATAATTATAGATAATTCTCGTCGCTAATGATAAGATGCCAACATCAGTGTGACAGTTCTTAAATGAAATTAGCCACTAAACAGCCGATTTTCGGTAATTATTTTTTACAGTTCTTAAATCATATTACTCGACAAATTTTTCGTTGTGCAAGACGCTAGTGGTGTTTAATTTTTTTTTCTCGTTAAATACATCTTAATTCAATTTAAGAATCGTTGTGCAAGTGGGCCAATCTACCTGCTTTTACTTTATCCGGGTATGAACTTATCATAGTCAACCTTGTTTGAAAGCTTTTCTGCTGCTTGACATGGAAAACTTTTCACAAATATTACTAACCGCTTTATTTGTTTTCCAGTGCAGGCATTAATAGAAACGGCCGTTATATCTAGTTTAACAACCGAACGACTTTTTTATTCAGCCTTCAAATTGATAGTGTTCCTGGTTTCAGCCTAGCGAGCGAGATGGGGGCTTATTAATGTTTTATTGTCGTAAAGTAACAATACGCCTTTTACGATATTTACCATTTGTACTCACCCTTATTTCATTTGCAGTCAAAGTGCAAATGATATCTATTGGAAATTAAAATTGCGTAGCTGTTTCGAGAAGCGTAGCTACATAGGTACGAGTACATCTTCATTGTATAAAAGTTAATATTCGTGTGATGATTTAGTTTATTATACGTCCTTGTTGATTTACGGCTGTTTTCTACTACTTAATGATTCCAGAGGGTCAAACGCAGATCTGTACGCGTGATAATTAGTAACAGGTTGATAGGTGTTGTTATAACCGTACCAATATAATTTGCAAAATTATTTTAAATCGTACCTTATACATAGTAAAATAATGAACATTAATATCTATCAAGTAACATTACAAGGCTCTTCGTTCAGAAGACGCGGAGAGCTTCCGATAAAAAGTCCGATTTATACGAGTCGTTATCAGCGCACTCGCGCGTAAACCTTCCACCGACTATCATTCTGCTAGGGCCTGCTCTTAGTCTAGTACACATGTTCATTCAGCCGATTCAAGAAATAAATGAGATCTCCCCAAGTGATATGTTCCCTATTAATCATACTGTACAATTGTACCAATCCAATATCTGCTTTTCAACAAGGTTCAAGGCCTCTTTAATGTGTGTGTGAATGTGACAAACGTTACAGCGCGCTTGTCTTGCAGTCGCTACAAGTTTTGGCGATACAGATACTGAACAAAATACGCAAATTTGCCTTAAAGGTTAATGACCTCAGAAAGGGATCACAGACCCCATCACTCAGGCTGAAATATATTTAATTTCCGTGGACTTGTGATGAGAATTCTGAGTACAACTGTTAGACATTGTTAGGTCGAAAATCTGCAACAAACTTGGTGTACCTTGACAGTCTCAAAAAGGGGAATTAATTTTCATTAGCATGGCGGCTCACGGTGGTAATGAGCAGTGCGATAAACAATAAGGCTTCTTGTTTGGGTAATGAATACTAATGACCGCCGCGGTACGCGGCGCGGGGTACATAGCGCCGGCCGCTCCCTGACGTCGTAACTTTGAACTGCCGGTGATAGCGGCCGGCCCGCTGTCTGACGCCGACGTCATTAACACCCACGCGACATCCTGCCAACTATCGCATCATATGGACATGCTTCTTAATAACTCAAAAGCTTTACTTACTTATGGCTTATGGCATGTATTTAATGCGGCGACTAAGTAAAGCGAATACAAGTTTCAAAAATAATTAGAGTGGGTACCATATATAATGGGTGGGCAGCTAATAAGGAGTATCGTAATAAGTAAAATGTAGCATATTAATATGTCAGTAATAGGCTTCGTTTTAATTTAAACTAGCAGCATTTTTTTTTGGGAACTGAATTAGTATCTAATCGGAAACTTGATGATGAATAAAAAATAGAAAATTGACATTCATAAATAATAAAATTTTCAATATTTGGCTTGATGGATTTTGTCTTAAATGAAGTGTTTCGAATAAGTAAATAAGGCGCTTCAGTCTTTTAAGCCAAGTTGACGGAGCCCTGCGAAGCAGGGCTCCGTCAACTATTTTTGGGTACAGGGTCACAAGAAAACCTAACATAACCTACCTACCAACATTATTAGTCACCAAGTCATTATTTATAGCTCCTCGGTTATTATTTCAATTGACTTTATAGTTTATTTGCTACCTAAACGCAGCTGCTAGTTTTAAGTTTTTATAAAACCCTTCGTTTTGAATCTTATTTAATACTAGCTGAGCCGGCAAACGTTGTTTTGCAAATTTTTTTGAAAAATAGATGTTGGCCGATTCTCATAGATACCGGATAAGCACAAAAAATTTCATCAAAATCGGTCAAGCCGTTTCGGAGGAGTATGGGAACGAAAACTGTGACACGAGAATTTTATATATTAGATAATAGTCGCAAAAATATTTAATCGCTAGCAACTTATTTTATTAGTTGCAAACATTTAGTCATCTTTTAAGTTATTAGTCACTCGGAAAATAATAAGCTCTTACTTATCCTGTCGATGGCTACTCTTTTAATAGATTTGGCCCATCACTCGGAAACGCGTATGGCCGCAAAAGCTTTGAAAATGTACTATTGCCACACACATAACATGTATCATCATTCGTACTAGTAGGTAATGTGTTATCGTAGCTGTAATATGATGAATGACTTATATTACAATAATTTAATATTCACATAATGTGTCGCCTTAATGTGTATTCCTCCGAAATGTTTCTTTTTTCGTAGTAACGTGAATGTGTGCCTATTAAAGTTTATGAACGTATTGTCACATTAGTTCTTGAATAATACGACATGTACTAGTATTTTCATCCGTTAGTATTCGTTTCCTTGCCCTTGCTATGTGAAAAGGCGGTATTAAGTATACTTCGCACCTTTAGAATTGAAGTGGCTTAACTCAAAAATTTAGAAAAATGACTTTAATACACCGAACGATTTGTAAACACGTATTCTATCGGTTTATTAAAATTAAACCGACGCTTTTGGGCCGGAAAAGGACAAACGTACTATTTCTGTCTCTTTTAAATCACGCCATACCCGCGCGTCCCTCAGTATTAAAGAACCCGTTTCAGTGTTGCGACAATAGTGCTAAACGTTGTGTGTCGTACGAGCGCTCCGTAAGCGACGTAAACCGTATTCCGCCCTTTTAATTCTAAACTTATGGTAAGTTATTTGATCAGTATTTAATTTTGTGATGACATTTTATTGGTTTAGGGCGTTTCAATACTTTCAGATCAAGTAAGAGGTTAAAAGAAGAGCAGATCACATTTTTCAATTATTGAATATACGTAATGAAAATACTAGCCTTAGTTGGCAACCTGTCTAGGAGAAGGAAAACGCCGAAATTTAACCAAACGTTCGGGGGTTGGGTCTCTTTAGCCTTGGTTGGCAACCTGTCTAGGAGAAGGAAAACTCCGAAATTAAACCAACTTTAAGGGAGCATACGAGACACAAAACCCCGATCTAAGTTGTGAAGTTGTGAACCGCCTCGTGCCGAGGGATTTGTGGCAATAGGGCAAGATCGTAAACGGAGGGTGCATGTGTTGGTGGTCCACGGCACAGCTGTGATTCCACCTTACCCCCGTAAAGGGCTCTGCGGGGAGGGACAGTCTAGACCCCTAAATCTCGTGGGAACGCTATGGGAACAAAAACTACTTCTCCATACGGCGGCAACGCGGTTTGTCGTCCCCCGCGAGGGCGAAAAGTGGCCTACGGAAAGCCGTTTTGCAACGTTGAATGTTGGAGGAGGGATGGACGGTAAATTGGATGAAGTATATCAGATGATGGATGATAGAAAGATTGTTCTGTGTGTGAATGAAACAAAAAGGAAGGGTTGTGTCACTACCAAGCACGGTGCATACACGGCGTATTGGTCTGGGGTAGACAGTACCACCAGAGCCTGCAAGGGAGTTGGTATAATACTGTCTGCGCGAATGAATGAGTGCGTAAAAGAGTTTGAATGTGTAATGTTAGGCTAATATGGATGAGAATGAAAGTAGGACCTACTCGTGTCCTTAGAGGTTTACGCCCCGGTCAATAGAGTAAAGGGCATGTGACAACAAGAACAAGACGAAAGGCAGGAGATTTAGGAGAGTTTAAGAGAGATTTTGAGGAACTGTAAGGATAAAGAAAGACTAATCTTGTTAGGCGATTTCAATGGATGGGTGGGAGTATAGCGAGATGGGTTTGAAAGGGTTTTAGGTGAATTCGGTGGTGAGAGCGTGAATGGAAATGGCAAAGTACTGCTCGAGGTTTGTTTGCAGTGGAGCCTTTGTGTGACAAGCACCATGTTTGATCACAAAAGGCTACTTATGTTTACACGTGAGGCAAAAAATGTTAGAAAAAGTATCATTGATTTTGTAATAGTAGATGACCAATTGAGAAAGAATGTGATAGATACGAGGGTGTACCGGGGGATTGGCATCCATACAGACCACTTTTTGGTGTTAAGCCGGATAAGTGGGCTATTTAAACGATGGCGACACCGAAAATACAATCAAGAGAGTCTTGGAAAGAATAAAAGTTGAAAACCTACAAGAGAAAAATGTGAAAGATGAATATAAATGAAGATTGATAGCAAGATTTGAGAGGTTCGATTGCATCAATGATATGGAAGAATTATGGCAGCAGAAATATGTAGTTCGATCAAGAGAAGGAAAATACGAATGACTATGAATACATGGTGGGACAAGGATGTGCAATCACCAGTGTCAGAGAAGAAGAAAGCTTGGTTAGATTGGTTGGCTGCTAGAGCAAATGAAAGAATGGGAAAAGCAACGAGTGAGGACATAGATGCAGCTAGAAAAGAGTTTGTTAGATCAAAAAAAATTGTGAAAGAGATGGTTAAAAAGAAGAAAGAGGAAAGAAATATGATTTTTTTCGAGGAAGAACACACTCTTCGGAATACACATCGATCAGAGACATGAATGGGAAGATACTGAATGGTTTATCGTGCGTGATGAAGAGATGGAAAGCGTATTTTGAAGGATTATTTGAAAGAACGGCGATAGAGACACCCACTACTGAAATGTATGGTAATGATAGCAATGGTGAAAGCGATATTGACATGGATGAGATTTTAAAGGCACTGGGAAGTATGGAATTAGGTAAGGCTGCAGGATATGATAAGATTACAGTCAAAATGCTGAAGGCTGGACAGACACTATCAAAAGCTTATTGTAATAAAATAGAGCTGGCAGAAAATAAAAAAAGATTTGAATTACCCTATAGGAACTAAAGTAATTCCTAGTACATACGCCTGGTTTCATGACATGGTTTTGTAATTTGTTACTACCTATTATTCTATCTATTCTGTTATTTATTGTTATATATAGTTATTTATTTGTAATAAGTATTAGTTAGGCTAAAATATATAAAATTTTTGAGTAAAGATGATTACCTGATGTTGGTAGGTGTTGATTGTGGTGAGTATGTAATGATGATGATGCAAAATATCAAAATAAACGATTATGAAAGCATGATATGTTTTCACTTTCCTTTATTTTAGCAAATTATCAACAATTAAACTAGCATATTACTCAATTAGGCATATTGCATAAAACACAACTTGAGAAATTAATCGCCACCTTTTTAAATGGTCTGTATTTTATTGGTGTTCTTTAGAAATAAATAGAGTTAAAGTAAAATAAGCCAAAAACAAATTAATAATTTTCGGTAAATAAGTGACACATTATTTTTAATAATTAATTAACCATTATGTTTAATTAATTATAGCTATAATTTAGCAAATAATCTTTAAAACAATTCCTACTCTAAGGTTTAAAAGTAAAATGATGACATCAAATTGGTTTCTGCAAGTATTATAATCCAATAACTAAAAAACGACCAATTCTTCGAATACATTTTTGGCGTTTACCAAAAAATACGAATTTCGAATTAGGTCAGTACAATTCTAAAGGTGCGATATTATACTCACAATACTCTGAGTGCGGGGGTGTTGATGAAGGCTCGCTCCTCGATGTACGCGATACGATTCCGTTTCAGGACTCTGTAACAAATATAAACATGTTCAGTTTTTAATTCACGGCGCGCACCAATGACTTTTCGAAGTTATGTGCGTATTCAATTCTTAATTATCGTTTGCTAAACGGTGAAGGAAAACATCTTGAGCAAACCTGCATGTCTGAGAGTTGTCCATAATCTTCTCGAAAGACATGTGAAGTCTGCCAACCCGCATTTGGCCAGCGCGGCGTGGTGGACTGTGGCCTTGCACTTCTCATAGTGAGAAGAGGCTCGTGCCCAGCAGTGGGACAGTTAATATACAGGGCCGATGATGATTAGAAGTTTTTAATGTAAAATATATTTCCGTTTCTGCCGCACATTATTGTGAGGTAAACTCTATTGTGTCAGACCTGATTTGTAGCTTTCAACCGATTTAACATAATAGGCCAGCTGTTTTGGATGTATAATCCTCAATTTAATTATTCATTGATTTCATTTGGAACAACTTGACTCTTGTTAATTATAATTACCTATTTGGAGGGAAAATGTATTGAGGCATACGCAGTGGCGTAGGAAGGGGGGGGGGGGGCGGGGGCGGTCCGCCCGCGTGCCACCCTTTTTTGGGTGCCGAAGGTAGAAGGTAGAAGGAACTGCGAGGCAGTGGTAAGAATAGTACTGTGGATATTGTATAGCTTGCGTGATACTTTTATCACACTTTTTTCTCTACAACCAATGTCGAGTAATGAAGAATTACCTACTATAGATATTTTGGGATTGTAACCTTGACTGCTCTTCCCAGCTGCAAATGCATTAACTATAGTATAACCGCGGATCAACGGATGTGAGGATAGAGTTATTTCACTAATCTACTCATTCACCTTTCAAGTTCAACAAAGTTACAATACTCAAGTTAATAATTTACTTGTAAGTATAGGGGTGGAGGCGAGGGTTCAGTCAACAATGGTAGAGTGCGAGCGGATGTTGATTCAGTCGCGTCTCACGGCTCGTTAGCTTGCGATCCCACTCAACCTGCGGGCACGCAAATGTTCCACCAGTAATTACTTCACAATCATTACACATACATTACAAACATACATACGATACGTGTGGGCATTATGTGTGCCTCAATAAGTAATAAATAATTAAAAAAGTTTTAATATAATTTTAATTGATTATTTAACATATAAGTTAGTATATATTGATCAAATAGTGACAAGAAGTTATTGTTAAAATTGTGTTTGTAAAAGTATAATAACTACACGGCCAAAGTTCGAGTGAACAGAACGGAGACTTGGTGTCAACTGACGGATTTGAATTTACATCTGCTACGACTACGACTTAAACTCGGGGAGTATAATACTTATTAAAACTTATTCAACACTCCACAACACCGAATTACTCGGCTCACCCCCGTGTGAGCAACGTCCAACACACATCTGGCTCAGTTCTGTCTCCTTTTGCTTGACTATATGTGGAAGCAAAATCGAGGACTAAACAACAGCCCCAGACAAACACAATCTACAGATACACTTCACAATTACTACACTGTTTATTCTTGTCTGTACTTCATATATTTGTGTACTTTTCTGTATTAGCTATTATTGGTTTAAACCTGTAACTTGTATACCTACTTACATTTTATTAATAAGTTGATTAAGTTCATCAGCTGAGATATTTCAATAGAAACCTTATAAAAGTATTAGATAATTACTCTAAAGTATTCAAATTACCTAAATTGCTCTCAATTTCTTAGTTTCTACAATTAATTAATTTAATATATTTTTTATTCATATACCCCCCTTTTCTTTCGTAACTTTTCTTATTTATTCTGTCTATACAATAATACTCAAGCCCCATCACATCTCTTCTCTTCTTTGACTTTGCTCAGCTGTTTTCTTATTTTTTAGGTAATTTGTAATCCTTGGCAATGTCTACCCATATGATGACTCGGAAGGCAACGGCCAAGGAGGTGGAAAATAAATTAAGAATAACTCTGCTCGAGTTAAAGAAATACAAGGATGACAACAGTCAACTATTAAGGGAACGCGTTGACTGTGAAGAAGAAATTAAAATTGTAAATGACCGTATATCTGAGCTGAAGACACAACTCACGGAGCTGCATATAGAGCATATGGATGTCTTGGATCAACGGGACAGACTACGAGAAGAAGTTAGGTGTTTCAGCAGCTGCGACGAAATTTACTCCAGACAACTTAGCCGCAATGCGGAGTTAGAAGCAAGTCTCAATGAGGCTTATGGCAGAATTTCAACTCTAGAAGACACAATTGCGGCCTTTAACAGTACTGCTACTCACAACTTATTCTCTGAGCTCCTGGGTGACAAAATTAATGTGCTAAAAGCTCTTAAATGTAACTGTTTCAAAAAATACCTTAGTAAGAATAAATTTAGAAAATTGTTTAAGTTAAATAAATTAATTAAGAAACTTAGATCTGGTCCTAAGTGGTCTACCAAATTGAGTCAGTATGCACAAGATAACTGTAAATTAAATAAAGAGTGTGAGTCTCTTTTATTAAAGCTTGAGGAAACAAATGAAGAATTAGTTTCTGGTAGGTTGTTATATGAACAACACACAAGTGAGTTGCAAGCACAAATATCAAATCTACAAGCTCAACTCATTAGAACTATAATGGAACACCAGAATGAGACTCATGAATACATCTTAAAATATGAAGAAATTTCAAGAGTTGGTCGAGAAAATTTAAAACAACTTATCTCATTATCCAACTCTAATAATTACTGTTCCAGTTGTACAACTAAGTGTGCGACTACACCTGCTGAATCAATAGAATTGAATGCACATGGATGTCGGTGGATGATGTATAATACACAAAACAAACTGCATCCAGTAAAGACTGACAGTAAGAATGTAATAATTTTTTTAGACCAACTGGGAGTGGGTTTAGGGAGCTTAATTGATCATTACACTGAGCAACCAGTACAGAACTTTTGTTCACCTGGAGCTCAGTCTTGTACCCTAGTTGATAAGATTAAGAATGCCGACTTGAATGCACAAACTACTGTCATCATATTGTATGGTGACAGCTCATTAGTCTCCAAAAACAGTGTCATAGAATTAACAGACTTAATGATAGATGTTAGCACAAAAATAGGATGTAGCTTTATTATTTGTGCATTGCCTTATTCATATGCTCTCACAGATGACCAAAACAGGCAGATAGGTAAATTAAATCTATTATTGTACAATAGGACATGTCATAGTAACAGTATTTTATTTTTTGACACTAATACTTTTATTAGTAATTTCTTTTTAACAAAAGATACTATGTATCTTTCTTATGTACATAGGCGACAGCTTGCTAAATTATTAGCATTTAATTTATATACTGACAGGAGTACTACTAGAGTACTTAGGAATTTGGTAGATAATAGTTATACCAATAGTAGTATTGACACATCTATTAGTTTAAACAATTAGATGAGACAACAGATAGGCATTCATGTGTTTTAAACTTAGTTCATCAAAACATACAAGGCCTATCTGACAAAGAATTAGAAATAGATTTATTTTTAAATAAACATAAGATTGATATCTTATGTATTACAGAACATTGGTTGCGAGGTGACCAATTAATATTTAACAATCAACATTACTCAGTTATAAGTGCATTCGTAAGAAAGAAGGCTATTCGTGGTGGCTCTCTAATATATGTATGTAATAGTTTGAAATGTAAAGAACGTAAGGATATAGCTAAACTTTCTATCGAGCGCACTGCTGAGATTTCTTGTGTTGAGCTTGAACAACATATTATAGTGTGTGTGTGTATCGACCACCACAAAGCGACTTTACTCAGTTTGAAGGCATTATTGAGGATGCCTTAAAACACATAATTTCTAGTAGGAAGTCTATAATCGTATGCGGCGATTTTAATGTCAATTTGTTATAAAAATCACCGATTTGTACTAGGTTAGTTAGCTTATTTAGGTCATTTAATTTAAATGTTTTGTTCTATGAACCAACTAGAAAAACCTCACATTCGTCTACATGCTTAGATAATGTTTTTTGCAATTGTCTTTATTTAAGTAAGGCTGTTTTAACTGACTTGACATCGGATCACTGCGGGCAAAAGGTTGTAATTCCAACTAATACAACCCCTAAAGTACAAGAAATTACATGTAGGCCAATGACCTCTGCTCGCCTAAAACACTTTAGTAATGATGTTGCTGCCAAGATCGCCAGTATTGACTTAACCGTTGATGATCCTGATGAATTATATAAATGCTTATTTAAAATTGTTAATGATGAGTACAATAAAATTTTTAAACTGAAGACGTTTGCAAGGAGCATTAAAGTAAATTTTTGTGACTGGGCAACAGTAGGTATATACAAAAGTAGAGCTAGGTTGTATGATCTATATGGTATGAAGAAATACAATTTTGATCCTGAATTTATTCAATATGTTAGAAATTATTCAAAGGTTTTTAAGAAGACATGTGCTTTAGCCAAATCCTTATATTTAAGCAATAAAATCAAAGAATCCAAGAACAAAATTAAAACTACTTGGAGCATTATTAACAATGAGACTGGTCGAGCTAAATTGGTAGATAACAATTATGAATTAAAATTTAATGGTGAAATTATTACTAGGAAAACTGATGTTGCTCAGACATTTAACAATTTCTTCATAAACATACCAGTGAACACAACCAGCTGTCTAGATTCATGTCCAAACAAAGCAGAAATGTTGGTTAGGGGCAATGTGAATGAGTGTGATGTGCTTTTTAATTTTAAATATATTGACACCAATGACATACTGAAGGTATTCAAGACGCTCAATAATAAAAAATCTGTTGACTTATGGGGCATTTCTGTTAAACTTGTGCGACAAATTATTTCTAGCTTAGCTCCATATTTAGCTGCAATATTCAACAGATGCGTAGATACAGGAATATTTCCTGATCTAATGAAACACAGTAAAGTAATACCATTATTCAAAAAGGGATCAAAGAGCGACCCTAGTAATTTTCGGCCAATTTCTATCTTGCCTGCTATTAGTAAAATTTTTGAAAAGATTATTTTGCATCAACTAGAGAGCCACTTACACACAAATAATTTATTTCACAGTGAACAGTATGGCTTTACTAAGGGTCGCTCCACCGTTGATGCCGGTGTGACTTTGTTAAAGCATATGTTTAATGCTTGGGAAAACTCGAAGGATGCCATTGGTGTTTTTTGTGACCTATCAAAGGCCTTTGACTGTGTGGAACATAATACGCTTTTACTTAAATTGAAACCTTATGGTATTAGAGATACCGCACTCAATCTTGTTGCCAGCTACCTTAGTGATAGAATTCAGTATGTAGATGTTAATGGGAGTAGGTCTCTAGGTTTGCCAGTAGGAATGGGCGTTCCACAGGGCTCTATTCTCGGTCCATTTCTTTTTTTAATATATATTAATGATTTGCCGTTCTTTGTACAAAATTTATGTGATATTGTTTTGTTTGCCGACGATACGTCACTAATTTTTAAAGTTGATCGTAATTTAAGTAACTTTGATACCGTCAATAACACTCTTGCACAAGTATTAGATTGGTTTTCGACAAATAATTTGGTACTCAACTCAAGCAAAACCAAATGTGTTAAATTCTCTTTGCCTAATGTCAAAAGTGTTCCTACTAATATAATTTTAAATAAGGAAACAATTCAACTAGTCGAATCAACCGTATTCTTAGGTGTAACTTTAGATTGTAAGCTTCAGTGGGGCGCCCAAATATCCTGTCTCGCAGTAAAACTTAGTTCTGCAGCGTTTGCAGTTAGAAAAGTTAGGGAATTCACAGATATAGATACTGCTAGACTAGTTTACTTTAGTTATTTTCACAGCGTAATGTCTTACGGAATAATGTTATGGGGTACAGCTGCTGATATACAGACTATTTTTGTCATTCAAAAAAGGGCCATACGTGCAATTTATAAGTTAGGTGCTAGAGATTCTTTACGTGATAAATTTAAAGAAGTAGACATATTGACAGTTGCATCACAATATATATATGCTAACTTAATGTACATTAAGAAAAACTTAATTCTATACCGCAAAAATAGTGATTTGCACAACGTGAACACAAGGAATAAGCATAAACTGGTGGAAACTAACTACCGTCTACATAAAGTTCAGAACTCATTTGCGGGGATTGGTATACGATTTTTCAACAAATTGCCTCTTGAAATAATGAATTTACCCATGCACAAATACAAACGGACAATTAGGAACTTTCTTTTATAAAGGGTTTATTACACTATTAAGGAATTTTTAAATGATAAGACACCGTGGGGATAGGCTTAGGCTTGTTTAATTCACGATTATTTTATTTACATGTTAAGTGGAGGTGCCTCGTGAACACATGATTTTTGCAGGATTTGGATATTTTTATGATTTGTTGAATGTAGTTTAACATTATTTATCTCTGATCATATCATTGTTCACTTGTCACGTTCACAAAATTCTTTCTACATTTGCATTCCTTCACGTGTTCCACTAACTTATGTTAATAATAACGATCTGGAAAATGGAGGTAATTGGCGGTCATGGTCAGTATACCAATAGATTGTTTCTTACTGCTGGTTCGTATACCGTTGTCGTCATGCTCACTAAAATGTCATTTCTTGTGGTGGCGTCGTGTGTCGGGTCATCCCTGTCCCTCTAATATGGCGAGAGGGATGATGGCTGGCACATGCGTCATACTCGTGAACGGGTGCTACTTGCGATGACTGGTCGATGACGGTCTTGCGGGCTGGTATTAGGTTTTAATATTTAACTGCATCATTTCCATCATGGTTCTGATCACTTTCCCGGATTGCCTGCATTATTAGGTATATATAATGTAAGTGGATGCTCCTGTTTCACCATGTCTATTCTGAGGAGGCTAACCAAAAGTATTATGCTTGAGTATTATGATGTACAGTAAATATATACAAGTGATATAGAAGGTGTAACAGTTGCAGCACCTTACAAAATGTAAATTGTGTATTATGCAAAACCTGGCGATGAAAAAGAGTGACCGTGAGTTTTATTGCCCGTTCTTTCTCATGGTTCTACCTATTGCTTTGCGAACGTGGCAGTAAATGTAAATGTAGAAGCATACAGTAATAATGTTTTAAATTTGAGTATAAGTAATTATTTTATAAATTTATTATTTTGACGTTCATAAGCGTCACATTGTGACCCAAATGAATAAAGGATTTTGAATTTGAATTTGAATTTGAATTGTTGAGGTGCCGTTTCGTCGCCAACAAAATGGTACAAAGAATGAAAAGGGTGAATATGCAAATATTTTATTGTGCTGAATGTGGGAACGATTTAGAATTGTTTCCTTAAAAATATTGGGTTCTGTAGTAACCTACAAGGAATTCTTATATTTTTGGCATGTCCGTCCGGCCCTCCGTCTGTCCATACGCGGTTAAACTCGTAAATTATAAGCACTAGCGAGCTGAGATTTAGAATAGTCATGCATTGTGACCATTGGAACAAATCTGTACAAGAAAATTATATAAAAGTTATTTATACGGGTAGCTTATACACAGCGA
The DNA here is from genome assembly GCA_944739405.2 of Euclidia mi. Lineage (NCBI taxonomy): Eukaryota > Metazoa > Arthropoda > Insecta > Lepidoptera > Erebidae > Euclidia > Euclidia mi. Next base: position 1,925,982 of record OX123195.2, on the reverse strand, counting down.
AATGTGAACGAGATTGTTTTATTTCTCTACAACATTGTGTGGGTGTATGGATAGATAGAGCTAGCAAATAAAATTGGTTCCTTTAATCGTTTTTCTATTCAGGGATCCGTTTGCGAATAATAAATAAGAAGCATTAACTGCAAAGTGTTACTCTCCCCTTTCTATCTTGTAAACCGTAATATTTGAGTTTATGAAAACTATGTATGTCTTAAGGTCACATACACAATAAACTTTCAATGAAAATAATGATGCCTCGTTAGGCTTTTCTAATTAACGACTAATAGTTGATTAAATTAAGCTTAACTTTGCAACCGATAAAATTAGTTTTTTTTATAATAAGTATGGCACAACGATTAGTACGAATGCGAAAACGCAATATTTACTTATTTGTATTTGCATAATGCTTTTTCACAGGAAGCCTCTGAATGTATGTGAATGAATTTCCTTAGGTAACTTGAACCAATTGTAATTTAAATATAGGGGCAGCAATTTGAATATATGGGACTCCGAATGCCAGTCAAAATCTCGGATGAAGTACAATTTATTTTCATCTATCAGAGCCAAGTCATAGTCGTTTTAACTTTAAAGTTCTAGTTTGGTAAGTTTATTCATAATTCTGATAGTTGTTAACTAGTGGCACAGACATGGTGAAGTAATTATTCAAGTTATAGTTATAGTACACGTAGCAGCAGTGACGTGTGGCGTGTGTGTGCCGGTCCCTCGACGCTCTCGCAGATCATAAAACGTTTAGCATCAGCTAAACGTTTAACGCACGAGCGTGTTACTTGATTTGTTAAATACAATTTTCTTTAATAATTACGTAACCAGTTATTATTTTAAACTTTCGCGATTGCTATTAATGATTTTAGACTTTTTTTGAAATGCGAATTTCATTGGATGACATTTATCTTCTTCAAATAATTGACGTCTACGGGGTAGACAGAGTTAATGTACGTCTCGCAAACGGTTGGATCGAACTCTACTCTGTTTTAACATGTAGTTTTCATGTTTTATTTTTGAATGGACGATTATTATTTAAAGTAGTCTAGAAAATTAAGTAATTAACTATTGAAGTATGTTTTACGGTCAGCCCGCTTGTGTCTTATCCTGCTAATGACACCGGCAGTGTACCAACTGGCACCACGGCGCGTCGCCACAGCGTCGTGGCGCCTTCGCTTCAACTAAACTATCACTTAGCGCGCACTCACTATCTTAAGTGTTCGTTAAGCGCCGTGACACGCCGCACACCTACTGTGATACATACTAACACACGAAATCATACACTAACTACACACCTTGTAACTATTACATTAACATACATACATACATATACTCACGCCTTCTTCCCGTCGGGGTAGGCAGAGACAACAGAACGCCACTTGCTCCTATCCTTACAAACCTCGCGTGCTTCCTCTACACTCATTACTCGCTCGCTCTTTCGGGTACTTCGGACCTTTCCGTTTCTTAGGATGTCTCCAATTTGGTCGACGAATGTCGACGAATTACATTAACCTCATACATAATCACGTACCTATAGGTAATGGGCCGGCTCGATCAGGCAAGTACTACCTCCACACAGAATATCGACGCAAAGTATCAGTAGGTACCGAGATATTATTACGTTTCGTTAGGTGAGGAAGAGTGCCGTACGCCTCATTCCCTTCTCCTTCTCTCGTATCTCCCTTCTCATCCTAATTCTTTACCCATCCTAATGTGCAACAATGCACAACTAACCATCAGGTGATAGGCCCGATCGTTTGCCGCCTATTTAATAAAAAAAACAAGAGGCACCATAATAACATTTATACGAAGAATCATCTCCAGACCCAGTTACTCAAAGTTCCCTGACATAAAAGACAAATAACTGAAATAACTCTATTTTCCGTTAAGATGTCCCAGATAAGTAATAGCTAATAAGGATAAGTTTTAGCTCATGAAAACTTATAGTTGTGAACCAACTGTAGTAAAATAAGTTGGTGGCGCGGCCGGCTCGCCCCGAGGTTGAGGAAGATCGGTTATATCGTGTGAATGATCCAGTATCGTAAACAATGCGCTGCCGAAGTGCGGGATCGCTCGTAAAACGAGAACAATGTCCATTACGGACAGCGACAGGACGTTATGGTAATGCGGAGACAATAAAGAAACACACATAGAGTCGGCGGCGGCGCTTCAACTATCTGCGATACGTAAACAACACGTCGCGTCGAGCTCCACATACGAGAACTTAGGGATTCGCTCTGTGTCCGCTATGCCAACCAGGAGCACATATAAACTGAGATTAGTTCATGTTTGACATTCGTTTTATTAATATTCAGTAATTTGATGCAATGCTGAGTGAGATCAACAAACTGAAATACGCGAAATGTCTCTCTTTAAACTCAGGGTGCACCCCGCTTTGACGGAAGTACCAATTATATTGTGAGTAAATCTGCATGACTTGTCGTAATGATGTCAGAAAATGAAATAATGAAACAATCTAAGCATGCTTGACTTGCTCTTTTCTTGGTCTAAGGCACAGCCCACAACATCTAATGGTTAATGAAAACCAGTGTCCAGCAGTGGGACACTGGCCTCTTGATTATTACCTGATAGTAGGTACATTACACTTTGCCTTAACACGGTGATTTTTAAACAAATAAATTCCTAAATTAGTAATCTGTTTTCAGTTTCATTGCCTGCTTTATGTTTTGTCCCTCACCCTTTTGTTTGTGAAAACTAATGAATTTTCAATTACGTGATTTAAATGCATACCTTAATACAAGCCGGGCAATACCTGTTAACCTAAATATTTATAAACTAATTTGAAATAATCCGACCGCTTATCGTTAACAGTATGCCTTGTTCCCATTTTCTTGAGCAAATATTATCGTTGGTCACTTACGTTGTGTGGGCAGATTGTTTACAAATATAATGATATACATTTCATGTGTATTCTGCTGGGTGTGTGTGGTGAATAAACAGGCATCGAGCTAACCGTTATGTAAGGAGAAGGGACAGCTAGGCGGCGCGGGACACGGGACGCAAACAGGACGCGACCCGCCGGCCTCCCGACACGATATTGTAAACACGTTACGTTCAATTGTTGTTGTTACACAGGGAATAAAAAAGCTGACTTCGAATTCAGACATAAAAGGTTAGTAAATATTGTGTACGTTCTGCACAAATTACTTACTGTATTGAGAAGCTATCGTCTTGACATTTGATATCGCTGCGTCTGGCGGTAGGGTTTTAGGAATATTAGTTTTATTATATAAGCACATAGTCTAATATAAACCTGTGTTTTCTTAGAGTCACCAAAGATGGTACGTTTTATGTTCTGAGTAAAAACATAGCTCAATTACCGGACAACCGTTTACAGACCCAAGTTATTACACTTATTACCTACTGAGAAATTGCTTGAGCTAAAACTTAATAAAATTTCACCTGACGCAGTATCTGACCTAAAACCCCCAGTATTAAGTGCAACAATTAGATAAAAACAGCAAAAGTTATTAAGATGATTGAGGTGGAACAAATTTTACAGATCCTGTTATAAATAGTGAAACGATTAAGAAATAAAATTTAACGAACAGCGAGAAGCGTTGATGGAATCTTCCTCATTTCCACCATTGCAGATTTGTTTAAATTGGTTTTACAACAAACTACATAGTTTAGACAGTTATCTTAATCATTTTGGGTAAATTGTATCGTGTTAAATTGTGTTGTAAACTTATGTCAAGGGGCGCAGTGAAATACGTCGTTGGTCCCTTGGCATATGACTGCGCTTATCTTGGGGCGTGGAGCAAACTGTTATGGACAATTCTGTGTACTTCCCGTAAATGAGGATAGACCCGATTCACTGTTACTGTTCCTTCAGTAAGTGAAGCTAGTAAACATTTTTGTGTAAATATAGGTACGGTCTATTATTGTTTATTTATTTAACGAAGAATACAGAGCGTTTATTTGCGTTAGGTCTGGTGTCTATGTTACGATGTGTTTGTTCGCGTACTTGTTTATTTCTGCTTGTCTGCGCAAAGTAGCCACATAGCCGGCGGCGATGGTTCGTTGCTAGGTAAGGCTTTATACTTGTTTTGTGTAAGAGACTGACTGGACAAGGATATGTACGTCGTAATTCATATATGTATCATTTAAATATCGCTTTTCCCTTTGTTCGAGTGTGTAGCTCAAAGACATGTCTGCTCTATCCTCAAATTGATACTGTGTATATCTGATTATAGTATATCATCTATGACTGACTAGGCAAATAGGTATCACAAAGGTAAATGGGCACCTTAGTATGGAAACCATACCCATGGCGGACACAAACGAAATATAGCAGAGTGTATTCATCTATGGCTCTCATTTACTATGGCATTAGTCGCATTAATGTGAGCTACAGGAATCTCAAAAAATTCACGTGTTATCTATGTATATATCCATACTCTTTATCTCTGAAACTACTGATCCGATTTGAAAAAATCTTATGTGTGATAGCCACATTCATGAGAAAGGTTATAGGCTACTTTTTATTCCGATATTCCCGCGGGATCACTGAATGAGGCCGATGGAGTCGCGGGCGTTCGCTTTTTATTTTTATTTTTTTTATTTCTGCCGAACAAATTGACTCCATGCTGCCTGATGTTAAGCAGTGAGTGAAGTCCCATAGTGATGGACATCATCCTAGAAGCCAGCATGGCATTATGGCATAATGGCCCTCACCTTGACGGCCTTGAGTAAAGCTTTTTCACGCCCCGCTTAAAGGACCCGGGATCATAAGTGGAGGGAAACACGTGGACTGGTAAAGAGTTCCACATCTTAATGGTACGGCAGAGATAAGAGGCGCCGAACCGTTTGGTGCGTGACGGTATCTGTCCTACCGTGTAAGAGTGGCACCTCAACCCAGCATGTGTCGTTCGGGATAGGAAAGGAGAGATAGATGCGGTAGAAGACAGCCGTTGAGGCCACGTCTCTGCGTAATTGCAGTGACTCAAGAGTCTTAGTGGCCTCTGGATCCCCGATGATACCGACAGCACGCCGCTGCAACCTATCGAGGGCGTCCAATAAGTACTGAGCGGAGCCATTCCAAAGGTGAGAGCAGTATTCCACGCAGGAGCGAACCTGGGTCTTGTATAACAGACACAACTGCTCCGGCGTGAAAAAGAAAAACCTCCTCACCTTGTTCAGGACTCCGAGTTTCCGAGATGCAGATTTGATGACACCCTCGATGTAGTTCTTCTGGTTGAGATTTCTGCATATGTCCATACCCAGGATATTGAGGCTGTCTTGAATTGGAAGTGGAGTGTCCAGAAGAGAGGGATGGGGAAGGAATGGAGATGCCTTGGCTGAGAATGCGCACACCTGTGTTTTCTTGGCGTTGAACTCGACCAGGTTCTCATCACCCCATTGCATCTCGCAATTCAGAACCCGGTCAAGCTCAGCAACAAGTGTTCGCCTATACTCGTCAGTATCGGCTTGCTTAGCCGCAGGGTGTCCGAGATATCGCCCATGTACAGTACTGTCATCTGCATAGCAATGTATGCCACCAAAAGTGAGCATATCATTGACATGCAGAAGAAAAAGGGTGGGCGATAACACGGACCCCTGAGGCACACCAGCGTTCACCTGGAGAAACTTCGATGACTCACCGTCACAAAGGACTCGTATACGGCGCTCATGTAAGAAGCTGGCAACCCAGTTGCACAATCGAGGCGGCAAGCCGTAGGCTGGAAGCTTGGAAAGAAGCGCACGATGCCAGACTCTATCGAAGGCTTTGGAGATGTCGAGACTAATAGCCAAGCCGCTTATTAATTGATATAGGTAAGAAAAATTAAATGTTAATTCAATAAAATATTTTTCATTCAATTTAATCCAAAGCAATTATAAGATCATTTAAAAAGGCAGCGGGTGCGCCAATTGCTTCCTGGTGTAAGGCCCAAGACAGACAATAAACAATGCTAGCGATATGGGCGCAGCTATTAAATGTGCGAAAAAAAACCTGTTCAATGTACGAAACAGACAGCGTATAACATATCTCTAAACATTAGCTCATTTCGATATTCTTTTTATGCCTTTATAAGATGAAATAAAAACCTTTGATACCGTTTGTTTTCTTTTTTAAAGGATCCTGTACATTTTCTCCGACGATTTTTAATCAAACAATTATATGCAATGAAAGATCATATTATTCCCCTTTGTTTAAAACTATTTTTGTTTATGTCCGCCACTGTTCGCAAAGCGGGTCAGATATGCCCAATCTTTGATGAAAATGATGATTTATCAATATGACCTTTGAGGAAAATGATGATTCTGTGTTGTCCTTGACCAGGCAGCATTTTATGAAATGGCACAAAGTAGAGATCAATCGGGTAAAAATCCCTTAAACCTACAAGATCACTTAACATAGAATGCAGCATACGATTGTTTGTTTATTAGGTAAAACATTTTATGCAACCTGGAGGCTACAGAGATGGTCAATTACTAATATCTATCTGCTATATAGGACAGAATTTTTCTCAATTTCTGTCGTATTAGCCATATCGTCGAGACATCGTTCCGCTATAAAGGAGCCCGAATAAGTATATTGTCATACCTTGTGGGTGGTGCCGGCGGTGCGCTAATTTGCTGACGAATGTAAAACAGCGTGAAGCCATTGAAAGAGAGGCGTCTATGGAAGCGCGAACATGTTCGCAATGCAGTGTGTCAGGTCTTTATACAACTACTTTCCCACGGTGCGTGTGTTTGCGGATGGACGTTATTCGCGCCTTTAAATTAAGCCGACTCGCCAAAAATGCGTCGCTTTCACGGTTCGTTGCTATCAGCGAGCAAACTAATCTAAAAGACAAAGACTTGCCTGACCTCGGACTGTCTGAATGATCGCTTTTGGACTCCTCCTGACATTCCTTCATACATATTTCAGTTTCAGTTAAATCAGTTTCAATTGAAGCATTTGTGTAAGTCGTCTAGAATAATCGACTAGTCAGTGTTGCGGCGAAGTGTCCGCGCCGTCCATTGCGCGGTGGTCTCCGCCCGCTCCACTGTACCGGCCGCCATTGTCAGCATTGTACACAACACCACTAAGGCCATCTATATTCAAAGCTCCATTTAATTTACTTCCACAATAGCAGCGAGAGGGGCAAGAGGCCACGTTATTACCACCGCGACCCTGCTGGTAATAGACGGGGTGGGAACGCTGCGAACTTTCGATCCAAGTGCAACGAACTCATTAGCGAGATTCTGATTTAATTAAGAAGTTAATTTGATAAACAACAAAATAATTAAACACTATTTTGCCTCACGTATTTTAACTCCAATATTTATTATCCTTCTTGTTAGATTTCCTAAGAGAAAACCAAAAGTCAAAGTTGGCCTGATTAGCAATCGTGGACCCGTGGACCAAATTAGTAACCCACCCTTATCACAACAACAACGAGCCGCGTAACAAGAAAATAAGTGAGAGAACATACGAACATCGATGTTAGGAACCACAAGCAGTACTAGCTCGATGTTAATTAAAATATGAACTGTTACTAAGTTGCGACTTCATTAAAGTTCACCCCTGATTTACGAGCCACAATCGCACATTAAATATTGCTGTTATAGCTCATACTGCAAACGTTAAGCGTGCCAGGACTGCCAGGCGTCTTATTTATAGAATATTAATTATCGCTCGAGACAGATATGACGACAATTTACCGACTGCGACGTGCTGCTCTAATTGCATTTGCACTTAATAATAATTGTATGCGATAGGCTACGTCATAAAATAACTCGGAACACTGGAATAGATGGAATTAAAAAATGTTGCATAGCAGAGAGAAGCGGCAAGGATGAGATCTATAGAGCAAGCTCAGCGTCCTACTAGATACTGACTTAACTTTATTAAAGGTAAGGGAAAGTCGGTATTTCAAATGCAATTATTTTGGTATTTACTCTGATTGTGAGCTGTCTAAATGCTGAGTTGAAGAATTAAGAAAAACTGAGATACCTGTCTGTTGTTTCCTATAAAAGCTATATAAATTACGATAGTAACACAATATAAGAAGACCACGAAGAGGAAGAAGAGGAAGAGGACGTCTTCGACGAAACTACGTGGAAGAGTTGAAGTTAAACGTTGGGGTCGGGTCGTATCAAGAGGTCAAATAAAGGGCAGGAAACCGAAAGCAATTGCTGTACCGTCAAGACTAGCTCTTGACGGTACAGCAATTGCCATTGCTTTCCTAAATTAAAGAAAGAAGAAGACACATTATATGTAAAGAAAATAACTTTGGTATGAACATTTAATTTACATACTTTTCACATCAATTTATGTCATATCATCTTGAATTGAAACGTATAGAAAAGATGAGGCAAAGTAAAGGACAGTGTATAAATCTCACCAAAATTCAGACACCGGATGGCGCGAGGTACGTGGCGTCAGTACACAGGCTCAAAATCAATACACTAAGTGGTGTAATATATCTGCAGCGGTATAATACAGCTACTAGTGTCAGCGGCGGACCATCGATCGACAACATTGTTTTATGATGCTATCAAACGATAACTCTCCACAAGTCTTCACGTCTCAGCGTCTACACTTGTGGACAAATAGTGTACATACATATATGTTGTATACACATCAATATAAAATTAGGCAGCTAGTTGTAAAGGGTGCTCTCGGTTAGTGCGGGTAAAAGGCTTTCTCCCAAGGCCTCGTTGAATTTAAGACTTATATGCTCTTATTTTTATTTATTTTATGTGCCTAACTTGTGTCGCGATATAAATAACACGAGGATTATTTGGCAAAAACTGCTTACTTAGTGTCGAGCTTCACACCGCCCGCCATACTCCGTCACTACAGACTGCTAACTTTGGCATTTAAAAAGTTTATCTCGCTTTTAATCATAATAATAGTATTATAAAATATTGAAAAGATTTACAAAAACAAAAGCGTTTTCTCTTTTATTAGGATAATAATCCAGGATGTTTTACACCCACCTTTGTGTACCCTAAATCTAAGATTGGAAGAAAAAGTAAAAGCTCTATTTTTTACTACAGGCTAAGACAAGTTATAAATTGAAATGTTTGACTAAAATGCTTACGATTAGGTATTTAGATTGATAGCAATCCTTGTTCGAACATCCATAAACAATAAAACTTCAATATAAACGGCATTGGCTAATGTTTAGGATCGTCGATGGTCGAATCGTCGCCGGAATGTAGAGCCAAGTTCATCGGGTATTCTCGATAGATAAATGACCTATCATCAGGGCCTCTAGGAATATATTTTAGAAATAGTACGAATGAAATGCGCTGAAGCGAAATTACTTCAGTAAAATGGAATAAGACGCGTCGAGGTTCGATCGAATTGCGTGAACGTTACATGTCTGGTCAGCTGTGTATGACACTACAAGTGTGTGCGGTGCATAGTGCACGTGTCTAGTGCCTGTGCACGAGCGAGCGAGCCTGACGTGAATGTCATCAACGTCCCATCTCGCGACGTAACGCGAAACGATATTGTTATTGACCACTGAACGTGTTCCGATAACGAGCGATAAATAAACATGAATGAAGGGAAACACGCTGCCGCCTATGTGGCGAGCGGAGCGACGGGCCGCGCGACAGCGGTCGACGCGACACTTATATTGTAATGCGTGTCGCGCGCCACATGAATCACACGAATCGTACGATCACGGTTATCGCCGCCGAAACGTTATACAGCTACGGGCCGCCGCCGGTTACGACAAATACTTTATTTTCGGTAAAAACAAGCCACATTTTTATTTGGCAAATATCTTTCAGATTCAATACTTCGGTCCGAATTCGAATTGAAACGGATCCTCGTTCCCGAATACAAGATAGTGGGATGAATATTTATGTTCGGTCAGTAAGTGGAGGCGGCTCGTTAGGCGGCGAGGGCGACGTCTCTGTGCCATATGTCACACAAGTGGGCACATATCGAGTGAGCCGAGACGTGGGGTGTGGAGTGATAGCTGATCGCTCGGGCGCCGCGGCCGCGGGCGGCTCAGGCGGTGAGAAGGGTTGTCCTCCCGCGACTCGACGCGTGATTTTACTTCGTCATCTGTCAAAGTGAATTAGATTTTTTTGGATCGCCGAGTTCGATGAACGATCTCGACCGCGACCTCGCTCGTGCGCGCCGAACACAACCATATGGTACCTACTTATAAAGATATCTGTACGGATTTATCGCACAAACATATTATGCCGCATATTATATTTAAACCGCAAGTACCATCCTTCTAGTACATATTACCAGCTTTGTTGTAACAATGAGAATACTTTCTTATATTTGCGACGTTGTATGGCTTAGGATGCCTGGGCAGCGCACAATAGAACTAGGACGAATATGAGGAGCTTATTTATAGAGCAAAGAAGAGAGCAATGTGTAACAATGCATTATGTAAAGTGCTGTACCCGGCCAGCGATGAACAATGTCGTAACCAAAATGAACACACTGTGACGAGCATGTGCATAATACATGTTATATTGTGTTATGTTAGTCGGCACCGGCATCGGCACTACAAATATAATATCGGTGAGTGTGGTGCGGGCGGCGGCGGCGGCGGCGGCGGCGGCAGCGTGACGCGAGCAACACAAACGTTCATTCATATGAGACTCAATGTAATATTGCGCTTCATTCATTGTGTGTTGCCGCGACGAGACGTGGCGCTTCTTCGTCACCGCATTCGTTTGCTAAATCACTCGCGCTGAAAAATAAACGGTGCTTTTTACATTTTAAAATGTTTTCCAGCAACATAAATATCCCTGGTAGACGTTTACATTGAGCGATGTCGAGCTAACGGGCGCGAGTGATCGTCCGTGTAGTCGACGGTGCTATAAGTGCTATAGACTCTCTTCCAGTCACTGTATTTCTTGAAATGAGATCTCAAATAGTGGCGGTTGTCGAGCGAGGTTGCGGGGTGCGCGGGGCGCGGGGAGGAGAGCGGTCGTTGACCCGCGGCCGCTCGCTCAGCACTCAGCGGAGCGGCGCGACCGCCGGCTCTACGGGCGCATCATCGCGCTAGGAGCTACGCGGAGGCGGGACATCGCCGCTCGTAGACACTTAGACACCAGACGTAACGCTCAATGAATTATCGTCGTAGACAAGCCGCCCCGAGCCAAGCATCGCCGACTACTGCAACCTTATAAGTGCGTTGCGAGTGTCGCGACTTGCGGTTGTTTTATACCCGCGAGACGAATTAGTTCGCCCGATAAAACGAGTGTAGTGTACCCTACACTCCTGTCCGCACCATTCATGCATCGTGACTAATGTGTTTTTTTATTGGTGTCGGCGCCCGGGCGGCACGCTGGGAGGGAAGGGACGGCCTGGGATCAGGAGGTTCGCGGGAGGAACGCTCGCCTTTTCGCTGCCGACGCGAAAAATATAATTGCGTTGACAATTTACACGATGATAACTGCGACACTGACCGTGGAGCCGCGCGAGTACGAGCCGATATCGTCGAGTTATGCTTTATGTTATTAAAAAGAATACCTCGTCAGAAAATACTAATAATAATAAAAAAGTTCACTGGTAGTTTATAAACCATTTACATTGGATATTAGTATTCATCGTCAGACCGTTTACGGCGTTCTCCCCCGCGTGTAATAAGTTATTACATATAAATACAATATAAATTTTTGAGCTTATGGCGTTCATAGTGTCAGACAGGAAGAAAAGGGTACCTTATTCCAAAATATGTATAGATGAGTGACTGATCTCTAACACTGCGCTCACTGAACTACCTCTGAGGCAACTCTTCGATGCAAGCTTTGCGTACAAACAGCACACGCTAACATGAAACGAGGTTCTGCGGTGTAATGCTGTGTCTCAAAATCTACTTCGTCGTTTTATATTTTTTCTCATTTCTTCTTACCGAAGTAAGGTTTATAAACCGAGAGACGATTTATTTTATTTTCCGTATCGACGTTAATGGATCTACTCACGGAGAGTCACGGATAGCGATTTATATAGCTCCGAGATAACAGCATCGTCAGATAGCTAAGTTTTTAGTTTTTTATTTAATTATAGTCTCACGACTGTATCCCCGAAGGGGTAGGCAGAGGTGTATATATTACACCCACATTTCGCCATGAATTTTTAGGTCCCACGTAATAGCGAGCCTATTGCCGTTACCGGGCACAACACCAGACTCCGGGCTGCTACTGAGTATTCGGAAAAACCCAGTAACACTTTTTGCCCGACCCGGGAATCGAACCCGGGACCTCCGTGATTTGTCAAAATACTCTGTTTTAACTTGGAGTCAAGTTACGTAGTGCTATTAGGTATTCTGTGTTCAAGTCTAAACAGAGTCTCAGTGAGTTCTATAGAAGTGAAGCCGGTCGTAGGTATTCAGATGAAGTAATCGGTCTTGTTCAACGTACACACAAGTGTTTCCTGGTGGCGATGGCGCGCTGCCAATGTGCTTGTAACCTTTATTAACTTGCTCATGCTAATGAACGATTACTGGCCGACACATCATACATGTTCATGTGTGTTATATACCAGTATACACATTATTATTATAAATCAATCTTGTGAAGAAGGTTGTTCACTAGGTTTGATAGGCACTAAAGTCGAATGTACATGATTTATTCTCTACATACATACTATGAATTCGTTAGTCTATGTATATACTACTAGACGCTCCGCTCCCGTGGCTTATAGCGTGATGTTATATAGCCTATAGCCTTCCTCGATAAATGGGCTATCTAACACTAAAATAATTTTTCAAATCGGACCAGTAGTTCCTGAGATTAGTACGTTCAACCAAACTAACAAACAAACAAACTCTTCAGCTTTATATATTAGTATAAGATAAGATGTATTCAAGAATTAACTGTACAGACCTTTATAAAATACTAGAGGACGCCAGCAGCTACGCCTGCAATTATTTTAAATTTACCCGTTTTGGCCGAACCCGTGGGAATTTCGGGAAATCCCTTCTTAGTGCACCCCTACGGTCCCCAAGGAACATACATGCCAAATTTCAGCTTCCTGCGCCAAATAGTTTCGGCTGTAGCGTGTCTGTCAGTCAGTCAGTAACGCAAGGATTTTATATATTAAGATTTTAAATGAAATTTACTACGAGTATAATAATTATTATTTCGTTCGATTAACAGGATGGCCCGAATATAATACTTGTAATATCTACTGAAGAAAGAAACAGCTAATAATTAAGAGCTCTACAATTTCAAGACAATAGATTTTACAACTAAAATATAATTTGAAAAGCGCCGCCATCTCGCTTGTAGTTGCGCACGTGTTTGTATCAGCGTTTCACCTGATGGTATATGCTATACCCCTGCTTAATTCATTATCTACTTCTTATCTATACTAATATAATAATCTATACTAATATAATAAAGCGGAAGAATTTGTTTGTTTGTTTGTTTGAACGCGCTAATCTCAGCAACTACCGGTCGGATCTGAAAAAATATTTTTGTATACGATAGCCCAGTTATTCCGGAAGGCTATAGGCTATATAACATATCGCTTTGACCCTTTGGGGCCGGGTAAAAGGCTAAAAAGGCTAAAAGATAATGTCGACTAATCTCAGGAACTAGCAGTCGGATTTTAAAAATTGTTATTGCCTATGATAGCCCAATTATTCCGAAAGGCTATAGGCTATATAAAATTACGCTACAACTTTTAGGGGCTAGACAAAAATAATAAAATGGTCAAACAAGAAGGGGGAGGGTTGGGTCAAAGGCAAAAAAAGGCTAAACGAATAGGATACAATCTACATGGGTCGTCGTCGTCGGTATTGTTTTCGAGATTTTCGGGACGCTGATTAATAATATGAAATTTATTTAGTGATTCAAGATGGCGGACGGGAAATCAAAGATGGCGGATGAGAAAATTTAAAAAATCAATATGGGTATCGCTTTCGATATCATAAGGGGTGGGGAATCGAAATACAACATCTATTTCGTGATCAAAGATGGTGGATGGGAAATCAAAGATGGCGGATGGGAAAACTTTAAAAAATCAATATTGGTATCGTCTGCGATGTTAAAAGGGATGGAGAATCCAAATACAACATCTGTTTCGTGATTCAAGATGGTGGATGGGAAATCAAAGATGGCGGACGGGATTTTTTTAAAGTCGTTATGGGTATTGTCTCCGATATTTTAAGGAATTGGGAATTAAAAAACACCATCTATTTCGTGATCAAAGATGGCGGATGGGAAATTTAAAAAAAACAATCTGGGTATCCTCTCCGACGTTTAAAGGGATGGAAAATCCAAATACAACATCTATTTCGTGATCAAAGATGGCGGATAGGAAATCAAAGATGGCGGACGGGATTGTTTTTAATGTCGATATATGGGTATCGTCTCCGATATTTTAAGGAATGGGGAATTCAAAAACACCATCTATTTCGTGATCAAAGATGGCGGATGGGATTTTTTTTTTAAATCAATATGGGTATCGTCTCCGATGTTTAAAGGGATGGGGAATCCAAATACAACATCTATTTCGTGATTCAAGATGGCGGATGGGAAATCAAAGATGGCTGATGGGAAAAATTGTAAAAATCAATATGGCTATCGTCTCTAATGATTTAAGGGATGGTGAATCCAAATTTTATATAACATCTATTTCGTGATCAAAGATGGCGGATAGGAAATCAAAGATAGCGGACGGGATTTTTTTTTAAGTCGAAATGGGTATCGTCTCCGATATTTTAAGGAATGGGGAATTCAATATAATATAAAAATCTATGTTTGTTTGTTCATCATTTATAGACTCTGAAATGATAAGAGATTAAGCGCTAAGTCAATGGTAACTTTGGAAAAGGGGCTTGGAAAAAAGGGAATTAAATAAAAACTCTTAAAAAGGCGATACGGAGTTCGCTGGGTCAGCTAGTGTCTTATAAACTGTCCCACTGCCGGGCCTCTTCTCACTTTGAGAAGGGCAAGGCTATACCACCAAGCTGGCCAAGTGCGGGTTGGTAGACTTCATATCACAACGTCGGTGGTTACACAAAATGTATGTAATGTCTTCACTTACATTATATTTACCCATCAGCGTTCATAGTGTTAGTCGACTAGTTATAGCCATCGGTTCGCGAGCTTTTATTACTACACTTATAATTCCCAAATTGCTTTACGCATAAATACGGAATATCATGACGAGAATTGGCACAAATCGATCAGGTAATTAGCGTCGAGAGTGGTGGCTGTCCAAACATGTCCAAGTTGTTCTATCTAATAAATAACTTTGACCAAGTTGGAGGCGTTTCTTTACTTTGTTAATTCCCTCTCGGTTCAAAGGGCAAGCGGCCGCTTAAAAGCACTTTTTAGAGTTTCATAATCTTTTACGCTTATAATAATGAATATGACTTTGTAATCTAAAGTTTAATTGTTTAGCTTCAAAGTGGTCTTATTATCAGTATTAAGAACAGCAACACAACAGTATTAGGTACAAATTATTGAAATACAACATTTACATTTCTGGAATGTAAATGTTGTTCAATTAAGTAAGCCGACACAGTAAGGATTCTTCTCAGCATGTCTTTTTCGTCCACTGCTGGATATATGCCTCTTGCATGGCCCTTCACTCCGCTCTGGATGCGGCGGTTCTTGTCCCGGTCGGCCCAGCCGTCTTTTTGATGTCGTCCGACCATCTGGCTGCTGGTCTGACCACACTTCAGCTTCCCGTCCTGGGTCTCCAATGCAGGGTTCTCTGGCTCCATCTGCCGTCGTCTCTCCGGCATAAGTGGCCGGCCCATTGCCATTTTAGTCTCGCAACTCTTTCGCCAATATCAATGACTTTGGTGCTTTCTTATTTTATCTCGCAGAGAGACGCCGAACATTGACCTCTCCATAGCGCTTTGTGCCACTTTAAGGCGATCGATTAACCCAACCGTAAGCGTCTATGTTTCGCAAGCATAAGTCATTACTGGGAGAACACATTGGTTGTATATCCGAGTCTTAAGTGTCTGTGGGATTGTGGACTTAAGAACATGATCGAGCCTGCCAAATGCTCCCCAACCCAGTGGTATTCGCCTGTCCATTTCCGCTGATAGCGAGTCTTTATTGAGTACGATTTTATGACCCAAGTAGATATAGCTGCTAACTTGTTTAATCATTGCGCCTTGTATTGAAATTGATGCATTGCTAGTGGTGCCGATCCACTTCGTTTTTACCAAATTCATTTTCAGGCCAATTCGTAGAGACGCCTGACTTAGATTTTCTAGCATTACTTCTAGATCTTTCGGCGACTCACTGAGTAGAACGATGTCGTCGGCGAAACGCAGGTGGTTTAGGTGCTGACCGTCAACATTGATGCCCCTGCCCTCCCAATCAAGAGTCTTAAATATATTTTCCATGCCATTTGTAAATAGCTTCGGAGATATTATATCTCCTTAGCGTACGCCTCTCTTGATCGGTACGGTGGTTGTTGTGTCCTGAATTTGTACCGTCATTGCTGCTGCTATTATAATATTTGATCTTTTTATATGTTGTATATGTTTTTGGTATCAGCAAGTCAGTCAAATAAAATGAAAAGCAACAAAACCATCAGGTAATAAAGAGCATACGTCATTTTAATAGAATATAGTGAAACTTATATGTTATAATATGTAAGTTTCACTTCGTTATGAAATATTTCAAAATATCAAAACCCAGGCGTAACTGCTTCGCCCGCGTCAAGGGGCGCCAATCTAGAGCGAATCTCTCAAGTTCAGCACTTGATCTGTTTATGAACACCGACTGTCGGATTTCACCAGTTATGTTGTCATACTTCTAAATTGTGGACGTTCCCTCTGTATTATGTTATATAATATTTATACAGCTATCCTAGTGACGGACAACTTGTATTCGGGACAACTATGTGAGCTGAACACGAAATAAAGCAACTTTTGTTTGGTGCACAAATTCTATTGTCGTTGTACGAGCGGCCGAGTTAATTGTTAGCTGACACGTGCAACTTCCTTATTTTTGGTTTGTTTATATGTACAACACATAGACCGTACCTATTGTAAGGAATAAAGTTATGATTGGCACATTTCATGTTCGATCCATGCTCCACAGACACGCGTACGTTACACAGTATACGAGTTTAGCGCGAGTGTACGCTTCATGGATTAATAAGTGCGCCGTAAATCATCGCTGTGATCTTTTAGATGTTTCACTTCTGGAAGCTCCAGCTCCCTCTTTGTGTATGTGTGTATGGATTGTTGAATGAAAGGCGTCTCGGCTACAGATATTGAAGTATATTCTTGAATAATTAAATGTGGATTACAATAATGTTTGTATTTAACCGATCGCGACGCGTACAAGATATGGAGTGTCGAGTATCTGGGCCGGCGCATCGCCCACCGCGCGACGTCCGCGGCCCCCCCGCTTGCTTCTTCCCCCTCAGTCGTCCGCACCGGTTTGGCGCGAACATACTCCCGGCGTTGAAGATTGATCTTCAATTGCTAATTGGCAGGGGGCAAATGGTATTATAGGCGCGTCGTATGACCCCCTTCTTTGTCCTTATGTCTGCCACCCGCGCGATACCATCGCTACCTGGAAGCAGACGTATGACTCGTCCAAGAAGCCATTGTAGTGGTGGAGCGTGCTTGTCCTTGATAAGCACTAAAGCGCCCTCTTCAAGCTGGCCCTTGGAACTGCACCATTTTGTTCTCTGCTGTAGCCAGAAAATATATTCATTAGAAAATCGTTTCCAAAAGTGCTGTCTTAGGTAGTCGATGCGCTGGAATCGCTGTAGGTTGGTGATTTTCTGGCTAATTGTCTGTGGATGTGGCAAAGAGATCAGCGATCTTCCAATAAGGAAATGCGAAGGAGTAAGAGGAGACAAGTCAGAAGGATCATTAGATAGAGGTGTGAGTGGTCGAGAGTTTAGAATCGCTTCGACTTGAATAAGGCAAGTAGACAGTTCCTCGTAGGTAAGATGCGTAAGCCCTAATGTACGTCTTAGATGATGTTTCACTGATTTTACTGCGGACTCCCATAATCCGCCAAAATGTGGTGTGTATGCGGGAATAAAAGAGAAATTGATACCTGTTTCTGCCATGTCTACTGTATAATCCTGGTTTAGGATGTTAGAAAGTTCGTTGAATGTACCAACGAACGTTGATCCATTATCTGAAAATATACATTTCGGTTTACCTCGACGAGCTGTAAATCTATTAAGAGCAGCTATAAAGGCTTCCTTTGTCAGGTCCGAGACAAGCTCCAGGTGGACCGCCCGAGTAGCCAAACAGACAAAAACGCATATATATGCTTTGATAAGCCTGCACCCGCGACCTTTACGATCTGCAATCATAATAGGTCCCGCATAATCTGTACCAGTTTCTAAAAATGGATACTCTAACTGAACTCGTTCCCTCGGCAAATGGCCCATAGCTGGTTGAATGGTTTCACCCTTAAACCTTCTGCATTTGACACAGGAGCGAACAATCTTCCTTGCTAAGTTTCTACCGCCTAACGTCCAATACCTATGTCTTACAGCTGCTAGTAATAGTTGAGGTCCTGCGTGTAAAAGTTTTAAATGAAATGAATTAAATATCAATACAGCTAAATTATGTTTACTATCTAAAAGTATAGGATGTCTAGTGTTATAGTCGTAATATGAATTGTGAAGTCTGCCACCTATCCTAATTATGCCAGAATCAAAGTATGGAGATAGAGAGATGAGACGATTTCTACCAGGTAATGGTTTACCTGATTTAAGGATGTGGTACTCTGTTTGAAACATTTCCTGTTGTGCGATTCTAATAAGGAATTCAGCTGCTGAAGACAACTCTGAGCTTGAGATTGGCCCATTTGTCTTTGTACCAGAATTTCGACAGTTATTTATAAATCTGTGAACATATGCAGTGATTCGTTGAAGCTTTGAATAATTCGATATATTGTTAATTAATGAAATAAATATTTGATTGCTTTGGTTGGAATTTAAATGTTTAGTGTGTAATGATTTATGATTTATTTTAACTGTTTCTGGTAATTCGTTATTGGTATTTGACTTAGGCCTTTCAGGCCAATGTGAGGGATCGAACTGCAAAAATTGTGGTCCGTTCCACCATAGAGTCGTATTTTCAATCTGATCTGGTCCAATCCCGCGTGACACAAGATCGGCGGGATTCTCCTTGGAAGGCACATAACGCCAAGTATTGTTACCAAAACCATCCTGTATCTCAGCAACTCGATTTCTCACAAACGGCTTGAGCATTGCAGGAGATGATGATAGCCACCCAAGGACAATCATGGAATCACACCAGAATGTGCAATTTACTGATTTAAAAGTAATTGAACTTAGTACCTTTGCACATAATCGTGTTCCCAATAATGCCACAAAGCTCTAGACGTGGGATGGTCGTGACTTTAATGGGAGCCACCTTGCCTTTAGCTGCAAATAAGTGCACGGAAACCAGACCTTCCGCGTTGATAGTCCGCACATAAAGGCACGCCCCATACGCCTTTTCAGACGCGTCTGTAAAAATGTGAAATTCAATTGTATTAGGCGAATTACATGAAATTCGTCTAGGAATGTTAAGATTGTTCAGGTGGGGCAATGTACGAGTAAAACTGTTCCATAATCCTTTGATCTCGTCCTCTACCTCGTCATCCCATGAACTCTTGCTAGCCCATAATTTTTGCATAATGAGCTTTGCCTCTAAAATGCAAGGAGATACGAGACCTAAAGGGTCGAACACTTGTGAAACTGTAGAGAGTATGACTCGTTTAGTTAGTTTTGGATAATTGTTGTCTATATTAATCGAAAATTTGAGATGATCGGAACTGACGTTCCAGTTAAGGCCAAGAGTTTTTGATAGTTCATTTGAACTTAACTCGACTGTATTTGTTGTCTTCTCTATATTATGTATGTTTGTGATCTGGTTTTGTGTTAAAAAATTTAGTATGTCTTTATTGTTTGATTGCCATTTTCTTAGTTTTAATTGTGCTGTGTTTAATGTATTAATGATATTATTGCAAAGTGTTGTCATTTCGATGATAGAGTCTCCACTCGTGAGAAGATCATCAATGTAGAGATCGTCAGCTATGGCCCGTCTTGTGGGTTCATCTGTCGCCTCTGTAGATAATTGTTTGAGACATCGTGTACTTGTAAAAGGTGCGCTAGCCGTCCCATAAGTGACCGTATTCAATGTATAGGTTTTCAAGGTTTGTGTGGGGTCTGACCTCCACAATATCAATTGTAGAGATCTTTGTGTGTCTGTGATGTATAACTGTCGGAAAAACTTTTCAATGTCAGCAGATACTACATATGCGTGTTGACGAAAACGAAGTAATATGGATAGCAAATCACTTTGCACCCTCGGTCCAACCAACTGAATGTCGTTGAATGATTTGCCCGATGTTGTAACGGCTGAGGCGTCAAAGACGACTCTAAGTTTGGTCGTCGTACTTGACTCTCTTATTACACCGTGGTGGGGTAAATAGTAGTGTGGTGTAGCTAAGCGATGTTTATATTCGCTCATGTGACCTAGAGATTCGTACTCGTTCATGAATTCTATGTAACGTTGTTTGAATAATGGATCCCTATCAAACCTGCGTTCTAGTGAAAGAAAACGTTTTTTGGCTACATCATATGATTTTCCTAACACTTCAGGTGATTCCTTAAGTGGTATGGTCAGTACAAATCGTCCGTCCTTGTTACGCTTGTAGTGTTCAAAAAAAATTGTTCACATTTGTATTCTTCAGGCGTGTAATCATGTTTAGGCGATATAGTATCTAATTCCCAAAACCGAGTAAGGATCATATCTGTGTCATGTTGTACTATCATACAGGCTTCATCTAAATTATCAGATTTATGTAATGCACCTGATATGAGCCAACCAAAACTTGTTTCAAAGAGAATTGGATTATTTTTGCCTAATTCTATACGATCAGTGCCGATAACAGCCCAAAATATATCTGCTCCAACCAATATGTCAACCGACGAAGGGACATAAAAAGATGGGTCAGCCAAACATATTCCTGGCGGCAGTGGTATGTCATGTTTATTTATGTATGTGTGTGGTATTGTTGATGTAATCTTTGGCAGGATTAAACAATCAATGTCTAATTGAAATTCACTATATAATGATTTAATTTTAAGTTTACAAGATTGAGTAACATTGGATGATTGATTGTTTATGCCAGTCACTTTAGAACCTACAGTACGAGTTGGCAATTTTAGCTTACCAGACAAATCCTGAGTTATAAAGTTTGCCGTGCTACCATTGTCCAGTAAGACTCTGGCACGTTGTGGATTACCTTCGGCGTCCACGGCATAAACTTGGGCTGTGGATAGTAACACATGACGTGATGAATAATTAGGGCTTTGAATGTTATTATTTTTTGCTGATAATGTAATATTCTCAGTAATTGAAGATGACCCTGTCGGTGTATCATCATTATGAGAATGCAACAATGTGTTGTGTTTTCTATTGCAATATTTACAGTGCCCCAACTTACATGATGTATGCATGTGACCCGGACGAAGACAATTCAAACAGACCTTATGCTCCTTAGCCTTAATAACACGAGATTGTATAGGTAATGCTCTAAATGAGTCGCAATGATAAAGGTAATGATTGTTTTTACATAAAGGGCATGAATATGAAAATTTTGGAACCTTATTTATGTTACTTTGACTTACTTGAGATACCATGGAGCCTTTCTGTGTACCATAATTTGATTGTGGCATAATTCTAAAGTTAGCATCTTCTTCTAGCTTTTGCAAGAGATTGGATCTGTTCCTTAAGAACGTTATAAATGCATCGAAGGTCGGAGGATCAGTTAGAGCATTGCTATGGTCCTCCCAATCTCTGTTGGTTTTCTTATCTAATTTAGAAGATAAAATAAATATTACTAAGGTGTCCCAATATTCAACTGGCTGGCCCAAAGTCTGCAATGCTTGGAGATTTTTTTTTGTGACGTCTACGATACGTCTGATTCCCTCACATGATTCCACTTTAATCGACGGCACAGTGAACAAAGCCTTGATGTGGTTGTTAATAAGCAATTGTTTGTTGTCATAACTTTCGCATAATAATTTCCATGCTTTATTGTAGTTTTCCGCTTTAAAATCTAAACTTCTAATTACTAACGAAGCACTTCCATGAAGTGAGGTCCGCAAGTAGTGGAATTTATTGATATCATCAATGCTTTGATCATTGTGAATTAGAGATATATACATATCCTTAAATTCCAGCCAGTCCTGATATCCCCCTCCAAAACGCGGTAAATTAATTTTAGGTAACCTAACGCGATTTTGTCTGTGAGCAACTACTGTACGACCATCATTGGAGCCTACCTCGGATCCTGACGCTGGTTGATTGCCACGGTGAGTTGCGAGCAATACCCGA
Source organism: Euclidia mi (assembly GCA_944739405.2). NCBI lineage: Eukaryota > Metazoa > Arthropoda > Insecta > Lepidoptera > Erebidae > Euclidia > Euclidia mi. The sequence goes on along the minus strand of OX123195.2, from coordinate 1,903,684 downwards.
GCCACCGACATCTGGCTATAGTACAGGTTCTCAAACTGTTCCCGGTCTGTGTACAGCTCGTCAGATTTTTCCGATAATGTCTCCAACTCATTCTGAAATTCATCAAAAAAACTAAATGAGGACTCCATTCTACCAATCCGCATCTCTAGCTCAACTAACTGAGCATCACTAAGCTGTGAGCATGACTGACTAGTAGATAGGTACGTAATAAACTGCGTGAGCTTAGATTTAATAGAAGCGCGTTTCTTTATAAGCTCCTTTATTCTAGCTTCATTCGACATATTTGAATGTTATAAGTAAGCCAGGCAGATAATATAAATGAAGTGTTCGCGAAGGTTTATTGCGTAACAATAAGCTTTAAAATAGGTATGAAAAGCAAACGATATTGCGCTAAATAATTTGAATTGAATAATGTTTGTTAAAAAAAGTAAAAATGTAGGTAAGCGTAGACAATGATCAAGCAAGGCGTGAACGTGGGTAATATTTATCGAAATACGAATTACTTATTTACGTTAACGAATTATTTCCTTAATGTTACAGCAATTGTAATGTATTTAAAATGTTTTAACGGCTACTAAAGACAAAGATCAAGAAAGTAGACAGGTGAAAAAAAATACCCTCCACCACACAAAATGTTTGCTACAAATTACAGCTGATGTAGCTTGTGTGATTGTATTATTCTAATGACTACGCATCATACTAAAACACGTATAATTAATTCATTCGTACACTGCATTAAAACAACTAATGAACTAATAAACGAATAAAGCACTACGCTACGAGGATGTTCTACAATAATGTATTGCTGTTTATGCGCTACGCATCTACGGTCTACGCAAATATCAATAGGTAGGTACGATACAACAATGATTGGCTACAAAATGAAATGAAATTATAATGAAAGGTCTAAAGCATGTCTAAAGCGATCTAAACCACTGTGAATTGAGGTGAATATGAATGATGAATGGGTAAAATTATGAATATGAATGATAGGATAATGTATAGGTAATGAATAATGATTAATGGATGAAAAAAGGAATTGGAAAGATCTCACGTATCCTTTGCAATCCGACGACAATGTGTTGTGGGTTCCTCTTCGATATGTTCACCGCCCTTTCCTGACACGCTTATTTCCTATGTAGATGTGATGTCCGAAGTCCGAAGGGCACCGCCGTAGGCTCGGCTCTGAGTGCACCAATGACTAAAGCGGCCACTCCACAGTCAATCAGCTGATGTCTCGAAGAAAAACGATGACCTTGAACTGCGTCGGTGGTTGACCTTTGTTTTGTTCTTGCAACCGCCAAATATTCCAACGGTCGCTGCTTCAAATCTCGAAGGACCAATGGAAGCTCCAGCTCCCTCTTTGTGTATGTGTGTATGGATTGTTGAATGAAAGGCGTCTCGGCTACAGATATTGAAGTATATTCTTGAATAATTAAATGTGGATTACAATAATGTTTGTATTTAACCGATCGCGACGCGTACAAGATATGGAGTGTCGAGTATCTGGGCCGGCGCATCGCCCACCGCGCGACGTCCGCGGCCCCCCCGCTTGCTTCTTCCCCCTCAGTCGTCCGCACCGGTTTGGCGCGAACACTTCTGATACGTATTAACTATTACTACGGATTTATTAATAACAACTCGCAGTAGTTATTATTTTATTTGTGACGTATTGCTACATATTTTACTATTACGAATATACCTACGAATTATTTATTAATTGAGTTCTGCTATCCGCCCCCATAGAAGATGGGCTGATAATATTCAGTAGAACGATTTCAGCTATTATAGCTCACTTCAAATACAGTCAATATATTTCTCCCGGTAGGTACGTATTAATTTATCAAAATTTGCCGTATTTATAGCAATGGTCCTATTTTCTCGTCCCGCGCGTATTGTAGATCCCACCGCACAGAAACAAAGACGCTATTATGCATAAGAATTAAAACAGAGTCTGATTAAATATTATTTCCGTCACTTTAATTTGTTAAGCCTCTTACAAAGATAAGACGGAACTTGATATTATAAAAGAAAACTAAGCTCAGCTTATCGCGGTGACAAAGCAAGTTTGCTTGCTTCAATCAGCGCTTTATAAACTGGCCCGTACGACATTCCAGTGGTCAGTAACCCTAACTACTAATCTGGAGGTCGTAAGTTTGATTCCCACCGAGGACAAAGCTTTGTGAGGCAAGCACAAGTATTTGTTTTATGTCTGGGTGTAATGTATCTAATATATTGAAATGTATTCAAAAATAATTTATCATGTATGAGATGACCAGTGAGTTGTCCTAGAAAGGATATTATTTCATTACCGCTCGACAAGACGTAGCACCTGACAATACACCACATCAGAAACTGCTTTGGGTGACACCAGACCAGCAAGCTCTCTGCTCACCGAGAATTCCAATCAGGTGATACCCAAGAGCAGGACAAGTTCACCTGACAGCTTCAATTGAATTGCTGGTTGACATAACTGTTGATGTTCCGATGTCATAGGTGCCACTAGCTTAGTAACATTAATAAAATGTAAAAGGCAAGATTTCCATCCGAGGCTCTAGAAGATCGGGGAACGTGTCGGCAATAAGCTATTCTATTGAATAATTCTATTGAATATTAACGAGGTATACTGGCACAGGCATACTGGTGCTAATAAATACTGGGCCGGGTTCAAAAACCCACGCTGTATGTGCGTCAATTTGACACCAAAATCTGTATCGAATAAAATATGAAATTACGCAGAATTTTCGCAGTTGTCAAATCTTTACTTCTGGAATTAGGTAGCTTTTTATTGCTGACAACACTGTTAGGCTAGTAGTCCACTTGAAGGTAAGTGGTAACCCTGGCTCATAGAAATAACTGTATGCGAAAACACAACGTAGCCGCTGCCACGTGGATGACAAAAATTTAGGCGGAGGGAAGACGGAAAAGGAGATGGTGCATGGCCTTTTGACAAATTTTCACTTCCCAAAAAATGTTTGGCATAATTTCATTTGCCAAATTATTACTTAGCACAAAATCTATTCATAAAAAATTGTAACGCAAACCTAATGTTTGGGAAATAAACGTTTAAACTACAACTTGTTTACCAACTAATCCTTTTGACATTTTTTATTTAGTTAAAAATTTCAGTTGGAATAACAGTTTTTACGCAAAATCAATAATTATCCTAATCTAAATACCTATTTTAGTTCCGGGTAACATACTAAAAACAATTTCTTTTTACCCGACTGCGCGACGCAAAGGAGGGTAATGTGTTTATCAGTCTATGTATGTATGTATGTATGTATGTATGTTTGTTTCTATGTGGCGTTCTAGAGTCCAAATGCGTAGGCCGATTTTGATAATTCTTACGTCAATCGATTCGTCTTAACCTTGCGAGTGTCACTAAAGACATAATAGTAATCAAAATTCACCACAGCGACAACCAGACGCCATATTGTCAAAATGAATAAAATAAAAGTTGATGAACTATGTCAAATGGGGTGTCGTTGAATAGGTATTTTAAAATCATCTTTAGGTTCCTTTTATCATTTTTCATTTTAAATAATATTTTAGGATATATAACGATGTAAAGTTGTTTAACAAGAAAATATTCTCACTAATTTTCTTACGTATTGATTTAAGTTTTTATTTCAAGTATAAACCATATACAAACACTTAATTGCGAAATTTACCATCTTATAACGAAGTCAATGAATTGTAACTAAAAAGTATAAAATAAAAAAATAATTTAAAGAAAAACAAAAAACCCGACTGCATAAAAACTAATTTAATAAAAACTAAAAAGAAAGAAACAAGCCCAGTAGTTTATAATTCTGTTAAGTAATATGCAGAACAGAACGACTCACAGTCGGGGCCCATTCAAATTTTACCAATCAAATCTTCCCAAGGGGCCCCGACTGTGAGTCGTTCTGTTCTGCATATTACTTAACAGAATTATAAACTACTGGGCTTGTTTCTTTCTTTTTAGTTTTTATTAAATTAGTTTTTATGCAGTCGGGTTTTTTGTTTTTCTTTAAATTATTTTTTCTATTTATGCAAGTCGTTTCTGCCACTCGCCGGCCGCTACCGCGGCACCGCTCGCTTCGCTCGCTCGTCTCGTGCGTAGGAGGTCACAGTTCTAACCTAACCTAACCCGACCATGTTTTTAATAATTAACCTAATCTAACTAATTCCATAAATAAACTAATATCACCAAACGCTTATTGTCTGAAGATTGTTTGCTGTAATAAATCATTTGATTAAAGACCAAATGCCATAATGACATTATACTTAGTAATGTTTTGCTAAGTAATAATTTGACCAAATGAAAATATGCGTACTAAAATCATTCGAAATGTTGTAATGGTATAAAAAAGGATTTCTAAAATTTGTTTGGGTAATGAAATTTTGGCAAAATCTTTTCGGCAAAACGGCCGGATCCCACAAAAGCTATTATTACTTTACGTCGATATTCTGGGACTGACGCAGACTTAGTAGGTTATTAAATTTCATCAGGCTAGCCGCCTGTAGCAGTTTTTCAGTGTTACTTTGGTTCGTAAGCTCTACTGGAGAGCTTTTATTAAATGCAGCTCATTTAAAGCGGAAGAGCTTTTTAATACGAACTAATTAGTTCTCCAACTGAAGGCATGTTTTCTCCACTCATTTTAATTTCATCCTCTTTGCAACAAATGTTAGGAATGAAGGTAGGGTGTCTATGCCGAGTTTCAGATGCTTATACTTTAATAGCGTATTGAAACATATTATGAAACTTGTATAAGATAAAGCAAATAATAACAATAATAGCTATTGCCTATGCTATTGTTTACAGACACATGTATTGTGTGTCTGTTTGTTATATTCAAAACGTCATATTGTTTACAAAGACATTGTGTGTAATTATGTAGAATTGTGTAGAGGTCGTTTCAGTAGTATTAAGTATGTATAATAAGTACAATCACGTCATATGAGGGGTGCGGGCGGTTCCGCCGAACAAAAGCTGCTTAAACTGCCGCCATTGTAGTTAACTATCGAAGCTAATAGCCTCATCAACATTAAGTATTTATTGAGAACCTACACATACATACATGTAAAGCGTGTCGTCTAGTGGTTGGATTTGAGAGCCGTTTAAATATAAACTGAGCTAATTTGTTATGTCCTATATAATAAATTATTTATTTTTGATGCGAAAACTTAAATATATAACTACTGCAATTTGAAACCTGTAAGCCGTACTGGACATGTTTGGCAGTATGAGGAGTGAGTGTCCAATATACGTGGCCTGGCGACGAAACGAGAGCGTTGGCACCAGAGCGACTTAGTGCAATGGAGCTGAACGCGAGATGTATGGCCGATAAGATGCTCGACAAATAGCCGTTTGATGTGTACCAGTAGCTATCAGTCTAGTACCAGTAACTATCGGTCACCTATTTACAGAGCAGAACGACCGCCGGGAATATGGACCACGACAAACTCTACTCTATCTATGCTCTACTTACAACTAATACAATATTTTAAACTGCCAAAATGTCAATTGCACCGCTTGCCTGGTGGTAATCAGTTATCGTAGCATGTAGATAATAGGCATCTTCAGTAATGTCTAAGGAGCCATTGGTGCGGTAAAGAGGATGGTAGAGTAGCATTTAAAAGACTTCGCACTAACACTCAGAGGTGGAGAGTCAGTGGAGATCTTTTATCTTTTTAAAAAGATGAGTAGAATATGTATTACCAAAGGAAACACATTCATCACATATTATTTATCACAAAAGCATGATGTGGAAGCAGAAGGAGCATACAATGTACATGCTAGGTGCAGAATAAACTAATAGGTCTAATAAAGATGATTTTAAACGACTTTTGTCTCTATTGCATTCATTGCATTAAGAAAAGTGACAACTGTCAAGTGTGCTCACGACTCTCGCCACCAAAGAGTACCTACTACATATATATCCAGTTTGCAGGATTCAGAGCTTTAGGTAAAGCTGGCCTACGTCTAAATAAAACATTTACAGTGCTCACGTCATAGAACGCGTAGGTACCTGTTTCCTTAAGGTACAAACCTATTTCAAGGAACCTAGGACCGTCGCCAGGAACTGAGGCATTAAACTTTAAGACCGTGAACTGCTGTAATGGATTTTCTATTTGTCGGCATAGTGCCCGCTTTTGTCATTAAAATAACATACCTACTGTGAAAGTACTGAGTTTTGCTCTAGGGACTATACAAGAGAGCATGATATGTTTCAGGATATCCACGTAGGTATGTAATATGAAGAAACGGCCATATTCAATGTCCTAAGAACGAAATAAAATACGAATATACAACAAAGGTAATGGTAAAGCTAAATAGGCCGAAAGGGTTTGAAGTCCGCCAGGAACACACTCTGCGTAGACACAGATACGATACGATATCTGTAAGACACCAACTCAACATTATTTAGGTCGCATTTGGAAATAATATTTTCGATAGAATCAGATCGCTATACTAACGACCAGCATTTATTAATATTAAGATTGCTGACGACGAACCAGGTCAAATTGGTAATTTAAAAAAAAAGCTAAGCTGATATATGTATATTGCAGTTGAAAGCTTAATTGATGTTATTAATGTATAACTTGTCCTCATTAATAAGGACATATAATATTACATTAATTATTCCGACGTAATTACAAATTGTAATTAAAATAATAGAATTGAAATTAAACTACAGTTTACGGATTTTATCGCGTTGTATTGGTTTCACTAAGTTATTACATTTGAAACTAAAGATCTAGAAACTATATATGGACAAACCAAGAGAAGCATAGGCATTCGACTCAAAGAACATATAGCTGACATAAAACATAAACGCTCAACAAAGTCTGCTGTGTGTGAACATGTGGAACAAGGACCCAACCACTACCTGCGATTTGATGAACCACAGATGCTCGCAAAAGAACATCGTTTTCTTCCAAGGATGATACGAGAGGCTATTGAAATTAAAAAACACCCTAATTTCAATAGGGAAGATGGTTGGAATGTTCCTCCAGCTTGGGACCCTGTCATAAGGCTAATGAAACCCAAGAAGGACAAAGTCACCAGAAGACCTAAGGACACTGTGAGCTCATTCTGCGTAAATAGTAACACCAGTAGTTGAAAAATGTTCGGGTACTTTGAGATAACTTATACATTCAAGAAAAAGACAAATATCACCTCAGTCTGCCGTGAACATGAATTCTGTAAAGAATTCGAAACGTCGGCTAGTAATAAATTAAAAAAATATATAGTTTCTAGATCTTTAGTTTCAAATGTAATAACTTAGTGAAACCAATACAACGCGATAAAATCCGTAAACTGTAGTTTAATTTCAATGTGTAACATTCGCGTAAACCCAAGAAGATACTATAAAATAATAGAAGGTTCGGCGAACATCTGTTGTGAGACTTTTAACATTTTTATTTCATTATTATAAGTCTATAACAATTTCAATGCGAAGAGATATCATTGTTCAAATGTTATTACATTTTACTTGAACAATGACAGCTTGTGATAGGACATCGTTTTGTGGCACATAGTCTTGAATAAGTTATATTACCTAAATGTTATATTACCTAAATGTACCTATTTTATTATTGTTTGTTTTTCGTTATCTGTATTTAATCATCTGCGTATTATAATACTCTGTCCCAACCCAAGGCGACAAAATACACATTATAAGCTCATAGGATCTAAAATATCGTATATATTACAATCGTCGCATCTGTATTAGTTATCAATTTGGCGGCGAGTTATACAACATGTACTCAGTTAATCGATGTTGGCTCACGTGTTGATGACAGCCGAGATTTATGGCTCTAGACGGTTCACTGCACTAGTTCTATGACTCTTGCCTCCTCTCTCCGTACTGCATTGACTGCCGCCAAGTCGGTCACACATTACCACAAGTCTGAGAGTGATTAGTAGATGGTTTGGTACTTGCAGAGTGTGTAGCGACGCCAGCGGAGGTAACGATGTGTCAGTCAGCTCACTTATGACGTTGCCCGCTAAGTTCCTGCGAACAGATAGATATGTCAATTACGTGCGCATGGATACTGTATGGCTCATGATTGTGTCTTACACATTTTTCAATATTTTTCGACATGCGAGTATTTTTAAATAAGTAAATTATGAATTGACTGCACGTTTGGCGTAGTGTAATGTAAACGCCTAAACACTGTGCCGAGTGTTGTGGGTTCGATCCCCACATTACACAACACTTTGTGATACATTGTTGTTTTGAGTCGGGATATTCAAGTGCTCATTGTGTCCGTTGATTTTACGTTTGTAATGTCCCCTGCGACACAGGATTTAATCCTAAAGCGGTTTAAACACATCAGGCAGAACTTTTCTAAATAATAGTAATCTCATCATCAGCCTTTAACAGTCCTCTGCTGGACTAGGCCTTTCCTTTGAAAGGATGACTTGGCCTACTATACCACGCTGGCCAAACGGGTTGGCGTAGGGTTTGTATCAAATTTTCCTTCTCTTACAGTGCTGTTCTATGCATAATATGCTCCCTCTGTCGGCTCTTATGATACCCATGGGATGATATGGGGTGGTGACAATCCGTATTCTTAGTCCGTCACCACACGGACGGTATAGGAATAAGGAACGATAATTGTATAATTGTAATGTAAAGCTGAATCGAAAGTTAAACTTCATTCCAATTAACGTTAGAAATAAACAACTCAGATTACCTGATAACTTTATTGTAATTAAACTCTACGGTATAAACTTTGGTTTAATATTTAAACCTTTATGGTTATTACTCCGCCTCGCAATAAAAACATTATCTTACACGAAAACATTTTTCAGATAGGTTTGATATTCCCAAAGTTAGCTGTAACATTGTGACAAACAAACCAAGTCCTTAGCTTTATAAAACTTTATGAAACTTCTATAACTTCGTACCATTCCCACTACGAGTTACGAGGCTGTATTGTAATATAATACAGTTGCTATGGGTAATAAATAGCAATTGTGGTGATGAATAATGAAAAGATTAAAATGCTGTGAACAAAAGCTAGTCGTAGAACTCGGTATTATATTAACGAAACTCGAATTGACCCGAAATTGTTGCAAATTACATTATACGCGTGCGTTCCGACATTTGCCGTCACTTTGCGGACTGCCAGATGTAAGCCATGTCGAGGAAATGCCCTTATGTAATTTTCCCCATCTTCTAAAAATACATTTATATAGTTTAACTGTTGACACATCTGTGGTGAAGCTGTCCCATTATGTTTGTTTTGCTCATGTAATTTATCAGAACATGACGATCAATGTCGGCAGATTGGCAAGTTCCATCTCATACGGCGTATAATAGAGTTAATAAAGTATCTGAACGATGTAATTAACGATAGCCGAAGTAGCGTCACCTCGCTACGAGCTCACAGCGAGGCGAGATGTAATCTGTCCGTCTGTTCGTAGCCGCCGCCGTCAGGACCAATATCGTGATAATTGACACACTGACGAGCCGCCGCCGCCGTGCGCCTATTGTTACTACATTGTACCCACGCCTTCAACCCCAGGGGTAGACGATCGTACGCCCACCTGCATACCTCTGTGTCTAGCTTCAATCAGTTTGTTATGAATATTAAGTTGTTTGTGATGGCTACTTTTAAATTAGCTATTTGTGTACGATACTGATCTTGTAGGCAATAAAACGAATTGTCGTGTGTTTAGGTCATTCAGCCATGGATATCACTGGCAATCAGAAAACCAAGAGCGGATACTCGTGATGCTTATCTTGTCTGTAGAGTGTAGGTATCTCCTTTTTGCGTTTGTTCATCAAAACATACAAGGCCTATCTGGCAAAGAATTAGAAATAGATGTATTTTTAAATAAACATAAGATTGATATCTTATGTATTACGGAACATTGGTTGCGAGGTGACCAATTAATATTTAACAATCAACATTACTCAGTTATAAGTGCATTCGTAAGAAAGAAGGCTATTCGTGGTGGCTCTCTTATATATGTATGTAATAGTTTGAAATGTAAAGAACGTAAGGATATAGCTAAACTTTCTATCGAGCGCACTGCTGAGATTTCTTGTGTGTATCGACCACCACAAAGCGACTTTACTCAGTTTGAAAGCATTTTAATGTCAATTTGTTAGAAAAATCACCAATTTGTACTAGGTTAGTTAACTTATTTAGGTCATTTAATTTAAATGTTTTGTTCTCTGAACCAACCCGAATAACCTCACATTCGTCTACATGCTTAGATAATATTTTTTTGCAATTGTCTTTATTTAAGTAAGGCTGTTTTAACTGACTTGACATCGGATCACTGCGGGCAAAAGGTTGTAATTCCAATTAATACAACCCCTAAAGTACAAGAAATTACATGTAGGCCAATGACCTCTGCTCGCCTCAAACACTTTAGTAATGATGTTGCTGCCAAGATCGCCAGTATTGACTTAACCGTTGATGATCCTGATGAATTATATAAATGCTTATTTAAAATTGTTAATGATGAGTACAATAAAATGTCTAAACTGAAGACGTTTGCAAGGAGCATTAAAGTAAATTTTTGTGACTGGGCAACAGTAGGTATATACAAAAGTAGAGCTACGTTGTATGATCTATATGGTATGAAAAAATACAATTTTAATCCTGAATTTATTCAATATGTTAGAAATTATTCAAAGGTTTTTAAGAGGACATGTGCTTTAGCCAAATCCTTATATTTAAGCAATAAAATCAAAGAATCCAAGAACAAAATTAAAACTACTTGGAGCATTATTAACAATGAGACTGGTCGAGCTAAATTGGTAGATAACAATTATGAATTAAAATTTAATGGTAAAATTATTACTAGGAAAACTGATGTTGCTCAGACATTTAACAATTTCTTCATAAACATACCAGTGAACACAACCAGCTGTCTAGATTCATGTCCAAGCAAAGCAGAAATGTTGGTTAGGGACAATGTGAATGAGTGTGATGTGCTTTTTAATTTTAAATATATTAACACCAATGACATACTGAAGGTATTCAAGACGCTCAATAATAAAAAATCTGTTGACTTATGGGGCATTTCTGTTAAACTTGTGCGACAAATTATTTCTAGCTTAGCTCCATATTTAGCTGCAATATTCAACAGATGCGTAGATACAGGAGTATTTCCTGATCTAATGAAACACAGTAAAGTAATACCATTATTCAAAAAGGGATCAAAGAGCGACCCTAGTAATTTTCGGCCAATTTCTATCTTGCCTGCTATTAGTAAAACTTTTGAAAATATTATTTTGCATCAACTAGAGAGCCACTTTCACACAAATAATTTATTTCACAGTGAACAGTATGGCTTTACTAAGGGTCGCTCCACCGTTGATGCTGGTGTAACTTTATTAAAGCATATTTTTAATGCTTGGGAAAACTCAAAGGATGCCTTTGGTGTATTTTGTGACCTATCAAAGGCCTTTGACTGTGTGGAACATAATACGCTTTTACTTAAATTGAAACTTTATGGTATTAGAGATACCGCACTCAATCTTGTTGCCAGCTACCTTAGTGATAGAATTCAGTATGTAGATGTTAATGGGAGTAGGTCTCTAGGTTTGCCAGTAGGAATGGGCGTTACACAGGGCTCTATTCTCGGTCCATTTCTTTTTTTAATATATATTAATGATTTGCCGTTCTTTGTACAAAATTTATGTGATATTGTTTTGTTTGCCGACGATACGTCACTAATTTTTAAAGTTGATCGTAATTTAAGTAACTTTGATACCGTCAATAACACTTGTGCAAGACAAGTATTAGATTGGTTTTCGACAAATAATTTGGTACTCAACTCAAGCAAAACCAAATGTGTTAAATTCTCTTTGCCTAATGCCAAAAGTGTTCCTACTAATATAATTTTAAATAAGGAAACAATTCAACTAGTCGAATCAACCGTATTCTTAGGTGTAACTTTAGATTGTAAGCTTCAGTGAGGCGCCCAAATATCCTTTCTCGCAGTAAAACTTAGTTCTGCAGCGTTTGCAGTTAAAAAAGTTAGGGAATTCACAGATATAGATACTGCTAGACTAGTTTACTTTAGTTATTTTCACAGCGTAATGTCTTACGGAATAATGTTATGGGGTACAGCTGCTGATATACAGACTATTTTTATCATTCAAAAGAGGGCCATACGTGCAATTTATAAGTTAGGTGCTAGAGATTCTTTACGTGATAAATTTAAAGAAGTAGACATATTGACAGTTGCATCACAATATATATATGCTAACTTAATGTACATTAAGAAAAACTTAATTCTATACCGCAAAAATAGTGATTTGCACAAAGTGAACACAAGGAATAAGCATAAACTGGTGGGAACTAACTACCGTCTACATAAAGTTCAGAACTCATTTGCGGGGATTGGTATACGATTTTTCAACAAATTGCCTCTTGAAATAATGAATTTACCCATGCACAAATACAAACGGACATTTAGAAACTTTCTTTTACAAAGGGGTTATTACACTATTAAGGAATTTTTGGGGATAGGCTTAGGCTTGTTTAACTCACGATTATTTTATTTACATGTTAAGTGGAGGTGCCTCGTGAACACATGATTTTGCAGGATTTGGATATTTTTATGATTTGTTGAATGTAGTTTAACATTATTTATCCCTGATCATATCATTGTTCATTTGTCACCTTCACAAAATTCTTTCTACATTTGCATTCCTTCACGCGTTCCACTAACTAATGTTAATAATAACGATCTGGAAAATGGAGGTAATTGGCGGTCATGGTCAGTATACCAATAGATTGTTCTTACTGCTGGTTCGTATACCGTTGTCGTCATGCTCACTAAAATGTCATTTCTTGTGGTGGCGTCGTGTGTCGGGTCATCCCTGTCCCTCTAATATGGCGAGAGGGATGATGGCTGGCACATGCGTCATACTCGTGAACGGGTGTTACTTGCGATGACTGGTCGATGACGGTCTTGCGGGCTGGTATTAGATTTTAATATTTAACTGCATCATTTCCATCATGGTTCTGATCACTTTCACGGATTGCCTGCATTATTAGGTATATATAATGTAAGTGGATGCTCCTGTTTCACCATGTCTATTCTGAGGAGGCTAACCAAAACTATTATGCTTGAGTATTATTATGTACAGTAAATATATACAAGTGATATAGAAGGTGTAACAGTTGCAGCACCTTACAAAATGTAAATTGTGTATTATGCAAAACCTGGCGATGAAAAAGAGTGACCGTGAGTTTTATTGCCCGTTCTTTCTCATGGTTCTACCTATTGCTTTGCGAACGTGGCAGTAAATGTAAATGTAGAAGCATACAGTAATAATGTTTTAAATTTGAGTATAAGTAATTATTTTATAAATTTATTATTTTGACGTTCATAAGCGTCACATTGTGACCCAAATGAAAAAAGGATTTTGAATTTGAATTTGAATTTGAATTTGCGTTGTCCGTTTTACTTGTAATCATATTCTAGCGGATCCAAAAAAAAAATACGTTCTTCAGGAAATCTCAGGTAACTGAACTGTTTTGTTTGCAGTTACGAATCGGCATTAAAAAGATGATAAATAAAATGTTTTATAAGACGGAGTGCGTGTGTCTGAATTTGGATTTCTTAACTAAAACTTAATAAAATCTGTTACGTCTTATCTCGTCTATTTTCCATACTGGTCATGCCATCTTCGCAGCCAATTTCAAATGTTGTTTCAGTTCTCTATACTCTCACCGTTAGATAGTGTTAAACATAGAGGTAGTAGTGTTCAGGGACGCACGGCGTGACGTCAGCGAGTGGCACAACACGTAAAGTGTGCGAGTAGTTGGCACGTTCGTACTTGAAGTACGTGACATCGCGGGTACGAGAGGGGCGCACTCCCCGACCGAGGCAAGGGTACAACAGCTTGTCCTGGCTAGTTCAACCGTTGTTTGTTAAAGGATAAGTTATATACCATTACATATGTGAATGTCAAACTTTTGAAATACTTAACGTCCCTTGATTATATACTTGTATTTGATTATAACTTGTATTTGATTATAACTTGTAAGTTTATAACCAAACTTAACGTCTGGATTTGGTATCGTTATAAAAACGAAACGCTAATGGTTTTCCTCACCGGATAAACAATAGCTGTATAATTATTTAAAGTTTCTTAAATGTCACAGTTGATGCACTCTATCAACTGACCGATGCATATCATTTTAAATTAGCAGCTTGTAATCGTTTCTCTTTATGGCGGCTTATAGAATCAGTCTTGTAAGTATGGTGCATGCGATGCGGTTACAGCATGGACTGTTAGTACCATAAACGGACATGATTTAACGCCTCAATACAGATTGCAAAAAGTGTGTATAAAGGGAGACAACCTTTGCGATTGTGTGCAGATTTGGCCAGTGTGGTAAAAAACTACTTACTTACAATACAATATTTCATTACTTATCAATCATTTCAAAATATGTAACCTTAATTTTCGTATCTTGATTAATTGCAATTGATACCGTGTACTTTGATAATTAGGACCACGTAGGTATGTCATACGAGTATCTATGTATGTTGTGATGACGCACAGAGCGGTGTACACGGCGCCGCCTACACTCAAACTTGCCCACTTTCTGATAATGTCGCGCCCAATGCCTATTAATCGAATTAATGACTCCTAACTATCACCAACACTCGTTTGACCCTCGGCTGGGGCACGCACCGCCCGGTAACCCCCGAAACCCCCTAGCACCCCTCTGGCCACGTTTCGAGTCGAATATTATTGTTAACTATTCGCCGAAAAGTGGCTTGTATTTTATAAAACACGAAAAACTGGCGGTCATCCATCATGTGGATTAATATTTATAATAACATTTAATCGGTACGCTACAAATCTCCGAGAACACGTCGCCGTGTGACATATATCATGGTAAGTGGGGCAGGACGCATACGACTCACGACTGCGACGCGACACGCGACTACGGAAGCGCTGAGATTCACTTTAAAGTGTCCGCATGCGCCGTCACTACATACTAGATCATCTGTTGGGGTATTTATAGCGGACATTCATTACACTCACTCTGACAGTTATAGGGTATCTTAATTTAAGAAGTTTCACTGAATCGGACAGGAAGCGGCCCAAATTAAAATAACTTCGTAGTCAAACTCAAACTCAAAATCATTTATTCATCTAGGTCACAAAGTGACGCTTATGAACGTCAAAGATTAAAGTTAATTACTAGATGATTCTACATTTACATTTACTGCCACGTTCGCAATGCAATAGAACCACGAGAAAGAACGGGCAATAAAACTCGTGGCCACTCTTTTTAACTGCCAGTATAATTCTTTTACATGTTATATTTGTAAGGAGCTGCAACTGTTTCACATTGCGAGTTATCTACTATTGCAAAAGTTAATAGTTATTGATATCATACTCAAGCAATAAATTATGTTCATTTAGTAAGCCTCCCAAAGTGAATATGGTGAAACAGGAGCATCCACTTACGTCTTTTGATGTAAGCAACTCGCGAACATGACTGTTCTGATCTATGGTGGAACAGTATGTTCCGAAAAGTAATGGTATATGAACCTGCAGCAATTTACAATCTATTAGTTAGCAGTTCATGACCACGAGTTACCCTCACCTTACAAATCCGATAAATTATAATAAAAAGAGTAGAACAAGAATGCAAATGTAGTATAAAAGAGAATACGGTAATTAACTACACTATAAAACTGCCTATTGACCTAATAATAAAAAGAAATTGACCTAATAAAATAATATTTATTTCCAAGCGTACTTGTCGTCAAGATACTCATTTAAACTATAATATGCCTTTAGTAAAAGATTATTTTTAACAATTGTCTGAAACGACCTTAAAGGCAAGTCTAAAATATTACTTGGTATTTTATTATAAAATCTTATACTAAGCCCAATAAAAGAGCTATGCGTTTTGTGTAAACGGAAATATGGTACACATAATTTGTGCCTGTTCCTAGTATTAATATTGTGAATGTCACTATTCATTTTGTAAGAATTTATATGTAGTCGTACATGCATAACACTGGCATAAATATATTGTGATGCTACAGTAAGAATACCAATATTTTTAAATTTTTCTTTGAGTGAGACACTTGTCTTTAACTGGTAAATGGCCCTAACTGCCCGTTTTTGTAATATAAAAATATTTTCAATGTCAGCGGCCCTACCCCATAATAATATGCCATATGACATAACACTATGAAAATAGCTAAAATAAACCAATCTAGCCGTATTGACATCAGTCAACCTACGAACCTTCTTAATGGCATAAGCAGCTGAGCTAAGTTTCCCTGAGAGATATGTAACGTGCGCACCCCACTGTAATTTCGAATCAAGTGTTATTCTTAGAAATAATGTAGATTCAGATGTTTCGAGAACATCGTCATTTAGAGCTATACTAGGACCAAGGTTTCTGACATTTGGCAGAGCAAACTTAATACATTTTGTTTTGTGTTGTAGTATCCATCGGAGTGGTGATTATTTTATTATCATGCGTTTCTTATACCTGCATCATTATCAAGATCGTAGCGATATCCCGGTTGCATTCAAGATCTTATTTTTCTTTGTTTCAAAGTCTTTTCCTGGCCTTGGAATAAATCCTGTATCGCGGGGGATTTTACAAACATACAAACAACGGACACAATGAACACCCAAACTAACAAACACGAAACAACAATTTATGGTTCACACTAAGTGTTGTCTCGTGCGAGCTCAGGGTCCGCTTTAGTGTCAATCTTAAACTTCTGTCAGAATAAGTTTTTTCACAGAACCTATGTCGTCT
This sequence comes from Euclidia mi, assembly GCA_944739405.2. Classification (NCBI taxonomy): domain Eukaryota; kingdom Metazoa; phylum Arthropoda; class Insecta; order Lepidoptera; family Erebidae; genus Euclidia; species Euclidia mi. The sequence goes on along the minus strand of OX123195.2, from coordinate 1,886,908 downwards.
GGCCTTCGGAATACACTGGCAATGCAATATTCCATGGCAAAGACCAGTGTTGGTATATTCAGCGGGCTGAGTACCCATTACAATTTTCTAGGGTCACCATGACAGGCGGGACGGACAGCTTAATATGTTCTCCGCGACACGGGACAAACAACAATAAACTATTTCACTAACACAAAAAAGTCACCTTGAACTCGAGACCCTCTGCATCACATACTTTTGTTATCTCCACAAATCTATAGCATTTCTGATGCTTCTTATGTCTAGAGTAATAAATATAGACTATGTTACAAGTAGAAGTGTGGTACTCACAGCGTCTGTAGATGATGTAGCGATGCGAGCGCGTGCGTCGGCACAGCTCGCAGCAGGTTGCGCGCGAGACGAAGAGTGCGCAGCGCACGGACGCCGCGGAGCGCACCTGCTTCTATCTCCGAGATGAAGTTGTCCTCCGCTGACCTGTATACACACACATATGTTAATATAATGGAATTATAATCAAGCTACCTTCGCATATCTTCGTGTATGTTTTGAATGATGGCAAGAGGGTACCACACCGGTTAGATGCTAGCTAGCATTAGATACATGTAAATAACTTTAGGAAAAATGGTAGACAGTATAGGAAGAAGTAAGCGGTAGACAGTGGATACAGATTACGCTTTAGCCTCCAGTCTTCTTAATTGCCGAACAAAAAGCATCAATCGAAATAATTTCGATTCTGCTTTTATTTTTGCCGTTGTTATTCTGCGAGTGTCGACTAAGCTCAATCTGAACGATACCATCTTTCTCAGGGTCCTTGACATGTTGATACAGCTACTTCTGATGGCGTAAAAATGCACTCGAAAATGAAAAGGTACTCCTAATTAGTTGCTTTTTGTCTATCACGATATCCGATAATATCCGATTAAATACAACTCTAGCTAAAGACCATCAAAGTTTAAATTCATATAGGTACCTACTCCTATTTTTTCAACTTTCTCATTTCCCTTTCTTTAGATCAATGAGTTAGTTAAACATAATGAGTCATCATCGATGACTCTACGTTACCTTGTACGCATCAGAGGTCCGCAAAAAGCGACGTGCGCCAACAATTAAAAGGAAAACAAACGCATGTCTGATTGAGATGGTAATTTATGCGAAGGATAGCGGCAGCAGTCGCCCGCGCCGCGCCGCCGAGGTCGACGCGACACAAGCGAACCTTGGACTGCACTACTAAGATCCAGACACTAGGTGAGCCCGCGGTTACACCCGCATTATTTAGGGCCACTGTTCCGCTCCCGTAGCTCATAACGTCATGTTATTTAGCCTATAGCCTTCCTCGATAAATGAGCTATCTAACACTGAAAGAATTGTTCAAATTGGAGCAGTACCTACTTCCTGAAATTAACGCGTTGAAGCAAACAAACAAACAAACTCTTCAGCTTTATAATATTAGTATAGAATAGATCTTACTTGGACAGATTCAATAGTGTGCTAAACGGTACTTTAGTATATATCGATGTACATATATATCGATGGTTTAAACCAACAAAATCCATGAAATGACAGATTAAAGTGTCACTAACCCATTTCACTATGTGGGTGTTGTAAGAGGCAACTATGCAAAATACGGGAAGCAAATAGTACCTGTGCGAAGAGACTGAAAACTCGACATGGAACCCAATACCAACCCGACAATACCGACCCTTTAAAAACATAAAACTAACGGACACAATGAACACCCAGACTCGAAACAACATTTTATTGATCACACAAAGTGTTGTCACGTGTCGGAATCGAACCCATGACACTCGGCGCAGTGTCAAGCGGCGAGGCAGCCGCCTAAACCACTACGCCAACCGTGCAGCCAAAGCCTTTGACCCATAATGTTATTGTGCCACAAACTACGAAAGGCTTTATGATGTCATTTAAGCATTTCTATCGTCAAGATCCTTAGCTGCTTTATAATAGTCAGTAAACGAAGTCAACTTGTAGACGACTCAATCCCAAGCGACATTAAGAAAGTCAAATGGCAGTCTTTACTTTGACGACCGTTTTTATTATTATTTTATGAAGGTAATAAAAGCCTACGAAAAGTCTGTAAAAAGCGATGTATGTGGTGAATTACCAGCTAAGGTCGTAGGGGCTGAGTGCGTCCTACCACAACTGTTTATAGTGAACACTGTGTGGCCTTGACGAGTGCGGAGTGCGTTTAACAGTTCTCGATCACGACCTACGGCTTGGCTACTGCACTACACTTTGGTTATTAGGAACTGGAGTTTGTTGCCTCTTTGGTGCACTCGGTTTAATAGTGAATACGTCTCGATGTGTGTCTGGTCTGTATGCAATGTTGTTCACGATTTAGTATTTACACATTAACGAGACATTGGTGATAAGCTTTACGGCTGGCAATGAAAGCACCAACACCAATATTAACTTTGGACCATAAGATATGTGAAACGATTCTATTGGAACATAGTATATTGTCCCGAAAGAAGAACAGTATTTAAGTTGTCGGCGAAAGCTGTAACCTTACTCAGGCTAATTTGGGGAGGTTGAAGTACACAACTTGTCCAACTTCGTGTGTCGGTGGAGCTATAATAGTGTCCGGAACACCAATGATCGTAAACGCAGTACTTAGTGGCGGCCACCGCATTATTTATGTAAATGTTTATGAACTAGATCGTGGTGTGCGTGTGTGCGTGAGTGACGTAGGCAGGCTCTGCGTGTGTATGTTTGTGTAGGTACCTGTAGTGTAAACGGCACAAGGTCTCCGGAAGCGCAGGTCGGCTCCTGGCGACGCAACGCAACGACTCCTTACTAACGAGAACACTAATGAGCTTAGAGACCTATCATCTTACATCATCTAGAATTTGCGCTAATTGTGAAATAATAATGCATAGAATGACGAAAAAATCATGTAGAGAACACCGAATATTACTCTGCTATGGAGTCTTAGATCTAGAATGTCATTTTTAAAATAACTTTCATCTATGAGTGTCTTTGCTAGTTTTATTACGTTTTGTTGCATATGTGTCAGTGTCTCGGCCGGTGAACGTCGGTCATGGTCGTACTACTGTGTCTCCTTGGCATAACTGAAGCAACGCCAACAGACATGAGCAAGTCCCTGCGGTGCCAATATATACAAGTATTGCTAGAATACATGTATCATTGAAGCACTCGCATAAGTTACTTGATATTCTTGCATACCGTTATGCAAGTGTTTTAAGTTACTCGCAACTAGCTGGTACTTCAAGAAGCTTTGCATTTATCACGCAATATCTTTTTATCTTTTGTCTAGCCTGTGGTATCAGATAACTATTCGGCTAATCTTCTATTAGATAAGTACCTTCCGCTACACTATTGTAGATAAAGGCTACTTACAAGCGAGCAAGTGCTCTGAAAAACTAGCAGTTGTATGGTTTCAGACCAGATTATGATGATATATTTCAGGAGATGCAAATAGTAAATAAACTATTTGTTTTATTATCTGCGTTTAACACTCTGACAGGCATTGCGAGCGTTTACCGATTCTTTTAAGCTTGGACAGGTCCTAAGTTCGATTTTCATGTAAGAAAATATGATGATGCGTAGCGACGCCATGACACGTTCACACAATAGTAACGCGTAAGTAGCCGACATTACAACAGCACTCTCTCTGCCGTGATATATCGCATTAGCTCGCACGCCTGATCTACGGCCGCCTGCCTCTGTACAAATAGCGTCATATTATTATGTAAATGCACAAAAGAGAGCTCCATATATAACATGCACGAGGGAGCCCGAAGTGGGCACAGGAGCCCGCGCGACCTCGCGGCGCCGCACACACGGGACAAGGGGCCAACTCGATGAGCTACGACGTAGCACGGGGGTCGAACCTGTCTAACTACGGTGATATACAGCTCAATAGAGACGCGTATTAGGCGCAATAGCGCTGATTTGCCCTCAGTTTCCTTATCGCTGTCGGGGCGAAATGCCCGAGTGATATCGTTCATCCAATGATTTCCGTAACCGTGCATTGACTTTCTTATCTTACTAGTCCACTTGTACCGTCATTTTATTTACAGCTTGAAAGGGTACAATCACAAACAAATCAACAGTTTAATACACTCATAACTTTGAAACTTCAAAGGTGCGTGCCGATAGGGGTGACCTTTGAACCGGAAAGGCATAAAAAGTTCTTACATCAAAAAGATTTTTACAAGTAGACTATGTGTCTTGTGAAAGTTCCGGCCCTTTGAGTACGAGCACATTTTTACGTTAACCGTGGTCTGGAGAGGTCACATAAAAAAATGTCAAGATAAAGGAAACATAAAACATAGTGTAAAGCACAGTTTGTCAGTGAGAATGTAAACATTACGGATTAATTTAACCACTTTGACTTTATGATTATGAGAGCGTGGGCGCTGGGAGCGGAGCGGCGCGCGCCAATTAGATATAAATTATATTATTATGTGCAATGAATACCTGGTGATTCACGCGAAAACCACTTGAACAATTCTACAAATGACATTCTATCACAAAGTCTTTATGTGGTGAAGATAACAATAAAGTAGGTTTTAGAGTGAGAAATGACAGGACTAATCTTCTCGAACGACTAATACTTGTATAGTTTATATTAGCCCTAAATAGTACGATTATTACCTTAGAACTACAGTATTTCTGATAGGAATATGTCCGACCAAACCGAATGAATGAAAAGAGACATATGTCAATGACCTTTCGTGCATTAAGACTAGGGACAGGGACAGAGGATTCCTGATAACGCAGATAACTGTGGATAGCACAAATTATTCGTCTCGTTCGGGTCGTTCTTATACAGTAGATGAATTGAAAGTAACAAGAAAGATGAGATCACTTTAAGCCGCTGTGTTAATAATGAATTAATGAGTCGAAATATATAGTTTCGGTTGCGACTTGTGGGACGTGCAGGCCAGTGGCGTAGAGAGCCGACTCTGAGCAGAACACTCACTTTAAAATTAGTGAATGTTTTTGCAAAATATGACGTCACAATATACTCGTTTGTATAACTTTACTGAATGAGTGCAGAGCAATGCCATCGTAAATAGTACATATGACTCTGGTAGCAACGAGTGTAACGATACATCGCGGGGTCGCCGTGCTTCTATTACCCTTCGTCACATACTGACACAGCATTGTATTTAAGGCTGTCTGCCCTCTGAGTTGGAGTCACGTACTACAATGGAGCCGCGGTGATTCAAAGTGCATTGGATTTAAGGCGCTGTCCTAAGCGACTGTTTTGGTAAATGAGGGGGTGAAGCAGGGGGGTGAAGGGAGCTTAGCTCCGTCTACTGCGGGGCGCCCCTCTTCATTCTCGTCGCGTGCGGCCGTATTCTGGCGACATCCGTATTCCAATATTTCAAAATCGCAAGCAAAACGTTTTAGCATATTGAATTGAGATAATGATATTAAAATTTATATTACATACATCAATCTGTTTGTACAATATAGGCATAGCGCAATTTTTGTTCTCAGTGCAGCCAGACATTGCGAATCTATAAGGGTTCCATTTTTACAAAAAAAAAAAACTCCAAACATCGGTGTGTATGGCACTGCCAACTTCCACATTCATCACACTAGTTTAATAAACTAAGGTTGTCGGAGCCCTGCGAAGGGCTCCTATTTTCGGATTAAGGGTCAAAAGAGAACCTAACATAACCTATTTATTTACTTATTACAGTCGCACCTAACCCAAGGCACTCGAAAGCAATGACGCACAAATTTGACATTAGCTGTCAATATGATCATTCCAAGATGGCAGTTTTGCGTTTCGTTTCACGTTTTTCACATAAAACCTAAAAATTACATTTGTAAAACTGTACTAGAGTATAAAAACTATGTTCCGTTTTGCATAATTGCCGAAGTATTTATGAAATTTTGGAATTTGTTTAAAAATATTTAGACGCAACTCCAGCAGCCAAAATTACTTTTAGGGGATTAAAGCGAACTACCTTAAGCCCCCTACACTACCAATACCCTCAAATTCAGGCGACTCGTTTCGAAACTTAACCCATTATTATTTTTCAAAATAGATGAAACATCAAAAATATATGTGGATATACCTTATTCATGAGATACTGCTATGTTGCTTAGAAAATTATAGAATTAGAATTTGAGTTACTGCTTTTTCGTTAGCTCTCGTCATACATGTTTGTATGGAAAAATATAAAAAAATTCTTTCGCTTCAAATATGTGTTGTTTCAAAGAAAATAAATATTAAAAGATATTTATTTATATTCATTTATAATTTATTAACGAAATACAGAGTTTACAGCTCATCAAAAGTTAGCTGTCTGCTACAACCCGGCAGGTTTTCTTTATTCTCATCGAATGTTAAAGGCAGTGTGTGAGGTGATAAGGCTTCAATACTTATTATTTGCTGTTGTTCACGAGGCACAGTTTCATTTACTTTCCTTTTACGCCTTGGTATTGTAGAAATTTCAAGCACTGATGAAACATTTTCCTCTCCGTGATCTCGCAATGCCATCCCTTGAGCTTGACGAGAATGAACAATTTCAGGCAACTGCCAATTCATATAAAACGCCACAAGCTTCTCCCAGAAAACATCATCTCTTTCTATAATTTCTTTTTTTAGTGGTATACTTTCGCCACTCCACACAGCAAATAAACACTTTTGTTTGCGTGTAACGTGGCGTTGCCCCTGAATTTGGTAATAACAATTACAATATTTGTTTAGACTAGTCAGTTCACTTTTTTATCATGTTTCCATATTTGTATTTTATTTGCTCTTATACTATTCTCCAGGCCATTTTTATAGGCAACTTTAGACCATTAAATTTCCACAATCGTGTTTGGACCTATTAATCCATCTGGCGTGGCACTAATAATCAAATAATCCACAAGGCTCGATTGTTACATTTTCTTGCTTCGCCAGTTCTTGCAATGCCAGTTGTGCATTTTAGATTCCATGCGCAACTGATTTTACATTGCAAATATTTTATTTGTACAAAATATTTTTTACTAAGTTGGCTTTACTGCTGTTATCTCTTCTTTTTACCACTATACAAAAATTTCAATCTGTCAACATATTCTTGCGCAATTCGAACCAGTCACTGCTATCCCTCTTGTAATTTTTGCTTATCACTACGGAATTTGAGTCAAATTTGTTAAAAAAATTGTTTGGCATTTCATGGCTAGCTCTTGAACAGATCGTGTTAGGAATGACTAAAGTCAAATGTGTGTAAGACGTTGCAGAACTGTTATCTTTAACTTCACTGTAATTACAATAATGATAATTAGTTACGTACTTTATTATTAAAAAATACTATATCTTGTGTTATAGCAAACAGAGAAGTTACCTTCTTACTTATAAATGATTGATTTTAGAAATTAAAAAGATATTAGATGTACTGAGACATACCTAATAGTTTATGAATAATCAAAGTTTTACCCGATGTACCTAAAAAGGTTTATGTTCAAAACACAATAATACAACATTCGTTACCGCTTGTGTGCGGATTGCGGAGCGCCATATTAGCGCTGTTATCATTATTGTTCGCCGTGGCGGCATCTTAGCGCTCCAGGCGCTCTGACAAGCTAATTAATTTGAAATATAGGTACATAAAATGATTCGATTTTATGTTATTACTCTTTCAAAAATTGAAAACTGTGGCAGCTATGTATTGTGAGAATAATTTATATAATTTTATTATGCATAATCGATAATATATAAGTAACATGTTAGTCATAAAAGACTTATGAAAATAATTTGTGTAAAAGTGTTACATATTTCATAATCACTTGGCCATGGATGAATTTCTATTTTATTACGACGCTTTCTTGTACAAATCCTTCGTAGAACTTCATTTCTCTAATTATCCATATTTTATTCTTCTAATTATATATTTATAAGCACAGAAACAATAACACATTAAACGCAACAAGAGTATAAACTTAGGTCCTAATTATATGTGCCCATAGTTACATGAAAAGCGTATTTGATTCAAAGTATTCAGTCTATAACATAAAACATGAAATTACGAACTCAAATCGGCGTATTATAATAACAAACAGGTTTACGTAAAATTTCGTGCAGCGGAGACGCAAGCGACATGACCTATCTCTCACAGGGCTCATAGCCGAATGATGAGGTCTGGGTGGGGCGTAAACTAGCAACTGACACTCAGTACACCGCTTATGCTAATAAGGTTTAAATTGCTGAAGCGTTTGATATTGATGGGATCTACCGAGCGTCAAAATCGACGTTTGGTAGATTTTATTTAATTTTACAAAATATACACGTATAATATGAAAATAAATAGGGTAATTCTTTAGTTCATTAGATTTCCTACAATATTATCAAAAAAATATGCAAGCTTACGATCAAAATATTGCAAACAGTGAGACGAAAGATTATTTTCTGCCTCGATTTTGTGATTTTTTTACCGTGATTCTATTTTACGTACATGAAAAATTCTTTCAAAAGTCTTTTGTTCAGACTTTTGACTTTAAGCTCTAATTTTTGCTAGTTTGTAATATGTACCGTTATGGCTAGATGCGCGACGAAAAATTAGGTGTTTCACGGCTTCTGAGGTATAACAGCGTCTTAATATCCTGAGCTCAGCGTGAAACCAATCGTTTATTCAATGGAATTATTAACACGACTCATCGACATACCGCACAATCATTATGCTTATTATGAAACCGCTATTTATCCGAACCAAATAAATAATAAAATAAAATAAAAAAGCCTTTTATTTCTTCCAGAAAATGCCATTAAACAAGTTAGTTTTGTAAGTTAGTTGTGTTTTTTGTTTAATATTTACAATTTTTAGTTTAGAATTTTTGGATATGTTACTATCGTAGTTATCTATACTAATATAATAAAGCGGAAGAGTTTGTTTGTTTGTTTGTTTGAACGCGCTAATCTCAGGAACTACCGGTCGGATCTGAAAAATTCTTTTTGTATACGATAGCCCAGTTATTCCGGAAGGCTATAGGCTATATAACATAAAGCTTCGACCCTTTGGGGCCGGGCAAAAGGCTAAAAAGGCTAAAAGATAATGTCGGCTAATCTCAGGAACTAGCAGTCGGATTTTAGAAATTGTTATTGCCTATGATAGCCCAATTATTTCGAAAGGCTAGGCTATATAAAATTACGGCACAACTTTTAGGGGCCAGACAAAAATAATAAAATGGTCAAACGAGAAGGGGGAGGGTTGGGTTAAAGGCAAAAAAAGGCTAAACGAATAGGATACAATCTATATGGGTATGGTATTCGAGATTTTTGGGACGCTGATAAATAATATGAAATTTATTTAGTGATCCAAGATGGCGGACGGGAAATCAAAGATGGCGGCTGAGAAAATTTTAAATATCAATATGGGTATCGCCTTCGATATTTTAAAGGGTGGACAATCGAAATACAACATCTATTTCGTGATCAAAGATGGCGGATGGGAAAATTTAAAAAAATCAATATTGGTATCGTCTCCGATGTTTAAAGGGATGGGGAATCCAAATACAACATCTATTTCGTGATTCAGGATGGCGGATGAGAAATAAAAAATGGTGGATGGGAAAAAATTTAAAAATCAATATGGGTATTGTCTCCGATATTTTAAGGAATGGAGAATTCAAAACCACCATCTATTTCGTGATCAAAGATGGCGGATGGGATTTTTTTTTAAATCAATATGGCTATCATCTCCAATATTTAAAGGGATGAGGAATCCAAATCCGACATCTATTTCTTGATCAAAGATGGCGGATGAGAAATCAAAGATGGCGGATGGGAAAGTTTAAAAAAATCAATATGGTTATCGTCTCCGATGTTTTAAGGGATGGCGAATCTAAATACAACATCTATTTCGTGATCAAAGATGGTGGATAGGAAATCAAAGATGGCGGACGGGATTTTTTTAAAGTCGATATGGGTATCGTCTCCGATATTTTAAGGAATGGGGAATTCAAAAACACCATCTATTTCGTGATCAAAGATGGCGGATGGTATTTTTTTTTAAATCAATATGGGTATCGTCTCCGATGTTTGAAGGGATGGAGAATCCATTACAACATTTATTTCGTGATTCAAGATGGCGGATGGGAAATCAAAGATGGCGGATGGGAAAAATTTAAAAAATCAAAGTGGGTATCGTCTCTGATGATTTAAGGGATGGTGAAATCAAATACAACATCTATTTCGTGATCAAAGATGGCGGATAGGAAATCAAAGATGGCAGACGGGATTTTTTGTTAAGTCGATATGGGTATCGTCTCCGATATTTTAAGGAATGGGGAATTTAATATTATATAAAAATCTATGTTTGTTTTTGCATAATTTATAGACCCTGGAATGATAACAGATTAAGCGCTAAGTCAATGGTAACTCTGGAAAATGGGCTTGGAAAAAAGGGAATTAAATAAAAACTCTTAAAAAGGCGATACGGAGTTCGCTGGGTCAGCGAGTAGTGTATAAATATGTATCTATTTTAATAAAAGATTATTCTGTAAGAACCCCTCTACGGGTTTAGGCCTCCTCCAAATTGAGCCAGTTTTCTCTGGATTGTGCTGTTTGTGTCCAGTTTGGACCTGCTATGCGTTTGATTTCGTCCTCCCATCTGGTGGTAGGTCTCCCTTTCTTTCTTTTGCCCACTGGCCCCCTCCATTATGTCACTCTTTTTGTCCACCTCTGATCTTCGAGGCGTGTTATGTGTCCGGCCCACTTCCATTTTAATGCAAGAGCTTGAGCTAAACCGTCTGTTGCTTTTGTGATGTTACGTATTTTTGTATGCCTTATTTTATTTATTCTCTTTATGCTTAGCATACTCAGCTCCATTCTACGCTGGCACGTTATAATTTTATTTTTAATATTTTTGTTAAACTTCCATGTCTGACAGGCATAGGTCAGGCATGGCATAAGGCAAGAATTCATAACCTTTGTCTTCAGTGTGATTGGCATGTTGCTCTTAAAAAATTATTAAAGGCTCCAGTACTTATTCCATGTTAACTGGGCTCTGCGCTCGATCTCTTGGTAGTTGCTTAGTCTGTCGAAACTAATTTGTTTACCTAGGTAGATTTATTTATCAGTGTATTGGAGAGGCTCGTTGTCAACGTATATTTGTACCACGGTGTTGTTGGTCATTACCATAGTTTTAGAGCGGTTCATCTCTAGCCCGGCGAGCTTGCTAGCTTTGTTTAGTGACTCTACCATGTACTATAGTTCATTTACTTTCTCTGATATCAGCACCAAGTAGTCGGCAAAACGTAGGTGGTTTAAATACTTATTTTTTACTTTTATTCCGCATTCATTCCAGTCAAGATTGCTTATTATCGACTCTAATGTAGCTATAAATAGTAAAGGTGAAAGCGGGTCCCCTTGTCTTACGCCTCTCTTTATAGGGAACCAGGGTCCAGCTGGTTCTAGTTTAACTCTGCTTCTGCTCTTGCTGTATATGCTTTTGATTACTCTTATGTATTCGTTTTCCACATTTTGTGTTGTTAGAGTTTCCCAGATGTAGTTGTGTGATATTGAATCGAATGCTTTTTTAACCGACTTCAAAAAAAAAGGAGGAGGTTCTCAATTCGTCGGAATCTTTTTTTTTATGTATGTTTCCCGATTTCTCTAAGACGCCTGGACCGATTTCAAAAATTCTTGTTTTGATAGAAAGAGTATACCTCCTAGTTGATCCCATGAATATCAGGTCAGGATCTGGTCATGGAATCCTGAAAAAATCGAAGGAACTCTTCAAATTTTATAAGCACACTTGAAGCGATTTGACGATAACAACCCAATGCCGTCGAGTTTGGGCTCGTTTGAGTCTTCTTTACATAGACTTTGATGCTGGATGATTTCCATGGTCGATGATAGAGTTGGAAGGTAACCATGAGATCTTTGTGATACAATAACCCAAACTCATCGAGTTTAAGGTCGTTTGATTCGTCTTTACATGGACTTTGGTACTGGATGTTTTGCAGGGTCTGATAATGGAGCAGGAAGATGGCCATAGGATCTTTGTAATACAAAGACGCAATCCCATTGAGTTTGGGCTCGTTTGATTCGTCTCTACATGGACTTTAGTGCTGAATGTTTACCAAACTCTGATGATGGAGCAGGAAGGTAGCCATGGGATATTTGTAATACAATTACGCAATCTTATCGAGTTTGGACTCGTTTGTGTCGTCTTTACATAGACTTTGATGCTGGATGATTTCCATGGTCTGATGATGGAGCAGGAAGGTGGCCATGGGATCTTTGTAATACAAAGACGCAATCCCATTGAGTTTGGGCTCGTTGGATTCGTCTTTACATGGACCTTAGTGCTGAATGTTTACCAAACTTTGATGATAGAGCAGGAAGGTGGCCATGAGATATTTGTAATACAATAACGCAATCTGATCGTGTTTAGGCTCGTTTGTTTTGTCTTGGCAAACACTTTGGTATTGGATGATTTCCGGGATCTGATGATGGAACTGAAACGAACGTGTTTAGGCTAGTAAGTTGAAAACAAAAAAAAAATACTTCAAATTGCCAGAAAGGTACAGGTCTACATTTCAGAATTTAGGCTCGTAAGGAAGGCCTCCCCATCATGTACCACCTGCACTATCCTATGTACCTACTTACCACCTATTACTATTATTAATGAGTATACCACTAAAAAGCAAAACATAAAAATTATTTTTTAATGAAAAAAAACCGACTGCAAAAAACACAAAGTAACTAAAAAAGAAAAATAATTGGCTTTGGAGCAACAATTTTTGGAGTCGGTGCCAAGCCCTTACGCAAAAAGTTACTAAATTACAAACTACCTATTCTATCAACAACGAAAGTTGTATAAAAATGTTTCTTAGAGGTTTTATAGTCAGATCAGAAATACTTGGCTTGGCATCGACTCCAAAAATTGTTGCTCCAAAACCAATTATTTTTTGTTTTTTAGTTACTTTGTGTTTTTTGAAGTCGGTTTTTTTTTATTAAAAAATAATTTTTATTGTAATCTATATATGCCAAGTACAGTGGTCTATTTCTTTCTTGATATTTCTCGATGAGAAGTTCGAGTGTGTGTATATGGTCGACGGTAGAGAATCCTTTTCTGAATCCTGCCTGTTCTACAGATTGTCTTTTTTCTAATGTAGAGCTAATTTTTTTGGTCAAGATTGTAGAAAATAGCTTATACGCACTCGGCAGCAGACTTATAGATCTGTAGTTCCCAATATCATTCGGGTCGCCTTTTTTGTATAGCAGAATTATGTTAGATTCAGACCATTGGGTGGGTGTCTCTCCAGATTCGAGGATAGAGTTGAATAGATTTGTAAAGGGTGTAGCTAGTATCGGGGTGGATATCTTTAGAGTCTCGTTGGCTAGGTTGTCCGAGCCCGGGCTTTTGTCTAATTTCAATTTGTTAAGTGCCTCTATGACGTCATTTTCTTCAAATTGGGGTCTTATTTGTATATTACCGTCGCTGCTGTTATTTTGGTTCTCGTGGCTCGTGTCTTCTGGTTCTTTTGTGCTGTAGAGATCCCTGTAGAACTCTGTCGCTATGCTAATGATGTCGCCGCGGCTGTTGTTAGATAAATCGCCTCGCTTTAGCTTTTGGATCCAAGTTTTATTTGGTTTCAGCTCTTTGTATGCCTTTTTTGTGCTACCAGTTTGGTTTAGGTGTTTTTCAATAGTTTTATATCTGTATTTGGCATAGTCTTTTCTTATGCATTTGTTGACAAGCTTGTAAAGCGCCGAAATTTCGTTTCTTGTTGATCTGGTTTTGTTTCAACTTTTTGCAGATCTTGTCTTCTTTTAAGAAGTTTTAATGTACGCTCTGAAATTATTTTGTGGACTTTCTTTGGGCTTTGTGCTGCTTGAACGTTTTGCAAGCTTAATGTAATGATTCTGATTAAGTTGTCGTAGTACTTCTGGACTGGTATAATAATCTCAGCGAACATTTGATCTTTTGATAAGTAGGAGTTTAGGTATTCTTTGAACTTGGTGGTTTCTTCTTCGCTTGTTATTGTAGTATGTTGACAGTTAGTAAACTATGTTCTACTTTTTTTGAAATGTGTGTCATATGATATTGTAGCTCTTTCTGGCCTGTGATCAGAAGGGTAGTTAATGTTCAGTACTTCTATGTTTTAAAGAGACGAGGTCGATTTGACAACACAAAGTCTATTTCATTTTTGCTGGTTCCATCTGGTGATCGCCATGTCCATTTATTTTTTGGTTTTTTCTTGAAGAAAGTGTTCAAGATAGACAGTTTGTTTTCGCTGGCGAATTCGATTAGTCTTTGTCCTCTCTCATTTCTTGTTCCATATCCGTGAGCTTTAGTGATTAGATATTCCTAATTTTTTGATGTCCCAATTTTAGCATTTAGATTGCCCATGAGTATGAAGTCTTTGTGTGCTAGCTCTATTGCCCTAGTAACTGTCGCATAAAAGTTATCAATTTCATCATCGCTTGCTTGTGTAGTGGGGGCATAGACTTGAATGATGGATAAGCTGGTATTCTCGAATTTCAGATTCAATATGGTTACTCTTTCAGAAAGCCCGAGGTAGCCTTCTATATTATTTTTAAGATGGTATTTAACTATAAATCCTATGCCATGTCTTCCAGGTGTGTGGCCTGTATAACAGAAAATTAAGTTTTCATGTTCAATTCTTCAATTTTGTTTCCAGTCCGTCTTGTCTCAGCTAATCCTAATATGTCGTAATTAATTTCTTTGAGTGCTTCATTTAGCTCTAACAAACGTTCGTATGACGAAAGTGATTTAACGTTATATGGCAGAATGTAAAGCGTTTTTTGTGAGGTTTTATCATTTTTTCGAGGGTTGTTTGGAGGGTTTTGGTCATGATCTTCCACGGTGACCAGCCGGCTTGGAAGATGGGTTTGGTGTTCTGGTAGTGGTTGTTGTATGTTGACGTTGCGAGAGGGGGGTGGTACATACATACATACAAATACTCACGCCTTTTTCCCGTCGGGGTAGGCAGAGACAACAGAACGCCACTTGCTTCTATCCTTACAAACCTCACGCGCTTCCTCTACACTCATTACTCTTTTCATACATGCTCGCCGGTTTCGGGTACTTCGGACCTGGCCGTTTTTTAGGACGTCCCCAATTTGATCGAGGAATGTCCGACGAGGTCTGCCGCGACCGACTTGCCCACACACATTTGCCTTATAAATCTTATTCGTCATTCTTTCTTCACTCATTCGCTCTACGTGTCTAAACCACTTTAGCATTCCTTTCTCAATCCTAGTCACGACATCTTCTTTCAGACCACTGCTCTCTCGTAAAGTTACGTTCGGAATTCTATCGATCAGAGGGGGGTGGTAATTGCTATATATTAGCGTTATTATTTTGCTGCAGATCCGATGGGTTGTTTGTGTTTCTATCAATCAGGTAATTCAGCATGCTCGGTTTTCAAATACCTTCCGATAGGCTTGAAGTTCTTCTTATTTGTGTTTTTGGTTTATTTTTCTTGTAAACCTGTGTGTTTGTTTCGGCTCTTTTTGTGGTTTTGTTTTCAGGCGAAGTTGAAAGCATTCTTTTGTTATTTCCAGCTGTTTTTTTCCTTCAATTATGACAAGTTTGTCGTATTTTATTTTTACAATGTTTCCCTTTTCCCTTTCGATTTTTGCTTGTTCTTGAAGCTCTTTCCTCTTCTCTAAGATATTTTGTGGGAAATCTTCCGTTATGTAGTAACCGGTATTTTTTAGTGCACTTCTATTTTTAAACAAATTAATCTTAATGCCAAGTGTACCAAAAGTGACAATTATTGGTCGAGGTCTTTCCCCTTTCTTGCCTATTCTCCTAACTTCTTGAATATCTCTGCGGTCTAGTTCTTGAGAGAAATGTTCTTTGATAAAGTTCACTATGAGGTTTTCTAGGTTGGAGTATGATGTTTCTGTTTCTTTTATTCCGAAAAAGGCGATGTTATTTTTTCTAGCATGATTTTCTAAAAAATATAGTCGTTTTTCGTGGTTTTCACATTTTTCTCTTAGATGTTCGTAGTTTTCTTTGAGTAGTTTAAACTTGTTTTCCAATGTGTAATTAATATTTTGCGTAACTTTTTCTGTCACTTTCTCTCCACTTTTTTCTATTGCGGTTTTCTGTTCATCCAAATATCTTCGAATGTTTCGAAGCTCTTGCATAATTTCCTCCATATCTTATTCTTTCCTGATTATGACGAACCAAATATAAGTATTAAAATGTTACTGGGCGGCTTTAGTTGCCGTTTTATTTCCTCGAAGGATATAGAATAGTCGGCTGGAATAACTAGCGGTTTGTCAAATCCATGAAACCTAAATGGTCCTACCCAGACGTAGTGCAGTTTTGAAGGTTAAAAACCTTGTCTGAATGGGTGTAACACCAGACATTTCCAGTTTTAATAGCTATTAGCTGCAAAGTTCGCAGCCCTCTGCCTGTTGTATTTTTGGACCACATTGTCCTGAATATCTCCTCTTCATTGTAATGTGAGTTTGGATGGCGCAATAAACAACCAGTATAGGTATTGTGATAGCAAAGTTTTGTTTGACAACTTATGATTTAGTGCTCACAATAATGTTTATGGGAATATTCAGTAGCGCACAGTACACCTGCAAAAGATTGAACTGTTTCTACAATATTTTAGCGTTTTCTCACAGGAGCTTTATTTTATATACCAAAAGAGACTCAAAGTAAATGTTATCTTATACTTTTTCTCGTGCATTAAATGGGACGCTATTTTAGGTTACCTACCTTCTGTGATGTTGTATCTGTACTACGTGATCAATAATCCTTTAAAAGGAAAACTAAATTATAAAATAACAGTTCTTCAGAAGATTAATGCCCGAGCAATTACAAAACAAATTAATTCTGAAAGGTCACGTACTAAGTGAAATGAAGTAGTTATAATAGGATAGCGGCTTAAAAACCTGTTTGTCTCATATCAGAGCTCAGTGTAGTTTGAGTACTCTATACATCTGCAGTTCATAGGTTTGACGCTCAAACTCATTCGCTGGTGTATGGCCTGGTATTTACCGTTATTAATTGAAGTAAGAGAGAGCAGTATTTGGTATTTAATAACAGCAATAATTTGTGCGGCTGTGCGTACATGCCGACATTGCTTTATTATATTAAAGCTACATGAGCCCCATATTAGAAACGTAATTAGAAAAGTGATCTATCATCGGTCGCGCTGACGTGTTGGCTCGTCGAGAGGCGGATGTGTAATACATGTAGCGGATGTAGTACAAGGACCGAATCTGTTCGTGGCGAGCTCCGACACTTACACGTCGGATCAGTGAAAGTGCTCTGTAAGCGCCGCGGGCGACGATCAAACGGTTACTTGCACGCGGTATCAACAGCGTATTTAACCGTTTAATTTTATGGCTAAGCAATTACGTCGGCTCGCGCCAACCCATGTGTCCGACACGGTGCATTATATCAGTGAGTGCGTGTGTTGTGCACGTGTGTGCGTGTGATCGTGTGTGTGTGTGTGTAGGTCAGAGGCGGGCGACATTGGCGGCGTACGCGGCGACGTACGCGTCTCCTGCCGCGCGCGAGGCGCCGAGGCTATGCCCGCCGGATAAGTGATTTAGTCGGTCCTAGCTAATGTGCACTAGAGTAAATGAAAGATGAATTAAAGCACGTCGTCGGTGGCGCCCGCGGCGTTGTCGTGACACGTTTGTCAAACTCGTCCGCGCGCCGCCGCCGCCGTGTGAAAGCTCCGCGAGGACGGTTCGCACGCGACGCGTCATTCCTACGCCCAAAACTTAATAATTCGCGAGTACAGAGTGTCGACGTATGCAGTGTGTACACACGTCACTGGCCGCGTGCGCGACACACTACACACGTGACAAGTTTACTATGTGCTGTAACTGCTGCATCGTAAAAGCAAGCTTGAGCTGCCGCGCTACGTCGCACCCTGAACAAATCTCGACCAGCTTGGTATACAATAAAAACAGACTACCATGTCTCGTATAAAATGCTCACGTACGTTGGCACATGGCTCGGAGACAGCATGATGATCTCGACAAATTAGTTGTTGTTGGCAAAGAACATGAAAAAAGACCAAGAGGACTATCACCAAGGCAATGATCTGATATCGCTTATGTGTAACCTGGACACCCTGTTCTTAATGCTCTAAGACACGCAAAGGAAAAGGTGGCGTGGAAGCAGTTCGTTGCCTTCTCCACTAAGGCTTACCAGAGAGACAAATAAGAGAAGAAAGTGAAATAATTCCACTGTGTTATTAGACATTTTCTTTCTCCATTACTGAATATACCGTGTTTACGACTTACAATGTTGTAGCGTGCGACTTTAACACGATAAACTAAGGAAATTATTTGTGGACCTTTCGACTAAGGCCGTACTGTGATTTCTAGAAGCAAAAATAAATATTCAAGACGATTGAGTTCTTAACCCTTTCTTAAAATAGGCCAATCCGTTGAATTTATTTGAGTGGACAGGTAGTTACGTCCCGAGGCCGTACTTCTGCCGGCTGGAGGAGATTGGAGACTGTGAGTGGCAACTCGAGAGCTCGAGGAGTCCGCGAGGTCAATGATGTTTTTACTCCCGGCTTAAACTAATCTACTTATCGTAACTGGTTGTAATAAGTTGACCACAAATAGATACACTTACCTGTTTATATACTTTATACCTCAGTGTTTTTCTTTCGTTCTCTATATAGATCTTACACTATATAGCACATCGAAATCATATTGCAGAGTTAATTTGTAAAGTAACATAGGACTACGATTAAAGAACAATTCGTGGCTTTTGCTAAGAGATAATTCTTTCAGGCAACCCTGTAAGGACTGGAATGAATTTAGTAAACATGCGTAGCGATGGTGTTATACCAGACAAAAATAAAACTGGTTACTGCAGTAAAACATGCCGAAGGGTCAAGAGTGTGATGTATTTGTTAGACTTGTTTCTTAAACTGGACGAAAATCCTCGTAACTCTAACGTTTCTTAGATTACATTGTGTGTGTGATATAAATCGATATCGTAAAAAGGTCTTCACCTTCAACAGACGGCGTAATAAAGCTCTATACTTATGTTTGACCAATTCATTTGTACGAGCCTCCCTACTTCCCCCAGTGTACAGTGTACACACAGTGAGCAATGTGCTGCACTTACTTTAACGACACGGCACGACGCTCTCTCGTCAGGTAAACACAGGCGGTAAATAAGACAAATTACATGACATTCTTCTTTGTGTCGCTACCTTACTTTTTCTTCTTACACGAGCGTAACTTGCCTGAGATAAGATCTGATATCTTGCTCTGAGAGCAACGTATCGATGCTACTCTATCTGTTCCGTCTGTCTTGTCTCATTGGTACTTGAAGCCACTAACTTATCATTCTGGCTATCTACATTCTCTTAATATTTGCCACTGTAGTCGTACAAAATGAATACTTTCCAAACGTTGTCTTAATAAGTAGATATGGCAACTTGTTAAAGAGAAAATCTTTTAGAATTGCCGCACCAATACACGAAGCTATTGAAAAATGTTGTCTGCACTCACTTTGTAACATTTGGATTGGTTCCCAGGGTTTGTCGGCACTTGGCTTATCGGTATTATGTTGGGCCGTAGCGCGACAATAAACATAAAATCTTGGACATAAAAATAAAATAAAATGCACACAATACAACGTCCATTATATTGTTAAAGCATATCAAATCAGTGAAAGTAGTTTAATTTCCAATGTGTAACATCTATTAGTTACAATGTTACAAATATATAGAATCAAGTTTAATTACACATAGTAACAAAACGACTTGCAGGGATTGAATCACGTCGTATATAGTTTACAACTTGTTATCTGTCCGTATCCCGACGTTTCGGCTACTTCGGCCACGATTGTGTACACAAATAGTTCGCGATACAGTCCCAGAAAGTAGTTTAATTTATATACGTCGCGTTATCGTGTTATCAGTGGTATCTTGAGTGGAGTCGTTGTTTATGAGCCGGCGCCGCGCGATGCAGGCGCTCACTGACGAGTAGCCGTAGATAAGTGAGTTATAAAGTTATTCAAAACCAACATAAGACTGAGTGGGGCAGGTTGATTAGCACGCGACAGGCGCAATGCTGTCCGCGCAGCACGCGACCTGTCACCAAATGTGCGAGTGACATGCGAGTGGTTTTTTTTTTACTTTAGAAATATTTTTGTGTCTAAGTAGCTTTTCGTATATAAACAGTGTAATCTACAAGCTACCAATTCTTCTGCAACAACCTTAAACAATTCTACAGCTATCGAAACAATAACAAACGAAGTGAGGAGAATGGTTATATTTTGCGAAATTATTGGAGTTTACACATTCGTAATGGCTTTGAGTATCTATCAAGGAAAATGAAAAATGGCAACAAATGATTTATTAATCCATTTGTGCATTTTTACAATTTGTCTTTACTTCCATGGAAATAGATTACTGTACAACGCTGTGCAAGTGTGCATGTGTTACTACTCTACTGTAGTTAGGTACATATCAGAAGGCAAACCCGGCGGCAAATGTTGTCAGATTTGTATGTCTAAACCTTTAAATCTATGAGTGGCATTAATATTAAGAACAAAGAAAATCTGGCAAGAAGGCAATTGAAAAATTCTTGTAAAAAGAACACCGCGAAGGCGCTTTTCAAGGAAATCAGAAAGAAATGTGCAAAGGACCCTTTTCATTGTTGAGACAAAAGGGAATTAAGCAAGGGGTATTCTAAGCTCGCAAGTTGAAATTCGCAGGCTCTATGTATTTCGTAGAACATCTACAATAAGTACTTATATATATGTAGGTCGTAAGGAATCGCATTTAATCAAAAAGAAAAGGTAAGTACGTAGAGTCACAGACGGCAATATTGAAATAACATCAGTAGGCGTCGAAAGCTCTACAAAAGAAATGTAGAAAAGATTGCGGTTGATTTAAAATTGTAATGAGTGTTTGCGGAGCGAGGAGTGACGTCTGCGTCGCCTCCACAGTGATTAATCTCGATGTTGAAGCCACCTTTGAGCTGACGACTACACCTGCCACCGAGCACCCTAGATTAGATTATCAATTAGGACGCGTAGGAATACTACCTACTGACTGTTATTTTGACCGATAGCGTCTAGATAAACCCAACTTGTATAGTGTGAGGAGCGCGGGGCGGCGATGCGTCGATACTTCGGTACTGGCTGCTTATTTGTTCGGTTCGTGCAGTGTTTGTCTCTGCAGATGCAGCGTGTGTTGGTGGGCCAACGTGTGACAACGACGGCTGTATTAGCGATATGTAGATGTAACTGTGCTGTGAGTGCTCTGTGTGCGATGTGCGGTGTGGCGCGAGTGGCCGGCGGCGGTCGCTGCACATGTGCGATCGATACGCGCCGCCGCGTCATCGCTGCAACTACACACCTACACCTCACTTGTACTAGTGAATGAACTGCCAGCTTATCGCACATATAATGTGCTTACTACAAGACCTCGGGATCCACGCTTTAAACAAATTGTTCTGCACTTTGTACCTGAGGAATAATGCCAGCATAAAATAGATTTTAAAACCACCCTAGTGACAATACATTAATTTTTGGTTGCCATCTACAAAAAAAGAGCGAGACAGTGGCAGATGAGCTAGTGTCTCGAATTCTCGATAGCTAATATAAATGTTTTGTATGAAAGTATATTCTACTAACTAAAGTTCGTGCCAGCTTATGGCTTTATAGGCTTAATAGGCTTTATCCTGATTTCAATGTGACTCTCAATCAATTCCTGAATCTACTTGGTTATATTATGTATGTTGTGGGGTGTACAATTGGGGTGTACCTACATCCTTTGTTATTATATTGATGACCGAAGCATCGTACGTTTGCGTCGTGTCGGCGCGCGGCTCTATTGTCTGCACACTCCGTGTTGTTTACCATCACTTAGCAGCGCCATGCCGGTGATGGCACGACTAATATATGAGCCGTATATTCAGTGCACCATTTCTTTTGTCAATGTGTGTTATTTATGACGACGGGAACGACGGGCACGAGGGGGCTCGCCCGATTAATTTGGACGCAGTGATATATTTCACCCCCCTCTCCCCTCCACCGGACACTGTTGAGCACTCTTCTCTTTCCTCGTTGTGAACACTTCATTACAGTGCAGCCGCCGAGCACATATCATGAACGTGAACGTAAATATTGAGTTCAATTAAATCCGTAAATAATGGTTTTTGTACTGAACAATGGTCTCGATATTTTCTGGTTTTATTGACTAAACGCTCGAGCTTCATAAGCGGATCAGACTAATATTATCGAGGTTTTATTAGGTCAATGACAGGCGAGTATTGGGAAATTAATTTACGCTGAAGACGGCAATAGGCTCTTATAGCACTTAGTTCAATCGTCATCTCCCATCAGAACTTATTTTCGTGGAGATCATCCTGTGTCACAATCAGTGCTATCAAATAAAAGATCGCTATGTACGAAACAAACAGTATCAGCACACGTTTGTGATAAATAGCCTCTTTGTATGTGCCGAGTGCGACGCGAGGCCGGCCCGGACGCTGTGAGGTAAACAACCCAGGCATGCCACGGCAGGCCTCAGCCTCTCCCGGCGTACAATGACCGAGTCCATAATCGCCGGATGTATAGCCGCCAGAGACACAGCCCGTGTTTACCAACGACATTAGATACCATCGATAATACTGGTATTGATACCATCTTCCCAATTTGTAACGATCAATGTATTTATATAAAGTGCAGAGTAGTAAGCAATATAAGCTTGAACTAAAGCGTGCGAAAATGTTGCACAGTGCCGAGCACTTTTAGGATGAACTTGGCAGATTATTCAAGTTTCGACATATATGTAGGTTATATGCTGGTATTCAGGTGGAATTTCTGCCTTTTCACCGAAAATTGTTCAGCCGATTATCACTTGCCAACTAACGTTTCGCAGAATTTTATTTCGCAGAATAATCATTTGCCAACTTGTTATATAATTTTGTTTTTATTTCCCAACCTCACAGTTGCCAACTTTACGTTTGGTCTTCCTTTTATTGTCGCAGTTCTAACCTAACCGATGTAGCATATTTAAATGCCCTGTGTAGTGAAATAAAAGCGATTTGGTTCTGGCACTTCGCCGGCCGCTGCCGCGGCACGCTCGCTTCGCTCGCTCGGCTCGTGCGTTGTGGTCGCATTTCTAACCTAACCTAACCAGCCATTGTTTCAGTTGACGTGCATTGTTTATCAGCATACTAACCTAACCTAACCTAACCGATTTCTTTCGGTTTCACCTGAACTTCCCGAAACATCACCTGAACAGACGAAACGTTATTCGTCTAAAAGTTGTCTGGCCTAATAATGTGACAAAAGATAAATGCCCCAAACGTTTTTTGTCATTACAATAATCAGCTTAACAATAATTCTACCAAATGAAACGTTGTCATACAAAAATTTGACAATCGTTAGTCATCAAAGTGAGCAAACCTGCGCAAACTTTCGGAGCTTAAACTCATAGCGGTGAGAATAAATATATACGAAGATTGTTTGAAATAGAAATATTGTCTATGATAAGTTGAATCGATAATATTAGTTGGTATCATTATTTTGTCTATTGTAATTTTTTGACTCTGGTCACACTGTAAGATGACACATGACTTTTGCTTCTTGACTTGAAAAATTAACGTTTTGTCGTCTCGTAAAATATCGCCTTTTGAAAAGCACATGGTTGAAACTTCGCGAATTGTATTGTAAAATCTTATAAATTGCCGCTTTGATCACCACCGGCAAGGGTTGTAATAAAATTGTGACATATTGAACATTTGCAAAAATTATATGAATCCGGTGTCGACGTCCACGTGCCATCGTGTCTTGAAGACGCTGCGTTTGGAGTCTGGTAACTAACGATAATCACCTCTGTTTTGGCCAAAATTAGTGCGTGTTTTATCTAGGTTTCCTCCAGGTCACCAGAGAAGATCACTAGGTAATAGAATTGTACATTAATTTGTTTTAATTTCATCACTGTAAATCACAGTAACGTATGCCTGAGATTTGTCTTGCCTACAACGACTGGATGAACACATGTCACGCTTCCATTGCCCTCTGCAAACTTTTCCTAGTCTTTCTAGGCAAATTCTGATCAAAGATTAAATATACCTAATCTTAAACCCACGAATGAGAGATCATTTATACTATCGTAGTGTGTATCGTGAGCCGAGCGCGTAGCTAATCGAGCGTCACTAAGCGTGCCGTGACGTGACGGCTGGCGTGTTCAGCTCGCGCGTCACGTCCTGCGCGCCTACACGTATGCTATGTTACGTGAGTGATGATTACATTTTAATATAAATATATTGAGGAATCTCTGAGAACTCGCAAATACTCGTGATTGCTGTTCATTCTGCCAATGAAAAGGTGAGTCAATATTTAGTACGTTTATATCTATAGGCACTTCATAATTTCGTTTTTAAATTACGTTAGGAAAATGTCAAAAATCTTATGCATTTTTGTAGAGGAAAGGGGAAACCTATTCTATGCATGGTCATTGTTTTTTTTTTTAAGTTATGTAAGATTACTTAAAAAGAGACAATGATCGATGATACAGAGTATGTAACGCATTAGGAACTTAATGATATTTTAATGAGGTACGTTTATGAAGTAAATTATCTCAAGCCGTTTTATAAGCCGTAAATGATTACCAAATATGATGGCTACAAATATGATGGCTACATACAGTACAAACATTTAATGTATAGAAGAACACGTCATGGTGAACTGTTAGCTACGTGGACTTCTACGACAGATGACTGCTTACATGTGTAAACTGTAAGTATGTGTATAATTCAAAAGTAAGACAATGCGTAAACGGGCCGCCGACCACAGCTACTGGTGGCTGGCGTCAAGCTGTATACATAATTTTTGATATGTTTTGCATCGAATTGCTGCAAACCCGTCCCGCGACCACTCATTGATCAGTGTCCACGAGGTGCTACCAGTCGTGGCAGCTACCGAGCGCTGGTGGCCACTGACCAGTTCCTTTTGCGTTGAGGACGTGGCACGACACAACAGCCCCGGTGAGTGTGGTGGCTGTAGTCAGTTTGTGTGTGGTTGTTTGTGTCGTGAGTATGTTGGTATCGGAGTACTCACAGCAGGTGCAGGTGGTGCAGGTCCTGCAGCGCATGCGCGGGTAGGTGGCGCAGCGCGCAGCGGTCGAGCCACAGTCTCGCCAGCGCAGCGCCGCTGAGCGCGCCACCCGACACCGACTCCAGCCGGTTCATCGACAGGTTCTTGCCACACAACGCACACTGGTCACCTACCACGCATGTGCTGCCTAACCACCGACGAACAACCTGCCTAGTGTAGTAGAAATCATAGTACAATTGTAATGAAATCTTGTTTGCCGTAAACTGTACGTTACTACATCACATTCTTTACATGATCTAGAGACAGTGATTTGTCTACTTTTATTCATTGTCGTACAATAACGGACTCCTACAGGCTGATAAAGACTTTTATATAGCGGTCATATCTAAACACGATACAGTTTCAAAATGTTGCACTCGTACTTTCATACTGCAAAGCAGAGAAGTTATATCCTATTTAGTCAACATGTTTGTAATATTGTTGTTTGAAATAGAAATAGTTTTATGATAGGTCAAGTCGATTATATCGATTTAGTAGCGTTTAGTTTAGTCTATTGTGAATTTTGACTATGGTCACACTGAACTGTCAACTTCCGCTTGCCTTGAAAAATTAACACGCCGTCTTGGTCTGTCTCGCGAGATTTGTAATTGATATATTGATCGCCCTTTTGAAAGCACATAAACCAGCTTCGCGAATTTGTATTGTAATTTTTTATAAACTGCCGCCTTTGGTTTGCCCGGCAAAAGATGAGTTGTGCATTGACATTTGCAAAACTGTAATTGTGAATCCTGTGAACGTGCCCTCGTGTCAAGACGGAGAGGACATCAAGTTGGAAGGAACAGCTAAGTGGATAATTCATTCAATCTATCGTGGCCACCTTAGTTTTGTTTGTTTTTCCCTAACTTAGTTCCAGGCCTGACACCAGTGAAGATACAGGTAATTGTACATTGTTTAATTCTTAGCGCCAAGAAACTTGGTCCATATGTTAGACCTTTGCCCTGGGCTAAGACTGGATGAATTAATCGCTTCCACTGATCTCTGTACCCAATTTTAGCCCGGACTCTAAACATAATTTTTGGTAAGCAGAGCTGTCGTTGAAATTTAGCCGTTGATTGTACCTATACTCAGATTGGTATTGTATAAGCTTGTATCTGAGCTATATATTCATTGTTAACGTTGTTGTGGTGTTCCCAGGTTAGTGTTGTTTAAAATACATCATATTTATTTGTATTAGTTGACCTGCATAACTTGAAACACATGTCATAAATAACCTCAAATCAGTTATTGTTTGACTTGTATTGTTGAAATCTAGCAATAATTTGTTGTTGCTAGCATTAACAAGTCAGTTTGTTTGGATACATAACAGCTGTATGTATCAATAAATTTAGTAAATTTAGTTTATTGCATATATTCATAAACATTATAACAACCAACTTGACCTTGCCACTTGGGCGGATCACATTAATAAACTTTTGTTTTGTTATAATATATAGATAATATTGTTAGGTAACACATAATATTACTATTGTATATCTCAAATAACACAGCCAGTCTGTCTGTTGCAAGTAATTAGTTAATTTATTTGAATATTTAACTTTAATTAACTTCATACAAAATAATTTAGCGGGTCTTAATCGCGTTAACTTAAATGTGACCCTGAACAATTAAATAGTGAGCTGTCACATGTTCGGGAGGTACTTAGGCGCAACGGGTACAAGAAAAACATACTCCGTCGGAAGAGGAACGAGCGTAAACCTGAAGTAAGCAGAGTGCCCGCTTACATGCCGTATCTAAAGGGAGTGACGGACAAAGTTGGAACAGTACTCAACAAATACTCCATCAAGACTGTATACAGTCCGCTCTCTAAGATAGCACACAATCTGCGTACCCCAAAGGATGTCATTCCTCTCCAAACACCTGGCGTCTACAAAGTCGATTGCAGCTGTGGTAGTTCATATATCGGGCAGACTAAGCGTACAATCGCTAAAAGAGTAAAAGAACATATCGCAGCTGTAAAAAACCGACATATTAATAAGTCGGCGATAGCTGAGCATTTGTCTGGACCAAACCACTGGATAGAACTGCATCAACCAAAAGTCTTATCGACCGATCGTCACTATTACTCCAGGATAGTACGTGAAGCGGTAGAAATCAAGAAATATAACAATTACAACCGGGAGGATGGATATAGATTATCGGCTACTTGGAATCCAGTCATCAGCAAATGTGAACACCGCCGCAGTGATAAATCTCAACAGTGTGTAGACGTCATTAGTGTAGTGTGTCGGAGTACCGACATTGCGAACTTAAATAAAGACCAAGTGAGGGTAGGTGCCGAAACCCGCACTTCCACAAGACGGCGCTGAGCTCTCATCAGTCTCTCCGCGACCAAGCTCGGTGCAAGACGAGGGAAACGTCGGAAACAAATAGGTATTTATACCTTAAATAAGTTAAGTTAACGCGATTAAGACCCGCAAAATTATTTTGTATGATGTATACAAATCGCGAAAGTTTAATTAACTTATTTGAAGTTTCAACTTTTGATAACTTTGACTTAGTTTTGTGTCAATATATATTGAAACTATTAATTTTGTTGGACAGTAGATACCTGTCACTTGCCTGCACTAGCAGTAAACAGGCTTATACTTTGTTGGTTTCAAAGAATTAACAAAAATTAAGTTTTGATTGTTAATATTATTTAACGCTTGTCCGGGCTCTTTTGAAATTCGATTATGTCAGCTATCAAGGACTTGCGTGCGGCTGCTGGTGCTATTGCATCAGATTTGCGCTGGTTTGCCTCGACCAGTGCCTTAGTGAACCGGCCTGATCGCCAGCAGGCCTTACTACAAAGGTACGAGCGGATTGATGATCGCCTGGCAAGTGTGGAACAGCAGTTCCGCACTTTCAGCACTTGCTGTCTCGAAGTGTCAGTTAGTGACTTCACCGCTGACCAGCGAAATAAGGTCAGCGAAGACTATGCCCAGGTCTTAGATCTGTATGATGCTGTCTCCAATAGTGCGAGACAACTAGTTGCCGACAGGGACGGGCAACCCGGCCTGAAGCAGGAGCTTCTTAGGACAGCACCGTGGCTGGTGAGTAGGCTCCCTACTTTAGACCTCCCCCATTTTGATGGCTGCCTAGGAAGCTACCTGGGCTTCGTTAATTTGTTTGACAGCCTGGTCAATGACAGGGCTGACCTTCGGCTGGCACAAAAATTGGCCTATTTGATGTCGGTTCTGGATGGGGAGGCCAAGGGCCTCATCCAGCATCTGCCCGTGTCTGACGAGGCGTACCAGACGGCTCGGGACCTAATCATCCGTAGGTACCATAACAAGCGTGGCCTCGCCGACACGCATATTGAACAGATTTTGAGTTTGCCCACGCTCACCCGGGTCTCTGGGTTGCGGACTCAACTTTTGAACCCGCTTTTGGTGGCAATCAATGCACTTAAGTGCCTTGACCTGCCCGTGGACCAATGGTCCTATCTATTGGTGCACATTGTGCTGAAAAAGCTGCCTGCCAACCTGAGGTCGCGTTTTGAGCAGCGCTTTGGTGGGGACAGCGCGACCCATCTGCCCCCCTTTGCTGACCTGGAGAGGTTCCTGGAGGATGAGTGCCGGGTCTTGGACCACTCCGGTGGTGACACGCCGGCTAAGACGCAGCCGCCCAAGGTCAAGGAGCAGGCTCGCGTTCACACCCGAGCCAATGTTGACCGGCGTCCTCCTCGCTTTGCTGTCACGCAGAGCCCAGTGGAGTGCTCTTACTGCAAGGTCACGGAGCACAGAACGACCAGTTGTAGGGCATTCTTGGACCTACATATCGCCTCTCGTAGGCGCATCGCGAATGCCCGCCGCCTTTGCTTCTCTTGCTTGGGGTCCCACTACCAGCGAGACTGCCCAAACTCTCGCCCCTGTCCTCACTGTGGAGGACAGCATTTGGACATTCTCTGCATGAATGCCAGAGAGGTAGGCCGCTTGTCCAACCAGCCGACGCCACGCACGGGCGGGTGTTTTGAAGGTGGCAGCCGAGGCTCACCGGCGCGTAGCCGCGAGTCGCCTCGCTCAATTGATCGCTGCTCACCCCGCTTGTAGAACCGTAGCGAGCGCACGCCTCCTCTCTCTCGCGCACCTGAATGTGCGACCGTTCAACGTCACCAGCACCATGACTGCTGCCCCAGGTATTCCCCTCCTTTGGCGGAGCGTCCCCGCCTTGACTCGCGCCCACCTCGTTTTGGGCGGGTGCGTCACTATGACCCCCCACAGATGGCGCGCGAATCGAGTCATCGCGTCTTTGAGGACTTCAAGCCGCACCCTCGTTTTGACTTGCCTGGTCCTGACCAACGGTCGCCGCCCAGGCAACAATAGGTCATTGACCCCTGCCCTATAACGCCAACCTCCCCCATTGAGACCGTTATCCTACCAACGGTTGCTGTTAGGGTCTGGGGACCCACGGGACCTCTGTTGTTGTCCGTGCTATATTGGACACAGGTTCACAAGGTTGCATTGTTTCCACTTATTTGGTAGGGCAGGTTAAATTAAATATGGGCTCTTTTCCGAATTGTATACGGGGCATAGGGGACGTAGCCTCTAATGTTGAAGGGCAAGTTAAGGTTTTGTTTGGCCCTGTTGAATCTTCACACCCGAGGATTAAAACCTCGGCTATTGTGTTGAAGAATATTTTGGGTATGCATCCACAGAAACAGCTACCTGCTGCTGTGGTGAATTTGACGTCGGGATTGGAACTGGCAGACCCCAAATTTGACACACCGGGACAAATCGATTTGTTGATTGGCTCTAATGTCCTCGGTGGAATTTTGATTGGTGGGAAACGGGTCTTGGTGCCAAATGGTTTGACTGCCATCCCGACCATATTTGGATTTGCTTTGATGGGACTTGTACATAGGGTCCCGCCTCCACCCGAACTTGATAATTTGTTGGCTGTAGGCTCCGTTCTCTCTGATGCGGTTCAGAGGTTTTGGGAAGTAGACGAGCCCCCTCAAGCTGCCCGTTTGAATCCAGAACATGAGGAGTGCGAGCTGTTCTTCCAGAACAACACTGGTTGACTCCGTTCTGGTCGGCTTATTACGAAGCTACTTTTTCTGTCTGTTCGGCCTCCGCTTGGTGAGTCACGACCTTTAGCCGAAAAGAGATTGTTGGCTATGGAGCGCCGCATGGGTCGTGATCCGGAGCTCAGACAGAAGTACATTGAGTTCATGAGAGAATATGAACAGTTGGGACACATGTCCGTGTCAAATTTGGATTGGCGTTCGGTGGAACATTACTTTCTCCCGCATCATGCGGTATTGAAGCCATCGACTGGCAAGCTGCGCACAGTGATTGATGGTTCTGCGCAGACTTCAACAGGCGTATCCTTGAACCAGTGCTTGCATTCTGGTCCCAAGTTGGTCAAGGACCTTTGTGACGTCATCACCAGCTTCCGACGACATCAGGTTGCCTTTGTAGCCGATATAAAAATGATGTTCAGGCAGACGATTATCCACCCTGATGACCGTCGCTTCCAGCTGATCCTTTGGAGAGAGTCTCCTCACAATCCTATGGTCGTCTACGAGCTCAATACCAATACGTACGGGTTAAGGTCGAGCCCCTACTTGGCAATACGTTCTCTTTGGGAGCTCGCAGATCGCGAAGGCTTACGTTTCCCACGAACCTCCGCCATCTTGAAGGTCGATATTTACGTCGATGACATTTGCTCGGGCGCCTCCACAGCTGACGAGGCGATCCTCCTGCGGGACGAATTGATAGGTATTTTGGCCTCCGCTGGTTATGAGTTGCGGTAGTGGATTTCCAACTCACCAGCGCTTTTGAAAGGCTTGCCAGAGGATCATCAGCAAGATCCACATCTATTAGAGATTGTTGACAACCCCGCCATGATGGCTGTTCTCGGCGTCCAGTACAGACCAGTCCAAGACATCTTTACGTATAACGTAGTCTTGAAATTGCCTTGTTCTTGGACTAAACGTCTGGGGTTGTCTACTGTCGCCAGAACCTTTGATCCGAACGGTTGGATCTGTCCAGTTATATTTTGGGCAAAATGCTTCTTGCAGAAGCTTTGGACAGCAGGATTGACCTGGGACGAACCTCTGCACGGCACTCTTGTTGAGGAATGGACCTCCTTTGTATCCTCACTTCCTGCCGTCAACGAGATCTCCTTGCCTCGTCCCATCCTTCCTCCCGGGAAGTACAAGGCCACCCTTCACGGGTTTTGTGATGCCTCGGAGCGTGGTCACGCGGCCGTGGTGTACTTGCGCACAGTTAGTGCCTCAGGTCAGGTGAAGGTTTCCCTGATCATGGCAAAGAGCAAGGTGGTACCCCTTCGGACATCTCTGACCATCCCGAAATTGGAGCTCTCGGGATCAGCCCTACTTGTACGCTTATTGAACCACGTGTCTACTTTGGGTAAAAGCATTTGTATTAATGGGTCCTACGCCTGGACAGACAGCCAAATTGTTCTTTGTTGGCTGAAGGCGTCTGTCCACACTTTGGAGGTATTTGTCGCTAATCGCGTTTCCCAAATACAGAAATCTGAAGTTAAGCTTGTTTGGAGACACGTGCCAGGTGAGCTCAACCCCGCTGATTGTGCCTCGCGCGGATGCTTGACGCCTAGTTTGATAGGCCATTCGCTGTGGTGGGGTCCGGAATGGTTGAGTCGACCAGAAATTGATTGGCCTCGAACGCCAGTTTTAAATGCCTCCAATTGCCGGGTCTACGAACACTCGCTCTTGAGAAGGTGGAATGCGCCTTCGATCCCGATTTTTTGTTGAATCGTTACAGCTCCCTTGATAAGTTGTTAGGTGTTACTGCTTGGATAAAGCGTTTTGTTTTTAATTTTAGGCACCCACAACAGAAACGTCTGACATCGTTTCTCTCACCACAGGAACGACAGGAGTCCCTCACCTTTTGGGTTCGTTCTGTGCAATTGGCGCACTTTGAGAAGGAGATTGCTATCCTCAAGTCAGGGAAATTGAAATTATCGGGCGCTGTATCTAAATTGAACCCCTTTTTGGACGATACGGGTCATGCGCGTTGGAGGGCGTCTCAATAACGCCAACCTCCCTTACGGGGCACGTCACCCCCTTTTGTTACCCAAGGACGGTCATTTGGTACGCTTGTTGGTAACTGACCGTCACCTTAAGAACTCGCATGCTGGTTGTAATGCTTTGTTGGCTATTCTGCAACGCGAGTTTTGGATTTTGTCGGCCCGAAGAATTATTCGGAGTGTAGTCTTTCGCAGCATCCCTTGTTATAAGCTCAAGGCTTCTACAATGCAGCCCTTGATGGGAGACTTACCGGCAGATCGCGTAACTGAGAGCAGGACGTTTGACGGTGTTGGCACGGACTTTGCTGGTCCCTTTTTGGTGAAAACGTCGACACTTCGAAACAGCAAGACTGTTAAGGCCTACTTGTGCGTTTTTGTTTGTCTTTCCACAAAGGCCGTTCATTTGGAACTGGTCTCCTCGCTTACGACCGAGGCGTTTGTAGCCACATTTGACAGATTTGTTTCCCGCAGAGGGCTGCCTTCCTTGATCCGCTCTGACTGCGGCACTAACTTCAAGGGCACGTATAATTATTTGAATAATGTTGTTAATTTTCTTGAAACCAACAAGGCTGATATAGGTGATAGGCTTGCCCGACGTGGGATATATCGGTTGTTTTCCCCACTAAATTGTCCACACTGGGGTGGTATATTTGAGGCCGCTGTAAAATCGGCCAAAACACACTTGCGCAGGACAATCGGTGAATCTGTCCTTACATTTGAGGAACTCGCAACTGTGTTTTGTAAGATTGAGGCCGATTTGAACTCTCGGCCATTGTGCCCGATCTCCTCAGATCCGAATGATTTGGAGGCCCTTACGCCGGGTCATTTTTTGATTGGTCGCCCACATGTTGCCTTGCCTGAGTACCCCTATATTGATACGAGACCTGGTCGTCTCTCGCGTTTTGAATTGGTACGCCAGATTACTCAGAGCTTTTAGAAACGCTGGAATTTGGAATATTTGCACATACTCCAGCGACGCGTTAAGTGGACCGACAAGACCGATCCACCCAAGATTGGTGACCTCGTTTTGATCAAGGAGGCTAACCTTCCGCCACTCAGATGGCGCAGGGGGCGTATTCTTCGTTTGGTAACTGGGGCTGATGGAGTTCCCCGATTTGCTGAGGTCTTGGTGGACGGTTCGATTCTGAGGAGAGCGGTTGCAACATTGTCACGTCTACCAACCGATTAGCGGACCGGTAGGCAAGTCCGGGTCGGGTGGATGTTTGAAATAGAAATAGTTTTATGATAGATCAAGTCGATTATATCGATTTAGTAGCGTTTAGTTTAGTCTATTGTGAATTTTGACTATGGTCACACTGAACTGTCAACTTCCGCTTGCCTTGAAAAATTAACACGCCGTCTTTGTCGGTCTCGCGAGATTTGTAATTGATATAAATTTATTGCCCTTTTGAAAGCACATAAACCAGCTTCGCGAATTTGTATTGTGAATTCTTATAAACTGCCGCCTTTGGTTTGCCCGGCAAAAGTTGAGTTGAGCATTGACATTTGCAAAACTGTAATTGTGAATCCTGTGAACGTGCCCTCGTGTCAAGACGGAGAGGACATCAAGTTGGAAGGAACAGCTAAGTGGATAATTCATTCAATCTATCGTGGCCACCTTAGTTTTGTTTGTTTTTCCCTAACTTAGTTCCAGGCCTGACATCAGTAAAGATACAGGTAATTGTACATTGTTTAATTCTTAGCGCCAAGAAACTTGGTCCATATGTTAGACCTTTGCCCTGGGCTAAGACTGGATGAATTAATCGCTTCCACTGATCTCTGTAAAACCTACCCAATTATAGCCCGGACTCTAAACAATTGTTGTCATCATTACATTTCACCTTCTGCATATTGAAGCATTACGTGTAATAGATTTAATCAGGTTCCATATTAGAAAAAGACGAGAGTGCCAGTCTGTCAAGGTTCACATTGTTTGGCCCTGGCTCACTCATGATTATACGAACTATTTGAGATCCAATTGTGAGTGTGTTTGGTTGAACTGACGAGATCGCCGAGTTGTATTGATATCGCAGTTCGATAGAGTGGCGTCATGGCGTAATTGATAGAATGGTGTTAAAAGGGTACCTAATGCTAGCCGTGGTGAGTGCCTGGGCGTCACGTTACGAAGTGCTAGCTGACAAGTACCGCACGCGCGACGCCACCAAACACAACACTGCTAACACTAGACCGCAAAACTTCACACATACCTACTCGCTCCTACTACTAATGCTTTTTAGGTCACCGACCACTACTCTAATATTAACTTGTCTGGGCCAAAATGTCATCTAAATCAAACAATATTTTACACACTTTATTACTGAATATTTCATAAATAAATTTCTTTAAATATTGTCGTCTCTACCTGTTCTGGTATGACAGACTCTTTTCAGTCTTTTTAGTAATCATGATCACGTAGATACTATTTAACTGTCTCAACGACTTTTATAGTTCGAAATTTATCTCAGAATATCTTGATCTATAGGAGTTTTACGCAAAATGAGGTCTATGTATTGTAAGGGCCTCTCTATGTTTCTTTTGACCTTGCATGTAGAACGTTGTCAATGAACTAAATATAGTAAGACATCTAAACATGCCTTAATCTTCAAATACACAACTACACCCTTTTAAACAATTGATTTGTAAGATAAGTGCTCGTATGCATTATGTGAGAATAGTTTGTTGTTGGTTTTAAAAGCTTTTATGATTGACAGTGAATGACGCGTGACGCTGAGCGACTCTGCTCATACACAAATAGTTTGAAGGCGAATACGCGTCCAGGTAGCGCGTGTATTGTTTCCAAGACGAAAGCGAGTCGAGGAACGCACCGGGATGATATATGTATGTGCGGGGCGAACCAGAGCGTCACGTAATTGATGGTTCCTAAACCTGTCGCAACGTCAGCAATAACACCGGTGATCGGTGGCGCCGGCGCCCACATCACACTACTCTACTACACAAGCTCAAATACAAACGTCCAGTAAAAATGTTCAAATGATATAAAGTTCCGCGCGGACGTCCACAGTTTATGACCAACGTGTGTTTTTGTGTCTCTGAACGGTCGCGTGCCGCTTTGTGCACCTACGTTTTTATTATTATATTTTTCGTCCGTTTAACAACTTAATACGCGCGAACATTAAACACAAAGTACCGAGAGGTGGAGTGTTATTTTTTAATCCGAGCTTTAAAAAACAACTTTTGTCGCAGATGCGACACCACATTCGGTGCAGTTATGGCAGCGGCGTGGCCAGTGAGGCTATTAGTACCACTCGAAATTCACGCAATTTACTTCAGAGCAAGGCAACCCATTTTATTATTTGTTGCCCTACTACAGATCATTATAATTTGAGTACATCAATGTCCCGGAGTCCAATAGTAGAAGTACGTTCAACCGTGCTCCCTAAGGCACCATTTTCGAGGGCAGCGATTCTTAAGTTTGTGCTCCGGAACCCTAAGCGTCCGTGGAAATCATATCAAGCTGCCACGCATTCACATTTATGATTGAACATTCATATATTTTAGTGTGCCTCTTTGAACGATCCATTAATGTGGCGAGTCTTACAATATAAAAGTGTTTTGTTGAGAGTGCCGTGGCCATAAAGGTTTGGCGACCCATGTTGCTATCCCTCATGATTTGCATAATTTGGCCAATGAGGCGTTGTTAGAAGCATCGTAAGGTGGTTATGTGCAAAGTGACGTTACACTTATTTCAACAAAAGATTTTAATTTGACACGTCGTACAAAATGGGAACTCATCTGCACATTTGATAAATAGAATTATAAACAATAACCAATTTGTCTCTACTTTTAAAATTGCTTTACTCTAGGTATGTTAATAACTAGATAACTTTATCTTGATCTGAAAAAAAACCGTAACAAAGCGTTAATCACGCACATGAGCGAAGCACTGGTGTCATCTGGTTCAGGTAACGTTGGTACCAACAGCTCCGTGAAATAAAACAACTTGTACGAACATCTCAACTCGTGCACAAATGACACAATGTACACGCGCGGCACGTTGGGCCGCTGATTAGCATGCCACGTACTGTGAACCAGCAAAATAACTTATTGTCTCATCTACCGCTGTTCTTGCATAAGTAATGTACGAATGCTAAGAAAAGCTCTACCAACTACTTTCATATACGGCACTGGAATGACGCAACGGTCAACTAGGCAAGACTTCACACACATTCGGGACCAATATGCAGAACCTTACGATATGTTTTCATACGAGATTTTCCACAGATTTTCTTTCGCCATGAAGGGGAATACTATCATTTTGTTATGCAGGTAATGTGCAAAGGTTTCAGACGAGCTTTGGTGCAGTAATTATACTGGTGCGCAAACTGCTTCCAATCACGTCCCGTCTCTTTAGAAAGTTATTTACATATCATAACGAGAGTTAGAGGCACGAGCGAGAAGCTCATGTGTGTCACGTCCAGAACTTAACATCTCAATATGTGCCCCGCTCAGCCGGGGAACTGACAGTACCTACACTATCACAGCTTCTTGAAGATTGTTATGTATGTTACTCTACCGAATTCTAAATATAATAAAATAAAGCCAAACATATAAATTCATGTTGTATTGCCATAAAATAAATCACTAATTCAAGTTAGGCAGTTATGCTAACTTATTTTCAATTAAAGTTTCAGAACAAATGTTCCACTAAGATATTTACATAAAGTTTTACGCAATAAATTAATATAAATCCTAAACTGAAAACTCTGTAATATTACAGGCGCACAAAGATGGAATGTATTTTAACCTGTAAGCTGGTGTACCAAAAATATAACAATTAAATTGAAGATGTGGATTGTGTGAGATTGCGAGTTGAGCTCGCCAGCCGTCTCGACTGAGTTGGAGGTAAAATATCGACGCGGAGCGGATCTTGCCAGTCACGTTTGGGTGGTTAGTTGTGCTCGACAGACGAGTATTTTACTGGTACTTCTATGAGTCAAGGGTTCTTATTAAAACATGTTATATTATGGTATGCGAATACTGAGCTCGTTTATAGCTATCTCGTTCGCAGATTAAATTAACTGAATTAAAACAAAATGGTGATTTTAAAATGGTTGAGACACATTCAGTTTCCCAATATTTTAAACACTTTACAGTCTATATTTTAAAAGCTATCTTGGATTTGACTACGTGACTAGGTTGCAAATATTATATATCTATTGAATCAAATCTCATATTATGAAGTTCTTAGAGACTTTAGAACATTTATTAGTAACTCTGGTCCATGTTAGCTAAATCACTCGTTTTAAGTTTATATGGGTGTTTCTATGTATTTACGAAAAAAAAATCATGTATGTTTATCCATTACCTAGTACCCATAGTACAAGCTCTGCTTAGTTTGGGACTAGGTGGTGTTGTGTGAATGTAGTAAAATATTATTATTATTCTCTTTATTAAACAGTATTCTCAAAGTCACATTTTACATAATTAAACCTAATATATCAAATAAATTTAACTATATAAAATAGGACCACGGAAACCCACCGGTGTCGGGTACAGGGACCAAGCCACCGGTGGTTAGGGCCTCAGAGAAAGGAACTTCCTCACGATGCGCGCCGTATCGAGAAGAACCGCCTTCTGAATCAAAGACTTGATCCAGCTGCCTAGTGCGAGCCTCTTTAGGTGTTGGTCGAGGCTCTTGGCGATTAATCCATTCACCGACACGACTATCGGCACAATGATAGCCGAATCCACATCCCACATGTCGACAATCTCGTGAGCTAGGTCCAAATATTTTATCTCCTTCTCTTTTTCTGCTTTCACGAGATTGATGTCATGTGGTATGGTGACATCGACTATCATTGAAAAGAAAAGAAAAGAAGAAAAACCAATTTATTCTGTTTAAGTTTTTGACAGAAATATAAAATATAAAAACTAACATCCTATTAACATAAACAGAATCGGTTCCCAACTCAGCATATTGCCGTCTTGAGACACAAGATGGCGCTGGTATTCTGTTGGGACCGTTGTATTAATAAATAAATAATAAATAAAATAAATATGTATATTACGGACACAAACATAAAAAATACATGCTGCACAAGTGAGTTAAATCTTAAAACTAAATACATGACTGGACAATCTGTAAGCCTCCACCATGGTCACCTGTCTCTGGTTTGGGCGTGCACGGCACGTCCATGTCTCTTTTTTATCTGTGCACGCGCTGATCGCGCGGAGTTTAAAAGTTGGAATTAGACGCCAAGCCAAAGTGACAATGGTGGAAACCAACAATAATAATTTAGGAGACAATTTTAAATTTAAAAACGTGTTTAACATGCTTATTTGTGAACCATTACAATATACATCATTATCATAGACCTATATATCGGATCATTTGCTTTATGTGTCTTCAGTGCGTCAAATCAAAACGTTATTATTATATGGGAGTACATTACCTAAACACAGTTTTGTCGCGAGTCGCTCTGCTCGGTCTATCACTACAATATCAGGCTTATTGGCTACAATAGTCCTGTCTGTAATGATAGACCGATCCCAGTACAACAGTGCACGACCATTTTCGAGAACTGGGCCGGGCACATATCTGTAGTACGGTACCTCAGAACCAATGAGATCATATTTAAGGACTAGTTGCTGGTGGATTATCCTGGCCACTTGGTTGTGTCTGTGCAAATACTGACCATTGGCAAGACTCGAACAACCGAATACTATATGCCTGAGAGATTCTCCGGGCCGGTGACACGCCCGACATATGTCAACCGTACCGTCCCTCAGTATATACTTTCGGTAGTTGTTTGTCATGACAACTTCGTCCATAATTGCACTGACAAAACCTTCGGTTTCTCCAAAGAGATCACCGAACCGTAGCCAGGCTACAGAAGCTTTAAAATTGACATCTGGGTCATATAAAGCTCTATAGAACCGTCCATGCAGCTCCTTTCCCTTCCATACTTCTCTTCGGTCGTCAGTACTAAGTACTGCAGGTTTGTGCCAGTTCTCTTTAGCCAGAGCGAGCGGGGTAAGTCCTGAATCAACAGCAACTACATCGCGGTGCACATCCACGTTCCTTCCTAGAAAATATTCTCTGAGGTTGTACAGCTCGCGGTTATGGAGAGTCTTAGCACATAAAAAGCCTCGACCCCCACATTTCCGCGGGATGTACAGCCTCATCACCGACGAGCGTGGATGATGCATCCGAGATGCAGTCAGCATTGAACGGACTTTTCTGTCCAGGGCGTCTAGTTCCGTCTGGGTCCACCTGAGTATGCCGAAGGAATACATTAGGACTGGCATGGCCCACCCGTTGCAGGCCCGCACCTTGTTGCCACCTGATAAAAGACTGTTAAGTACTTTTTTCAGACGGCCAAAGAAACGAGTCTGCAACGTATGTTTCATGTCAGTCTCAGAAATATTCAAAGACTGCGACATACCCAGGTATTTGTAGGTCTCGGTTAGGGAGAGGGATCTAAGTTGTATGGAATCTGAGAGTTGTATCCCTGCAGATTCCATAATCCTGCC
The DNA here is from genome assembly GCA_944739405.2 of Euclidia mi. Lineage (NCBI taxonomy): Eukaryota > Metazoa > Arthropoda > Insecta > Lepidoptera > Erebidae > Euclidia > Euclidia mi. The sequence goes on along the minus strand of OX123195.2, from coordinate 1,847,339 downwards.
TCTCTTCACATGCATGACCGCACATTTATCCACACCAAATTCCATCCTGATAGAATTACTGAAGGTTTCGGTTACCTTAAGTAATGCAGTCAGTTGAAAATTGTTAGGGGCAAATAATTTCAGGTCATCCATGAAAAGGAGGTGAGATGTAACATGACCTCCTCTCCTTAACCGATAGCCTAGCCCTGAAGCCTCTAACAAGGTACTTAGGGGATTCAGGGCCAGACAAAACCACAAAGGACTCAGACTATCGCCCTGGAATATACCTCACTCGATCCTTATTGGAGCACCGCAACCCAAACTCGATCGACATCCCGGATAGCGCAATACGGTCCTCCACTGCCCCATACATGACCTTAAAAAGGTGCATAGAGTTGCATCTACTTTGTACAACTCCAGCACCCTCAAAAGCCATGTATGTGGCACGGAGTCGTAAGCCTTCTTGTAATCTATCCAGCATGTCGACAGATTCTTTCGGTTACGGCGCGCCTGTTGGCTAATGGCCATGTCTATCAGAAGGAGTTCTTTAGTGCCACGGGCCCCACTCCTACATCCATTTTGAGAAACAGATAAAATAGAATTATCAGATACATGTTTTGTTAATTTCGTTCTCAAAATGGATGTAAGGAGTTTATATATTGTAGGCACACACGTTATCGGCCTGTAATTTTTGGGGTCCGTGGCGCTACCAGACTTATGGAGTAGGTGAGTGACGCTGGATGTTAAAAATTCTGGTAGCGACCCCGATTCCAGTGATAATTGGAACTGAGATGCTAAGCAAGTACGAGTATGCGAACTACGGAGCCACTTGAGCCAAAAATTCTGCAGCCCGTCCGGTCCCGCTGATTTCCAGTTAGGTAACGAACGGACTGCACTGGCTATATCATCATTTGATATATATATATTGGCTCCATAGTTGGAATTTGTTCGCATACTCGCTCAACAACCCCAATCCAATCACTCTCCGTGTGGTTGACAGGCGTTGACCAGATGCTGCGCCAAAACATATTATTGGCATCATCATCCGGTCGACTCCCATCAACGTCACCGGCCGTAGACTCGGGTCGCTCCCATCTTCGGTACACCCACCTCTCGTCTCTTTGAAATGTGCGATTCAGGCAATACCGATCCACTCTTGTTTTGTATCGCCTAATACGGTTTGCCCATGCATAAAGCTTTTGCTTTAGAGTATCGATGCGCTCTGTAACCCGAGGCAAATAATCTTGGGAACTGATACCAGTTCCCGCAAAGGCTCGAGTTACAAAGCGCATCACTCTTGGTCGGGTATTGCCCATCCTGAAACAGGAGAGCTTGCCAATGAGTGCCCTAGTCTCAGCAATACGACGCTCAATCCTGCGTTGCCAAGCTGGCACAGCAGCGGTCTGTCGAGTAGCGGTATTATTTACAGGCATTTTAACCCCTGCTACTCGACACGCCGCAACCGCCGCACAATACAGGATTGAATGTGTATTGCTGAGATTTTTACTATGATCAAAGTGAGTAGATAGTAATGCGTCTAGGGCACTCACCAGCGCTATGTTTTTGTTATGCATGGGCAAACGAGGCAAACGAGGCCGACAATTTGGGTCCATGGATCGGTATTCCGTAATAGCACATTCCAAAGCACTCCTTATCTGATCGTTGCACTGGGTACTTACATGAGAAGTCTCGTCATCTACCTCTTCATCAACTGGATTTAACAGTTGCTGTTGAGCAACCACTGTGTCAGCCTGCGTTGAAAAAGTGATGGGGGGACTTCTCTGCACGTCAGAGCGAAGTCTCTCAAGCACGGAATCATCCAACAGGCGACACCGCTGGATGGCCCGCACTTGATCCGATAGCCGTTGTGTTGACACGTTGACAGCTGGCTCAAGCGCCTGAAACAAAGGCAGCATTCGATCACGGTACGCACTGAGGTTAGTTCCTCCCTCTGTGGCCACAAAATATGCCCGCATGACGTTTTCATTCATTGAACTCGTCCATCTCATGCGGTGCACATCACCACCGGTAGCGGGGGCCCTGTTCGAGACCGGTGGGTCTCGGGGTCCCAAGCGGGTCGGTGGCCGGCCTCTCCCTCGGCGACGTACGGGTGGTGGCGACGTCGGCGGCGAGAAGTACTCGTCGCTCGACGAGCTCGACGCCTCTGCAATTGCCGACAACGCTGATGCAGGTGCCGGCGGTGGCTGCGAGGCGGAGCTGAGCGACGAGTCCGGGGGTGTCAGGCGTGCAGCTGCTACCTTAGCTCTCGTCAACATATTTTCTTGTTGATTACATCATATTTACTAGTGTATATTATGTTGTTTATGTTTACTTTTCTTCGTAGATTTTCGTTTGACATTAGGTGTCATCTTGAACTATTTTTCGGTACACTTTTCTTAATGTTTTTTTATGGTTTCTTTAATTTATAATATATTTATCAAATTAATTAGTCCTTCTTGTGATTGTGAATATATATATGAGCACAAAGGAGAAAGACCAAATACGGCCTGTAGCGGCCAGAAAGTTGTGAATCGTTGAAATTAAACATATAATTTTTAAAAATTTACATCGTTTTCGTTTCTTCATAGAGTATCGGTGAAAGAATTTAGTTTTTAAAGATTCATTATTTTGAATAAGCTATGGTAATAGCGGATGAATGTCTTATGTTGCCAGCATTAAAAATAAAATGAAGTATGGTAGGCAGAAATTGTTTTAAGGAAATAATATTTTTATTACTATATTAGAAAACAATATATTTTATTTACTTTATTACTTACTTATATTTGTAAAAAGAATCAAGAAATATATAATTTATTATACATTCCATAATTATTAATCGGTAAAAATAGTTTTGTTTTTTTAATCGATAGTAGAAATATTTTTCAAACCATTTGCAACACTTTTTTTATCTGTTATGTCATTCGTGTTGCTACTGTGTATCGTAAATATTTTGCTCTAATTTATTGGTGTTTTCGTACGGTTTTAATGTAATGTAATTGAATATAAATTCAATAATAATGATCAGTACCTTCTACCCATGCTAAGAATATGCAGCGGTGTTTGTGATTGTGGTTAGCTTTTTTGGACGAGTATACATAGTACGAGGTTCCCTAGTACACAGGTGATTATTCATTATTATTGGCCATTCTTTATGTAGTTTTTGTTCTTTAAGACGCAAAGACATACTTTTATTTACATCTAGGTATTATATTTATGTTAAAATTCAATTTTGAGGTATATTTAGTTGCGGAATAATTTCCATTTCAAATATCTCGTATCTTATTTCCACCAAAAGTTATTTAAAAAGAAATTATACAGGTTAATAGAGTAGTCATTTATCTTCAAAACACACATGGTGTTGTGTTTGGCCGTGCCAGGCCCATAATGTATGGCCAAATGGTACATCTTCTTTATGAAATAAATTACAAATACGAATATTCGAGGAAAAAATATGTTGACATATTTACGTGTTGCTAGGTAAGTTTTATATTATTATCTTATTATTATTATTATTATATGTTCATACCAACGCTATTCGACTGAAGCAGTAAATATTGTGTTAATTGAAGTGACCGATCACGGTGAATTGAATATTACTGAACTTGTATTGAAAAAGAAATTCAATAGTCGATCAATTTTGCCAGAGTTTGAAAGATAAAGATGTCAAAACAAGATTAGTGATTTCAAAGGAGAAAGTTGTCTTTTCAGAAAACTTGATGTTCCTATATCGATTTAAGATTGTTGTAGATGATTGACAGGTAATTTAATGTTGTATCATATTTTATTCATTCCCTAAATCAGGCAAATCGATACACTAACGGCCATTTTCAATATTCGATATATACATGGTTTTTGAAATTCGAGACTCGTGTTTGACATAATTATTTTGTATGGAGCTTATGTCAAAAACGAATCTAAAATCTACAGATCTATCTACAGGTCGAATATTGAATTCCGTAGTAAATAATATTCTGATTTTGAAGAAGATGTTTCGCTCTCTCATCTTCAGTACGCATTACACTTTGCTGAACGTACACGTAGGCTTTGACTGTGATAGAAAGAAACAGTGTTATAAGTATTAAACAAGCAAAGAAGACAAACCAAACAGTAAGTGTTAGTGTAAGTGGAAGTGCGGTACTTACAACTCGCGCAGTCCGACGGCGGGCAGTAGAGCGTCGCGCGCGATCGTGATGATGTTGTTGTTCGAAACGTCCCTGTAACAACACACGACATGTATCAGTATAGTATATACAGTAGTGTCACTACATATCTCTACGTGTATTCTAATGATGACCTAAAAGTAATAGTGGACGAAACAAGAGTCTAACAAAATATTACATGGTGAAGTGTTGCGTGTGGCTAAAATTCGCCAACACACAGAAATTCTACCAAACTTTTTATACTGTTACTGGAATTTGGAAGTGGACTTGCGATACATTATAGTAGGCTTAAAGACCACCTACACTTATGACACCTGCCTGTATACCACATACATCATTGAGGCCTTAATTGAGACAATCAATACACAATGTCGAAAAGTTCGAAAGCTACTAAACATAAAGATCATATCCTAAGTTACAAAAGCGGGAACTTTAAGTAAATAGCTGCGTCAAACTTGTTTAACCTTTGAGATATTGCGGAACCAATATTGGCTAGTATATAAATGGCTTAGTAAATCCATAAATTAGATCACAAGAAGAGAGCCGAGCTGGTTTTTTTATGAGGGGGGACAAGTTCCAAAGTTACCCGGGACCCGGGCGACGCGCGGAGGGAGCGGGTTATATCGACGGGTCAACGCACCACTACCCACACTTAGCCTATACCACTCACTTCCGTCATTATATATTTACTTACATCCTAATACATATAATAAATTTATATCGAGTGAGTCTAAAAAGTTTCGTGGCTTCAGAGAAATTGCTACGCAACTGGCGATTGTAAGAATACGAGCAAAGATTTATTGTATTGCTTGTAAGGCAATAACGATACGGTGTCTGATAATGGACAGCAATAAGTAGCGCGTGTCGTGTGGGTATACAACTAGGGGTGTAGGTAACGTGGCGAAATGGTCAATATTAGTTCATGCCTTCAATTTGTAGAGCTGTGTGTAAATTGTCTTGAAACTTGCGGCTACTCTACTACTAATCATGTATTTCATTTTGATCATATTATATTTGAAGTACCTGCTCACCAAAAACCACCAAGACCACATTTAAAAAATATAATAAATTGTCTTTCGGGATATTTACCACGTAGCGGTTACTCGAAACAAACGTAGGTACGTGGTATATATCCCGAAAGACAATTTATAATCAACTGGGAAATTAGGTCTACAAATAAAAAACTAGCTCTACCAAGCGGAAGACACAAACAGGATACATATTTATAAGTTCTTCTATTGCTTATCAGTAAGCTATTTGTATGCAGGCTCCTTATCCTGCATAATTTCCACATATCATTATAATAAGAACAGTCCATTGGCCAAAATATTCTCAAGAAACGAAGTATGGACTATGATTATTTATTAGTGTTATTGATTGCCAGTCAACTTGAATTTAATGGCGAACTTTAACAATTATTCTATTGTGTAATTCTTAATGTTGGTAACCTATATACTATACAAACTAAAATCCACAGGTATGCAGGTGATGAAACTATTGGTGCGTAAGTAGCCAGGTTTATGTTTAATATGTTTATTAATTATCTGCGAGTATTGCGCGAGCGAGTTAACTTAAATGTAGTACAGTAAACAGAGCATTGAGTGAGATATATCGCGTCTAAGGCGTCACACACACACACACACACACACAGCACTCGCGCGGTTCACTACACCATGTACCCAATGAGAGTTGAGACGGATCATTCAGGGGCTTTACGTCTAGGTAAGTAACACATTTTAGCGGCACGGAAAATGGAATTCAACAGCTAAGCTTCTATTTTAACAAGTTAAGATCATTGAAATGATTCACTCTAATAGATTTAACTGAATAGACGAATCAATCACACTCTGTCGTTAAATGGTTTGAATAATGTATAAGTTAAAATTTATAAGTTATTCATAGGAACGTGATGATTTCGCTGGAGCGGACGGTAGTTCATTTCCAATAACAGCTTTCAATCTGTTTAATATTGGAGAGCAATTAACTCGTAAACGAATGATAAGCTTTTAAAGGTATACTCAATTGATTCGACACCTTTATTATATTGTGATGATATTGTTTATTCAATCAGGTAAAATGTTATCGTAAACATAATAATGTAGCTGGTGGAGTGGTCTTGTTATTATTTCGAAGGCTGGTGCAATACTCAGTGTGTATCTAATTCTAAAGTGCGTGCACGTCGCCGCATGTGTGGAGTTCACACGGGCCGCCCTTGGTTTTCTCTCTGTGTGCGTAGGGCCATAGATCTTTAAGCCTCATAGACGTGATATTATATACGTAAATATTTCTAATCGCAGCGGGGTGCCCCATATTTTTGAGCAATAACGTGCTAAAATTGCCAGGTTAAATTGATAAATTGCGGGATTTGCAAGCCAAGAATAAAAATAATTATCAGATATGAACCGTAGCACACGAAATGAATACTTAATTATTTACACCCTTATAGTATTAGAACTATTAGATCCTTAGAAGGCAAATAACGAATGGTTTTTTGCCAATCCATTCGCGATATATTTTTTAACATGCAAAATTTGATATAAATAACATACTTTTCATCCCTTAACCAGATCGGCGAAGGTAGCTCTTCTACAGATATTAGGCTATTAGTTTATAAGAACAAACTAAATAACCCGTTTAGTTCGTTCACTACAATTTCAACCAAGCTCTTGGAGCTTTCGCGAACTCGCCGCATAAAGCGATGCCATACAATTCCACAAAATTGCATAAAAATCAGGCACAGCTGCCTCAGCAAACATGCCAGCCGCCCTACAGAAGCGCGGTATACTACTACAAATAGTAGTAAGTATTTGCGATACTTAATAGTTGATACAATATTAAACTTAATTTGTTGATGACTTCAACAAAGCCTCACATCTCCTGCGTCAGTTCACATGTTGTTAGTTATACACCACTATTTTTTATTAGTACAAAAACTTTAAGGACATATTAGCGAAGACATAATTATCATATATGTGACGTAAGAATTTCATAATATCTATAAATAGCAAAGTTATAATCATTTGTTTTTTGTAGAAAATCTCACCTAAATCATAGACATATTTTACAATCCATTCACTACTTCATTGAAAGTACTTACTTTCCGTCCTACGCTTACGCATTCTTTCCGTCGCACTTATAATGTAGGTAGCCTTAGACAATAAAATGAAGCAAAGTAATCAGTGTAGGTAGATACTTTTTAATTTTCTTAATTCTACCCTCTCATTCATAGTTTATCCGGGCTTAGGACCGGCAAAATTTACCGTTTTACAAGTATTAAATACGAAGGTATGTAATTAGAAAGCAAACACATATCAAAATAAAAGAAGGTATTCTGTAGTAAAAGAAAACAGTAATTTTAGCGTATTTATGAAGTTAGAATCATCTGTTATTTACAAATTATTTTATCATCATCATGTCAGCCTAGAGACGACCACTGCTGGACATAGGCCTCCCTCAAGGTTCTCCACACAGACCGATTTTGAGCCGCCCGCCTCAAATTATTATTTACTTAAGTTGGTATTATTTACTAAACTTACAAGTATTTCCATTGTCCTTCGAAATGTCCACAGCCATTGTCAATACACAGATCACAGTCTTTTCACTTTGTCAAAAGCATCCAATATGCTTTTAATTGTTCGACACTACCCGGCTCACTTTTGTACACTCACAAAATAATTTCCATGGGTTCAGCTGCACTCGCGATTTTTCCACTCAAAAAGTACGCACGTAGCGTAGCTACATACTCCCGTGATATGAACTGATATGATAGACCATCGCGGCGGGCAAACGTAGACAAACAATTAACTTTTGCAACGAAAAAATAGATACCTTCACTTTCGCTAGCAATTTAACACTGTTTGTCACATCGTCGGGGCGCGGCGCAGGCGCAGAGGGGAGGGGGGGGGTATTTATCAATGGGTCCGTTTACTATGATCGTACGCGAGTCGGTCATAGTATTAGTGATACATTTACCAATTATTACGTATTATTGTGGACAGTTTTGAGACACTTTTGGGACTTAGTGTTTTTATTTTTTAACTACATAAATATGATCAGTTAAAGATACTTAGTGCCTTGTTAAAATTTTTGTACTAATTAAAAAATAGTGGTGTATATAGTTCCAGAATATGGAAAATTAAATACTCGAGCTATTGCACCCAGGCAAAGTGCATAAGAACTCTACTTAGGTATAATAGTTTGTACAAGGACCTAAAGTCAACATATCTGCGGAGTACGTTTGGCTCTAAGCTCCGTCTTCATCAGATCTATGGCACACATGGTCTGTGGTGTAAGTGCGAGTGCGTGGTGTCGCGTCGAGCAAACACTCGATAAGTCACTTGTAGCGAACGTGCTCCCAGCGGTCAGAAGGTCACCTCTTACACTACACAACATACATATGGGTACCAAACATGTGTGGACTAGCTAATGAACACTGCAGCCAAGGGCATCTGAGATTTAATAAACAGACCGAATGCCAATATTAGTCAATATATTTTAAGCATTTTGCAAAGTAAAGTATGCATGATACTTTACTTTAGCAACAATGAAAGCAGGTACCGTAATAGTTTGATAGAATCGAGAATCAAAGACCTGTCATCAATATGACCGTTGCTAACTCTACCTATACTCTTAGGCACAACCCCTAGTGAACAAGCGTCCAATTACGCAGTGTCAACGGCGGTGGCTCCTCTAAATCACTGTCCCCGAGGTTCAAGGTCAGCCACAGGACAGCACGCGTGACCACGCCAAGGGTCGCGTGTGGGGTGTCATGTGGTGGCGAGGCAGCGGCGCGACCCGCGGGGCGTCGCGCGTCGCTAACGAGCTGGTGCGTGTTATTGGCGCCATCCATCATCCCGCGGCCGCGGACGACGACCCCGCAGCCACCCCCGAGCCCGCGATCCCCGCCCCGCGCCCCGCACCCCGCACCTCTAACCTTCATTGACGCCCCGTGCACACTGCGAGATTTCGCTCCCTACTGCAAACTTTGTAATTCTGTAAAGTTAGTAATACTGAACAACTTGGTCCACTGTGACCTTATGCAATCTTACTAACGTCCTGTATAGCCTTCAGAACAGTGGTAACTTCGAGTGAGCTCAAGCAAAGAGTGGTGGTGTGGCATGCAACCACACAGTGGCGTAAGAAAAATATACAAAGAGTATGTTGGGGTTGAGAGATTAGATTGAGAGTGACAGGGGACAGAGTGTATACGGGAGTAAAGGATAGACATGCGTGATATGGAGTCTCTTACCTGATTTTGCTGGCCTTACAGGTGCCTTGATTTGCTCTGTTCTTGTAACAATCCCATGAAGTTCTCTGCTACGAAGCCGGCCGGCTGACGATAGGTACTTGCCACGTGTTTTCAAAGAGTCCATTCACACGCAAAATATCCAACACAATCGATGAAATCACAATATATTATTAGAAAAGGCGGTCCTAGATACTATTGTAACGGATGGATTACAATTATAGCGGCAAAGAATCCCGAAATTCACAATTATCAGCTAGCAGCGAGTTTTAAGATCGCGAGCACTCGGCGGTTGGAGATGAAGTTCGTTCAAAAGAGGCACGACGTGAAGTTCCCGCGATGAGAGCGCCACCAAGTGAAGATATCCAAACACGTATGCCATAATTATGATGTTTATCAAATCAGAGACTAATTAATGAATTTTACAGCTATAAGAAATTACTCTCAATCTTTCCATGTGGAAAAATCCTAAATTGGATTATAAGCCGATAAATATCAATTAAAAGTGTGAGCTCGCCTCACCATGCTTCCCCCCCTTGGAAGGATGCGAGTGCTTTCAAAAGGAAAGTGATAAAAATTATAAAGATTGGTTGACCTAAATCATGATCAACAAAATAAGCTGTAAGCTAAGAGCGTTGAAGCTTTATGGCTGAATGCGGGCGTAAACGTATTTAAACGATATTTATGAGTTACTTAAGCCTAATTACTAACCTAACACTTTACACTTATGTATTAATCATCATTGCGTTGGGAGAGGATATAATTTAAAGATAGCTCGTTTAAAATTACCGAACTTCGTCTTAACCATTGCTACGCGAGCTACGTTATCAGAGCCTTTATATACCTCCGTGATAACCCTAAAGGCCAACTAAGCGGGGCGGAATTGTCCTGTCCAACGAGTACGACAGTACCAACTTCTACAGGCTTGCCTGGAGTAGCCCATTTTTGCCTCACTTGCAGCGTATGCAAATACTCAAGATGCCATTTTTTCCAAAACGATTGGACCATACTATCCAACAATTGTTTACGCTGTGCCAGACTAACACGCTGGTCAGACAAATCGGCTGCTGGCAGGTACGTTAACGGTGTCGACATCAAGAAGTGAGGGGGAAAAAAAAAAGAAAGAAAATAAAGATACGTTTATTGCTGCCAATGAAACACAAGTCACAACAGATACAGTTAAATTCAATCAAGAAAACAGTAAAAGTTCTACGTACCTGTACTAGACAAAAAGAAAAACAAATAAAAAACAAACAATAATGTGAAATATCATGTACCTACATATAGAGAATAATTTTACAGCTGATATTGTGTCTCACGAAGCAGCAACCAGGTGCTCATCTCGACATATGCCAGGCCACTAAGGTCTGGCGCCGGTTTTCAGACGAACCCTGTTGTGAAGGCACGGATGACAAGTGGACCCGAGCCGTCCACCATTACATGCTTGTGTAGTGACTGGTGATGTATGCATATGGATATGTATGGATATAACGAGAGCATAAAATACTTAAATACATTAATAAATCATGATTCATATGAACAGTACTTATAAATAGTAAGATATATGTATATAAATGAAAGATGTAAACAAAAGTTTGTCTTATATATTTTTATACGTGTTAATAAATAGTTATAAAACTGGCTGACGACACGGCAAGCGGCGAAGCGGCGTCAACCAGAAGATACGCTCCTAGGTATAAATATTTACCTGTTTATGTGACGACAAGAATCAGCCGGGACTTGCGTGGCGGCTCGGCGGGGCCGCCGGACACAACATAACGCGGCGCGCCGTTCTCGGAGCGTCACGTCACGGTAATAATATCTAACAGTATTGTAACTCCATACAAACGCACGAAACTCGAGTTATACCTACGCGCCTCGAGCAGAGTACCCATTAGACTGGGCGGACTGTGCCTACAGTACCCGCAGCCGCTATCGTGCCGCAGCTCGCATGCGGCGCGTCTGGTAGGTATATAACTCACGAAGACGGCCGAGTTACAATACTGTTAGATTATATTACCGTGGTCACGTGTATAAAAATTAGATAAAACCGTAGATGTGAATCGAAACGTTTTATTGATAGTAATAACATATTAATTGGTATATTGTAACTACTGCTCGACCGAAAAGGCGTGATAATTGTTTGTGACTCGTTTGCGAGACTACTTACGTCAGTGTTTATATTGTGTTTAGTCTAAATTATGTTTGAAGCTTGCTATGTCCATGTAATACTTTGTTGACAAAAGTTGACATGCTAGCAATATGGCAGCATGCTGGAAAATATTAACTAGTAATCCGCAGAGCACGGTAAGTTGCGTCCTTAGATACCTAATAATAATTCATAGTATGCTTTTATAATTAGTATTAATAAATAATTTAAATAGGTACATTGATTAATTTTAAAACATTACAATGTCAGTATGACATATAAAAATATATTATTATATATATGTTAAATATTAAATATATCAGTATCACATTATATATACTTAAGGTATTAATTAAATTATGGATTGCATTAAATATGAAAAATATATATAAGTATATAAATGTAAAAATTGAATTAAATTAGAAAATTTAATGATAAAAATTGAATTAAGGGGGATTGAATTAGGGGGAGTAATGACTTCCGGATGAGGATCTGAAGATATCACGCTTAGAGGACGTGAATTCATGATACACTCTATTTGAACGAGGACGGTTTGTAATTCCTCATAAGTGAGAATTTGGCTACCGATTACCCGGTAAAGATGCGTCTTTAATGATTTAATGTTTGCTTCCCACATAGAACCGAAGTGTGGGGAGCGAGGAGGAATCATTTTCCACCTCATGCGGCGCGTTGAGAGCTCATCTAAAAGAGACGAATTAAAACTAGGATTCCTTAAAAAACTATACAGGTCATCTAGTTGTGCCCTGGCACCGACGAAGTTTGTAGCGTTATCTGAATAAAGACAGGATACCGGCCCCCGACGCGAAATAAAGCGTTTAAACGCGCCCAAAAAAGCATCGGATGTTAAGTCAGAGACAAGCTCTACGTAGACGGCTTTGGTTACTAGGCACACGAACAAACAAATGTAAGCCTTTTGCGTACGTTGTTCTCTGCGTCGGGCGAGCGTCATACGTATGGGGCCAGCATAATCTACTCCGTGTGGACAAATGCCTTGGATTCAGACACCCGACATTCGGGAAGGTCAGCCATCTTTGGAGTAGGATGCGTCGGACTAACTCGAAAGCAGGTGTTGCATTGCCGCAACTGAGACCGTATGACAGTCCTGGCATCTAGTATCCAAAATCGCTGTCTTAAAATAGACATAAGAAGTCCTGGCCCAGTATGAAAATTCATCACAAGATAATGCCGAATTATCAGATCCACTACATGGTCATGTTTTGGCAACAATAACGGGTGCCTAGCGTCAAAAGGGAGGCCGGATTTGGAGAGCCTACCACCAATGCTTAGGAGGCCTACGTCGTCCAAGAACACAGCCAAATGCTGAAGCTTCTTGGGCAGTAATTTGCCAGATTTGATGAGCTTAATGTCATCAGCAAAGTGTACAGATTGCACAGCTCGGATCATAACTCGTTCCGCAGCTGAAAGACTCTGAGCGGAGCGAGGCTGGCAATGAGCCTTTGGATACACAAATTTAAGTACATAAGCAACGATACGCAATAATTTATCCCATGAAGAGGCACGCGATGCCACTTGGCATAGGAGTGGTTGTTCCAATTCAGTGCTCACCGTCAGTACGCTTGCTCGGAGCTCGGGAAGCTCCTCACAATTAGTAGGCGAGAATGGTTTTACAGGCCACTCTTCCAGAGGGCTACAAAGCCAAGGTGGACCATTCCACCAAAGCTCATGGAACACCAATTGAGAGGGAAAGATACCGCGAGATAAACAATCGCTGGGATTCTCAAGACCAGCCACATGATAAAAATTGCGAGAATCCAAATTTTCTTGACACTGAGCGACCCTATTACTGACAAAGACCGACCAACGATGCGGGGAAGAATGGATCCAAGATAATGCGATCATTGAATCCGAAAAGGCGTAAATTCCTGCAATAGGAACACGTAAAGCATAAGTATCGCGCACAGTCCTTATTAATTTTGACATGAGCACGGCGGCACATAGCTCGAGACGTGCAAGGGTTACCACCTTAGTTGGGGAAACCTTTGATTTCGCACAAAGCAAGCGAACCGCGACACCGGACGTGCTAACAGAGTGTATATAAATCACACATCCATACCCACCCATACTGGCATCGGCAAACGCGACTATACGAATAGCGGAACCATCAGTGACACCCACGTGACGCGGTATCCGTAATGTTTCCAATAATAGTAAGAGATCCGTAGAAGAGCAACTTTCACCGATCTGGTTATTGGATGAAAACTATTTTATATCCTATTTTGCATGTTAAAAAATATATCGCGCATGGGTTGGTAAAAAATGCCGGTCCAGACTAGGAAAAGTTGAAAAAAAAATTTGGCTTTTCATTTAACATTGCATATACGCGTTTTTAATTAATAAATTTAGCACTAACTGAATGTATGAATTGAAATTAAACTACAGTTTACGGATTTTATCGCGTTGTATTGGTTTCACTAAGTTATTACATTTGAAACTAAAGATCTAGAAACTAAATTTTTAATTTATAACTAGCCGACGTTTCGAATTCTTTACAGAATTCATGTTCACGGCTGACTGAGGTGATATTTGTCTTTTTCTTGAATGTATAAGTTATCTCAAAGTACCCGAACATTTTTTAACTACTGGTGTTACTATTTACGCAGAATGAGCTCACAGTGTCCTTAGGTCTTCTGGTGACTTTGTCCTTCTTGGGTTTCATTAGCCTTATGACAGGGTCCCAAGCTGGAGGAACATTCCAACCATCTTCCCTATTGAAATTAGGGTGTTTTTTTATTTCAATAGCCTCTCGTATCATCCTTGGAAGAAAACGATGTTGTTTTGCGAGTATCCGTGGTTCATCAAATCGCAGGTAGTGGTTGGGTCCTTGTTCCACATGTTCACACACAGCAGACTTTGTTGAGCGTTTATATTTTATGTCAGCTATATGTTCTTTGAGTCGAATGCTTATGCTTCTCTTGGTTTGTCCAATGTATGAGAGCCCACATTCACAGTCAATTTTGTAGACACCGGCCTCTTGCAAGGGTAACTGACACTTGACAGATGGTAATAATTGACTGATCTTCCTTGGCGGCTTGTAGTAAGTTTTGATAGAAGCTCGCTTCAAGATGTAGCCAATTTTGTCGGTCACGCCCTTGATGTATGGGAGGACAGCAGGTTGTCTTTCTACTGTGGCTGGTTTTTCTTTCTTCTGGGATCTGTGACAGTGGCGCGGTGGTCGGAGCTTGTTGTCTTGCAGAACTTGCCTGACATGTTGAAGCTCAGCGTCCAGGTGTTTCTTGTCACAGATCCCGCGGGCTCTCTGAAACAGAGACATTCCTACAGTAGCTAACTGTTTAGGATGGTGGTGAGATTCACCGTTTAAGTATCTATTTGTATGGGTCTTTTTCCTATACACAGTATGGCTTAAGGAGTTGTTTTTATTCCTGATGACAAGTACATCTAAGAAAGCTAAAGACTTGTTTGCCTCTAATTCCATTGTGAATTGTATTTGGTTATTAATAGAATTAAGATGGTTTAGGAAAGCATTAACACTATCTGTTGGTAAAATTGTGAAAGTGTCATCTACATACCGCTTGTAGAACCTCGGTGTGATGGTGGCAGTCTGTAGGGCTCGCGCCTCGAAGTCCTCCATGAAGATGTCAGCGACAACAGGCGATACTGGAGAGCCCATTGCTACACCGTCTACTTGTATGTAGTATTTCTTGTCCCATAACAGATAGCCCGTTGTCAGGCAGTGTTTGAGTATTTCTGCATATTCCTCAGGCATGTTGTTTTCTGTCAGCTTTCTTCTAGTAATTTCTACACAGTCATGTACTGGTATGCATGTGAATAATTACTGTATATCAAAACTAACCATAGTTTCCTTTTCAGAGAGATGTAGATGTTTGATTTCACTGACAAAATGGTAGGAATCTTTCACATGTGCTCTCGTATTGCCTCTGAGCGGTGAGAGAATCTTTGCCATGTGTTGAGCCAGTTTGTAAGTTGGTGCGCCTATCTGACTAACTATCGGGCGCAGAGGAGCGTTTTTCTTGTGTATTTTTGGTAGCCCATACATTTGAGGAGGTTTTACACACGATGGTATTAAATATTTCACGTCCAAATTAAGTTTTTCGGAGTATTTGTTAACAATATCACAAGTTTGCTTGAGTATTTTGTTCGTAGGGTCTGACTTAACCAACTTGTAGGTACTTTCATCCGACAAAAGATGTTCCATTTTTTGTTTATACTCGGACGTGTCCATCACTACCGTTGCATTTCCTTTATCTGCTCGGAGTACTGTAAGTTCAGGCCTAGCTTGTAAGTTCTTCAGTGCGAGATATTCGGTCTTAGGTAGATTCCTTGCCGGCACTTTCGATTGACGTAATACAGCAGAAACGTCCTGTCGTATGGCCTCGAAATCTTCCTTACTCACATTGTTCTTGACTAGGCAATCCTCAACGTTGCAAATAATGGTTTCATACGGTATTCTTGATGGAGTTATCGCGTAATTTAAACCTCTGCAAAGCACTTTCTCGGTATTTTCATCTAACGTGTGTTTTGACAGATTGACAACTGTTTGTCTATGGGCGGACGGTAGCGTGTGATTGGTCCGTGCGAAAACGTTCTGTTTCATGTTGTACTGGTCATTTGATTTTTGTTGTAATTTTTCAAATTTTTGAATTTTGTTACCTTTACACGCATAATATTTTGATGTTTCTCTGTTGTTTATTGCATCTATGCATTGTTTAAAATCAAATGAAGTTGTCAATCTGTATATTTCGTTAGATAAATTCTCAACATTTTTATTTATTCTGCGTAAGTCAGCTCGGTGTTCATGGATCTTTTGTATGAGTAACTTTTGACTTGCCTGTTTTAAGATCTTAGCGCTCCCACGTATGTCCTTCTTGGCTGATATCTTGCAGCATGTAGGGATGAGATCGTGATCCCGGCATCTCTTCAAGAAATTTAAAGATGTTATGTATCTTGCGCGCTTGGTTTGTAGATCTTCTAACCGGCGTATTTTTGTTGCTGTCTCCAGTCCGTACTGGTTCACATAGTATCTTCTTAGGTTTACGCGAATGTTACACATTGAAATTAAACTACAGTTTACGGATTTTATCGCGTTGTATTGGTTTCACTAAGTTATTACATTTGAAACTAAAGATCTAGAAAAAAAAAAAATTAGTTTCTAGATCTTTAGTTTCAAATGTAATAACTTAGTGAAACCAATACAACGCGATAAAATCCGTAAACTGTAGTTTAATTTCAATGTGTAACATTCGCGTAAACCTAAGAAGATACTATGAATGTATGAACCCTAAAGGTTACGGTAAACATTGGGCTGTAAATTTTTTCTGGCGTATTTGTAGGGTTGCCAGGTATAAACACTTCGACTGTAAAGTTGATACTAGTTATATTTATCAAATTGTTTAATAGACAAATCTTATATTAAAATGACCGCTAATTCACTGCGAACACGATGATATTGGGTTGCCTACGAAAAACCTGTCAGGAAAAGCGGTTGGATTTTTTTTTTGCCTGGAGTTAAATATCGGTGGACGAGATTACTATTAAAAAATAGATTTATTATTTTAAAATACATGTTTATTCTTAGAAAGGTTCTACAAGACTGATTAAATTAACATTATAATTAAATATGAAACTTATAGCTAAATATGCAGTTTTGATGACACGCGCCATGCTCGTTCGATGCGTGGTCAGCAATCGTGGGGTTGACGCATGTCGCCCGATTGCTTAACTCCTCCCTCCCTTAGTTGGAAGCGCGTCCCGCAGCTTTCCGTAGCGTCCTCGCTACGACTAACATCTGGCGTGTTCTTCAGTTGCCTCCATTTCCAGATTTTCCAGGCGATGATTCCCACCAGGATGAGGTACAAGCCAATTGTTGTCCAACTTGGAGTAGCCATCAAAAGTTGCCAATCTATATTGTTGTCATCTTGGATATCATCTGCACGGTCCATCAACTCATGGATGCTGTCTAATGCGATGTCTTCGAGCTGCAGTTTATAATGAATGTTGTCTTCCGGGGCGGCTCTTGTGCTTGGTAGCGGGATGACTTCGTCTATTGTGACGGTGTTGGTGTTTGTCTTCAGGGTTTTGTTCAAGATCTCCAATTGACAGTCGCTGGTTATACTGGCTATGTGGATACCAGATATTCTTTTGTACTCTGTTCTCAATCCGCAGCGGCTTCTTAGGATTTGTTGTTGGTTGAGTATTATAAGCCATTTGTTGTCTTGAAGCTTCTGAATCTTGCCCTGTTTGAGGTTCATTCGTGCTCGTGTACAGTTAGCTGCCTGGTGTTTGATGAGTGATATTATGCAGTCTTCAGATGAATCCATGGGTAGAGTGTTGAGGGATTCACAGAGGTGTGTTTCTTGCGTGAGGGCTTTGCAGTTTCCTTCGAGGTACGAGTACTCCTCGCTTCCCAGTGCTAGGTATTTGGACTTGGGGATTATAGTTAGGTTTCGAGTATCGGGAATGGAGTATATATGAAGGAGGTCGAATGGGTTCGGGTCAACAGAAGGTATTTCTAGGATAAATGTTAAAGTGTGTTCTGTACTGTAAGCTTTAACGTTGATTGACTTTTCTAGACTGTGTATATTTCTAATACTTATTTTATCTACGGGTCTAAATTGATTGACTTTTTGAATTTCTAATAACTCATTTAATAAACTGTGCGGGGCTATTATACTAGGATGCATCACACCCAGTTGAGCGAATGTCATTGCGTCTTCTAAAACTACGAGCTTATCTAAAAGAATCTGTAAACTAAAATCTATTTGAATATATAAATCTAAGAAATGCATGCGATTTACAGTTAAGTTATATCTAGTAGTAGTATTCTTCAATAGGTCAGTTAACATGTTTTGGTTGTCACTTAGAATGTTTATCTGTTTACTAAATTCATCTATTGTGTTTCTTGCTAAAAATAGGGTTTGTTTTTCAGAATTTTGAACTTTACTAACTGAATTGCGTATGAAAGATATTTCCTTTTCTAGTCTAATAGCGTCTTCGTAGTCAAGATTGCCAGTTATAGCCTTAATAACAGATCCTAACCCATTAATTATACCACGTCTAACTCTAATACGAGGGACAATAAACAAAATTTTCTTACCTATTAAGTTTACACTTAGTTCTATCTGATCCTTATAAGTCCTATATGTATCCTCAGTACCTAAGATACTGGCTTCCGCTGTTTATGTATTAGCATACAAGGCTAACAGTTTTATAGAAACTTCGTGTAAATGGGAAACATTATAGACACAAGCCAAGCTAAAAGTATCGACCTGTTTAAGAACTTGTCCTTGTTTCAGCAAAAGTATTCCGTTTTCATTGTTGACTGGAGTTAGGGTCAAGTTGGCGGTTGCGTAGAGCACGCAGGCTCCTGCGATGAGGATCCTGGAACAAGGTGAGGTCGTCGTAGAAGTTTGTAATGTACTCTAATTGACTTAGAGTTTGGATGGCTGCCTATAATCTCTGCTACGTTGTTAGGGTGAAGATTTATAATTTTGTACGGACCTTTGAAGACTGGCTTTGTCTTGTCGTTCCGAGCTGTTTTGGCCACCTGTTTGTAAACTGTCTCACCTACCTTAAATGTTATTTCTTCGGCTGCCTTATTTCGTTTTTCTATAACTTGTTCCTTATTCTTCGACATGTGTGCTGCCAAACACTCCTGCACAGCTTCGGCGTTCATGCGGTGCTTAAGAACATAGTCCTGATAAAATTCCTTAGGGTAAAATAACTCTAAAGGGTTTCTCGAAGCTGTATGGCCGAATAAGAGTTCTCGGGGTGTGTAGCCTGTTGTAGAGTGTATGGAGTTATTATAGGCAATGATAGCGTATTTCATAATTAACTGGATAGGGTCTTCTTTATTTGTCATTCTCTGTATTCGCACTATCTCGCCTATGGTTGAGTGAAAGCGTTCTATGGGAGAGTTGGAATTCGGATTATAGGGTGTTGTAAAATGGATGTTGATGTCATGTGAAGCGCAAATGTCTTTTATAACGTCGTTATCGAACTTACTGTCGGAGTCAGTTGTTATTTTTAAGGGTAGACCTATAACTGAGAACACTTGTAATAGTGCCTCGGCTATGTGTATACTGCTTGATGCGTTTAAAGGAATGGCCTGAGCAAATTTTGAAAAGTTGTCGATAATAGTTAGAAATGTAGATCCGCCTGTAGAATAGAGATCCATAAATAAGTGTTCAAGAGGCTTAGTAGGGGTTGGTGTTAGGGATAGCGAGGGTTTGAGTGGATTCCTCTCGTATTTTGTCTTTAAGCAGATGTCACACTGGTTTATGTATCTTTGGACTGAGAGAAGCATGTTAGGCCAATGGTAGTTCCTATGCAGTTGCTTGTAAGTCTCTTGAATACCACGGTGCATTTTTTTGCCTTCGTGATATTTCTTGATTAATTCCTGTTGTTCTGTTTTGTTTTCTACTAGGGTAACGCGAGTACTGCATCTTACGAGTTTTGGACCTCTGTCATTAAAGATAGTGGTACTCTAGAGAAAGCTAAATATAAATGTTCGTCATAAAAGTAGCAGTGAAATATTCGGTCCGCTATGGTGTGTTCTTTCAAGAATTTGATAATCTCAGCCTCCGTATTGTTAACAGGGATAAAGACATCTTTGATAGTGGTTCGAGAACTAGTCGATCTATTTTCTACTCTGTAAGTGGAACCTGGTGTCGATCTAATATGGAATTGTTTAAGCGTCTCTTCGTCGTCTTCTATAGCGTCTGATAGAATTGGTATGCCTTTATTGTCGTTGTCTGGTTGTGTGTGGTTTGTTGAGATAAGTTGGTCAGGGTTAGTGGTCGCTTGACTAATTTGGTCTGTGTCAGTTTTATCAGTGTGTGACTGTAAGTCGCTATCGATCTCCATGTCTTGTTGATTGTGGTCTGTATTGTTTCTATTGTCATTATTATTATTCGTCGGGGCCCTATCTTCCGCTTCTGCTTGTCTACGTGCGTTGTCAAAAATTCTATTTATAATTTCGTGATCGTCATTATCATCTAAGTTAACCGCTAGAGAGTCTATACTGTTATGGAAAATTTTAACCCTGGATAGCGCATCCGCATTAGTATTTTGTTTACCCTTTTTGTATACTACTTTGTAGTCATACTCTGCTAATTTCAATCGCCATCGAGTTAATTTGGAATTTGGATCCTTCAAAGACATTAACCACATGAGTGGTCTATGGTCTGTATATATAATAAATTTTCGACCATATAAATAAGGCCTAAAATATTTAATAGCCCATACTATGGCTAATAACTCCTTCTCTATGGTGAAGTAACGCGACTCGGTATCAGATAACGTCCTCGAAGCGTAGGCAACTGGTTTGTCTGAGCCTACATTCCCTTGTGATAAAACTGCGCCTAATGCAACGTCTGAAGCGTCAGTTGTTAAAATAAATGTTTGATCAAAGTCCGGATATTGCAAAATCGGAGAGTTTGTTAAAATTTGTTTACATTTATTTACTGCTTCAAGAAATTCGTTTGTATGAACAACCTTAGCATTCTTCTTAAGACAAGATGTTAAAGGTTTAGTTAATTGTGCGAAGTCTTTAATAAATTTGCGGTAGTAGCCTACCAAACCTAAAAATGATTTTATGTCCTTTTGACTACGCGGTAAAGGGAAATTTAAAACGGCTTTAATTTTGTCCTTCTTAGGTTTAAGGCCTTGATCAGTTAGTTCATGACCTAGGAAGTTAACCTGCTTCTGAAGAAATTCGGATTTATCCAATTGAATTTTGAGATTATGTATTTTAAATCTGTCAAAGACCCTTTTAAGTTTCTCTAGGTGATCTTGTAGTGACGTAGACACTATGATGACGTCATCTAAATATGTAAATACATTGTCTAAGCCTCTTAGGATATGATCCATTAGTCGTTGAAAAGTACTCGGTGCGTTTTTAAGTCCAAAAGGCATTCTTAAAAACTCATAATGTCCTCTTTCTGTGGTGAATGCAGTTTTCTCGATATCGTTAGGGTGCATCTCTAGTTGATGGTAGCCACTAGCGAGATCAAGGGTGGTAAAATATTGCGCGCGTCCAAGTCTGTCCAATATGTCGTGAATGTTAGGGAGTGGGTACTTGTCTTCTATTATACGATCATTAAGTCGTCTATAGTCAATCACAAGTCGCCATTTAACTTTACCTGATGCATCTGGTTTTTTAGGGACTATATGAACGGGGCATGACCACGGGGAAATGCTTTCTCTAATAATGCCTTGTTTTAAAAGATTGTCAACTTGATTCTGTATTTCTTTGCGTTGTTGAGGGGCTTGTCTGTAGCTTCTAACGAAAATTGGTGTGTCGTCTGTCAGTCTGAGTTCATGCTTTACTGTATGAGTGAAGGATAATGGAATATTGTCAGAGTGAAAGATATCTCTATAATTAAAACACAACTTTGTAATTTCACGCTTTTCTTCCTCGTTCATATGGTCTGTTCGTATTTTATTAAGATTTTTACGAAGCTCGTTATCTATCTCAGTACTGTCTTGTATGTCTAATTTATTTAGTTTAGAAGTCTGAATGTCTAATCGTAGGTCTTGGGGTAGTGGTTCAAGTAAAACAGGTCTATTATTCATTACTATTTTCTTCTCATCTGTAGAGTTAATTACCGATGTTTTACACGATCCATTTTTAACTGTAACTATGGCCGCAGGTGACTTAAGTCCCTGTGTCCAGCAAAAGTCATTGCATATGTACTGTCCGTCCGTATAATTAGTCTTTACTACAATAAGCTTTTCGCATCTTGGTTCAATTCTAATTTTTTTTACCGGATAATCTAAGTAAATTGGTATCTGAAAATTGGAAGAATTTAATACTCTATTTTCTAAATCTATACTGCATCCTAATTCTTGTAACAAGTCCATACCTATAAGTCCTTTGTACTTTGGGTCAAAATCAAATATAAGAAACTTGTGAAATTTGTCCGTATCAAATGGTGGGGGTAAGGGTAAAACTGCTACGTGTTGATGTTTGGTAATACCATGCGCGGTACGAACTTGGAAGGGCTCGTATTCGACACATTGTTCAAACATGGTGTTCTGTATAACGCTAGGTGATATTAAAGAGTTAGTAGCGCCGGTATCCAATAGAAACTTACCATTAAATTCAGGTAACTCAATGTACGGCAGACGGTCCTTACCTTGACTATTTAGTTGTACTGTGTTTATCAGCTGTGTTCTTCCTGTTCCCCCTCCTCGCAAAAATCCTGAGGGTATGATTCATCAACAGATAAATCCTGGAACGTCTGACAGAGATCGGCATACTGTGGGTTATAGTACTCACTTTGATCGTAGCAGGGGTCGTAGTTCTCCTGATACTGTTCCTGTTCGTTGGATGTATAGAAAAGTTCTCCAAATTGCGGCTTTTGCGACTTGTTAACAGATCTCATTGTAACGTCTGATACCTTTTGTGGTGGGTTCACTTGCTGGTGTGGCACGTTCGGCTGTTGTCTAAAGTTCGACGAGTTCCTAAAGGTGTCGGACCCGCTTGGTCTAACATTACCTTGTGTTTTATTCTTCCATGGGAGCGTGGATTGTGCCCATTGCTGTTTCTGTTCAGGGGCCCAGTTGCTACGTTGTTGCGGCTGAGAGTTCGGGTGTACAAACCTTTGTTGAGGTGGTGCGGCATTGAACCCAAATGGTTGGGGTGTAGACAAACTAAATTTTGGTGTATCTTTTGGTTTGGCTTGCATAAAAGGTGTATTAAAATTATTGCCAAATTTATGGTGTGCTAGGCGTGCTTCCTCCTGCCTAGCGTTAGTTATGGCTATTTCTAGCGTCTCTGGATTCGAGATACGTACGCCTACTGATATATGGAACTCTAAATTGTTAACATATTGGTCTATAACCATCTTTTCGTAATACGACTTGTCATTATGCTTACCCACTGACTGTAGTGTGTCTAAAATATCCCTAAGACGTTTACCAAACGCTTCGGAATCTTCGTTTTTATTACGGCGAATACGAGTGAGTTCCTGCATCACTTGTATTTCATTGCGCGGTTCGCCTAATCTACGTATCAACGCGGTCTTAATGGCCTGCCACGAGTCTAGGGACTCCTCATAAGCTATAGCGTCGATCGCGGTGCCGCTCAACCTGCTTTTAATTAAACAAATAAGTGCTGGATTCGCTCTAGCTGTTGGTTCCAATAATAACATAATATTTTCCACCTCCCTAATGAAAAAGTTCAATGTTTTCGGGTTACCATCATATTTGGGCATGAGGTCCCTAATAAACTTTAAGTTAGTCATATCTGTGCTACACATTGCCATTGTCATGAATAAAAAAAAAATATGCAACAAATTAAATACTAAAATGTGCTACCTACAACACTGCCTACCGTATTGTATAAATACAGGCGTAATGATATTCAATTACAATAATTAATACCTAATTTTAATCGTTCGCTCAGCGTATTTGCTTACCGCGCGAATCTATTGTTATTAAGTACAGCCTAAGTGCACGAAATAAAACAAAATAAGTCTATCGCGATTATAGCATACAGACAAAACACATGGAATAGCAAGTATAAATGCAAGTAATATACGACAGGAAATATTGCACAGGATACTGGGTAAACGATTCGTACTTACCCCAGGAACCTCTGCATTTCTTGCCAGGCCTTGTAGAACAGCAGGACTCCCAATGTTCCGGAACTCCCGCAGGCTGCCACCGACGTAGGTTCTTCTTATAGGGGATCGCGAAGATGACGATAGATACCGTCCACTCTATTCGGAGAGTTTTATTCGATATGCGAGTGTCGCGATCCTACCGACTGCGCCAGTTAAATATCGGTGGACGAGATTACTATTAAAAAATAGATTTATTATTTTAAAATACAAGTTTATTCTTAGAAAGGTTCTACAAGACTGATTAAATTAACATTATAATTAAATATGAAACTTATAGCTAAATATGCAGTTTTGATGACACGCGCCATGCTCGTTCGATGCGTGGTCAGCAATCGTGGGGTTGACGCATGTCGCCCGATTGCTTAACTCTGGACCGGATTTTTTTTACCAACCAATTCGCGATATATTTTTTAACATGCAAAATTTTATATAAAATAGTTTTCATCCAATAACCAGATCGGTGAAGGTCGCTTTTCTACGGATCTCTTACTTATCTATACGGATCTTAGACTATAAAGGGAACTCTCGCATGAGAATAGAGAAACGTTTAGAGATATCGTTAGGAACGGGTTCATCCCAACCAAGATTACTCAGCCATAGCTCTCTGATGAGTAACTTGGCGTAAAAGATCACGGGGGCGACCAAACCAAGAACATCAAATAAACGCGCGACTATCGAGAGTATATTTCTCTTAGCACATTTTTCAACTACTTGAGCGGAGGTGAAAAACAAATTGTCCTGGAAAGGTTCCCACGACAGACCCAACACCTTGGACACATCATTTCCAGTATGAAAATCCAAATATATGGACTTACGATGAGAGTCAGGAAGACTATTTAAAAGCGCGGGTGAATTACTACACCATTTAACCAACATCATACAATATTATTTAGTGGGTCTTAGTCGCGATAATTTATTTATTTCAAGGCATAAATACCTCTGTTATTCTCCTACGTTTCTACCGGCTTGCAACGGTTGTGGTCGCGGAGGGACTGATGTCAGCTCAGCGCCGTCCTTGTGAAGCGCGGGTTTCGGCAGCTACCCTCACTTGTTTTATATTTTTGATATTTTGAGTTCTATCCTCACTGTCGGTACTTCGACACACTACACTTATGACGTCTACACACTGATGAGTTGTGTTACTGCGGCGTTGTTTGCATTTGTTGATAACTGGGTTCCAAGTGGTCGATAGTCTGTATCCGTCCTCCCGGTTGAAATTTCTATGTTTTTTGATTTCAACCGCTTCACGTACTATCCTGGAGTAATAGTGGCGATCGGTGGATAAGACTTGTGGTTGATGTAATTCTATCCAGTGGTTTGGTCCAGATTCCAGCAAATGCTCAGCTATGGCAGATTTATTAATTTGTCGATTTTTGACAGCTGCGATATGTTCTTTGACCCTTTCAGCGATCGTTCGTTTGGTCTGTCCGATATAGGAACTACCACAACTGCAATCAACCTTGTAGACGCCTGGTGTTTGTAGAGGAATTACATCCTTTGGGGTACGCAGATTGTGTGCTACCTTGGAGAGGGGACTATATACAGTCTTGATGGAGTATTTCTGTAGTACTGTTCCAACTTTGTCCGTCACTCCCTTGATATAAGGAATGTAAGCCGGCACTCTGCTTACTTCAGATTTGCGGTCCTTCCTCTTCCGACGGGGTATCTCCTTTTTGTATCCGTTGCGCCTTAGTACCTCCTGAACATGTGACAATTCACTGTTTAAGTGTTCAGGGTCACAGAGGTCATAGGCTCTGTTCACTAACGAGGTCGCTACGGATTCCAAATGTCGCGGGTGATGATGCGAGCAGGCATTGAGATACCTGTCGGTGTGTGTCGGTTTTCTGTATACAGTGTGTCCAAGTGTACCATTAGCTCTCACCGTCACTTTGACGTCGAGAAAGGGTAGCGATCCGTCTACCTCCATTTCAAATGTAAACCGGATGTTCGGATGTATGGAGTTCAATTTGTCTGCGAAACGTTCTATGTCTTGCTTGTTGCCCTTCATGATGCAGAATACATCGTCGACATACCTCTTCCATAGCTTTACATTTGAAGCCTGCATGTCTATGGATTCTTCGAAATGTTCCATCCAGATATTGGCCATCACCGGTGCTACTGGGCTACCCATTGCCACTCCGTCGATCTGGAGGTAATGTTGTCCACGATATATGAAGTAGTTACCCTCCAAGCAATTCTTCAATAGAACGGCGTATTCGTTAGACAGACCGCTATCCCTTAATTTTCTCTCAACGACCTCAAGGCAATCCTGAACTGGAACATTGGTGAATAGTGACTCCACGTCAAAACTTACCATCACTTCGTCTGGTTCCTTTGTCACGCTCTTGATGATGTCGATAAAATGGCGAGAGTCCTTCACGAAAGATGCCGTCTTACCTACTAACGGTTGCAGTACCTTGCTGATGTGTTTCGCCAAACCATATGTCGGTGAATTTATTTGACTCACTATCGGCCGCAATGGTACATTTGTCTTGTGGACTTTAGGCAAACCGTAAATCTTGGGCGGCTGCACGATTTGGGGTTTGTGTAGACGTTCAAAGTCATCTTCCGCGAACACGTTTCTATGGTCCTTTATCAAAGCTCGAATGCGTTTCGTTACTCTGGCTGTCGGGTTATAAGACACAGGTTTATATATTAGTGTGTCACTTAACAAATTCCGTATTTTGCTGTCATAGTCACAAGAATTCATCACGCCAACCTGACCAAAGACTGGTCTCTGCCACTTTAGCAGCTTCAGGGTAATGCGGACTATCAGAGGCCAGTTGTCGCACCGTATCCATAGCTATAGGTATATGGACTCGATTTAAGTCCGAACGGCAAGCGGTTAAAAGAGAATGTTAACACAGGTTCGTTCTCGTTAAAGCGAAATAAAATGCGTACCTACGCATTTTATTTCGCTTTAACGAGAACGATTGGACGGATTATTGTAACCGTTGACCAGCGTAAATACCTATTTACGCTGGTCAACGGTTACACCAATCCGTAAATACATGTGTTTAATATCTGCATTTATAGTTATAGGAAATAATCTAAAATCTATTAATAGAAGGAATAAATCTGTTTGTAAATTTGGACCAATGTGGAGTATATCATTTAAAGATAGACCCGTATGAGTCCTAGAACTAGCGTCCAATACAATGCGCGGCATCGGTTTGTCTGGTCGAACAACAGCGTGATGAGGGATGTAGTACCCGTCATCCAAGATATCTGATTCGTTGACTTGGCTTAAGTAACCATTATCAATGTACTCATTAATCACCGCGTTATAACTTGCCCTCAACGTGGATGATTGTCGAAGCTTTCGCTCAAGCGCCATAAGCCGACGATACGCGACAGCACAGGAGTTACTTAATTCTGCAGGATTCTTACTAAAGGGCAATGCGACTGTATAACGTCCCGCCTCGTCACGCGACACTGTAGAGGAAAAAATATTCTCACATTCGGTTTCCTCGGGCGAGAAAAAGCGTTTATGATTGACTTCCTCCAATTCCCAGAATTTTTGTAACAAATCATTAATAACCAATGCTGAAAAGGAAGAAGTAGGTCCATCTACATTATCATTATAAGGAGGAAAATAACCGAATGCGGTCAATAAGGCGGGAGGGGCACGAGAACCGAAGTCAACCCTCTTCCCCAAATATATGTACGGAAACTGGACAAGTTAGGGCCTAACCTTCGATAGCTCTTAAGTATAGCCCTAAGCTTGCACGTACCTAAACCTAGACTTATCCTAATTTAAGCCTACTGGTTCCTATATCTAGCCTAACCTACCTACGATAAACCTATCCCTATTTTAGATCTAATCTAACACCTATCCTACGTATTATGTCGTAAACCTAGGTGTCCTATGAACTATTCCTACAACCTATCTAATTCCTACAAAGGCGTCGTTGTTGTGGTCCCTAAACCCTAATGTCCCTATCCCCCTAGCCCTACTATATCGTATTTTATAAATACTTATATATAATAGTCCAGGATATCTGCCACCGGGAGACCTAAGGCGACAGATGGAATTGGGTAGGATTTAGGGGTGGTGGAAATGGTTTTCTCACTGCCGGTCGAGCAGACTCACAAGACCGATCAGGGTGACGGCTAAAGGTGTCTTGGCCTATAGCGTCGATCGCGGTGCCGCTCAACCTGCTTTTAATTAAACAAATAAGTGCTGGATTCGCTCTAGCTGTTGGTTCCAATAATAACATAATATTTTCCACCTCCCTAATGAAAAAGTTCAATGTTTTCGGGTTACCATCATATTTGGGCATGAGGTCCCTAATAAACTTTAAGTTAGTCATATCTGTGCTACACATTGCCATTGTCATGAATAAAAAAAAAATATGCAACAAATTAAATACTAAAATGTGCTACCTACAACACTGCCTACCGTATTGTATAAATACAGGCGTAATGATATTCAATTACAATAATTAATACCTAATTTTAATCGTTCGCTCAGCGTATTTGCTTACCGCGCGAATCTATTGTTATTAAGTACAGCCTAAGTGCACGAAATAAAACAAAATAAGTCTATCGCGATTATAGCATACAGACAAAACACATGGAATAGCAAGTATAAATGCAAGTAATATACGACAGGAAATATTGCACAGGATACTGGGTAAACGATTCGTACTTACCCCAGGAACCTCTGCATTTCTTGCCAGGCCTTGTAGAACAGCAGGACTCCCAATGTTCCGGAACTCCCGCAGGCTGCCACCGACGTAGGTTCTTCTTATAGGGGATCGCGAAGATGACGATAGATACCGTCCACTCTATTCGGAGAGTTTTATTCGATATGCGAGTGTCGCGATCCTACCGACTGCGCCAGTTAAATATCGGTGGACGAGATTACTATTAAAAAATAGATTTATTATTTTAAAATACAAGTTTATTCTTAGAAAGGTTCTACAAGACTGATTAAATTAACATTATAATTAAATATGAAACTTATAGCTAAATATGCAGTTTTGATGACACGCGCCATGCTCGTTCGATGCGTGGTCAGCAATCGTGGGGTTGACGCATGTCGCCCGATTGCTTAACTCTGGACCGGATTTTTTTTACCAACCAATTCGCGATATATTTTTTAACATGCAAAATTTTATATAAAATAGTTTTCATCCAATAACCAGATCGGTGAAGGTCGCTTTTCTACGGATCTCTTACTTATCTATACGGATCTTAGACTATAAAGGGAACTCTCGCATGAGAATAGAGAAACGTTTAGAGATATCGTTAGGAACGGGTTCATCCCAACCAAGATTACTCAGCCATAGCTCTCTGATGAGTAACTTGGCGTAAAAGATCACGGGGGCGACCAAACCAAGAACATCAAATAAACGCGCGACTATCGAGAGTATATTTCTCTTAGCACATTTTTTAACTACTTGAGCGGAGGTGAAAAACAAATTGTCCTGGAAAGGTTCCCACGACAGACCCAACACCTTGGACACATCATTTCCAGTATGAAAATCCAAATATATGGACTTACGATGAGAGTCAGGAAGACTATTTAAAAGCGCGGGTGAATTACTACACCATTTAACCAACATCATACAATATTATTTAGCGGGTCTTAGTCGCGATAATTTATTTATTTCAAGGCATAAATACCTCTGTTATTCTCCTACGTTTCTACCGGCTTGCAACGGTTGTGGTCGCGGAGGGACTGATGTCAGCTCAGCGCCGTCCTTGTGAAGCGCGGGTTTCGGCAGCTACCCTCACTTGTTTTATATTTTTGATATTTTGAGTTCTATCCTCACTGTCGGTACTTCGACACACTACACTTATGACGTCTACACACTGATGAGTTGTGTTACTGCGGCGTTGTTTGCATTTGTTGATAACTGGGTTCCAAGTGGTCGATAGTCTGTATCCGTCCTCCCGGTTGAAATTTCTATGTTTTTTGATTTCAACCGCTTCACGTACTATCCTGGAGTAATAGTGGCGATCGGTGGATAAGACTTGTGGTTGATGTAATTCTATCCAGTGGTTTGGTCCAGATTCCAGCAAATGCTCAGCTATGGCAGATTTATTAATTTGTCGATTTTTGACAGCTGCGATATGTTCTTTGACCCTTTCAGCGATCGTTCGTTTGGTCTGTCCGATATAGGAACTACCACAACTGCAATCAACCTTGTAGACGCCTGGTGTTTGTAGAGGAATTACATCCTTTGGGGTACGCAGATTGTGTGCTACCTTGGAGAGGGGACTATATACAGTCTTGATGGAGTATTTCTGTAGTACTGTTCCAACTTT
This sequence comes from Euclidia mi, assembly GCA_944739405.2. Classification (NCBI taxonomy): domain Eukaryota; kingdom Metazoa; phylum Arthropoda; class Insecta; order Lepidoptera; family Erebidae; genus Euclidia; species Euclidia mi. The sequence goes on along the minus strand of OX123195.2, from coordinate 1,816,883 downwards.
GTCCGTCACTCCCTTGATATAAGGAATGTAAGCCGGCACTCTGCTTACTTCAGATTTGCGGTCCTTCCTCTTCCGACGGGGTATCTCCTTTTTGTATCCGTTGCGCCTTAGTACCTCCTGAACATGTGACAATTCACTGTTTAAGTGTTCAGGGTCACAGAGGTCATAGGCTCTGTTCACTAACGAGGTCGCTACGGATTCCAAATGTCGCGGGTGATGATGCGAGCAGGCATTGAGATACCTGTCGGTGTGTGTCGGTTTTCTGTATACAGTGTGTCCAAGTGTACCATTAGCTCTCACCGTCACTTTGACGTCGAGAAAGGGTAGCGATCCGTCTACCTCCATTTCAAATGTAAACCGGATGTTCGGATGTATGGAGTTCAATTTGTCTGCGAAACGTTCTATGTCTTGCTTGTTGCCCTTCATGATGCAGAATACATCGTCGACATACCTCTTCCATAGCTTTACATTTGAAGCCTGCATGTCTATGGATTCTTCGAAATGTTCCATCCAGATATTGGCCATCACCGGTGCTACTGGGCTACCCATTGCCACTCCGTCGATCTGGAGGTAATGTTGTCCACGATATATGAAGTAGTTACCCTCCAAGCAATTCTTCAATAGAACGGCGTATTCGTTAGACAGACCGCTATCCCTTAATTTTCTCTCAACGACCTCAAGGCAATCCTGAACTGGAACATTGGTGAATAGTGACTCCACGTCAAAACTTACCATCACTTCGTCTGGTTCCTTTGTCACGCTCTTGATGATGTCGATAAAATGGCGAGAGTCCTTCACGAAAGATGCCGTCTTACCTACTAACGGTTGCAGTACCTTGCTGATGTGTTTCGCCAAACCATATGTCGGTGAATTTATTTGACTCACTATCGGCCGCAATGGTACATTTGTCTTGTGGACTTTAGGCAAACCGTAAATCTTGGGCGGCTGCACGATTTGGGGTTTGTGTAGACGTTCAAAGTCATCTTCCGCGAACACGTTTCTATGGTCCTTTATCAAAGCTCGAATGCGTTTCGTTACTCTGGCTGTCGGGTTATAAGACACAGGTTTATATATTAGTGTGTCACTTAACAAATTCCGTATTTTGCTGTCATAGTCACAAGAATTCATCACGCCAACCTGACCAAAGACTGGTCTCTGCCACTTTAGCAGCTTCAGGGTAATGCGGACTATCAGAGGCCAGTTGTCGCACCGTATCCATAGCTATAGGTATATGGACTCGATTTAAGTCCGAACGGCAAGCGGTTAAAAGAGAATGTTAACACAGGTTCGTTCTCGTTAAAGCGAAATAAAATGCGTACCTACGCATTTTATTTCGCTTTAACGAGAACGATTGGACGGATTATTGTAACCGTTGACCAGCGTAAATACCTATTTACGCTGGTCAACGGTTACACCAATCCGTAAATACATGTGTTTAATATCTGCATTTATAGTTATAGGAAATAATCTAAAATCTATTAATAGAAGGAATAAATCTGTTTGTAAATTTGGACCAATGTGGAGTATATCATTTAAAGATAGACCCGTATGAGTCCTAGAACTAGCGTCCAATACAATGCGCGGCATCGGTTTGTCTGGTCGAACAACAGCGTGATGAGGGATGTAGTACCCGTCATCCAAGATATCTGATTCGTTGACTTGGCTTAAGTAACCATTATCAATGTACTCATTAATCACCGCGTTATAACTTGCCCTCAACGTGGATGATTGTCGAAGCTTTCGCTCAAGCGCCATAAGCCGACGATACGCGACAGCACAGGAGTTACTTAATTCTGCAGGATTCTTACTAAAGGGCAATGCGACTGTATAACGTCCCGCCTCGTCACGCGACACTGTAGAGGAAAAAATATTCTCACATTCGGTTTCCTCGGGCGACAAAAAGCGTTTATGATTGACTTCCTCCAATTCCCAGAATTTTTGTAACAAATCATTAATAACCAATGCTGAAAAGGAAGAAGTAGGTCCATCTACATTATCATTATAAGGAGGAAAATAACCGAATGCGGTCAATAAGGCGGGAGGGGCACGAGAACCGAAGTCAACCCTCTTCCCCAAATATATGTACGGAAACTGGACAAGTTAGGGCCTAACCTTCGATAGCTCTTAAGTATAGCCCTAAGCTTGCACGTACCTAAACCTAGACTTATCCTAATTTAAGCCTACTGGTTCCTATATCTAGCCTAACCTACCTACGATAAACCTATCCCTATTTTAGATCTAATCTAACACCTATCCTACGTATTATGTCGTAAACCTAGGTGTCCTATGAACTATTCCTACAACCTATCTAATTCCTACAAAGGCGTCGTTGTTGTGGTCCCTAAACCCTAATGTCCCTATCCCCCTAGCCCTACTATATCGTATTTTATAAATACTTATATATAATAGTCCAGGATATCTGCCACCGGGAGACCTAAGGCGACAGATGGAATTGGGTAGGATTTAGGGGTGGTGGAAATGGTTTTCTCACTGCCGGTCGAGCAGACTCACAAGACCGATCAGGGTGACGGCTAAAGGTGTCTTGGCCGCAGTGAGAGGTTTGGGAAGGGTAATGAGTCAAAGTCAGGAGTGAACAATGACTGGTTTATTTCTTAAAACTATAATCTTATATACTAAACTTATTCTATGTACACATATACGCGTATTTAGTTGTGTGCCGTCGGTGTATTGTGCCGATGCAGCATGTCTGAGCCGACCGCCGTACGTGATAAATTACATGATCTTAAAATATCACGCATCTTCCTCGGTGATAAGTTGGATGTGTGTTGGAATGCCAAGAATGTCATGTTCATGTTTGAACATTCTGGCGTCTCTCCGGGATAGGCTTCAAGAAGGTCATGTTCCGGCGTGAACATTCTAGCGTCTCTCCGGGGCAGGCTCTAGAAAGTTCTTATGTTCAGGCGTGAACATTCTGGCGGGTGTCTGGCGTAGGCTTCAGCTCAACTTCATCTGCATCGGTAGTTAGTTGTTCACTGGTGAGTTGTTTTCTTGACGGCTTCGGTTGGCTGGCTGTAGGCCACGTGCGATGCAACCCTGGCAGCGACAGTTGACCTCGTTGCATGCTGTAGAGTCTTAAGGCGATCGTTGCGGGGGAAATGTTAAGAACTTAATCGGTAGGTACATATGTATTAAAAAAATATATATATATATATTTAGTCAACACGCAATTGTAATCATTTTTTGTTATACAATTGCATGTTCTTCACCCCTCCAGAAATAATATTCCTTCCCTTATCTAACAGTAGTATTAGTTGTAGTAGTAGCAATTGTAAAAGTAGTTTCTCTCAACTTGGCTACCGTCGCAGTAACCAAGTCCTCCTATTCCTTTGTTGTAGTAATAGTTTCCCTCAACTTGGTACCGTCGCAGTATCCAAGTCCTCCTATTCCTTTGTTGTAGTAATAGTTTCCCTCAACTTGGTACCGTCGCAGTATCCAAGTCCTCCTATTCCCTTGTTGTAGTAGTAGTTTCCCTCAACTTGGTACCGTCGCAGTATCCAAGTCCACCTATTCCCTTGTTGTAGTAGTAGTTTCCCTCAACTTGGTACCGTCGCAGTATCCAAGTCCACCTATTCCCTTGTTGTAGTAGTAGTTTCCCTCAACTTGGTACCGTCGCAGTATCCAAGTCCACCTATTCCCTTGTTGTAGTAGTAGTTTCCCTCAACTTGGTACCGTCGCAGTATCCAAGTCCACCTATTCCCTTGTTGTAGTAGTAGTTTCCCTCAACTTGGTACCGTCGCAGTATCCAAGTCCACCTATTCCCTTGTTGTAGTAGTAGTTTCCCTCAACTTGGTACCGTCGCAGTATCCAAGTCCACCTATTCCCTTGTTGTAGTAGTAGTAGTTTCCCTCAACTTGGCTACCGTCGCAGTAACCAAGTCCTCCTATTCCCTTGTTGTAGTAGTATCCCTCAACTTGGCTACCGTCGCAGTAACCAAGTCCACCTATTCCCTATCTCCCTAGTGCTACCCTACCCCTATTAGGTATATCGTATAGCGAGGCCGTGTACACTGTGGTCACACAGACTGTCGCGTATATAACCCTAATCCTTAGTTCCCTAGCAGTCCCTGGGATCCCTGGGCCGGGATATCTGTCGCCGGGAGACCTGCGGCAGACGGAAAGTGGGTAGGATTAAGGTGTAGCGGAGTGGGTTATCTCACTGCCGGTCGAGCAGACTCACAAGACCGATCATGGTGACGGCTAAGGGTGTCTTGGCCGCAGTGAGAGGTGTGGGGTAGGGTATGAGTCCAAGCCGGGAGTGAACTTGTGACTGGTTTATTTCTTAAAACTATAATCTTATATACTAAACTTATTCTATGTACACATATACGCGTATTTAGTTGTGTGCCGTCGGTGTATTGTGCCGATGCAGCATGTCTGAGCCGACCGCCGTACGTGATAAATTACATGATCTTAAAATATCACGCATCTTCCTCGGTGATAAGTTGGATGTGTGTTGGAATGCCAAGAATGTCATGTTCATGTTTGAACAGAAACAGTTGAGCGCCCAACACTAAGTCAACCTCTCCCGGAACATTCCAGCTTAAATCCGCAAGCGGAATCGAGTCAAAGTCCACCTGACCACCCAACTCCACACGATGCGAAGGGAGCCGATCAGTAATGCAATCAACTACTAATGTATGTATAGTATATTTTTGGATCTGGATAAATGCGTGACTCAATATTTAAATGCATGTAACCTATTATTGGACGCGATACAGCACCAACTCCTTTGACAAAGGAGTTATTTGTAGTCTAAGTTTTATAAATATTCGTGGGATCACCACCTTGTCGTGGTGGGGGGGCTCAGTAACCGTGGGTGAGGTCCAACACCCACGGTGAAGCTAAGCGGGATGCCGGGAGAGGACGCTTCGCGTGGGCTTGCGTGGGGCCTGCGTAGGATGCGTCCCAGGGTACGGGTGCGGGGGACAGTTCTGCCTGTCCCTCGCAGTCGGGTGCGGTTGCGGGAGGAGAGGTCTGTCGGTGTTGCGTTGCCGCGCGCCCTATCTCCCGCGACCAAATGGGGGCGCACCATCGTTGCATCGCGGTGGGGCCGCAGAAGAAGAGGAGATGCGGTGTATCGTTGCCGTCCTCCCTATCCTGTGTGGCCGCTGGGTGTTTTGGCGGTGGAGCCCAACACCTTCATCCGCCGCCAAGGGGGTTTCGTTCGGGGCCCGCCTGAACTTCTGGCGGGCCAATACCCGTCGGGGGGTAGCAAGGAATGCTTCGGTGAAACACTCCCCTCCGACACATGGGTACAAAAAAAAAGGCTAACGAACCTGTGAAGATATCAAAATCACCGCGAGTATTGTTGTAAAATTTTCCCATTCTATACAGAGGACTGTGACTGCCTACGTTAGTTCGACCTCTTGGAAGCGACATAATTTTTCGATTGCATAGGCGGCTTCCCTTTCGTGGAACAACAAAGTGTATATTTGCCAAGATCGCCTCACAGTCAATATATCCGTCAATAATTTTATAAAGGAATAACACGTCAGAAGCCTTTCGCCGAGAATACAAAGATGAGATTTTAAAATATTCTAATCTAGACTGATAGGAGATTAAAACTTCACACATGTTACACGTGAACGTAAGATGGTACAAAAACTTTTTTGGGACTTGTTCAACTCTATTTGTATGTACAGCATACGTTGGGTTCCAAACAGGGCTCGAACATTCGAGGATGCTACGTACAATACTGTTAAATACGGGTATTATTACTTTAGGATCCCTAAAGGATCTGAGTTGTCTTGAAATGAAACCCGTCAGTTGAAAACTAAGATAAGTATCCAATACAACTCCAAGATCACTGTCTAGAATTACCGTAGCCAGGTAGGGATTTTCAGAACAGAAATGCAGTGGAAGGTGTAATACATCTACCTGACCACGATAGACAAGGATCCAGACACAATGCACTGCGTTACTAAATACACCTAATAGTAATAAAATGTCTTACCAACTCTTAATGATGCCAGGAGTGGAACTAAGTTAGGGAAAAACAAACAAAACTAAGGTGGCCACGATAGATTGAATGAATTATCCACTTAGCTGTTTCTTCCAACTTGATGTCCTCGTCTTAGAGCACGATGCACGTTCACAGGATTCACAATTACAGTTTTACAAAAGTTAAATATTTCACAAATTATCACAAACTTTGCCGGAAGTCAAAGGTGGCAATTACGTATTAAGTTAATGACAAGTTGATTCAATTCGCGTTAATTCAAAAGGCGATCAATTTATTTCAATTAGGTACAAGGCACGCGAGATAGCAAACGGCGTGTTAATTTTTCAAGGAGGGAACGGAAGTGACAGTTCAGTGTGACCATTGTCAGAAATTTTCAATAGACTAAACAAAATGTTACTCAATCGATCTAATCGATTTGACTTATAATAAAAACTATTTCTATTTCAAACAATCACGAATGGTCGATACCTCACTGAGTTCCGAACCATTAATTTTATAAGTTGCGCTATATGACTTCTTTTTCTTTGAAAATTTCATAACAAAACATTTACTTTCATTTAAGACCATGTTATTGTTATTACACCAGCTATTTAGATAGTTAATTTCTGCCTGCAAATTATGTATGTCAGATATAGTTTTGATTGTTGTATATAACTTAAGGTCATCAGCGTACAGCTGGAACTTGCATTTCAAAGTTTTTGATAAATCGTCAATAAATATTAAGAAAAACAATGGGCCTAAATGTGAGCCCTGTGGAACGCCCGACGGGATTTCATAAGTCAGTGACTCGAAACCACTGACAGCGACAAATTGAGACCTATTTCGCAAATATGATTCACACCAACGAAGTAACGATCCGTGAATACCCATATGATGAATTTTGTCAAGCAAAATATTGTGATCTATAACATCAAATGCTTTGCTATAATCTGTATATATAACACGCAGCTCTTCGCTATTATCTAATGCCACCGCGACGTCACTTACAAAGCTTACTAAATTAGAGGTAGTTGACTTTTTTCGTAGAAATCCGTGTTGACACTTGAGCGGATTGTACCGCGCGCGTAGACTGTACTCACACACTCACACTCGTGGGACTCACCGGCGATGCCTCGCGCTCGCTTGTAGTCTAAAAAAGGATCTAATGAGACAATGTAGCGCAGTGGCGGATCCAGGATAATGTTTAGGGGCTTGAATCTGGTGTAGGTAAGTTTTATCAAGTGCAATATTAAAACTCATTTACTTTTATAAGAAAACATGTCATTTGGAAGAAGATATACATGAGCTCCCTAGTCCCTTTCATGGATCCGCCACTGATGTAGCGTCAAACCCTGAAGTTCTGTGGACGATACGCTGAACTCAGCGACACTCAGGACAATATCCAAGGGAATATAAAATAAAACACAGAAGTGACAATATTGTCGTATAGTTATCGTACAGTAAAATAAATAGCACTCTCAACCAGGCGTCACTCGGACACATCAATAAATAGACACAACTATACAGTTACTATGTATGTACACGGACTAACCCTCGTATAAATATTACATCATATACTTAATTATATATAATAATTAACCAGTATGTTAATATAAAAGTGTCAACAAGTGATTTATTTAAGCAGCCGACTGATTCTGAACCACGATAGCGTCGCAGTCTCTACAAGGACATGTGGATTTTGTAACAACAATCTTGTTGATATAGTCAAAAGCGACGGACGTAATGTTATGTAATCAATTATTTAATAAATGTTCATAATTTGTTAGTAGGTAGTTAATTTGTATTAACACGAGATGATTCGATTATTTATTAGAATGTTCAGAATCGGTCCACTGGACTTGGTCGAGTTCCTAGTAGCATTTATGCGTTTTACAATATGATCTGTGTTGTAGTGACAACACAGACTTTCAGACTCGACCGCGCGGAGTATATGGTTCCTATGTAAAGGTCTCTGAGCGAGTAACTATGTATTCGACTATAAACAATAAACATGTCAAAAGTTTACATTGAGGCAGTATTGAGCTTCGGCTGAGCTTCAGTAACATTCTTACTTCGGATTAACTTAGGTATATTAATACATTTTGTCGAGTCTTGGACTTCAAATGCGGACTTACAATACTTAAGTAATACATAAATAACAGTACTTACTAGTGTTTATACTATACGTAAGTAATTGGCACTCGGTGAGCGACGCTCTCGCCCCTCTATACATACATTATAGTCTATGGTAACTCGTAACAACATACAAAACCTAATGTTGATAACGACTCGTACTTAACTGTAGCTTGTTCTTAAGTCGTCATGTAAGTAGCATAATACTCGGCCGTAGTGTCGCCGGCACTGGGCACTGCGGGCACAGTGGGCACCTCACGTGTGTCGCGGCACTCGCAGTATACTCGATGTCGCGTGTAAATATAATCGACTCATAAATACTTATGTCAACAATTTTACTAAATAAATAATTAATTATTTTGTCATAATACTTTATTTCGTAGCTAGGACTCCTCCCCGGGCCGCGGCTCCCCTAATACTGTACAAAATATGCTTAAGTGACTACGTGGTAATTAATTTATTTGTCTGGTAGTGAGGTGGCGCGGGCGGCGCTATGGACGGTGCGCGTCAGTCTTGTGTCGCGCGCGCACGTGTGTGTGTCGCGCGCGGCCGCGACGGTCGCGTGTCGCGGCGCTCAGCGCGGCTCCTCGTCGGGCTGCAGCTCGGGCTCGGCGGCCGAGGGGATGGTGTGCAGCAGGCGCGCCGCCAGCGCCGCCCCCCCCGCGGGGGAGGGGGGCGGCTCGTCGACGGCGGGCTGGCGCGTGAGGCGGGGCCGCGCGCCCGTAGCGGCCGCCGCGCTGCCGGCCGAGCGCGAGGTGCGCCACGTGCCCGTGGACGCGGTGGCGTTGGAGCCCGACGAGTCGTTGCGCGACGACGACAGGTTGGAGTCCTGCGACGTCTTGCGCGCCACCAGCCACGAGGCGGCGCGGCGCGGCGGCGGCGGCGGCCGCCCGTACGCGCGCCACGAGTCCGAGCGCGACGACGAGAACTCCACGGAGGACGACACGGAGCCCGCGCGCGCCGGCGCCGTGGCGGGCGTGCGCGGCAGCGGCGCCGGCGCCGGGGCCGCGCGGCGCCCGCACGCGCGCAGCCAGCGCAGCAGGCGCTCGCCGCCGGCCCGCGCCGCCTCCCCCTCGCGCGCCGACACGCCCGCGCCGCTGCCGCCCGGCAGCAGCCGCCGGCACGCGCACGCCGCGCCGTGCTGCCCGCGCGACGACCGCTCGTTCAGGCTGTTGGTGTTGGCCGGCGTCTGCCGGTTGCTGAAGTTGGACGAGTGGCGGCAGCGCCCGATGCCGCGCGTCACGCGCGACTCCTCGATGGCCTTGCACACGAGCGCGCAGTCCTTCTTGAACTGCTTCGTGAGGATGGCGTACAGGAAGGGGTTGCAGCACGAGTTGAGCGGCAGCACGAACACCGTGAACACCTTGGCCTCCTCGAGCGACACGAGCTGCGCGCCGAACGCCGCCGTCAGCGCGAAGAACGCGATGGGCGACCAGCAGATGAAGTCGGTGAACACGAGCAGCGCCATGCGCTTGGCGATGCGCGAGTCGTTGGAGTTCCAGGCCTGCGAGCCGCGGATGGCGCAGTACATCTTGAGGTAGCAGCCCAGCAGCACGAGGAAGGCCACGCCGTTGATGACGAGCAGCGTGACCACGTAGCCGAGCGCCACGGGCGTGCTGGTCTCGAAGGGCAGGCACACCGCGAACTTGCGGTAGTCGGACACGCCCAGCAGCGGCAGCGCCGCCGCCACCAGCGAGAAGGCCCAGCCCGCCGCCATGACGATGGCGGCGTGGCGCAGTGACAGGCGCTTGTTGAGGTGCATGGCGTGCGTGATGGCGTAGTTGCGCTCCAGCGTGATGACGGCCAGCGTGTACACGGACAGCTCGGACGACAGCACGCCCAGGAAGCCCGCCAGCTTGCAGCCGCCAGACATCTGCCACGCGATGGCGTGCGCGCGGAACTCGCCCAGCGTGCCCGCGTCCACCACCGCCAGGAATCCTGCACAACGACCGACTCGTTAGCTCGCATATTGCAGATGTATAAATAGTGCATATTGTGTGCAGATAGTGGTGGTACCTAAGTAAATGCCCATGAAGAAGTCGGCGGCGGCGAGGTTGGTGACGAGGAAGCGCGGCACGTCGATGCGGCTGCGGCTGCAGACCAGCACGAACACGACGGTGCCGTTGCCGAGCAGCGCCAGCAGGAACACGGCCCACACGCCGCAGCGCAGCGTCCACCAGTCGAACAGGTCCACGCACGGCAGGAAGGGCCCCGGCAGCGGCAGGCACTGCACGCGCCCACCCCCTCCCCCGCCTCCCCCGCCGCCGCCGCCGCCCCCCTCCTCGCTCAGCTCGACGGCCCCCGCGCCCGCCCACCCCTCCAGCATCGCCTGCAGCCCGCCGCCGCCCGCGCTCAGCTCCGACACGTTGACTGAAGTAATACAACATCATATCAATACTCTGACATCATGCACTAAAGTCCACTAAAGAAAAATTATTGTGTAGGCAACGCAAAAGTGGCTTTGATAGAAACGCATCATTATATTTGTTTATCATTTATTTAAACGACCTTTGTCGAATGCAGCTATCTCATGGCGCCGTTTTTGCATACGCCGATGATACGGCTTTGTTATTTCACGGTTCCTCCTGGGAATCAGTTTTTAATTTCGCCCAGATGGGTTTTAACGCGGTCAAAACTTGGTTGTCTCAAAACTTACTAACCCTAAATGTTGAGAAAACAAGCTACATGACATTCTCATTATCTGAGATAAGTGAATGTCGGTTAACACCTTATAAATTAACTGCTCATTCTTGCTTTCCACTATCTAACACTACTTGTAACTGTCCGTCACTCTCCAGTACAAACTGTGTCAAATATCTTGGTGTTCAAATCGATAACACACTCTCATATCACACACATGTTGCCACACTCACTTCTAGGCTAAGAAAGATGATGTACATCTTCTCTAATCTTCGACACGTTGCGGATGAGAGTGTGTTGAGACTTGTATACCTTTCCCTCTGCCAATCTTTAACTGAATATTGTATGGTAGTCTGGGGAGGATGCACCAAGACCCATCTTCTAAAATTAGAACGAGCGCAGAGAGCTTTACTGAAGATAGGTTGGAAGTTACCGTACCGGTTCCCCACTGCCGATCTTTATAAAAGATGTGGCATTCTCTCAATCCGAGCTCTATTTATACGCACTGTTATCTCTGTTACCCATGCACAAACATTTTACAACCCCAATAGATATGTCAGTGTTAGACGGAAGCATGCAATTTATGCTCCTACCTTAGTCGTCACAAGCCTTGCGCAGCGTAGTTTTTACTTTTTGGGAAGTTTTCTTTATAATAAGATTAATAAGGTATTTTATATATATCCGCTTAATAATCGAGAATGTTATAAAACTGTAACAAATTGGCTCTTTAATTTGAGTTATGATGAGTTGGAAAATTTTATTCAAACAATAGAATAAAACAAAAAGAAAAACAAAGTAAAAACAATAATAAGTAAAATAAAATAAATTCGGTAAGGACTGAAGACGCTAACGCTTTCTCTAGTAACTTACACCACACACCCAAACACACACATACGCTCGCACTCGCTCAATAGCGTAGCCCACGTCTCTTACACTTACACGCCAACCCACACATACATAATTATACACTTCATTCATACACACCCATATTCTTAATAGAACATTTAATACAGGTACCGACAAATAAAATTTACTAAAATATTATGTTACAAAATAAGTGTTTTACCAAAAGTGTGATAACTTTATACTAGGGAGTGCCTGGAGATTCGTAATACAGGTCTTGAACCTAGTACGGACTCCAGCTCTCACTAAGGAACAGCTAGGTTATTTGGTAATTTGTTGTAATCACTTTGTGTTTGTAAACTTTGTACCTTATGAGAGAAATAAAAATAAAAAAAAAAAAAAATATTTATATTTATTATTTTATTATTATTTATTATAAGGTAAAAAAAACTGCTTGAGAGGTGTCAAGGGACACCCGGATGGAACGAAGTTCCTTTCGATTAATTAGTGAAGTTTTTTTTTTTTTTTTTTAAGTTATAATTTTTTTTTTATATTAACAAATTTAAAGTAATATAAACGTAATCAGTAGGCTCAATTTTAGTAATAATTGTTAGTTTTACAAAAAATGTTCCGTTCGCCATCTTGGATCCCCAAATAAATGTCATTTACGTTATCAGAATGCATGATAGCCCCGAAAATTGTACCCATATTAATTTTATTAAAAATGTCCCGTCCGCCATCTTGAATTCCCAAATAGATGTCATTTTCGTGATCAGAATCCATAAAAACCCCGAAAATGATACCCATATTATTTTTATTAAAAATGTCCCGTCCGCCAGCTTGGATTCCCAAATAGATGTCATTTTCGTGACCAGAATCCATAAAAACCCTGAAAATGATACCCATATTAATTTATTAAAAATGTCCCGTCCGCCATCTTGGATTCCCAAATAGATGTCATTTTCGTGATCAGAAAGCAAAGAAACCCCAAAATGATACCTATATTAATTTTATTAAAAATGTCCCGTCCGCCATCTTGGATTCCCAAATAGATGTAATTTTCGTGACCAGAATCCATAAAAACCTCGAAAATGATACCCATATTAATTTTATTAAAAATGTCCCGTCGGCCACCTTGGATTCCCAAATAGATGTCATTTTCGTGACCAGAATCCATAAAAACCCTGAAAATGATACCCATATTAATTTATTAAAAATGTCCCGTCCGCCATCTTGGATTCCCAAATAGATGTCATTTTCGTGATCAGAAAGCAAAGAAACCCCAAAATGATACCTATATTAATTTTATTAAAAATGTCCCGTCCGCCATCTTGGATTCCCAAATAGATGTAATTTTCGTGACCAGAATCCATAAAAACCTCGAAAATGATACCCATATTAATTTTATTAAAAATGTCCCGTCGGCCACCTTGGATTCCCAAATAGATGTCATTTTCGTGACCAGAATCCATAAAAACCCTGAAAATGATACCCATATTAATTTTATTAAAAATGTCCCGTCCGCCATCTTGAATTCCCAAATAGATGTCATTTTCGTGATCAGAATCCATAAAATCCCCGAAAATGATACCTTTATTAATTTTATTAAAAATGTTCCGTTCGCCATCTTGGATCCCGAAATAAATGTCATTTACGTTTTCAGAATGCATGATAGCTCCGAAAATTATACCCATATAAATTTTATTAAAAATGTCCCGTCCGCCATCTTGGATTCCTAAATAGATGTCATTTTCGTGACCAGAATCCATAAAAACCCCGAAAATGATACCCATATTATTTTTATTAAAAATGTCCCGTCCGCCAGCTTGGATTCCCAAATAGATGTCATTTTCGTGACCAGAATCCATAAAAACCCTGAAAATGATACCCATATTAATTTATTAAAAATGTCCCGTCCGCCATCTTGGATTCCCAAATAGATGTCATTTTCGTGATCAGAAAGCAAAGAAACCCCAAAATGATACCTATATTAATTTTATTAAAAATGTCCCGTCCGCCATCTTGGATTCCCAAATAGATGTAATTTTCGTGACCAGAATCCATAAAAACCTCGAAAATGATACCCATATTAATTTTATTAAAAATGTCCCGTCGGCCACCTTGGATTCCCAAATAGATGTCATTTTCGTGACCAGAATCCATAAAAACCCTGAAAATGATACCCATATTAATTTTATTAAAAATGTCCCGTCCGCCATCTTGGATTCCCAAATAGATGTCATTTTCGTGATCAGAAAGCAAGAAAACCCAAAAAATAATGGCCGCAGAGGAAGAGGAGATGCGGTGTTGCGTTGCCGTCCTCCCTATCCTTTGCGGCCGCTGGGTGTTTTGGCGGCGGAGCCCAACACCTTCATCCGCCGCCAAGGGGGTTTTGTTCGGAGCCCGCTTGACAATCTGGCGGGCCAATGCCCGTCGGAGGGTGGCGACGAATGCTTCGGCGATGCCCTACCCTCCGACACACGGGTACATGAGAAAGTCGAGGTGGTTTTTAATGGAAACACCACATACTCCGGCTCTCATTTCCCTCATTTCATATCTATTAATAGCAGAGTCGGGTTGTCATAAGACATGCAAGCAGCATGTCTCGTGAAACTTAACGAGAATTTTTTCATACATTTACTAAAAACACCTCTGGTAGTCACTATTAGCCGTTACTTACCGGTGAGAGCAGGTTTAAAAATTCTATAGAAAAGATGTGCAGATTCAGATTAGATCCACACATTAACATATAAAGGCAAAGATAAACGACTGAAACCAGAAACATGAAAGATAGTTTGTTTCTATTCTGACATACCAGATTTTTACTTCCAACAAAATAAAATAGAGCGGATTAACAATACCTTTCAAATTCCCCTCATTATGTGGGACCATAGAAGATCTCGGCACAATGCTGGTTGGCCTCTGGCCAGATGGAACATGGACGAGACGAAAATCATGCCTAATTACCCTGTCGTACCTGCTCCTATTCAGGTTGGGAACTCTACACTCAAAGTTGTCGGCAAGTATATATACCTGGGACAAATAATCGAGTCAGGTAGGTCCAACTTGGAGAAAGAGGTCAATCGTCGAATCCAACTCGGTTAGGTAGTGTTCGAGAAACTTCGGTATATCTACACGTCCGATTGCCCGCAGTATCTCAAGACGAAAGGCTTTGACCACTGTCAACCTGTGTTGTCATATGGAACGGAGACATGGCCGCTCACTTTGGGCCTCATTAACCCTAAACTTGACGATGTGCATTTAAATGCACACTTTTTTTTAAATATTCTACAAGCAAAATTAAGTACATTTTTTATTTATTTTCTACTCATTCACCCATCAAATGCCCGTATTTGACATAAAAAGATATTACTGAGCACAGGTGACTCTTGGTGTAGTCAGTAGATCGCAATATTGTGGAGCATGCGCTTGCGTCTACGGGATATAAGGTAAAAATCTATTAAAATCATATTATTTATAAAAGAAATTGAACAAAAAAGTGATAAAAACACGACCTAAATATACAGTCTTGTGAATTAAATATAGATTTTTTCAGTTTGAAATAGTTTACTTGGAAAATTTTTCATGTTATCTTGCATGTGTCTTTAAATGCACATTGCCAAACTATTAACAGACCTACCAGCACTGGGCTGTGTGCATTTATAGATACATTGCCAGTTTGAGGGACATTGTTTTTAAAATAACATTATGAATTTCAATTAAATTATTTCTTTCTATTAGATGTTTATTTCTTATATTTCTTCATTTTCTAGCCTTCTACAATGACTTCGAGAATTTTGGCGTTAGTACCTAAGTCTGGTGCTAGTTCCGACATAGAAAAAAGTGGTTCTTCGGAAGATGAACTTCATTATGCATGTTCAGTGCTATATTTCGACAATTTTTTCACTTCAGTAGAATTGCTGGAACATTTGAGAAATGTTTATGGTATCTTTGCTTTAGGGACTATCAGGCAAAACGGACTTCGAGGAGCTGTAGCCAAACTACCTACTGATAAAAACCTAAAAAATAAAGGTCGTGGATCTTTTGCTCCAGTCGTTTCTAACGGATGTAAAATAACAGTAGTCAAATAGGTTGTCAACAAGTGTGTCAATACGGCCAGTACTTATACTGACTCGCAGCCGGTGCATCAGGTGTTACGATGCTGTAAAAATACAAAAAGCAAAGCACCTGTTACATGTCCCAACATCGTAAAAGAATACAACTGTTGTATGGGAGGCGTAGACCTTGCTGATATGCTTGTAGCTCTTTATCTGACTAAAATGCGAGCACATCGTTGGTATATTATAATACCTATATACTCACAGGTTCTTGACACATGTGTCAATAATACGTGGCTCATTTATCGTCGTGAAACCAAAGATGCAAAGCAAATGAAACTAAAAGACTTTCGATGGGCCATAAGTGATGATCTCACCACCTTTCAAAGAATTAAGAAGTTTTCGAATACGTCCGGAGGTTCGAAATTTGTTACACCGCAGACGTCCGACTACGGCCGATATGACCACTTTGGACACTTGCCATCATTTACAAATAAAGGCAGATGCAAAAATTGCTTTAAAAGTCAGACTAAATTAATATGTGTAAAATGCAACATGAGGCTTTCTTTGGTATATGGTCGTTATTGTTTTTATGATTATCATACAAAATAATAATAATAAATTTCATTGTTGACATGTCTGATTACTGATCTCTCATTATTAATAGTATTTTGTGTGTTTACAACTTTAGTAGTACATAAAGATGTTTTGTATTGTTTAAAAGGACCTAAAAGGTCATAGACAATCATGTTGTTGTCTTTTTGTTCATATTTGATCTCTTTACTAGTAGTTTTTTTTAAATAAACCGTTTTTTCATCTTAAATAAGTCGTGTTTCAATTTCGTCTGCACATGGCAATGTGCATTTTAATGCACACGCTTTTTTTACAGCGATAATTCGACGAAGCTTGCAATGTGCATTTAAATGCACATGCTATATTTCCAAAACTATATATGTATGATTTTTTTCTGCATTTTTTACATGTATTTGACACGTACTAGATGCGATATATGTGGAAAAAATAATGAATATATACTATGAAAACCTTTGCCAAGTAAAGGGTTAAAGAGTTCAAAGTCACTCAAAGGGCGATGGAGAGCTATGTTCGTTTCTCTGCGAGATCGAATCAGAAATGAGAAGATCCGCAGGCGAACCAAAGTCACCGACATAGCTCTCCGAATAGTCAGGCTGAAGTGGCAGTGGGCAGGGCACATAGTCAGAAGAATCGATGGCCGTTGGAGCGGAAGGGTTCTGAAGTAGCGGCCACGCACCGGACGTTGTAGCTGAGGTAGGCCTCCCACAAGGTGGACTGACGATCTTGTTGGGATCGCGGGCGGCGGATGGCTCAGGATCGGTCCATGTGGAGAGTCTTGGAGAAGCCTATTTCCAGCGATGGACGTCTTTCGGTTGATATGATGAGGCCAGATAGTTGTCGTTCTGTGAAAAAGCTAATATTCTGTCAAATCTGCTAAGTAAGCAGAGGCTGGGCTCCAAGAAGAAGGTCTTGGATGCAAGTGATGCAAGTGATGAGATAGCGCTAGAAGGATGATGAACGTACAGTAGTGCGCCCATATGTCAGTGGTGTTGGCCCAGGCGGCGGGGTCCACGTGTGGCGGCGGCAGGATCACCAGGTCGCTGGGGCTCTCACTCTCCTCCGCCTCCCCGGTATCCCCAGAGGCCTCCATCAGCGGCATGAACTCGCAGCAGTGGTACGCGTACGACAGCACCAGTGTCTGACACAAACACATATATACGAGTAAGTTTAAACAGCGTAAGGTTTCGAATGGGACTATTATTTGAGAATTGTAGTGCTTTTATCATTTAGTAATAAATTATTTACATTAAACCAATTAACGACTTAAGAGAATACGTTGTTGAATTCGTCAAAATTACTCTGTTGTCGTTTAATATTAGAAATTAAAGAGGTATCATCCGCGAACAACACAATCTCATGATTGTTCTTTACGTATTTGGGTAAATTGTAAATATAAATCTAAAATAGAAATGGTCCGAGGATCGAACCCTGCGGGCTCGTTTTTTAAGGCAGAACCTGGCGATGCCTTAACTGTATTATGGACCTTCTGGATTCTGTTGCCCAAATAAGAAACTAGGAGATCGAGAGCTTTGTTTTTAAAGCCGTAATGACAAAACTTCCCGATGAGAGTATCATGATGTATACAAACAAAGGCTTTTGAAAGGTCGCAAAAATTCCGGGTGCTTCCCGTTGGTTAGATCGATGTATCTATAGGGAACTTTTTCCCAATGTTCAGATTTGCTGGTGACGTATGAAAGAATAATTGAACACAAAAACTTTTTCGCTAGACTGTTCTATTTACAATGATTTATGGTGTTTTTGAAATATTGAAGCTTTTTTGTTCAATGTGGCTTTGTGAATTTGTCGAGTAAGCTCAATCGTATGGGTATGTTAAGTGGATACCTCTACTATGGTAGCCTTCATGAACGATTCCGACTCGCATTTGATTTAGTGATTTTAAAAAAACTTTGCCGGTTTATGGACAAAGTCTCAAGACCATAAACTCTTCAGAAACTTAGCATAACGATTTTATATAATTTTCTATGCCAACATTCTGAAAAAGGCTCCACAAATACGCCTTAATCAAATGGGATCTACTTTACATTGATATAAAATAATTTGTAGTGTTATTATAAACGGTCACTTTGACAATATCTCAATAAAAATTATAAAAAGCTAAACTGTTTTGACTTTAAGTGTACTTTTTGAGATTGTCATCCTGCTGAATCGCTAGCAGTCAAATCAGTCGCAACATTGGGAAAAAGTCTTCCCAAAGACGTTGTTTTGTTGACTAACAAAACAACGTCTTTAAATGAGTATTTTCAATTCATGTATATATGTCTCTCCATGTGAATGGACGTGGCTTTACCAACAAAGTGTATGCAGGTAACATATTATCCAACGTTAACGGAGATACTGATTACGAAATGACATTTACTTTGAAATCCAAGATAGAGGAGCTTACCTTTGTGATAAAATCAATATATTGCTCTGTTTAACGTTAGTGAATCTCTTTAATAGGTACGAGATACCAGTAAATATTTTGCACTCAAGTCTTGTTTTAACGCACCTAAAGTATAACTTATATTCAAGCTATTTTCATATAAATAGCAAGAACCGCTTAGTACATAAAAAACTTTAGAAAAAAATAATGCCTCTAAGCTTTGGCATATCTGTGTGAAAATCGGTCTTAAATAGACTTTGAAATTATTTGCGGCTTTTGATGAAAAGTTTAGAGATTAGTTAACATTGTTTTACTTGGCAGTTCTTTTAAATATCTAGCGTATTCATTAATATGTAAGTATATTAAGCACTTGGTCTTATATTATACGCTTTGTTGAAGAACCGTGCGAACTAAGCTGTGAGATCTGCCAAAATCAAATATTTGCAAAGTTCAGAATTCGAGAATCTTTAATAATTCATGCTTTTACAAAATTTATACATTCATCGTACAACTATGTAATGAATACCGGGTGCTGATCGTTTTCACGCCGAGTGGCGGAAAGGTTTGAAGGCTAACATTATTGGAACGAGATTGAATGAAGATAAAGATGTACGGCGCGGATGGACCGCGGCGCGCAGCGCTGAATATCTTCGAGCGCGGTGAACTATACAATTTAGGTAATGGTGTTGGCTACTGATAGGCCTCTTTAAACATATTTATTTATTTCGGACCTTAAACGACTTGACACGCAAAGCGCGTATTTACTTTCGCTATTCGTTTGTTATGATAAAGTAAAGTTTTTCTGACACGGGTTGTTTTCTCACGGTTCGTAGGTAATATATTTTGTGAACAAAATATATAGGTACCTAAATATGTCTATATATTGGATAGAGTGGAGTAGGTAGCACTAATTGATCACAAGTACCAAAAACCTCAATAATTAATATTTTACTTACCTGAGTGTGTACTCAGGAAACAGCATACGCATATTATTATATATAAAATGGATCTGTCGCTTTCCAGTAAGTCTGGTATAAATCCCGGAAAATGGCACTGTAACGTGAGTCACGTTACGTGATCAGTAGTCTAATACTGGCGGAAATATTCACATCGACACATCAGCGGTGGCGGAACAGGCGGATATTTGGCAGCTTCAAAGACGTCGCCACAGGAAGATGTTAGGTTATTATGTAGGTAGTTTTTGTACGAGTATGTGCGTCTGCCTAATGGGGAGCGAACGTGCGCCGACTGTACACGTGATGAAGGCTTCATACAAACTCGTTTATCGTGGGCACAGCGAGCTACATATCAATGTGATTTGATATGTAGTTCTTACCATGAATATTCACCATGTCATGAATTGAATGATACGAGAAACTACTAATAAAAACACATTAAATAAACACAGGCACGTTCAGTTTCATTTCATTTCCGATTGCTGCTGTTTTTTTACAAAATAAAATTTATCGTTTCATATTTTTTGTCTTAATATTTGTGTACTTATATTCAAACATCTAGCTCTCGTTAAAGAATATATTGCCTGGTGCTATTCCGATCTTCTTTCTACCCCAAGAAGGATACAATTTTAGGGGAGTAAAGATAGAGCGCGCGGGAAAGAGCCGAATAGGCGAAGGGACTTTGAGAATGTGGTGGGCTTTGTTATTGCCACATTGCCAATATTTTTCTAACCAATTGGTAATTTGGCAATTTTGGCATCAATTCGCTTAATTATGCACGATAATCGGCTTCAATTGCTGATATTGCAAAAGAGGCCTTCACCAAAACTAGCTCAAGAGATATTTACGTTAATACGCCTACAGCACTAGATATTCGCGAAATCATTTCACCACTAAAAAACTATACAAACAAGGCCACTTACGTCAAACTAGGTTAGACGTCAAGTCTTAGAAATTAGGTGGATACTTAGTATTGCCAAAAGTATTGTCCTTCCTAAGAATCCTATGAGACTTTTGAGAATTGTCATCCGATCGCATAGTTATTTGCCAGTCTTTCCAGGTCTGGATAAACATGTGATTGTGGAACATGTCTAGGGGTGTTGTTACCTGTATCCTAAGGAACATGTCTAGGGGGTAGAGCTACCTGTATCCTGGGGAACATGTCCGAGGAGTGGTGTTACATGTATCCTGGTGAACATGTCTGGTGCATGGTGTTATCTGTATCCTGGGGAACATGTCAGGTGGATGGTGTTATATGTATCCTGGTGAACAATTCTGGTGCATGGTGTTATCTGTATCCTGGGGAACATGTCTGGTGCATGGTGTTATATGTATCCTGGGGAACATGTCTGGTGCATGGTGTTATCTGTATCCTGGGGAACATGTCAGGTGGATGGAGTTACCTGTATCCTGGGGAACATGTTTGGTGCATGGTGTTATCTGTATTCTGGGGAATATGTCAGGTGGATGGAGTTACCTGTATCCTGGGGAACATGTCCGGGGGGTGGTGTTACCTGTATCCTGGGGAACATGTCCGGGGGGTGGTGTTACCTGTATCCTGGGGAACATGTCCGGGGGTTGGTGTTACCTGTATCCTGGGGAACATGTCTGGCGGATGGTGTCATCTGTATCCTGCGGAACATGTCTGGGGGTGTTGTTACCTGTATCCTGAAGAACATGTCTAGGGGGTAGAGCTACCTGTATCCTGGGGAATATGTCAGGTGGATGGAGTTACCTGTATCCTGGGGAACATGTCCGGGGGGTGGTGTTACCTGTATCCTGGGGAACATGTCCGGGGGGTGGCGTTACCTGTATCCTGGGGAACATGTCCGGGGGGTGGTGTTACCTGTATCCTGGGGAACATGTCCGGGGGGTGGAAGTGCCTTAGGTTGGGGTTGTTGTGCGCCTTGAGGTGCAGCACGCGCTGCAGCCCCGCCGCCGGTAGCCACGCGAACACGTTGTTACCCACGTTACTGCAACACAACCGTGAAGCTGATTAATGTACAATAGAGAACAAAATGTCGCCTGATTGTTAACTTAATACTACCACGTGTTGTGACAGTGTTACCACAAAGGGTAAACATTTGGTTGTTTCACTCGCTCTTGTGTTTTTTACTTAAAAGTGGTTCAGAACCAAGATCCATGAATGTTGAGAATGGCGATAAAGTTCCATTCGTAGACCAAAACTTGTCTTCAAAAGGCTTTCTGTAGAACACGTGGGAGCCTGGAGGGCCACCCGACATGAAATAAAATAACATTTGAAATGACTTGAGATTTGTTGGCAACGGCTTAGTGACAGCGTAGGCGTTTTTTTCCTAAAAGGTTAGGAGGTCACAAAAAATCTCTAAAAAATAATATAGGTAGATGCTTGGATGGTGCAATGGTTAGGTTTTATTTTAATCGATTTTAAACTTTCGCGATTTGTAAACATCATACAAAATAAATTAGCGGGTCTTAATCGCGTACAACTAACTTATTTAAGGTATAAATACCTATTTGGTTCCGACGTTTCGCTCGTCTTGCACCGAGCGTGGTCGCGGAGAGACTGATGAGAGCTCAGCGCCGTCTTGTGGAAGTGCGGGTTTCGGCACCTACCCTCACTTGGTCTTTATTTAAGTTCGCAATGTCGGTACTCCGACACACTACACTAATGACGTCTACACACTGTTGAGATTTATCACTGCGGCGGTGTCTACACTTGCTGATGACTGGATTCCAAGTAGCCGATAATCTATATCCATCCTCCCGGTTGAAATTGTTATGTTTCTTGATTTCTACCGCTTCACGTACTATCCTGGAGTAATAGTGACGATCGGTGTATAAGACTTGTGGTTGATGCAGTTCTATCCAGTGGTTTGGTCCAGACTCCAACAAATGCTCAGCTATCGCCGACTTATTAATCTGTCGGTTTTTTACAGCTGCGATATGTTCCTTTACTCTTTCAGCGATTATACGCTTAGTCTGCCCGATATATGAACTACCACAGCTGCAATCGACTTTGTAGACGCCAGGTGTTTGGAGAGGAATGACATCCTTTGGGGTACGCAGATTGTGTGCACTCTTAGAGAGCGGACTGTATACAGTCTTGATGGAGTATTTCTTGAGTTCTGTTCCAACCTTGTCCATCACTCCCTTTAGATATGGCATGTACGCCGGCACTCTGCTTACTTCAGGTCTACGATCTTTCCTCTTCAGACGGAGTATCTTCTTCTTGTATCCATTGCGCCTCAGTACCTCCCGAACATGTGACAGCTCACTATTTAACTGTTCAGGGTCACACAGGTCATACGCTCTGTTCATTAGCGAGCGTATGACCTGTGTGACCCTGACGTCATTAGTATAGTGTGTCGGAGTACCGACATTGCGAACTTAAATAAAGACCAAGTGCCGGTAGGTGCTGAAACCCGCACTTCCACAAGACGGCGCTGAGCTCTCATCAGTCTCTCCGCGACCACGCTCGGTGCAAGACGAGCGAAACGTCGGAACCAAATAGGTATTTATACCTTAAATAAGTTAGTTGTACGCGATTAAGACCCGCTAATTTATTTTGTAGGTTTTATTTTTACTAAATAACTGCATATTTTCGCGAGCCAGAACTTGTAGAAAAGTACCTATCAGATAAAAGTAAGTGGATGTGGCAGTGTACACTCACAGGTCCTCAAGTTTGCTGATGGGCACGAAGGTCTCCGAGTCGATGTGCTCGATCATGTTGTCCTCCAGGTTGCTGCAACACAAATATACAGACATTCTCAGTTTTGTGACGTATACATAAACATCCAACAAAAAAATATATACCGACACACAATTATTACCTAAAGCTGTGTAAGTAGTAAAGCTGATGGATGATGACATTATAATTTACATAGGTATTTAATAATAATAATAATAAACCCCTCTGGGGCAGCCGTTATCTCATCATGAGACTAACGCAATCTCAGAGGGCAGAGTAACAGCTTTCAAACATCACCTTCATCGTGTAATATAAACAAAAAATGTATTACAAGATGAAAAGAAAGCTTACAACCGCAGGGCAGCTTTGTGGCGAGCTGAATGTGTGTGGCGACACTGCGGTCCCGAATGCTTCAGAGGGTCGGTCAGGGCCTCGTCTTCGGCTTGCCTTTATTGTCTGGCCGGAGTGGATTTCCAAGAGTGCCCGCAGGACTCTCAACTGTGGCTTGCCTTGGTCGGCCGGCCAGAGGGAAGCCGCAAGAGCTATTAGCTCGGGGGTGGAAGTGTCATTCTCAAGGGCGTAACTACGGGGAAACCCGCTCCGGGCCTCCGTTGTCACGAGGCCCGCGATGGCGAAACCGGTGCCGCACCACTCGACACCCCTAGCCACTCGCACCGGTGTTGCCCTCTGGCTGCCTTTATGGCAGAGTTTGTTTGCTTTGGGCGGCTGTTTAGAGAGGGCCCATCTAGTGAGTTGGCGAGTCACCACCTGCCACGCGGACGGATGCTATAGGAGTATCACTGGCAGGTGCCGTTTTTTATCCATAGTATCATTATTACCAGTCCATTTAACACCCATCCCCATAAACCAGTAAATTAGACTCCACATCATTGCAATAGCCCTACATTTGCTGCGGCTAGTCCATAGCTGTACTCAGTAGTGCAGTTGTGGAGGCTCCGCAGCATATGTTCCATCCCATTTTAGATTAAAGTTCTCTACGGGCCTCTGCACGTTGGATCCATATCCCCGTGTAAGCCTCCCAAAGGACCGGTTATTCTTCTATCACCATGTTACTCGTAGAAGAATAGCCGTGAAAAAGAGACACATAATAATAATAATAAGGGCTGCTTTGTGGTGAGCTGAATGTGTGTGGCGACACTGCGGTCCCGAATGCTTCAGAGAGTCGGTCAGGGCCTCGTCTCCTGCTTGCCTTTATTGGCTGGTAGGAGTTGATGCCCAAGAGCGCCCGCAGGACTCTCAACTCTGGCTTGCCTTGGTCAGCCGGCCAGAGGGAAGTCGCAAGAGCTATTTGCTCGGGGGTGGAAGTGTCATTTTCAAGGGCGTAATTACGGGGAAACCTGCTCCGGGTCACGACCCGCGATGGCGAAACCGGTGCCGCACCGCTCTACACCCCTAGCCACTCGCACCGGTGTTGCCCTCTGGCTGCCTTTATGGCAGACTGCGTTTACCATGGTGGCTATTTAGAGAGGGCCCATCTAGTGAGTTGGCGAGTCACCGTCTGCCCCTTTTCGACGTACTATAAGAGTACTTAGGGCAGACGCCGTTTGTCATCCATAGTTTCCATATTCACTCATCCATTGAACACCCATCACAACAGCCCGGAGCAAGTAGTTTCCATACAAGTAGCAATAGTCCTACACATGCTGCGGCTAATCCGTGGCTGTACTTCATAGTGCAGTTATGGAGGCTCCTCAGTAGGTGTCCCACCACATTCTAGATTAAAATTCTCAAAGGGCCTCTGCGCGTTGGACCTATGTCTCCGTGTACGCCTGCCAAAGAGCCATGTACTTTTTTAACATCATATGTTAGAAAAGTACGCGTGAAAGAGAAACAAATAATAATAATAAACAATAAATTATTTATGTCAAATGAAAAGGGTTTCTATAGGATGTTTAGGCAAGATAATACCCAAGTTTCACGAGAAATGCCTAATTCAGAAGACCTTAAAAGCTACTGGGCCGATATCTGGAAAAAGCAACATGATCATAATGAAACCGCTAGATGGATACAAGATGAAGAATGTATAATGATGAATGTGGAGAGTATGGAATTAAGTGATATTACAGGAGATGATATAGAGAGAGCAACGAGACGAATAAAAAACTGGCAAGCAGCAGGTACAGATAAATTACATAATTTTTGGTACAAAAAGTTCCATGCCCTACATATTGTTTAAGCTAGGAATATTTCAGATAATTATAATCAATGGTCAACAAGAAATACCTAAATTCATTACAAAAGGCATAACCTACATGTTACCCAAAAGCAGCGACACTCTGAACCCTTCACAATATCGTCCGATTACGTGTCTTCCAACTACTTATAAGCTTATCACATCATTAATTACACACAAAATCAACAAACATTTAGAACACAACAACATTATATCCGAAGAACAAAAAGGCCGTAGGCAGGGACATTGAGGATATAAAGAACAATTAGTTGTTGACTCTACAATTTTAAAACATGCGCATAACAATAAAAGAAACCTACATATTTCATACATTGATTATAAAAAGGCCTTCGACAGTGTGCCTCACTCATGGTTAATACGAGTCCTTCAGATATACAAAATCAATCCCGTCATAATCAACGTTCTGAAAAATGCTATGTCTGACTGGAGAACTTCATTGCACTTATCCAACGGCATAGATACGATCACCACAGACGAAATAAGCATCGGAAATGGCATTTTCCAGGGAGACTCACTTAGTCCACTGTGGTTCTGCCTTGCTTTGAATCCTTTGTCTAATCTCCTCAACAGTACTACTGATGGATATAAATTAAATTCTGTGACATCCATTACACACTTAATGTATATGGATGATATTAAATTATTTTCTAAAACTGAAAAATGCCTTGATCATCTTATAAATACTACAACACAATTTAGCAGCGATATAAATATGTCATTTGGTTTAGACAAGTGCCGTACACTACATATACGAAAAGGAAAAATAACTAACACTCAAAATCACACTATCGATAACAACTTGTTTAATACAATGCAACCATCAGATACATATAAATAATTAGGAATACACCAATCCAACATCATAAACCACACACAGATTAAGGAACAACTAGTATCAGAATACACCAAGAGATTAAATTTAGTATGTAAAAAGCAGCTACACTCAAAAAATGTATTTAAAACTATAAACACATTTGCCATACACGTATTAACATACTCATTTGGATTAATAAAATGGACACAAACTGACATAAACAGATTAGAAATTAAGACAAGAACAACACTGACGAAACATAATTTTGCTCACCCTAAAGCTGCAATAGAGAGAATTACTGTAAGTAGGCAAAAGGTGGTAGAGGTCTAATCGACCTCACTATGTTGTGGGAAGGGCAAATAGGAAAACTTAGAGATTTTTTTATCATAAAGCCGACAGTAGTCAAATTCACTCATCAATCATAGAAATAGACACTAACTTTACACCTTTAAACCTAACCAATCGAGATATTACTTTTAAAAGTTTAGATGAGCACAGGCAAGAAAAAATCTGTAGCTGGCGAACAAAGGACTTACAGGGCAGACATCTACACGATTTGGAACAGCAGCATATAGATTCAGACAGTTCTAATAGTGGCTTAAATTAGGATCACACTTCCCTGAAACGGAAGGGTTTATGTTAGCAATTCAAGATCAGGTTATTAATACTAAAAACTACACTAAATTTATTCTTAAAGACCCAAATACACAAAACGATAAATGCAGAAAATGCCATCGAGCATCTGAAACAATTCAACATATTACTGGCGCCTGCCAAACTCTGGCTCAAACAGATTACACCCATAGGCACAATCAAATCGCTAATATTGTTCACCAAAAACTAGCCATCAAATTTAAATTTATCACAAAGCCCGTCCCGTTCTACCAATACACTCCTAAACCAGTGCTGGAGAACCGCAACCACAAAATATACTTTGATAGAGCAATTCTTACTGACAAAACTATACATTACAATAGACCGAACATAACTGTAAGATAAACCTAACAAAGTCGTACATTTTATAGACATAGCAGTGCCTAATACCCATAATCTACAGAAAACAATCACCGAAAAAAGCCATAAATACACAGAGTTGAAAGAAGAAGTAACTAGAATCTGGCAAATGAATAAAGTATATATTGTGCCACTGGTACTCTCGAGCACTGGTGTCATACCGAAACACCTACTACATTATTTGCGACAAATAGAATTACCCACAAACCTTTACATTACTATGCAGAAAGCAGCCATACTAAACACCTGTCGTATAGTACGTAAGTTTTTGCAGGACGAAACCCTTCTAACATATAATGTCCCAAATGAACTCCACTTGGGGCCGTGGTTTTCATTAAATACCGATTTTTTCGAGAATAAACAAATTTAAAGAACAAAAATAATAATAATAATCTTTATTACGAACATATAACATCAACATCTTACAGGTGAGACCCTGACCTCCATGTTTATTTGTATTGTTTAAAATAATAATCAAGGAACAAGATATATTTTATTATATACAATTTTTGATAGAGTACCTTCATAGATTTTATCATTTCAGGTCACGTGTAAATGTTACAAAAGTACAAAGGTTTGATTTTTACTCACCTATGCAAAATTACTATCTTGTGCGACCTTGCGGCATTGGTGACTATTTACCATTAAAATTATGAACCAGTTCGCTTTTATTTCTAGAACACACATAAATGGTACTGGATCCATGAAACACAGAGGCAAAAATTTACAAGAAAAGTTATAAAAGGTCATAATCTAACCTTTTCTCGCAAGAAGATAATAATTCGCCACACCGTGTAATGGCTTTCTTTGACTAATTAGGAATATAATGCTTGTAACTAGCTTGATGAGAAAGGAAATTACTATTGTGTTTTTGTCGGCATCTATTCCCTAAAACAATAATTATAATTAGGTACATAAGTTGGTACATCGACTGTGCTTATTAAGAATACCAGCTAATTATATTGATTGCGGGATCAGTTAAGTGTGAGCTTAAAATAATATGTGTGTAGGTGGTGACACACACGGGGTAGTGACCACAGAATTGATGCGAGCTACTTTGTCGACATTATGTGGTCTGTTAGTCGGTAATAGAGGTCTCGTCAGGTCGACGCGGGGCTGCTACACCTGGGCCCGTCATTTCCTTTGGCATCCCTCTAAACCTAATTAAACTCTATATTAAGTGGGTAGTACCTACCTAAGAATTAAGTAGGTACTACCCACAGATAAATACTGTTTTGTGATGTCTAGTAAACGAGTTATTTTTACAATTGAATCCTAAATAAGTTAGGCAGCGATAGCCGAGTGGATATACCAACAGACTGCCAAGCAGAGGGTATCGGGTTAGAATCCACGGCGCGCACCAATAACTTTTCGGAGTTATGTGCGTATTGAATTGTTAATTATCGCTTGTCCCGTGCCTCGGAGAGCACGTTAAGCCGTCGGTCCCGGTTGTCATGAAGATCTTTGACAGTCGTTACTGGGTGTCAGTACCTTTTAAATAACTGGCAGTCGCTCTGCGGAAAAGCTAATATTCGGCCAAATCCGGTTAGACTAGTAAGCGGACTCCAGATTGAAACTGGGATAACGCTAGGAGAAAGAAGAATCCTAAATAAGTTACATAATACGTCTGCGACCAAAAGGAAAAATTAAGTATGACAAAAAATAGCTATTAGCGGAGGGGTTGCTCTGAAAATAATAGAGTGGACGACCTTTAGGTATTTATGAAGCTATTATGCAAATATTAGGGCTCAGCCCTCTCATAGTTATCTGAGAGCAATTAGCCGCCGAGCCGCACGGGGGCGCCAAGCCGGCGCCGGCACCCGACCGAGGCACCTCGTCCTCGGCGGCTCGGGGACATTAACTCGAGATGGAGTCGCAGTTTTATGACATACGACACCCATAGATAAAGCCTCCACCTGATTGTAATAAACAGATAGTTAGTGCGCTAAGGTAAACGTCCCAATAGCCGTGAAATTCTGAACTTCGCTGACTTTGCAGGTCTGCTATGTTAAAGTTAAAAGACTAACAAAAATGAAATTTACGGATGTTTATGGATAATTTATTCTAGTTTTGAAGCAATTTTATAGCTTTTGATATATATGACGTTAAGAATACTTTAATTTAAATAAAGTTTGAAAAGACCCATTTGTACCAGTATCCGGTAGATTTGTCCTAGGAAACGGTAGATTGTCCCAGATACCGGCAAATTTTACCGCGAATTTGAACCCTATTTGCTTAACGTTAAAGCTTATAATATTTGAACTTTTTATTTTTAAGTATTGTGTAATGTAATTGTTATGTATCTAATGGGGTCAAAGAAAAGATTTTTATTGAAATGTATTTCAAAGGAAATCACAAGCAAGAATTAAAATTGTCGTAATACTATGTTTATATCTTTTCAACTGCTTTCTAAAATAAACTAAAAACAAACAAAAGTATCATCACATTATTTTTGAACTTTTGAAATTACTGTAAGAAGTGAATTCTTACAGTAATTTTCTTTGGCTTTAAGCTAAACAACAAAATTGTTATGTATTTTTCTGAAAAATATCAAAATCAAAGATATAAAACAATTACAGGTACAAGAAAATTTCGTATGCGCTTGGTTTAATTACAATTTAGGTAGAATCTATAGCTTCGCAAGGCCCTTTCTTTATTAGCACAACTCACGCACTAGAAATGACACGATGAACACCCAGTATTGAACCCACAACACTAGGCAAGTGCCAAGCTGCGAAGTGGTCTATTAAACCACGACGCCAACCGTGCAGTCAGCTCAACAATCACTCTTTGTTTGCTGAAATTGGGCCTTCTCTCTAAGACTTGTCTACTCCATCGGTCGTCGGTCCTTCGGGAGACGTGGCCAGCTCATTGCCACTTCAGACTGCTTATACGGCGAGTTATGTGGGTGACTCCAGTTCTCTTCCTGATGAGCTCGTTGCAAATTCTATCCTTCAGAGAGACTCCGAGCATAGCTCGATCCATAATACGCTGAGCTATTTTATATCTATGGACCAGCACTACCATGAGTGTCCAGATTTCAGCACCGTATATCATTACTGGTAGGAAGCATTGGTTGAAGACTTTTGTCTTGAGGCTTTGCGGGATAGGCGACGAGTAAATCTTACGTAGCTTACCGAATGCTGCCCACACCAACTGAATCCACTTATCGATTTCCTTCTCGAAGCTGTGTCTACCCAACTGTATTACTTGCCCCAGGTATGTCAACAACAGTATGTCACTATGTTGCACAACTTCGAGCAAGGAACCGTCAATGCAGATCGGTCTAAACACGACGTGTTCGTTGAATATTACCTTCGTTTTAGCCAGGTTCATGCCAAGATCAATCCACCGGGGAGGCTTCATTAAGGTCGACAGCATTCCGCTAAGCTCTTCCAACGTCTCTGCTATTAGGACGATGTCGTCAGCAAATTGAAGGTGTGAGATGTACTCACCGTTGATATTCGTTGAACCCACTCCAGTGTCTTGTAGACATCCTCAAGTGCCTTGGTGAACAGGTACGCAACTCTATGTATCTTAACACCTCTAGGTATATATCGCCAGCTAATGCGTCATCGTTGCAGGCTGTCAAGAACTGCCCAGGTTTCGATAGAGTCGAATGCTTTCTGGTGGTCCACGGTGATGAAGCCTTTTTGAAACCCGGCTTGCACTGATGGCTGGAAGTCGTCGAGTCGTTTGTTACAACCCTCGAGAACAACTTGTAGATATGGCTCAGGAGTGAAATGGATCTGTAATTCTTCAATAAAGTTTTGCAACCTTTTTTAAGAATAGAATCACCACACACCCGCTCCAGTTGAACCTTTGTGGATGACGGTATTGAAAATACCAGGTGCTTTATTTTTCCTAATTTGCTCAAATGCCATCCGTACCTCACTCTGTTTGACATCCGGGATAGGTAACTTCGGTAAAGTAGCTCGAGGGCTCTGTGGTCGCCCAATTGGTCTGTCACGTTGAACTCATGTTTCAGTGGAACTCCTCTTTCAGTTGAACTCAACTATGATTTGAAATCTACTTTGAGTTGAAGTCAACTTTGACAACGCATCATCAAACTTTGGTTGCCATATAGGATCAGAGTATTCGTCAATACGATTGAAACGAGCTCAAACTCGATGGGCTTGTGTCGTTTTATTGCGCAGTTCCTACGGCCACTTTCCAGCTCCATCATGCGAGTACTCTATACAAATGAAGAAATGCGAGCAGAGCACCGTTTTATTTTTCATTATAAGTATTTATGCCTCGTAATAAAATACGTTTTGAAATATAAACATCAAGCCCTTGCATATGATAGGGTTTAGAATCAAGAGGTAGTGTACGTCTCAGCATCAGGCAGGATATATAATGTTATAATTAATACTCTACTACTACCACTACTACAGTTTCAAAGGATAATGAGACTTATTGCAAGGCACTAAGGTGCAGTAATGGGCTCCGGTGCAACGGGTAGTACGAAGTTAACTCGTGTACCAGTATCCGGTAAAAAAGGGTATAATATTGCCGGGTACTGGGTCATGTAGGGGTTTCTGAGTCCCAGTAAATGTAATATGCCAAAATACTTACTATTTCATTAAATTTATCGCCGCTTATGGACTATATCGCGAGATAATTAACTCAAATATTTAAGCAAATAAACACTCTCACAGTGCCGCTATCCGCAGCAATATGATAAGCAAACCAATACAATGTGACAGCTTCGTAGTTTAATGACAGAACCTCGAAATTCCACAAAATTTTCGCACACCACACTTTCATAGTAGTATAGTTTTGCAACCATTGCAGTTATTGAGCAGCGTTCATATTATAATTATACGAAATAATATCAAGTATGTATTGCAATTCTCAAACTTAAATATTCTTTTGGTAGAAACCTACAAAATGATAAAAACCGACTAGTTACCGGGTACCGGGACACTGCCGGAATTACGTACGTTTACCTTACTTTATATCCGGCAGTAAAACCGTTTTGGTGACGCACGACGACGCGCCACGTAAAAACTATACGAGGACAGGGAGCGCGGCGTTATTGGCTTATATCGGAGCCTTCGGAGCCGACGTATAGCGGCGCCCGACGGGTTATGGGTTCATATGCGCAGGTTAACAGTGTGATAACGGATATGGTATAACATAATTTTCACCCGCCTGCCGAAGGCCGCGTTACATCGTAAAACATCAGAGCACAAAAAATGTTGGCGAGAGACACGCTTTGTTTATTTTTTATCTTTTCTTATAGATTGAGAAGATCCGTGATTCTGTCTATGTAAATTATTCAATGTATTCGAAATATGTCTTTAAAGAGAGATAACTGATATTGACTGCCTCGTTGGTCTCGCGGCATAAATGTGCGCGTGTGATTGGGAGCTCTCGGGTTCGATTCCCGGGTCGGGCAAAGTGTTATTGGATTTTTCCGTTAGGAATTTCTCAGTAGCAGCACGGAGTCTGGTAATGTGCTCGG
The DNA here is from genome assembly GCA_944739405.2 of Euclidia mi. NCBI lineage: Eukaryota > Metazoa > Arthropoda > Insecta > Lepidoptera > Erebidae > Euclidia > Euclidia mi. The sequence goes on along the minus strand of OX123195.2, from coordinate 1,784,132 downwards.
TACGGCAATAGGCTCGCCCCCTATTACGTGGGACCTAAAAATTCCTGGCGAAATGTGGGTGTAATATTACACCTCTGCCTACCCCTTCGGGGATACAGGCGTGAGTCTATAAATAAAAAAATAAAAAAACTGATATTTTCTTTCATCAGGAAGCGTCTGTAATATTATGTCTCATTTGCATGACGCTGATACAATAATGTTCTGTGGGTTTCGGTGATAAATATGAAAATAGCGATCGATAATAACGAGCTGCCAGTTTCCGCATTGTACAATTTTGAATTGGTCAAAATCTAGTATCATATCCCTGAAAAGAGATAGTAGGAGAGAGAGCTAATATCAATACCTCTTGTTTATTCTTCAGATTTTCTTGATTCGTAAATAGGTACATAATAATATCGAATCTAAAACGTTGACTGCCTATCAAAGCTTAACAATCTTTTGTATATGTACAATAACGAATAGATATCTTTGAACATTTTTTGCACACCACAAACATACAAGGTCCTTACATATATATGTGTATGTATAGTTGTGGAAGCCTCTGTATATTAGCGTAATAACTTCTCATTCACTTACAATATAAACAGGTTGTTTACGAAATGCTCTCGACCGAGCTACAACTAATAAGTCAAGGTGAAACAACGGCACATACACCACACAACACACAAGTAAGTGGTATTTGTACCGCGTTGCTAATTTCTAATAGAATTTACGAAATAAGTAGACTACATGCAAATAATATCGCCATTGAAAACCAGTCAGGCTTTTAAAATGTGCGCTTAAATGTGCGCGTTCCATATGATATAAACGTTTTGGGATAAATTTAATTTAATTACAATAATTAAGTACGCTTTTACTTTGAGACTAGGTACCTATGTGTATGGTGTATTGTTAATCAGATCAGAATCTAGGTTTGTCTCTCAAATGAGTCTAATGCCGGGTCTGGCTGGTCGCTTTTTTATTGTACTTTTATTAATCTGGTTTTGAATATATGCATTGTGGAAGCTTTTATGTTGCAGGAGTTCTCCCAACGTATTATTAATCCCTGCTCGCATTGTACATGCGACGTTTTTGTTGTCTTTCCTACAGCTGAGGCGCGACCGACCGTTGTCTTTTTGCAGTGGGAGAGCTTTAGCTGACATTTTGAAACAATGCCTCGAAAAAACGGTGTCCGGATTTGGGAAGTGATATGTTTTTGTTCTCAGTGGGACTGTCCCGTGTCATACTCGGTGGCATAAATTGTAATAATAACCACTTATATCATTGCACCTTTCGTACAGTAAAGATAGAATAGACGGTAAAATGTATGTGCTATCTTTATCTATTAGAAACAAATAGTTTCATGTACCTACTTAGGTACCTATGATATAAATACATTCTGTTATAAAAAAAAATGAATTGAAAAGCTTAGGTACTTTAAAAATGTGTAAAACTTTTTTCTAGAAACTTTCTGCCTCGCACCTGTAAACTGTGGAATGATCTGTCGCCTGCGGTTTTTCCGAACCAATACGACCTTCAAACCTTCAAAAAAAGGACGTATTCCTTTTGAAAAAGCCGGCAACGCACTTGTGACTCCTCTGGCGTTGCGGGTGTCCATGGGCGGCGGTAATAGCTTAACATCAGGCGATCCGTCTGCTCGTTTGCCCCCTATTCCATAAAAAAAATGATAGAGCATTAATCATGATTTGCTCAAATATTGGCGCCCTTGTCCACGAGTGGGTCGCGGGTTCTGAGCCGGGCCGGCCTTGCGCCTCAGCCCTCGGGTGAGCTTACCACTAAGCCCAGTAATCTGTGGCCGCGGCGATGTGGGTCACTGTGACGAGCCCACGTGTGACGCCTTTTATTACTATATTTTATTCATAAAAAATCTCACGTGAAATGATCACTGCGAGCGAAAACGTGCTTTCGGCAAAAAATCTCCAAGTGTCGTGAATTCGATTCGAAGCAGGAAAGTTTTGTGATTCTCAGATTAGTTAGGATAAATTTATGCTAGTAAAGCTTTCTCGGTGATCTTTATAACAGGCCGTAGGTCTTATTTGTCCAATTGCATAAATCTGATAAAAAACCGCATGTGGATTATAGAGACGAACTCTTCTATTTGGAAAACGCTTAGTAATTTATTGAGTAATTGACTCAAAGTCAACGAAATAAATATTATCCAGTAGATTGCAGGTCTTTTTTTTATGGTAATAGGCGGTAAACGAGCAGACGGATTGCCTGATGGTAAGCAATTACCGCCGCCCATGGACACATTCAACATCACAGGAGTCATAAGTGCGTTGCCGCCCCTTGGGGTTGGGAAAAGGGCTAGGATGAGGAGTGGGATCCGGGAGAAGGGGTAGGGAATAGGGCCTCCGGCACTCTCACTCACCGAACGAAATGCAACAGTTTAGGTACTGTTACTTTACGTCGATTTTCTGTAAGAGGGTAGTACTACCCCGGTCGAGCCGGCCCATTCATGCTGAAATCAGCAAGGCTCTACTACCTATTAGGTAGTAGAGCCTTGTTTCCCGTGAGGATTCTTTTTGGAAAAGGAGTTCATCAAAAGGAGCTGTCGTGCTTCGAGGAATGTAACTAACATTTGGCCCTTAAGATTCGATTACATTTTCGATTGTGAGATTGTGAGAGGGTAGTACTTCCCCGGTCGAGGCGGCCCATTCATGCTGAAATCAGCAAGGCTCTACTACCTTCTGTAAATAGTAGCTCTAAAGGTCTGTACCACTGTAAATAGAATCAATGCAGGCGGTGTCTTTATGTGTGCCAGTATGTATCAGTGTGTGTCAGTATGTATCAGTGTGTGTCAGTATGTATCAGTGTGTACTCACAGCACTTGCAGGTCGGGCGTGTGGCGGAAGGCGTCACTCGGGAGCCGGCGCAGGCGATTCCTGGCCAGCACCAGATCGTGCAGGCGCCGCAGACCCGACAGGGACTCGCCGTCCAGCCACGAGATCTCGTTGCCAGATAGGTCACTGCGCACACATCAAATATACATTATTGAAATGCAAACTATTATATGTATGAAATAAACCTGTAAGCCGAGACTGTGCCTGTCAGGGACTGTCAGGCAGCATATTTTATCAAAATACCGATTTCCAATAAATCCTGAAACTTGGATTGGACGGGAAATATCCCTCCAACCAATAAAGGAACTTTTCAAATTGGTAAATAAATGACGGAATTCTGAGGAAACATACATAGTGGCAGCGTTCTAGTTTTGTATTTATTTTCTATAGTAGCGTCTGGAAGGCGAGGCTCAACTAGCCAGGGAAATATTTATTCCCTGACAGAACATTAGCATACAATAAGTAGGTACTATCCGTTTCAATGGATAGGTTAAGTAAAACACTGGTGACCAGAGTCGTTACACAACCTTTTCAGCCCACATCCCTTATTATGTCATGCCCGACTACCCGAGTCATCAATCTATGTAGGATTGGATATCGTCGTCATGGATGTATGACATGGAAAGCTCGAAATGTCAACAAAGCTTACTGCAGCTTTGACCTAATTTCTTAGTAAACAAAACTGACAAACATACCTGACTGGCTTGTAACAAATCAATACACAAAGTCATTAAGTGATCGCATTCAATGCAATGGAAGGAAAAGTTATATTATAAGCTCACTTTGTTACTTGTTTGCCTTAATTTAAGTAGTTAATTTTGTTGGGGCTGTCGAATTACGAGCAATTTGTAACGTAATACTTCCTTGTTAAAAAGTTTTGCAATCGATTATTTTACTTTCCTAATTGATGCTGTATTATTTTATTAACAATGCGTAAAAGGTAAAGTAAATGCAAAAGTAGATATTCTACTCTTTTTATTAAACAGCTAAATTATTATCAAATTCAATTGCAAGCCGACATGGGAATAACATTTCAACTTTGGCGAAGAGCCACGTAATCTGCACAACGAGAAATTAAAACTTATACAAATGACCGTTTAAATTTTCCTTTAGTCTTCACATTTTTGCGTCCCTCTTGCTCTTCTTTCTTTCTTTCTCCTAGCGTTATCCCAGTTTCAACCCGGGGTCCGCTTACTAGTCTAACCGGATTTGACTGAATATTAGCTTTTCCACGGAGCGACTGCCTGTCTGACCTCCGCAACCCGAAGGGATAGCGATATTCCATGGTTTAGATTAGTGTCAGTTTATTTAGAAGGCACTGACGCCCTATAACGACTGTCAAAGATCTTCATGACAACCGAGACCGACGGCTTAACGTGCTCTCCGAGGCACGGGACAAGCGATAATTAATAATTCAATACGCCCATTACTCCGAAAAGTCAGTGGTGCGCGCCTAGGATTCGAACCCGATACCCTCTGCATGGCAGTCTGTTGGTATCTAGGTACACTAGGCTATCGCTGCCTTCATATACGCTTATTATTGAATAAAAGAGCTTCAGCTTTGCGTCCCCTCTTGCTCATGACAGTAATATTGGGGCTTTATGTTCCTGATTTGGAAGCAGATGCATGTAGCGAGTCCTCTGACCGTGGAGTCACAAGATGGTGGCGGATGTATGGGCTGCATGTAGGTGAATATCGCGGTCACGGCCGCGTTGCCCGAGCTTGTTTAAAATGTTGCGGCGACAGAGCGCTTCGACACAACCGATGACGCGACTACATACATCAACAACTTAGTAATTAGCTTCACTTATGTATTACTGCATATTAAATATGTTAAATGAAAGTTGTTTATATAAAACAAACACGCGTATCCGGCAGGGTGCGAAATAATCGCGAGCTTACATGACTGGTTTGCAATCCAATAGCTGTTATCGCGTCGGTTTAACAGGGGTGGTTGTAATTTTACTTACAAGATTTTTCTTATTCATATCATAGCATAAATTATCATAAAAACGTGTAAACTTGTAAAACAAGTTAAGATGAAATTTAAAAGAAATAACACTGTCATGCAGTGCAACAATATTGCAAACACCAGTGTTATTTCTTAAAGTAAACATATTAAACGTCAAAATCTTACAGTGAGAACTTGTACTAAACGATTCATTTATCTTTATTTATTTATGAAAAGCATCAAATTATTTATGTTACTCGTTCAAAGGAAACTATTTAGATAGCTCATATATAAAAATATGCTTCAAAAGCTTGCGGATATTCTATTAAACTTTCTTAGAGGTAATTTTTTATTTCTATATGTAATGGTTGTTAATTTTTATTTATGTAGCACATTTGGCAACAGTGAGCAGTGTTTATGACAACAATAAAATTAGTCTTTTAGTTTTATCTACGGAGTGATAAATTACTGCCACATAGCATAGCATAGTTTCGCTTAAAAGTCAGTAAACGAACTTTGGACGACATGGATTTCCTTTTAAACTTTGTCTTACCCTATGGATACATAGAAGATCAATACTTCTATCACCATTTCTGATCTAATTCATGGGGCAAGGAATCTGCTAATGGGCAGCTCAGAATTCTATACTTCAACAAGGTCCTCATAAATAAGATATTTATTTCTATGTCTAGAAGGTTCTCCGTTTAACGTCTAGATATTTTTTACTGCTGAGATCATTCTGTAATCGTTTCTGTTCATTGGCACCTAGCTATGCAGACCATTTATTATTCATTTATCGTCACCAGTGCAGTAATATTCGAATATTATTCGAAAGTTTGAGCTTTCGATTGAGAAAACCATATCTAATAAATTGATAAGATAACGCACTGTGGGCCAAGGTCGCGAGTCGACACGCACTCTTGTGGGCGTCGGTTCAAGGCCTGTGCGTGAACTATTTCCTTTCTATTACAATTAATAGCGTGTATGTTTATTATTGCTTGGGGCAGTACATAAAGCTGTTTGTCCCAGTCGTTATGGAAAGCCAGTATCCTTAATTATACTGTGACACTGGTCTAAGCCATAAAATATCAGTGTTTCTTTGGGTTGCGGAATGCGGAGGTCCGATGGCAGTCGCTCTGTGGCCAAGCTAATATTCTGTCATATCTGGTTAGACTAGACAGCGGACCTCTGGCAAGGCGAACGTCCAGGATGCAACCATGATAACGCTAGGATGATGATAGCATGATGACAGTGCTAGGATGAGTATGATGTAGTAGTGTGTATGACAGACTTACAGCACCCGCAGCTCGGCGCAGTCGCGCAGCTCCGGCACGCGCTGCAGCTGGTTCAGCTTGACATCCCTGCGGACACAAGCACACATATAGACACATGATCACATACACGCTGCGCTGGTACACGAGAATGTAATAATATCGTAGGACAACTCGCACACGATCATCTGAGACCACACTTACAGATTTGTACTATGAAACCACACAAATGATAGTTTTTTTTATATATTTTTTTAAAGACAACTGTCTCTGTAGGGCTAAATCCGGTGTCGCGGGGGACTTACCAAACACAAAACGAACGGACTCAATGTACACCCAGACTCGAAACATCAATAATTGATGAATCACACAAAGTGTTGCCTCCTGTGGGGATCGAACCCACAACACTCGGCGCAGTGTCAAGCGGTGAGGCGGCCGCTTAAACCACTACACCAATCGTGCAGTCAAAAATTTATAAAACGAGATTTTTATAAATGCATATTTAGATATCGATAAATAACACCGTTCTGTATACAGAACAATATAATCCTCCGAATACGGAGTAAGACAATACGATCCTCGATTCCTGGAAAGGAATCGTATCAAACCTTCGGATTGCTAATCCGGTCGTCCTTCGGCTTAGCAGTTCAAGATATGCAAATACTTACTCGCATAAATGTTATTTATCATTAGCATTTATGCGGGTATTCAGGCACTGATTGTAATTCATAGGCTAAAGTAATTTGTCAAAAGCATAGGGCGTCATATTGGAAACAGTCCGACTGCGGATGTAACGGATATGATGGCGCTTTTGCCGATGACGTGTTTGGTGGTAAAGATTTGATCCACACGAACTTGTGTGTATTGCGTGATACGCGAATGCCCAGCCTGAAACAGTGGCGTAGCGTGTTGTTTTTGCCGACCAGGGTGATCGGCAATCTGCCGCTTCCCCCCCCCTCCCACTCTACGCTTTTTAGGCGTTAGTCTATTTGATGACCTTAAGCGGCTTCATGCATTGTCACGTGATTCGTCTTAATTGTACGAATATCAGTACGCTCATAGGCATAGAATAAAATAATTTTATAGGAAAACGTGGCAGTTATATATAGCTTAATCTAGACATAGACGGTTTAAAAGATTTTAATAAATTACATGTCAATATCAAGTAAAAACATAATACGGAATTCAATATTCAAGCTATCCATTCTTTTGAGATTTTAGATTCGTTTTTGACATAGTTTCATACAAAATATGTCAAACATGAATCTCGAATCCCAAAATCCATGGAGGGATCGAATATTAAAACCGGCCGATAGTAAGTCTGTCCGGTGCTTTGTTATTCTTAAGTTGCTGAATAGCCGACCGTAGCTCGTTCTGGTATCTGGGATACTGTTGGTGTAGTAGCGCATCATCAGTACCAGACCCAGTTGGTCTGTTTACCCGCGAGGTATACATGTGTCGATAGAAACTACCAACCTCCTCGAGAATATCGACCTCTGAGTTTAAGATGCTGCCATCCGCAGTTCTTAGTTTTGTCAGGTGGCGCTGCCTCAACTGCTGAGCGAAGACTTCTGACCTTCGCTTTTTCTCGATCGCATCCTCTATGGCGCGGGAGCTAGAGCGTCGGAAGTCTCGTAACACTTCCGTATTTGTTGGTTTACGGCCTTTCTATGCAGCGAAGACAGATGAAAGGATGATATCACGCCTCTTTTCCTCATCAGTTCGAGAGTCTCACACTTTAGACTCCTTGTGTCGTTCTTCTGGCCAATGCTATCGGCGATTTTTGAAACGAAGTTCCTTACCGCGCGTTGTGAAAGGGGGCTAGACGAAAAAAATTAAGACGAAAAGTTGTAACGACACTTTTTGCTATAGTAAGCTATTGTAAGCCGCGCGGCGTGCGCATGTTTCTCTGTCTGTCTTTCTCTCTCTCTCTTATAGAAAGCAAGCATCATGTTCATGCTTTCTGATCACCAAAATAGATGTCCTATCTATTTGGGAATCCAAGATGGCGGCCGGGACATTTTTAATAAAATTAATATGGGTATCATTTTCGGGGTTTTTATGGATTCTGGTCACGAAAATGACATCTATTTGGGAATCCAAGATGGCGGACGGGACATTTTTAATAAAATTAATATGGGTATAATTTTCAGGGCTATCATGCATTCTGATAACGTAAATGACATTTATTTGGGGATCCAAGATGGCGAACGGGACATTTTTTCTAAAATTAACAATTATTACTAAAATTGAGCCTACTGATTAAGTTTATATTACATTATATTTGTTAATGAAAAAAAATATTATTATAACTTAAAAACAATAAAATTTTATTATAATTCCTTCACTAATTAATCGAAAGGAACTTCGTTCCATCCGGGTGTCCCTTGACACCTCTCAAGCAGTGTTTTTTTACCAGATAGACGAGATTCGGAAATTGTAACTGGAACTGCTTAGAGTTCATGGCTAACAGGGGCAACGTAGGCCGGCGAGCAGGCTTCATTGGCCGAGCTTTGTCAGCTCTAAGTTTTATAAATATAAATAGGAAGCTCCTAAATAGGGAGCTTCGGACTGAGAATAATGTGCTTTCTCGCCGTTCTGATCAAGTTCGAAACTTGTTACATTACTGGGGTTTCGCCAAATCTGTTTCCCGGGAGGATTCTTTTTGAAAAAGGAGTTCATCAAAAAGAGCTGTTGTGCTTCGAGGAATTTAACTGGCATTTGGCCCTTAAGATTCGATTACATTTTCAATTCGCTGCCTTCTTGGACTCCCACGTTGGCATTGAAGTTCCCCCATGACAACGTTGTACCTACTGACCTTTAGTCGTACTGTGTATTGCCTTAGCATTATCCTCGTTAGTTGTTAGGGTGTGTTGACGTCAGCGCGTATACGTTTATCACCATTAACCAACGTCTGTTTGACTGACTTCATTCTACCTTGAGCTTGGTGAGGTGTTCATTGAGCCTTAGTAGTTGATTTTGGTAGCCGTAGTAACCCGGTCATTCTTTGCACCTCTAACCCCGCCCTGACTAAGATTAACGGAGCTGCCGGGAACTGGTGGCTTCATTTAATGGCGCTTCATGTTAGAGGAATTGTCCTTAGTTAAAATTCATCTAATTTTAAATAGCTTGTAACAAAAACTTAACTACTTCGCGGTCCAGCTAGGAACGTGTCAGTGTGGGCGCCAAATGCGTTGCGTTGATTTTCGCTTTTTGCTACGTCTTTTGCCGCCCTCTCAAATCTGCGCCCGGGGCCATGACCCCCCCACTCCCCGGCCCCATATAGCCACGCGACTGGTCTGACAACCCCTTCCTTGCAGATGAATTCTTAACAGAACAAAAATTCTATGTCTTTATCTGCCAAATAATTGTGGCGCCACTCATCGTGAAGTGGTGAAAGTGGCCCTAATCGTTGTACTTAGCCTGGATGTAATCGATTACGAAAGTAATTTCGCTAGCTGAGGTGTACCCTATTTTTGGCAACGGCAATTTTTATATTTAAGTGCATATAAAGCATAGTGCTCATGTTGGACTAATAAAACTTTCCTTAGTTGGAAATGTAGTGAACATCGGTCAACCGTCCGAAGTTCGGGTTCTAACAACTGTCCCAACCTTCGCAGGGTCTCCCCGCCTATGTCCATGTTCAATGGTCAACCCAGCGAAGATTAGCAACATTAACTATAGAACTAAATTAATAATCATCCTATATTTCGCCCTCAAACTATGAATGGCAAAATATTCCCCAAAGTTTGTCAGCATGAAATCCTTATAAAGCACTTTTGCTTAAGTAACAAAGTAACCAAATCGCGGCTATAATGGCAGGCAGTGACTATATCATGTTAACAAGAAGACAGCGGGCCCCGGGGGACAAGCACTAAAATCATTAGTTTTAACCTGCCGCCTGTACCGTCACCGGCCAGAGCCGCAGCCGCAGCCGCAGCCGCCGTCGCCCTCAAAGCCGTTAATTTCCCCGGGGCACGCGGCACATGGCATAAGCCGGTGATGAATACCAATTGCGTCATAACATTTAAATATTCAAATTGACAATTTGCAGATTACATCTTGTTAATAACTGTGAATGTGAGGAAATGGGCCATTAGGTCAATATCAGCTGTGCACGAGGGCGCGGGACGCAAGGGAGAGAGGGAGGGTGGGTACAGGGACGCTCGTCCGTCAACAGAAGTTTGTTTACATTGTTTTTTATCGACGGGTGTAATTATAGCTCGGTGTTGTTCAATTACAGCTGCAAACAATACCAACTGACAGGTAGCACGGTGCCGCCTGTCCCGCTGTCGGGCTCTCTAATTATGGCGTCTCTGATTTAGTGTTTGAGTTCCTAAATATTAGATAAAGATAAGGATTCGTTGACTGATTATACAATATCATCACAGTAACAATGTGTCGTAAGACGCGTTTGCGAAAGAGAATCTCTGTGCTAATATTAAAACGTAAACGATGTAATGCGGCTTTTACTGTGGTTTATTATGATAACATTTTTATAACTGTGCTATTCTCGTTTCATTAAGTCTACTGTCTTCATATTTAACGAAATATGTTTACTTTACAGCCATAGACGCCATGGTGACGTGAGCGCATCATGAAAGTAATCATCAATCAAACCAAAGTAAGGTCAAACAAAAAAGAAATTAATACTATGAGAAAGGTAAGGCCACAGTCCTCAATCCTGGCCAAGAGCTGATTGTTAGACATCAAATTTCTTTGAGAACATTATGGAGAACTCTGACATATGCAGGTTTCCTCCTTATGTTTCACTGCAACGGAACCTACCTACATAGCCTCGAAAAGTCAAAGCGAGCGTCTAAAGTAGGTTTGAACTCGAGACACTACGGAGTAGTCTGTTTATTTCTTCACAAGGCTATCGCTTCCTCATAACGAAATAACACAAAGATTACCGCATCAATGAGGATCTGGTGCTCTATAATTTATACAGAGGGAGCGTCTGAGCGTCTCCCCGGATTACGTATCCTCACGGCCGGCGCCGCTCAGCGCGCGTCCTGGCTTACGATAGTCTATCGCTAGGTAAATCCTAATCGATTCGTACAGCAACAGCTCTAAGCCGCCTCCTCGAACTACGTCACTAGTACTGCGTGCCAACTACCAAACAACTCAAAGGAAATTAATCTATAAAGGCGTTTGAGAAGGCTTTATGCATCTTCCTTTTGTGCTTACTCGTATCTTTGAAGCGATTATATCTTGTTTTGAGTCTCCAGTATCGAGTAAAGGGATCTGCCACGTGTATATCAATACATCCTTGTACCTACTCATATCTCCTCTCCATCCTGAATACAGGGGCAGATTCTATGTACAAATCTATACCTACAGGATGAATCATGGGTACAATCATTAGCTACATTTAGGCCTCCCTCACATAGGTTGTAGAGAAGAGCTTTAAACTACATTACTTACAAAAAGATTTTATCGACATCTCAAATATAATGTTAGACTTGGCGAAAGTAATTATACTTACGTATAAAAACTCAAATGAACATCAAACGTGAGGTGGCTAAAGTAACCTCACGAGCCTGAACCAAAAAAATATCTCCGATTACCATCTTAATTGAAAGCGACATGACATAACGCAAGTATAGCGTGACGTAAGCTGTTTTTTTTTTGTTGAACATCGGTCGCATTGACATTGAGTTATCTATACTAATATAATAAAGCGGAAGAGTTTGTTTGTTTGTTTGTTTGTTTATTTGTTTGTTTGTTTGTTTGTTTGAACGCGCTAATCTCAGGAACTACTGGTCGGATCTGAAAAATTCTTTTTGTATACTATAGCTTAGTTATTCCGGAAGGCTATAGGCTATACAACATAACGCTTCGACCCTTTGGTGACGGGCAAAAGGCTAAAAAGGCTAAAAGATAATGTCGGCTAATCTCAGGAACTAGCAGTCGGATTTTGAAAATTGTTTTTGCCTATGATAGCCCAATTATTCCGAAAGGCTATAGGCTATATAAAATTACGCCGCAACTTTTAGGGGCCAGACAAAAATAATAAAATGGTCAAACGAAAAGGGCCTCCCCCTTTTCGTTTGACCATTTTATTATTTTTGTTGGGTCAAAGGCAAAAAAAGGCTAAACGAATAGGATACAACCTACCTATATGGGTATCGTTTTCGAGATTTCCGGGACGCTGATTAATAATATGAAATTTATTTTGTGATCCAAGATGGCGGACGGGAAATCAAAGATGGCGGATGAGAAAATTTTAGAAATCAATATGGGTATCGCCTTCGATATTTTAAGGGGTGGGGAATCGAATTACACCATCGTGATCAAAGATGGCGGAATGGAAATCAAAGATGGCGGATGGGAAAATTTAACAAAATCAGTATTGGTATCGTCTGCGATGTTAAAAGGGATGGGGAATCCAAATACAACATCTATTTCGTGATTCAAGATGGCGGATGGGAAATCAAAGATGGCGGATGGGAAAAATTAAAAAAATCAATATGGGTATCGTCTCTGATGTTTAAAGGGATGTGGAATCCAAATACAACATCTGTTTCGTGATTCAAGATGGTGGATGGGAAATCAAAGATGGCGGATAGGAAAAAAATTAAAAATCAAAATGGGTATCGTTTCTGATGATTTGAGGGATGGACAATCTAAATACAACATCTATTTCGTGATCAAAGATGGCGGATAGGAAATCAAAGATGGCGGACGGGACTTTTAAAATCGATATGGCTATCGTCTCCGATATTTTAAGGAATGGGGAATTCAAAAACACCATCTATTTCGTGATCAAAGATGGCGTTCGGGAAGTCAAAGATGGCGGATGAGAAATTTTTTTAAATCAATATGGGTATCGTCTCCAATATTTAAAGGGATGGGGAATCCAAATCCATCATCTATTTCGTGATCAAATATGGCGGATGGGAAATCAAAGATGGCGGATGGGAAAGTTTTAAAAAATCAATATGGTAATCGTCTCCGATGTTTTAAGGGATGGTGACTCCAATTAAAACATTTATTTCGTGATCAAAGATGGCGGATGGGAAATCAAAGATGGCGGATGAAAAAAAATTTTAAGTCAATATGGGTATCCTCTCCGATGTTTTAAGCTATGAGGAATGCAAATACAACATCTACTTCGTAATCAAAGATGGCAAATGGGAAATCGAAGATGGCGAATGGAAAATCAAAGGTGCCGGATGGGAAAATTCTATTAAATCAATATGCGTATCGGCTCCGCCGTAATAACGCATGTGGAATTCGTATATAACATCTGTTTCTTGATCAAATATGGCAGATGGAAAATCAATATATTATTTTATTGAAATTATTATTATTAGGTATTTGATGTTCGATGCAGATCCTTCATGGGCGAGCCAGACTTGCAATTTATTTAATTATTTAATAGCCCAACGAGTAATTTTATCATATCACTAGATGAGTTATCTGCCCCTATCACTCATATACCACGTCCACATCTTCAGTTACTTCTTCTACCCTAGAAATAATTTATACGGCAAAACAACTTTGCCTGGCAATTAATAGATTAAACACTGATCTTCTTGGTAACTTTGTTCTGAATTCTTTGGAGAAGAGTTAAGTAAGAAAATGAAAAAGAAAAATACTTTAAAAAAGCGAGACGGAGTTCGCCGGGACAGCTAGTCTAAAAATAAACTCAATAAAAACTAATTACTACATTAAAGTTTGAGTACGCTCCACTAATATCACTTATGGAGATGACAATAATAATGTCTGACAGCTACAAACAAATGATTACAATCTCAACGAATCAAATATTAACGACTATCTAAATCTTTGATCTGACATTGAACAATTGTTCTCAAAAGTAATACAAATAATATATTACAACAATAAGAGCCTACAAAACAATCCCACTTGGATCAAATACGATAAATTGATCAAGATAGACTACTGGACGGATTGTTTATCGCGCTTTTATCAGCTTGCTATATATCTATACTAATATAATAAAGCGGAAGAGTTTGTTTGTTTGTTTGTTTGTTTGAACGCGCTAATCTCAGGAACTACCGGTCAGATCTGAAAAATTCTTTTTGTATACGATAGCTCAGTTATTCCGGCAGGCTATAGGCTATATAACATAACGCTTCGACCCTTTGGGGCCGGGCAAAAGGCTAAAAAGGCTAAAACATAATGTCGGCTTATCTCAGGAAGTAGCAGTCGGATTTTAAAAATTGTTATTGCCTATGATAGCCCAATTATTCCGAAAGGCTATAGGCTATATAAAATTACGCCACAACTTTTAGGGGCCGGACAAAAATAATAAAATGGTCAAACGAGAAGGGGGAGGGTTGGGTCAAAGGCAAAAAAAGGCTAAACGAATAGGATACAATCTATATGGGTATCGTTTTCGAGATTTTCGGGACGCTGATTAATAATATGAAATTTATTTAGTGATCCAAGATGGCGGACGGGAAATCAAAGATGGCGGATGAGAAAATTTTAAATATCAATATGGGTATCGCCTTCGATATTTTAAGGGGTGGAGAATCGAAATACAACATCTATTTCGTGATCAAAGATGGCGGATGGGCAATCAAAGATGGCGGATGGGAAAATTAAAAAAAATAAGTATTGATATCGTCTCCGATGTTTAAAGGGATGGGGAATCCAAATACAACATCTATTTCGTGATTCAAGATGGTGGATGGGAAATCAAAAATGGCGGATGGGAAAAATTAAAGAAATCAATATGGGTATCGTCTCTGATGATTTAAGGGATGGTGAATCCAAATACAACATCTATTTCGTGATCAAAGATGGCGGATAGGAAATCAAAGATGGCGGATGGGATTTTTTTTAAAGTCGATATGGGTATCGTCGCCGATATTTAAAGGGATGGGGAATCCAAATCCGACATCTATTTTGTGATCAAAGATGGCGGATGAGAAATCAAAGATAGCGGACGGGATTTTTTTTTAAGTCGATATGGGTATCGTCTCCGGTATTTTAAGGGGTGGGGAATCGAAATACAACATCTATTTCATGATCAAAGATGGCGGATATGAAATCAAAGATGGCGGACGGGATTTTTTTAAAGTCGATATGGGTATCGTCTCCGATATTTTAAGGAATGGGGAATTCAAAAACACCATCTATTTCGTGATCAAAGATGGCGGATGGGATATTTTTTTAAAAATCAATATGGGTATCGTCTCTGATGTTTGCAGGGATGGGGAATCCAAATACAACATCTACTTCGTGATTGAAGATGGCGGATGGGAAATCAAAGATGGCGGATGGGAAAAATTTTAAAAATCAATATGGGTATCGTCTCTGATGATTTAAGGGATGGTGAATCCAAATACAACATCTATTTCGTGATCAAAGATGGCGGATAGGAAATCAAAGATGGTGGACGGGTTTGTTTTTTAAGTCAATATGGGTATCGTATCCGATATTTTAAGGAATGGGGAATTCTATATTATATAAAAATTTATGTTTGTTTTTGCATCATTTATAGACCCAGGAATGATAAGAGATAAAGCGCTAAGTCAATGGTTACTTTGGAAAAGGGGCTTGGAAAATAGGGAATTAAATAAAAAATCTTAAAAAGGCGATACGGAGTTCGCTGGGTCAGCTAGTCTATGAATATAGGTAACGTAATCTTTCATAATTTTCGCCTAAAACGTCGGTCGGTATTTAAACTAACATCAAGTATCGGTAAGTAGACAAAACAAAAGATAAGAAATGCAAGAAATTTGATAATAGTTTTAAAAAGTAAAATACACGCTTTATTAATACTTAAAAGTACATTATAATAATTTTATCGTAATAAAGCGAGGTGTGATTCAACTCCCGCAAATAGCACCCCAAGCTTCTTGTGAAAACATTATATAACATAAGCTATTTTGTGATCTATTAATTTTCTTCGTAAAGTTACACTATTGATTATGTAGTAGTAGAACAGTTGCTTCTGATGAAATTTCTTATTTTTGTTAAGTATGGTGGAAGAAATACTTTAAAAAAGTCGATATAGATTACATTTGAAACGAGAAATAAAAACCAGCTTCTTTGCGTTGGTCCAAATTAAATTACCTTTTGCTGACAAGATGTTTCTTATTTATTTTTTATTTCTCTCTATGTAATTTACAAACGGAATTAGAACTACTACTACTACGGAATTACTACTGACAGCGAAAGTAATTTGATCGTTCAGGTTGCTATGCCTTGCCTACACTGTTCTAGTAAGTTGCCTGTTAATACCGGACTTTGTATCTGGTATAAATCCTGTATTGCGGGCGACTTTAAAACCATTCAAATGACGACATAGTACATTACAGACTCGAACGAAACAGATGTTTTGAGATCTCAAACAGTTTTGTCTCGTGTCCTATCGAATCTGTAACCCTGCTATAGTGCAGCGTATGGCGAGGTGACTGCTTAAACCACGAGCCACCCTGACATTGGTGTGGTTTGCAAACTGAGTCATGAAATACTTATGCAAAGTTTGCATAAGTATTTCATGGCTCAGTTTCTCATCTCCTCGTTTTCTATAGCGGAAGGGAAATGCATGAATAAGGGAGCGGTAAAGGAACGAAGGGTGAGGATATTATCTTCGTATCAACCCCTAGCGTACCATCTGGTAGGATATAGCTTGTTTGTCACCCTTTGTACAAAATATAATGGACACAGCAAAACATCTAGATATGTAAAAACTACTGGTGGATAAAACTTTGTTCAAGTACTCGCCTCGAATGCATGCAACGATGCATTCGAGGCGAGTACTTTATCCAATCTGTGATCCGTGCAGTCAGTACTTGCTTACGTATTGTTGTTTAACAAGGTATACTCACAGTGATCTCAGCTGGGGTGTGAACTTGCACAGGTCGGAGGGGAGGGCGGTGAGGCGCGCGCGGTCCACGCGCAGCGTGCGCAGCCGAGACGTGCCGTTGAGCGACGGCAGCGCACGTAGACCTCGGGCCTCCGACAGCACTCTGCACACACAACACACAACCACACATAAGTATATCTACAGATCAATGAGAAAATCTGCTTCCAGGAAGTAGAGTTACCACCACACCTCCCTGTCAGCAACGCACGTACCACGACTTTTATGCGTGCTCATTACTACAGTTACATCGTTAGAAAATAAGGACACAGTCGCGAGCAACTAATGGTCACTGGCAATAATGTATGGTTAGACCAAATCCGTATAAACCTGCACACCATAACCCAGGTGGCAGGTTGCTGCTGCAGAAATGGTGAGAAGAGTCCACAAGACGGTGATTTCACAGCTAGGAATTCACGACCCTTAGAAATGAGAAAAACAAACCGACTAAGATGATTATTATTTGAATAGATTTGTTATTAGTTTCTTGTGTCGTATGTTATATCGTTAGGTCACATATACCTAAAGCTAGTGCGCGTTATTACTTTCCAAGTTTACTGAACAAACATTTGAGATAGTTAATAGATTCACACAAACCGTCCAAATAATATACACTAGTCTATGGTTAAGACTCTGCGAGAATAACATATATTATATGTTGTTGCCACAAGGCCTCGGCTCTTGATAGGTGTCATTGGCGACCCAGCCACGCAAACAAGGATATTATCCACAGTTAGTACCCATCGGTAATTACAATTGGCAAACATCCAACATCCTTCAACAACTATATAAGTAATCTTAGGTTTATTGCTTGAATAATTATTGCTTCGTATTTGTATATATATCATACACATTTATTTCTTATTTTATTTGTTTGCATTTGGAAGGTGCTTGCTTTTCCCTTATTTAAATAATTAGCAATATGCTCGGTTTCCTCGTACTTCTAACCTGAATACTTGCGAATGTTCGCTACGTAATAACCCGCGAGGCAGATAACGGGTCCTCCAAAAATAACACCTTACATTTAAAAGTATATTCAATACGAGCCTTAAGAAAAACTTGGTGATATTTTCGTATTTTTGCCTCTTTATACGAGTAGACGACGCAATCTTGAATTGGTTTTTAAAAACTTAGCTCTATCGTTTATACGTTTGGGTCCCAACTTGATTGTGTTATCCCTTTTTTGGGTTCAATCATTGTATCACTTTTCTTACGTCAGGTCAGCCATAAGCGTCAATGTACCGATTACTTACATATTTTTATTAAACGGTTTCATTAAACGGTTTTATTTAGCTTGACCTGTTTATTTCTTTGGGTCAAATTTGCTAATTGGAATTTTACCGCCTTCCTGATGACAGACTTATCTGATATTTGGTACACACTCTTAATCTTGATGACAATACAACATAATATATTTTTCATGATTGTAAATCCAAGATGGCCGCCGATACAAAATGGCGGATCGCATATTAGTTCACAACAACCTCAATATGGGTATCAAATGAAAGGGCTTGATTGGTAGAATAGAACTCACTATGAAAAATCCAAGATGGCTGCCACCACAAAATGGCGGTTCATATATTTTACACAAATACTTCAATATGTGTATCGAATGAAAGGGCTTGATTGGTAGAATAGGGCTCACTATGAACTAACAACAAAACTAAAAACTTGAAAATAAAATAAAATAAAAACATTTTTATGTCAAACGGTTTTATAACACGTGTTTTTATTTTATTTTATTTAAGACTGCTGGTCCGTCTCACAAGCTTTCGACTATCTTTAAGTAGAGGCTTGCTCTAGGAGTGACGCAACGACCTTTCAATCGCATGTCCAGTGCAACAGTTACGAGAATGTTACTAGTTATGCAAAATTCTTCTTAAAGCCATGGCCAACTTTCAATACAAATCAGTGCCATTTAGCAATTAAACTCTAGGCTTGAGTAGTTGCGTTGGCATTCGCGTTTATCCCACAGGAGGACCGTGGGTGTC
This sequence comes from Euclidia mi, assembly GCA_944739405.2. NCBI lineage: Eukaryota > Metazoa > Arthropoda > Insecta > Lepidoptera > Erebidae > Euclidia > Euclidia mi. Next base: position 1,765,227 of record OX123195.2, on the reverse strand, counting down.
TAAACTTATTATAAGTTAAAGTGGAAGCGATGTGGAGGGGGTGACGGTCGCCAAATTAATAGGAGCCCTAAACGACGCCTCGCTAATTGCAGATAATAATCTATACCGCAATTAACTTAAATAAATGTTAAGTTCTGATTACATTTTAAGTTTATGAAACTGTTTAGACGTGCCAACGTCTGTAGCTGACTTTAATTTCAGAATTATCTTATACTAGAGGACGCCAGCAGCTTCGCCTGCATTTTTTTTTAATTTACCCGTTTTGGCCGATCCCGTGGGAATTTCGGGGAATCCCTTCTTAGTGCACCCCTACGGTCTTCAAGGAACATACATGCCAAATTTCAGCTTCCTGTGCCCAATAGTTTCGGCTGCAGCGTGTCTGTCAGTCAGTCAGTAACGCAAGGATTTTATATATTAAGACTAGAGGACGCCAGCAGCTACGCCTGCATTTTTTTTAAATTTACCCGTTTTGGCCGATCCCGTCGGAATTTCGGGAAATCCCTTCTTATTGCACCCCTACGGTCCCCAAGGAACATACATGCCAAATTTCAGCTTCCTGCGCCCAATAGTTTCGGCTGTAGAGTGTCTGTCAGTCAGTCAGTAACGCAAGGATTTTATATATTAAGATGATATTTATTTCTCTATTCGAGAATTCAAACGTGACAATGTTATGTGCTCCTACTAAAAGTAATGTTAACGAGAGCATTTGCACGTTTCGCTGACTAGAGTGTTACAGAATCAACTCACGAAGAAATATAATCTGTGATTCATAAATAGTCGCCGCAGCGTGCTAATATAGTTCCCCGACAATTTGTCTTCCTCTTAATCAACGTCGGCTAACTTCCGCAGTCAACAGGAAAACACGAAGCGACGTATGTATGCGTCCGAGTAGGTAAACAAGCCGGCTAACATCGCACTTGCACGAAGTTGATCACTTAATACTCACGTTTGCAGAGAGAGACATCAGCGTTAATGTAGCGCGGCGTACTTGTAGAGACCTTGACCGACACGTGAAGTATGTGCAACAACAGAGTAGCGACGCATGCGGGCCGACTGACCGCGTGTTGTAGGACCACGAGCACCGGTTTGATGGAGTTGTCTAATAGTTCGACTGTTGCACCTTTTCGTCGGACAACTTATACTCGTAATCGCACACATCGATATTTAATAAGCAAATAATTTACTTCACTTTTGATTTGTTATACACGAGTTAAGTTAGTTGTTTGCTTGGAAAAGAATTGGAAGCCGTTTAGTCCGATAAGGATATTGCACGGCCGTCTTCTCACTATAAGAAGGTTTATGCTATAGTCTATCTCACTGGCCAAGTGCGGGTTGGCAGACTTAGCATAACTATTGAGAACGTTATGGAAAACCCTCAGACACGCCAGCTTTCAGTCTAATACGTACTAACGCGTGAGTTTGAACTGGAGCACTCTGGTTAGCAGACAGTTAATCTCTCCATCTCCACTAGGCTATCGCTGCATACGTATTACAACGGGTTCCAAATATTATAAGATGTAAAAAAGTTTGACATGCGTTTTATTGCAATGATAAAAATTTAAAAGAACTGATTTTATTTATGCAATAAAATTTAAACGAGCATTTTTTGTTTGATCTTATATCAAATAGATAAGAGTACTTGCTATAAAGTGTACTTATGCCAACATTGCTGTGGTTTATGTTCAGCGAAGTGCCTTGTTTCAAATATCATGCCACTCGTATTAACCGCATTCTGGATAGAGGGCTTCACGTTTTATTTTTATTTGCAAAAGAGATCAAACACTACACGCATCTCATTAATTTTTTACTAGAACTTTGATTCTATGAAGTAAATGTAGTATCTACAACGCTCTTTAAAAAGTATTACTAAGTAGTCTTGAATCTATGAAGTAAACTATACTGCTGTAAACCGATTACAGGAGCGTCTGTCCGTAGTTACGAGTACAATCGCTATATTCCCAGGCTGAGGTCTACTAAAATTTGATAATTATATGTTTATTCTACGAGTATGATTGAATAAGATACTTTAAAATGTTCCATATCCACTAAATGCATTAAGAAACCTAATTTAATTTACCAATCCGTTCGGGTAGATCAGAATGTTGTTAAAATCCTAGTGTAATCATTTTAATATTTAAAATTAAACACTTGGATTTCTACAACATATGTGCATTTTATGAAGTCGCTGTTAACATATTTTGTAAATTAAACAATTAACGAAAAGGAATAACGCTGACATTAAAAATACAGTTATAATTTTTATGTAGGTAAATAAAAATATAAAAATAATTATAAAATAAGGTATCAACGTCACTTTCGTGTGATACATCTAAATTAGGGCTATCTATAAACTCTATTACCTACTCTATATTCAAAGCAGCACAATAAATTAGATAGATAGATAGATTAACACTTTATTGTACACCAGCATACAAACAAAATTACAATGGTAAAATTAACTTAAAACTAGTTGCACAATAGGGCGGTCTTATCGCAAAATGCGATCTCTTCCAGACAACCTAGTTTGGAAAAGGTATTTTATAAAAGTATAATTGTGTGGGTAACGGTGTACCTAGTGGAACAGTGTCTTAATGGGTGGATAAAAAGAATCGGACATATTACATTAATACAATTATATAATTATATGAGTATAAAACATATAATACTTATAATATTTTACATACAATACAAAATAATTATTTATGATAAACCAATACTTTTAAACAATAAATAAATAAACTATACATTTTACATAATATATATACTTAAATATGTAAATAAACTATAATATATACCTATATAATATACATATAATATATATACAGTCATGATAATTGTGACAAATAATGATTCCTGACTAGATTTTTAAATGTTGGAAGAGATTGAGCCCGTCTGATAGTTTCAGGCAACGCATTCCACAATCGTACAGCTTGAACTGTGAAGGACTTTTGAAAGAAAACTGTAGAATGCGTCGGGACTTTCAATTTAAGATTTTCTGATGATCTCAAGCACCTTGAATGTGTGTCATGAAGATATTCGAACCGTCGTTTAAGATAAAAGGGAAATGATGGATTGAATAATATATTATAAAGAAGGCAAAGGATGTGAGTATTCCGTCGAAGGCGGATAGGCAGCCATTTGAGCTTGTTACGAAATTCAGAAATGTGGTCAAATTTACGTAAGCCATATATGAACCTTATGCAGAAGTTTTGGAGGCGCTCAAGTTTATCTAGCTGGTCCTCATTGAGATCTAGATAGCTGGCATCGGCATAGTCAAGAATGGGAAGAAGAATAGATTGCACAAGTGCAATTTTAGTAGGTATGGGAAGGAAATTACGTAATCTTCTCAGTGACGCAGCGGCAGCAAAAAGACGTCGACTGATATTTTGTAGCTGCACAGACCAGGATAACGTTTTGTCAAAGGTAATCCCCAGATTCCTCACTTCTTTACTCACAGGAATTGAAACGCCAACAAAAGATATCTGGGGAAGCAAAGACCAAGGAACCTTTGACATTAGTCTAGAACTGCCGATAATTGTTATCTGGGTTTTCTTTGGATTTATCGTAAGTCCGTACCTATTGGTCCAATCTGATATTTTAGCCAGATCACTATTAATCGTGGAGATAGCTGACGACAAATTTTCATATTTTGCTTGAGTGTACATTTGCATATCATCAGCATAAAGGTGATAGGAACAAGAAATATGATTGGATATAGAATTAATAAAAATTGAGAAGAGTAGAGGAGATAAGACGCCGCCCTGTGGAACACCAGCAGAATTATCGCACCAGGAAGAATAAGTTTCATCCAGATGGATACGCTGCCGGCGGCCAAACAGGTAACTATGAAACCAGTCGATTACTGATGGAGATATGTTAAGAGAGCTTAAAATGGCGAGAAGAACATCGAAGTCGACAGTATTGAACGCATTGCTAAAGTCAAGCAAACAGAGAATTGTGAGCTTGCCATTCTCCATACCTGACCTGATATCATCCGTTATGTTGATAAGCGCAGTAGTGGTACTATGACCTGTACGGAAACCTGATTGAAAGGGATTGAGGATGTCATTTCGAGAAAGGAAAGAGTTAAGCTGGTTATAGACGTTCAAGGACTTTGGAAAGAAAGGGTAAAATAGATATAGGACGATATTCTTTGAAGGATTCAGGATTAGATTTCTTAGGTAGAGGAACTACGTGGGCCTCTTTCCAAGATGTTGGAAAAATGCCACTTGAAATTGAGTAATTAAGTAGGTGGGAAATAATAGGAAGGATTTCATCAAGGATGGGGAGCAACATATTACGGGTGATACCATCGCTGCCCACTGCGTTGGATGTTATGGATAAAATGCTCTTCTTAACATCACATGCAGTAAACTGACTAAAGACAAAAGGCGGGTGATCAGGGGTTGAAAGCGACGAAAGGTGATTTAATGTATTAATTTTTGTTGTCCTATCAAAATTGGAAGAAGCAGAGAAGTGCTGGTTAAGCAAATTGATATCAATATTGAGGGATTTTGTATTCTGACTTTGCTTTCCAACCCCCAATGATCTCAGGAATTCCTGAGAAAGGCGGGTGATCAGGGGTTGAAAGCGACGAAAGGTGATTTAATGTATTAATTTTTGTTGTCCTATCAAAATTGGACGAAGCAGAGAAGTGCTGGTTAAGCAAATTGATATCAATATTGAGGGATTTTGTATTCTGACTTTGCTTTCCAACCCCCAATGATCTCAGGAATTGCCAGACTTTAGCTGGATCTCCGTTTTGAACAGAATTATGGATATGCCGGCGTTGTGCATCCCTACACACCCTATTGCAATGGTTTCTAACCTTGATATACTTTTCTTTATTAACCTCAGTGGGCTTTGACTTGTACTTTGATTTGGCAGCTGTTTTTTTCTGTATAAGTAAACTTATATCTTTAGTAAGCCAAGGTGAAGGTGCATGTTTTACTTTTATGGCTCGGAAAGGTGCATGAACGTCATACAAGTCAATAAGATTCCTCTCGAACAATTGAATTTTGGAATCCATAGATTCTGCGTCAAGCAGCGGTTGCCAGTTGATGGTTTTGGCATCATCACGTAAAAGATCACTATCCATACTACTAAAATTGCGAAGCTAGAGAATTCTAGACTTAGCCTTGGGAGGACGGACGTTGAAAGAGAGAAAAATAAGATCATGATAAGAAAATTCATCTGCATCAAGTTGGCCGTGCTTAGCAACATGACCAAGCGATGAGACGAAGATGAGGTCTAGAAGTGAGGGAGTAGAATTAGGAAAATGATGGGTGGCATTCAGGGGAAGAATATGAAGATTACTTGAAATTGAAATGGAATGTAGAGATAAGGAACGAGAGTCGTTCTTAAGAAGACAAGTGTTAAAGTCACCCATGATAATAGTTTGACTGTAAGAAGGGGATAGATTAAGCATAAGAGTTTCAAAGGAGGAAAAGAAATCTATACGCAAAGAAGGACAGTAATAAACACCAAGAAGGATTTTGGTGTGGTGCAGCTTAACCTCCAGGAAGAAATGCTCACCAGCATTGGGTGGATGCGGCTGTGAAGACGTACTAACCACTGAATAGTCAATGTAAGAGCGGAGATAAATGGCAACACCACCGCCACCACTACCAATTCGGTCATTCCTAATCAGTTCGAAGCCAGGTAAAGAATAAGAGGCAGAAGAAAGGCATGGCTTAAGCCATGATTCGGATACAAGAATAGCATGGATGTTCTTACAGTCAAAGGTTGCCAGCATATCTGGGAAATGGGCCGGAATACTCTGTGCATTGATATGGACAACGTTCAAGTTCCTGGGAACATCAGAAAATAAAGATTGCAGATTATCTGCCAGAGAAGGGATACTAACGTAACTGTCATTGTCGGTACTCACTGAAAAAAGTCATCAATATCACTATCTAAATCTATAGACGACATATAAAGTTTAAATTATAAAATAAAATATATAATATAAATAAAATACAATAATAAAATATATAAATAAAATAAAAAATATATCTAAACAATAAGCGCAATGCACAAAATAACAACACTATTCGACAGAGTGCACCTGCCAGTTAAATTAATGTTAAGTAGGTACTCCAATGTAACCAATATTTTTATACAAAACAAAAAAAAAAGCAATAATCAACATTATAACTAATAAAATACAGTACAATCCCAGGTACAAAAGTTGAAATAAACTTAAACACTATACATAAACATATTATTATCAGCGAGACGTTAGAAAAGTTTCTTTTTATTACTATGGCGTGTAAGAATGGCTCAAGTATATTGTTTCTGAACTAAACAACATTATAATGGCTGTCACTGTCATATTTGACACTTGAGTACCTAGTAAAATTTATCAAGTCGGTATATGTAAACAAAATCGTAAAAATAGTTGAAAAAAACGTTGTAACATACGAAACATATATCTGAATTTATAATGGAAATAAATACAAAAGATTTATAAGTACCGTCTTTGCACAAAAGTAAAGTAAAAGTAATATTTGGCTACCTACCCGGGATTGAAATAATAGCACGAAAACAAAAACAGGACTATTTTTTAGTAGCTGCAGTTCGCCTTGTTTTTGCTGGCTCATTCTTCGAAGCAGAGGGCTCTCGTTGCTGCTGATCCACGGCGACAAGGTGGCAAAGGTTTTCAACATCCATCAGGGAATTGACGCGATGTCGCTCACCCTTTTCCCCAAGGACAAAGATCTGCCCTTCCTTAGTCCAGCACTTGGACACTCCAAACTTCGCCCGTGCAGCTACAAATATGTCATGTCGGGCCTTCGTCAAGAATTCCGAGGCTGTGATACCTGAGCCCTTCAGTTTAGGTTTGGTAAACCAAACTTTATCCCGGACCAAGACACTCTGGAATTTTACCAATATTGGACGGTGTCTGTTGGGAGCTGCGAGTCTACCCATACGATGACAGCGCTTAATGCTATTTGGAGTGATATCGTCAAGCTTCAGGTGTATTTTTAAAACATCAACGACGGTCTGCACAAGGTCGTCCTTCTTATCTTCCTTAACACCATGGAACAGAAGAATCTTACGGCGACCCTGCATTTCTAAGTTGTCCACACTGTGCATTAGTAACTGGACTTGCTGCTGCAGACCCTTTAATGCTTCAGTGACAAACGCCCGGAACAATGTAAAATCTGATGCCAGACCAGCCATGCTTGAAGTAGGATGGGTTGTGTTTTGCAGCTTGTCCTCAAACTGAGACATCCTTTGATTGAACATGCTATTCAAGTTTTGAATTGTGCTCTGCAATGACTCCATAATATTTTGTATTTGTGTTATGTGTGTACCGTGAATTTAGAAAGGAGATAACACTCACTGGCAGGTAGCGTAATGTAATAGACTAAATTAAATCATAAAATAACTGTTTATATATATGAATTAAATTATAATTAATTAAAAAGCGAGGACTAAATTTTTTTACTGCTATGGCTACAACTACCCACACAGAAAAAAAATATTTTCGTCTCATTTATTAGAAAAAATATTGACAGTTCCGCACCTGTGCTCGCATTACAAATCACTCCAATCAGCATTTTTCATAGAACGGACAAACAAAACATCGAAACAAATTAGCTCAAAATCAAATAAATTTTAAATATCCTAACATAGTTCTGCTAACCTCACATTTTATGAAAACGACTGCTGTCACAACATACATAATTATATTACGTAGGTATGTCAAAACATTTTCATGTTGGCATTCTTCATGTTATTAATGTTGGCGGGAGATCGAGATATGTGTGTCAACATTTTGCTCGCGACAAACATCATACGTCTAAATGTTCCCCTGAAATACCGACGGGAGCACACAGAACAGCCATGTCTAAACAAGTTGAAGCGCCCTAAGCCTTATGTCAAAGCCCTAATATATTTGCAAAGCATTTTTCTAATACAAATTGCGAGAACAAACAAATACGGATCGTCGGCGCGGGGTGCCACGACAGAATAGCGAATGCTAAGGAAGCGCCAAATTGTCTGTGCGTGCCAAAATGGTGGACAAACAACCAACAAAAACAGACTTTCAACTCAGAGTTACTTCGAGCGAAGGAAGGCTTAGCTTTATTTGGTGGCATGATCTTTACTTTGGCAATAAAACTAGCATTTATAGCATACAATTAATGGTGAAAAGTAGTAATTTATTACAGACTTTATTTATTAGATACCCATAGTTCACCATTTACATCTAATTGGACCTCGTGGATAAGTAACCAATACATGAATACAAAACATCAGTCATGTACCTAATCAACACATACTCGAGTGTATACTAACTGTGCAGGTGACCGTAATTTTATTAAAAATATTGCAAAATATGGGAAGAGGTAACAAACTAAGTCCGATTTAATAGATGTAATTATGGACTAAGTAAGTATATTATAACTGATTTTGCTGTAACTGTGAAGAACAACGTCAATTTCACCGAGAAGTTTCGCAACTCGGCGGGTATATGGCGCTTCAAAGCGAGTCGAGAACTCGAGACTCCCCCGAGCGCAGACACAGCTGTTCATGTTTGTGTTTATGAGCGGCTGACTCTACACTACGCTAATGGAGCTCTATAATCACATCAAGGGTCACATTCAGTTCACAAACCAAATAGCCCACATTAAATTGCTATAAAACCACCACGTCGCGGTTGTGTAGGGCGACTTAATCGTTTGCATGCTGATTCAATTCCCCGACCAAGACATGGATATTTTCGTTATCGTAGTAGTCTACGACAAACTTATGTGTCTGTGGATATATGGCTGGAGACTTATTAAATCTTCTGTCGATTGATTTGCGATGTAATGAAAAACAAGTTGGGAGACTACCCATAATTCTAAGAAAGAACGAATAGCAGTAATAAAGCTTAGTCAGAATAAAATGTGTGACAGGAGCCCTGTCTAGTGCAAGACTTATAGATATATATATCGACGTAAGAAATGGGTCAGATTTTGTACGATTACATAATTTCCTCCTTGCTATTTTTAAAAGAGTCAATTTCCGCAGATGGAATAATCCGGTCGTATGTCTCGGGGAAAACTGAAAAGCAAAACGTATTCACAAAATTTTACAACAGCTTTTAAAACTTTCGTTAGATATACTCGTACATAGATGTTAGACACCTGCTTTGTGTAAACAGGTAGAAATAGACACTAAATATTTGTCATGGTAGCAGGGATAGATAGATGGCCTATCAGCCTGTCACTTTAGAGCCATCAATCGCTCATAGTAAACTTGTAGGCCAAACTGTATCAGGAAGGTAGAAGTGAGCGAGAATAGATATCGCTATCGACTCGTCGTCTGCTATGTAGCGAGGCAATGTTCGCAGAGTGTCGGAAGCGACGAGTGTCAGCGCCGGCTTATCAGCCGATCCGGTTCCAGAGGCGTGCGGAACAATTTCCGATGCGTTATCGGTCGGGGACACTCGGGGAGGACACCGGACGGACACGGCGCGGCGTCAATGCACCGACGCACCGACGGGACTGCTACGCGCGTGGGACACTCGGATACATAGCGAAAATTTCTGATAGTACTTATTTCATAAAAGGTACGTGAAAAGTAACTCTTATCAAATTTCAAAATTGGTCTGTCTCTCATGCTGTCATTTTCCTATTATATGTTATATTGGGTGAGATTTATTTATGTTAATACTTCATTATCTGCTTGCCATTGCTGGTCAGAGAGAAATTACATACTTATTAAAATCGGCTAATAGAAAAATGGCGCTGGAAGCTGTGCCTACATGCTATTATATGGCAATACCTGTTCTGCAATAAGAATCAGCTATGCGGTACAACTATACAAGATACAAGAAGGCAATTTTAAATAAATACTGGATTTAAATTGTATAAAGTTTTGATATTGATTCTTTGTTATTGAATATTATTATGACGAACATAAACATTTTTATACCCATTTAATTACGTATTAATGTGTTATTTAATAAATATATGTTATCGCGATGTCGTAATAATGACATAACTTGCTGCCGGCCGATATCGAGTTGAAGGTCCACCGGAACTTCCTTATGTTTATTTTGTTTATCAAACCTAACTGTATCATTTAAACAGTTTGAGTGAGGTAATCACTAAGTAGAGGTGAATGATCGAAGGTCGAGCTTGGCCCTAACGAGCCGGACGATTCCGAACTGTTTACCAAGAGGATCTGATTGACATTCAGCCGAGCGTGGAATTAAAACAACCGTTCTAACCTTTACTGAAGAAATTTAATTCAGTTTTCACGCAATATCTTTCGTAAAGTAGGTATTAATAAAATTATGAGGCGCCGGCCGGCGGCGGCACAGACAGACGCTAGATAAATCGATAATGTGCCCCAAACTGCATTCCTCAATGTGGCGTAAAGGACATTCGATGTATAGAATTATTAAACACAGTATAATTCGGCAGATTTAAAAAGCATGGTTTTGCTATTTACAGATTGTGATTTGATCTAATATTGTTTTAATTTCGGCTTACTTTTTCTGTAAAAACCTCATTGAACAGCAGAATTACATGATAACTGTTATTCCTTCGCATGTAAGGTTGTTGTCGGATGTGTAAACGCGTGTTGTCACCGGATGTGGAGTGCGAGGCAAGGAAAACCACCGAACCTTGGACTTGTTGTTTTGGTGCCACCGCCGCCGATGACTCTCAGGGAAACGCGGCGAACCGTAACGATCTAACGCGGACATACCGCCTACATTTCCGCGTATTCATCCAAAACATATATGTATGTGGAGCTTGTATGTTACATACTAATTGGTTGCATTTTTCCTCTAATGAGGTTAGGAGAAAATTTATGCGTAATTGTTGATCCGACGAGTCTGATTTACAATGTAAGGCCGGCGGAACTAAATCAGCTTACCGCACCAGCTACAAACTACAGGTATTGGTGTGTTTTGCAACCTTTCGAAAGCATTCGTTTGTGTCTGCCATGAAACGCTCTTATATAAACTTAGACATTGCGGCGTCCAGATTAAAGCATTGGATGTCATTAAGTCATACTTAAGTGACAGAATCCAATGTGTCGAAATAAACAGCTAAGTCATCTACATCATTGAAAGGAATAACCCACTTGGTTTGGAATTACAGTGGTTTGCACACGTTACGTATCTCTCAGGGAAACTTAGCTTAGCTGTTTATGCTATTAAGAAGGTTCATAGGTTGACTGATATCGATACGGCTAGATTGGTTTGTTTTAAATGAAAATAGTTCATGGTGTTATGTGAGTAATTTCCAATCACCTTTTCAGAAACTATTAATCGAAACTCTTGTATGCAGTTTACTATCGGTCGTCGATGGGTCCGCTCCCCTCGTGATGCAAACTAGTCTACAGAATTGTACGTACAGTGTGCTTAGATGTGGAAGCTGCGTGAGCGCGGCGGGGTGCACGCCGGTGAGCGGGTTGGCGCGCAGCTCGAGCCGCGCGAGGCGCCGGCACGCTTGTAGTGGAAGCCTGACTGAAGTTAGCCGTACGTACAGTGTGCTTAGATGTGGAAGCTGCGTGAGCGCGGCGGGGTGCACGCCGGTGAGCGGGTTGGCGCGCAGCTCGAGCCGCGCGAGGCGCCGGCACGCCTGCAGGACTCCATCACCCACCACCTCCACGCGGTTGCTCGCCAGGGACCTGAGGCATAAAGCACATCTTATAACTAAATCATCATCAGCCTGCCGTAATCTCAAAAAAAAACCGCTATTAGAAATGCCTATAGCTCGTTACTGAGATCTATTTTCGGATCTTCGTCTGTAGCTACTTTGGGTAAAACGTCACTTAATCTACCCGGAGGGCGTCCTTTCCTATGTTTTTTTAATCTCCTCTACAGAACGCTACTATTCCAACAGTCGACGGCTGGCTCTGCGACATTGACCAGTCCACTGTCACTAGGTTTTCCGTCGAATCCCTTACTCAATTAAATTCACCAACAAAAAAATACATTTCGATTTACTATATTGCAAACCCAAATGATAGCATAGTAATGCTGTAGTTATGGTGGTGTAAAATGTATGTATGTATGTGTATCGTAAGTGCACTCACAGGTCCTCGAGCATGGGCAGCAAGCGCACGGCGGCCGGCACCTCCGACAATAGGTTCTCTTCCAGCCTCCTGCACAAATGAACACAACATGTACATGTGTTGCGACTCGCTAACTGTAGGAATAGGTACATCACTAGACTAAAGGGACAGTTTCACAATCAACGATTTATCAATCTGCAAATTTTTTGCCGGGACAGTAACTGCTCATCAGATTTGAAGATAAACTCGCACGCAAAGGTGCTAATCAAATGTTACATAAGCTTAAAACATCCCTCTTTTAAGCTTACGCAAGGATCTTACTTTGCTTATTTTTGATGTTGCGGTGGGCTGGATGGTAATTACGTCAGCATTTGTTTACTTTTATTTAGATCTGAACAAAAATAGCAGATTGAAAATAAATGTACCTTACGGGGTAAGAGATTTGCCTACTTTTGTTAAAATTGCGGCGGCGAATGTTAAAAATTGCAAAAATTTGCTATCGTAATTCTTAAAAGACTCAAACAGAAGATGACCTAATAAGCAGTCAGGTTTACCGTCAAGTTATGTTTATTAGACTTTGTTACTCATTTCACAGAAAGATCAATATTTCTTAGCCCTATACGAATAGAAACGAGTATTTCACAGCTCAATAAAGAGTATCACAAGTCTTGAGCTTTTATCTCCCGACACAGTGAGACAGACTCATGTGGCGGAAGTAGGCTTACGAGCGACGCATTTGTCACGCCGCGGCGGCGGTGCAAAGACCCAAGGTGTGCCTGGCTCTGAAAACCATACTTATTTTCAGGTTTTGGAAAATTATTCCGCATGAACTTGTTAATAAATTTTATCTTTTTTCTGAAATCAAGTAAAAAATTATAATTATATATCGCGGCCGTTTATGCGAAAGTAGCTCCAAAAAAGAAAATGCGTGAATACATGCACCCCACTCGGCTGGCATGATAACACTAAACTTACAATCTTACATATTATATGAATGCATCTGAAAGGCACTTTATATTTAGAGCGACTTATGTTTAATCTACCTTTTTTTACTTTATCCGGGTTTAGTTCATAGTCAACCTTGTTTGAAAGCTTTTCTGCTGCTTGACATGGAAAACTTTTCACAAATATTACTAATAAAGCGGTTATTTGTTTTCCAGTGGAGGCATTAATAGAAACGGCCGTTATATCTAGTTTAACAACCGAACGACTTTTTTATTCAGCCTTTAAATTGATAAAGTGATCCTGGTTTCAGCCTAGCGAGCGAGATGGGGGTTTATTAATGTTTTATTGTCGTAAAGTAACAATACGCCTTTTACGATATTTCCCATTTGTACTCACCCTTATTTCATTTGCAGTCAAAGTGCAAATGATATCTATGGGAAATTAAAATTGCGTAGCTGTTTCGAGAAGCGTAGCTACATAGGTACGAGTACATCTTCATTGTATAAAAGTTAATATTCGTGTGATGATTTAGTTTATTATACGTCCTTGTTGATTTACGGCTGTTTTCTACTACTTAATGATTCCAGAGGGTCAAACGCAGATCTGTATGCGTGATAATTAGTAACAGGTTGATAGGTTTTGTTATAACCGTACCAATATAATTTGCAAAATTATTACAAATCGTACCTTATACATAGTAAAATAATGAACATTAATATCTATCAAGTAACATTACAAGGCTCTTCGTTCAGAAGACGCGGCGAGCTTCCGATAACAAGTCCGATTTATACGAGCCGTTATCAGCGTACTCGCGCGTAAACCTTCCACCGACTATCCTTCTGCTAGGGCCTGCTCTTAGTCTAGTACACATGTTCACTCGGCCGATTCTAGAAATAAATGAGATCTCTCCAAGTGATATGTTCCCTATTTATCACATTGTACAGTTGTACAAATCTAATATCTGCTTTTCAACAAGGTTCAGGCCTCTATAATGTGTGTGTGAATCTGACAAACGTTACAGCGCGCTTGTCTTGCAGTCGCTACAAGTTTTGGCGATACAGATACTGCACAAAATACGCAAATTTGCTTTCAAGGTTAATGACCTCAGAAAGGGATCACAGACCCCATCACCATCACTCAGGCTGAAATATATTTAATATCCGTAGACTTGTGATGAGAATTCAGAATACAACTGTTAGACACTGTTAGTTCGAAAATCTGCAACAAACTTGGTGTATCTTGACAGTGTCAAAAAGGGGAATTAATTTTCATTAGCAGGGCGGCTCACGGCGGTAATGAGCAGTGCGATAAACAATAAGGCTTCTTGTTTGGGTAATGAATACTAATGACCGGCGCGGTACACGGCGCGGGGTACATAGCGCCCGGTCGCTCCCTGACGTCGTAACTTTGAACTGCCGGTGATAGCGGCCGGCCCGCGGTCCGACGCCGATGTCATTAACACCGACACGACCAAACTGCCAAGTGCCAACCATCGCATCATATGCACATGCTTCTTAATAACTCAAAAGCTTTACTTACTTACTTATCCTGTCGATGGCTACACTTTAAATACATTTGGCCCATAAGTCGGAAACTCGAATGGCCGCAAAAGCTTTGTAAAATGTACTATTTCCATACTTGGCACACATAACATGTATCATCATTCGTACTAGTAGGTAATGTGTTATCGTAGCTGTAATATGATGAATGACTTATATTACAATAATTTAATATTCACATAATGTGTCGCCTTAATGTGTATTCCTCCGAAATGTTTCTTTTTTCGTCGTACCGTAAATGTGTGCCTATTAAAATGTATGAACGTATTGTCACATTAGTTCTTGAATAATACCACATGTACTCGTATTTTCATCTGTTAGTATTCCTTTTCCTTGCCCTCGCTATGTAAAAGGCGGTTTTTACCCGACTACGGCAAAGCCAAAAGGAAGGGTTATGTTTTTGGCAGTCTATGTATATATGTTTGTATGTTCCACCGTAGCGCCTAAATTACTGAACCGATTTTAATAAATGGGGTGTCAAAAGATTCGCAATAATGGCCCGGGTGACATAGGCTATATAAATTTTATTAAAATTTTCTATTACGAAATTAATAGCTCAGATTCCAACCTCAACAAAAAATAAACTGCGACAATCATTACGTGTTTGGTATCAAAAGAAAGGTATTGGTGAGCACATTACAAATATGTACTTATATTAGAGTGCGAGACTGCTTTAGTTAAAATATAATTTTAAATCGCGGTTGTAGGTACTTAGGTACAATTCACACGGTTCAGACCTTTGCTTTACCTTTTTTCTTTCTTTCTTTTTATAAATATGACAGTGTAAATATTGCACGGAAATAGACTAAATAAAAAAATTAGTTTAAAAACTAAAACCCGACTACGTCAAAATCGGGTCTAAAAAGAACAAAACAAGAAAATAGCTCATTCAGATACATAACCAGAAAAGTATAAGTACAGAAATGCTCAAGCTAGAGCCGTGGTCGCACCTATTGTATACCTATTGTGGGTGCCAGGAACACTCACCTGCATTAAACTACATGGCGGTACACTACATCTAAACTAGTATAAATAAAATAGGTACGACCACGGCTCTAGCTTGAGCATTTCTGTACTTATACTTTTCTGCTTTTGTATCTGAATGAGCTATTTTCTTGTTTTGTTCTTTTTAGACCCGATTTTGACGTAGTCGGGTTTTAGTTTTTAAACTTATTTTATATAATATTGTACTCACAATACTCTGAGTGCGGGGGTGTTGATGAAGGCTCGCTCCTCGATGTATGCGATACGATTCCGTTTCAGGACTCTGTAACAAATATAAACATGTTCAGTTTTGGATGCAACATTGTGTAAAATATAGATATTCCCTTTTCCGCCCCACATTATTGTGTGGTAAACTCTATTGTGTCGGACCTGTTTTGTAGCTTTCAACCGATTTAACGTAATAGGCTAGCTGTTTTGGATGAATAACCTTCAATTGAACTATTCATTGATTTCATTTTGAACAACTTGACTCTTGTTAATTACCTATTTGAACCGTACGCCGTCAAATGGAATCAGTCGACTGGTTAAGAACCAGCCGGCTGATATTAATTTCCTTCGCTGTTCAAGTTTTACTTGAAGTCGCAAGCAAATTTGTTGTCTAATTTTTTTCCAATTGAGAGCTAGGCACCTATTTGAGATGAAACAGTTATCTACATTTATATGTTTGCGGTGTTTGTGGTGATGTATGTTATTGGAGGCAAATGGACCGTTCTTTCATTACAGCCATTACTAAATATAAGCACAGTCTAATAAGGCCTCTCGCCAGGTTTGCTTCACAGACCGACTTTGGGCGCCGGCATCGAACTGTTTCCACTGATCCAAATTTATAGGAAAGAAGGTTCTTATGCGTCTACGCACCGAATGTGGCAGCTGAGGAAGGGCATATGGAAGAATGACTGACGATCTTGTTAAGATGGACCCCGGGCTCGCTTTATACGAGTGTGTTATCTTAACATTACAAAAGCAATGGCAAGACAACACAGTCCTCTTCCGTCTGCCGCGAGTAAGAGGCAAGGGGGAAGGAAGGAAAGGGAGCTGTAAGAATAGTTCTGTAGATATCGTAGAGCTTGTGTGATACTTTTATCACACATTTTTTTTCTCTACAACCAATGTCGAGTAATGAAGATTCTATTTTTATTTAGTCTCACGCCTATACAGGCGCCGAAGGGGTAGGCAGAGGTGTAAATATTACACCCACATTTCGCCATGAATTTTTAGCTCCCACGTAATAGAGGGCAAGCCTACTGCCGTTACCGGGCACATCACAGACTCCGGGCTGCTACTGAGTATTCGGAAAACCCAGTAACACTTTTGCCCGACCCGGGAATCAAACCCGGGACCTCCGATCAGCAGTCGCATACGCTATCCACTGCACCACGGAGGCAGTCTACCTACCTACGATTACCTACTATAGATTTTTTGGGATTGTAACCTTGACTGCTCTTCCTAGCCGAAAATGCGTAAACTATAGTATAACGGCGGATCAACGGATGTGAGGATAGAGTTATTTCACTAATCTTCTCATTCACCTTTCAAGTTCAACAAAGTTACAATACTCAAGTTCATAATTTACTTGTAAGTATGGGGGTGGAGGCGAGTGTTCACTCAACAATGGTAGAATGCGAGCGGATGTTGATTCAGTCGCGTCTCACGGCTCGTTAGCTTGCGATCCCACTCAAAGTGCGGGCACGCAAATGTTTCACCAGTAATTACTTCACAATCATTACACATACATTACAAATATACATACGATACATGTGGGCGTTATGTGTGCCTCAATGAGTATTGTTGAGGTGCCGTTTCGTCGCCAACAAAATGGTACAAAGAATGGAAAGGGTGAATATGTAAATATTTTATTGTGCTGAATGTGTGAACGATTTAGAATTGTTTCCTTAAAAATATTGGGTTCTGTTGTAACCTACAAGGAATTCTTATATTTTTGGCATGTCCGTCCGCGGTTACACGCGTAAATTATAAGCACTAGCGAGCTGAGATTTAGCATAGTTACGCATTGTGACCATGCGAACAAAGCTGTACAAGAAAATTAAATAAAAGTTATTTATACGGGTAGCTCATACATACACAGCGAAATGGGAAAGAGATTGTTTTATTTCTCTACGACATGGTGTGGGTGTATGGATAGATACAGCTAGCAAATAAAATTGTTTCCTTTAATCGTTTTTCTATTCAGGGATCCGTTTGCGAATAATAAATAAGAACCATTAACTGCAAAGTGTCCCTGTCCCCTTTAGATAGATAGATAGATAAACACTTTATTGTACACCAGTAAATAGACAAAATTACAATAAATTACATTGAAAACTTAACACTAGTGGTGCAAGGGCGGTCTTATCGCACATTGCGATTTCTTCCAGACAACCTAGTTCGGAATAAATCATTAGAATATAAAGTAAAATAGTGGGTAATGGTGTACCTTGTGAAAAAGTGATAGAAAATAAAGTTATGTGAAAACTTAACTTATAAATACATACATAAATAAAAATCATACATTATATTAAATAAATAATAATAAAATAAATATATATATAATTATATATAATAATAAATAAAATATTTATAAATATAATATTAATATAGACAAACAATACATGGATGAATAAATACATAAACTAAACTATGTGTATGTGTGTATAACAGTCATGAAGAATCTGCCATATAATGCTTAGTGACAAGATTTTTAAACACATTTAAGGATTTAGCTCGTCTGATACTTTCGGGCAACGCATTCCATAAGCGTACAGCTTGCACAGTGAAAGATTTTTCAAAGAAAATCGTGGAATAAGTAGGGACTTTCAGTTTTAGATTTTCTGATGATCGTAAGCACTTAGAATGTGTATTATGTAAATATTCAAACCGATTTTTGAGATACAAGGGAAAGGAAGGATTAAAAAGAATATTAAAAAGAAGACAAAGAATGTGAGTATTCCGTCGAAGGCGGATTGGCAGCAACTTGAGCTTGTTGCGAAATTCAGTGACGTGATCATATTTACGTAAACCGTATATGAATCTTATGCAGAAGTTTTGAAGTCGCTCAAGTTTATCTAGCTGGTCCTCATTGAGATCTAGATAGCTGGCATCGGCATAGTCAAGAATGGGTAGGAGGATAGATTGCACCAGTGCAATTTTAGTGGATATTGGCAGGAAGTTGCGCAATCTTCTCAATGATGCTGAGGTAGCGTAGAGTCGTCGACTAACATTTTGCAAGTGAACAGACCAAGACAGCGTTTTGTCAATGTGTATCCCCAGATTCTTCACATCATTACTAATAGGAATTACAACACCACCAAAAGACACCTGGGGAAGCATTGACCATTGAACTTTCGTCATCATTCTAGAACTGCCGATAATAGTAACCTGGGTTTTAGCAGGATTAATCTTAAGTCCATATCTATTGGTCCATTGTGATATATCAGCCAAGTCCTTATTAATAGTGGAGATTGCTGACGGCAAGTTTTCAACCTTCGCTTCAGAGTAAATTTGCAAATCATCTGCATATAGGTGGTAGGAAGAAGATATACAATTAGATATAGAATTTATAAAAATTGAGAAGAGTAATGGAGATAAAACGCCGCCCTGAGGTACACCAGCAGCGTTGTCGCACCATGGTGAAAAAGTATCATCCAGATGGATGCGCTGCCGGCGTCCAAACAGGTAACTACGAAACCAGTCGATCACTGATGGAGATATGTTAAGAGAGCTTAAAATGGCAAGGAGAATGTCAAAGTCAACAGTATTAAATGCATTGCTAAAGTCTAGCAAACAGAGAACAGTTAGCTTGCCATCCTCCATTCCTGACCTAATATCGTCCGTAATGCTGACAAGGGCAGTAGTGGTACTATGACCCGAGCGGAAACCAGATTGAAAGGGATTGAGGATACTGTTTTTAGAAAGGAAGGAGTTAAGTTGGTTATGGATGAGACGTTCAAGAGCTTTGGAAAGGAAAGGTAATATAGATATGGGTCGATAGTCTGAGAAGGAAACAGGCGTGGATTTTTTAGGCAGGGGAACTACATGAGCCTCTTTCCAAGCTGTTGGGAATACGCTACTAGAAATAGAATGGTTAAATATATGGGAAACAATAGGTAGGATCTGATCGATGATAGGGAGAATCATATTACGGGTGATACGATCACTGCCAATTGCGTTAGATGTTATTGATAAGATGCTCTTCTTAACATCACATTCAGTAAACTCACTAAAGACAAAAGGAGTATAAGCAGGAGTTGAAAGCGATGAAAGATAATTTAAGGTATTCATTTTTGTTGTCCTATTAAAATCGGACGAAGCACAGAAATGCTGATTGAGCGAATTAATATCAATGTCGAAAGAGTTCTTGTTCTGAATTTGCTTTCCAACTCCTATTGATCTAAGAAATTTCCATACTTTCGCAGGGTCACCATTATGGACAGAACTATGAATATCCTGGCGTTGTGCATCCCTACACACCCTATTGCAGAGATTTCTAAGCTTCGTATACTTTTCTTTATTTGTTTCAGAAGGCTTGGATTTATATTTGGATTTTGCAGCAGCTTTCTTCTGAATAAGTAGGCTTATTTCTTTGGTAAGCCAAGGCGATGGTGCATGTTTCAACTTTATAGTGCGAATAGGTGCGTGAACATCATACAATTCAATAAGTTTTCTTTCAAATATTTTAATTTTGCAGTCAATAGAGTTAGAGTCAAGTAATGGTTGCCAATTGATTGCTTTAACATCGTCACACAAACGTTCAGTATCCATACCACTAAAATTGCGTAGCAAGAGAGTTCTTGACTTTGCCTTCGGAGGACGGACTTTGTAAGATAGATAGATAAGATGATGATAAGAGAATGCATCAGCATCACATTGGCCGTGCTTAGCGACATGACCAAGCGATGAGACGAAGATGAGGTCTAATAGTGAGGGAGCAGAATTAGGGAAATGATGAGTAGCATTCAGGGGAAGAATATGTAGATTACTAGAAACAGCAATAGAATATAGAGATGAAGAGCGAGAGTCGTTCTTAAGGAGACAGGTGTTAAAGTCACCCATGATTATAGTTTGACTGTAAGAGGGAGTTAGAGTGAGTAAAAGATTTTCGAAGGAGGAAAAGAAATCAATACGCAAAGAAGGGCAGTAATAAACACCAAGAAGGATTTTGGTGTAGCGCAGCTGGACTTCCAGGAAGAGATGTTCACCAGCATTGGACGGAGGCGGTTGTTAAGACACATTTACCACAGAGTAGGTAAAAAACGAGCGTAAATATATAGCAACACCACCTCCACCACTACCAGTCCGGTCATTTCTAATGAGTTGGAAGCCAGGCAGAGAATAAGAAGCAGAAGGAAGACATGGCTTAAGCCATGATTCGGAAACCAGTATAGCATGGAGGTTCTTACAGTCAAAGTTAGCCAGCATATCAGGGAAATGGGCGGGAATACTCTGAGCATTGATATGGATCACATTAAAGTTACTCGGAACATCAGAAAACAAAGATTGCAGGTTGTCTGCCAAAGAAGGAACGGTAACAAAACTTTCGTTGTCGGAGCTCAATGAAAAGTAATCATCACTGTCATTATCGCAATCTGAATACAACATAATAAATAAATATATTTATAAGTATATGAAATATAATAAAATAAAATAATATATAATAATATGAATAAATACAATAAGTTTAAAATAGTCTTGCACAAACAAAAAAATAAATACAGTTCCACAAAGTGCACCTGCCAGTTAAATACTAAAGTACTTACAATAAATAGAAACATCGTGAGTCAAATTACAAAGGGAAAAAATAAGGAAACAGGAGGAAAGTATAGTCCCAGGTAGAAAGCAAGTAAAAGAAAGAAGCATAAAAAGACACGGTAAAAAAGAAAAGAAAAAGAAAATGATATTGTAAGTGTAATCGAAACACGTATAAACTACTGCGGCGTGTAACATTAGCCCAAACCAATTTGTATTCGATTTCTGAACGTAATTTTAATTAAGAATTTTAAAGCTGTCACTCGTGTCACTGTCAAGATACTAAAAGTAAAAAGTGTATAAACAAACGAAAAATAAGTTATAATAAGTCGGTATTTCGGTAATATATAGTAAAGATAATAAGTAAATGATGGTAATAGAAAGCGTAATATACAGTCATGTTAAAAATAAGTAATGTGGGTAACACGCGTAGTAAACAATTAGATAAAAATTTTCCCTTCTATCTTGTAAACCGTAATATTTGAGTTTATGAAAACTATGTATGTCTTAAGGTCACATACACAATAAACTTTCAATGAAAATTATGATGCCTCGTTAGGCTTTTCTAATTAATGAATAATAGTAGATTAAATTAAACTTAACTTCGCAACCGATAATTTTTTTTTTATAATAAGTGTGGCACAACGATTAGTACGAATGCGAAAACTTAATATTTACATACTTGTATTTGCACAATGCTTTTTCACAGGAAGCCTTTGAATGTGCGTGAATGAATTTCCTTAGGTAATTTAAACCAAATGAAATTTAAATATAGGGGCAGCAATTTGAATATAATATATGGGACGTATATCGGGTTACGAATTGCGAGTTGTAATCTCGGATAAAGTACAATTTATTTTCATCTATCAGAGCCAAGTCAGAGTCGTTTTAACTTTATAGTTCTAGTTTGGTAAGTTTATTCATAATTCTGACAGCTGTTAGCTAGTGGCAATGACATGGTGAAGTTCTAATTATTCAAGTTATAGTTATTCGTACACGTAGCGGCAGTGACGTGTGGCGTGTGTCGGTCCCTCGACGCTCTCGCACATCGTAAAACGTTTAGCATCAGCTAAACGTTTAACACACGAGCGTGTTACTTGATTCGTCAACTACAATTTATATCTATCGTAAATTACCTACTAATTATTTTAAACTTCCACGATTTCTATGAATTATTTTAAACTTTTGTGAAGTGCGGGCTTCACTGGAGGAAGATTAACTTCCTCAATATTTAGCGTCTACGAGGTGGATTGCAGGTGTCAATGCACGTCTCGCATACGATGCGATAGGTATCAAGTTTTATTTTTGACTGGTCGATTATCATTTTAAGTAGTCTTGTTTTAGACAAATTAAGCAGAGCCACTATCGAAGTGGGTTTTACGGTCAGCCCACTTGTGTCTTATCCTGCTAATGACACCGGTGGTTGTGTATCAACTGGCACCACGGCGTGTCGCCGCAGCGTCGCGGCGCCTTCGCTACAACTAAACTATCACTTGGCGCGCATTCACTATCTTAAGTGTTCGTTAAGCGCCGTGATACGCCGCACCCGACACCTACTGTGATACATACTAACACACGACACCATACACTAACTTCACACATCGTAACTATTACATTAACCTCATACATAATCATGTATAGGTAATGGGCCGGCTCGACCAGCCAAGTACTAGGTACCTCCTCACAGAATATCGACGCAAAGTAGCAGTAGGTACCGATATTGTTGCGTTTCGTTAGGTGAGTAAGAGTGCCGTACACCTCATTCCCTTCTCCTTCTCTCGTATCTCCCTTCTCATCCTAATTCCTAACCTATCCCAATGCGCGATAGTACACAACCAACCATCAGGCGATAGGTCTGATCGTTTGCCGCCTATTTAATAAAAAAAAAAAACAAGTGGCACCATAATAACATTTATACGAATCATCTCCAGACCCAGTTACTCAAAGTTCCCTGACATAAAAGACAAATAACTGAAATAACTCAACTATTTTGCATTGTGATGTCCCAGATAAGTAATAGCTAATAAGGATAAGTTTTAGCTCATGAAAACTTGTAGTTGTGAATCAACTGTAGTAAAATAAGTTGGTGGCGCGGCCGGCTCGCCCCGAGGTTGAGGAGGATCGGTTATATCGTGCGAATGATCCTGTATCGTAAACAATGCGCTGCTGAAGTGCGGGCCCGCTCGTAAAACAAGAGCAATGCCCATTACGGACAGCGACAGGACGTTATGGTAATGCGGAGACAATAAATGAAACACACATCGAGTCGGCGGCGGCGGCGCTACAACTATCTGCGATACGTAAACAACACGTCGCGTCGAGCTCCACATACGAGAACTTAGGGATTCGCTCTGTGTCCGCTATGCCAACCAGGAGCACATATAAACTGAGATCAGTTCGTGTTTGACATTCGTTTTATGAATATTCAGTAATTTGATGCAATGCTGAGTGAGATCAACAAACTGAACCCACCGTGCACCCCGCTTTGACGGAAGTACCAATTAAATTGTGAGTAAATCTGCATGACTTGTCGTAATGATCTGAGAAAATGAAATGATGAAAAAATCTAAGCATGCTTAACTTGCTCTTTTCTTGGTCAATCGCACATCTTATAGTTAATAAAAACCAGTGTCCAGCAGTGGGACACTGGCAGAGATGTGCCATTTTAAAGATAACAGTATTTAAAATGCAAAATACTAAATACAAAATACCTATTTCCATTTTGTATATTTTTTTAGAAAAGCAT
Source organism: Euclidia mi (assembly GCA_944739405.2). Classification (NCBI taxonomy): domain Eukaryota; kingdom Metazoa; phylum Arthropoda; class Insecta; order Lepidoptera; family Erebidae; genus Euclidia; species Euclidia mi. Next base: position 1,741,206 of record OX123195.2, on the reverse strand, counting down.
TTTATATATATATATATATATATATATATATATATATATATATATATATATATATATATTTTGAGTGTTGGCTCGATGAATCTTTCATAATACCTCAAATAGACACATACGATAGCTACAGCACGAAAAAAACTATCAATCAGAATAGCGGAGTAGTAGTCTACGCAAAACAAAATTTAAAAGTCTGTGTCACTGAACCAGATTTACTAGATGCAAACTGCCTGCAAATGACGTTTAATGACAAGACAACTCTGTTTGGTATATATCGTCCGCCGTCATTCCAAAACCTAAACAACTTTTTGAATTCCCTTAACTGTTTATTAAACAACTACTGAAATAATTCAGATACACTGATCCTTGCTGGTGACCTAAATATCAACCTACTTTCAACTAGTAGTGGTCAAGAGGTGGAATACATGTGTCTTACAGCGGAACACGGCCTGTTTCCAGCTATGACCAAACCGACTAGAGGGCACACATGTATCGACCATATTTATACAAACTCACTCAAAGATACTGTAGGTGTAATATGTAGCTCGGACATTACTGATCATGACATTGTAATTATTGGCCTCTCAAAAAATACAACTACCAAACGAAATGTGAATCGCACTATGGTCAAGCGGAACTTTGAAGCCATTAGAAATGACCTCTTGCAACTCAACTGGTCCCTACAAATAGACAACCCTGAAACAAATCAAATAGCAAACAGTTTCTGCAATCAACTCTCATACATTGTCAACAAACATACACGACAAGTGCGAATTAGTCACACAAAATTTAACATAAAGCCATGGATAACACCTGGACTTATTCGTTGCATGCAGCATAGAGACCGTCTACACACAAAATCGAGGAAATCACCAAACGATCAACAACTACATCTCATTTACACCCGGTACAGAAACTTCTGCAATGATCTACTACATAAACTTAAAACCGACTACGATAGCACAGAACTGTCTAATAACACGAAAAACCCAAAGATAATGTGGAAAACTATTAAGACGATTTGCCATCTGTCACAAAACAAAAAAGAACCGACAGAATTATTAATGCTACCCAACAGCCTTGATGCCAAACACTCACTGAACATATGCAATACATATTTTTCAACACTAGGACAAAAACTGGCGAACAACATTCTAAATGATTTGAAACAGAGTGAAGATATGTTGGCAACCAAAGTCAGTTGTAATTCAATAAAAAACTCGTTTTTCATGCAGCCGACCGATGAGAAAGAAATAGAGTCTTTAATACTGGCATTACAAAATGATAAGGCCCTGGGGATCGACGGAGTAACTAATGTTCTCCTGAAAGAAATAAGGAACGTTATTATACCACCCCTGACGAAAGTGTTTAACATGAGTCTACAATGCGGTATTTTCCCTGACGCATGGAAAACAGCCTCTGTCATACCGATTCATAAAAATGGACCCAAAGATGCACAGGAAAACTACCGGCCGATTTCATTGCTAACTGTGTTCTTAGAGAACACAGCTAGCAATGAAATCGGCCGGTATATTGCTTGAAAAAGTAGTAAACAACAGACTAGTTACATATATAGAGACGAACCATCTTATTTCGGACAGGCAATTCGGATTTAGGCGAGGGAAATCAACAGAAGAGGCAATCACGTTGCTCACATCAACAGTGTCATCTCACCTTGATAGTGGCAGGCACAGCATAGGGATCTTCCTAGACCTAGCCAAGGCCTTTGATACGGTCTCAATTCCTATACTATTGCAAAAGCTTGAAAAACAATTTGGCATAAGGGGTGTAGCTCTAGAATGGTTTAAAAGCTACCTAACCAGTAGAAAGCAGTGTGTTAAAGTTGCCAACCATGAAAGTGTACTACATCACATTAATTTTGGAGTTCCACAAGGGAGCGTGCTAGGGCCAACGTTGTTCATAATGTATATGAACGATATTCACGAAACTATCAGGGGTGAGATAATATGTTATGCTGATGACACTGGTTGATTATTGATGGTCGAAATTGGAACGAGACTTTCTCGAACGCAGAGTGTACAATAGGGAAAGTGTCCTCGTGGCTGAAACAAAACCTTTTAACACTCAATATCAATAAAACGCAGTACGTCTGTTTCCACAAGACAGCCGCCTCAACACCGAGCACAAGCTTTAGTATAAAATTTCACACCTGTAGAGATCATGAGCACTATACCTGTGAAAACATAAAGCAAACTAACACCATCAAATACTTAGGAATAATCATCGACAGCAACCTAATCTTCAAGGCACACATCCACGCCTTGTCTGGTCGAGTACGCAAAACTGTGAACATCATGAAACTGCTTCGTAAATCGGCACCACAAAACATTTTGAGAAATGTGTTTTACGCACTAACTCAATCATTGATAACATACTGCATAACCTGCTGGGGAAATGCTTCCAAAACAACAATGATTGAACTAGAAAGGGCCCAACGATGTGTGCTAAAAACGACTTTTAAAAAACCCTTTAGGTACCCAACTGTGGAGCTTTACAAAGACAGTAAAGTTCTTAGTGTGCGCCAGCTATTTATTCTAAAAATACTACTTAAAACCCACCAAAAAGTTATCAACTCACAAGAATATACTAATTTACTAAAACGTCGCACATACAAAATCACAGTTCCCAAAGTTAAAACTTCCTTTGGTAGGCGTTTCAGTCCTTATAAAGACTGCTACATCTACAACAAAGTAGTAAAATGTTGTGATATAAAACAATGCACTGTAAAAGAAGCACAATGTATACTCAAAAAATACTTAACCTCTTTAGAATACGAGTCCACAGAAAATATCCTAGTACATCTAGCCTAATTCTTTGCTAAGCAAACCAAAATATACCTATTGACCATACAATTCACCCATAAATCTAAAAATAAACACTAAATACATGATATCTTACTATTTTACATATTATATTATATTATTGTTATTATTATATGTGTATATATTTATATGTATGCATAATATTTTTGTAATCTCCAAATACCAAATAATTACTATTGCTAAAATACCTTTGTTTTTCTAAAAATAAGTTACTTATGAATTTATATATCTAATGTATGTCAACCGAGCAAACATTGTAAACAAACGTTAAACGTAAATATGTTGGTACCCACAGGACAGGCATGCCTAGTGTGGGGCCAAAGGATAATTTCAATTGTACTGTTTTTTGGTAATAAATGATTTTTATTTCTTTTTATTTATTATTTTATTTGAAATACCTTTTAGGACAAATTTTGTATTTGCAAAATACAAAATACTTTTTGCTACGAATAAGTTTTGTAAACATCAAAGAATTAATAAATAATGTGATGAAAAAAGTTTTTTATTAAAATGGGTGCCAAAAGGAAATACAGAACATACATATAAAGGAGCTATTCCTTGCAGAAGTAAGAAAACTAAAAATGATAATTCATCTCTATCAGCACACAAGAAAGAAAAAATGAATCTTACTACATGTTTTATGATGATTCGGATTCTCACTATCTCACTATCTAGTGATAGTGCAAATGCAAACACCATTATTGACCTGGAATCATTGCAATATTTGAAAGATAATGGTGTTAGGCTGCACTACAGTAAATGATATTCTTGAAATATAATACCTGCTTGCCTAGCTCTGCACTGGTAGAAAGGCTTTTTTCTTATGGTGGCACGATTAAATTAAGAGGCCTCACAGGAGAAAGATGAGCGACAGTGTATTTGAGCAAATTATTTTATTAAAATCTGTTTAGTAAATTTAATTTAAGAAAGTTATCAAAGTAAATTTACCAGCCTGTAAGCTGGCCAAAATAAATAAACATTCTGACAAAATAAAAAATAATTTAAAATTAAAAGTATTTTATTTTAATAAAGCATTTTGTAAATACGTATTTTGCATTTAGTATTTCAAATATAAAATGAAAAAATATTTTGTATTTTGTATTTGAAATAGCAAAATACAAAAAGTATTTGCATTTTGCATTTAAATTCATTTTTTAACCTATTTTGCACATCTCTGGACACTGGCCTCTTGATTATTACCTGATACGCGGTCGAATTATTTCAAATTAGTTTACATTTAGGTTAACAGGTATTGCGTGGTTTATACTATAGTATGCATTTAAACCACGCAATTGAAAATTCATTAGTTTACACAAACAGTCAAGGGAGAAGGACAAAACATAAAGCAGGCAGTGAAACTGAAAACAGATTACACTTTATTTACATAATTATAATTATATTAGTAATCTGTTTTCAGTTTCACTGCCTGCTTTATGTTTAGTCCTTCTCCCTTGACTGTTTATGTAAACTAATGAATTTTCAATTGCGTGGTTTAAATGCATACCTTAATATAAACCGCGCAATACCTGTTAACCTAAATGTAAACTAATTTGAAATAATTCGACCGCGTATCGTTAATAGTATGCTTTGTTCACATTTTCTTGAGCAAATATTATCGTTGGTCACTTACGTTGTGTGGGCAGATTGTTTACAAATATAATGATATACATTTCATGTGTATTCTGCTGGGTGTGTGTGGTGAATAAACAGAGATCGAGCTAACAGTTATGTAAGGAGTAGGGACAGCTAGCCGGCGCGGGACACGGGACGCAAACAGGACGCGACCGGCCGGCCGGCCTCCAGACTAGATATTGTAAACACGTTACGTTCACTTGTTGTTACACAGGGAATAAAAAAGCTGACTTCGAATTCAGACATAAAAGGTTAGTAAATATTGAGTACGGTCTGCACAAATTACTTACTGTATTGAGAAGCTATCGTCTTGATATTTGATATCGCTGCTTCTGGCGGTAGGGTTTTAGGAATATTAGCTTTGCTATATATAAGCACATAGTCTAATATAACATACATACATACATATACTCACGTCTTTTTCCCGTCGGGGTAGGCAGAGGCAACATAACGCCACTTGCTCCTATCCTTACAAACCCCACGCGCTTCCTCTACACTCATTACTCTCTTCATACATGCTCGCCGGTTTCGGGTACTTCGGACATTTCCGTTTCTTAGGATGTCTCCAATTTGGTCGACGAGTGTCCGCCGAGGTCTGCCGCGACCGACTTGCCCACACACATTTGCCTTATATATCTGATTCGTCATTCTTTCTTCACTCATTCGCTCCAGGTGTCCAAACCACCTAAGCATTCCTTCCTCAATCCTTGTCACCACATCTTCTTTCAGTCCACTGCTCTTTCGTATAGTTGCATTCGGAATTCTATCAATCAGTTTTACCCCACACATACTACGCAGTGATCGCATCTCAACCTCTAATAAAACCTGTGTTTTATTAGGGTCATCTGCTACGTTTCATGTTCTGAGTAAAAAACATAGCTCAATTATTACCGGACAACCGATTACAGACCCGTGTTATTACACTTATTACTAAGAAATTGCTTGAACTAAAATTTAATTAAATTTCACCTGACGCAGAATCTGACCTAAAGTCCCCAGTTTTAAGCGCAACAATTAGATAGAAACAGCAAGAGTTATTAAGATGATTGAGGTGGAACAAATTTTACAGATCCTGTTTTAAATACTAAAAACGATTAAGACATAAAATTTAATGAACAGCGAGAAGCGTTCATGGAATCTTCCTCACTTCCTCCATGGCAGATTTGTTTAAATTGGTTTTACAACAAACTACATAGTTTAGAGTAGACAGTTATCTTAACCATTTTAGGTAAATTGTATCGTGTTAAATTGTGTTGTAAACTTATGTCAATGGGCGCAGTGAACTAGGCGTCGTTGGTCCCTTGGCATATGACTGCGCTTAAACTTGTGATGTGGAGCGACTGTTATGGGTATTTCTGTGTAAATCCTGTAGATGTGGGTGGATCCAATTCACTGTTACCGTGCCATCAATAAAGTGAAGCTAGTAACGATTTTTGTATAAATATAGGTACGGTAGCGTCTACTATTGTTTATTTATTTAACGAAGTGTACAGAGCGCTTATTTGCGTTAGATCTGGTGTCTATGCTACGATGTGTTTGTTCACGTACTTGTTTATTTCTGATCGTCCGCGCAAAGTAGCCACATAGCCGGCGGCGATGGTGGCCGCGGGCGGTTCAGGCGGTGAGAAGGGTTGTCCTCCCGCGACTCGACGCGTGATTTTACTTCGTCATCTGTCAAAGTGAATTAGATTTTTTTGGGATCGCCGAGTTCGATGAACGATCTCGACCGCGACCTCGCTCGTGCGCGCCGATCACAACCATATGGTACCTACTTATTAAGATACCTGTACGGATTTATCACACAAATATATTATGCCGTATATTATATTTAAACCGCAAGTACCATCCTTCTGGTACATATTACCAGCTTTGTTGTAACAATGAGAATATTTTCTTATAGGTATTTGCGACGTTGTATGGCTTAGGATGCCTGGGCAGCGCACAATAGAACTAGGACGAATATGAGGAGCTTATTTGTAGAGCAAAGAAGAGAGCAATGTGTATTAATGCATTATGTAAAGTGCTGTACCCGGCCAGCGATGAACGATGTCGTAACCAAAATGAACACACTGTGACGAGCATGTGCATAATACATGTTATATTGTGTTATGTTAGTCGGCACCGGCATCGGCACTACAAATATAATATCGGTGAGTGTGGTGCGGGCGGCGGCGGCGGCGGCGGCGTGACGCGAGCAACACAAACGTTCATTCATATGAGACTCAATGAAATATTGCGCTTCATTCATTGTTGTTGCCGCGACGAGACGTGGCGCTTCTTCGTCACCGCATTCGTTTGCTAATTCACTCGCGCTGAAAAATAAACGGTGCTTTTTACATTTTAAGAGCGTATACGCCTCGAGCGGCGGCTCGAGTTTAGGTTTTTATAGTACCGCGGTCGCCCGCACACCGCGCATGCGAGACCCGGCGCACTATGACGGTGTCGCGTGGAATAATAATCTTGATCCTTCTTGCCATACATGAACAGTATTCGTTTATGTAATACGTCGATTATGATATGAAAGTATTCAAATTAATTATTTTCAATGCACATGCATTTAAAGGTATCAAATAAAGATAGATATTACATATTTGTTTAGTAGGATGATGTTCCTCAGGATAACAACGACTATTTATAATAATTTGGCGCAGTTTTATTATATGATAGAAATAATTTATAATTGTCATCTACATAATTGTTACATTTCAAATATACATCTATTTTGTTATTAATGCATGAAAACCCACAAATGACACTAAATACAAAACCAAAAGAGTCGGGTTAAAGAAAATACTTAATTAATTAAAAGAAAGAAAAAAATATACAATATGTTGATTTGTATTTACAAAATATTGTAATTATACAATACATATTCAACTAAAATTATTTCACACAGTATGCGATGATATAAATCCCTCTTTTTATAAAATTTTTTATTTTTATTTTTTTATTTATTTATTCAGGATCTCCAACAAAGAATATACACTCTAATTTACACGGTTGATTGCACATAGGGTATGAATTGTGTACTCCTTCATTTAAAGGAGACCACAGCATGCAAAGAAATTTAATAACTTAGTAGCCTAAATGTTAAACAGTTATAGATCGAATCAAAATTTAAACAGAACAAGAGATATTTTAAACAATAGTAGATTTTATAGTACATAATAAATACTTACACTCTATATAAATATTACAAACTTATAGATAAACATAATATGTACATTTTGATAAGCAATAAATTTTTGCAAACAGATTATTGAAAGTATTCGTCTAAACACTTCTTATATTTACTCAGAGATTCACATATGTCAATTTCTTGAGTTCTCGATATATTGTTATACTGCCTACAGAGCCTTGGTATAGCAGCATAATGGCCTAGATTTGTTTTAGAAGTTGCTACATCTAATAAGTTATATGTATTCTTTCTAGGCAAACGGGTGGGGATTTTAATGCGTAAAGTGCTCACTAGCTGACTACAATCTATGGTACCGTTAAGTATTTTATGTAGGAAGATACAGTCTAATTTCTCCCTTCGGCTCGCAAGGGTTTTGATTTTATAATGTTTTAACCTATCGGCATAGCTAATGCATTTTTTGGCTATATGGTCTGCATAGCACAAATGGTAGAGGAAACGCTTTTGGACACTTTCTAGACGTTTTTTGTAGACCTCGTAGTGTGGATTCCATATTATAGAGCCGTATTCCAGTATTGGACGAACCAGAGTATTAAAAAGTCTTATCTTTGTAGACGAGTTCTTAAAATCCTTACAGTTACGAATGATAAAACCCAGTACCTTAAAACCGCGCGCAACAATGTCTTGGATGTGTACATCGAACCTCAGTATCCGGTCTATTTGAATGCCCAAATCGCGAATTACATTTACATTTCCAACCTGAATTCCATCGATGTAGTATGTGTTATTCTTTGCAAATTTGTTTCGTGTAAATTGAATATAGAAACATTTATTTACATTTAAGACCATTTTGTTAGCTTTGCACCAATTTGTTAAATTATCTATATCATTTTGTAGTTTTTCTGAGTCGTCATCGCTTTGAATGGGCATCATGATCTTAAGGTCGTCAGCAAATAAGAAAAAGCTTGAATTCTGGAAACAATTGACAATATCGTTAATAAACGCATTGAATAGGATTGGCCCTAGATGCGAGCCCTGCGGAATACCAGATGTTGCTACGTAGCTGGAGGAATGATAACCGTTAATTACCACCTTAGATATTCTATTCTCTAAGTATGACTCCAGCAATTTGATCAAAGCTCCATCCACGCCAAGTTCGCTCAATTTTGCAATTAGGCGGCAGTGGTCCACTTTATCAAATGCTTTACTGAAATCAGTATAGATCGCATCTACTGGTATCCGTTTGTCGAGGCATTTTGATATCTTGGATGTAAAACATAACAAATTTGTGTTCGTGGACCTAGATTTTACGAAGCCGTGTTGATATTCCGTTATATGTTGTTTCAGGTGCCATACTAAACGTTTGCTTATAAGTTACTCGAATATCTTACCAAAGGAGACTAGAATCGATATTGGTCTATAATTAGAGATCTGATGCCTTTCTCCAGATTTGAATATTGGGATTACTAAGGCTTCTTTCCATCTGGTAGGGAACGTCCCTTCGAGGACTGATTTGTTAAAAATTATTCGAAGCGGGTTAACTAGTGCTTTTGCACAGCGCTTTATAAAAACTGGTGGAATACCGTCACTACCTGATCCTTTTGTTTCGTCTAGTGATTTTAGGCTGTTATATATTTCCTCTTTATGAAAGGTTGGTGTTCCTATTGTAGTGCGTGTGTTACGGCTTGAGAGACCTCGACTACTCGATGGTACATTAAAAACAGCAGCGAAGTTTTCTCTAAAAAGGTTACATATATCGGTTCCGTTCGTAGCTATTTTGTTATCAAGATACATTTGTGCTGGATATGTACTGTTAGTTTTTCTCTTGCCTTTTATAAATGACCAAAAAATCTTGGGATTTTTTGTTATGCCACTTTCTATTTTAGAAATATAAGCCTTATAGCATGAAGCTCTAAATGTATTGCAGTCATCCCTTAACCTTTCAAAAGATAACAAGTCCAGTGGATTTTTATATTTTTTATATCGAGCATGATATTTGTACTTTTCTTTAAACAAACGAATAAGGTCTCGAGTGTACCACGGTGGGTATTTTTTTACAGTTAACTTTTTTAATGGAATAGTAAGAAGGATAATTCGGTGTAATATGTCATAGAAAGTGTCGATCATATCGTTCACAGAATAACATTCGTCAAGTTCATACTCCCAATCTATCGATAGAAGGTTATTTAAGACTTTTTCGTAGTCTGCTCGATAAAAATCAGGTTTAAGCATTTCTTTCGCTTCAAGTTGACAATCCGGAAGTAAGGGTATGTTAAACTCCAAGGGTGGGTGTAATGGGTCTTCTCTCGATAAACTAAAAACACAGCGCTTTAATTTTTCTACAGGAGTATTACTTAATATGAGATCTAAAGTTTTAGATTTATTATTCAAAATATTATTATATTGGTATAATGCACTGAGGGACAAGAACTCGGTGAGTACTGCATTACGGTTTGAATGATTACATTCCGGGTATAAATAGTTATCCTTTGAGACCCAGGAAATATCGCTAAGATTAAGGTCGCCTAAAATGGTCATATGTTTATTTCTTTCAGCAATATGCTGGACATTATTAGAATATAAAGATAACGTTTCGTAATTCACTGGTGGTGGTAATTTTACATAGATAAGGCCAATTCTCGTATTTTATATGACATTAAAATTATATTTTGAACGAAATGAGATTAGATTTTAAATTGACTCAGAATTGGTATTCTTCTAATTTAAATGTCATTATCATCTAGAGTCCGTGTCACGAGAACATAGACATTTTGTAAACAAAGAATTTTTACTAAGTGACTTAGCGATAGTTCTGTCAAAAATAAATAATTTCAAATCAATGAGCGCAACGGTATAGGTCGGGTTCACGAAAGATGACCACTGCTCAGAAATCATTTTTTATGTCTCCGTGGAGGTGCGGGGTGAGGCGCGGGTGGAATGCCAATGGTGTGGCTCCGTTCTTGACGCATTCCCTAAATGCGTCAAGAATGGAGCCACGCCATTGGTGCACGAATGTACATATGCGCGACGGCCGCCACTTTCGTGAACCGACCTATATATTAGTTTACATTTAGGTTAACAGGTATTGCGCGGTTTATATTAAGGTATGCATTTAAACCACGCAATTGAAAATTCATTAGTTTACATAAACAGTCAAGGGAGAAGGACAAAACATAAAGCAGGCAGTGAAACTGAAAACAGATTACTAATATAATTATAATTATGTAAATAAAGTGTAATCTGTTTTCAGTTTCACTGCCTGCTTTATGTTTTGTCCTTCTCCCTTGACTGTTTGTGTAAACTAATGAATTTTCAATTGCGTGGTTTAAATGCATACTATAGTATAAACCACGCAATACCTGTTAACCTAAATGTAAACTAATTTGAAATAATTCGACCGCGTATCAGGTAATAATCAAGAGGCCAGTGTCCAGAGATGTGCAAAATAGGTTAAAAAATGAATTTAAATGCAAAATGCAAATACTTTTTGTATTTTGCTATTTCAAATACAAAATACAAAATATTTTTTCATTTTATATTTGAAATACTAAATGCAAAATACGTATTTACAAAATGCTTTATTAAAATAAAATACTTTTAATTTTAAATTATTTTTTATTTTGTCAGAATGTTTATTTATTTTGGCCAGCTTACAGGCTGGTAAATTTACTTTGATAACTTTCTTAAATTAAATTTACTAAACAGATTTTAATAAAATAATTTGCTCAAATACACTGTCGCTCATCTTTCTCCTGTGAGGCCTCTTAATTTAATCATGCCGCCATAAGAAAAAAGCCTTTCTACCAGTGCAGAGCTAGGCAAGCAGGTATTATATTTCAAGAATATCATTTACTGTAGTGCAGCCTAACACCATTATCTTTCAAATATTGCAATGATTCCAGGTCAATAATGGTGTTTGCATTTGCACTATCACTAGATAGTGAGATAGTGAGAATCCGAATCATCATAAAACATGTAGTAAGATTCATTTTTTCTTTCTTGTGTGCTGATAGAGATGAATTATCATTTTTAGTTTTCTTACTTCTGCAAGGAATAGCTCCTTTATATGTATGTTCTGTATTTCCTTTTGGCACCCATTTTAATAAAAAACTTTTTTCATCACATTATTTATTAATTCTTTGATGTTTACAAAACTTATTCGTAGCAAAAAGTATTTTGTATTTTGCAAATACAAAATTTTTCCTAAAAGGTATTTCAAATAAAATAATAAATAAAAAGAAATAAAAATCATTTATTACCAAAAAACAGTACAATTGAAATTATCCTTTGGCCCCACACTAGGCATGCCTGTCCTGTGGGTACCAACATATTTACGTTTAACGTTTGTTTACAATGTTTGCTCGGTTGACATACATTAGATATATAAATTCATAAGTAACTTATTTTTAGAAAAACAAAGGTATTTTAGCAATAGTAATTATTTGGTATTTGGAGATTACAAAAATATTATGCATACATATAAATATATACACATATAATAATAACAATAATATAATATAATATGTAAAATAGTAAGATATCATGTATTTAGTGTTTATTTTTAGATTTATGGGTGAATTGTATGGTCAATAGGTATATTTTGGTTTGCTTAGCAAAGAATTAGGCTAGATGTACTAGGATATTTTCTGTGGACTCGTATTCTAAAGAGGTTAAGTATTTTTTGAGTATACATTGTGCTTCTTTTACAGTGCATTGTTTTATATCACAACATTTTACTACTTTGTTGTAGATGTAGCAGTCTTTATAAGGACTGAAACGCCTACCAAAGGAAGTTTTAACTTTGGGAACTGTGATTTTGTATGTGCGACGTTTTAGTAAATTAGTATATTCTTGTGAGTTGATAACTTTTTGGTGGGTTTTAAGTAGTATTTTTAGAATAAATAGCTGGCGCACACTAAGAACTTTACTGTCTTTGTAAAGCTCCACAGTTGGGTACCTAAAGGGTTTTTTAAAAGTCGTTTTTAGCACACATCGTTGGGCCCTTTCTAGTTCAATCATTGTTGTTTTGGAAGCATTTCCCCAGCAGGTTATGCAGTATGTTATCAATGATTGAGTTAGTGCGTAAAACACATTTCTCAAAATGTTTTGTGGTGCCGATTTACGAAGCAGTTTCATGATGTTCACAGTTTTGCGTACTCGACCAGACAAGGCGTGGATGTGTGCCTTGAAGATTAGGTTGCTGTCGATGATTATTCCTAAGTATTTGATGGTGTTAGTTTGCTTTATGTTTTCACAGGTATAGTGCTCATGATCTCTACAGGTGTGAAATTTTATACTAAAGCTTGTGCTCGGTGTTGAGGCGGCTGTCTTGTGGAAACAGACGTACTGCGTTTTATTGATATTGAGTGTTAAAAGGTTTTGTTTCAGCCACGAGGACACTTTCCCTATTGTACACTCTGCGTTCGAGAAAGTCTCGTTCCAATTTCGACCATCAATAATCAACCAGTGTCATCAGCATAACATATTATCTCACCCCTGATAGTTTCGTGAATATCGTTCATATACATTATGAACAACGTTGGCCCTAGCACGCTCCCTTGTGGAACTCCAAAATTAATGTGATGTAGTACACTTTCATGGTTGGCAACTTTAACACACTGCTTTCTACTGGTTAGGTAGCTTTTAAACCATTCTAGAGCTACACCCCTTATGCCAAATTGTTTTTCAAGCTTTTGCAATAGTATAGGAATTGAGACCGTATCAAAGGCCTTGGCTAGGTCTAGGAAGATCCCTATGCTGTGCCTGCCACTATCAAGGTGAGATGACACTGTTGATGTGAGCAACGTGATTGCCTCTTCTGTTGATTTCCCTCGCCTAAATCCGAATTGCCTGTCCGAAATAAGATGGTTCGTCTCTATATATGTAACTAGTCTGTTGTTTACTACTTTTTCAAGCAATATACCGGCCGATTTCATTGCTAGCTGTGTTCTCTAAGAACACAGTTAGCAATGAAATCGGCCGGTAGTTTTCCTGTGCATCTTTGGGTCCATTTTTATGAATCGGTATGACAGAGGCTGTTTTCCATGCGTCAGGGAAAATACCGCATTGTAGACTCATGTTAAACACTTTCGTCAGGGGTGGTATAATAACGTTCCTTATTTCTTTCAGGAGAACATTAGTTACTCCGTCGATCCCCAGGGCCTTATCATTTTGTAATGCCAGTATTAAAGACTCTATTTCTTTCTCATCGGTCGGCTGCATGAAAAACGAGTTTTTTATTGAATTACAACTGACTTTGGTTGCCAACATATCTTCACTCTGTTTCAAATCATTTAGAATGTTGTTCGCCAGTTTTTGTCCTAGTGTTGAAAAATATGTATTGCATATGTTCAGTGAGTGTTTGGCATCAAGGCTGTTGGGTAGCATTAATAATTCTGTCGGTTCTTTTTTGTTTTGTGACAGATGGCAAATCGTCTTAATAGTTTTCCACATTATCTTTGGGTTTTTCGTGTTATTAGACAGTTCTGTGCTATCGTAGTCGGTTTTAAGTTTATGTAGTAGATCATTGCAGAAGTTTCTGTACCGGGTGTAAATGAGATGTAGTTGTTGATCGTTTGGTGATTTCCTCGATTTTGTGTGTAGACGGTCTCTATGCTGCATGCAACGAATAAGTCCAGGTGTTATCCATGGCTTTATGTTAAATTTTGTGTTTGCGTTGTATATGTTGGATGGGAAATCAAAGATGGCGGATGGGAAAAAATTTAAAAATCAATATGAGTATCGTCTCTGATGATTTAAGGGATAGAGAATCCAAATACAACATCTTATTCGTGATCCAAGATGGCGGATAGGAAATCAAAGATGGCGGGCGGGATTTTTTTTAAAGTCGATATGGGTATCGTCTGCGATATTTTAAGGAATGGGGAATTCAAAAACACCACCTATTTTGTGATCAAAGATGGCGGATGGGATTTTTTTTTAAACCTATATGGATATCGTCTCCGATGTTTAAAGGGTTGGGGAATCCAAATACAACATCTATTTCGTGATTCAAGATGGCAGATGGGAAATCAAAGATGGCGGATGGTAAAAATTTTAGAAATCAATATGGGTATCGTCTCTGATGATTTAAGGGATGGTGAATCCAAATACAACATCTATTTCGTGATCAAAGATGACGGATAGGAAATCAAAGATGGCGGACGGGATTTTTTTTAGAAGTCTATATGGGTATCGTCTCCGATATTTTAAGGAATGGGGAATTCAATATTATATAAAAATCTTTGTTTGTTTGTTCATCATTTATATACTCTGAAATGATAAGAGATTAAGCGCCAAGTCAATGGTAACTTTGGAGAAGGGGCTTCGAAAAAAGGGAATTAAATAAAAAATCTTAAAAAGGCGAAACGGAGTTCGCTGGGTCAGCTAGTACTTACTATGAATTCGTTACTCTATGTACCTATATACTATGTATTCAGGAATTAACTGTACAGACCTTTATAAAATAATTTAAATGAAATTTACGAGTATAATAATTATTATTTCGTTCGGGTAACAGGATGGCCCGAATATAATACTTGTTATATCTACAGAAGAAAGCAACAGGTAAGTAATAATTAAGAACTCTATCATTTCAAGACAATAGATTTACAAATAAAATATAATTTGGAAAATGCCGCCATCTCGCTTGAAGATGTGCACGTGTTTGTATCAGCGTTTCACCTGATGGTATATAGATACCCCTGCTTAATTCATTATCATCAGTCTTATAAACTGTTCCACTGCAGGGCCTCTTCTCACTTTGAGAAGGGCAAGGCTATACCACCAAACTGGCCAAGTGCGGGTTGGTAAATGAAATTATATTAATATTGTTACGGACGGGGTAACGGGATTGGAAGGAAACACCGAGTAGCACTGACGACACTTTATTCGACTTCACACACGACGCGCCGTTTAATTTCGACGCGGACAGCACCAACACAAGCGTCTTTTGCACTGCACTTTTCAATGCACTTCACTGCACTTCTTCACTGCACTTTACTGCACTATACTTTCACTTTATTTTACTACTTCTTCTTTCTTCCTTTTCTTCTTCACTTTACCACTTTTCAACTTAAACTGGCGCTTAGCGCGTCTACACCGCCTTATATACCCCTAAGAATGTTCTAGATCTACTAATTTCGATTGTCTTTTCGTTATTCAATTGTTTTTCCATCTCCTGTCTCTTTTTAACCTTTCCATTCCTTCTTGAAGTTTCTAGAATTTTCTAATCTTTATTCGAAATGTTTCCATCTCCTGTCTCTTTTTAATCTTTCCATTCCCTCTTGAAGTTTCTAGAATTTTCTAATTTTTACTCGAAATATTTAAATAATCTTTTAAATATTTGCCAAATATTCATAAACATTTTCCAAATTTCATAAAAACCAAAATCCACATAACTGTTATGACTGGGATTTGAACCCACGCCATCAGAACGTGAACGGGATGCGTTATCCGCACGGCCATCGCCTTGTTGTCAATGACTGGTGAATTTGGCGAACACTTGATACAGAGTGTATACGTCATCGAACTAAAAACTCATTTCAAAATAATAAAATAGTCTTCAAACCTCTTTGCTAATTATTGTGTTTCGTGACGACGGTTTGACATGACACCGGCCGTCACACTACCCCCCTCTAAGACATGCGCGTCCCGCGCATCCTTAGACCTATAATACACCGCTCTCCTATCGACATGGACCAAATGATTAAACTTCGTAGCTATAGAAGCGTGTGATCTATGTGTAAATTTGCTTTCTTTGAGGCACAAAACTTTCCCCATGCTACCACCTTTCATTGGAATTTCCACATCTCCACACTTAAGTATACCACCTTTAATGTCTAATCTGCACTGATGATCTCTAAAGAAATCCAGCCCAACAATACAATCGTCTACGATGTCTGCAATCACCGCTCGTTGCCAGTATAGGTTGTCACCGATTTTTATAGCCACCATCTGTTCGCCTTTAACTGGGATATACTGGCCGGTAGCCGTTGTCAATCGAGGTGTAGTTGACGGTGTTAGAATTTTGCCGTTCTTTCTTACCAAACGAGTTCCTATAACCGTTCGTGTCGCACCGGTGTCCAGGGTCAGCAAACAGGTAACGCCATTGACTGTTCCATCGATAGTTAAACCGTTTCCATCCGTGCGTTGTCGAATACGAACTTTCGGAGCTTTCCGTCTTCTGATCAGCGCTTGCATCGAAGTCCTGGATGTAATCGCTTCCTGATCATCTTTCAACACTTGAACACTAGCGTCAATCTGACGCCTTTCTGCTACATGTTTCGGACAACTACGCCTTAAATGTCCGGGCTCTCTACAGTTATAACACTTTAGGACAAAAGATCTTCGACCAGTTCTTTCTTCTGGTGCAATAACTCTATCTCGATCACTCGTCACTTCTTGTTGAACAGCCTCGACTTCTAAAGCATGTGCTAATGCGTCTTTAATGTTGCTGTGGTGTTTCAAGCGCACAGCAGCTCTGACCTCATCGTCATAAATTCCGTCGATAAACGCCTGGAGTCGCATGCTTTGAACTTGTTCCACGGGTGCCGACTGATAAGCTTTTCGTATCATCTTCGTCACTTCCATCGCCCACTGCTGCAAGGATTCGTTCTGATACTGACGGCGGTTGCGTAACTTGGCTCGAAACACATATTCTAAGTGCTCGTCTCCAAATCTGGATTCTAGAGCCTCAAACAGCTGAACGTAAGTAGCGTCCTTTCCCACGGCCTCAAGCACCGACAATGCTTCTCCACGCAACGCCAGGATGAGTGCAAACTTGGCCTGGTCGATATCCCAACCGTTGCTTATAGAGGCGGCTTCGAACTGTATTCTGTAGGCCTCCCAGGAAGTGTTTCCATCGAATAATGGTACTTTTAAATAACCACCAGAACTTGATGAATTGATAGAAACCAAAGGGCCGTTGGACTTCATCTTCTTTAACTCCTCCTCTATCGTAGCTATGCGAGTGTGAATCTCTTCGGATACTGACGCCATGCGGGACTGCACCTCTTCCGACACTGCTGCCTTGCAGGACTGTATCTCTTCCTCTATAGTAGCCATGCGAGATTGCACTTCACCGATACACATCTCCATCTCGGTGATCTTACGAGCGTTCTCCGATATATAATGGCGAATCTCATTCTGGCTCTCCATCATCTCGCTAAGCTGATATTGTAGCTGCTGCGAGTTTTGCTGGAGCTGAGTTTTCGTCGAGTCGAGATTCGAGTCGCTGCGTGTTTTGCTGGAGCTGCTGTGAGTTTTCGTCGAGTCGAGATTCGAGTCGCTGCGAGTTTTCCTGAAGCGACTGTTGGAATATTGCAGCGAGGTCTGCCAGAGATAGCGGGTTAGCTGCGCTTGCGGACGTAAATACCCCTCCTTCGTAGCCACCTCCTTGCGAAGGAGCTTCCCCGCCCACAACTTCTGGATTAGAGTCGCCTTGTTCTTGAGCGGCAGCCCTCGCACGTGTCGTAGGCCCTTCCCTTGGCATGACTGGCATCCTTAATCCTTCCAATCCCACTTCTGACACCAATTGTTACGGACGGGGTAACGGGATTGGAAGGAAACACCGAGTAGCACTGACGACACTTTATTCGACTTCACACACGACGCGCCGTTTAATTTCGACGCGGACAGCACCAACACAAGCGTCTTTTGCACTGCACTTTTCAATGCACTTCACTGCACTTCTTCACTGCACTTTACTGCACTATACTTTCACTTTATTTTACTACTTCTTCTTTCTTCCTTTTCTTCTTCACTTTACCACTTTTCAACTTAAACTGGCGCTTAGCGCGTCTACACCGCCTTATATACCCCTAAGAATGTTCTAGATCTACTAATTTCGATTGTCTTTTCGTTATTCAATTGTTTTTCCATCTCCTGTCTCTTTTTAACCTTTCCATTCCTTCTTGAAGTTTCTAGAATTTTCTAATCTTTATTCGAAATGTTTCCATCTTCTGTCTCTTTTTAATCTTTCCATTCCTTCTTGAAGTTTCTAGAATTTTCTAATTTTTACTCGAAATATTTAAATAATCTTTTAAATATTTGCCAAATATTCATAAACATTTTCCAAATTTCATAAAAACCAAAATCCACATAACTGTTATGACTGGGATTTGAACCCACGCCATCAGAAAGTGAACGGGATGCGTTATCCGCACGGCCATCGCCTTGTTGTCAATGACTGGTGAATTTGGCGAACACTTGATACAGAGTGTATACGTCATCGAACTAAAAACTCATTTCAAAATAATAAAATAGTCTTCAAACCTCTTTGCTAATTATTGTGTTTCGTGACGACGGTTTGACATGACACCGGCCGTCACAATATGATATTTAGGCCCACTTGCACAACGATTCTTAAATTGAATTAAGATGTATTTAACGAGAAAAAAAATATTAAACACCACTAGCGTCTTGCACAACGAAAAATTTGTTGAGTAATATGATTTAAGAACTGTCAAAATTAATCACCGAAAATCGGCTGTTTAGTGGCTAATTTCATTTAAGAACTGTCACACTGATGTTGGCATCTTGTCATTAGCGACGAGAATTATCTATAATTATATAACTGGACCGGACGACGCAGCAGGGGGAGGCCTATGTCCAGCAGTGGACGTCTCTAGGCTGACATGATGATGATGATATAACTGATAACAATGTACCTACTTGTGTTATTGTTAACCCTAGAAGAACTCCTACACTATTTGGCGCACATGTTATTCCTACACTGGGGTGCTGGAACACCCCATACTAAAATTACTGTAATCCTTAAAATAAAAATAAAACAATTCATGAAAATAGGTTTTATTAAACATATTCGGTAACTTGAGATCACAAATCAGCCTTATTACACAAAGTTAATTAAATGTACTTTGAGCAACAGCGCTTGTAGGATTTGGTCCTTTTTTCAGGATCACTGCAATGACTAATTTGGCATCCGGTAACGGTCCTCCAAATATTCATGTATCAGTTCCAAACCTAATTTCAAATCTGTCTGCTGAAACTTTACATTTGGCTTATTATTTAACCCAGGAATTACAATTGGTCCCAACTTCTATTTCTTCCTCGCCAGATTTGTGGTCTAGAATAGAGCTTATTTCTTTATAATTCAAACCTCTGACAGCCATCCGAAACAAAATAAATAAACTTCATTGAATTTTACCTTCATAATATCTAAAAAATATCTGTATATAATTAATATAAGACTATTGTTTTAATAAATAATCAAATTTAATAACTTATTACATATAAATGCATCAATCGTAATAAATAAATAATCTTACGATTTTACTACACTGGGGTACTGGCGTACCCCACAGCACTTATACAGGCGACCACACAACGCGGCCCTCGTCATGGTATTGACGTAACGCGAGCGGTTGACACCAAACTAAAATACTCCGACGCGCGAATTCGTGGATATTAAAGAAATTGAGATATTTAGAAAACAAATCGGTGTGGGGTGCACCTGCACCCCATGTAGGGTTCTACGGTTAATGCTTAAAAGTTTCTAGTTATTATTTGTCAATTGTCATTTCGTTGCTAGGCGACGACAATGCGTTTTGTTTTATGCTCAAAGTATATATAGTCTAAGGTTTTATACGAAACCATACGCACAACATCGTTAAAATCGTAACAAAAAGGCTTCATGCCATGAAACAAAACGTAGATACTACTTTACCGACCTCATAAAATGTTTAACTAAATCTAAGCGTTGTTGTCGTTGTGCAAGAGGACGCTAAATACTTTTAACTTAAATAATTTTATGCTGTTAATTCTGTTCAACAAGTTTAAATTAAGGAGTGACTTAAATCAAACGTTACGCAAGTGGGTCTTAGAGTATTTTCTTTTAATTACGTACGAACCGTTGTTTTCACCCTTTCATTTTCCTTCAACGTTTAGCAAACGACAACTTCGAAAAGTTTTTGGTGCGCACCACAGATTCGAACATGAGATCCTCTGCGTAGCAGTCTATCGGTCTCTCTCCTAGATAACAATGCCTTTTTGCTGCTCAATTACGGTGCAAAAATGTCTGGACATTACATATTAATATGATTGCTTTGATCTCTATTAAATGTCATATAAAATTGGAACAAATCATGACGCTAATTAGATATTAGATTGCTTTACTTTATCTATTAGTCGTAAAACGGTCGTGGCCGGCGCGAATCGTAAGTACCTGATATAACGCGACGTAATGAATGTTGTACGATGTTTATATCGGAGAATTAGTGCGATTTCATTTCATTTCATTTATTCAATAACAATATACAATTGTGTTTGAATGTGATATTTTTTACTATTACGAATATACCTACGAATTATTTATTAATTGAGTTCTGCTATACGCCCATCTTCTATGGGGGATAGAAGATGGGCTGATAATATTCAGTAGAACGATTTCAGCTATTATATTATTATTAGCTCACTTCACATAAAATCAGTATATTTCTAATTCAAATTTCAAATTCAAATTCAAATCTTTCTCTCGGTAGGTATGTATTAATTTATCAAAATTTATAGCAATGGTACTATTTTCTTGTCCCGCGCGTATTGTAGATCCCACCGCACAGAAACAAAGACGCTATTATCCATAGGAATTAAAACAGAGTCTGATTAAATATTATATCCATCACTTTAATTTGTTAAGCCTCTTACAAAGATAAGACGGAAATTGATATTTCAAAAGAAAAATAAGCTCTGCTTATCGCGGTGACAAAGCAAGTTTGCTTGCTTCAATCACCGCTTTATAAACTGGCCCGTACGACATTCCAGTGGTCAGTAACTACTAATCTGGAGGTCGTAAGTTTGATTCCCACCGAGGACAAAGCTTTGTGAGGCAAGCACAAGTATTTGTTTTATGTCTGGGTGTAATGTATCTAATATATTGAAATGTATTCAAAAATAATTTATCATGTATGAGATGACCAGTGAGTTGTCCTAGAAAGGATATTATTTCATTACCGCTCGACAAGACGTAGCACCTGACAATACACCACATCAGAAACTGCTTTGGGTGACACCAGACCAGCAAGCTCTCTGCTCACCGAGAATTCCAATCAGGTGATACCCAAGAGCAGGACAAGTTCACCTGACAGCTTCAATTGAATTGCTGGTTGACACAACTGTTGATGTTCCGATGTCATAGGTGCCACTAGCTTAGTAACATTAATAAAATGTAAAAGGCAAGATTTCCATCCGAGGCTCTAGAAGATCGGGGAACGTGTCGGCAATAAGCTATTCTATTGAATAATTCTATTGAATATTAACGAGGTATACTGGCACAGGCATACTGGTGCTAATAAATACTGGGCCGGGTTCAAAAACCCACGCTGTATGTGCGTCAATTTGACACCAAAATCTGTATCGAATAAAATATGAAATTACGCAGAATTTTCGCAGTTGTCAAATCTTTACTTCTGGAATTAGGTAGCTTTTTATTGCTGACAACACTGTTAGGCTAGTAGTCCACTTGAAGGTAAGTGGTAACCCTGGCTCATAGAAATAACTGTATGCGAAAACACAACGTAGCCGCTGCCACGTGGACGACAAAAATTTAGGCGGAGGGAAGACGGAAAAGGAGATGGTGCATGGCCTTTTGACAAATTTTCACTTCCCAAAAAATGTTTGGCATAATTTCATTTGCCAAATTATTACTTAGCACAAAATCTATTCACAAAAAATTGTAACGCAAACCTAATGTTTGGGAAATAAACGTTTAAACTACAACTTGTTTACCAACTAATCCTTTTGGCATTTTTTATTTAGTTAAAAATTTCAGTTGGAATAACAGTTTTTACGCAAAATCAATAATTATCCTAATCTAAATACCTATTTTAGTTCCGGGTAACATACTAAAAACAATTTCTTTTTTCTATTGATGCAAGTCGTTTCTGCCACTCGCCGGCCGCTACCGCGGCACCGCTCGCTTCGCTCGCTCGTCTCGTGCGTAGGAGGTCACAGTCCTAACCTAACCTAACCCGACCATGTTTTTAATAATTAACCTAATCTAACTAATTCCATAAATAAACTAATATCACCAAACGCTTATTGTCTGAAGATTGTTTGCTGTAATAAATCATTTGATTAAAGACCAAATGCCATAATGACATTATACTTAGTAATATTTTGCTAAGTAATAATTTGACCAAATGAAAATATGCGTACTAAAATCATTCGAAATGTTGTAATGGTATAAAAAAGGATTTCTAAAATTTGTTTGGGTAATGAAATTTTGGCAAAATCTTTTCGGCAAAACGGCCGGATCCCACAAAAGCTATTATTACTTTACGTCGATATTCTGGGACTGACGCGGACTTAGTAGGTTATTAAATTTCATCAGGCTAGCCGCCTGTAGCAGTTTTTCAGTGTTACTTTGGTTCGTAAGCTCTACTGGAGAGCTTTTATTAAATGCAGCTCATTTAAAGCGGAAGAGCTGTTTAATACGAACTAATTAGTTCTCCAACTGAAGGCATGTTTTCTCCACTCATTTTAATTTCATCCTCTTTGCAACAAATGTTAGGAATGAAGGTAGGGTGTCTATGCCGAGTTTCAGATGCTTATACTTTAATAGCGTATTGAAACATATTATGAAACTTGTGTAAGATAAAGCAAATAATAACAATAATAGCTATTGCCTATGCTATTGTTTACAGACACATGTATTGTGTGTCTGTTTGTTATATTCAAAACGTCATATTGTTTACAAAGACATTGTGTGTGAATATGTAGAATTGTGTAGAGGTCGTTTCAGTAGTATTAAGTATGTATAATAAGTACAATCACGTCATATGAGGGGCGCGGGCGTCTCGCAGAACAAAGCTGCTTAAACTGCCGCCATTGTAGTTAACTATCGAAGCTAATAGCCTCATCAACATTAAGTATTTAGTGAGAACCTACACATACATACATGTAAAACGTGTCGTCTAGTGGTTGGATTTGAGAGCCGTTTAAATATAAACTGAGCTAATTTGTTATGTCCTATATAATAAATTATTTATTTTTGATGCGAAAACTGAAATATATAACTACTGCAATTTGAAACCTGTAAGCCGTACTGGACATGTTTGGCAGTATGAGGAGTGAGTGTCCAATATACGTGGCCTGGCGACGAAACGAGGGCGTTGGCACCAGAGCGACTTAGTGCAATGGAGCTGAACGCGAGATGTATGGCCGATAAGATGCTCGACAAATAGTCGTTTGATGTGTACCAGTAGCTATCAGTCTAGTACCGTCACCGATTTACAGAGCAGAACGAGTGCCAGGAATATGGACCACGACAAACTCTACTCTATCT
The DNA here is from genome assembly GCA_944739405.2 of Euclidia mi. Lineage (NCBI taxonomy): Eukaryota > Metazoa > Arthropoda > Insecta > Lepidoptera > Erebidae > Euclidia > Euclidia mi. The sequence goes on along the minus strand of OX123195.2, from coordinate 1,717,301 downwards.
ATGCTCTACTTACAACTAATACAATATTTTAAACTGCCAAAATGTCAATTGCACCGCTTGCCTGGTAGTAATCAGTTATCGTAGCATGTAGATAATAGGCACCCTCAGTAATGCCTAAGGAGCCATTGGTGCGGTAAAGAGGATGGTAGTGTAGTATTTAAAAGACTTCGCACTAACACTCAGAGGTGGAGAGTCAGTGGAGATCTTTTATCTTTTTAAAAAGATGAGTAGAATATGTATTACCAAAGGAAACACATTCATCACATATTATTTATCACAAAAGCATGATGTGGAAGCAGAAGGAGCATACAATGTACATGCTAGGTGCAGAATAAACTAATAGGTTTAATAAAGATGATTTTTAACGATTTTGGTCTCTATTGCATTAAGAAAAGTGACAACTGTCATGTGTGCTCACGACTCTCGCCACCAAAGAGTACCTACTACATATATATCCGGTTTGCCGGATTCAGAGCTTTAGGTAAAGCTGGCCTACGTCTAAATAAAACATTTACAGTGCTCACGTCATAGAACGCGTAGGTACCTGTTTTCTTAAGGTACAAACCTATTTCAAGGAACCTAGGACCGTCGCCAGGGACTGAGGCATTAAACTTTAAGAGCGTGAACTGTAAAAGATTTTCTATTTGTCGGCATAGTGCCCGCTTTTCTCATTAAAATAAAATACCTACTGTGAAAGTACTGAGTTTTGCTCTAGGGACTATACAAGAGAACATGATATGGTTCAGGATATACACGTAGGTATATAATATAAAGAAACGGCTATGTTCAATGTCCTAAGAACAAAATAAAATTTGAATATACAACAAAGGTCCTAATAGGCCCAAAGGGTTTGAAGTCTGCCGGGAATGCCTACGTAGACACAGTATAATACGATATTGGTAAGAAACCAACTCAACATTATTTAGGTCGCATTTGGAAATAATATTTTCGATAGAATCAGATCGCTATACTAACGACCAGCATTTATTAATATTAAGATTGCTGACGACGAACCAGGTCAAATTGGTAATTTAATAAAAAAGCTAAGCTGATATATATTGCAGTTGAAAGCTTAATTGATGTTATTAATGTATAACTTGTCCTCATTAATAAGGACATATAATATTACATTAATTATTCCGACGTAATTACAAATTGTAATTAAAATAATAGAAGGTTCGGCGAACATCTGTTGTGAGGCTTTTAACATTTTTATTTCATTACTAGAGGACGCCAGCAGCTACGCCTGCATTTTTTAAATTTTAAATTTACCCGTTTTGGCCGATCCCGTGGGAATTTCGGGAAATCCCTGCTTAGTGCACCCCTGCGGTCCCCAAGGAACATGCATGCGAAATTTCAGCTTCCTGCGCCCAATAGTTTCGGCTGTAGCGTGTCTGTCAGTCAGTCAGTAAGCAAGGATTTTATATATTAAGATTATAAGTCTATAACAATTTCAATGCGAAGAGATATCATTATTCAAATGTTATTACATTTTACTTGAACAATGACAGCTTGTGATAGGACATCGTTTTGTGGCACATAGTCTTGAATAAGTTATATTCCCTAAATGTTATATTACCTAAATGTACCTATTTTATTATTGTTTGTTTTTCGTTATCTGTATTTAATCATCTGCGTATTATAATACTCTGTCCCAACCCAAGGCGACAAAATACACATTATAAGCTCATAGGATCTAAAATATCGTATATATTACAATCGTCGCATCTGTATTAGTTATCAATTTGGCGGCGAGTTATACAACATGTACTCTGTTAATCGATGTTGGCTCACGTGTTGATGACAGCCGAGATTTATGGCTCGAGACGGTTCACTGCACGAGTTCTATGACTCTTGCCTCCTCTCTCCGTACTGCATTGACTGCCGCCAAGTCGGTCACACATTACCACAAGTCTGAGAGTGATTAGTAGATGGTTTGGTACTTACAGAGTGTGGAGCGACGCCAGCGGAGGTAGTGATGTGTCAGTCAGCTCACTTATGACGTTGCCCGCTAAGTTCCTGCGAACAGATAGATATGTCAATTACGTGCGCATGGATACTGTATGGCTCATGATTGTGTCTTACACATTTTTCAATATTTTTCGACATGCGAGTATTTTTAAATAAGTAAATTATGAATTGATTGCACGTTTGGCGTAGTGTAATGTAAAAGCCTAAACACTGTGCCGAGTGTTGTGGGTTCTATCCCCACATAACACAACACTTTGTGATACATTGTTGTTTTGAGTCGGGATGTTCAAGTGCTCATTGTGTCCGTTGATTTTACGTTTGTAATGTCCCCCGCGACACAGGATTTACTCCTAAAGCGGGAGGTTTAAATACATCAGGCAGGACTTTTCTAAATAATAGTAATAATCGCAGCAAAATCCGCTGCGCAGCTTAAAAAATGATATAACGATGCTTCAACTGCGTGAGCAAATATGTAAAGATTTGTTTGTGCAAGTAACACAGGAAGCAAATTGGTATAAGAATAAGGAACGTTGATTGTATAATTGTAATGTAAAGCTGAATCGAAAGTTAAACTTCATTCCAATTAACATTAGAAATAAACAACTCAGATTACCTGATAACTTTATTGTAACTAAACTCTACTGTTCATAAACTTTGGTTTAATATTTAAACCTTTATGGTTATTACTCCGCCTCGCAATAAAAACATTATCTTACACGAAAACATTTTTCAGATAGGTTTGATATTACCAAAGTTAGCTGTAACATTGTGACAAACAAACCAAGTCCTTAGCTTTATAACACTTTATGAAACTTCTATAACTTCGTACCATTCCTACTACGAGTTACGAGGCTGTATTGTAATATAATACAGTTGCTATGGGTAATAAATAGCAATTGTGGTGATGAATAATGAAAAGATTCAAATGCTGTGAACAAAAACTAGTCGTAGAACTCGGTATTATATTAATGAAACTCAAATTGATCCGAAATTGTGCTTCCAAGTTAACATTGCGAATTACATTATACGCGTGTGTTCCGAAATACGTTGCCGTCACTTTGCGGACTGCCCGATCTAAAGCCTGGACGAGGAATCTTTCTTTTGTAATTTGCATAATCTTAAAAAAAATACATTTATATAGTTTAACTGTTGACACATCTGCGATGAAGAGCGGTTTCCCATTATGTTTGTTGTGCTCATGTTCCATCATATTTGTTTTGCTCATGTAATTTATCAGAACATGACGATCAATGTCAGCAGATTGGCAAGTTCCATCTCATACGGCGTATAATAGAGTTAATAAAGTATCTGAGCGATGTAATTAACGATAGCCGAAGTAGCGTCACCTCGTTACGAGCTCACAGCGAGGCGAGATGTAATCTGTCCGTCTGTTCGTAGCCGTCGCCGTCAGGACCAATATCGTGATAATTGACACACTGACGAGCCGCCGCCGCCGCCGTGCGCCTATTGTTACTACATTGTACCCACGCCTCCAGCCACCAGGGGTAGACGATCGTACGCCCACCTGCATACCTCTGTGTCTAGCTTCAATCAGTTTGTTATGAATATTAAGTTGTTTGTGATGGCTACTTTTAAATTAGCTATTTGTATACGATACTGATATTGTAGGCAATAAAACGAATTGACGTGTGTTAAGGTCATTCAGCCATGGATTTCATTGGCAATCAGAAAACCAAGAGCGGATGCTCGTGATACTTATCTTGTCTGTAGAGTTTAGGTATTTTGCGTTGTCCGTTTTACTTGTAATCATATTCTAGCGGATCCAAAAAAAAATTACGTTATTCAGGAAATCTCAGTTAACTGAACTGTTTCGTTTGCAGTTACGAAACAGCATTAAAAAGATGAGAAATAAAATGTTTCACAAGACGGAGTGCGTGTGTCTGAATTTGGATTTCTAAACTAAAACTTAATAGAATCTGTTCCGTTATCTGTTCTGGTCTATTTTCCATACTGGTCATGCCATCTTCGCAGCCAATTTCAAACATTGTTTCAGTTCTCGATACTCTCACCGTTAGATAGTGTTTATCATGAAGGTAGTAGTGTTCAGGGACGCACGGCGTGACGTCAGCGAGTGACACAACACGTAAAGTGTGCGAGTAGTTGGCACGTTCGTACTTGAAGTACGTGACCTCGCGGGCACGAGAGGGGCGCACTTCCCGACCAAGGCAAGGGTACAACAGCTTGTTCTGGCTAGTTCAACCGTTGTTTGTTAAAAGATGAGATATATACCATTACATATTATGTGAATGTCAAACTTTTGAAATACTTAACGTCTCTTGATTATATACTTGTATTTGATTATAACTTGTAAGTTTATAACCAAACTTAACGTCTTGATTTGGTATCGTTATAAAAACGAAACGCTAATTGTTTTCCTCACCGAATGAACAACAGCTGTACAATTATTTAAAGTTTCTTAAATGTCACAGTTGATGCACTCTATCAGCTGACCGATGCATATAATTTAAAATTAGCAGCTTGTAATCGTTTCTCTTTATGGCGGCTTATACAATCAGTCTTGTAAGTACGGTGCATGCGATGCGGTCACAGCATGGGCTGTCGTTACCATAAACGGACATGATTTAACGCCCCAATACAGATTGCAAAAAGTGTGTATAAAGGAAGACAACCTTTGCGATTGTGTGCAGATTTGGCCAGCGTGGTAAAAAACTACCTACATACAATACAATATTTCATTACTCATCAATAATTTCAAAACATGTAACCCTAATTTTCGTACCTTGATTAATATTGCAATGATACCGTGTACTTTGATAATTAGGACCACGTAGGTATGTCATACGAGTATGTATGTTGTGATGACGCACAGAGCGGTGTACACGGCGCCGCCTACACTCAAACTTGCCCACTTTCTGATAATGTCGCGCCCAATGCCTATTAAACGAATTAATGACTCATAACTATCACCAACACTCGCTTGACCCTCGGCCGGGGCACGCACCGCCCGGTACCCCCCGAAATACTAGCAACCTTCTGGCCACGCTTCAAGCCAAAAATTATTGTCAACTATTCGCCGAAAAGTCGCTTGAATTTTATAAAACACGAAAAACTGGCGGTCATCCATCATGTAGATTAATATTTATAATAACATTTAATCGGTACGCTACAAATCTCTGAGAACACGTCGCCGTGTGACATATATCATCGTAAGTGGGGCAGGACGCACACGAACACGACTGCGCTGTCGTGAAAAGGCAAAAGACTGTATTCAAGAATACAGTGTTTTTGCTTAACAACGCTTATTCTGCTTGATTTGAGGTCTACCATAGCGTAATATTTTTATTTTTGCTATACAACGTTTATTTATAGAGATATACTACAATGAAAAACCATGTATTTATAAAAAAAAACAACTTTAACCTAAGCAAAAGACTGTATAGCCTGATACAGTGTTTTGCCATACTAAACTGGCCAGAGGGCGCATTTCATGCATTTTATTGCTATCTTTCTCGCTGTTAGAGCTCGCGCTGATGTTAGAGCAGTACCACTGCGAACCACGCACTGCGTGATCGGTTTGTTTTGATTCAAATTAGTGTGTTTTAAAAAGTGCCATTGTAAAGTAATTCACGTATATTTTTTGCATAAAATATATAAATATGAGTGATTTACGGAGCAAGATAATAATCAATCTTTCTTTAAAGAATTAACAATATCATAACACAAGTTCATCGTTTTTTAAAACAATTTTCTTCAATTTATTTTATAATCTCAATTTTTTATTAATATTTTAACATGGCTGTAATCACTATTAAAATACCTACACAATGATACCAATTTCATATAATTTTATGTTTTCTTTATTATGGGAAAGGCCAAAAACTGTATGAGAACTATTTTTTTTCTCGAAATCGTCTTTTTCATTTGCCTTTTCACGATAGTGCGACGCGACACGGCACTACGGAAGCGCTGAGATTCACTTTAAAGTGTCGCATGCGCCGCCACTACATACTAGATCATCTGTTGGGGTATTTATAGCGGACATTCATTACACTCGCTCTGACAGTTATAGGGTATCTTAATTTAAGAAGTTTCAGCGAATCGGACAGGAAGCGGCCCAAATTAAAAATAAATTCGTAGTATCCATCGGAGTGGTGATTATTTTATAGTCATGCGTTTCTTATACCTGCATCATTATCAAGATCGTAGCGATATCCCGGTTGCATTCAAGACGCGCGGGCTCGGCCGCCGCCACCGTGCTACCCGACACCGCAACACCCACACTCACGACGGTGGAACTTTCGGAAAGCGGACTTCAAGGCACTTTATAACAGCTTTGAATCGTTATCTTGGTCAAAAGTGCTAACATGTACGAGCGTCAATGATGCATTAGATATTTTTTATTCTCAGCTTGAAACATGTCTTGATGCCAATGTCCCAATTAAACAAGAATTAAATGGCTATACTAAAAAGTATGTGTATCCTACATGGTATACGCCAGAAATAATACAAAATATTAAAAATAAATATTTCCACTTAAAAAAGTACAAAGAGTTACATTTAGAATTTAATCAAGTCATGTTTAATTTTTATAGGCAACGTACGAAAGAGCTGATAAAGTTCGCCTATACTAACTTTATAGATAGTGCTGAGAAAAACATAAGAAATGATTCCAAATATTTTTGGAATTATGTGAAATCACAGCGTTCTTCACAACAAATCAGTTGTGATTTTGAGTATGATGGTCGCATAGTGTCGGGCTCAGATGCTGTGGACGCCTTTGCGGAGCATTTTAAAACTGCTTTTTTGTCAGAACCGTCAACAGACCATACTAATATCGATAGAACTGATAATGTAAGTAATTTGTATTCTTCGCGCATTAACATCGAAAGCATAAGTCGATCTAATTCATTGCAGGCAGTAAAACGTTTAAAGGCTAGTTCCGCAATTGGGCCAGATGGTGTACCTGCATATATTATTAAAGACTGTGTAGGTGTTCTGGAGGTACCTCTCCTACATATTTTTAATCTAGCTTTAAGAACTGCCACATATCCTGCCTTGTGGAAAGTGTCTAGAGTGACGCCTGTACCCAAGGCTGGCTCCAGGTCACAAGTAGCGAACCATAGGCCCATTGCTGTGCTCTCAGCATTTGGCAAGGTTTTCGAATTTATATTAAACAGTCAGTTAACTAAACAGCTTAAACAACAACTTAGTGAGTGTCAGCATGGGTTCAGAGCTGGTAAATCTACTACTACCAATTTAATTAACTTTGTGGACTATTGTACTACTAAAATGGACTATTGTAGACAAGTCGACGCTGCTTATTTTGATTTCAAAAAGGCATTTGACCGTGTCCGTACTGACGTACTTTTACAGAAATTTGCAGCCATGGGATTTACCCCAAATTTGCTAAATTTATTTTGTTGTTATTTTAAGCACCGTACACAATATGTTCAGCTAGGTAACTACCAGTCTAGCTCATATGACACTCGCTCTGGTGTTAGCCAAGGCAGTGTTTTGGGCCCGACTTTCTTTTTGATTATGATTAACGACTTGCCAAATGTTGTTAGCACGGCGCAGTGTCTCTTGTTTGCTGATGATTTGAAGTTATTCTTGGGTATAGACTCGCAAAGAGACTGTGACGCCCTGCAGCGGGACATCAATAGTGTAGTAGCCTGGGGGGCCCGCAACCGCTTAGAGTTCAATGCATCTAAATGCAAAACAATAACTTTTACTCGTTCGCTCTCAGCTTACCGTCACAACTACAATATATCTGGTGTCCCGCTGGAACGAGTCACACAGATACGTGATCTAGGCTTGATATTAGACACTAGTCTTACTTTTAATACACATATCGCAGCACTGTGTAGTAAAAGTTTCAAATCACTAGGTTTTGTGATGAGACAAGCGACTCCGTTTCAAATCAGAGGAACTGTAGTTCTATTGTACAATTCCTTTGTTCGGAGCATTTTGGAATTCAACTCCATAATCTGGGATCCGCACGAGGATAAGTATAGTACGATGATAGAGCGCGTACAGCGGAAATTCTGCCGATATCTTTATAAAAAGCTTTATGGATACTATCCTTACTTATATCCATCACTTTATGTGTCTGGCATGGTGGGACTTAACACGCTTGCATTAAGGCGTAAGTGTGCGCTTATTTTCCACTATTATTTTTTACTTAATAATAAAGTCGACGATGCGGCCACGCTGTCGCGTTGTTCTTTATCGGTGCCGGAGCAGTATACGAGACTGCGCTCGCGCCGACTGTTTGCTACACCTCAAGTACGGACATATACAGCGCAATATGCACCCACATGTCATGCACTCACACTGCTTAACACTCTGGTTGCTCAATACCCAAACATTGACATATTTTCTTCACAGTTTGCATTAATTTCGAATGCAGTTATAAATTTGTTGTCACACAATGACACTTTGAGATGAAACGTGGGTACTATCACTTGTTTCTACTTTTTGTTTTTGTATTTTTTTGTATGTGAACTTTCTTTTTTTGTACTTTATGTATTTTAATGGCTCAGTACACGCATTGGGTGACTGTAAGTGTTCTGAGCAGTTGTAACAAATAAATAAATAAATAAATAAGACCTTATTTTTCTTTGTTCCAAAGTCTTTTCCTGGCCTTGGAATAAATCCTGTATCGCGGGGGATTTTACAAACATACAAACAACGGACACAATGAACACCCAAACTCGAAACAACATTTTATGGTTCACACAAAGTGTTGTCTCGTGCGAGCCCAGGGTCCGCTTCAGTATCAATCTTAAACTTCTGAAAGAATATAAGTTTTTTCACAGAACCTATGTCGTCTGACCTTCGAAATACACTGGCAATGCAACATTCCATGGCAAAGACCAGTGTTGGTATATTCAGCGCACTTAGTAGCCATTACAACTTTCTAGGGTCACCATGTCAGGCGGGACCGACAGCTTAATATATTATGTTCTCCGCGACACGGGACAAACAACAATAAATAAAAAGTCACCTTGAACTCGATCTCTGCATCACATACTATTGTTATCTCCACTAACCTATCGCATTTTTGCTCCCTATGGCTAGAGTAAATAAAGACTTGTAATTAGAGGGTGGCACTCACAGCGTCTGTAGATGGTGTAGCGATGCGAGCGCGTGCGTAGGCACTGCTCGCAGCAGGTTGCGCGCGAGACGAAGAGTGCGCAGCGCACGGACGCCGCGGAGCGCACCTGCTTCTATCTCCGAGATGAAGTTGTCCTCCGCTGACCTGTATACACACACATATGTTAATATGTTAATATGATGGAATTATAACCAAGCTTCCTTCGCATATCTTCGTGTATATTTTGAATGATGGCAAGAGGGTACCACACCGGTTAGATGCTATCTAACATTAGATACATGCAAATAACTTTAGGAGAAATGGTAGGCAGTATAGGAAGAAGTAAGCGGTAGACAGTGGATACAGATGACGCTTTAGCCTCCGGTGTTCTCAATTGCCGAACAAAAAGCATCAACCGAAATAATTTCGATACTGCTTTTATTTTTGCCGTTGTTATTTTGCGAGTGTCGATTAAACTCTATCTGAACGATACCGTAATTCTCAGTGTTCTCTTGTCCGTCCTGCGTTTAGCCTTTGAAGGCAACTGAGATGTTGATACAGCTACTTCTGATGGTGTAAAATGCACTCGAAAATGAATAGCTACTCCTAATTAGTCGCGTTTTGTCTTTCACGATATCCGAAAATATCCGATTAAATACAACTAATGCTTAAGACCATGAAGGTTTAAATTCATATAGGTACTCATATTTTTCAACTCTCTCATTTCCCTTGCTATTTTCTTTAGATCAATGAGCTAACTCATTCAAGAATACTTTATTCCAACCACTTCACCTTCTAACACCAACGTTACAATGCGCAATAAACAGTCTCAAAACCTGCCGACGGGGTTGGATTGGAGACGGGCTTAGCTGAATGCGAGTATGACGCAGGTTCGCTTCCGGCTTGGTACAATACTCTCGAACAAAAGCTTACATCTATGATAAAGGCATCATTAGATGCTGAGTTGTCTATATTAAAAAACAATAACAGTTAAATTTTAGAGAGTGTAACTTTCTTGAATGCTAAATACGACGAATTTCAAAATAAAATTTCTAAGTATAGCGAAGATATTATTAGCCTTGAGAAGGAAAATAAAGCACTTAAAAACACTGTCAATGATTTATCTTCACGCTTAGCATTACTAGAGCATCATACACGTGAGAGTAATCTGGAAATTTCTGGCATACCCGAGCACAAGCGTGAAAATTTGACCACTACAATTACACAAATCAGCAAAGTAATTTCCTGTCCCATCAAAGAAGAGGATATTTACACCTGTTAAAGAGTTGCCAAGTTAGACAGTTCCAGCTCTCGGCCGAGATCAGTGATAGTAAAATTGCGTACACCACTACAAAGGGATACATTCCTGGCCGCTGTGTCAAAATTCAATAAATCAAATGCTAAGGATAAACTCAACTCATGCCATCTGGGTTTGGCTGGGACTAAAAGCGCAATATATATTAGCGAACACCTTTCACCAACTGCCAAGTGTCTCCACGCAGCAGCGAGGATAGCAACGCGCGAGATGGCGTATAAATATGTGTGGATGGGGAATGGTCGAATTTTCGTACGCAAAAATGATGAATCGCCATCCATATTAATTAAGAATAAGTCCGATATTGCGAAAATATAAAAATCATGGTCTGAACGATACCGTATGATTATGTAATTAAAATTCACTATTTATTATCAGAATACAAGAGGATTACGAACAAATCTAGATGAATTTCGGTTAAATACATTAGCAAACAACTACGACATTGTAGTTGTTACTGAATCTTGGTTGAATGATAATATTTATGATGCTGAAATATTAGATGCAAGGTATACTATATATAGAAGAGATAGAGCCTCCAGTAGCAGCCTAAAAAGGGAAGGCGGTGGACATTTCATCGCTGTGTCCAAACACCTCCCATCATCAAGACTCACAAGTTGGCAGAGTGAAATTGAAGATATTTGGGTTTTAGTGACTGTTTCGCCTGAAAAACACATTGTCTTAGGTGCTGTTTATATACCACCTAACATGGGCTCTGCGGTATATGGTAACTTTTTTGAAACTGTAAGCGAAAAATTAAGTTCATGTAAGTACAACTTTGTTTTATTTGGAGACTTTAACATGCTAACTTTGCAGTGGAGGAGAGATGAAGAAAGTCTCTTTACAATATGCTCAGAGTGTAGAAACTAGGCGGCATTACTGTTATTCGATTTTATGTCTCAAAATAATCTTTATCAGATAAACTACATCAAAAATAGAAATAATAAAGTATTAGATTTAGTCTTAAGTCATTTTCTAGAATTAACTATAAATCAGGCAATAAGTCCACTGTGTATTATTGACGGTCATCATCCTCCGCTGGAAATATTAGTTCACCCTAATAATCATGAAAAGATATTAAACCCAAACCAGTTTGGTACTTTAAATTATAAAAAAGCTGATTACGACGCAATTAACGCTTACTTAGATAAAGTAGATTGGCATGACAAACTCTCTGCTTGTGCTAATGTTGATGATATGGTTGCGGTATTTTACGCTTGCTTACGAGAATGTATAGAACAGAATGTACCTAAATCAAAAAAGAGACAGTGGCTGTACCCTAAATGGTTTTCTCCATCTCTGGTTAGAATGATTCGTGAAAAAGTCAATAAACGATCAAAGTATAAAAGGACGCGGAACCCTCGGGATCACTTTGAATTCCAAATACTTCGAGAGAGAGTGGACAAAAAATAAGAGAAGATTATAGAAGTTTTGTCGCTTCCATTGAAAATCAAATTTTGACCAATCAAAAACTATTATGGTCCTTTATAAAAGATAACAAAAACAGAAAATCTGTTTATCCTTCAACCATGTTTTTAGAAAATGTTTCTGCGGATACTCACTCAGAAATATGCAACTTATTTGCTACACACTTCTCTTCTACTTTCCTGCAGTCGTCAAACGATACATCGATTACACATTTTAAGTGCAAGTCTAGTCCTCACATAGCTACCAAGATATATTTTGCTGAAGAGTCTTAAGAAAATTTAAATGTCTTAATGTTAACAAAAGCGCTGGGCCTGACGGAATTCCTCCTATTTTTATTAATCTGTGCTCTCGCGGTCTCTCTGCTTCATTGACAAAAATATTTAACGAGTCATTAAAAACAGCTACATTCCCTAGCTACTGGAAGAAGAGCAATGTTGTGCCTATTTATAAAAAAGGCGACAATGGCTCGATTTAAAATTATAGACCAGTAACGCTTTTGTGCATTTTTGCGAAGGTTTTTGAGTCCCTCATTCATCCTTTATTGTTCGAGCATGTAAAAGCAATGATATCTCCTCTTCAACACGGATTTGTACCTCAGAAGTCGACAAATACCAATCTCATGTGCTATGTCAGTGATATATCATATGCTTTGGATGCTGGAGTTCAAATTGACGTAATCTATACAGATTTTTCGAGCGCTTTCGACAAAGTTGATCATAATATATTATTGTATAAAATGAAAAATAGTTTTGGATTTTCAGAAGATATAATTTTATGGCTCAAGTCTTATCTTACAGATAGGTATCAGCGTGTTGTAAAGGATGGATACTTTTCAAATCCTTATTTGGCTTCATCAGGGGTACCCCAGGGTTCACACCTAGGGCCTTTATTATTTTTGTTATTCATTGACGACATAGTTAGGCAGGTTAAACATTCGAAGTGCTTACTTTTTGCTGATGACCTAAAGCTATATAGAACTGTGAACTCGGATATGGACGCTCATATGTTACAAGAGGATTTGTCGCGTATTAATAACTGGTGTGCCTCAAATAGGATGACAATGAATGCTAATAAATGTCATCATATTAGGTTTACGAAAAAAATACTACCAGTTTCTACGACATATAAGCTAGGCAATGTTATATTAGATGAGGTTAGTTCTATCAAGGACCTGGGTGTCATTATGGATAGCAAAATGAATTTTATTAGTCATATTAATAGTGTAGTAAGTGATAGTCAAAGATTGCTCGGTCTAATAAAACGCGTGGGCAGAACATTTAGAAACATCAAGACATTCCAGACTCTTTACTTCGCGTTAGTCCGTAGCCGTCTTGAGTAAGTATTGCAGTCAAGTATGTAACCCATCTTATCAGGTGCGTATTGATCGCTTGGAGAGGGTGCAAAAATCTTTTACTCGGTACCTTGTACACAAGCAAGCTAATACCGATAAGCGCTGCATTAATTGGAGAGCAGATTATAATGAGCAACTCAAATATTTTAAAATGGATTCACTGCAGAAGAGACGTTCTTATCTTGAATCGGTATTCCTACATAAGGTCATTACGGGAAACATTGCCGAACCTTATCTTCTGTCCAATTTAGATTTTTACCTTCCTAAGGTTAATAGTAGGGTTACACGTAACAACACGTTCGTGTTACGTCGAAACAGAACAAATGTCGGGCAATTTTCGCCCTTACAAAGACTACAAAAAAATTATAACACACTACAAGCTAAATTTAATTTGGACATTTTTCATAACACCCCATCGCAACTCAGGCGTCAAGTACTGCAACCACAAACGTGATTCGATTTGTTATTTTGGTGTACATGTTTCTTAGACTATATATATTAAGTAAATGTTTAGTAGTAAGTTTTTATTATTGTTTTTGCTTTGTCTCATAGTATTGTAAAGTAAATACTTGTTTATGGTAAATGTTGTCTCACACCTGTTATTAGCTCTTAGGCTAGATAGTTAAGACTTTATTAAAAGATAATTTATTGTATTTTTCGTCTAAAAGCTGTTAATGAGCCAATATAAATAAATAAATAAATAAATACATATGAGTCATCATCGACGACTCTGCGTTACCTTGTACGCATCAGAGGTCCGCAAAAAGCGACGTGCGCCAACAATTAAAAGGAAAACCAAACGAGTGTCTGATTGAGATGGTAATTTATGCGAAGGATAGCGGCAGCAGTCGCCCGCGCCGCCGCCGAGGTCGACGCGACACAAGCGAACCTTGGACTGTACTACTAAGTGTAGGTATTATTTCCAGACACTAGGTGAGCCCGCGGTTACACCCGCATCATTTAGGGCTACTACTCCGCTCTCGTAGCTCATAGCATGATGTTATTTAGCCTATACCCTTCCTCGATAAATGAGCTATCTAACACTGAAAGAATTGTTCAAATCGGATCAGTACCTACTTCCTGAAATTCGCCTTTATAATATTAGTATAGAATAGATCTTACTTGGACAGAGTCAATAGTATGCTAAACGTTTAAACCAACCAAGTCCATGAAATGACGGATTAAATTGCCCATTACATACCCTGACCGTTTTAAGAGGCAACTATGCAAAATACGGAAAGCTCAACATGAAACCCAATACCAACCCGTCTGGCCACCTTGGCATATTATACCGAGCTTCCTTTCCTGTGTCACGGGGGACTTTACAAACATACAACCAACGGACACAATGAACACCCAGACTCGAAACAACATTTTATGGATCACACAAAGTGTTGTCTCGTGTGGGGGTCGAACCCACGACACTCGTGGGTTCGGCGCAGTGTCAAGCGGCGAGGCAGCCGCTTAAACCACTACGCCAACTGTGCAGCCAAAGCCTTTGACTCATAATGTTATTGTGCCACAAACTGCGAAAGGCTTTACGATGCCATTTAAGCATTTCTATCGTCAACATCCTTGGCTGCTTTATAATAGTCAGTAAACGAAGTCAACTTGTAGACGACTCAATCCCAAGCGACATTAAGAAAGTCAAATGGCAGTCTTTACTTTGACGACCGTTTTTATTATTATTTTATGAAGGTAATAAAAGCCTACGAAAAGTCTGTAAAAAGCGATGTATGTGGTGAATTACTAGCTAAGGTCGTAGGGGCCGAGTGCGTCCTACCGCAACTGTTTATAGTGAACACTGCGGCCTTGAGGAGTGCGGAGTGCGGTTAACAGTCCTCGATCACGACTCACGGCTCGGCTACTGCACTACACTCTGCTTATTAGGTACTGGAGTTAGTTGCCTCTTTGGGGCACTCGGTGAATACTAGTGAATACGGTGAGTGTCTGGTCTGTATGCAATGTTGTTCACGATTTAGTATCTACTACTTTAACGCATTGGGCATTGGTACCTAATAAGGATGGCGGCTAGCAATGAAAGCACTAACACCAATATTAACTTGGACCATAATATATGTGAAACTAAAACGATTCTATTGGAACATATATTTTCCCGAAAGAAGAACAGTATTTAAGTTGTCGGCGAAGGCTGTAATCTTACTCAGGCTAATTTGGGGAGGTTGAAGTACACAACTTGTCCAACTTCGTGTGTCGGTGGAGCTATAATAGTGTCCGGAACACCAATGATCGTAAACGCAGTACTTAGTGGCGGCCACTGCATTATTTATGTAAATGTTTATGAACTAGATCGTGGTCACGTGCGTGTGTGCGTGAGTGACGTAGGCAGGCTCTGCGTGTGTATGTGTGTGTAGGTACCTATAGTGTAAACGGCACAAGGTCTCTGGAAGCGCAGGTCGGCTCCTGGCGACGCAACGCAACGACTCCTTACTAACGAGAACACTAATGAGCTTAGAGACCTATCATCTTACATCATCTAGAATTTGCGCTAATTGTGAAATAATAATGTATCGAATGACGAAAAAAGCATGTAGAGGACTCCAAATATTACTCTGCTACAGAGTCTTAGATCTAGGATGTTATTTTTAAAATAACTATCGTCTATGAGTGTCTTTGCTAGTTTTATTACGTTTTGTTGCATATGTGTCAGTGTCTCGGCCGGTGAACGTCGGTCATGGTCACACTACTGTGTCTCCTTGGCATAACTGAAGCAACGCCAACTAACATGAGCAAGCCCCTGCGGTGCCAATATATACAAGTATTGCTAGAATACATGTAGCACTGAAGCACTCGCATTTGTTATTTGATATTCTTGCATACCGTTATGCAAGTGTTTTAAGTTACTCGAATAGCTGGTACTTTAAAAAGGCAGTTAAATAAATAATTTATCCCGCAATATTTGAATATCTTAATTTAGGGTGTGGTATTAGTTGATCTTTGTGAGTAATGTTCTGTGATTTGTGTGATTAGATGTGATGTGGTATAAAATGTAGAGTGACGCCTAACTATAACGGTAATTGAATACATCCGAGATTAGTAGATACCTACCACCCGCTACACTATTGCAGACCACTAAATAAAGACCACTTACAGGTACAGCCAATGTTCTGGCAAACTAGCAACGGTTTGAGGTCCACACTGTAACATCGCGTAAGTAGCCGACATTACAACAGCACCCTCTCTGCCGTGATATATCGCATTAGCTCGCACGTCTGATCTACGGCCGCCTGCCTCTGTACAAATAGCGTCATATTATTATATAAATGCACAAAAGAGAGCTCTATATATAACATGCACGAGGGAGCCCCGACGTGGGTACAGGAGCCCGCGCGAACCCGTGTCGCCACACACGCGGGACAAGGGGCCAACTCGATGAGCTACGACGTAGCACGGGGGTCGAGCCTGTCTAACTACGGTGATATACAGCTCAATAGAGATGCGTATTAGGCGCAATAGCGCTCATTTGTCCTCAGTTTCCTTATCGCTGTCGGGGCGAAATGCCCGAGTAATATCGCTCATCTAATGATTTTCGTAACCGAGCGTTGACCTTCTTATCTTACTAGTCCACTTGTAATGTAATTTTATTTACAGCTTGAAAGGGCTACAATCACAAACAAATCAACAGTTTAATACGCTCATAACTTTGAAACTTCAAAGGTGCGTGCCGATAGGGGTGACCTTTGAACCGGAAAGGCATAAAATGTTATTACATGAAAAAGATTTTTACAAGTAGTCTATGTGTCTTGTGCAAGTTCCGGCCCTTTGATAAAGAACGAGCATATTTTCACGTTACCCACGGTCTGGAGAGGTCACATAAAAATATGTCAAGATAAAGGAAACATAAAACATAGTGTAAAGCACAGTTTGTCAGTGAGAATGTAAACATTACGGATTAATTTAACCACTTTGACTTTATGATTATGAGAGCGTGGGCGCTAGGAGCTATATTATTACTAGTGGACCTGACAGACGTTATCCTGTACACGCGTCTATAATTTGAAAATTTCTAACTTTTTTTAATAAGCTATAACGATCTGGACCGTTTTGACAAAAATTATAGTTAAAAAGTTCATATCTAACGTCATTACACTCATTTCATGTACATTTTATCACAATTCTACCTATATAGCGCGTGAATATGTTTTAAATATTTATAGTATACTATATTTTTTTAAATATTTTATACAAATCTCCTTTATTGGGCGGATACTTCCATAATAATTGTCGTTTTAACTGTTTAAGAAATATATCTGCAAAAAGTATTTACTCATACAAACTAAAGACTTAATAATAAGAACATACTCAAAATGTTATCCGGTTTCTATGACGTTTCGCTAGAGTGGCCATGTGATTTGTCTGTCAGAACCTTGGTCAGAACCATTAGAATTTAACAAAATTCTTGACAATCCGAATTTTGCGGATATATGTTGTCGACTCGATATCTTTATTTTTTAATGTTTTATTATTCAGGTAAGGTTTCGATGTATTCCTTGACGAAATTATTAATATAAGATTTGACACAGCGATAGCAGCGCAGTCCGTCGGTTCCAATGTGAAACATTCCAAAATCCAGAACTACTTACAAATTAAAAATTAAGCAAAAAAACATTTTCCAGTGGACTAAATTGTGAATCCAAACCATTCTCAAGTCCCCTTGAACACACACAAATAATTTCATTAAGATCGGTCCAGTCGTTTAGGAGGAGTTCAGTGACATACACACGCACATAAGAAATATATATAATAAGATGTGCAATGAATACCTGGTGATTCACGCGAAAACCACTTGAACAATTCTACAAATGACATTCTACCACAAAGTCTTTGTTTTATGTGGTGAAGATAACAATAAAGTAGGTTTTAGTGTGCCAAACGACAGGACTAATCTCCTCGGACAAAATAAATAGTACGATTATTACCTTAGATCTACAGTATTTCTGATAGGAATATGTTCGACCAAACTGAATGAATGGAGAGAGACACAGGTCAATGACCTTTCGTGCATTAAGACTAAGGACAAAGAGGATTTCCGATAACGCAGATAACTGTGGATAGCTCAAATTATTCGTCTCGTTCGGGTCGTTCTTATAGAGTAGATGAATTGAAAGTAACAAGAAATATGAGATCACTTTAAGAGCGTTTACACCTTACGGCTTTTCATACAAACTTTCAAGTCCTTATTTTTCGAAATGAATGTACCGATTTTAATGAAACTGCATACACATAAGCAGGATACATAGGTCTAAAAAGTTAATTGAAAATATTTTCGAAATATCTTATTTAAAACAAGAACGAATAATAATGAAGAACGAATAATAATGAATTAATGAGTCGTAATATATAGTTTTGGTTGTGACTTGTGGAACGTGCAGGCCAGTGGCGTAGAGAGCCGAGTCTGAGCAGAACACTAACTTTATAATCAGTGAATGTTTTTGCAAAATATGACGTCACAATATACTCGTTTGTATAACTTTACTGAATGAGTGCAGAGCAATGCCATCGTAAATAGTACATACCTATGACGCTGGCAGCAGCGAGTGTAACGATACATCGCAGGGTCGCCGTGGCTCTATTACCCTTCGTCACATACTGACACAGCATTGTATTTAAGGCTGTCTGCCCTCTGAGTTGGAGTCACGTGCTACAATGGAGCCGCGGTACTTCAACGTACATTGGATTTAATATCCTGAGCTCAGCGTGAAACCAATCGTTTATTCAATGGTTATTATATTAACACGACTCATCGACATACCGCACAATCATTATGCTTATTATAAAACCGCTATTTTTCTAAAGCAAGTATAAGGATTAAAATGTTACTGGGCGGCTTTAGTTGCCGTTTTATTTCCTCGAAGGATAAATAATAGTCGGTTGGAATAATTAGCGGTTTGTCAAATCGATGAAACCTAAATAGTCCTAAAAACCCCAGACGTAGTGCAGTTTTGAAGGTTAAAAACCTCGTCTGAATGGGTGTAACACCAGACATTTCCAGTTTTAATAGCTATTAGCTGCATAGTTCGCAGCCTTCTGCCTGTTGTATTTTTGGAGCACATTGTTCTGAATATCTCCTCTTCATTGTAATGTGAGTTTGGATGGCGCAATAAACAACCAGTATAGGCATTGTGAGAGGAAAGTTTTGTTTGACAACTTATGATTTAGTGCTCACGATAATGTTTCTGGGAATATTCAGTAGCGCACAGTACACCTGCAAAGAGATTGAACTGTCTCTACAAAATTTTAGCGTTTTCTCACAGGAGCTTTATTGTCTATACCAAAAGAGAGTCAAAGTAAATGTTATCTTATACTTTTTCGCATTAAGTGGGATGCTATTTTAGCTATCTACCCGAACCTACTGTGATGCTGTATCTGTACAACATGTGATGAATAATCCTGTAAAACGCAAATCTATATATATAAAATTCTCGTGTCACAGTTTTCGTTCCCATACTCCTCCGAAACGGCTTGACCGATTTTGATGAAATTTTTTGTGCTTATCCGGTATCTATGAGAATAGGCCAACATCTATTTTTCAAAAAAAAAAAAATTTTCAAAACAACGTTTGCCGGGTCAGCTAGTTAAATTATAAAATAACAGTTCTTCAGAAGATTAATGTCCGAGCAATTACAAAACAAGTTAATTCTAAAAGGTCACGCACTAAGTGAAATGAAGTAGTTATAATAGAATAGCGGCTTAAAAACCTGTTTGTCTCATATCAAAGCTCAATATCGTCTGAGTACTCTATACATCTGCAGTACATAGGTTTGACGCTCAAACTCATTCGCTGGTGTATGGCCTGGTATTTAACGTTATTAATTGAAGTAATAGAGAGCAGTATTTGGTATTTAATAACAGCAATAATTTGTGAGGATGTGCGTACATGCCGACATTGCTTTATTATATTAAAGCTACATGAGCCGCATATTAGATACGTAATTATAATAAAAAATATTTTTAAATAAAAAAAACCAACTTCAAAAAAGACTAAGGAACTAAAAAACAAAAAATAATTGGTTTTGGGGCAAACATTTTTGGAGTCGGTGCCAAGCCAAGTATTTCTGATCTGACTATAAAACCTCTACAAATTTTTAGATAACTTTTGTTGTTGATAAAATAGGTAGTTTCTAATTTAGTAACTTTTTGCGTAAGGGCTTGGCACCGACTTCAAAAATGTTTGCCCCAAAACCAATTATTTTTTGTTTTTTAGTTCCTTAGTCTTTTTTGAAGTTGGGTTTTTTTTATTTAAAAATAATTTTTATTTTTTGCTTTTTAGTGGTAAGATAGGTGGTAAGTAGGTACATAGGATACTGTAGGTGGTACATGATGGGGAGGCTTTCCTTACGTGCCTCAATTCTGAAATGTAGACCTGTACCTTTCTGGCAATTTCAAGTATTTTTTTACTTTCAACTAACTCGCCTAAACACGTTCGTTTCAGTTCCATCATCAGATCCCGGAAATCATCCAATATCAAAGACAAAACAAACAAGCCTAAACACGACGATATTGTGTTATTATATAAACTCAATGGGATTGCGTCTTTGTATTACAAATGACGAAGATGCCATGGCCACCTCCTTGCTCCATCATCAGACCCTGGAAAACATCCAGTAGCAAAGTCCATGTAAAGACCAATCAAACGACCCTAAACTCGATGAGATTGGGTTACCTTCCAGCTCTATGATTAGACCATGGAAATCATCCAGCATCAAAATATTTGTAAAGACGACTCAAACGAGCTCAAACTCGATGGGATTGCGTAATTGTATTACAAATATCCCATGGCTACCTTCCTGCTCCATCATCAGAGTTTAGTAAACATTCAGCACTAAAGTCCGTGTAAAGCCGAATCAAACGAGCCAAAACTCAATGGGATTGCGTATTTGTATTACAAAGATCCCATGGCCACCTTCCTGCTCCATCATCAGTCCCTGCAAAACATCCAGTACCAAAGTCCATGTAAAGACGAATCAAATGACCCTAAACTCGATGAGATTGAATTATTGTATCACAAAGATCTCATTGTTACCTTCCAACTCTATCATCAGACCATGGAAATCATCCAGCATCAAAGTCAATGTAAAGACGACTTAAACGAGTCCAAACTCGACGGCATTGGGTTGTTACCGTCAAATCGCTTCAAGTGTGCTTATAAAATTTGAAGAGTTCCTTCGATTTTTCAGGATTCCATGACCAGATCCTGAGCTAATGATCATGGGACCTACTAGGAGGTATACTCTTTCAATCAAAACAAGAATTTTCGAAATCGGTCCAGGCGTCTTAGAGAAATCGGGGAACATACATAAAAAAACAAAGATTCCGACGAATTGTAAACCTCCTCCTTTTTTTGAAGTCGGTTAAAAATTACCTATCATCGGTCGCGCTGACGTGTTGGCTCGTCGAGTGGTGGATGTGTAATACATGTAGTTGATGTAGAATGAGGACCGGATCTGTTCGTGGCGAGCTCCGACACTTACACGTCGGATCAGTGAAAGTGCTCTGTAAGCGCCGCGGGCGACGATCAAACGGCTACTTGCGCGCGGTATCAACAGCGTATTAACCGTTTAATTTTATGGCTAAGCAATTACGTCGGCTCGCACCAACCCATGTGTCCGACACGGTGCATATATCAGTGAGTGTGTGTGTTGTGCACGTGTGTGCGTGTGATCGTGTGTGTGTGTGTGTGTGTAGGTCAGAGGCGGGCGACATTGGCGGCGCACGCGGCGACGTGCGCGTCCCCTGTCGCGCGCGAGGCGCCGAGTCTATGCCAGCCGGATAAACGACATAGTCAGTACTAGCTAATGTGCACTGGAGTAAATGAAGGATGAATTAAAGCACGTCGTCGCTGGCGCCCGCGGCGTTGTCGTGACACGTTTGCCAAACTCGTCCGCGCGCCGCCGCCGTGTGAAAGCTCCGCGAGGACGGTTCGCACGGGACGAGTCATTCCTACGCCCAAAACTTAATAATTTGCGAGTACAGAGTGTCGACGTATGCAGTGTGTACACACGTCACTGCCCGCGTGCGCGACACGCTACACACGTGACACGTTTACTATGTGCTGTAACTGCTGCTACGTAAAAGCAAGCTTGAGCAGCTGGCGCTACGTCGCACCCTGAACAAATCCCGACCAGCTTGGTATACAATAAAAACAGACGACCATGTCTCGTAAAAAAATGCTCACGCACGTTTGCGACATGGCTTGAAGACAGCATGATGATCTCGACACACTAGTTGTTGTTGGCAAAGGAGATGGAAAAAGACCAAGAGGACTATCACCAAACCAATGATCTGATACTGTTTAAGTGTTAACTGGACACCCTGGTTTTAATGCTCTAAGACACGCATAGGAAAAGGTTGCGTGGAAGCAGGTCGTTGCCTTCTCCACCAAGGCTTACAAGAGAGACAAATAAGAGAAGAAATTGAAATAATTTCAATAATTTCATTGTGTTATTAGACATTTTCTTTCTCCATTACTGAATATACCGTGTTTACGACTTACAATGTTGTACCGTGTGGCTTTTAACAAGATAAACTAAGGAAATTATTTGTGTACCTTTCGACTAAGGCCGTACTGTGATTTTTATAAGCAAATATAAACATTCAAGACGATTGAGTTCTTAACCCTTTCTTAAAATAGGCCAATCCGTTGGATTTATTTGAGTGGGGCAGGTAGTTACGTCCCGAGGCCGTACTTCTGCCGGCTGGAGGAGATTGCAGACTGTGAGTGGCTACTCGAGAGCTGGAGGAGTCCGCGAGGTCAATGATGTTCTTACTCCCGGCTTAAACTAATCTACTTATCGTAACTGGTTGTAATAAGTTGACCACAAATAGATACACTTACCTGTTTATATCCTTTATACCTCAGTGTTTTTTTTCGTTCTCTATATAGATCTTACACTATATAGAACGTCGAAATCATATTGCAGAGTCAATTTGTAAAGTAACACAGGACTACGATTTAAGAACAATTCGTGGCTTTTGCTAAGAGATAATTCTTTCAGGCAACCATGTAAGGACTGGAATGAATTTAGTAAACATGCGTAGCGATGGTGTTATAGCAGACAAAATTAAAACTGGTTACTGCTGTAAAACATGCCGAAGGGTCAGAGGTGTGATGTATTTGTTAGACTTGTTTCCAAAACTGGACGATTATCCTCGTAACTCTAAACGATTTCTAGATTAACTTGTGTGTGTGTGATATAAATCGTTATCGTAAAAAGGCCTTCACCTTCAACAGACGGCGCAATAAAGCTCAATACTTATGTTTGACCAATTCATTTGTACGAGCCTCCCTACTTCCCCCAGTGTAAAGTGTACACACAGTGAGCAATGTGCCGCACTTACTTTAACGACACGGCACGGCTCTCTCGTCAGGTAAACACACGCGCTAAATAAGACAAATTACATGACATTCTTCTTTGTGTCGCTACCTTACTTTTTCTTCTGATACGAACGTAACTTAGCTGAGATAAGATATCTTGCTCTGAGAGCGACGTATCGATGCTACTCTATCTGTTCCGTCTGTCTTGTCTCATTGGTACTTGAAGCCACTAACTTATCATTCTGGCTATCTACAATCTCTTAATATTTGTCACTGTAGGCGTACAAAGTTAAAATTCCAAACGTTGTCTTAATAAGTAGATATGGCAACTTGTTAAAGAGAAAATCTTTTAGAATTGCCGAACCAATACACGAAGCTATTGAAAAATGTTGTCTGCACTCACTTTGTAACATTTGGATTGGTTCCCAGGGTTTGTCGGCACTTGGCTTATCGATATAATGTTGGGCCGTAGCGCGACAATAAACATAAAATCTTGGACATAAAAATTAAATAAAATGCGGAAAGGTCCAGGTGGGACCGTACCTACGTAACAACGAACATTATGTATATTGTTAAAGCATACAAAATCAGAGAAAGTAGTTTAATTTTCAATGCATAACAATTCTGTTAATTACAATGTTACAAATATTTTTTGATTAATTTTTTTATTTATAGTCTCACGCCTGTATCCTCGAAGGGATTGGCAGAGGTGTAAATATTACACCCACATTTCGCCATGAATTTTTAGGTCCCACGCAATATCTTAATATATAAAATCCTTGCGTTACTTACTGACTGACAGACAAGCTACAGCCGAAACTATTGGGCGCAGGAAGCTGAAAGGAGAAATACCAAATACGGCCTGTAGCGGCCAGAAAGTTGTGAATCGTTGAAATTAAACATATAATTTTTAAAATTTAGACATCGTTTTCGTTTCTTGATAGAGCTCCGGTGAAAGAATTTAGTTTTTAAAGATTATTATTTTGAATAGGCTATGGTAATAGCGGATGAATGTCTTATGTTGCCAGCATTAAAAATAAAAAGAAGTATGGTAGGTAGAAATTGTTTTAAGTAAATAATATTTTTATTATTATATTAGAAAAAAAATATTTACTTTATAAATATATTTGTAAAAAAAAAACTAGAAATATATAATTTATTATATATTCCACTAGCCAACTCTTGATCTTTGTATTTATTCTGTATTTATATAGATAGCTTGCTTTTCAGTTTCTTTTTACATAATATCTCTAGTTATTTTAAATTACTATTCATGTATTATTAGGTCATTCAACTTACTACATTTACATTTGCATTGTTCCACTAATTTTATTAACATCTGCTAAGTGATAGTTGAAGATAACTCGTGATCATGAGCTGTACACAATGTTTTTTTATTTATGTGTATTATATACCGTCCCTTTCAGTAACATACATTTCCACCATAGTTCAGAACATGATCGCAAGTTGCCTACATTATAAGACGTAAGTGGATGCTCCTGTTACACAAGATTCACATTGGAAGGCTACTACAGCACTTAATTTAGTAACTGCATGAATTGTTTAAGTGTTATGTATGTTCCTATTCACTATTTACAAGTAATTAATTACAATGTGAAACAGTTGCAGCTCCTTACAAAAACAAAATATGTACCATAACACTGGCGATTAAAAAGAGTGGCCACGAGTTTTATTGCCCATTCTTTCTCCCATATTGATTTTTAAAATTTTCCCATCCGCCATCTTTGATTTCCCGTCCGCCATCTTGGATCACTAAATAAATTTCATATTATTAATCAGTGTCCCGAAAATGCCGAAAACGATACCCATATAGATTGTATCCTATTCATTTAGCCTTTTTTTGCCTTTGACCCAACCCTCCCCCTTCTCGTCTGACCATCTTATTATTTTTGTCTGGCCCCTATCAGTTGTGGCGTAATTTTATATAGCCTATAGCCTTTCGGAATAATTGGGCTATCATAGGCAATAACAATTTTTGAAATCCGACTGCTAGTTCCTGAGATTAGCCGACATTATCTTTTAGCCTTTTTAGCCTTTTGCCCGGCCCCAAAGGGTCGAAGCGTTATGTTATATAGCCTATAGCCTTCCGGAATAACTGGGCTATCGTATACAAAAATATTTTTTCAGATCCGACCGGTAGTTCCTGAGATTAGCGCGTTCAAACAAACAAACAAACAAACAAATAAACAAACAAACAAACAAACAAACTCTTCCGCTTTATTATATTAGTATAGATAATTATTTATCGGTAAAAATCGTTTTGTTTTTTAATCGATAGTAGAAATATTTGTTCAAACCATTTGCAACACATTTTTTATCTGTCTGTTATGTCATTCGTGTTGCTACTGCGCATCGTGAATATTTTGCTCTGATTTATTGGTGTTTTCGTACGGTTTTAATTGTAATGTAATTGAATATAAATTCAATAATAATGATCACTACCTTCTACTCATGCTAAAAATATGCAGCGGTGTTTGTGATTGTGGTTAGTTTTTTTGGACGAGTATACATAGTACGAGGTTCCCTAGTAGGTACACAGGTGATTATTCATTATTATTGGCCACTCTTTATGTAGTTTTTGTTCTTTATGACACAAAGACATACATTTATTTACATCTAGGTATTATATTTATGTTAAAATTCAACTTGAGGTATATTTAGTTGTGGAATATATTCTATTTCAAATATCTCGTATCTTATTTCCACCAAAAGTTATGTAAAAAAAAATTATACAGGTTAATAGAGTAGTAATTTATCTTCAAAACACACATGGTGTCGTGTTTGTCCGTGCCAGGCCCATAATGTATGGCCAAATGGTACATCTCCTTTGGCATGTATGTTCCTTGGGGACCGTAGGGGTGCACTAAGAAGGGATTTCCCGAAATTCCCACGGGATCGGCCAAAACGGGTAAATTTAAATTAAATTGCAGTCGTAGCTGCTGGCGTCCTCTAGTATACAATCAAGTTTAATTACACATAGTAACAAAACGACTTGCAGGGATTATACACGTCGTATATAGTTTACAACTTGTTATCTGGCCATATCCCGACGTTTCGGCTACTTCGGCCACGATAGTGTACACAAATAGTTCGCGATACAGTCCCAGATAGTAGTTTAATTTATATACGTCGCGTTATCGTGTTATCAGTGGTATCTTGAGTGGAGTCGTTGTTTATGAGCCGGCGCCGCGCGATACAGGCGCTCACTGACGAGTAGCCGTAGATAAGTAAGTTATAAAGTTGTTCAAAACCAACATAAGACTGAGTGGGGCAGGTTGATAAGCACGCGACACGCGCAAGGCTGTCCCCGCAGCATGCGACCTGTCACCAAATGTGCGAGTGACATGCAAGTGGATTTTTTTTACTTTACAAATATTTTTGTGTCTAAGTAGCTTTTCATATATGTAAACAGTGTAATCTACAAGCTACCAATTCTTCTGCAACAACCTTAAACAATTCTACAGCTATCGAAACAATAACAAACGAAGTGAGGAGAATGGGGATATTTTGCGAAATTATTGGAGTTTACCCATTCGTAATGGCTTTGAGTATCTATCAAATAAAATGAAAAATGCCAACAAATGATTTATTAATCCATTTGTTCATTTTTACACTTTGTTTTTACTACCATGGAAATAGATTCGTATTACTGTACAATGCTGTGCAAGTGTGCATGTGTTACTACTCTACTGTAGTTACATATCAGTAGGCAAACTCGGCGGCAAATGTTGTCGGATTTCTATGACTAAGCCTTTAAATCTGTGAGTGGCATTAATATTAAGAACAAAGAAAATCTGGCAAGAAGCCAATTGAAAAATTCTTGTGAAAAGGACACCGCGACGGCGCTTTTCAAGGAAATCAGAAAGAAATGCGCAAAGGACCCTTTTCATTGTTGAGACAAAAGGGAATTAAGCAAGGGGTATTTTAGGTTTGCCAGCTAAAATTCGCATTCTCTGTGTATTTCGTAAAACATATATAATAAGTACGTAGGTATACTAGTAACTAAGGGATCGCATTTAATGAAAAAAAAAAGTCAGTTCATAGAATCAAAGACGGCAATATTGAAATAACATCAGTAGGCGTCGAAAACTCAACAAAAGAAATGTAGAAATGATTGCGGTTGATTTGAAATTGTAATGAGTGTTTGCGGAGCGAGGAGTGACGTCTGCGTCGCCTCCACAATGATTAATATCGGTGTCGACGCCACCTTTGCGCTGATGACTACACCTGCCACCGAGTACCCTAGATTAGATTATCTATTAGGACGCGTAGGAATACTACCTACTGACTGTTATCTTGACCGATAGCGTCTAGATAAGCCCAACTTGTATAGTGTGAGGAGCGCGGGGCGGCGACGCGTCGATACTTCTTCGGTACTGGCTGCTTATTTGTTCGGTTCGTGCAGTGTTTGTCTCTGCAGATGTAGCGTGTGTTGGTGAGCCGAGACAATGACGGCTGTATTAGCGATATGTAGATGTAACTGTGCTGTGTGTGCGATGTGCGGTGTGGCGCGAGTGGCCGGCGGCGGTCGCTGCACATGTGCGATCGATACGCGCCGCCGCGTCATCGCTGCAACTACACACCTACACCTCACTTGTACTAGTGAATGAACTGCTAGCTACGAGACCTCAGGATTCACGCTTTAAACAAATTGTTCTGCACTTTGTACCTGAGGAATAATGCCAGCATAAAATAGATTTTTAAACCGCCCTACAGACAATACATTTATTTTTGGTTGTCATCTACAAAGAAAGAGCGAGACAGTGGCAGATGAGCTAGCGAAACGAATTCTGGATAGCTAATTTAAATAATTTGTATAAGGTATATTTATACTAACTACAGGTCGTGCCAGCTTATGGCCTTTGTTCATAGTGCATATAACCGTTATCCTGATATCAACGTGACACTCAATAAATTCCTGAATCTACTTGGCAAGAGCTGGTTATTATATGTATGTATATGTGGTGTACGATTGGGGTGTTTCCTTTGTCCTACATTATATTGATGACCGAAGCATCGTATGTTTGCGTCCTGTCGGTGCGCGGCTCCATTGTCTGCACGCTCCGTGTTGTTTACCATCACTTAGCAGCGCCATGCCGGTGATGGCACGACTAATATATGAGCCGTATATAGAGTGCACTATTTCTTTTGTCAATGTGTGTTGTTTATGACGACGGGAACGACTGGCACGAGGGGGCCCGCCCGGTTAATTTGGACGCAGTGATATATTTCACCCCCACCTCCCCTCGCGCCGGACACTGTTGAGCACTCTTCTCTGTCCTCGTTGTGAACACTTCATTACATTGCAGCCGCCGAGCACATGTCATGAACGTGAACATAAATATTGAGTTCAATTAAATCCCTAAATAATGGTATTTGTGCTAAAAAATGTTCACGATATTTTCTGGCTTTATTGACTAAAAGCTCGAGCTTCATAAGCGGATCAGACTAATATTATCGAGGTTTTATTAGGTCAATGACAGGCGAGTATTGGGAAATTAATGGACACTGAAGACGACATTAGGCTCTTATAGCACTTGGTTCAATCGTCATCTCCCATCAGAACTTATTTTCGTGGAAATCATCCTGTGTCACAATCAGTGCTAGCAAATAAAAGATCGGTATGTACGAAACAAACAGTATCAGCACACGTTTGTGATAAATAGCCTCTTTGTATGTGCCGAGTGCGACGGGAGGCCGGCCCGGACGCTGTGAGGTAAACAACCCGGGCATGCCACGGCAGGCCTCAGCCTCTCCCGGCGCACAATGACCGAGTCCATAATCCCCGGGTGTATAGCGCCAGAGACACAGCCCGTGTTTACCAACAACATTACATTTTCCTCAGCGCCGGTATTGATACCATCTTCCTAATTTGTAACGATCAATGTATTTATAAAAGGTGCAGAGTAGTAAGCAATAAAAGCTTGAACCAAAGCGTGCGAAAATGTTGCACAGTGCCGAGCACTTTTAGGATGAACTTGGAAGATTATTCAAGTTTCGTCAAACAGGTTATATGCTGCTATTCAGGTGACCTTTACCATACCTCTGCGCAAACTTTCGTAGCTTAAACTCATAGCGGTGAGAATAAATATATAGGAAGATTAAATATAATATTAAATCCAAGAATGAGAGATGATATACTAATACTATTGTAGTGTGTATCGTGAGCTGGAGTGTGGAGTTAATCGTGCGTCAATAAGCGTGCCGTGACGTGACGGCTGGCGTGTTCAGCTCGCGCGTCACGTCCCAAGCGCCTATGTTACGTGTAAGTAATGATTGCATTTTAATATAAATATATTGAGGAATCTCTAGGGAGTAATAGGGAGTCAGTACCTATCTCTGAATTAACTGACACTAGTCTAAACCATGGAATATCGCTATCCCTTTGGGTTGCGGAGGTCAGACAGGCAGTCGCTCCATGGAAAAGCTAATATTCAGTCAAATCCGGTTAGACTAGTAAGCGGACCCCAGGTTGCAACTGGGATAACGCTAGGCGAAAGAAAGAATATTGAGGAATCTCTGAGAACTCGCAAATACTCGTGATTGCTGTTGATTCTGCCAATGAGCAGGTGAGTCAATATTTAGTACTTTTATACCTATAGGCACTTCATAATTTCGTTTTTATATTACGTTAGGAAAACGTCAAAATCAAAAATCTTGTGCATTTTCGTAGAGGAAAGGGGAAGGAACCTATTCTATGAATGGTCATTGTCTCTTCTAAGTTATCTTACTTACAAGGTATGTAACGCATTAGGAACTTAATGATATTTTAATGAGGTACGTTTATGAAGTAAATTATCTCAAGCCGTTTTATAAGCCCTAAATGATTACCAAATATGATGGCTACATACAGTACAAACATTTGATGTATAGCAGAGCACGTCGTGGTGAGCTGCTAGCTACGTGGACATCTACGACAGATGACTGCTTACATGTGTAAACTGTAAGTATGTGTATAATTCAAAAGTAAGACTGTGGGTAAACGGGCCGCCGACCACAGCTACTGGTGGCTGGTGACAAGCTGTATACATATTTTTTTATACATTTTGAATCGAATTGCTGCAAACCCGTCCCGCAACCACTCATCGATCAATATCCACGACGTACTGCCAGTCGCACCACTCGCTGGTGGCCGCGACTGACCAGTTCCTTTAGCGTTGAGGAGGTGGCACGACATGACAGCCCCGGTGAGTGTGGTGGGTGCAGTCAGTTTGTGTGTGGTTGTTTGTGTCGTGAGTACGTTGGTGTCGGTGTACTCACAGCAGGTGCAGGTGGTGCAGGTCCTGCAGCGCATGCGCGGGCAGGCGGCGCAGCGCGCAGCGGTCGAGCCACAGTCTCGCCAGCGCAGCGCCGCTGAGCGCGCCACCCGACACCGACTCCAGCCGGTTCATCGACAGGTTCCTGCCACACAACGCACACTGGTCACCTACCACGTATGTGCTGCCTAACCACCGACCAACAACCTGCCTAGTGTACTCATATTTCAGAGAGCAATTGCAGCGAAATCTTGCTTGCCGTAAACTGTAGATACTAAATCACATTCTTTGCATGATCTAGAGACAGTGATTTGTCTACTTTTATTCATTGTCGTACAATAACGGACTCCTACAGACTGATAAAGACTTTTATATAGCGGCTGTATTTAAAAACGATAAAATGTTGCACTCGTACTGTCATACTGCAAAGCAGAGAAGTTATATCTCATGATTATACGAACTATTTGAGATCTAATTGCGAGTGTGTTTGGTTGATCTGACGGGATCGCCGAGTTGTATTGATATGGCAGTCCGATAGAGTGGCGTCACGGAGTAATTGATAGAATGGTGTTAAAAGGGTAATGCTAGCTGTGAGTGCGTGGGCGCCGTTACGAAGTGCTAGCTGACAAGTTCCGCACGCGCGACGCCAGGCACCCAACATAACACTACTAACACTAGACCGCAAAGCTTCACACATACCTACTCGCTCCTAGTACTAATGCTTTTTAGGTCACCGACCAATACTCTAATATTAACTTGTCTGCGCCAAAATGTCATCTAAATTATACAATATTTTACACACTTTATTACTGAATATTTCATAAATAAATTTCTTAAAAAATTGTCGTCTCTACCTGTTCTGGTATGACAGACTCTTTTCAGTCTTTTTAGTAATCACGATCACGTAGTCAGATGCTATTTAACTGTTTTAACGACTTAAAAAGTACGAAATTTATCTCAGAATTACTTGGTTTATCGAAGTTTTACGCAAAATGAGGTCTGTGTATTCTTAGGCCCTCTCTATGTTACTTTGACCTTGCATGTAGAACGTTGTCAATGAACATAATATAGTATCATCTGATCATGTCTTTATCTCAAGCCACTAATATGTCTACACTAAAGCGTCTTGTAATCTATACGTTTTTAAAATATTAAAATTAGGAAGATAAGACAAATTATACTACGCATTACGCGAGTATAATTTGTTGCTGCTTTTAAAAGCTTTTATGATTGACAGTGAATGACGTTGACGCGTGACGCTGAGCGACTCTGCTCATACACAAATAGTTTGAAGGCGACTATGCGTCCAGGTAGCGCGTGTATATAT
Source organism: Euclidia mi (assembly GCA_944739405.2). NCBI lineage: Eukaryota > Metazoa > Arthropoda > Insecta > Lepidoptera > Erebidae > Euclidia > Euclidia mi. The sequence goes on along the minus strand of OX123195.2, from coordinate 1,685,218 downwards.
GAAAGCGAGTCGAGGAACGTACCGGGATGATAGGTATATGTATGTGCGGGGCGAACCAGAGCGTCACGTAATTGATGGTTCTTAAACCTGTCGCAACGTCAGCAATAACACCGGTGGCCGATGGCGCCGGCGCCCACATCACACCACTCTACTACACAAGCTCAAATACAAACGTCCAATAAAAATGTTCAAATGATATAAAGTTCCGCGCGGACGTCCACAGTTTATGACCAACGTGTGTTTGTGTGTGTGAAAACCGTCGCGTGCCGCTTTGTGCACCTACGGTTTTATTATTTTATTTTTCGTCCGTTTAACAACTTAATACGCGGGAACATTAACCACAAAGTACCGAGAGCTGGAGAGTTATTTTTTAATCCGAGCTTTAAAAAACAACTTTTGTCGCAGATGCGATACCACATTCGGTGCAGTTATGGCAGCGGCGTGGCCAGTGTGGCTATTAGTACCACTCGAAATTCACGCAATTTAAAAAATGCTTCCATTTTAAAGGTGCACGGCAACCCATTTTATTATTCGTTGCCCTACTACAGGTCATTATAATTTGAGTCGTCCCGGAGGCCAACAGTAGAAGTACGTTCAACCGTGCTCCCCAAGGCACCATTATCGAGGGCAGCGATTCTTAAGTTTGTGCTCCGGAACCCTAAGCGTCCGTGGAAATCATATCAAGCTTCCACGCAATCACATTTATGATTGAACATTCAAATATTTTAGTGTGCCTCTTTGAACGATCCATTAATGTGGCGAGCCTTACAATATAAAAGTGTTTTGTTGAGAGTGTCGTGGCCATAAAGGTTTGGCGACCCATGTTGCTATCCCTCATGATTTGCATAATTTGGCCAATGAGGGGTTGTTAGAAGCATCGTAAGGTGGTTATGCGCAAAGTGACGTTACACTTATTTTGACAAAAGATTTTAATATGACATGTCGTACAAAATGGGAACACATCTAAACATTTGATAAATATAATTATACAATAAAACCAATTTGTCTCTACTTTTAAAATTGCTTTACTCTAGGTATGTTAATAACTAGATAACTTTATCTTGATCTGAAAAAAACAGTAACAAAACAAATCACGCACATGAACGGAGCACTGGTGTCATTTGGTTCAGGTAACGTTGGTACCAACAGCTCCGTGAAATAAAACAACTTGTACGAACATCTCAACTCGTGCACAAATGACACAATGTACACGCGCGGCACGTTGGGCCGCTGATTAGCATGCCACGTACTGCGAACCAGCAAAATAACTTATTGTCTCATCTACCGCTATTCTTGCATAAGTAATGTACGAATGCTAAGAAAAGCTCTACCAACAACTTTTATATACGTCACTGGAATGACACAACGGTAAACTAGGTAAGACTTCACACACATTCGGGACCAATATGCAGAACCTTACGATATGTTTTCATACGAGATTTTCCACAGATTTTCTTTCACCATAAAGGGGAATACCATCATTTTGATATGCACGTCATCTGCAAAAGTTTTAGATGAGCTTTGGTGCAGTAATTATACTGGTGCGCAAACTGCTTCCAATCACGTCCTGTCCCTTTAGAAGGTTATTAACATATTATCATAAGAAGAGTTACAGGTACGAGCGAGAAGCTCATGTGTGTCACGTCACAGAACATCTGTGCCCTGCTCAGCCGGGGAACTGACAATACCTACACTATCACAACTTCTTGAAGATTGTTATGTTTGTTACTCTACCGAATTCTAAATATAACAAAATAAATCCAAACATATAAATTCACTAGCTGACCCAGCGAATCCCGTTTCGCCTTTTTAAGAGTTTTTATTTAATTCCCTTTTTTCCAAGCCCCTTTTCCAAAGTTACCATTGACTTAGCGCTTAATCTCTTATCATTTCAGAGTCTATAAATGCTGAACAAACAAACATAGATTTTTATATATAATATTGAATTCCCCATTCCTTAAAATATCGGAGACGATATCCATATCGACTTTAAAAAAAAACCCGTCCGCCATCTTTGATTTCCTATCCGCCATCTTTGATCACGAAATAGATGTTGTATTTGGATTCATCATCCCTTAAATCATCAGAGACGATACCCATATTGATTTTTAAAATTTTTCCATCCGCCATCTTTGATTTCCCATCCACCATCTTGAATCACGAAACAGATGTTGTATTTGGATTCCCCACCCCTTTAAACATTCGAGACGATACCCATATTGATTCTTTTTAAATTCCCCATCCGCCATCTTTGATCACAAAATAGATGGTGTTTTTGAATTTCCCATTCCTTAAAATATCGGAGACGATACCCATATTGACTTTAAAAAAAAATGCCGTCCGCCATTTTTGATTTCCTATCCGCCATCTTTGATCACGAAATAGATGTTGTATTTGGATTCTCCATCCCTTAAATCATCAGAGACTATACCCATATTGATTTTTAAATTTTTTCCATCTGCCATCTTTGATTTCCCATCCACCATCTTGAATCACGAAACAGATGTTGTATTTGGATTCCCCATCCCTTTTAACATCGCAAACGATACCAATATTGACATTTTTTTAATTTTCCCATCCGCCATCTTTGATTTCTCATCCGCCATCTTTGATCACGAAATAGATGTTGTATTTCGATTCCCCACCCCTTAAAATATCGAAGGTGATACCCATATTGACTTTTTAAATTTTCTCATCCGCCATCTTTGATTCCCCGTCCGCCATCTTGGATCACTAAATAAATTTCATATTATAAATCAGCGTCCCGAAAATCTCGAAAACGATACCCATATAGATTGTATCCTATTCGTTTAGCCTTTTTTCGCCTTTGACCCAACCCTCCCCCTTCTCGTTTGACCATTTTATTATTTTTGTCTGGCCCCTAAAAGTTGTGGCGTAATTTTATATAGCCTTTCGGAATAATTGGGCTATCATAGGCAATAATAATTTTTTAAATCCGACTGCTAGTTCCTGAGATTAGCCGACATTATCTTTTAGCTTTTTTAGCCTTTGGCCCGGCCCCAAAGGGTCGAAGCGTTATGTTATATAGCCTATAGCCTTTCGGAATAACTGGGCTCTCGTATACAAAAATATTTATTTAGATCCGACCGGTAGTTTCTGAGATTAGCGCGTTCAAACAAACAAACAAAAAAACAAACAAACTCTTTCGCTTTATTATATTAGTAAAGACATTTTAATTTTTTTTTATATTTGATACAAATCTCCTTTATTGGGCGGATACTTCCATAGTTGTCGTTTTAACTGTTTAAGAAATATAACTGTTTAAGAAATATAACTGCAAAAAGTATTTACACATACAAACTACTTAGTACTAAGACTTAGTAGTACTCAAAATGGTATCCGGTATCTGTGGCGTTATCCGCGTTTTGCTAGAGTGGCCAATATGGCGAATGTGGTTTAACAAAATACTCGACAATCCGAATTTTGCGGATATATGTTGTCGACTCGAAATCTTTATTTTTTAATATTTTATTATTCAGGTAAGGTTTCGATGTACTCCTTGACGAAATAATTATTTTAAGATTTGACACTGCGATAGCAGCGCAGTCCGTCGGTTCTAATGTGAAACATTCCAACATCCACAACTACTTACAAATTAAAAATTAAGTACAATAAACATTTTCCAGTAGACTAAATTGTGAATCTAAACCATTCTCAAGTCCCCTTGAACACATACAAAACATTTCATCTAGAACGGTCGAGTCGTTTAGGAGGAGTTCAATTACATACACACGCACACAAGAAATATATATATTAAGATGTTGTATTGCCATAAAATAAATCACTAATTAAAGTTAGGCAGTTATGCTAATTTATTTTCAATTTAAGTTTCAGAACAAATATGCCATTAAGATATTTACATAAAGTTTTACGCAATAAATTAATATAAATCCTAAACTGAAAACTCTGTAATATTACAGGCGCACAAAGATGGAATGTATTACCTGTAAGCTGATGTACCAAAAATATAACATTTAAATTGAAGATGAGGATTGTGTGAGATTGCGAGTTGAGCTTACCAGCCGTCTCGACTGAGTTGGAGGTAAAATATCGACGCGGAGCGGATCTTGCCAGTCACGTTTGGGTGGTTAGTTGTGCCCGACAGACGAGTATTTTACTGGTGCTTCAATGAGTCAAGGGTTCTTAGAAAACATGTTATATTATGATATGCGAATACTGAGCTCGTTCGCAGATTAAATTAACTGAATTCGAACAAAATGGTGATTTTAAAATGAATGGATGAATTTATACTCGTGAACGGGTGCTACTTGCGATGACTGGTCGATGTCGGTCTTACGGGCTGGTATTACATTTTTAATATTAAACTGTATCATTTCTATCATGGTTCTGAACATTTGCGCGGATTGCCTGCATTGTTAGGTACTTAATGTAAGTGGATGCTCCTGTTTCACCATGTCAATTCTCAGGAGGCTAATTAAATGAACATCAAAATTTTACTACATTATGCTTGAGTATTAAGTAGAGTAAATATATACAAATGACATAGAAGGTGAAACAGTTGCAGCACCTTACAAAATTTAAATTTGTATGTATTATGCAAAACCTGGCGATGAAAAAGAGTGACCTTGAGTTTTATTGCCCGTTCTTTCTCATGGTTCTACCTATTGCTTTGCGAACGTGGCAGTAAATGTAAATGTAGAAGCTTTAAGTAATTATTTTTTTAAATTGACGTTCATAAGTGTCACTTTGTGATTTAAATGAATAAAGGATTTTGACTTTGACTTTGACTTTGGATGGGATTAATTCAGTTTCCCAATATTTTAAACACTTTACAGTCAATATTTTAAAAGCTATCGTGGATTTGACTACGTGACTAGGTTGCAAATATTATAATTATATTGAATCAAATCTCATATGAAGTTCTTAGAGACTTTAGAACATTTATTAGTTACTCTGGTCCATGTTAGCTAAATCACTCGTTTTAAGTTGATATGCTCATACCAACGCTATTCGACTGAAACAGTAAATATTGTGTTAATTGAAGTGACTGATACATGTCGGATTGCATATTACTGAACTTGTATTGAAAAATAAATTCAATAGTTGATCAATTTTGCCAGAGTTTGAAAGGTAAAGATGTAAAAACAAGATTAGTGATTTTAAAGGAGAAAGTTGTCTTTTCAGAAAACTTGATGTTCCTGTTTCGATTCACGATTGTTGTAGATGATTGACAGCTAATTTAATGTTGTATCATATTTTATTCATTCCCTAAATAGGGTAGTTTCCAGGGTCAAAATAATTACATTTTATTGAGTCCGTATTTTAGATTATAAAAAAATATTGGACACGTATTTTTTCTTTTTTCGATTAAATAAAAAACAACAAAGATATAGACCATTAAAGTTACGTGTGACGTCATCTAGTGCGAAAAAATGCAGCACGTTGTGACGTTATACGTAACTTTAATGAGCTATATCTTGGTCATTTTTGGTTTAATTTACAAATAAAAAAATACGTATCGCTTATTTTTGAATAATCTAAAGGACGGACTTATAATTTTTTTTTTGTCAACTAGCTTATTACGGCAAATCGATACACTTAATAATATTCTGATTTTAAAGAAGATGTTTCGCACTCTCGCCTTCATTTCGCATCACACTTTGCTGCACGTACACGTAGACCATGACTGTGATAGAAAGAAACAGTGTTATAAGTATTAAACAAGCAAAGTAGACAAACCAAACAGTAAGTGTTAGTGTAAGTGTGAGTGCGGTACTTACAACTCGCGCAGTCCGACGGCGGGCAGCAGAGCGTCGCGCGCTATGGTGCTGATGTTGTTGTTCGAAACGTCCCTGAAACAACACACGACATTGTATCAGTATAGTTTATACATTAGTATCACTACATATTTCTCTGTGTATTCTAATGATGACCTGAAAGTAATAGTGGACGAAACAAGAGTCTAACAAAATATTACATGGTGAAGTGTAGCATACATACATACATACATAGACTCACGCCTGTTTCCCGGCGGGGTAGGCAGAGACTACGGAACGCCATTTGGAACGATCCTGACATACCTCTCTTGCTTCATTCACTCCCATCAAGTTTCTCATGCATGCTCTTCTGTTAAGGGTACTTCTGACCTGTCCTTTTTTCAGGATGTCTCCAATCTGGCCAAAGAACATCCGCCTAGGTCTGCCCCTTCGTCCTGTCCCTTCCACACTTGCCTTATATATCTGTTTGGTCAGTCTTTCGCCATCCATCCTCTCCACATGCCCAAACCATCTTAGTATACCTTTCTCGATGCTTGTCACTACATCTTCTTTTACCCCACAACACTCTCTTATCACACAATTCTTTACTCTGTCAGTCAAAGAAACACCACACATACTTCTCAGTGCTCTCATTTCTACAGCATTTATTCTACTTTCATGACTCTTCTGCCATACCCAACTATCATTACCATACATAAGAGTAGGTACTAACACCCCTCTATGCACAGCCAATCGTGCCTTTTTGGACACGTTTTGGCTATTCATAAACGCTTTCAGAGCTCCATTCACTCTATTACCTGCATTAACTCTTCTTTCAGTATCTTCTACATTCTTACCATCCCTCTTAAACAGCGTACCTAAATATACAAACTCATTCACTTGCTCCACTCGCTGTCCATCGATCATAACATTACAAGCCGTAACGCATTCCTCCTTTTCAAAAACCATAACTTTCGTTTTACTTACATTCACTTTCATACCTTTCCTCTCTAACGCACCATGCATGATTGTTACCTTCTCCTGCAACTCCTCCGCTGAAGACGCAAGTATAACCTGATCATCAGCATAAAGGAGGCATTTGACAAATAACTCATTCATCCTTAATCCACAGTCACTATTTTTCAAATCTTGCAAACAACTGTCCATGAAGAGGTTGAACTGCCACGGGGACGCTACACATCCCTGTCTAACACCTGTCTCGATGGTAAACCAATCCGTGTACGACCCATTTACCCTCACACAAGCTCTAGAATCTTCATAAAGGGATTTCAGAGCTCGTATGAGACTGCTGTTCACCCCATACATCGACAGTACCGACCACATTTCATTCCTCACCACTTTATCGTAAGCCTTTTCCAAATCCACGAATGCGCAATAGACCTTTTGACCTTTGGCCAAAAATTTTTCGGCTATGCACCGCAAGGAAAGGACTTGATCCGTGCACCCCATACCCTTTCGGAATCCTGCTTGTACATCCCATATTTTCTTGTCGGTTACTTCCATAACTCTTTCAATCAGTACCTTCGCATACAGTTTGCCAACAATGCTGAGAAGGCTAATGCCTCTATAGTTCTTGCAGTCTTGTTGCGAGCCTTTTCTCTTATAAAGAGGCACAACCACCGCTGTGGCCCAGTCATCAGGTACTCGGCCGGTGCTCCAGCACAAGTTAAATAAGCGCTGCAGCTGACCAACTATGATGCCCTGTCCAGCCTTCAGCATTTCAACTGTAATCCTATCATATCCTGCAGCCTTACCTAATTTCATACTTCCCAACGCCTTCACAATCTCATCCACACCAATATCGCTTTCATCATTGCTATTATTACCATTAATTTCGTCGATCGATGTCTCTATCGCCGTTCTTTCAAATAAACCTTCAAAATACTCCTTCCATCTCTTCAGCACGCATGATTCACCATTCCATTATTGTCTCTGATTGACGTGTATTCTGAAGATTGAGTCCTTCCTCGAACTGCACGAACGGATTTCCAGAAAAACTTTATGTTTCTCCTAAAATCTTCAGATAGTCTGCTATCAAACTCATCTTTTTTTTCCTCTTTTTTCCTTTTAACCATTTCTTTTACTATTCTTTTGGACCTAACAAACTGCTTTCTTGCTTCATCTATGTCTTCACTCGTTGCCTTTCCCATTCTTTCATTTGCTCTGGCAGCCAACCAATCTAACCACGCTTTCTTCTTCTCTGACACTGCTGATTGTACATCCTTGTCCCACCATGTATTCTTAACCTTTCGTATTTTCCTTCTCTTGATCACACCACATACTTCAGACACTACATATACTATCTCTTTTTTAAAAGATTGCCACAATTATTCCATATCATTTATGCCATCGAACCTCTCAAATCTTGCTATCAATCTTCGCTTATACTCATCTTTCACATCTTTTTCTTGCAAATTTTCTACTTTTATTCTTTCCAAAAGCTTAGTTTCGTTATGTTCTCGGTGTCGCCATCCTTTAAAAAGCCCACTTATCCGGCTCATCACCAAGAAGTGGTCTGTGTGAATGCCGATCCCTCAATACACCCTTGTATCTAACACATTCTTTCTCAAACGTTCATCTACAATTACAAAATCAATCATACTTCTTCTAACATTCTTAGCCTCACGCGTATACATGTGTATCCTTTTGTGATCAAACATGGTGTTTGTCACACAAAGGCTCCACTCTAAACAAACCGCGAGCAATACTTTTCCATTTTCATTCACACTCTCATCACCAAATCCACCTAAAACCCTTTCAAATCCATCTCGTTTTACTCCCACCCATCCATTGAAATCATCTAACAAGATCAATTTTTCGTTATCCTTACGTTTCTTCAAAATCGCTCTTAAATTCTCCCAAAATTCCTGCCTTTTGTCTTGTTCTCGCTGTGACATACCCGCTACTATATTGACCGGGGCGTAAACCCCTACAATAAAGAGACAAGTAAGTTCTACGTTCATTCTCATCCACAATAGCCTAGCATTTACACATTCAAATTCCTTAACGCACTCATTCATTCGCGCAGACAGTATTAAACCAACTCCCTTGCAGGCTCTGGTGGTACTGTCTACCCCTGACCAATAAGCCGTGTAGCTATCATGCTTGGTGGGGCCACAACCTTTCCTTTTTGTCTCATTCACACGTGTCTATGTATAATATGTATGTATTTACAAAAAAAAAGTATATAAGTATGTTTATCCATTATCTAGTATCCATAGTACAAGCTCTGCTTAGTTTGGGACTAGATGGTGTTGTGTGAATGTGGTAGAATATTATTATTATTATTATTATTATTATGGAACATCAATCTTTCTATCATCCATCATCTGGCATACTTCATTCAATTTACCATCCATTCCTCCTCCAACATTTAATGTTGCAAACCGGCTTTCCGTAGGCCGCTTTTCGCCCTCGCGGGAACCGAGACGTGATGGGTTGCTAACCGCGTCGCCGCCGTCTGGAGAAATATAATTTTCAGTTCCCATAGCGTTCCCACGAGCATTAGGGATTTAAAATGTCCGTCCCCGCAGAGCCCTTTACGGGGATAACGTGGAATCCCAGCTGTGCCCTGTGACCACCAACACATGCACCCTCCGTTTGCGACCAGCTTGCCCTCTGGCCACGAATCCCTCGGCACGGGTCGATTGACACCTTGGATTGGGGTTTGTTTTCGGGTATGCTCCCATTTCGGAGTGTTCCTTCTCCTAGACGGGTTGCCATCCAAAGCTGACGAGGCCCATCCCCCCAAAGAGAGTGAAGCGTGTGGCTAAAATTCGCCAACACACAGAAATTCTACCAAACTTTTTACACTGTTTCTAGATATTTAGAAGTGGACTTGCGATACATTATAGTAGGCTTAAAGACCACCTACATTTATGACACCTGCCTGTTTACCAAATACATCATTGAGACCTTAAAAGAGACAATCAAGACACAATGTCGAAAACTACTAAACATAAAAATCAAAATCAAAATCATTTATTCATCTAGGCCACAAAGTGACGCTTATAAACGTCAAAATTTAAGTTAATTACTTAATGATTCTACATTTACATTTACTGCCACGTTCGCAATGCAATAGGTAGAACCACGAGAAAGAACGGGCAATAAAACTCATGGCCACTCTTTTCAAACAAATATAATGGTGGTACAATTTACTTTTGTAAGGAGCTGCAACTGTTTCACATTGTAGACATCTACTAGTAAAAATTTTAGTAGCTATTGATATCATACTCAAGCAGTAAATGATGTTCATATGGTAAGCCTCCCAAAGTAAATATGGTGAAACAGGAGCATCCACTTACGTCTTTTTAATGTAGGCAATTCGTGAACATGGTCAGAACTATGGTAGAAGTGAATGAAGCAGAAAGTAACGGTATATAAAACCAAAGCAATCGACAACATAAAGATCATATCCTAAGTAACAAAAGCAGGAACTTTTAAGTAAATAGCTGCGTCAAACTTGTTTAACCTTTGAGATATTGCAGAACCAATGTTGGCTAGTATATAAATGGCTTAGTAAATCCATAAATTAGATCACAAGAAGAGAGCTGAGCTGTTTTTTTTTATGAGGGGGACAAGTTCCAAAGTTACGCGGGACCCGGGCGACGCGCGGGCGGAGTGGGTTATATCGACGGGTCAACGCACCACTACCCACACTTAGCCTGTACCACTCACTTCCCTCATTATATATTTACTTACATCCTAATACATATAATAAATTTATATCGAGTGAGTCGTCTCGTGGTTTCAGAGAAATTGCTACGCAACTGGCAATTGTAAGAATACGGGCTAAGATTTATTGTATTGCTTGTAAGGCAATAACGATACGGTGTATGATAATGGACAGCAATAAGTCAACGCGTGTCGTGTGGTTATACAACTAGGGGTGTAGGTAACGTGGCGAAATGGTCAATATTAGTTCATGCCTTCGGAACCCACACTAGCTCTACCAAGCGGAAGACACATACAGGATACATATTTATAAGTTCTTCTATTGCTTATCAGTAAGCTATTTGTATGCAGCCTCCTTATCCTGCATAATTTCCACACATCATTATAATAAGGACAGTCCATTGGCCAAAATATTCTCAAAAAACGAAGTATGGACTATGATTATTGATTAGCGTTATTGATTGCTAATCAACTTGAATTTAATGGCGAACTTTAACAATTATTTAATTGTGTAATTCTTAATGCTGCTAACCTTTATACAAACTAAAATCCACAGGTATGCAGGTGATGAAACTATTGGTGCGTAAGTAGCCAGGTTTATGTTTACTATGTTTATTATTTATCTGCGAGTATTGTGCGAGCGAGTGATATTGAGCATTGAGTGAGATATAATATGTGGCGTCGACACACGCGCGGTTCACTGCACCATGTACCCAGTTGAGAGTTGAGACGGATCATTCAATGGCTTTACGTCTAGGTAAGTAACCCATTTTAGCGGCACGGAAAATGTAATTCAACAGCTAAGCTTCTATTTTAACAAGTTAAGATCATTGATTTGACCCACTCTAATAGATTTAATTGAATCGACGAATCAATCACACTCTGTCGTTAAATGGTTTGAATAATGTATAAGTTAAAATTTATAAGTTATTCATAGGAACGTGATGATTTCGCTGGAGCGGACGGTAGTTCATTTCCAATAACAGCTTTCAATCTGTTTAATATTGGAGAGCAATCAACTCGTAAACGAATGATAAGCTTTTAAAGGTATACTCAATTGATTCGACACCTTTATTATATTGTGATGATATTATTTATTCAATCAGATAAAATGTTATCGTAAACATAATAATGTAGCTGGTGGAGTGGTCTTGTTATTATTTCGAAGGCTGGTGCAATACTCAGTGTGTATCTAATTCTAAAGTGCGTGCACGTCGCCGCATGTGTGGAGTTCACACGGGCCGCCCTTGGTTTTCTCTCTGTGTGCGTAGGGCCATAGATCTTTAAGCCTCATAGATGTGATATTATATACGTAAATATTTCTAATCGCAGCGGGGTGCCCCATATTTTTGAGCAATAACGTGCTAAAATTGCCAGGTTAAATTGATAAATTGCGGGATTTGCAAGCCAAGAATAAAAATAATTATCAGATATGAACCGTAGCACACCAAATGAATACTTAATTATTTACACCCTTATAGTATTAGAACTATTAGATCCTTAGAAGGCAAATAACGAATGGTTTTTTGCCAATCCATTCGCGATATATTTTTTAACATGCAAAATTTGATATAAATAACATACTTTTCATCCCTTAACCAGATCGGCGAAGGTAGCTCTTCTACAGATATTAGGCTATTAGTTTATAAGAACAAACTAAATAACCCGTTTAGTTCGTGCACTACAATTTCAACCAAGCTCTTGGAGCTTTCGCGAACTCGCCGCATAAAGCGATGCCATACAATTCCACAAAATTGCATAAAAATCAGGCACAGCTGCCTCAGCAAACATGCCAGCCGCCCTACAGAAGCGCGGTATACTACTACAAATAGTAGTAAGTATTTGCGATACTTAATAGTTAATACAATATTAAACTTAATTTGTTGATGACTTCAACAAATTAACTCATGCCTCACATCTCCTGCGTCAGTTCACATGTTGTTAGTTATACACCACTATTTTTTATTAGTACAAAAACTTTAAGGACATATTAGCGAAGACATAATTATCATATATGTGGCGTAAGAATTTCATAATATCTATAAATAGCAAAGTTATAATCATTTGTTTTTTGTAGAAAATCTCACCTAAATCATAGACATATTTTACAATCCATTCACTACTTCATTGAAAGTACTTACTTTCCGTCCTTCTCTTACGCATTCTTTCCGTCGCACTTATAATGTAGGTAGCCTTAGACAATAAAATGAAGCAAAGTAATCAGTGTAGGTAGATACTTTTTAATTTTCTTAATTCTACCCTCTCATTCATAGTTTATCCGGGCTTAGGACCGGCAAAATTTACCGTTTTACAAGTATTAAATACGAAGGTATGTAATTAGAAAGCAAACACATATCAAAATAAAAGAAGGTATTCTGTAGTAAAAGAAAACAGTAATTTTAGCGTATTTATGAAGTTACAATCATCTGCTATTTACAAATTATTTTATCGTCATCATGTCAGCCTAGAGACGACCACTGCTGGACATAGGCCTCCCTCAAGGTTCTCCACACAGACCGATTTTGAGCCGCCCGCCTCAAATTATTATTTACTTAAGTTGGTATTATTTACTAAACTTACAAGTATTTCCATTGTCCTTCGTAATGTCCACAGCCATTGTCAATACACAGATCACAGTCTTTTCACTTTGTCAAAAGCATCCAATATGCTTTTAATTGTTCGACACTACCCGGCTCACTTTTGTACACTCAAAAAATAATGTCCATGGGTTCAGCTGCACTCGCGATTTTTCCACTCAAAAAGTACGCACGTAGCGTAGCTACATACTCCCGTGATGTGAACTGATATGATAGACCATCGCGGCGGGCAAACGTAGACAAACAATTAACTTTTGCAACGAAAAAATAGATACCTTCACTTTCGCTAGCAATTTAACACTGTTTGTCGCATCGTCGGGGCGCGGCGCAGGCGCAGAGCGGAGGGGGGGGGGAGTATTTATCAATGGGTCCGTTTACTATGATCGTACGCGAGTCGGTCATAGTATTAGTGGTACATTTACCAATTATTACGTATTATTGTGGACAGTTTTGAGACACTTTTGGGACTTAGTGTTTTTATTTTTTAACTACATAAATATGATCAGTTAAAGATACTTAGTGCCCTGTTAAAATTTTTGTACTAATTAAAAAATAATGGTGTATATAGTTCCAGAATATGGCAAATTAAATACTCGAGCTATTGCACCCAGGCAAAGTGCATAAGAACTCTACTTAGGTATAATAGTTTGTACAAGGACCTAAAGTCAACATATCTGCGGAGTACGTTTGGCTCTAAGCTCCGTCTTCATCAGATCTATGGCACACATGGTCTGTGGTGTAAGTGCGAGTGCGTGGTGTCGCGTCGAGCAAACACTCGATAAGTCACTTGTAGCGAACGTGCTCCCAGCGGTCAGAAGGTCACCTCTTACACTACACAACATACATATGGGTACCAAACATGTGTGGACTAGCTAATGAACACTGCAGCCAAGGGCATCTGAGATTTAATAAACAGACCGAATGCCAATATTAGTCAATATATTTTAAGCATTTTGCAAAGTAAAGTATGCATGATACTTTACTTTAGCAACAATGAAAACAGGTACCGTAATAGTTTGATAGAATCGAGAATCAAAGACCTGTCATCAATATGACCGTTGCTAACTCTACCTATACTCTTAGGCACAACCCCTAGTGAACAAGCGTCCAATTACGCAGTGTCAACGGCGGTGGCCCCTCTAAATCACTGTCCCCGAGGTTCAAGGTCAGCCACAGGACAGCACGCGTGACCACGCCAAGGGTCGCGTGTGGGGTGTCATGTGGTGGCGAGGCAGCGGCGCGACCCGCGGGGCGTCGCGCGTCGCTAACGAGCTGGTGCGTGTTATTGGCGCCATCCATCATCCCGCGGCCGCGGACGACGACCCCGCAGCCACCCCCGAGCCCGCGATCCCCGCCCCGCGCCCCGCACCCCGCACCTCTAACCTTCATTGACGCCCCGTGCACACTGCGAGATTTCGCTCCCTACTGCAAACTTTGTAATTCTGTAAATTTAGTAATACTGAACAACTTGGTCCACTGTGACCTTATGCAATCTTACTAACGTCCTGTATAGCCTTCAGAACAGTGGTAACTTCGAGTGAGCTCAAGCAAAGAGTGGTGGTGTGGCATGCAACCACACAGTGGCGTAAGAAAAATATACAAAGAGTATGTTGGGGTTGAGAGATTAGATTGAGAGTGACAGGGGACAGAGTGTATACGGGAGTAAAGGATAGACATGCGTGATATGGAGTCTCTTACCTGATTTTGCTGGCCTTACAGGTGCCTTGATTTGCTCTGTTCTTGAAACAATCCCATGAAGTTCTCTCCTACGAAGCCGGCCGGCTGACGATAGGTACTTGCCACGTGTTTTCAAAGAGTCCATTCACACGCAAAATATCCAACACAATCGATGAAATCACAATATATTATTAGAAAAGGCGGTTCTAGATACTATTGTAACGGATGGATTACAATTATAGCGGCAAAGAATCCCGAAATTCACAATTATCAGCTAGCAGCCAGTTTTAAGATCGCGAGCACTCGGCGGTTGGAGATGAAGTTCGTTCAAAAAAGGCACGACGTGAAATTCCCGCGATGAGAGCGCCACCAAGTGAAGATATCCAAACACGTATGCCATAATTATGATGTTTATCAAATCAGAGACTAATTAATGAATTTTACAGCTATAAGAAATTACTCTCAATCTTTCCATGTGGAAAAATCCTAAATTGGATTATAAGCCGATAAATATCAATTAAAAGTGTGAGCTCGCCTCACCATGCTTCCCCCCCTTGGAAGGACGCGAGTGCTTTCAAAAGGAAAGTGATAAAAAATTATAAAGATTGGTTGACCTAAATTATGATCAACAAAATAAGCTGTAAGCTAAGAGCTTTGAAGCTTTATGGCTGAATGTGGGCGTAAACGTATTTAAACGATATTTATGAGTTACTTAAGCCTAATTACTAACCTAACACTTTACACTTATGTATTACCTAATCATCATTGCGTTGGGAGAGGATATAATTTAAAGATAGCTCGTTTAAAATTACCGAACTTCGTCTTAACCATTGCTACGCGAGCTACGTTATCAGAGCCTTTATATACCTCCGTGATAACCCTAAAGGCCAACTAAGCGGGGCGGAATTGTCCTGTCCAACGAGTACGACAGTACCAACTTCTACAGACTTGCCTGGAGTAGCCCATTTTTGCCTCACTTGCAGCGTATGCAAATACTCAAGATGCCATTTTTTCCAAAACGATTGGACCATACTATCCAACAATTGTTTACGCTGTGCCAGACTAACACGCTGGTCAGACAAATCGGCTGCTGGCAGGTACATTAACGGTGTCGACATCAAGAAGTGAGGGAAAAAAAAAAGAAAGATACGTTTATTGCTGCCAATGAAACACAAGTCACAACAGATACAGTTAAATTCAATCAAGAAAACAGTAAAAGTTCTACGTACCTGTACTAGACAAAAAGAAAAACAAATAAAAAACAAACAATAATGTGAAATATCATGTACCTACATATAGAGAATAATTTTACAGCTGATATTGTGTCTCACGAAGCAGCAACCAGGTGCTCATCTCGACATATGCCAGGCCACTAAGGTCTGGCGCCGGTTTTCAGACGAACCCTGTTGTGAAGGCACGGATGACAAGTGGACCCGAGCCGTCCACCATTACATGCTTGTGTAGTGACTGGTGATGTATGCATATGTATATGTATGGATATAACGAGAGCATAAAATACTTAAATACATTAATAAATCATGATTCATATGAACAGTACTTATAAATAGTAAGATATATATAAATGAAAGATGCAAACAAAAGTTTGTCTTATATATTTTTATACGTGTTAATAAATACCTAGTTATAAAACTGGCTGACGACACGGCAAGCGGCGAAGCGGCGTCAGCCAGAAGATACGCTCCTAGGTATAAATATTTACCTGTTTATGTGACGACAAGAATCAGCCGGGACTTGCGTGGCGGCTCGGCGGGGCCGCCGGACACAACATAACGCGGCGCGCCGTACTCGGAGCGTCACGTGTATAAAAATTAGATAAAACCGTAGATGTGAATCGAAACGTTTTATTGATAGTAATAACATATTAATTGGTATATTGTAACTACTGCTCGACCGAAAACGCGTGATAATTGTTTGTAACTCGTTTGCGAGACTACTTACGTCAGTGTTTATATTGTGTTTAGTCTAAATTATGTTTGAAGCTTGCTATGTCCATGTAATACTTTGTTGACAAAAGTTGACATGCTAGCAATATGGCAGCATGCTGGAAAATATTAACTAGTAATCCGCAGAGCACGGTAAGTTGCGTCCTTAGATACCTAATAATAATTCATAGTATGCTTTTATAATTAGTATTGATAAATAATTTAAAATAGGTACATTGATTAATTTTAAAACATTACAATGTCAGTATGACATATAAAAATATAATAATTATATATATGTTAAATATTAAATATATCAGTATCACATTATATATACTTAAGGTATTAATTAAATTATGGATTACATTACATATGAAAAATATATATAAGTATATAAATGTAAAAATTGAATTAAATTAGAAAATTTAATGATAAAAATTGAATTAAGGGGGATTTTAAGGGGGATTGAATTAGGGGGAGTAATGACTTACGGATGAGGATCTGAAGATATCACGCTTAGATGACGTGAATTCATGATACACTCTATTTGAACGAGGACGGTTTGTAATTCTCCTCATAAGTGAGAATTTGGCTACCGATTACCCGGTAAAGATGCGTCTTTAATGATTTAATGTTTGCTTCCCACATAGAACCGAAGTGTGGGGAGCGAGGAGGAATCATTTTCCACCACATGCGGCGCGTTGAGAGCTCATCTAAAAGAGACGAATTAAAACTAGGATTCCTTAAAAAACTATACAGGTCATCTAGTTGTGCCCTGGCACCGACGAAGTTTGTAGCGTTATCTGAATAAAGACAGGATACCGGCCCCCGACGCGAAATAAAGCGTTTAAACGCGCCCAAAAAAGCATCGGATGTTAAGTCAGAGACAAGCTCTACGTGGACGGCTTTGGTTACCAGGCACACGAACAAACAAATGTAAGCGTTTTGCGTACGTTGTCCTCTGCGTCGGGCGAGCGTCATACGTATGGGGCCAGCATAATCTACTCCGTGTGGACAAATGCCTTGGATTCAGACACCAGACATTCGGGAAGGTCAGCCATCATTGGTTTAGGATGCGTCGGACTAACTCGAAAGCAGGTGTTGCATTGCCGCAACTGAGACCCTATGACAGTCCTGGCATCTACTATCCAAAATCGCTGTCTTTAAATAGACATAAGAAGTCCTGGCCCAGTATGACAATTCATCACAAGATAATGCCGAATTATCAGATCCACTACATGGTCATGTTTTGGCAACAATAACGGGTGCCTAGCTTCAAAAGGGAGGCCGGATTTGGAGAGCCTACCACCGATGCGTAGGAGGCCTTCGTCGTCCAAGAACACAGCCAAATGCTGAAGCTTCTTGGGCAGTAATTTGCCAGATTTGATGAGCTTAATGTCATCAGCAAAGTGTACAGATTGCACAGCTCGGATCATAACTCGTTCCACAGCTGAGAGACTCTGAGCGGAACGAGGCTGGCAATGAGCCTTTGGATACACAAATTTAAGTACATAAACCGTACTTTATCAGATACAGCATCCTGATACTTCCGTCTTTATATATACTACAGGTAGCATTATTTGTACACGCTAATCCTCATTTATTCCAACGCATATCTGATGTTGTCAAGCGAAATAGGCGTAATAACAACAGACTATGTCTACATAGCGCGAAAACAAGCCTGATGAGCAAAAGCTTACTATGTATAGCGCCAAAAATTTATAATAAAATACCATGTCAGATAAAGCTTTATGGAAAAGGAATGTTTAAAAATAAATTAAAACAGATATTAATACAAAAATGCTATTATACTGTCAATGAGTTCTTGGATGATAACAATGGATTTTAATTAGTTATAATATTTTAAATTGATGTTATTTCTTATATCTTCTTTTTATTTATTAATTTTAAAACTTAAACGGTGACATACATTTGATTATACTTTTTATTCTATTATCTTAATTTAATAACTCCATTTACTTACTGACATGAACTACGATTGACATTTTTATTTTACATTTTACTTGGTTACTGACATGAATTTTTGACATTGTTATTGCTTTATTATCAAATTAGATTATTTTTGTTTTATATTTGATCAGGTTTGACATTGTAATGTATATTTTATTTTTTCTGCAAGTTCAATATATTCATACGCCTATTTAGGCAGATTTTGGTGAAACAATTTAATAATGTGTGAGCATGTAATACCCAAAATGCAATGAATGAATAAATGATTATGATTAAGCAACGATACGCAATAATTTATCCCATGAAGAGGCACGCGATGCCACTTGGCATAGGAGCGGTTGTTCCAATCCATTGCTCACCGTCAGCACGCTTGCTCGGAGCTCGGGAAGCTCCTCACAATTAATAGGCGAGAATGGTTTTACAGGCCACTCTTCCGGAGGGCTACAAAGCCAAGGCGGACCATTCCACCAAAGCTCATGGAACACCAATTGAGAGGGAAGGATACCGCGAGATAAACAATCGCTGGGATTCTCAAGACCAGCCACATGATAAAAATTGCGAGAATCCAAATTCTCTTGACACTGAGCGACCCTATTACTGACAAAGACCGACCAACGATGCGGGGAAGAATGGATCCAAGATAATGCGATCATTGAATCCGAAAAGGCGTAAATTCCTGCAATAGGAACACGTAAAGCATAAGTATCGCGCACAGTCCTTATTAATTTTGACATGAGCACGTCGGCACATAGCTCGAGACGTGCAAGGGTTACCACCTTAGTTGGGGAAACCTTTGATTTCGCACAAAGCAAGCGAACCGCGACACGACAGACCCAACATCTTGGACACATCATTTCCAGTATGAAAATCGAGGGACTTACGATGAGAGTCAGGAAGACTATTTAAAAGCGCGGGTGAATTACTACATCATTTAACCAAGTCAAAGTCCCCCGATTTGAACATCTTTATAAGATCGTGGGATAGCCACTTGGCGGTGTCTTCATCCTGCACAGAATACACCAAATCGTCCATATAAAGACTGGTCTCTGCCACTTTAGCAGCTTCAGGGTAATGCGGACTATCAGAGGCCAGTTGTCGCACCGCACGCATAGCTATAGGTATATGGACTCGATTTAAATCCGAACGGCAAGCGGTTAAACGAGAATGTTAACACAGGTTCGTTCTCGTTAAAGCGAAATAAAATGCGTAGGTATTTACGCTGGTCAACGGTTACACCAATCCGTAAATACATGTGTTTAATATCTGCATTTATAGCTATAGGAAATAATCTAAAATCTATTAATAGAAGGAATAAATCTGTTTGAAAATTTGGACCATTGTGGAGTATATCATTTAAAGATAGACCCGTGTGAGTCCTAGAACTAGCGTCCAATACAATGCGCGGCATCAGTTTGTCTGGTCGAACAACAGCGTGATGAGGGATGTAGTACCCGTCATCCAAGATATCTGATTCGTTGACTTGGCTTAAGTAACCATTATCAATGTACTCTTTAATCACCACGTTATAACTTGCCCTCAACGTGGATGATTGTCGAAGCTTTCGCTCAAGCGCCATAAGCCGACGATACGCGACAGCACGGGAGTTACCTAATTCTGCAGGATTCTTACTAAAGGGCAATGCGACTGTATAACGTCCCGCCTCGTCACGCGACACTGTAGAGGAAAAAATATTCTCACATTCGGTTTCCTCGGGCGAGGAAAAGCGTTTATGATTGACTTGCTCCAATTCCCAGAATTTTTGTAACAAATCATTAATAACCAATGCTGAAAAGGAAGAAGTAGGTCTATCTACATTATCATTATTAGGAGGAAAATCACCCATCACAAGAACATAACCGAATGCGGTCAATAAGGCGGGAGGGGCACGAGAACCGAAGTCAACCCTCTTCCCCAAATATATGTACGGAAACAGTTGAGCGCCCAACACTAAGTCAACCTCTCCCGGAACATTCCAGCTTAAATCCGTAAGCGGAAGCGAGTCAAAGTCCACCTGACCACCCAACTCCACACGATGCGAAGGGAGCCGATCAGTAATGCAATCAACTACTAATGCATGTATAGTATATTTTTTGATCTGGATAAATGCGTGACTCAATATTTAAATGCACGTAACCTATTATTGGACGCGATACAGCACCAACTCCTTTGACAAATGAGTTACTCAAAGGAGCTATTTGTAGTCTAAGTTTATAAATATTCATAGGATCTCCACCTTGTCGTGGTGGGGGGGCTCAGTAACCGTGGGTGAGGTCCAAAACCCCCGGTGAAGCTAAGCGGGATGCCGGGAGAGGACGCTCCGCGTGGGCTTGCGTGGGGCCTGCGTAGGATGCGTCCCAGGGTGCGGGTGCGGGGGACAGTTCTGCCTGTCCCTCGCAGTCGGGTGCGGTCGCGAGAGGAGAGGTGTGTCGGTGTTGCGTTGCCGCGCGCCCTATCTCCCGCGACCAAATGGGGGCGCACCATCGTTGCGTCGCGGTGGGGCCGCAGAAGAAGAGGAGATACGGTGTATCGTTGCCGTCCTCCCTATCCTGTGCGGCCGCTGGGTGTTTTGGCGGTGGAGCCCAACACCTTCATCCGCCGCCAAGGGGGTTTCGTTTGGGGCCCGCCTGACCATCTGGCGGGCCAATACCCGTCGGGGGTTAGCAAGGAATGCTTCGGTGAAACACTACCCTCCGACACATGGGTACAAAAAAAAACAAAAAAAAAAGGCTAACGAACCTGTGCATATATCAAAATCACCGCGAGTATCGTTGTAAAATTTTCCCATTCTATACAGAGGACTGTGACTGCCTACGTTAGTACGAGCTCTTTGAAGCGATATAGTCTTTCGGTTGCAAAGGCAGCTTCCCATTCGTGGAACAACAAAGTGTATATTTGCCAAGATCTCCTCACAGTCAATATATCCGTTAATAATTTTATAAAGGAATAACAAGTCAGAAGCCTTTCGCCGAGAATACAAAGATGAGATTTTAAAATATTCTAATCTAGACTGATAGGAGATTAAAACTTCACACATACTACACGTGAACGTAAGATGGTACAAAAACTTTTTTTGGACTTGTTCAACTCTATTTGTATGTACAGCATACGTTGGGTACCAAACAGGGCTCGAACATTCGAGGATGCTACGTACAATACTGTTAAATACGGGATGGATAGGATCCCTAAAGGATCTGAGTTGTCTTGAAATGAAACCCGTCAGTTGGTTGGCTCTCTTAACAACAGAATCTATATGTTCTCTAAAACTAAGATGAGTATCCAATACAACTCCAAGATCACGAATGGTCGATACCTCACTGAGTTCCGAACCATTAATTTTATAAGTTGCGCTATATGACTTCTTTTTCTTTGAAAATTTCATAACAAAACATTTACTTTCATTTAAGACCATGTGATTGTTATTACACCAGCTATTTAGATAGTTAATTTCTGCCTGCAAATTATGTATGTCAGATATAGTTTTGATTGTTGTATATAACTTAAGATCATCAGCGTACAGCTGGAACTTACATGTCAATGTTTTTGATAATCGTCAATAAATATTAAGAAAAACAACGGGCCCAAATGTGAGCCCTGTGGAACGCCCGACGGGATTTCATAAGTCAGTGACTCGAAACCACTTACAGCGACAAATTGAGACCTATTTCGCAAATATGATTCACACCAACGAAGTAACGATCCGTGAATACCCATATGATGAATTTTGTCAAGCAAAATATTGTGATCTATAACATCAAATGCTTTGCTATAATCTGTATATATAACATGCAACTCCTCGCTATTATCTAATGCCACCGCGACGTCACTTACAAAGCTTACTAAATTAGAGGTAGTTGACGTTTTTCGTAGAAATCCGTGTTGACACCTGAGCGGATTGTACCGCGCGCGTAGACTGTACTCACACACTCACACTCGTGAGACTCAACGGCGATGCCTCGCGCTCGCTTGTAGTCTAAAAAAGGATCTAATGAGACAATGTAGCGCAGTGGCGGATCCAGCATAATGTTTAGGGGCTTGAATCTGGTGTAGGCAAGTTTTATCAAGTGCAATATTAAAACTCATTTACTTTTGTAAGAAAACATGTCATTTGGAAGAAGATATACATAAGCTCCCTAGTCCCTTTCATGGATCCGCCACTGATGTAGCGTCAAACCCTGATGTTCTGTGGACGATACGCTGAACTCAGCGACAATCAGGACAATATCCAAGGGAATATAAAATAAAACACAGAAGTGACAATATTGTCGTATAGTTATCGTACAATAAAATAAATAGCACTCTCAACCAGGCGTCACTCGGACACATCAATAAATAGACACAACTATACAGTTACTATGTATGTACACGGACTAACCCTCGTATAAATATTACACCATATACTTAATTATATATAATAATTAACCAGTATGTTAATACAAAAGTGTCAACAAGTGATTTATTTAAGCAGCCGACCCATTCTGAACCACGATAGCGTCGCGGACTCTACAACGACATGTAACAACAATCTTGTCGATATAGTCAAAAGCGACGTACGTAATGTTATGTCATCAATTATTTAATAACTGTTCATAATTTGTAAGTAGTTAATTTGTATTAACACGAGATGATTCGATTATTTATTCGAATGTTCAGAATCCGTCCACTGGACTTGGTCGAGTTCCTACTAGCATTTATGCGTTTTACAATAAGATCTGTGTTGTAGTGGCAACACAGACTATCAGATTCGACCGCGCGGAGTACATGGGTCCTATGTAAATGTCTCTGAGCGAGTAACTATGTATTCAACTATAAACAATAAACATGTCAAAAGTTTACATTGAGGCAGTATTGAGCTTCGTCTGAGCTTCAGTAACATTCTTACTTCGGATTAACTTATATTAATACATTTTGTCGAGTCTTGGACTTCAAATGCGGACTTACAATACTTAAGTAATACATAAATAACAGTACTTACTAGTGTTTATACTATACGTAAGTAATTGGCACTCGGTGAGCGGCGCTCTCGCCCCTCTACACATACATTATAGTCTATGGTAACTCGTAACAACATACAAAACCTAATGTTCATAACGAATCGTACTTAACTGTAGCTTGTTCTTAAGTTGTCATGTAAGTAGTATAATACTCGGCCGTAGTGTCGCCGGCACTGGGCACTGCGGGCACAGTGGGCACCTCACGTGTGTCGCGGCACTCGTAGTATACTTGATGTCGCGTGTAAATATAATCGACTCATAAATACTTATGTCAACAATTTTACTAAATAAATAATTAATTATTTTGTCATAATACTTTATTTCGTAGCTAGGACTCCTCCTCGGGCCGCGGCTCCCCTAATACTGTACAAAATATGCTTAAGTGACTACGTGGTAATTAATTTATTTGTCTGGTAGTGAGGTGGCGCGGGCGGCGCTATGGACGGTGCGCGTCAGTCTTGTGTCGCGCGCGCACGTGTGTGTGTGTCGCGCGCGGCCGCGACGGTCGCGTGTCGCGGCGCTCAGCGCGGCTCCTCGTCGGGCTGCAGCTCGGGCTCGGCGGCCGAGGGGATGGTGTGCAGCAGGCGCGCCGCCAGCGCCGCCCCCCCCGCGGGGGAGGGGGGCGGCTCGTCGACGGCGGGCTGGCGCGTGAGGCGGGGCCGCGCGCCCGTAGCGGCCGCCGCGCTGCCGGCCGAGCGCGAGGTGCGCCACGTGCCCGTGGACGCGGTGGCGTTGGAGCCCGACGAGTCGTTGCGCGACGACGACAGGTTGGAGTCCTGCGACGTCTTGCGCGCCACCAGCCACGAGGCGGCGCGGCGCGGCGGCGGCGGCGGCCGCCCGTACGCGCGCCACGAGTCCGAGCGCGACGACGAGAACTCCACGGAGGACGACACGGAGCCCGCGCGCGCCGGCGCCGTGGCGGGCGTGCGCGGCAGCGGCGCCGGCGCCGGGGCCGCGCGGCGCCCGCACGCGCGCAGCCAGCGCAGCAGGCGCTCGCCGCCGGCCCGCGCCGCCTCCCCCTCGCGCGCCGACACGCCCGCGCCGCTGCCGCCCGGCAGCAGCCGCCGGCACGCGCACGCCGCGCCGTGCTGCCCGCGCGACGACCGCTCGTTCAGGCTGTTGGTGTTGGCCGGCGTCTGCCGGTTGCTGAAGTTGGACGAGTGGCGGCAGCGCCCGATGCCGCGCGTCACGCGCGACTCCTCGATGGCCTTGCACACGAGCGCGCAGTCCTTCTTGAACTGCTTCGTGAGGATGGCGTACAGGAAGGGGTTGCAGCACGAGTTGAGCGGCAGCACGAACACCGTGAACACCTTGGCCTCCTCGAGCGACACGAGCTGCGCGCCGAACGCCGCCGTCAGCGCGAAGAACGCGATGGGCGACCAGCAGATGAAGTCGGTGAACACGAGCAGCGCCATGCGCTTGGCGATGCGCGAGTCGTTGGAGTTCCAGGCCTGCGAGCCGCGGATGGCGCAGTACATCTTGAGGTAGCAGCCCAGCAGCACGAGGAAGGCCACGCCGTTGATGACGAGCAGCGTGACCACGTAGCCGAGCGCCACGGGCGTGCTGGTCTCGAAGGGCAGGCACACCGCGAACTTGCGGTAGTCGGACACGCCCAGCAGCGGCAGCGCCGCCGCCACCAGCGAGAAGGCCCAGCCCGCCGCCATGACGATGGCGGCGTGGCGCAGTGACAGGCGCTTGTTGAGGTGCATGGCGTGCGTGATGGCGTAGTTGCGCTCCAGCGTGATGACGGCCAGCGTGTACACGGACAGCTCGGACGACAGCACGCCCAGGAAGCCCGCCAGCTTGCAGCCGCCAGACATCTGCCACGCGATGGCGTGCGCGCGGAACTCGCCCAGCGTGCCCGCGTCCACCACCGCCAGGAATCCTGCACAACGACCGACTCGTTAGCTCGCATATTGCAGATGTATAAATAGTGCATATTGTGTACAGATAGTGGTGGTACCTAAGTAAATGCCCATGAAGAAGTCGGCGGCGGCGAGGTTGGTGACGAGGAAGCGCGGCACGTCGATGCGGCTGCGGCTGCAGACCAGCACGAACACGACGGTGCCGTTGCCGAGCAGCGCCAGCAGGAACACGGCCCACACGCCGCAGCGCAGCGTCCACCAGTCGAACAGGTCCACGCACGGCAGGAAGGGCCCCGGCAGCGGCAGGCACTGCACGCGCCCACCCCCTCCCCCGCCTCCCCCGCCGCCGCCGCCGCCGCCGCCCCCCTCCTCGCTCAGCTCGACGGCCCCCGCGCCCGCCCACCCCTCCAGCATCGCCTGCAGCCCGCCGCCGCCCGCGCTCAGCTCCGACACGTTGACTGAAGTAATACGACATCATATCAATACTCTGACATCATGCAAAACCTGCGTCTCCACTAAAGAAAATTTATTGTGTAGGCAACGCAAAAGTGTCAATTTTGTCTTTGATAGAGACGCATCATTATAAGGTAAAAAAAAACTGTTTGAGAGGTGTCAAGGGACACCCGGATGGAACGAAGTTACTTTCGATTATTTAGTGAAGGAATTGTAATAATTTTTTTTTTTAGTTATAATTTTTTTTAAATATTAACAAATATAATTACGTTTATATTACATAAACGTAATCAGTAGGCTCAATTTTAGTAATAATTGTTAATTTTACAAAAAATGTTCCGTTCGCCCTCTTGGATCCCCAAATAAATGTCATTTACGTTATCAGAATGCATGATAGCCCCGAAAATTATACCCATATTAATTTTATTAAAAATGTCCCGTCCGCCATCTTGGATTCCCAAATAGATGTCATTTTCGTGACCAGAATCCATAAAAACCTCGAAAATGATACCCATATTAATTTTATTAAAAATGTCCCGTCCGCCATCTTGGATTCCCAAATAGATGTCATTTTCGTGACCAGAATCCATAAAAACCTCGAAAATGATACCCATATTAATTTTATTAAAAATGTCCCGTCCGCCATCTTGGATTCCCAAATAGATGTCATTTTCGTGACCAGAATCCATAAAAACCTCGAAAATGATACCCATATTAATTTTATTAAAAATGTCCCGTCCGCCATCTTGGATTCCCAAAAAGATGTCATTTTCGTGACCAGAATCCATAAAAACCCCGAAAATGATACCTATATTAATTTTACTAAAAATGTCCAGTGATCAGAAAGCATGAACATGATGCTTGCTTTCTATAAGAGAGAGAGAGAGAGAGACAGACAGAGAAACATGCGCACGCCGCACGGCTTACAATAGCTTCGCCCCCCCCGTGGGATCTCCACCTTGTCGTGGTGGGGGGGCTCAGTAACCGTGGATTGGTCACCCGCGGTGAAGCTAAGAGGGATCCCGGGAGGGGACGCTCCGCGTGGGTTTGGAGGGGCCTGCGCAGGATGCGTCCAACGGTGCGGGTGTGGGGGACAGTTCTGTCTGTCGCTCGCAGTTGGGTGCGGTCGCGAGAGGAGAGGCGTGTCGGTGTTGCGTTGCCTTGGTTGCCGCGCGCCCTATCTCCCGCGACCAAATGGGGGCGCACCATTCGAAGCGTTGCGGCGGGGCCGCAGAGGAAGAGGAGATGCGGTGTTGCGTTGCCGTCCTCCCTATCCTCTGCGGCCGCTGGGTGTTTTGGCGGCGGAGCCCAACACCTTAATCCGCCGCCAAGGGGGTTTTGTTCGGGGCCCGCTTGACAATCTGGCGGGCCAATGCCCGTCGGAGGGTGGCGACGAATGCTTCGGCGATGCCCTACCCTCCGACACACGGGTACATGAGAAAGTCGAGGTGGTTTTTAGTGGAAACACCACATACTTAAGCTCTCATTTCCCTCATTTCATATCTATTAATAGCAGAGTCGGGTTGTCATAAGACATGCAAGAAGCATGTCTCGTGAAACTTAACGAGAATTTTTTCATACATTTACTAAAAACACCTCTGGTAGTCACTATTAGCCGTTACTTCCCGGTGAGAGCAGGTTTAAAAAATTTATAGAAAAGATGTGCAGATTCAGATTCAGATCCACACATTAACATATAAAGGCAAAGATAAACGACTGAAACCAGAAACATGAAAGATAGTTTGTTTCTATTCTGACATAGCAGATTTTTACTTCCAACAAAATAAAATATAGCGGATTAACAATACCTTTCAAATTCCCCTCATTATGTGGGACCATGGAAGATCTCGGCACAATGCTGGTTGGCCTCTGGCCAGATACCATGTCGTACCTGCTCCTATTCAGGTTGGGAATTCTACACTCAACGTTGTCGGCAAGTATATATACCTGGGACAATGATCGAGTCAGGTAGGTCCAACTTGGAGAAAGAGGTCAATCGTCGAATCCAACTCGGTTAGGCAGTGTTCGAGAAACTTCGGTATATCTACACGTCCGATTGCCCGCAGTATCTCAAGACGAAAGGCTTTGACCACTGTCAACCTGTGTTGTCATATAGAACGGAGACTTGGCCGCTCACTATGGGCCTCATTAAAGAGTTCAAAGTCACTCAAAGGGCGATGGAGAGCTATGTTCGTTTATCTGCGAGATCGAATCAGAAATGAGAAGATCCGCAGGCGAACCAAAGTCACCGACATAGCTCTCCGAATAGTCAGGCTGAAGTGGCAGTGGGCAGGGCACATAGTCAAAAAAATCGATGGCCGTTGGAGCGGAAGGGTTCTGAAGTGGCGGCCACGCACCGGACGTTGTAGCAGAGGTAGGCCTCCCACAAGGTGGACTGACGATCTTGTTGGGATCGCGGGCGGTGGATGGCTCAGGATCGGTCCATGTGGAGAGCCTTGGGGAAGCCTATGTCCAGCGATGGACGTCTTTCGGTTGATATGATGAGGCCAGATAGTAGTCGTTCTGTGAAAAAGCTAATATTCTGTCAAATCTGCTAAGTAAGCAGAGGCCGGGCTCCAAGATAAAAGGTCTTGGATGCAAGTGATGCAAGTGATGAGATAGCGCTAGAAGGATGATGAACGTACAGTAGTGCGCCCATATGTCAGTGGTGTTGGCCCAGGCGGCGGGGTCCACGTGCGGCGGCGGCAGGATCACCAGGTCGCTGGGGCTCTCACTCTCCTCCGCCTCCCCGGTGTCCCCGGAGGCCTCCATCAGCGGCATGAACTCGCAGCAGTGGTACGCGTACGACAGCACCAGTGTCTGACACAAACACATATATACGAGTAAGTTTAAACAGCGTAAGGTTTCGAATGGGACACTTATTTGAGAATTGTAGTGCTCTTATCATTAAGTAATAAATTATTTACATCAAACCAATTAACGACTTTAGAGAGTACGTTGTTGACTTCGTCAAAATTTCTCTGTTGTCGTTTAATATTAGAAATTAAAGAGGTATCATCCGCGAACAACACAATCTTATGATTGTTCTTTACGTATTAGGGTAAATTGTAAATATAAATAAAAAATAGAAATGGTCCGAGGATCGAACCCTGCGGGCTCGTTTTTTAAAGGAAGAACCTAGCGATGTCTTATCTGTATTCTGGACCTTCTGGATTCTGTTGCCTAAATAAGAAACCAGGAGATCGGGAGCTTTGTTTTTAATGCTGTAATGATAAAACTTCCTGATTAGAGTATCATGATGTATACAAACAAAGGCTTTTGAAAGGTCGCAAAAATTCCGGGTGCTTCCCGTTGGTTAGATTGGTGGTTAGATCTATCTATCTATAGGGAACTTTTTCCCAATGTTCAGATTTGCTGGTGACGTATGAAAGTATAATTGAACACAAAAACGTTTTCGCCAGACTGTTCTATTTGCAATGATATATTTTTGAAATATTGATGCTTTTTTGTTCAATGTGGGTTTGTGAATTTGTCGAGTAAGCTCAATCGTATGGGTATGTTAAGTGGACACCTCTACTATGGTAGCCTTCATGAACGATTCCGAATTCCAACTCGCACTTGATTTAGTAATTTTAAAAAATCTTTGTCGGTTTTTGGAGAAAGTCTCAAGACCATAAACTCTTCAGAAACTTAGCATAAAGATTTTTTTTATAATTTTCTGAAAAACCAACATTCTGAAAAAAGGCTCCACAAATACGCCTTAATCAAATGGTATCTACTTTAAATTGATATAAAATAATTTGTAGTGTTATTATAACCCAAACTAGAGGACGCCCGCAGCTACGCCCGCATATTATTTTTAATTTTACCCGTTTTGCCCGATTCCGTAGGAATTTCGGTAAATCTCTTCTTAGTGCACCCCTACGGTCCCCAAGGAACATACTTACATGCCAAATTTCAGTTTCCTGCGTTTAATAGTTTAGGCTGTAGCGTGTCTGTCAGTCAGTCAGTAACGCAAGGATTTTATATATATAGATAAACGGTCACTTTGACAATATCTTAATAAAAATGATAAAAAGCTAAACTGTTTTGACTTTAAATGTACTTTTTGAGGTTGTCATCCTGCTGAATCGCTAGTAGTCAAATCAGTCGCAACATTGGAAAAAAATCTTCCCAATGGATAGATCGATCTAACCACCAGTCTGACCAACGGGAAACACCCAAAATTCCTAAAGCAACTTCTCCCAAGCTGCCAATATACTTTTGAGTAACTCTACTCCTGCGCTCGCACGACCTCTCATAAATTCGAACTTGTTTGAAGATACTCATTGAAGACGCTGTTTTGTTAGTCAACAAAACAGCATCTTCAATGAGTTTAAATCTGGGGGCACGGCAGTATCGAGCAAAAAACCAAGTCGAGCAGAAAAGCGTACCATCCTTTTCTCGAAGCAATTCAGGCCATTTTCGACTCCCTATAACTTCGTTGTGGATAAAACTAGAAGCCTGATTTTTAGTAACCATGCAGGCATTGTATAAACATGGTGTATTTCAAATTTTAATTCAATTTGAACTAGTAGTTTAAGATATAGTTGATTGAATCAGGCGTTACTTGGCGAAACTCCATTGTAACCTAATGGAAGGAAAGAGGAACCCACCACGCACCCTCGGCTTGAACACCCCAACTATTGCAATAGAAAAAGGTTGACAATACTGAACTCCTCTAAAAGGATAAGGGATATAGGAATGGTATGGGTTCCAGGAATATACCTGACTTGCAGTATCCTGCTGTATGCGCCGACTATTCCTCGACACGTGTTTCGCCTCTGCACGAGGCATCCTCAGGAGCGATGGGCAACGACCATTCCTATATCCCTTATCCCTTTAGAGGAGTTCGGTATTGTCAACCTTTTTCTATTGCAATAGTTGGGGTGGTCAATCCGAGGGTGCGTGGTGGGTTCCTCTTTCCTTCCATTAGGTTAGTAGTTTAAGAATTATAACGAGTCAAAATTCTTAATTTTGTCACTCACTGACCCATCATTAAAAGTCTAAGGCACTTCTAGTAGACATAGAAGCTTCAAATTTAGAATACGATTAGTGTTTAGTATATGAATCAAGGAAAAATATAAATATTTTTCAATTTCTGTCCAGTTTTCGAGATGCATCAACTGCATAAATAACTTTGTAATCCAATATAAATATAAAGGATTACAAAAATAATGCCTCTAAACTTTGGCATATCTGTGTGAAAATCGGTCCTAAATAGACTTTGAAATTCTTTGCGGCTTTTGATGAAAAGTTTAGAGATTAGTTAACGTTATTTTACTTGGCAGTTCTTTTAAATATCTAACGTATTCATTGATATGTGAGTATATTAAGCACTTGGTCTTATATTATGCGCTTTGTTAAAGAACTGTGCGAACTAAATTGTGAGATCTGCCAAAATCAAATATTTTCAAAGTTCAGAATTCGAGAATCTTTAATAATTCATGCTTTTACAAACTTTATACATTCATCGTACCACTATATTATGAATATCGGGTGCTGATCGTTTTCACGCCGAGTGGCGGATAGGTTTGAAGGCTAACATTATTGGAACGAGATTGAATGAAGATAAAGATGTACGGCGCGGATGGACCGCGGCGCGCGGCTTCTGAATATCTTCGAGCGCGGTGAACTATACAATTTAGGTAATGGTGTTGGCTACTGATTAGCTTCTACATATTTATTTATTTCGGGCCTGAAACGACTTGACACGCAATCGCGTATTTACTGGAATCGCTATTTGTTTGTTATGGTAAAGTACAATTTTTCTGACACCGGTTGTTACCGGTTGGTACGGTTTGTAGGTAATATATTTTGTGAACAAAATAGATACCTATGTATGTCTACGTATTGGATAGAGTAGAGTATGTAGCACGAATTGATCGCAAGTACCAAAAACCTCAATAATTAATAGGTACCTTACCTGTGTACTCGGGAAACAGCATACGCATATTTTTATCGCTTTCCAGTAAGTCTGGTATAAATCCCGGAAAATGGCACTGTAACGTGAGTCATGTTACGTGACCTGAGTAGTCTAATACTGGCGGAAATATTCACATCGACACATCAGTGGTGGCGGAACAGGCGGATATTTGCTTCATCATCAATGTGTTTAACTTCCTTACTATGAATATTCACCAAGTCATGAATTGAATGATACGAGAAACTACGAATAACTTGTTAACACATTAAATAAACACAGGCACTAAGTTTCATTTTAATTCCGATTGCTGCTGCTAATAAAATAAAATTTATCATTTCATAATTTTTGTCTTAATATTTGTGTGTAAACTTCTAGCTCTCGTCAAACAAAATATTGCAGGCAAAAAAATATTGTAAGAAGATCGGAATAGCACCAGGGTGCTATTCCAATCTTCTTCCTACCCCAAGAAGGATACAATTTAGAGGAAGTAAAGATAGAGCGCGCGGAAAAGAGCCGAAAAGGCGAAGGGACTTTGATAATGTGGTGGGAACGTGAATTCTGCCATTATTGCCACATTGCCAATATTTCCTAACCAATTGGTTATTTGGAAATTTTGGCATCAGTTTGCTTAATTATGCACAATAATCGGCTTCAATTGCTGATATTGCAAAATAGGTCTTCACCGAAAACTGGCTTAAGAGATGTTTACGTTAATACGCCTACAGCACTAGATATTCGCGAAATCATTTCACCACTAAAAAGCTATAGAAACTAGGCCACATACGTCAAACTAGTTAAGTCTTAGAAGTTAGGTAGGATACTTAGTATTGCCAATAGTATTGTCCTTCCTAAGAATCCTATGAGAGTTTTGAGTATTGTCATCCGATCGCATAGCTATTTGCCAGTCTTTCACAGTCATCATCGTTCACTATGGGTTCCCCTACATGTGATTGTGGAACATGTCTGGTGGATGGTGTCATATGTATCCTGCGGAACACGTCAGGTGGATGGTGTTATCTGTATCCTGGGGAACATGTCAGGTGGATGGAGTTACCTGTATCCTGGGGAACATGTCAGGTGGATGGAGTTACCTGTATCCTGGGGAACGTGAGGTGGATGATGTTACCCGTATCCTGGGGAACATGTCAGGTGCATGGTGTTATCTGTATCCTGGGGAACATGTCAGGTGGATGGAGTTACCTGTATCCTGGGGAACATGTCCGGGGGGTGGAAGTGCCTTAGGTTGGGGTTGTTGTGCGCCTTGAGGTGAAGCACGCGCTGCAGCCCCGCCGCCGGCAGCCACGCGAACACGTTGTTACCCACGTTACTGCAACACACCCGTGAAGCTTATTAGTGTACAATAGAGACCAAAATGTCGCCTGATTGTTAACTTAATACTACCACGTGTTGTGACAGTGTTACCACAAAGGGTAAACATTTAGTTGTTTCATTTGCTCTTTTGTTTTTTCTTTAAAATGTTTTATTTTTACTAAACAACTGCCTATTTTCGCGAGCCAGAACTTTTAGAAAAGTACCATACATACATATACTCACGCCTTTTTCCCGTCGGGGTAGGCAGAGACGACGGAACGCCACTTGCATCTATCCTTACAAACCTCACGCGCTTCCTCTACATTCATTACTCTGTTCATACATGCTCGCCGGTTCCGGAAGCTTCGGACCTTTCCGTTTTTCAGAACGTCACCAATTTGGCTGACGAATGTCCTACGAGGTCGGCCGCGACCGGCTTGCCCATACACATTAGCCTCATATATTTGGTGCGTCATTCTTTCTTCACTCATTCGCTCCACGTGCCCAAACCATTTCAGCATTCCTTTCTCAATCCTTGTCACAACATCTTCTTTCAGGCCACATCGCTCTCGTATTACTGCATTCGGAATTCTATCAATCAGTCTTACCCCACACATACTACGCAGAGAGCGCATCTCAACTGCGTTAATTCTGCTTTCATGCTTTTTCTGCCACACCCAACACTCACTACCGTACATCAACGTGGGCACAAGCACTCCATTATGAACCGCCAGTCGCGCCTGTTTTGGCACACTCTGGCCGTTCATAAAGGCATGCAGCGCTCCATTTACACAGTTTCCCGCAGTCACTCTCCCATCAATAAGAAAAGTACCAATCAGATAAAAGTAAGAAGATGTGGCAGTGTACACTCACAGGTCCTCAAGTTTGCTGATGGGCACGAACGTCTCTGAGTCGATGTGCTCTATCATGTTGTCCTCCAGGTTGCTGCAACACAAATATACAGACATTCTCATATTTGTGACGTATACATAAACATCCAACAAAAAAATATATACCGACACACAATTATTACCTAAAGCTGTGCAAGTAGTAAAGCTGATGGATGATGACACTATAATTGAAATAGGTATTTCTTTTTACTGGTTTAAATAAACATCAAGGACCGAGATATATTTTATTGTATACAATTTTTGATAAAGTTCCTTAAAAAATTATCATTTCAGGTCACGTGTAAATATTACGAAAGTACAAAGGTTTGATTTTTACTCGCCTGCAAAATGACTATCTTGAGCGACCTTGCGGCATGGGTGACTATTTACCATTAAAATTATGAACCATTTCGCTTTTATTTCTAGAACATACATAAATGTTACTGGATCCATGAAACATAGAGGCAAAAATTGTCAAGAAAAGTTATAAAAGGTCATAATCTAACCTTTTCTCGCAAGAAGATAATAATTCGCCACACACCCTTTCTTTGACTAATTAGGAATATAATGCTTGTAACTAGCTTGATGTGAAAGGAAATTACTATTGTGTTTTTGTCGGCATCTATTCCCTAAAACAATAATTATAATTAGGTACATAAGTTGGTACATCGACTGTGCTTATTAAGAATACCAGCTAATTATATTGATTGCGGGATCAGTTAAGTGTGAGCTTAAAATAATATGTGTGTAGGTGGTGACACACACGGGGTAGTGACCACAGAATTGATGCGAGCTACTTTGTCGACATTATGTGGTCTGTTAGTCGGTAATAGAGGTCTCGTCAGGTCGACGCGGGGCCGCTACACCTGGGCCCGTCATTTCCTTTGGCATCCCTCTAAACCGAATTAAACTCTTTATTAAGTGGGTAGTACCTACCTAAGAATTAAGTAGGTACTACCCACAGATAAATACTGTTTTGTGATGTCTAGTAAACGAGTTATTTTTACAATTGAATCCTAAATAAGTTAGGCAGCGATAGCCGAGTGGATATACCAACAGACTGCCAAGCAGAGGGTATCGGGTTAGAATCCACGGCGCGCACCAATAACTTTTCGGAGTTATGTGCGTATTGAATTGTTAATTATCGCTTGTCCCGTGCCTCGGAGAGCACGTTAAGCCGTCGGTCCCGGTTGTCATGAAGATCTTTGACAGTCGTTACTGGGTGTCAGTACCTTTTAAATAACTGGCAGTCACTCTGCGGAAAAGCTAATATTCGGCCAAATCCGGTTAGACTAGTAAGCGGACTCCAGATTGAAACTGGGATAACGCTAGGAGAAAGAAGAATCCTAAATAAGTACATAATACGTCTGCGACCAAAGGAAAAATTAAGTATGACAAAAAATAGCTATTAGCGGCGGGGTTGCTCTGAAAATAATAGAGTGGACGACCTTTAGGTATTTATGAAGCTATTATGCAAATATTGGGGCTCAGCCCTCTCATAGTCATCTGAGAGCAATTAGCCGCCGGGCCGCGCGGCGCCACGCAGACGCCGGCGCCCGACCGAGGCACCTCGTCCTCGGGGGCTCGGGGACATAAACTCGAGATGGAGTCGCAGTTTTATGACATACGACACCCATAGATAAAGCCTCCACCTGATTGTAATATACAGATAGTTAGTGCGCTACTTTATATCCGACAGTAAAACCGTTTTGGTGACGCACGACGACGCGCCACGGAAAAACTATACGAGGACAGGGAGCGCGGCGTTATTGGCTTATATCGGAGTCTTCGGAGCCGACGTATAGCGGCGCCCAACGGGTTATGGGTTCATATGCGCAGTACATGAGGTTAACAGTGTGATAACGGATATGGTATAACATAATTTTCACCCGCCTGCCGAAGGCCGCGTTACATCGTAAAACATAAGAGCACAAAAAATGTTGGCGAGAGACACGCTTTGTTTATTTTTTACCTTGACTTATAGATTGGGAAAATCCGTGATTCTGTCTATGTAAATTATTAAATGTATTCGAAATATGTTTTTATAGGGAGATAACTGATATTCTCTTTCATCAGGAAGCGTCTGTAATATTATGTCTCATTTGCATGACGCTGATACAATAATGTTCTGTGGGTTTCGGTGATATATAAAAATAGCGAGGGATAATAACGAGCTGCCAGTTTCCGCATTGTAACATTTTTGAATTGGTCAAAATCCAGTGTCATATCCCTGAAAAGAGATAGTAGTTAGAGCTGATATCAATACCTCTTGCTTATTCTTCAGATTTTCTTGATTCGGAAATAGGTACATCTATACTATAATAAAACTCAAAGAGCACTTTGTCTGTACATTGAATATTTTTGCGAAATTTCAATTGTATTGTGACATGTTATCGATACCTATAGAACACAAAACATTTTTTTTTAATTATTGTCTGTCTGTCTGTCTGTATGTTTGTTAAATCATCACGCAATAACCAGTGAACGGATTTTGATGCGGTTTTCACCAATATATTACCTGAAGACCCGATTATAATCTTGGACAACAATCCTCACGCTATCACCTATGGGAGCCTAGCAGTGTCATTCAATAAATTTAATAGACTTGAATTCAAGCAACACACTAAATTGTTTGTATCGAGATCATGACAAACGCATAGTTTGTGTCTTTGGTTAACATTTAGTCTTTAGTTTATCAGAATCCGTTTATTCTATCAAAAGTTATCGCAATTTAAAATATACATATATCCGCAATGGTTACCAAGTGCTTCGGGCTCAATTTGGGCAAAAATAATTATAGCTTCTTTTCTAATATTTATATTACTGGTATTACATAAAATTTTAATTTTAGCGGTACTTTTGCCCCTAGATGGCACCACTGGCAAAATTAAAAGTCGGTGTTAAGATCCAGCGCTGACAATATAAATATTAGTGAAGAAGTTAAACAGATTTTTGCCCAAATTGAGTTCGAAGCACTTAATAACCAATGCGGATATATGTATAATTTAACGGATACAATCACCGATTAGTGTCTGTTTTGCAATGACAATAAATAAAGCTCAAGGGCAGACACTAAAAACTGCTGGCGTGGATCTTACGAGAGTTTCTCGCATGGTCAACTTTACGTGGTCCTTTCCCGGGTGAGTGACTCAAGCAAACTGTTTGTCCACGTTCCGGACAACGTCACATAAAATGTTGTGTACACAGAGGCATTGTAGATAAAATTATCGCGAGTTCACTTAACTAACGAAAGACAGTGCGCTGCAAATAGTTGTTGGAGTCGTTTACGGTTTTCATATAAAATGGAAGCGGTTTGCCTTAACGGCGGGCGCGACGCGTCGGATTACAACTGGTCGGTAGAGTAGAATATTTTTTATTGCACACCATTACAGCTTATATTACATAGTAGAGCATCACAGACTTAGGTACTATTCAAGTGTTACTTTTTGAGTGCAAAGATTCAAATTAACTAATTATTATGTAATCCGGCCAGATAGTAGGTATTTATTAAAAGAAAGAGCTAAGAGTTTAGGTGGCGGGTACCTACAGCTTACTACTTTTCTAATACAGTAAGTAAGAAACTTATGAGTGGGAGTTTCATCAACCGATCATTATGTTATTTTACATTATCAAGGCCACAAAAAGGGATACTTAAAGGATACCGACTTCCACGCGAGCGAAGCCGCGGGCACAGCTAGTAAGTAATAATATCGAATCTAAAACGTTGACTGTTTATCAAAACTTAACAATCTTTTGAATATGTACAATAACGAATACATATCTTTGAACATTTTTTTGCACACTACAAACATACAAGGTCCTTACATACATATATATGTGTATGTATAGTTGTGGAAGCCTCTTTATATTAGCGTAATAACTTCTTATTCACTTACAATATAAACAGGTTGTTTACGAAATGCTCTCGACCGAGCTACAACTAATAAGTCAAGGTGAAACAACGGCACATACACCACACAACACACAAGTAAGTGGTATTTGTACCGCGTTGCTAATTTCTAATAGAATTTACGAAATAAGTGGACTACATGCAAATAATATCGCCATTGAAAACCAGTCAGGCTTTTGAAATGTGCGCTTAAATGTGCGCGTTCCATATGCTATAAACGTTTTCGGATAAATTAAATTGAATTACAATACTTAAGTACGTTTTACTTAAGCACGTTTATAAAAGGCAGCTATAGCCGAGTGGATATACCAACAGACTGCCATGCAGAGGGTATCAGGTTCGAATCCACGGCGCGCAACAATGACTTTTCGGAGTTATGTGCGTATTGAATTGTTAATTATCGCTTGTCCCGTGCCTCGGAGAGCACGTTAAGCCGTCGGTCCCGGTTGTCATGAAGATCTTTGACAGTCGTTACAGGGCGTCAGTACCTTCTAAATAAACTGACACTAGTCTAAATCATGGAATATCGCTATCCCTTCGGGTTGCGGAGGTCAGACAGGCAGTCGCTCCGTGGAAAAGCTAATATTCAGCCCAATCCGGTTAGACTAGAAAGCGGACCCCAGACTGAAACTGGGATAACGCCAAGAGAAAAACGTACGTTTTTATTTTGAGACTATAGGTTGTGACGTCACATCGCGCTCCTGCGCCACGAGCCTCGCTACGAGTGACGCACAGCAATGGGCCGTTCCCTCGCGCCCCTCCGCGCCGGCTCTATATATACAGCGGTCACGAGGCTTCGCCCCTTTTCCTCCGGCCAGCACCACCGAGTTGAGTACAAGATCATCTGAAGACCTGTGAAGTGCCAACGTCGACCACGCCCTGGATAATTGTCTCTTCGGTTAACCTTAATCGTCAGTTCTTTTTTTGTAACGAATAACTGGAATTATAACGCGAGTTTAAACTTTCCTGGTGATATTTTTTATTTATTTCCCGTAAGTCAACCTAATTATCTCTCTTTAATTGCTCGGCGAGTGATCGATCCCGGCTACCCCGTGGGAATCAATCACCCGTACGACAAGGTACCTACGCGTATGTTGTATTCTTGATCAGAATTTGGTTTGTCTCTAAGGAGAACTGAGTCTAATGCCAGGTTTGGCTGGTCATTTTTTTTAATTTTTTTACTAAACAGTTTTTGAATCTATGCTTTGAGGAAGCTTTTATGTTACAGGAATTGTCCCAACGTATAATAAATTTCTACTCGCATTGTGTATGCGACGTTTTTGTTGTCTTTCCTACGGCTAAGGCGCGACCGAACGTTGTCTTTTTGCAGTAGGAGAGCTTATAGCTGATATTTTGAAACAATGCCTCGAAAATACGGTGTCCGGATTTGGGAAGTGATGTGTTTTTGTTCTCTGTGGGACCGCCTGCGCCCCGCGTCACACTCGGTGACATAAAGGGTCATAATAAACACTTATATCATTGCACCTTTCATACCGTAAAGATATAATAGACGGTAAAATTTATGTGCTATCTTTATCTATTGGAAACAAATAGTTTCATGTACTTAGGTACCTATGATATGAATACATTCTGTTATAAAAAAAATGAATTGAAAAGCTTTGGTACTTTAAAAATGTGTAAAATGATAGAGCACTAATCATGATTTACTCAAATATTGGCGCCCTTGTTCACGAGTGGGTCGCGGATTCTGAGCCGGGCCGGCCTTGCGCCTCAGCCCTTGGGCGGAGCTTACCACTAAGCCCAGTAATCTGAGGCCGCGCCGATGTGGGTCACTGTGACGAGCCCACGTGTGCCGCCTTTTATTACTATATTTTATTCATAAAAAATCTCACGTGAAATGATCAAGCCTTCAGCAGTATGACTTGTGTGTGTCAGTATGTATCAGTGTGTACTCACAGCACTTGCAGGTCGGGCGTGTAGCGGAAGGCGTCGCTCGGGAGCCAGCGCAGGCGGTTCCTGGCCAGCACCAGGTCGTGCAGGCGGCGATAGTGTGTGTGTCAGTATGTATCAGTGTGTACTCACAGCACTTGCAGGTCGGGCGTGTGGCGGAAGGTGTCGCTCGGGACACGGCGCAGGCGGTTCCTGGCCAGCACCAGGTCGTGCAGGCGGCGATAGTGTGTGTGTCAGTATGTATCAGTGTGTACTCACAGCACTTGCAGGTCGGGCGTGTGGCGGAAGGCGTCGCTCGGGAGCCGGCGCAGGCGGTTCCTGGCCAGCACCAGGTCGTGCAGGCGGCGATAGTGTGTGTGTAAGTATGTATCAGTGTGTACTCACAGAACTTGCAGGTCGGGCGTGTGGCGAAAGGCGTCACTCGGGAGCCGGCGCAGGCGGTTCCTGGCCAGCACCAGGTCGTGCAGGCGCCGGAGACCCGATAGGGACTCGCCGTCCAACCACGAGATCTCGTTGCCGGACAGGTCACTGCGCATGCACAAAACAATCATTAATCAAACTTATTCAACTGTGTATATATCTGACAGGATTGTCAAGCAACATTTTACTAGTTAAATAAGGAAATGAGAGCACTATCGAATGAAAAATACATATGAATTAAGGACTTTTTTAA
Organism: Euclidia mi; assembly: GCA_944739405.2. Lineage (NCBI taxonomy): Eukaryota > Metazoa > Arthropoda > Insecta > Lepidoptera > Erebidae > Euclidia > Euclidia mi. The sequence continues at coordinate 1,644,664 of OX123195.2, read as the reverse complement.
TACGATTGAATAATGGCAGGCTGTTACTATTTTATTAGTTTTAATAGAAGGGCCTTGCAGCGGGGCTAGGCCAGCCCGTCCAGCATAGTATTTATTCTCTGACAGAAGACTAACATACAACAAGCACTGTTCGTTTCGATAAGAAAGATAAGAAAAATTTAAAACTATTGGTATTCTTACTGTAGCGTCACAATATATTTATGCCAGTGTTATGCATGTAAGACTAAACATAAATTCTTTTAAAATGAATAGTGACAGACACAATATCAATACTAGAAATAGACATAAATTATGTGTTCCGTATTTTCGTTTGCACAAAACGCATAGCTCTTTTATTGGGCTCAGTATTCGCATATACAATAAATTACCAACTTATATTTTAGACTTGCCATTAAGTTCGTTTCAGGCAGAAGTTAAAAAGAATCTTATAAATAAGGCATATTACAGTTTGAAGGATTATTTTGATGACAGGAGCGCTTGGAAGTAGTTGTTCGCTTTTGACTAGGTCAATAATTAGTAGTTTTATTTTATAGTGTAGTTAATTACGATATTCTCATTTCATACTATATTTTGCATTCATGTTCCACACTTTCATTATAACTTTGCGGATTTGTAAAATGTGGGTAACTCGTGGTCATGGGCTAACTAATAGGTTGTCGATTGCTTTGGTTTCATAATACCGTTACTTTCTGCTTCATTTACTTCTACCATAGTTCTGACCATGTTCGCGAGTTGCCTACATTAAAAAGACGTAAGTGGATGCTCCTGTTTCACCATATTTACTTTGGGAGGCTTACCATATGAACATCATTTACTGCTTGAGTATGATATCAATAGCTACTAAAAATTTTACTAGTAGATGTCTACAATGTGAAACAGTTGCAGCTCCTTACAAAAATAAAATGTACCACCATTATATTTGTTTGAAAAGAGTGGCCATGAGTTTTATTGCCCGTTCTTTCTCGTGGTTCTACCTATTGCATTGCGAACGTGGCAGTAAATGTAAATGTAGAATCATTAAGTAATTAACTTAAATTTTGACGTTCATAAGAGCCACTTTGTGGCCTAGATGAATAAATGATTTTGATTTTGATTTTTGATTTTGATTTTGATAATAGTTCACTACATCCATTGCATTCACATCTCTTATTATCAGTAGAGTCTAGTATCTGACAAAATTGCCTGGTATCGCTGCAGTTACTTTTGTTTGCCGAAAGTGTCTCTTTAATTCTATAGAAATAAGTTTAGTATATCATCCTCCTAGTTTTGACGACCGGTTGGCGCAGCGGGAGTGTAAGCGACTGCTACGCCGAAGGTCGCGGGTTCGATTCCCGCTCAAGTCAAACATTTGTGTGCATGAACATAGATGTTTGTCTTGGTCTGACTGTTTATATGTATAATATGTATATATTTACAAAAAAAAAGTATTGTATATGTATGTTTATCCATTATGTAGTAGGTACCCATAACACAAGCTCTGCTTAGCTTGGGACTAGATGGTGATGTGTGTATGTGGTAAAATATTATTATTTATTATTATATAGAGTCATTCGGGGCAACTGTGCGCACTTTTGCCTTTCAGACCTTACTGTGTTTTAAATATTAACGCTAGAGAAATAAAAAATATATCTTTGAATAGAGCATTTATTCATCTATAAATGAAAACAGAAAATTAAACTAATTTAAAGTATATCTTTTTGTAATAAGGAATTATATGGAAAAAGTAGGAATGCGTACACTTGGCTCTTATTGCGGGTAACCGTGCGCACCCCTGTGGGGCAAGTAAACGCATATGGGGTTAGTAAACGCATTCCTTAGTATAACACAAAACAATTAGAAAACAATATTTTTGTCAACATTTTTCTCGAAGTTCTAACTGTTAAATGTTACTTAACTGTATTTATTGTAAGTCCAAAATATATTTCATCCATTTTCTTGCAATAACTTACAAATTCTGCCTCTTGTTCAATATTGAATAGTGTCTTAAAACGACCCATTGAATCTGCAGCTTTATCCAGTTTAAATCTCTTGCGCAGACAGGATTCACTGATACCAATGGCATTGGCAGCTGCAGCAGCCCTCTTACTTTTGCTATTTCGGGTATGCTGTTTAGCCTTGTCAATTTGGTGTTCTGTCACTGATGCTAGTTCAGAACTTTTCCTAAAATATATTCGCGGCATGATGATTTTTTATAGTGTCACATAAAACTATGTATTGGCACCTTGAAGATTTGTATAAAAAACTTATTCAGTGAATTAAGACTCGGTATCGTTCTAATATATTGCCCATGGGGGTAAGTGTACGCGTGCGCATACTTACCCGCGCACACTTTCCCCAGGAAGCCAAAATACAATTAAAACTTGATACAAGTTTAGAAACCAAACTTAACCTAAAAATAACTTCTCATAGCTTTACAAGAATATGCTTATTATCAAACAAAATATTATTTACCATTACTGGATTACAAACGTGGACGTGACAGGGTTTGCCAAAATGCCAAAAATTACCAATGAAACTAGGAAACGTAATTATTTGCGAATAAAAAGTAAACGAAAAGAGACACGGCGTAGTGTCGTGTCGCAAGTAGTAGGCTACTTTGGCGTCCTTGTTTCACCCGAATGAACCACCCCTCCTCCACAACTAGTTCCGGAGATATCCACAGTGCGCTCACTTACCCACTGCGTACGGTTACCCCGAATGACTCTAGTTATCCCAGTTGCAACCCTAATGTTTACTAGTATAACCGGCTTTGACTAAATATTAGCTTTTCCAAATTCAAATTCAAATTCAAATTCAAATTCAAATGATTTATTTGTGAGCATAGGTACATAATAAAGATCTTACATGCATAATAAAGTGCGCTATGTTCTGCCTGGTATTGGCGTACAAATAATTAAAATAATATTAAAATATTAATAAATTATAATATTTAAAGAAATAATTACAAACCAATAAATTACAACTAAGGATATCATGAAAAAACCAATTTAAACAATAATAATAACAGTATTAAACACAATAAAACAAATAAAAAAACTGAATACAAAATTAAATAATGTCAAATTAATAATAATCAAATCAAAATCTGCAATATAATTGTATGTCAATTCCTTGAAATATTATTATTATCATCACGTACACCATTAAAATAAAATACAAACAGATATAGGTATAGCATTTCATAAAATAACAATAATAAATAATGGTTTAGTCTGTACAAAGTTTATCATTAATAAAATCCATGACGGAGTAATACGCCTTTTCAATAAGAAAAGCAGACAGTTCCTTTTTAAAAACATGATAATTTTTTGCGAGTTTTATATACTTTGGAATTTGATTGTAAATTTTTGGAGCCATTGATGAAATACTTTTGTGATGCAAAGATGTTCTACATGCGACTAATTTCAATTTATCAGCTCTTCGCGCGCTACTTATTTGTGTAAAATAATGCATATTACATCTTACAAAACTCTACTCTACTCTTTCCACGGAGCGATTGCCTGTCTGATCTCCTGCAACTCAAAACGATATCGATATTTCATGGTTTAGACTAGTGTTCGTTTTTTCCAAGGTACTGATACCTTATAACGACTGACAAAGATGTTCATGACGGATCGGCACGGATCAAGCGATAAAATAGAATTTCGAAAACTCAAAGTTACATTCCGTAAATTCGAACCCACTACACACTTTGCATGATAGTCTGTTGGTATCTTCATTAGGCTATCGCTGCCTGTTTGAAATAATTTGAGTATATTATGTTAAAGAAAACATGTACCCACAGAAATAGATCTGTGCATGTACCTATGCAATTTTGTGCAGTCTTAGTCATAAGTCTGGAAACGATTGTTTATCGTTGTATTACTAGGTACATGGAAAGCTCGAAATGTCAACAAAGCTTACTGCAGCTTTGACCTAATTTCTTAGTAAACAAAACTGACAAACATACCTGACTGGTTTGTAACAAATTAATACACAAAGTCAATAAGTGATCGCATTAAATGCAATGGAAGGAAAAGTTATATTATAAGCTCGCTTTGTTACTTGTTTGCCTTAATTTTGTTAAGTTTGTTGGGGCTGTCAAATTACGAGTAATTTGTAACGTAATACTTCCTTGTTAAAAAGTTTTGCAATCGATTCTTTTACTTTCTGAATTGATGCTGTATTATTTTATTAACGATGCGTAAAAGGTAAAGTTAATGCAAAAGCATTCTACTCTTTTTATTAAACACAAAAATTATTATCAAATTCAATTGCAATCCGACATGGGAATAACATTTGAACTTTGGCGAAGAGCCATGTTATCTGGCAAACGAGAAATTGAAACTTATACAAATGACCGTTTAAATTTTCCTTTAGTCTTCACATTTTTGCGTCCCCTTTTGCACATGGCAGTAATTTTGGGGCTTTATGTTCCTGATTTGGAAGCAGATGTATGTAGCGAGTCCTCTGACCGTGGAGTCACAAGATGGTGGCGGATGTATGAGCTGTATGTAGGTGAATATCGCGGTCACGGCCGCGTTGCCCGAACTTGTTTAAAATGTTGCGGCGACAGAGCGCTTCGACACAACCGATGACGCGACTACATACATCAACTACTTCGTAATGAGCTTCACTTATGTATTATTGCACATTAAATGTTAAATGAAAGTTGTTTATCTAAAACAAACACGCGTATGCGAAATAACTGCGAGCTTACATCCAACAGGCAAAACAATCTGCGTTATCGCGTTTGTTTAACAGGGGTGGTTATAATTTTACTTACAAGATTATATTCATAATATTATAATAGCATAAATTATCATAAAAAGGTGTACCTAAGCTTGTAAAACAGATTAAGATAAAATTTAAAAGAAATAACACTGCCATGCAGTGGAACAATATTGCAAACACCAGTGTTATTTCTTAAAGCAAACAAATTAAACGTCAAAATCTAAAGATCTAAAATCTAAAGATCTTACTAAACGATTCATTTATGTTTATTTATTTCTCAAAAGCATAAAATTATTTTCACCACTGCAGCTCAAACATGCCGCTTTTGCTGCGAGACAACAGTGAACAAAACGCGATTTTGATTCGAGCGTGAGAAAAAGTAGCTTTTTAATTTTTCAATCTTCAGTGTCACGAATTGACATTGTTCAGCCATAAATTTGAAACATTCGAATTTTACTGTTTTTTAATTAGTATTTAACCAATACATTTTTATTTAGAATTACAACAATGATACATTTGAAAAATAAACATCAGGGACGCGGTATTAAAACGTGATTTAAAAAGTAGCGGGAATAAAAATTTCGCTGATGCTGATACAGTAGGTATAGCGTAACGTGTATATTAATATATAAAATAATCTAAAAAGATGAGTGAAACTAGCGATGATGACTGTACTTTAACACCAGAAGAGTTAAATCAACAAGTGATTATGCAGAATTCAATCTATTCCTGTTCATTTCTATGTCTCCTAAGTAATATGTGTTCTCACTGCTGTGGTGAAAAGTTATGTGTGCTACACGAGAGCAAAGTTTTTTGTATCTCGTGCTATTGAGTCCCTCACCACGCTCAGGATTCTAACTTTGATTCACTCGCTACGCTCGTGAATCAATCATAGAATCCTTCGCTTGCATTATTTTTTTGTTTTTATATCCATTAATCAAAGCGTGTTTTCTAGTGTTTTTTAAACTAATAATTAATTTTATACTTTTTGGTCTTTGATAACAAAATATTTTTAACATTTAAGTATGCATTTATTTTAAGTAGGCGTATGCCCGCATCCTCTCCATCTCCGCCTGTGCGTCTGTGTTACATGGTGTTTTATCTGTCAGCTTATAACAATCTAGCTCTTCAATCAGGAGATCACTAAGTGATTTTACTCTATTCAGGGCCACATACGCCTGTCCAGCCGCAAAAGAACGAACCCTAACTACACCACTGCGTGGTCTACAATATGTAATTGGTTTGTTATAACCTTGAAATCTGATTGTGATCAAAGTCCATTACATGGCCTTTCTTACAAGTGCAAACACGACTATGATACGATATTCCATCATGGAATGCCAGTGCCTGTCTTCCGGCTTCTTCATCAGACCTTGAAACCTAATCGTGGCCAAAACTCATTAAAAGACTTTTCTAAGAAATCCAAAACACCTATGATACGATTTTCCATCATGAAGTTCCAGTTCATGTCTTCGAGCTCCATCATCAGATCAGTTTGACAGTACCATATTATTGAATTGTCATCAGAACTACATACAGCTGACAATTTTCATTACGCTACGACCCTTGGAAGATGGTTAAATTAGTTACTTTAGATTCCATTACATAGTTAGTACATACACGACGACCTAATAAAAGCGTGTTAATATTTATAAAGTCATAAATAGATAAGACATCGATAAATAACACCGTTCTGTATACAGAACAAATAATCCTCCGAATACGGAGTAAGACAATACGATCCTGGAAAGGAATCGTATCAAACCTTCAGATTGCTAATCGGGTCGTCCTTCGGCTTAGCAATTCAAGATATGCAAGTACTTATTCGCATAAATGTTGTTAATTATTAGCATTTATGCGGGTATTCAGGCACTAATTGTTATTCATAGGCTAAAGTAATTTGTCAAAAGCATAGGTCGTCATATTGCAAGCAGTCCGAATGCACGAGTTTAACGGAAATGATGGCACATTTGCCGATAACGTGTTTGGTGGTAAAGATTTGATCCATACGAACTTGTGTATTGCGTGATAACCTAATGGCCAGTCTGAAACAGTAGCGTAGCGTGAGATTTTGCCGCCCGAGGCGATCGTCAATTTGTCGCCCCTTTATCTCCGCCTGCCTCTACACCTGCCACAAGTTTAAGGCTTTTTAGGCGTTAGTATGTTTGATATTGCTCCTTGTTTGATGACCTTAAGCGGCTTGATGGATTGTCACGTGATTCGTCTCAATTGTACGAATCTCAGTACGCTCATAGGCATAGATTAAAATAATTTTATAGGAAAACGTGGCAGTTATATATAGCTTAATCTAGACATAGACGGTTTAAAAGTTTAATAAATTAAATGTCAATATAAAGTAAAGATATAGTAAGTCTGTCCGGTGCTTTGTTATTCTTAAGTTGCTGAAGAGCAGACCGTAGCTCGTACTGGTATCTGGGATATTGTTGGTCTAGTAGCGCATCATCAGTACTAGACACAGTTGGTCTGTTTACATGTGTCGATAGAAACTATCAACGTCCTCGAGAATATCGACCTCTGAGTTGAAGATGCTGCCATCCGCAGTTCTTAATTTCGTCAGGTGGCGCTGCCTCAACTGCTGAGCAAAGACTTCTGACCTTCGCTTTTTCGTGATCGCATCCTCTATGGCGCGGCAGCTAGAGCGTTCGAATCGGAAGTTACTTAACACTTCCGTATTTGTTGGTTTACGGCTTGGCTATGCGGCGAAGACAGATGACAGGATGATATCACGCCTCTTTTCCTCATTAGTTCAATAGTCTCACACTTTAGACTCCTTGTGTCGTTCTTCTGGTCAATGCTATCGGCGATTTCCAGCAGATAGATGAGATTCGGAAATTGTAACTGGAACTGCTTAGAGTTCATGGCTAACAGGGGCAACGTAGGTCGGAGAGCAGGCTTCATTGACCCGGCTTTGTCAGCTCTACGGTTTATAAATATAAATAGGAAGCTCCTAAATAGGGAGCTTCGTTCTTCGCTACTGGTCGGTGATAGCTTCCGGTGTTAAACCTATTGATTACTGAGAATAATGTGCTTTCTCGCTGTCCTGATGAAGTTCGAAACTTGTCACATTACTGGGGTTTCGCCAAATCTGTTTCCCGTGAGGATTCTTTTTTAAAAAGGAGTTCATCAAAAAGGGTTTACTAATGTTTGCCATAATTTAAAATGCCATAATTTCATATGCCATACTGGTATTTGCCATAACTTCATTAGAAATAACGCTTCAGTTGCCATAATCGTGAAATGACATAAAATGACATTCACTAATTCCATTGGTCATAATCGATCAAGTGTCATAATAATTTAAATCCATAAATGTATTTGCTATAATTTTCGTTTTCAATAATGCCATTTTCCATAACTTTTATTCACCATAAGTTCTCTTTTGACCTTTGATCCGAAAATAGTCTTCAGTTTATTAAACTAGTGTGAAGAATGTGGACTAGGTCGACGGAGCCCTGCTTCGCAGGGCTCCTATTTTTGGGTTAAGGGTCAAAAGAGAACCCTAACCTAACCTATCCGAGTCGGATTGCACTAAGTCGGGGTGTTAACGATAATTAATTTCGACCTAATAATATTATGTATTATTTTCATAATTAATATCAAATTTTGATTATGACAAGAGTCGATTATGAGATGTGTTACTTATAGAAACTAATTATTATGATATATGTTGTTATAGAAAGTCATTTTATGGCAAATAAAAGTTATCACTGTTGAGTTGTTAAGGTAAACGTTATTAGTATAAAAGATAATAGTGCAAGTAAATATTATGATCTGGGATGATTATGGCAAACAATAATAGTGCAAATGAATTTATGGAAAACGAGAGAATACCATCAAAAAGAGCTGTCGTGCTTCGAGGAATGTAACTAGCATTTGGCCCTTAAGATTCGATTAAATTTTCGATTCGCTGCCTTCTTGGACTCCCACGTTGGCATTGAAGTTCCCTCATGATAACGTTGTGCCTACTGACCTTTAGTCGTACTGTTTATTGCCTTAGCAATATCCTCGTTAGTTTTAGGGTGTGGTGACGTCGGCGCGTATACGTTTATCACCTTTAACCAACGTCCGTTTGACTGACTTCATTCTACCTTGAGCTTGGTGAGGTGTTCATTGAGCCTTAGTAGTTGATTTTGGTAGCCGTAGTAACCCGGTCATTCTTTGCACCTCTAACCCCGCCCTGACCAAGATTAACGGAGCTGCCGGGAACTGGTGGCTTCATTTAATGGCGCTTCATGTTAGAGGAATAGTCCTTAGTCAAAGTTCATCTAATTTTAAATAGTTTGTAACAAAAACTTAACTACTTCGCGGTCCAGCTAGGAACGTGTCAGTGTGGGCGCCAATTGCGTTGCGTTGATTTTCGCTTTTTGCTACGTCTTTTGCCCCTTCCTTGCAGATGAATTCTTAACAGAACAAAACTTCTATGTCTTTATCTGCCAAATAATTGTGCCGCCCCTCATCGTGAAGTGGTGAAAGTGACCCTAATCGTTGTACTTAGCCTGGATGTAATTGATTACGACGGTAATTTCGCTAGCTAAGGTGTGCCCTATTTTTGGCAACGGCAATTTTATATTTAGGTGCATATAAAGCATAGTGCTCACGTTGGACTAATAAAACTTTCCTTAGTAGGAAATGTAGTGAACATCGGTCAACCGTCCGAAGTTCGGGTTCTCACAACCATCCCAACCTTCGCAGGGTCTCCCCGCGTATGTCCATGTTCAATGGTCAACCCAGCGAAGATTAGCAACATTAACTATAGAACTAAATTAACAATCAACCTATATTTCGCCCTCAAACTTTGAATGGCAAAATATTCCCCAAAGTTTGTCAGCATGAAATCCTTATAAAGAACTTTTGCTTAAGTAATAAAGTAATCAAATCGCGTCAATAATGGCAGGCAGTGACTGTATCATGTTAACAAGAAGACAGCGGGCCCCGGGGACAAGCACTAACATCATTAGTTGTCACCTGCCGCCTGTACCGTCACCGGCCACAGCCGCAGCGGCAGCCGCCGTCGCCCCCAAAGCCGTTAATTTCCCCGGGGCACGCGGCACACGGCATAAGCCGGTGATGAATACCAATTACGTCATAACATTTAAATATTCAAATTGACAATTTGCAGATTACATCTTGTTAATAACTGTGAATGTGAGGAAATGGGCCATTAGGTCAATATCAGCTGTGCACAAGGGCGCGGGATGCAAGGCAGAGAGGGAGGGTGGGTACAGGGACGCTCGTCCGTCAACAGAAGTTTGTTTACATTGTTTTGTATCGACGGGTGTAATTATAGCTCCGTGTTGTTCAATTACAGCTGCAAACAATACCAACTGACAGGTAGCACGGTGCCGCCTGTCCCGCTGTCGGGCTCGCAAATTATGGCGTTTCTGATTTAGTGTTTGAGTTCCTAAATATTTACTTAGTAGAACGAGCAAAACATCCACAGTAAGTAATAAATAACTCGTCGTTATTTATTTATTGTGAAAGGGCAGCGTCACTGTTGTATTCGCTCGAGAGGCTAGACTTGCTGTGCTCTACATCCTGTGTTTGAGGACTCCTGATATTCGTATGTAGCACACGTCGCCAGACTGCACTAGCTAAGCACGACAGATTTGTTGCATCCAGCATCCACGGCATACCATGCATGTAGTCGTTTAGAACAGCGTCGATGTTGTGAGTTCGATCCTCACACGGGACAAAACGTTGTTTTTTTTTGTTTTTTTTTTTTTATAGTCTCACGCCTTTTATCACCGAAGGGGTATGCAGAGGTGTGATATTACACCCACATTTCGCCATGAAATTTTGGTCCCACGTAATAGTGGGCGAGCCTATTGCCGTTACCGGGCACATCACCAGACTCCGTGCTGCTACTGAGAATTCGGAAAAACCCAGTAACACTTTTGCCCGACCCGGGAATCGAACCCGGGACCTCCGATCAGCAGTCGTATACGCTATCCACTGGACTACAGAGGCAGTCAAAACTTTGTGTGATGCATAAATTGTTATTACTAGTCTTGTCTCCGCTGACTGAATATTTGTAAAGTCACCCGTGACACACTATTTACTTAGCTGGAACCTAGTAGTGCTGCAATAGCATACATAATTACAATATAAACATAAGAATAAGGAAATAATATTGTTAGTCTAAAAGTTAATTTAAGGAGTACCTTTCTCATTCATACGGAAGCTGATGCCTCGAATTTTGGATTATACCTACTAAAGAATAAAGAGGCCGATGTTGGTTTAATGATTACACAATAACATCACAGTAACAATGCGACGTAAGACGCATTTGCGGAAGAGAATCTCTGTGCTAATATTAAAACGTAAACGATGTAATGCGGCTTTTACTGTGGTTTATTATGATTACATTTTTATAACTGTGCTATTCTCGTTTCATTAAGTCTACCGTCTTCATATTTAACGAAATATGTTTACTTTACAGCCATATACGCCATGATAACGTGAGAGCATCATGAAAGTATTCATCCATCAAACCAAAGTAAGGTCAAACAAAAATGAAATTAATACTATGAGAAAAGTAAGGCCACAGTCCTCAACCCTGGCCAAGAGCTGATTGGTAAACATCAAATTTCTTTGAGAACATTATGGAGAACTCTGACACATGCAGGTTTCCTCATTATGTTTCACTGCACAATCTAGCAAATGTTAACACGTTAACAGGAACGTACATGGCCTCGAAAAGTCAAAGTGCTCGTCTAAATTAGGTTTGAACTCGGGACACTACGGAGTAATCTGTTAATTTCTTCACAAGGCTATCGCTTCATCATAACGAAATAACACAAAGATTACCGCATCAATGAGGATCCGGCGCACTACAATTTATGCAGAGGGCGCATCTGAGCGTCTCCCCAGATTACGTATCCTCACGGCCGGCGCCGCTCAGCGCACGTCCTGGCTTACGATAGTCTAGGTAAATCCTAATCGATTCGTACAGCGACAGCTCTAAGCCGCCACCTCGAACTACGTCACTTGTACTGCGTGCCAACAACCAAACAACTCAAAGGAAATTAATCTATAAAGGCGCTTGAGAAAGCTTTATGCATCTTCCTTTTGTGCTTATCTTTGAAGCAATTATATCCTGTTTTGAGTCTCCAGTATTGAGTAAAGCGATCTGCTACGTGAATCAATACATCCGTGTACTTAAATCTCCCCTCCATCCTGAATACATTCTATGTGCAAATATATACAGGATAAATCATGGGTACAATCATTAATAATAATAATAATAATAATAATAATAATAATCTTTATTCAAAAATGTTTACATTTCAGTGGATGGATACATTATGTCTGGATAATCTTATACTATAATACTTTATAATCTAATAAACAATAAATACTTAACATATAGTTTAAGGCCGGTATAGGTTATTTTTACTTTGCTATCTAGGTTTAAAATTAATTGCCTGAACTAGGTTTTCACCTGTGTTTCAGGCTGTTTTGTTCTTACGTAATATAATTGTGCAAAATATAACAAATGTGCATACTCTCAAATTTAACATTGACGCAATAATAATTAAAATCGAGGCTATTCAATGGTAGGTAATTATTTTATGACAGTAAGCAAATTCTCAGTATCGGAGTAGGTCATTGTTTGTAAGTATCTAGTTATGATTATTTTACATAAATTTTGAAAGATGAAGATCTCGATCTACTAAAAGAACGAGATCTGGAAGGACGGGTACTCCTCGACCGTGATCTTTTGCGTTTTGTGTGTCTAGGAGATGGTGTACCAGATTGTGATTTGGAACTTATTGATCTTCTCCTGGCATAACTCTTGGGTGGTGTAAGTGAACTCTCTCTACTCTTTCGAGCTGATGATCTCACTTTTTTTTTTTAAATTTCTTTCGTTTTTAACGATGCCACCTTTGTTCCGTCAACTGCTTTTTTTCTATTCGTGATAATGCTTTCCAGTTCAGAATGTCTCAGCTTTTCTTTTACAGTTTATTGTATAACTTCCTTTCTCCAAAAATTCAATCCAATATCGTTTCTTCAGTAATTTTGATGCTTTGTTTGCTCATTAATTTCTTCTGATCCAAATTCACGCCATTTCTTCGTTAGTTATAGTGTATTTTTTTTGCTCCGTAATAATTATAATTTAATCATTAGCTACATTTAGGCCACCATCACATAGGTTGTAGAGAAGAGCTTTAAACTATATTACTTACAAAAAGATAATAAGAAAGTAATTATACTTACGTATAAAAACTCAAATGAACATCAAACGTGAGGTGGCTAAAGTAACCTCACGAGCCTGAACCAAAAAAATATCTCCGATTACCATCTTAATTTAAGGCGACATAACGCAAGAATAGCGTGACGTTAGCTGTTTTTTTTTGTTTATCTTCGGTCGCATTGACATTGACTTATCTAAAAATAAACTCAATAAAAACTAATGACTACATTAAAGTTTGAGTACACGCCACTAATATCACTTATGGAGATGACAATAATAATGTCTGACAGCTACAAACAAATGATTACAATCTCAACGTATCAAATATTAACGACTATCTAAATCTATGATCTGACATTGAAATATTGTTCTCAAAAGTAATACAAATAATATATTACAACAATAAGAGCCTACAAAACAATCCCACTTGGATCAAATACGATGAATTGATCATGATAGATTACTGGACGCGCTTTTATCAGCTTGCTATATATCTATGAATCTAGGTAACGTAATCTTTCATAATTTTTGCCTAAAACGTCGGTCGGAATTTAAACTAACATCAAGTATCGGTAAGTAGACAAAACAAAAGATAAGAAACGCAAGAAATTAGATAATAGTTTTAATAAAGAAAAACAAAAAACCCGACTGCATAAAAACTAATTTAATAAAAACTAAAAAGAAAGAAACAAGCCCAGTAGTTTATAATTCTGTTAAGTAATATGCAGAACAGAACGACTCACAGTCGGGGCCCCTTGTGAAGATTTGATTGGTAAAATTTGAATGGGCCCCGACTGTGAGTCGTTCTGTTCTGCATATTACTTAACAGAATTATAAACTACTGGGCTTGTTTCTTTCTTTTTAGTTTTTATTAAATTAGTTTTTATGCAGTCGGGTTTTTTGTTTTTCTTTAAATATTTTTTTATTTTATACTTTTTAGTTACGATTCATTGACTTCGTTATAAGATGGTAAATTTCGCAATTAAGTGTTTGTATATGGTTTATACTTGAAATAAAAACTTAAATCAATAGGTAAGAAAATTAGTGAGAATATTTTTTGTTAAACAAATTTACATCGTTATATATCCTAAAATATTATTTAAAATGAAAAATGATAAAAGAAACCTAAAGATGATTTTAAAATACCTATTCAACGACACCCCACTTGACATAGTTAATCGACTTTTTTTTTTTCAGTTTTGACAATATGGCGTCTGGTTGTCGCTGTGGTGAATTTTGATTACTGTTATGTCTTTAGTGACACTCGCAAGGTTAAGACGAATCGATTGACGTAAGAATCATCAAAATCGGCCAACGCATTTGGACTCTAGAACGCCACATAGAAACAAACATACATATATACATACATACATACATAGACTGTTAAACACATTACCCTCCTCTGCGTCGCGCAGTCGGGTAAAAAGTAAAATACACGCTTTGTAAAGACTTAAAAGTACAAACAGGTATAATTTTTGCTTAGTATGACTTAGCATGATGTCCTTATCGAGTAGACTGTGGCTTAGTGATGGGTCTTGTGACACCCTGTATAACACAAGCTATTTTGCGTAGTATTCATTTTCTTCGTAAACTTTCTTTCTTCTTTTAGTCTCCATGTTTCGTGCCAGTAACAGTATTTTTGTTTTAAAGACAACTCCCGCATTTGGACTAAATCCTGTGTCGCTGGGGACCTTACAAACATACAACTAATCAACACACATTGAAGACACAATGACTCAATGAAAACAGATAACCTAGACCCGAAACAACAATTTATGAATCACACAAAGTGTCGTCTCGTGTGGGGATCGAACCCACAACACACGGCGCAGTGTCAAGCGGCGAGGCGGCTGCTTAAACCACTACGCCAACCGTGCAGTCAATATAGTATTGATTATGTAGTAGTAGAGCAGTTGCTTCTGATGAAAGTTCTTATTTTTGTTAAGTATGGTGGAAGAAATACTTTAAAAAAGTCGACATAGATTACATTTGAAACGAGAAATAAATACCAGCTTCTTTGCGTTGGTCCAAATTAAATAACCTTTTGCGGACAAGATGTTTCTTATTTATTTTTTATTTCTCTCTATGTAATCTACAAATGGAATTAGAATTACTACTGACAGCGAAAGTAATTTGATCGTTCAGGTTGCTACCTATGCCTTGCCTACAATGTTCAACTTGTTCTAGTAAGTTGCCTGTTGCTACCGGACTATGTATTTGGTATAAATCCTGTATTTCGGGTGACTTTACAAACATTCATAATGACGGACATAGTACATTACAGACTCGAAACAGATGTTTTTAGATCGTAAACAGTTTTGTCTCGTGTCCTATCGAATATGTAACACTGCTACAGCGCAGTATATTGCGAGGTGACTGCTTAAACCACGAGCCACCCTGACATTGGTGTGGTTTTCATAAGTATTTCATGGCTCAGTTTTTCACCTCCTCGTTTCCTATAGCGAAAGAGAAATGCAGGAATAAGGGAGCGGTAAAGGAACGAAGGGTGAGGATATTATCTTCGTATCAACCCCTAGCGTATCATCTGGCAGGACGTAGCTTGTTTGTCACCCTTTATACAAAATATAATGGACACAGCAAAACATCTAGATATGTAAAAAGAAAAACTACTGGTGGATCAAACTTTGTTCAAGTACTCGCCTCGAATGCATGCAACTATGCATTCGAGGCGAGTACTTTATCCAATCTGTGATCTGTGCAGTCAGTACTTGCTTACGTATTGTTGTTTAACAAGGTATACTCACAGTGATCTCAGCTGGGGTGTGAACTTGCACAGGTCGGAGGGTAGGGAGGTGAGGCGCGCGCGGTCCACACAGGCGCGACGTGACGCTGTATATAACAAGTAACAAGGTATACTCACAGTGATCTCAGCTGGGGTGTGAACTTGCACAGGTCGGAGGGGAGGGCGGTGAGGCGCGCGCGGTCCACGCGCAGCGTGCGCAGCCGAGACGTGCCGTTGAGCGACGGCAGCGCACGTAGACCTCTGGCCTCCGACAGCACTCTGCACACACAACACACAACCACACATAAGTATGTCTACAGATCAATGAGAAAAACTGCTTCCAGGAAGTAAAGTTAGTACCACATCTTTCTACTAGCAACGCGCGTACTACGACTTTATGCGTGCTAATTACTTCAGTTACATCGTTAGAAAATAAGGGCACAATCGCGAGAAACTAATGGTCACTCGCGAGATTGACGAGAACCTAATAGATGGCCAGACTAAAACCTAAGCCTAAGGCCCGCCTGGTAGGTTGCTGCTAGAGACAAGAAGAAATGGTGAGAAATAGTTCACCAGACGGTAATTCACAGTTGGGAATCACGACGATTTTCCGTGTGGTGACGGAGTAAGAATACGATAGGTCGCCACCCCCACTCTGTCCCGAGGGTGTCGTACGAGGCGACTATGGGAAAACGCGAGCAGTGTAACAGCTCCAGCCAAGGTGTGCTTTCGCTCTACACATCTGTCCGATTTTTACTTATTATTATTACCAATATCCCTTCCGTGATTGCGGTATCCTTTGTTACCTTTGATTTCCTTTCCAAGCACCAACCTCCTGTAACATTCCCTTACCCTATCCTAAAATTCCTTTCCCATTCCGAAGTACAGGTGGAGAAGATGGCAGTATGAGTTTTAGAGGATTAAATATTACTTTACTCCAAGAGGGTACCCGACCTACCGGAGAATCCCTCTCTGAGCATCGTCGCTCAGACTGCCCCATCGTATTTAGGGCGAAATTCCCAACAGCGACGCGCTTTGCCACACGTCACGTTTTGTCTCCCCGTCAAACAGAGGCAAAAGGAGGGCTAGGAAATGCCTGTTTGTAACGGTGAATGTTTGTGGAGGAGTGGATGGTAAGATTGATGAATTGTGCAATATGATGGATGTAAGGGAAATTGATATATTAGGAGTGAGTGAAACTAAGAAGAAACCTTGTTCAACAACTACTCATGGCCGATATAGTGCATATTGGTCTGTTGGTTCTGAGAGAGCTAGCCAAGGAGTTGGAATGATTCTATCAGATAGGATGAATGAGTGTGTGAAAGAATATGAATTTGTTAACTCCAGGCTTATTTGGGTGCGACTAAAACTCGGCTTAACTAAAGTCTTTGTTATGTCTGTTTATGCTCCAGACATGTCCAAACCGTCAAATGTAAGACAAGAATTCTGGGATAATGTAAGAGATGTGCTTGCTAAGTGTGAGAATAATGAAAGGATAATTATGTTAGGCGACTTTAATGGTTGGGTAGGTGTGTGTCGTGATGGCTATGAAAGGGTTCTAGGGCGGTTTGGTGACGAGAGGGTGAATGAAAATGGTGAAAGTTTACTGGATATATGTATGGAGAGAAAGCTTGTGGTGACAAACACTTTGTTTAGCCACAAGATGATTCATATGTATACATGGCAAAGGCAGACAGATCGAAGTATGATAGATTTTGTTGTGATAGACGAACGATTGAAAGCAAAAGTGAAAGATACTAGAGTGTACTGAGGCTTAAATGTGGGTAGTGACCACTTTTTGGTAGTTAGCCGCATAGCGGGACTAACCACAATATGGCGCCATCGTCCTCGCATACACTCACATCCCATAGAAAGAGTGAAAGTTGAAAGATTTGAAGAAGAGGATGTACGTAGTCAGTATAAAGAGGTATTGGAAGAAAGATTTAAAGAATTGTTTGAGGAAGATGATTGCGAGATAGAAGAATTTTGGAAAGAGTTTAAGAATGGAGTAATAGAGACAGCTACACAAGTATGTGGCGTAAGCAAGAGGAAGCATGTTAAGAAGATATATGTAATAAATGGTGGGATCAGGAAGTAAGTAGTGTGGTCGCGGAAAAGCGCAAAGCATGGATGGACTTGCTGGCCATAGGAGCCAACAAAAGGATACAAGGTTGTGTGACTGTCAATGAGAGGATAGTAAAAGAAAAGTATGACAGCTTGAAATATAAAGTAAAAGAGACAGTGAGGAGAAAGAAAAAAGAATGTAAGGATAACGTTGATAGAAAATTTTCTCAGCATTTTCGGGCCAATATCAAATTATTCTGGCACTTGGTTAGAACAGCCCGAGGCAAAGCAGGAGACTCGACAGTTGGTGAGATAAGGGATGTAAATGGAAATATTATAAGAGAGCATGGGGAATTTTAGGATCAGTCGAAGATGTATTTTGAGAATTTGTTTGAACGAGGAGAAAGTGAAACTAGGAATATAGTAGCGAATGAGGAAGATAATTGTGAAAGTAATATAAGTATGGAAGATAATGGTATGGTATGCAATGAAAAGTATGAAAACGGGTAAAGCTGCGGGATATGACAGGATATCTGCTGAAATGCTCAAGGTATTTTGTTTGAATCAATGTTGGCGGTCCGGTCGTGTACCAGGAGACTGGAATAAGGCCGTGATTGTGCCACTGTACAAGGGAAAAGGGTCACAGCAGGAATGCAAAAAATATCGCGGTATAAGCCTCCTGAGTGTTGTTGGCAAATTGTATGCAAAGATACTGATTGAAAGTGTGATCTCTGAAACAGACAGTAAGATTTGGGATGTGCAAGCGGGATTTAGAAAGGGAATGGGGTGTACGGATCAAGTCTTTTCCTTAAGGTGCATTTCAGAGAAAATCTTAAGAAAACACCAGAAGGTTTTTTGCGCCTTTATTGACCTGGAAAAGGCTTACGATCGAGTGGTGAGGGATGAACTTTGGTCAACACTTTCTGTGTATGTAATGAGCAGCAGTCTGATACGGGCACTTGAATCCTTATACAGGGATTCAAGTGCCTATGTCAGAATAAACGGGGCCTACAGGGACTGGTTTAACATTGATCGTGGTGTTAGACAGGAATGTGTAGCGTCTCTTTGGCTGTTCAATCTATTCATGGACAGTTTTTTGACCGATCTGAAAGAGTCTGAATGTGTATTAAGAATGGGTGAATCTGTGTTTAAGACCCTGTTATACGCTGACGATCAGGTTCTTTTTGCGTCGTCAGCGTCTGATTAACAGCAGATGGTCACCGTAATGAATGAGGCGTATAAGAAGAAGGGCATGAAAGTGAATGTAAGCAAGCCTAAGGTCATGGTCATAGAGAGGGAAGACAGTATAACTGAATGTAACATAATGATAGGAGATGAAAAAGTGGAACAAGTGGATGAGTTTGTGTATTTAGGGTCTATGTTTACGAGAGATGGCAAATGTGAGGGAGATGTTGAAAGTCCATCATCAGTAACGAAATTGTCCCAAGTAAGGCTCACCTTGCTGTACTGCAGGGAGTTTTGGCGTTAACGCTGATGTATGGTAGCGAATCATGGGTATGGCAGAAGAAGCATGAAAGTAGAATCAATGCTGTGGAGATGAGAGCTTTGAGGAGTATGTGCGAAGTAAGGCTGATAGATAAAGTGAAAAACAGTGTGATACGAGAGAAGTGTGGTCTGAAAGAAGATATAGTGATAAAGATTGAGAAAGGAATGTTGCGATGGTTTGGATATTTGGAAAGGATGGATGAAAGAAGAAATACGAAAGAAGTGTATCGTGTAAGAATGAATAGAGATGTCGGTAGGGGACGCCCAAGACGTAGTACGCCGACCAAATAGGTGATGTACTAAAAAGGGGCCAAATTAAAAGTACCCATGACTGGCGAGCATGTATGATGAGGTTAATGAATGTCGAAGAAGCGAAAGAGGTGTGTTTGAACCGGAGCATTTGGCGTTCCACAGTCGCTGCCTACCCCAATGGGAGACAGGCGTGACGATAGACAGATAGATAGATAGAATCACGACCCTCAGAAATGAGGAAAACAAACCGAATAAGGCGATAATTATTTGAATAGATTGACGATACCTAAAGCTAGTGCACGTTATTACTTTCCAAGTTTACTGAACAAACATTCGAGATAGTTAATAGATTCACACAAACCGTCCAAATATTATACACTAGTCTATGGTTAAGCCTCTACGAGAATAACATATATTATTGGTTGTTGCCACAAGGCCTCGGCTCTTGATAGGTGTCATTGGCGACCCAGCCACGCAAACAGGAATATTATCCACAGTTAGTACCCATCGGTAATTACAATTGGCAAACATCCAACATCCTTCAAGAACTATATAAGTAATCTTAGGTTTATTGCTTGAATAATTACTGCTTCGTATTTGTATATCATACATATTTATTTTTTATTTTATTTGTTTGCATTTGGAAGGTGCTTGCTTTTCCCTTATTTAAATAATTAGCAGTATGCTCGGTTTCCTCGTACTTCTAACCTGAATACTTGCGAATATTCGCTACGTAATAACCCGCGAGGCAGATAACGGGTCCTCCAAAAATTAAACCGTACATTTAAAAGTATATTCAATACGAGCCTTAAGAAAATTTTGGTGATATTTTCCTTTTATTTCCTCTTTTTGCGAGTAGACGACGCAATCTTGAATTGTTATTTAATAACTTAGCTCTATCATTTGTACGTTTGTGTCCCAACTTGATTGTATTATCCTTTTTTTAGGTTCAATCTTTATATCACTTTCTTTACGTCGCATCGGCCATAGGCGTCAATGTACCGATTACTTACATATTCTATAAGACTGCTGGTTTGTCTCACAAGCTTTCGACTGTCCTTAAGTAGAAGCTTGCTCTAGGAGTGACGCAACGACCTTTCAATCTTATGTCCAGTGTTACAGTTACGAGAATGTTACTAGTTATGCTAAATTCTTCTTAAAGCCATGGCCTGCAGCGGTATAAACACCACGAATGAAGCAGCCAGGGTGAAAAAGATCTTGTCTCAGGACAGCAACAAAACCCTTGGCGCCATTAAAAAGCAAGATGGAACCTACGCAACTACGGACGCTGAAATTAGCCAAGTGCTAATTGAAACTCACTTCCCAGGTTGTGAAGTAATCAATGACCGTCTGTGGGACGAGTCAGACTACAGACCACCGACCCAAACAGACTGGCTGGTAGCCGAAAATGTGGTCACCACAGACCGGCTGATATGGGCAATAGACAGCTTCCAGGCATTCAAATCCGCAGGCCTGGATGAAATCATACCAGCATTCCTAAAGTGGGGATGCACAACGATTGTGCCGCACCTGCTCGACATCTACAGGGCCTCAATAGCGCACAGATACAAACCTTGCAGGTGGAGGGAAGTTAAAGTCATATTCCTCCCAAAACCTGGCAAAACTGACTACTCACAAGCGAAAGCATACAGACCCATCAGCTTGACCTCCTTCTTATTGAAAACGCTGGAGGGACTTACGGACCGATACCTCCGTGTGGGCGCATTACTGCGCAATCCACTACACTCACATCAACACGCCTACAGAAGTGGCAAGTCAACTGAATCGGCGCTGCATTCCGTTGTGGGAACCATTGAAACAGCGCTCACCAACAAGTTAATGACACTGGGGGCCTTCATTGACATAGAAGGTGCCTTCGACAAAACTAAGTTCAACAGTATCAGCCGGGCCCTCGAAAAGTTCGGAGTTGAGCAAACCCTTAGTGGCTGGATTGATCAACTGCTGAAACAGAGAGCAATACAATTCACGGTAAACTCCACCACAAGGGGCATAGTTGCAAAAGGCTGCCCACAGGGAGGTGTACTTTCACCCCTGTTGTGGAACATTGTGGTGGACGATCTGTTACGGAACTTAAACGACAGACGATTCTTCACGGTCGGCTATGCAGACGACATCACCATCCTGATCAAAGGTGACTCAGTAGACACGATCCGAAATCGGATGCAAGCAGCCATCAGGATCATGGAGGAATGGTGCAACCAACATGAACTGACGGTTAACCCCAACAAAACGGAGCTAGTACTTTTCACCAACAAAAGGAAAACCCATATGTGCAAAACACCAAAACTCTTTGGAACGGAGCTTACCCTATCGAATGAAGTCAAGTACTTGGGCGTAATACTTGACCATAAGCTAAACTGGGGCAAGCACATCAGCACAAAAACAACAAAAGCATGCACAATCTTCTGGCAATGTCGGAGAATCATAGGCAAAAAATGGGGTCTCAAAGCATCAATTACCCTGTGGATCTACACTGCCATTATACGCCCCATGCTTACGTATGGTGCAGTAGTGTGGTGGCCACGCACGCAACTAAGCACAATCACAAAAAAGCTACAGAGCCTTCAACGCCTAGCCTGCTTGGCCACAACAGGCTGCATGAAGAGCACCCCAACAGCCGCCTTGGAGATACTACTGGACCTAAGACCGCTGCACCTAATGATCCAGCAGGAAGCTGGCGCTGCAGCAATCCGTCTAGACAAGCTCGGGCTATGGAGAAAGGATGATCGAATTACTCACGCACGCCTAAAAGGGACCTTAACCAAAGAGATCCCGATGCTAGAGGCCGCTTGCGATCTCATCCCTAAAACTTTTGTCTTTGACAAAAAATATCGCATCCAATTGCAGGAGGAACACAAAGACTGGTCTGGTATACACGAAGTCAGAGTATACACAGACGGCTCAAAAACGAAGTATGGGACGGGTGCGGGCGTATTCTCCCATGACTTAAACATCAACATCTCAACATCCCTTGGCACCCATAACACCACATTCCAAGCCGAGTGTGTTGGGATAACAAGAGCCGCAACAGCAATCGCGTCTAGGAACGTAAATGACCTGTCTATACGCATTATCACGGACAGTGCCTCTGTACTACAAGCTCTCGGCAGCAACTGCTTTAACAGCGGCCTCATCATGGAATGCCACCTAGAGCTGCAAAAGATTGCAGAGAAGAATCGGGTTACGCTGCAATGGATTAAAGGCCACAGCAACTCCGCAGGCAATGACTCCGCAGACCAACTGGCACGGCAAGGATCGGACACAATGATAATGGGACCCAAGCCGATTGTACCGATACCAGCAAGCCAAATCAAAACGTGGCTACGTGAGAGAACCGCACATGAACACGAAAAACAGTGGGCAAACATAAAATAATGCAGACAAACAAAAGATGCCATCCCCTGCGTGAACAAGCGACTCTCACACAAGCTGCTGCATTCTAATAGGAAAACACTAAAGCATCTGACGGGCATAATAACCGGCCACTGTCCACTCAACAAGCACCTATTCAACATAGGCGTTACGGACAGCCCACTGTACAGGGGCTGTATGGAAACCGAAGAAACAACCGCTCACGTCATTCTGCACTGTGCAAGTGTGAGCGATCAACGGGCAAAGCTGCTGAACAACCCCAGAACCATGAGTGAAGCTTTAAACGACACCAGCCAACTAATGGCTTTCTGGAAGGAACTAAGGTGGTATGAGTAGTCGGCGTCAATGAAGTCGCCACATACGGGCAATGGCCCAAATAAGTGGCTAAGTGCGGAAAACCCACGACCAACTATAACTATAACTATAAAGCCATGGCCAACTTTCAATACAAATCAGTGCCATTTAGCAATTAAACTCTAGGCTTGAGTAGTTGCGTTGGCATTCGCGTTTATCCCACAGGAGGACCGTGGGTGTCTAAACTCATTATAAGTTAAAGTGGAAGCGATGAGGAGGGGTGTGACGGTCGCCAAATTAATAGGAGCCCTAAACGACGCCTCGCTAATTGCAGATAATAATCTATACCGCGATTAACTTAAGTAAATGTTAAGTTCTGATTACATTTTAAGTTTATGAAACGGTTTAGACGTCGGCTGTAGCTGTCTTTAATTTCAGAATTATAGAATTATCTAATATATGAAATTCTCGTGTCACAGTTTTCGTTCCCATACTCCTCCGAAACGGCTTGACCGATTTTGATGAAATTTTTTGTGCTTATCCGGTATCTATGAGAATCGGCCAACATCTATTTAAAAAAAAAAAAAATTTTGCAAAACAACGTTTGCCGGGTCAGCTAGTATGATATATATTTCTATATTCGAGAATTCAAACGTGGCAATGTAATATGCTCCTACAAAAAGTAATGTTAACGAGAGCATCTGCACGTTTCGCAGACTAGAGTGTTACAGAATCAACTCACGAAGAAATATAATCTGTGACTCATAAATAGTCGCCGCAGCGTGCTGATATAGTTCCCCGACAATTTGTCATCCTCTTAATCAACGTCGGCTAACTTCCGCAGTCAACAGGAAAACACGAAGCGACATACGAGTATATATGCGTCCGAGTAGGTAAACAAGCCGGCTGACATCGCACTTGCACGAAGTTGATCACTTAATACGCACGTTTGCAGAGAGAGACATCAGCGTCAATATAGCGCGGCCTACTTGTAGAGACCTTGACCGACACGTCGAGCATGTGCAATTACAGAGTAGCGACGCATGCGGGCCGACTTACCGCGTGTTGTAGGACCATGAGCACCGGTTTGATGGAGTTGTCTAATAGTTCGACTGTTGCACCTTATCGTCGGACAACTTATACTTGTAATCGCACATCAATATTTAATGAGCAAACAATTTACTTCACTTTTGATTTGTTATACACAAGTTAAGTTGGTTGTTTGCTTGGAAAAGAATTGGTAGCCGTTTGGTCCGATAAGGATATTGTACGGCCGTCTTCTCACTATAAGGAGGTTTATGCTATATTCCATCTCACTGGCCAAGTGCGGGATGGCAGACTTACCATAACTATTGAGAACATTATGGAAAACCCTCAGACATGCCGGCTTTCAGTCTAATACGCACTAACGCGTGGGTTTGAACTGGAGTACTCTGGCTAGCAGACAGTTAGTCTCTCCATCTCCACTAGGTTATCGCTGCATACGTATTACAACGAGTTCCAAATATTATAAGATGTAAAAAAGTTTGACATGCGTTTTATTGCAATGATAAAAATTTAAAAGAACTGGTTTTATTTAGCAATAAAATTTAAACGATCATTTTTTGTTTGATGTTATATCAAATAGATAAGAGTACTTGCCACAAAGTGTACTTATGCCAATGTTGCTGTGGTTTATATTAAACGAAGTGCCTAGTTTCAGATATCATGCCACTCGTATTAGCCGCATTCTGGAAAGAGAGCTTCACGTTTTGTTTTTATTTGCAAAATAGATCAAACACTACACGTATCTCATTCATTTTTTAATTTTAATAGAACTTTGATTCTTTAGAATTAAATGTACTATCTACAACGCTCTTTCAAAAGTATTACTAGTCTTGATATCTATGAAGTAAACTATACTGCTGTAAGCCGATTACAGGAGCGTCTGTCCGTAGTTACGAGTACAATCGCTATATTCCCAGACTGAGGTCTACTAAAAGTTGATAAATGTTTATTCTACAACTATGATTGAATAAGATACTTTAAAATGTTCCATATCTAATAAATGCATTAAGAAACCTAATTTAATTTAACCCAAACCGTTCGGGTTGACCAGAATGTTGTTAAAATTCTAGTGTAATCATTTTAATATTTAAAATAACACAACGAAAAGGAATGAAAGTTGACGTTAGACTTACAGTTAACATTTCTATGTAGGTATAAACGTTACTTCCATGTGATAGTGGTAGATCTAAATTACGTGTATTTTTAAACTCAGCCACCCACTCTACATTCAAAGCTGTACAATAAATTAGCGACTCAGTTATTAGAAAACTGATTGACGAGTCCCACACCTGACCAGTGCTCGTATCACAAATCACTCCTATCAGCATGTTTTTCAAAATATCGACACAAATTAACTCAAAATCAAATAAATTTTAAATATCCTAACATAGTTCTGCTAACCTCACATTTTATGAAAACGACTTCTGTCACAACCACATACATATATTACGTAGGTATGTCAAAACATTTTCATGTTGGCATTCTTCATGTTATTAATGTTGGCGGGAGATCGAGATATGTGTGTCAACATTTTGCTCGCGACAAACATCATCCGTCTAAATGTTCCCCTGAAATACCGACGGGAGCACACAGAACAGCCATGTCTAAACAAGTTGGCGCGCCCCTAGCCTTATGTCAAAACCCTAATATATTTGCAAAGAATTTTTCTAATACAAATCGCGTGAACAAACAAATACGGATCGTCGGCGCGGGGTGCCACGACAGAATAGCGAATGCTAAGGAAGCGCCAAATTGTCTGTGCGTGCCAAAATGGTGGACAAACAACCAGCAAAAACAGACTTTCAACTCAGAGTTACTTCGAGCGAAGGAAGGCTTAGCTTTATTTGGTGGCATGATCTTTACTTTGGCAATTAAACTAGCATTTATAGCATACAATTAATGGTGAAAAGTAGTAATTTATTATAGACTTTATTTATTAGATACCCATAGTTCACCATTTACATCTAATTGGACCTCGTGGATAAGCAAGCAATACATGAATACAAAACAACAGTCATGTACCTAATCAACACATACTCGAGTGTATACTAACTGTGCAGGTGACCGTAATTTTATTAAAAATATTGCAAAATATGGGAAGAGGTAACAAACTAAGTCCGATTTAATGGATGTAATTATGGACTAAGTAAGTATATTATAACTGATTTTGCTGTAACTGTGAAGAACAACGTCAATTTCACCGAGAAGTTTCGCAACTCGGCGGGTATATGGCGCTTCAAAGCGAGTCGAGAACTCGAGACTCCCCCGAGCGCAGACACAGCTGTTTATGTTTGTGTTTATGAGCGGCTGACTCTACACTACGCTAATGGAGCCATATAATCACGTCAAGGATCACATTCAGTTCACAAACCAAATAACCCACATTAAATTGCTATAAAACCACCACGTCGCGGTTGTGTAGGGCGACTTAATCGTTTGCATGCTGATTCAATTCCCCGACCAAGACATGGATATTTTCGTTATCGTAGTAGTCTACGACAAACTTATGTGTCTGTGGATATATGGCTGGAGACTTATTTAATCTTCTGTCGATTGATTTGCGATGTAATGAAAAACAAGTTGGAAGACTACCCATAATTCTAAGAAAGAACGAATAGCAGTAATAAAGCTTAGTCAGAATAAAATGTGTGACAGGAGCCCTGTCTCGTACAAGACTTATAGATATATATATCGACGTAAGAAATGGGTCAGATTTTGTACGATTACATAATTTCCTCCTTGCTATTTTTAAAAGAGTCAATTTCCGGAGATGGAATAATCCGGTCGTATGTCTCGGGGAAAACTGAAAAGCAAAACGTATTCACAAAATTTTACAACAGCTTTTAAAACTTTCGTTAGATATACTCGTACATAGATGTTAGACACCTGCTTTGTGTAAACAGGTAGAAATAGACACTAAATATTTGTCATGGTAGCAGGGATAGATAGATGGCCTATCAGCCTGTCACTTTAGAGCCATCAATCGCTCATAGTAAACTTGTAGGCCAAACTGTATCAGGAAGGTAGAAGTGAGCGAGAATAGATATCGCTATCGACTCGTCGTCTGCTATGTAGCGAGGCAATGTTCGCAGATTGTCGGAAGCGACGAGTGTCAGCGCCGGCTTATCAGCCGATCCGGTTCCGGAGGCGTGCGGAACAATTTCCGATGCGTTATCGGTCGGGGACACTCGGGGAGGACACCGGACGGACACGGCGCGGCGTCAATGCACCGACGCACCGACGGGACTGCTACGCGCGTAGGACACTCGGATACATAGCGAAAGTTTCTGATAGTACTTATTTCATAAAAGGTACGTGAAAAGTAACTCTTATCAAATTTCAAAATTGGTCTGTCTCTCATGCTGTCATTTTCCTATTATATGTTATATTGGGTGAGATTTATTTATGTTAATACTTCATTATCTGCTTGCCATTGCTGGTCAGAGAGAAATTACATACTTATTAAAATCGGCTAATAGAAAAATGGCACTGGAAGCTGTGCCTACATGCTATTATATGGCAATACCTGTTCTGCAATAAGAATCAGCTACGCGGTACAACTATACAAGATACAAGAAGGCAATTTTAAATAAATACTGGATTTAAATTGTATAAAGTTTTGATATTGATTCTTTGTTATTGAATATTATTATGACGAACATAAACATTTTTATACCCATTTAATTACGTATTAATGTGTTATTTAATAAATATATGTTATCGCGATGTCGTAATAATGACATAACTTGCTGCCGGCCGATATCGAGTTGGTCCACCGGAACTTCCTTATGTTCATTTTGTTTATCAAACCTAACTGTATCATTTAAACAGTTTGAGTGAGGTAATCACTAAGTAGAGGTGAATGATCGAAGGTCAAGCTTGGCCCTAACGAGCCGGAAGATTCCGAACTGTTTACCAAGAGGATCTGATTGACATTCAGCCGAGCGTGGAATTAAAACAACCGTTCTGACCTTTACTGAAGAAATTTAATTAAGTTTTCACGCAATATCTTTCGTAAAGTAGGTATTAATTATGAGGCGCCGGCCGGCGGCGGCACAGACAGACGCTAGATAAATCGATAATGTGCCTCAAACTGCATTCCTCAATGTGGCGTAAAGGACATTCGATGTATAGAATTATTAAACACAGTATAATTCGGCAGATTTAAAAAGCATGGTTTTGCTATTTACAGATTGTGATTTGATCTAATATTGTTTTAATTTCGGCTTACTTTTCCTGTAAAAACCCCATTGAACAGCAGAACTACATGAGAAGTGTTTTTCCTTCGCATGTAAGGTTGTTGTCGGATGTGTAAACGCGTGTTGTCGCCGGATGTGGAGTGCGAGGCGAGGAAAACCACCGAACCTTGGACTTGTTGTATTGGTGCCACCGCCGCCGATGACTCTCAGGGAAACGCGGCGAACCGTAACGATCTAATGCGGACATACCGCCCACATTTCCGCGTATTCATCCAAAACATATATGTATGTGGAGCTTGTATGTTACATACTAATTGGTTGCATTTTTCCTCTTATGAGGTTAGGAGAAAATTTATGCGTAATTGTTGATCCGACGAGTCTGATTTACAATGTAAGGCCGGTGCAATTAAATAAGTTTACCGCACCAGCTACAAACTACAGGTCTGTATTGTGTGTTTTGCAACCTTTCGAAAGCATTCGTTTGTGTCTGCCATGAAACGCTCTTATGTAAACTTAGACATTGCGGCGTACAGACTAAAGCATTGGACTTCATTAAGTCATACTTATGTGACAGAATCCAATGTGTCGAAATAAACGGCTCAAAATCTTACCTGTTGATTTAGGAGTGAGACTTCGCGTTCGACCGTCTTGGCGTGCGGACGCGTTCGTGTGCGCTCTCGCGAATATAATTCGTAATTTCGGTTTTACTGAAAATATCGCTTATATTAATACACGAACGAGTTCCCTAAGGAATAGGGACTCGCGCGAAGTGTTATTATTAAGTTCTATCGTGATTTTCGTGTGTTTTTACTGGTTTTTCCACTCCCCGCTCGGATCACGTGGAGAAGTTTGTAGTGTGTCGTGCCCGTGAAATAAGGTCCGGATTGGGTGTGTGGCAGCTTGTCCCGGGGCTTTTCAGCCTTGGGAGCATTTGTAATAAGGTAACAAGGCTTCAGGAGCTCCTGTAATCAGTTTTTCGGCGGCGACACCGGCGTCATAACCTCAAAGTTGAGGTTAGGATTGCGTTGTCGTTCGCTGGGCCGGTGCGGGCGCTCTGTCGCCTTGCCTTGAATTAATACTAATACTAGTTTGTTAATGTTTTATAGCGATTCAGCTGAAAATTGGTGTTAAACAATACATTTTTCAAAAGCACGTGCCATCTGACATCTAGCGCGGTGTGACTTGGCGTGACAACTGACAGTTGACACTGACAGTTGTCATCGCCGGGAAAATAACCGCGCTGGCAGGGTTGCCAGTTCAAATATTCTGATCGGCACGTTTAGTTTAGTTAGTAATAAACTTTAAATAGATATACAGTACTGGACATTGGTCTTTTAGGTTTAGTACGTTTAGTGTAGTTAGTAATAAATTTTTAAATAGAAATACAGTACTGGACATTGGTCTTTTAGGTATAAGTGTAAATTTTTAATAATATTACGACATTGGCGTGACGGCTGACGTCCGGTGTTACTTGGCGTTGGCAGCCGTCACTGTCACTGTCACAGGTGGTATTGACGGTTGACGCGTGGTGACAGCGTTGACATTGACAGTTGTCGGTGCCTTGGCACTGGCGGCTGGCGGGTCGGGGTTGCCACCTGCGTAAAGGGGTTGCCAGTGCAACGGTCATAGTTACCAGTTTAACAGGTAATACTTTGTTTTAAAAATTTTATCGTCTGTTTATTTCTTTTGTTTCTTTGCTCTGTGTTTTAAATATTGTGTGTGTTAGACTTAAGCTATTATCTTAGGAATAAGTTGTACCAGCCATAACTCTGGTCGGTCGCTATAATGGACGAAGAAGAGAAGGCTCGCAGGCAGCAAGAGCTGCTGCTGGATGAGTTTGAGCGAAGACAGTCGGAAATTGATGCGCTCAAGGAAATAATGGCAGAATCCTCTAGGGGGGCCGCGTCTGCGTCCCCCTTCGAGCCTCGCGTATCGCTGGCCCGAACTCCACCGGGAGGTTTTTCGCCGGCACAGACGGCGATGGAGGTAGCGGCGGACCCTGGCACGCCACAGCCACCATCGGTGGTGTGCTCGCAGCCCGGGAAGCGCCACTTGACGTCGCCCGAGGAAGTACAAGAGGCTGTAAGACGACGAACGGCCAAGAAATCTTCGGCGCCACCCTTAGGTGGCATCTTGACCAGCACAACTACCGCGGAACGGTCGTCGGCGGGGCAGGGCGCGCCGTCGCCATCAATGGTCTGCATGGATAAGGAGGCCCTTATCGAATCTGTACACTCGGCCGTGAAAGCCATCTCCGCCGTGGCGAATGCCACTAACAAGCTCAATATCGGTGATAAAAACGCGATCGCCGGACATGGGCAAGATATATTGGCGGTTGTAGCGCAACTGGCGCTGCGCCTTGCTCGCGTGGAGCAGGAGGTGACAAGCATCAAGCTTCAACAGGCGACGACACAACAAACGGTAATGACGGCAGCACCAATGGCACCACCGATAGACTCATCCTGTACTTACGCCAGCAAACTAAAACTACCAAAAGGGAAGCCCGACATCGCCCTCGAACCACGCGGTCCAACTGTCCTGTTCTACCCGAATGCCGAACAGCTAAAGACCTCTGAGGACACCAAGAAGGAGTTACAAAGCACTATTAAACCCGGCGCGCACGGAGTCCAGTGCCAGAGGGTTACGGCGGTCTCCAACGGAGGAGTGGCGGTGCAGACGCGGTCGGTAGAGGCAGCGAGGAAACTAAAAGAGGCGGCCCCCCCTACCCTGAAGGTAGCAGATCCGAAGGGCAAGAAGCCTCTGGTGGCAATAAGAAATCTGAGGTCGGACCCATCGGCGGTGGACCTGCTAGAGGACCTACACCGTATTAACCTGGCTGAGGATCTTAACTGGCCAAAAGATAAGATGTTAGCACAGTGCAGCGTAGCCTTCAAGAAGGGTCGGCTAGGGTCCGGCAGGACCACCGTTGTGCTGGAGTGCACAAAGGCTCTCCGGGACAAGCTGGTGAGCCTCAATCGTGTTTATATCGGCTGGGACGAGGCGGAAATTATCGATTACATCCGCCTGACATGCTGCACTAAGTGTCAGCAGTACGGTCACCCCGAAAAACATTGTCGGTCGGCAAATACTATATGCGCACAATGTGGAGAGGCTGGCCACAGGAAGGACGAATGCAAGTCGGAGACCACCTGTTGCGCCACCTGCGCGAAATTCAAGCGCCCTAATAAAGACGGTCACCGTACTGCTGCGCTTACGTGCCCCGCGCGGCAATACGCAGAACAGCAGGCGGCTAATATCAGCTATGCCTAGGCACGCTTTACGCATAGGGCAGCTGAACCTGCAAGGGTCGGCTGCGGCTACAACTGAACTGCCCATCGTGTCGGCGCAGCACGGGCTTGACTTAATTCTCGTTCAGGAACATTACCAACACGAATGTATTATACAGCATGGAGCGAACCCGAAAGCGGGGATTATGATCGTGAATAAACACCTCGCAGTGACACTATTGGGCAACCTCAGCAATGAGTACTGCTTAGTAGCCCATATTGATGGAGGAACTCGCTACGGTGCCCTGTATGTGGTTTCGGCGTACTGCCAGTACAGTCACGATGTAGCTCGGCATCTAGAAACCATAACACGTGCGTTGGATCATCTGGTAGGAAACAGGGTGCTCATAGGGATGGACAGTAATGCACACTCCCCACTCTGGCACTGCGAACGGCGACAATTCGAGGGAAGGGGACCCGACACCGAGTACAGGAAGGCGCAAGTGGAAGGTTTTATACTCGGGCGAGGACTAAGTATTCACAATGAGTCTGGACAGCCACCGACATTCCACGGTCCCAATGGCTATTCAAACATCGACCTCACCCTCTCTACCCGGGGTATCTCAGTGTCAGGGTGGAGTGTGCATGAAGGTGCCAGTATTAGCGACCACCAGCTGATCACGTACGCTGTTGCCCCCCCAGGATCGACGGATAATACCGAGCGGCCCGAGATTGAGTATGCGGAACCACGGCGATTTCGAGATAAAGGGGTGCACTGGGAGCGGTTCACTGACACCCTCCAACATAGGATGGGAAAGCTTCGCACCCGAAGACCGGCCGAAGATCTCAGTCGCCAGTACACCGACATCCTAGTACAGACGGCCGAGGATGTGCTGGGTGAGGCCAAGAAAGCGGTCCCCCATAAATACGAGTGGTGGTCGACGGCGTTGGATGATATGCGACGTGACGTGTACAACGCCCGGCGTGCCTGGCAGAAGTCACGAAGAGCAGGCGGTGTCGTCAACAGCCCATTACACGTGCACCTGCGCACTACACGTCGGAAGTATAAGGAGGCGATGAAGCAGGCAGAAATGCAGTTCTTCAAACAAATTGCCGAATCAGGCAACGAGGACCCGTGGGGCTTGGCCTATAGAGCTGCGTCGGGAAGATTACGTCCTCCCCCCAAAATACTGCATGGCATTAAGCTTCTTGAGGGACACACCGGCACTGCTAGGGAGACTATGTCCGCATTACTAAATACGTTATGCCCCGATGACGATCCTAGTCAGGACACCGAATACCATAGACAGGTGAGACTTGCGGCAGCATGCGCTCCCTCGGGACGTAAGAGCGAAGGTCCTACGGAACAGGCGTTAAGTCACATAATCAAGCACCTACCAAACACCTCCCCTGGGTTGGATGGATTGACTGCCCGTATTATTAGACGCGCCTGGAGCATAACCAAAGTTGAAACCTTGGCAGTATACACGGCATGTATAAATGAAGGAACTTTTCCAACAATATGGAAAGTCGGGCGCCTCGTCG
Source organism: Euclidia mi (assembly GCA_944739405.2). Taxonomy (NCBI): domain Eukaryota; kingdom Metazoa; phylum Arthropoda; class Insecta; order Lepidoptera; family Erebidae; genus Euclidia; species Euclidia mi. Next base: position 1,611,466 of record OX123195.2, on the reverse strand, counting down.
TCCTGCCAAAGGGCAACGACAAGCCTCTATCGGACCCAAAGGCCTACAGGCCGATAACTCTGCTGTCAATACTGGGTAAAATCTTGGAGAGGCTCATCATTACCTGCGCCCCTTGCCTGCACCGGGGCATTTCTCCGTCTCAACATGGCTTTCGGCGCGGAAAGTCCACGGTGACGGCGCTCAACGCAGTGCTGAACCGAATCACGAGTACCGCCGAGAGCTATGTTCAGGCGGTGCTGCTGGACATCTCGGGGGCCTTCGACAACGCCTGGTGGCCCATGATTTTAGTTAAGCTGAAACAGTGCGGTTGTCCGCCTAACATATACAAAATAATTGTAAGCTATTTTACGGACCGAATAATAGGCATGTTCATGGGCGGCCAGGCGGTGTGGAAGAGGACCACAATGGGATGCCCACAAGGCTCGGTGCTAGGGCCAACGTTCTGGAACGTCCTGCTCGACGACGTCCTACGACTGCCGATGCCGGGGGGTGTGCGCGTGGTGGCATACGCCGATGACCTCACCATGGTTGTTGAAGCCTCGTCCAGGGCGGCCTTAGAGCGGAACGCCGCGACCTCACTCCGGGCGGTGAGCGAATGGGGGCTGAGGAATCGCCTCGCCTTCTCAGCCGGCAAGTCGAAAACTATTACTCTAAAAGGCAAGTTTAAGCGTCCGCCTACGGTTCGCATGGACGGGGCTTCGATAACACAGGTGAGTAGTGCGAGGCTACTGGGGGTAGAGATCGACGAGGCTAGCTCCTACGTGCCGCATGCTAAGTTAGCCGGCAATCGTGCCGTGAACGCCTTCGGGAAGATGTCGAGGATCTCGGCATCGACCTGGGGCATAAAGTACAGGGCCCTTAAATTCCTGTATATGGGGACATATGTGGCCATAATTACGTACGCTGCGGCCGTATGGTGGCGACGCTCGTCGCACTACGCAGTGCGGGCGGCCTTACTGCGTGCGCAGCGTCCGGCGTTGGTGCTGTTGACGAAGGCCTACAGGTCCGTCAGTACCGCGGCGTTGCCCGTGCTCGCCGCGGTGCTCCCGGCGGACCTGGAGGTTCTTTGTGCGGGGCGTCTTGCGCAGGATGGACTGGGGTTGGCAGGTAGGGAGCGTAGAGCGATGAAACGGGAACTGATGGAGGATGTCGTTGCTCAGTGGCAGGCACGATGGTCGTCCGAAGATAAGGGAGCGGAACTCCGCCAGTTTTTCCCCGATGTGCGGGACAGGCTGACCCAGGGGTGGGTCGCGCCAGACTATGTGACATCACAGATACTGACAGGCCATGGCTGCTTTCGTAAGCGCCTGCACGACATGCGGCTGGGCGACAGCCCGAATTGTTATTGTGGCGCGCAGGAAGAAACGAGGGACCATATCCTATGGGAGTGCCCACTCTATGAGGAGGAGAGAAACCAAATGCTGGATGGATGGCGGCGAGCCACGATAGGACCTGTGTGGCACCAGGATCTGGTTAACAATGAAGAGGGATTTAGAAGACTGCATACGTTCGCGCACACGTGGCATCGGAAGAGGAGAGAACGGGAGGATTGATCCGTCTGCGCGAACGCGAAGTAACGTTATGTGGTGTACTGCCCCAATAGGGGAGAATGTGGAAAGATCAGGGACAGGATAAAGAATTTGTAGGGAGTCAAGAAAGAGCGCGTGGGAAAGAGCAGACGCAAGTACCGCGCGCTCCTCCCATGATTCGGCCCGTATGCCGCAAGGCGGGTAGGGCCATGAGGAGGTGGTGGGAAGTGTTGATTTAGGAGTGCCACAAGGCAGTATCCTAAGGCCTTTTTTGTTTCTTGTATGTATAAACGATTTATCTTTATACTAGAAAAACATTTGTGTCGTTGCACCGTTTGCCTACGACAATTCTTTGATATTCAAAGTAGAAAGAAATAAGGAACACTTTAATTAAATAAACAATATGCACATTCAACTGACTAAATGTTTTAACGTAAATAATCTAGTACTGAACGCCAAAAAAAAATTTATTCAGTTTCCTCTGTCTAATATGAGACAGAAACCTTGGTCCTAACATAGTTTTAAATAATGATATACTAGAAACAACTTAATCTACATAATTTTTAGGAAAAACACACTTGATTTGGAATTACAGTGGGTTGCGCACGTTACATGTCTCTAGGGTAACTTAGCTCAGCTGCTTATGCCATTAAGAAGGTTCGTAGGGCTGATGTCGAAACGGCTTTTATCGGTTTATTTTAGCTTTATTCATAGTGTTATGTGAGTAATTGCCAATCAACTGTCCAGAAACTAATAATCTAAACTCATGCTCCGCTTGTAGTGGAAGCCTGACTGTAGTTAGCCGTACGTACAGTGTTCTTAGATGTGGAAGCTGCGTGAGCGCGGCGGGGTGCACGCCGGTGAGCGGGTTGGCGCGCAGCTCGAGCCGCGCGAGGCACCGGCACGCTTGTAGTGGAAGCCTGACTGAAGTTAGCCGTACGTACAGTGTGCTTAGATGTGGAAGCTGCGTGAGCGCGGCGGGGTGCACGCCGGTGAGCGGGTTGGCGCGCAGCTCGAGCCGCGCGAGGCGCCGGCACGTTTGTAGTGGAAGCCTGACTGAAGTTAGCCGTACGTACAGTGTGCTTAGATGTGGAAGCTGCGTGAGCGCGGCGGGGTGCACGCCGGTGAGCGGGTTGGCACGCAGCTCGAGCCGCGCGAGGCGTCGGCACGCTTGTAGTGGAAGCCTGACTGAAGTTAGCCGTACGTACAGTGTGCTTAGATGTGGAAGCTGCGTGAGCGCGGCGGGGTGCACGCCGGTGAGCGGGTTGGCGCGCAGCTCGAGCCGCGCGAGGCGCCGGCACGTTTGTAATGGAAGCCTGACTGAAGTTAGCCGTACGTACAGTGTGCTTAGATGTGGAAGCTGCGTGAGCGCGGCGGGGTGCACGCCGGTGAGCGGGTTGGCACGCAGCTCGAGCCGCGCGAGGCGCCGGCACGCTTGTAGTGGAAGCTTGACTGAAGTTAGCCGTACGTACAGTGTGCTTAGATGTGGAAGCTGCGTGAGCGCGGCGGGGTGCACGCCGGTGAGCGGGTTGGCGCGCAGCTCGAGCCGCGCGAGGCGCCGGCACGCTTGTAGTGGAAGCCTGACTGAAGTTAGCCGTACGTACAGTGTGCTTAGATGTGGAAGCTGCGTGAGCGCGGCGGGGTGCACGCCGGTGAGCGGGTTGGCGCGCAGCTCGAGCCGCGCGAGGCGCCGGCACGCTTGTAGTGGAAGCCTGACTGAAGTTAGCCGTACGTACAGTGTGCTTAGATGTGGAAGCTGCGTGAGCGCGGCGGGGTGCACGCCGGTGAGCGGGTTGGCGCGCAGCTCGAGCCGCGCGAGGCGCCGGCACGTTTGTAGTGGAAGCCTGACTGAAGTTAGCCGTACGTACAGTGTGCTTAGATGTGGAAGCTGCGTGAGCGCGGCGGGGTGCACGCCGGTGAGCGGGTTGGCGCGCAGCTCGAGCCGCGCGAGGCGCCGGCACGCTTGTAGTGGAAGCCTGACTGAAGTTAGCCGTACGTACAGTGTGCTTAGATGTGGAAGCTGCGTGAGCGCGGCGGGGTGCAAGCCGGTGAGCGGGTTGGCGCGCAGCTCGAACCGCGCGAGGCGCCGGCACGCTTGTAGTGGAAACCTGACTGAAGTTAGCCGTACGTACAGTGTGCTAAGATGTGGAAGCTGCGTGAGCGCGGCGGGGTGCACGCCGGTGAGCGGGTTGGCGCGCAGCTCGAGCCGCGCGAGGCGCCGGCACGCTTGTAGTGGAAGCCTGACTGAAGTTAGCCGTACGTACAGTGTGCTTAGATGTGGAAGCTGCGTGAGCGCGGCGGGGTGCACGCCGGTGAGCGGGTTGGCGCGCAGCTCGAGCCGCGCGAGGCGCCGGCACGCTTGTAGTGGAAGCCTGACTGAAGTTAGCCGTACGTACAGTGTGCTTAGATGTGGAAGCTGCGTGATCGCGGCGGGGTGCACGCCGGTGAGCGGGTTGGCGCGCAGCTCGAGCCGCGCGAGGCGCCGGCACGCCTGCAGGACTCCGTCACCCACCACCTCCACGCGGTTGCTCGCCAGGGACCTGGGGCATATAACACATCTTATAACTAAATCATGATCAACCTGCTGTAGTCTAAAAAAAAAACCGCTATTAGAAATGCCTATAGCTCGCAACTGAGATCCATTTTCGGGTCTTCGTCTGCAGCTACTTTGGTAAAACGTCACTTAATCTAGCCGGAGGGCGTCCTGTCCTACGTTTTTAGGGTTCCGTACCTAAAAGGTAAAAAACGGAACCCTATTACTAAGCCTCCGCTGTCTGTCTGTCTGTCCGTCTGTCCGTCTGTCTGTCACCAGGCTGTATCTCATAAACCATGATAGCTAGAAAGCTGAAATTTTCACAAATTATGTATTTTGGTTGCCGCTATAACAACAAATACTAAAAATAAAAATATAAAAAATTAAGGGGGGGTCCCATACAAAAAACGTGTCTTTTTTCGTATTTTTAGCTCAAAATTACTAACTGTTACAGGTAGACGCTTTAAATTTTTACAGAATATGTAGTTGTATATTACCTTTCAAAATAAGTAATTAAATTTTAAAAAAGTAAATAATAAAGGGGGGCTCCCATACAACAAACGTAATTTTTAAGCAATTTGTTACTCGATCTTAATAAACAGGTAGAAACTTATAAAGTATTTAAGTATACATACAACGAACGTGATTTTTTTTTATAGATGATAGTACGGAACTTTTTGTGCGCGAGTCCGACTCGCACTTGCACAATTTTTTCAATCTCCTCTACAGAACGCTACTATTCCAACAGTTGACGGCTGGTTCTGCGGCAATGACCAGTCCACTGTCACTTTAGGATCTCTGCCTGTATCCCTTACTCAATTAAATTCATCAACAAAAAAATACACTTCGCTTTACTATATTGCATTAACCCAAATGATAGCATAGTAATGCTGTAGGATGTATGTATGTGTAATCGTAATTGTACTCACAGGTCCTCGAGCATGGGCAGCAGGCGCACGGCGGCCGGCACCTCCGACAACAGGTTCTCTTCCAACCTCCTGCACAAATGAACACAACATGTACATGTGTTGCGACTCGCTAACTGTAGGAATAGGTACATCACTAGACTAAAGGGACAGTTTCAATAACGAACACTTTATTAATTTGCAATTTTTTTGCCGAGACATTAACTAGCTCATCAGATTTGAAGATAAACACGTACGAAAAAAGGGCTATTCAAATATTACGTAAGCTTTATACAATTTTATTTAAATGGGTCTTATTCGCGATATTTAATTGATTTAAGGTATGTTTTACCGACGTTTCGGCCGTCTTACAACAGCCTTGGTCGCGGCAGGACTGATGTCATTTCAGCGTCGTCCTTGTAAAGCGCGGGTTTCGGCAGCTACCCTCACTTGTTTTTTATTTTTATCCGAACTGTCGGTACGTTGACACACAACACTTATGACGTCTACACACTGATGAGCTGTGTTACTGCGGCGGGGTTTACATTTGTTGATTACTGGATTTCAAGTTGTAGACAGTCGGTATCCATCTTCCCGGTTGAAATTTTAATGCTTTTTGATTTCAACCGCATCACGTACTATCCTGGAGTAATAGTGACGATCGGTAGATAAGACCTTTGGTTGATGTAATTCGATCCAGTGGTTTGGTCCATACATACATACATAATAATAATAATAATAATATAATAATAATTTATTTATTCACAAAAATACAAAAGGTACGTACACTACTATTCGTCTTAAATTAAATCCATTGGTATAACTAGCCTAATGTCTTATATTTAGTTTTACATTATATAATAAGTACATGACTAATAAAAACAATAGTGTACATAAAGCCTCATAATCATAATATACATATATTTGCAATATTAGCAAAAACTATGATTGCGTTATAACTCAAGTAATTATCGACTACCTACTCGAACTAGGTTAGACCTGTGTTTCGAGCTGACGCTTGATTAAAACTTAGAGAGACAAACGACAATATTATGTACATGTTTATATGCTAATATTATAACATAGTGTGTAAGTAATTAAGTTTATCGAGATTTAGTTTAATTTAGGCAGACTATTTATTATAAATTCATAATATAAAAACGAAATAAAATAAAAATTCACAAACATTTTGGTACGTTACTAATTACAGTTAATATTCCACATGTCACGTAATAAGAAATATAATAATAATATTTAGACAAAATTGTTAAAGATCATTTTAAAACTTCTAGTAATTTTTCTGTGTCGTCGTAATTGAGTTTTTGTAAATATTCTGTTACTGTTGTTCTGCATATTTTATAGCTAAGACTATATATATTCAGAAATTTATTGAACTTATTATACAAGAACGGTCCTAGAAATACGTAGAATCTTTTAACAAAGACATGATTTGTATGAGGCGTTACACAAACAAGGTCCTTTCTTCTTCTTTCAACAGGAATTGGAGAATATGGGAGTTCGGTGTGCTGTTTTTGTATAATACTAAGTATAAATAGTTGGCGCACTGTTAGCACGTTGCATGATAAATAGAGTTGGTGTGTAGGGAATTTAAAGCGACGAAATGTAGCCACTTTAAGAATTGCTCTTTGTGCTCGTTCTAGCGGTAATAGAACTGATTTAGCCGCGCCACCCCACGATGTAATGCAATATGTTAGTATGGATTGACACAAAGCTAAATAAACCTGTTTTATTAATTTGTAATCGGCTATGTTACGAAGTTTTTTGAAAATATAAATTAATTTCCGCGTTCTTGCGCATACAATATCAATGTGTTTACGGAAATTTAGATTTGTGTCGAGTGTTATGCCTAGATATTTGATATTGTTAGTTTCAATTAATGCGGGACAAGTACATGTTAGGTCAGCGTGCATTTTACAGTTGTGTGCAAAAATATGTAGGTTAATAGGTGATGGATTAGTATTTCTCATTCTAAATAATATGTATTTCGTTTTGTCTACATTTAAGGTTAGCAGATTTTGGTGTAGCCAGTTTGATACAATATTAAAACCATTTTGGGCGTGGTCATAAAGCTCAGAATATGTATTGGCTGAGAATAAAAGCGCTGTGTCGTCGGCATATGATATCAATATACCATTTTGAACATTTAAACTATAGAGATCGTTAATATATATAAGGAACAAAGTTGGTCCCAAAATACTACCTTGTGGTAAACCAAAACCACTATTTTTACGTTCTGCACTAACATATTTATCAATTTTCACACTTTGGTAGCGATCGGTCAGATAGTCGGAAAACAGTGCAAGTTGTGCTCCACTTATTCCGAATGTCTCGAGCTTGCGTAGCAGTATGGAGCAGGATATTGTATCAAACGCCTTGGCCAGGTCTAAAAATATTCCCATGGAGTGCATGCTCTTATCTAGACTATTGGTAATATGCGCCGTAAGCTGGTGTACGGCTTGGTTAGTAGATTTTTTAGGCCTGAACCCAAATTGGTTATCTGAAAGCAGCTTATTATTTTCAAGGTAATTAATCAATCTAATATTTATTATTTTCTCTAAGATCTTTGAAAGGCCAGATAAGACTGAAATTGGCCTGTAGTTAGTAATGCTTTTTTTGTCACCAGATTTAAAAATAGGAGTAACTACTGCTTTTTTAAACAAGCGGGGGAAAACTCCTTCTTGTAAGCATAAATTAAAAATATGTGTTAATACCGGCGCAAATGTATATTTGAATTTTTTAATAATATTGTTAGGTATATTATCCCACCCTACTGCACACACTTCTTTCAAACCACTTATGATACTTATTACTTCATCAACGTCCGTATCCAGCATCACGAAAGAATTTAGCGAGGGCGATTGGCTAGTTTGAGACAGAAAGCTACTTGATTTAGGAATATTTTCCGTTAATGATCTACCGACGTTAATGAAATAATCGTTTATCTTATCAATTGCCGATATTGGACTTATGTCTGTTGACAGAAGTTCTAGTGGTGCTTCTGATTGTTTACTAATAAATGTATTATTTTTTATAAATTTCCAGATGAGCTTACTATTTTGCCCTGCCTTTTGCAATTGACTTTTGTCATATTGAATTTTAACGGTTCTTAAAAGATTGTTGCAAAAATTTCTGTATCTTTTATATGATACGGAGAGTATTTCATTGTCTGGTGCCAATTTTAGTTTTTGATGGAGTTTATCTCGATGTCTTATGCAACGAACCAAACCGGGAGTAATCCAAGGTTTTATGTTGGTATATTTTCGAGACGTATGTATAAATGTCGTATTTTTTGTTATTGTATCTTGTACTGATCTTATAAAATACTGTAAAGAGCAATTCGCATCGTTGGAATTAAAAACTGGTTTAAAATCTATGCTACCTATACTACTTGCGAGGGTTTTCATGTTCACTTTTGCATAGCTGCGTGTGCAGTTGTTCCTGGGCAAAGACAATTTTAGAGTCAATAGAATAGCATTGTGATCTGTTAGTGATGAATTTGTTATTAATGTTATGGAGGGCTTAATTGATTTTATAACAAAATGGTCTAAGCATGAGCCACTTTGGTGAGTTGGGTGATAATGGGTTGGTAACAACCCATGAAATGCGCAAATGTTTAAGTAGTTATGTGTATGAATGTCGGTTCTTTGAGACGCGATATTAATGTTTATATCACCTGTCAGTATAATATTCTGAAAATTTGACAGTCTTTTTAAGTGTGTGTCCAGTGATTCCAAAAACAGTTCAATATTTTGCGAAGGCGGCCTATAAATTGCTAATACTACTGTATTTGAATTGATTTTAATTATCAAGCAATTACTGCCCAGAAATAAAGGTTCCTCTACTGATATATTTAAATTATTTTTAGAATAAATTACTAGACCATCATTTTGATTTAAATTATTTTCTGTTTTATGTACACAATATCCATCAAGAAGTGGTAGAGCAGTTGTTTGGTTTGACAGCCAACATTCTGTTAACACTATAATGTCACAGCTAACATTGAGATTATGCAATAACACTTCAAATCCATTTATATTACGACTTATGCTGCGAATATTTTGCGTCAACAAAGTCAGCACCTTTTCACTACGCGGTATAGAATATTTACACGAATTGACATCACATATTTTTATTTCCGACACAGAAAAATTGTCTAGGTCACCTATCAATTGATTAGTCATTGTATGCAATTAATTGTATACAAGTAAAATATAATAAGATAAAATTAAGTTAGAGCGCTAACTAAGAACAATAGAAGGTGACGCTCTTAGGCGCCCTCATAGTCTATAGAGTGTATATATTTATCCTCAGCATACTTACGAGCTGGACAGTTAGGGTCACCTGTTTGATGGTCGGATTTCCGTTTAAAACGCTTGCAGGTTGCACAATTAGGAGCGGCTGACTTGCTGTTACAGTCTTTGAAGGTATGGCCAATTTCACCGCAATGATTGCAAGTGGGGCTGGTTTCTCGGCAATATTTAGCGGCGTGACCGAACTGCTGGCAATTGAAGCATCTCGTGACAATCGTAAAGTCTCTGACCGGGCATGACGTCCAATTAATGAAAACCCGACCTTGGTTTATCAGTGCCTTTCTAATAGAGGGTGCTACTTCCAGTACATAGTTACAGGTAGGCAGGTTCTTCTTACCATAGACTCACGCCTGTTTCCCGGAGGGGTAAGCAGAGACTACGGAACGCCATTTGCAACGATCCTGACATACCTCACTTGCTTCAGTCACTCCCATCAAGTTTCTCATGCATGCTCTTCTGTTAAGGGTACTTCTTACTTGTCCTTTTTTCAGGATGTCTCCAATCTGCAGGCCGATTCAGAATGTCACGACAAGTAATCGTACGATATGTCAAATTATTGTCCTCGTCTTTTAGCCGCCCATCAGAGATATTTTGAACAAATATTCATTGAATTCGGTTTATTTATTAATTTACTTCATACTGAATGCATAAAATTGATAAGAAATGCGATAGTTTTGACAAAAAATGACGTAGCCCGTTTGACAATTAACGGAATCGAATGTCAAATGAGATATCGAAAGATTCTGAATAGCCCCCCTGGTCAGAGAACGTTCTCCTAGGTATTCCCCTTTGTCCTGTCCCATTCACACTAGCCTGATATATCTTCTTTGTCAGTCTATCGTCATCCATCCTCTCCATGTGCCCAAACCATCTTAACATGCCTTTCTCAACTCTTGTCACTACATCTTCTTTTACCCCACACCACTCTCGTATCACACAATTCTTTACTCTGTCGGTCAAAGACACACCACACATACTTCTCAGTGCTCTCATTTCTACAGCATTTATTCTACTTTAAAATCTCTTCTGCCATACCCAACTTTCACTACCATACATAAGGGTAGGCACTAACACACCTCTATGTACAGCCAAACGTGCCTTTTTGGACACGTTTTGACTGTTCATAAACGCCTTCAGAGCTCCATTCACACAATTACCTGCATTAACTCTCCTTTCAATATCTGCTTCATTCTTACCATCTCTTGTAAACAACGTACCTAAGTAAACAAACTCATTCACTTGTTCCACTCGCTGTCCATCGATCAAAACATTACAAGCCGTAACGCATTCCTCCTTTTCAAAAACCATAACTTTCGTTTTACTTACATTCACTTTCATTCCTTTTCTTTCTAACGCACGATGCATGATTGTTACCATCTCCTGCAACTCCTCCGTTGAAGATGCAAGTATAACCTGATCATCAGCATAAAGGAGGCATTTGACGAGTAACCCATTCATCCTTAATACGCAGTCACTTTGTTTTAAATCTTGCAAACAACTGTCCATGAAGAGGTTAAACAGCCACGGCGACGCTACACATCCCTGTCTAACACCTTTATCGATGGTAAACCAGTCAGTGTATGCCCCGTTTATCCTCACACAAGCTCTAGAATCCTCATAAAGGGATTTCAGAGCTCGAATGAGGCTGCTGTCCACCCCATTCATTGACAGCACCGACCACATTTCATTCCTCACCACTCTATCGTAAGCCTTTTCCAAATCCACGAATGCGCAATAGACCTTTTGACCGTTGGCCAAAAATTTTCCGGCTATGCTTCGCAAGGAAAAAACCTGATCCGTGCATCCCATACCCTTTCGGAATCCCGCTTGTACATCCCATATTTTCTTGTCGGTTACTTCCATAACTCTTTCAATAAGTACCTTTGCATACAATTTGCCAACAATGCTGAGAAGGCTAATGCCTCTATAGTTTTTGCATTCTTGTTGCGAGCCTTTTCCTTTATAAAGAGGCACAACAACAGCTGTGGTCCAGTCATTAGGTACTCGGCAGGTGTTCCAACACAAGTTATATAACCGCTGCAACTGACCAACTATGATGCCCTGTCCAGCCTTCAGCATTTCGACTGTAATCCTTTCATATCCTGCAGCCTTACCTACTTTCATACTTCCCAGTGCCTTCATGATCTCATCCACGCCAATAACGCTTTCATCATTGCTATCATTACAATTCACTTCAGCTATCGGTGTCTCTATCGCCGTTCTTTCGAATAAACTTTCAAAATACTCTTTCCATCTCTTCAGCACGCACAATTCACCATTTACTATACTTCCATTCTCGTATCTGATGGATGTGTGTTCTGAGGATTGAGTTCTTCCTCGAACTGCACGAACGGATTTCCAGAAAAACTTAATGTTCCTCTGGAAATCGTCAGATAATCTGCTGTCAAACTCATCTTTCTTTTCCTCTTTTTTCCTTTTAACCATTTCTTTCACTATTCTTTTTGACCTAACAAACTCCTTTTTTGCTTCATCTATGTCTACACTCGTAGCTTTTCCCATTCTTTCATTGGCTCTGGCAGCCAACCAATCTGACCAAGCTTTCTTCTTCTCTGACACTGCTGATTGTACATCCTTGTCCCACCATGTATTCTTAACCTTTCGTATTTTCCTTCTCTTGATCATACCACATACTTCAGAAGCTACACATACTACCTCTTCTTTAAAGGCCTGCCATAATTCTTCCATATCATTTATGCCATCGAATCTCTCAAATCTTGCTATCAATCTTCGTTTATACTCATCTTTCACATCTTTCTCTTGTAGATTTTCTACTTTTATTCTTTCCAAGACCCTATTTTCATTACGCTCTCGGTGTCGCCATCCTTTAAAGAGCCCACTTATCCGGCTCAACACCAAGAAGTGGTCTGTGTGGATGCCGATCCCTCGATATACTCTTGTATCCAACACATTCTTTCTCAATCGTTCATCTACTATCACAAAATCAATCATACTTCTTCTAACATTTTTCGCCTCTCGCGTATACATATGTATCCTTTTATGATCAAACATGGTGTTTGTCACACAAAGGCTCCACTCCAAACAAATCTCAAGCAGTGCTTTTCCATTTTCGTTCACACTCTTGTCACCAAATGCACCTAACACCCTTTCAAATTCATCTCGCTTTACTCCCACCCATCCATTGAAATCCCCTAACAAGATCAATCTTTCATTATCCTTGCAGTTCCTCAAAATCTCTCTTAAACTCTCCCAAAACTCCTGCCTTTCGTCTTGCTCATGTTGTGACATACCCGTAACTATATTGACCGGGGCGTACACCCCCACAATAAAGAGACGAGTAAGTCCTACTTTCATTCTCATCCACAGTAGCCTAGCATTTACACATTCAAACTCTTTTACGCACTCATTCATTCGCGCAGACAGTACTACACCAACTCCCTTACAGGCTCTGGTGGTACTATCTACCCCAGACCAATACGCCGTATATGCACCATGCTTGGTGGTGTCACACCCTTTTCTTTTTGTTTCATTCACACAAAGAACATCAATCTTTCTATCATCCATCATCTGACATACTTCATCCAATTCGCCGTTCATTCCTCCACCAACATTCAATGTTGCAAACCTACTTTCCGTAGGCCGCTTTTCGCCCTCGCGGGAAACGAGACGTGACGGGTTGCGAACCGCGTCGCCGCCGTATGGAGAAAAATAAGTTTTTGTTCCCATAGCGTTCCCACGAGATTTAGGGATCTAGACGGTCCATCCCCGCAGAGCCCTTTACGGGGGTAAGGCGGAATATCAGCTGTGCCCTGTGACCACCAACACAGGCACCCTCCGTTTACGACCAGCTTGCCCTCTGGCCACGAATCCCTCGGCACGGGTCGGATCACACCTTAGATCGGGGTTTTGTTTCGGGTATGCTCCCTGAAAGTTGGTTTAAATGAAACGGAGTTTTCCTTCTCCTAGACAGGTTGCCAACCAAGGCTAACGAGGCCCATCTCCCCGAACGTTTGGTTTAATTTCGGAGTTTTCCTTCTCCTAGACAGGTTGCCAACCAAGGCTAACGAGGCCCGTCTCCCCGAAATGGTTTGGTCCAGACTACAACAAATGCTCAGCTATGGCAGACTTGTTAATTTGCCGGTTTTTACACCTGCGATATGTTCCTTGACCCTTTCAGCGATGGTTCGTTTGATCTGTCCGATATAGGAACTACCACAACTGCAGTCGACCTTGTAGACGCCAGGTGTTTGTAGAGGAATGACATCCTTCAGGGTGCGCAGATTGTGTGCTACCGTGGAGAGCGGACTATATACAGTATTTATGGAGTATTTCTGTATTACTGTTCCAAATTTGTCCGTCACTCCCTTTATGTAAGGCATGTAAGCCGGTACTCTGCTTACTTCCGGTTTAATATAATAAAAATAAAAAACCGGCCAAGTGCGTGTCGGGCCCCGCGCAATGGAACCCTACGTTCCGTAGTTGCCCATAATGACTTGCTGCAAAGGGTATTAATGTACAACAAATCCGACTGTTTATTTTGCTGAAAAATAATTTTAATAACACTATTATAAAAACCTAAGTTTTGTTTAGAAAAATACTAGGTATGTATACAGTTATGTATTGGAAACATAAAATGTGGTTTCCAAGATATACTACTACTATACATACGTAGTACCGTAGTACATTACATACCAAAGTACGTATATCTTTAAGATTAAGCCAGCGCGCCCAATGTAAACTCACAGAAATAGGTATTAACCTAATGGAAGGAAAGAGGAACCCACCACGCACCCTCGAATTGACCACCCCAACTATTGCAATAGAAAAAGGTTCACAATATCGAACTCCTCTAAAAGGATAAGGGATATAGGAATGGTATGGGTTCCAGGAAGATACCTGACTTGCAGTATCCCGCTGTATGCGCCGACTATTCTTCGACACGTGTTTCGCCTCTGCACGAGGCATCCTCAGGAACGATGGGCAACGACTGAGCGCTTTCCAACCGTGGGCATGTCTTATAAACGATTGTACTTTCTAATCCTCTCCCTCCGTTGCTCGACTGATGTGAGTCATTATGACGGTGTGCGAATATATTCAGCAATGGGGACCCGTTAAAGTTGGTTTGATCGTTCAGTAATGTATGCTTGTCCCGCTTTAAAATCTCTAATTGTTCCAATACGCACATTCTAATACCCTTTTGACAAGTGTGTATGACGTCAAATGAATGTCCGCTATTTAAGGTATGACCCGATTCAAGTAAATGTTCGGCAAAATGAGACATTTCCGGCTGGTTGTTTCTAAACGCCGCTAAATGTTCTTTAGGTATTTATAAGTTAACCGACGATTACTCGTAAACTAGTGATATCTACTTAGCCGTGATAGTTTTCCTTTTAAATTCGTTATATGTACTACATTTGTGTTTTTTTTCACCTCTTCCAAATTAATAGTTTAGCCGGCAGAGGGGGGGGGGACACTTGAGTCTAACAATTTTTTTCACTTCAAAGCTTGATATTTTGCAAACCAATCACTTGATCGAAAAATGATTTGAGCAAACTAATAATATTTTTTTATTTCATACATACATGATGGGGTACTCAACCAAAAAAAAAACAACTCCACTATATATGTATGTAGGGGAGATACCCTTAAAAAAAATATTTTCCTAAATTTTATTCTACAGTTTTGTTGCAATATCTTACGTCTATATTCATGTCAAATATCAGCTTTCTAGCACCAGGCGTCTTTGAGCTAGGCTGCGGACGGACAGACGGACGGACATGACGAAACTATAAGGGTTCCTTGTGGACTACGGAACCCTAAAAACAAGTGAGGGTAGCTGCCCAAACCCGCGCTTCACAAGGATGACGCTGAGATGACATCAGTCCTGCCGCGACCAAGGCTGTTGTAAGACAGCCGAAACATCGGTAAAACATAGGTATTTATACCTTAAATTAATTAAATATCGCGAATAAGACCCGTTTAAATAAAATTGTATGATGTATACAAATCGTGAAATTTTAAAATCGATTATTACGTAAGCTTAAAACATCCCTCTTTTAAGCTTACGCAAGGATCTTACTTTGCTTATTTTTGATGTTGCGGTGGGCTGAATGGTAATTACGTCAGCATTTGCTTACTTTTATTTGGATCTGAACAAAAATAGCAGATTGAAAATAAATGTACCTTACGGGGTAAGAGATTTGCCTACTTTTATTAAAATTGCGGCGGCGAATGTTAAAAATTGAACAAAAAATGCTATCGTAATTCTTCAACAACTCAAACAGAAGATGACCAATAAGCAATCAGGTTTACCGTCAAATACCTAATGTTTATTAGACTTTGTTACTTATTGCACAGAAATATCAATATTTCTTTGCCCTATACGACTAGAAACGAATATTTCACAGCTCAATAAAGAGTATCACAAGTCTTGAGCTTTTATCTCCCGACACAGTGAGACAGATTCATGTGGCGGAAGTAGGCTTACGAGCGACGCATTTGTCACGCCGCGGCGGCGCGGCGGTGCAAAGAGCCATGGCGTGCCTGGCTATGAAAACCATAGTTACTTATTTTCAGGTTATCGAAAATTATTCCGCATGAACTTGTTAATACATTTTATGATTTTGTTTGAAATCAAGTAAAAAATTATAATTATATATCGCGGCCGTTTATGCGAAAGTAGCTAGAAAAAAAAAATGCGTGAATACATGCACCCCACACGGCTAGCATGATAACACTTAACTTACATATTATATGAATGCATCTGAAAGGCACTTTTTATCATACAAAATAATTAAGCGGGTCTTAATCGCGTTAATTTAACTTATTTAAGGTATAAATACCTATTTGTTTCTGACGTTTCGCTCATGTATGTATACATGATGTATACAAATCGCGAAAGTTTAAAATCGATTAGGCACTTTATGCTTAATCTACCTTTTTTACTTTATCCGGGTTTAGTTCATAGTCATCATCATCACATCAGCCAAACGACGTCCACTGCTGAACATAGGCCTCCCCCAAGGTTCTCCACACAGACCGGTCTTGAGCCACCCGCATCCAACTGCCTCCCGCGATCTTGACGAGATCGTCGGTCCACCTTGCGGGGGGCCTACCTCTGCTGCGTCGTCCGGTACGTGGCCGCCACTCCAGAACCTTTCTGCCCCAACGGCCATTGGTTCTTCGAGCTATGTGCCCTGCCCACTGCCACTTCAGCTTGGCTATCCGGAGAGCTATGTCGGCGACTTTGGTTCTACTGCGGATCTCCTCGTTTCTGATTCGATCTCGCAGGGAAACTCCAAGCATAGCTCTCTCCATCGCCCTCTGAGTGACCTTGAGCCTTCTGATAAGGCCCATAGTGAGCGACCACGTCTCTGATCCGTAAGTTGTCACTGGCAACACACACTGGTCAAAGACAATCGTCTTGAGACACTGCGGGATATCGGACGAGAAGATATGTCGTAGCTTCCCGAACGCTGCCCAACCGAGTTGGATTCGACGATTGACCTCCTTCTCGAAGTTGGACCTACCTAATTGGACTCCTTGTCCCAGGTAGATATACTTGTCGACAACTACGAGCGTAGAGTTCCCAACCTGAATAGGAGCAGGTACAACATGGACGTTCGACATGATTTTCGTCTTGTCCATGTTCATCTTAAGACCTACTTGTTGGGAGACTCTACAGAGGCCATCGAGCATTGTGCCTAGGTCTTCCATGGTCTCAGCCATGACTACGATATCGTCTGCGAATCGAAGGTGAGTGATGTACTCGCCGTTGATGTTGATGCCGAGTCCATTCCAGTCCAGAAGCTTGAAAGCATCCTCCAGCGCAGTGGTAAACAGTTTCGAGGATATGACATCCCCCGTTCATAGTCAACCTTGTTTGAAAGCTTTTCTGCTGCTTGACATGGAAAACTTTTCACAAATATTACTAACTAGAGGACGCCAGCAGCTACGCCTGCAATTTTTTTTAATTTACCCGTTTTGGCGGATCCCGTGGGAATTTTGGGAAATCCCTTCTTAGTGCACCCCTACGGTCCCCAAGGAACATACATGCCAAATTTCAGCTTCCTGCGCCCAGTAGTTTCGGTTGTAGCGTGTCTGTCAGTCAGTCAGTAACGCAAGGATTTTATATATTAAGATAAAGCGGTTATTTGTTTTCCAGTGCAGGCATTAATAGAAACGGCCGTTATATCTAGTTTAACAACCGAACGACTTTTTTATTCAGCCTTTAAATTGATAAAGTTTTCCTGATTTCAGCGTAGCGAGCGAGATGGGGGTTTATTAATATTTTATTGTCGTTAAGTCGCCTTTTACGATATTTCCCATTTGTATTCACCCTTATTTCATTTGCAGTCAAAACGCAAATGTTATCTATGGGAAATTAAAATTGCGTAGCTGTTTCGAGAAGCGTAGCTACATACATCTTCATTGTATAAAAGTTAATATTCGTGTGATGAATTTTATTAGTTTATTATACGTCCTTGTTGATTTACGGCTGTTTTCTACTACGTAATGATTCCAGAGCTCGGGGGTCAAACGCAGATCTGTATGCGTGATAATTAGTAACAGGTTGATAGGTTTTGTTATAACCGTACATACATACATACATACATAGACTCACGCCTGTTTCCCCGAAGGGGTAGGCAGAGGCATATTAGACGCCCACTTTTCGCCAGTGTTTTGATCCCACGTAATAGGTGGCGAGCCTATTGCCGCTTATTGGGACATTTTGTTTGCCAGAGCCTCGTCCGTTGATCGGCAGGTGCACCACTTGCAGGTGAGGTTGGCTTGGGACCCTAAGTTCTTGGTGGGAACCCTATGCACCCTATATATTATAACCGTACCAATATAATTTGCAAAATTATTTCAAATCGTACCTTATACATAGTAAAATAATGAACATTAATATCTATCAAGTAACATTACAAGGCTATTCGTTCAGAAGACGTGGAGAGCTTCCGATAACAAGTCCGATTTATACGAGCCGTTATCAGCGCACTCGCGCGTAAACCTTCCACCGACTATCATTCTGCTAGGGCCTACTCTTAGTCTAGTACACATGTTCACTCGGCCGATTCAAGAAATAAATGAGATCTCCCCAAGTGATATGTTCCCTATTAATCATACTGTACAAATCTAATATCTGCTTTTCAATAAGGTTCAAGGCCTCTACAATGCGTGTGTGAATGTGACAAACGTTACAGCGCGCTTGTCTTGCAGTCGCTACAAGTTTTGGCGATACAGATACTGAACAAAATACCAAAATTTGCTTTAAAGATTAATGACCTCAGAAAGGAATCACATACCCCATCACTCAGGCTGAAATAATATTTAATATCCGTAGACTTGTGATGAGAATTCTGAGTACAACTGTTAGACATTGTTAGGTCGAAAATCTGCAGCAAACTTGGTGTATCTTGACAGTCTCAAAAAGGGGAATTAATTTTCATTAGCAGGGCGGCGCGTTGGCGGTAATGAGCAGTGCGATAAACAATAAGGCTTCTTGTTTGAGTAATGAATACTAATGACCGCCGCGGTACACGGCGCGGGGTACATAGCGCCGGTCGCTCCCTGACGTCGTAACTTTGAACTGCCGATGGTGGTGATAGCGGCCGGCCGGCGGTCTGACGCCGATGTCATTAACACCGACACGATAAACTGCCAAGTGCCCACTATCGCATCATATGGACATGCTCATTAATAACTCAAAAGCTTTTTCTTACTTACTTATCCTGTCGATGGCTACACTTTAAATAGATTTGGCCCATAACTCGGAAACTCGAATGGCCGCAAAAGCTTTGGAAAATGTACCTACTATTTCCATACTTGGCACACATAACATGTATCATCACTCGTACTAGTACGTAATGTGTTATCGTAGCTGTAATATGATGAATGACTTATATTACAATAATTTAATATTCACATAATGTGTCACCTTAATGTGTATTCCTGCGAAATGTTTCTTTTTTCGTCGTAACATAAATGTGTGCCTATTAAAATTTATGAACGTATTGTCACATTAGTTCTTGAATAATACGACATGTACTAGTATTTTCATCCGTTAGTATTACTTTCCCTTGCCCTCGCTATGTAAAAAGGCGGTATTATTTTATATTATACTCACAATACTCTTAGTGCGGGGGTGTTGATGAAGGCTCGCTCCTCGATGTATGCGATACGATTTCGTTTCAGGACTCTGTAACAAATATAAACATGTTAAGTTTTAAATTCACGGCGCGTACCAATGACTTTTCAAAGTTATGTGCGTATTCAATTCTTAATTATCGTTTGCTAAACGGTGAAGGAAAACATCTTGAGCAAACCTGCATGTCTGAGAGTTCTCCATAATCTTCTCGAAAGACATGTGAAGTCTGCCAACCCGTATTTGGCCACCGCGGCGTGGTGGACTATGGCCTTGCACTTATAGTGAGAAGAGGCCAGTGCCCAGCAGTGGGACAGTTATACAGGGCCGATGATGATTAGAAGTATTTATGTAAAATATATTTCCGTTTCTGCCGCACATTATTGTGTGGTAAACTCTATTGTGTCAGACCTGATTTGTAGCTTTCAACCGATTTAACATAATAGGCCAGCTGTTCTGGATGAATAATCTTTAATTTAATTATTCATTGATTTCATTTGGAACAACTTGACTCTTGTTAATTACCTATTTGGAGTGAAAATGTATTGAGGCGTACGCCGTCAAGTGATACCAGTCGACTGGTTAGGAACCAGCCGGCTGATATTAATTTCCTTCGCTAAAGTTTCACTCGAAGTACCCTATTTAGAATAAGCTACAAAATTGTTCTCATTTTTGTAGCGGAGTCAGAGCCAAGCCCCGATTAGAGATGAATTTTCTACCTCGATATTTATAAAGTGATCTTTTTGATGTTATTGGAAGCATGGACCATTCTATCATTTCAACCATTGCTAAACATAGGCCTCTCGCCAGGTTTGCCTCACAGACCGACTTTGGGCGCCGGCAACGATCTGTTTCCTCTGATCCAAATTTATAGGAAAGATGGTTCTTGGGCGTCTACGCACCGAATGTGGCTGCACAGGAAGGGCCTACGGAAGATTGACTGACGATCTTGCTAAGATGGACCACGGGCTCGCTTTATATCTGTGTGTTATCTTAACATTACAAAAGCAATGACAAGCAGCACAGCCCTCTTCCCTCTGCCTCGAGTAAGAGGCAAGGGGGAAGGAAGGAAAAGGAGCTGTAAGAATAGTACTGCTGAAATCGTATAGCTTGTGTGATAATTTTACCACACATTTTTTTTTTCTCTGCAACAAAAAAGGCAATTCTTCATTAGGTACTCGACATTGGTTCCAATGTCGAGTAATGAAGAATTACCTTTTTTATTTTTATTTATAGTCTCACGCCTGTATCCCCGAAGGGGTAGGCAGAGCTGTAAATATTACACCCACATGTCGCCATGACTTTTTTGGTCCTACGTAATAGGGGGCGAGCCTATTGCCGTAACCGGGCACATCACCAGACTCCGGGCTGCTACTGAGTATTCGGAAAAACCCAGTAAAACTTTTGCCCGACCCGACTGGGAATCAAACCCGGGACCTCCGATCAGCAGTCGCATACGCTATCCACTGGACCACGGAGGCAGTCTACCTACGATTACCTACTATATATATTTTGGGATTGTAACCTTGACTGCTCTTCCCAGCTCCAAATGCGTTAACTACAGTATAACGGCGGATCAACGGATGTGAGGATAGAGTTATTTCACTAATCTACTCATTCACTTTCCAAGTTCAACAAAGTTACAATACTCAAGTTCATTATTTACATGTAAGTATAGGGGTGGAGGCGAGTGTTCACTCAACAATGGTAGAATGCGAGCGGATGTTGACTCAGTCGCGTCTCACGGCTCGTTAGCTTGCGATCCCACTCAGCGTGCGGGCACGCAAATGTTCCACCAGTAATTACTTCACAACCATTACACATACATTATAAACATACATGCGATACGTGCGGGTGTTATGTGTGCCTCAATGAGTATTGTTGAGGTGCCGTTTCGTCGCCAACAAAATGCTACAAAGAATGAAAAGGGTGAATATGTAAATATTTTATTGTGCTGAATGTGTGAACGATTTAGAATTGTTTCCTTAAAAATATTGGGTTCTGTTGTAACCTACAAGGAATTCTTATATTTTTTGCATTGTCCCTCCGTCTGTCCATCCGCCGTTACACGCGTAAATTATAAGCACTAGCGAGCTGAGATTTAGCATAGTTATACATTGTGACCATGCGAAAAAGCTGTATAAGAAAATTAAATAATAGTTATTTATACGGGTAGCTCATACATAGCGAAATGGGTACGAGATTGTTTTATTTCTTTACGACATTGTGTGGGTGTATGGATAGATACAGCTAGCAAATAAAATTGTTTCCTTCAATCGTTTTTTCTATGCAGGGATCCGTTTACGAATAATAAATAAGAACCATTAACTGCAAAGTGTCCCTCTCCCCTTTCTATCTTGTAAACCGTTGTATTTGAGTTTATGAAAACTATGTATGTCTTATAGTCACATACACAACAAACTTTCAATGATAATTATGATGCCTCGTTAGGCTTTTCTAATTTACGAATAATAGTCGATTAAATTAAACTTCGCAACCGATAAAATATATTTTTTTATAATAAGTGTGGCACAACGATTAGTACGAATGCGAAAACGTAATATATTTGCATAATGGTTTTTCACAGGAAGCCTTTGAATGTGCGTGAATGAATGTCCTTAGGTAACTTGAACCAATTGAAATTTAAATATAGGGGCAGCAATTTGAATATATGGGACGAATATGGGCCTACGAAATGCGAGTCGAAATCTCGGATAAAGTAAAATTTATTTTCATCCATCAGAGCTAAGTTAGAGTCATTTTAACTTCGAAGTTCTAGTTTGGTAAGTTTATTCATAATTCTGATAGTTGTTAACTAGTGGCACAGACATGGTGAAGTAATTATTCAAGTTATAGTTATTCGTACACGTGGCAGCAGTGACGTGTAGCGTGTGTGTGTGTGTGTGTGTTGGTCACTCGACGCTCTCGCACCTCATAAAACGTTTAGCATCAGCTAAACGTTTAACGCACGAGCGTGTTACTTGATTCGTCAACTACAATTTATATCTATCGTAAAGTACCTACTAATTATTTTAAACTTTCACAATTTCTATTAATTATTTTAAACTTTTGTGAAGTGCGGGTTTCACTGGAGGATGTTAATCTTCCTCAGTATTTGGCGTCTACGAGGTGGATTACAGGTGTCAATGCACGTCTCGCATACGATGCGATAGGTAATCAAGTTTTATTTTTGACTGGATGATTATCATTTTAAGTAGTCTTGTCTTAGACAAATTAAGCAGAGCTTCTATCGAAGTTGGTTTTACGGTCACTTGTGTCTTATCCTGCTAATGACACCGGTGGTTGTGTATCAACTGGCACCACGGCGTGTCGCCGCAGCGTCGCGGCTCCTTAGCTTCCACTTAACTATCACTTGGCGCGCACTCACTATCTTAAGTGTTCGTTAAGCGCCGTGATACGCCGCACCCGACACCTACTGTGATACATACTAACACGCGACACCATACACTAACTATACACCTCGTAACTATAACATTAACTCATACATAATCGCTTATAGGTAATGGGCCGGCTCGACCAGCCAAGTACTGCCTCCTCACATAATATCGACGCAAAGTAGCGGTAGGTACCGATATTGTTGCGTTTCGTTAGGTGAGGAAGAGTGCCGTACACCTCATTCCCTTCTCCTTCTCTCGTATCTCCCTTCTCATCCTAATTCTTAACCCATCCCAATGCGCGACAGTACACAACCAACCATCAGGCGATAGGTCTGATCGTTTGCCGCCTATTTAATAATAAAAAAAAACAAGTGGCACCATAATAACATTTATACGAATCATCTCCAGACCCAGTTACTCAAAGTTCCCTGACATAAAAGACAAATAACTGAAATAACTCAACTATTTTCCATTGTGATGTCCCAGATAAGTAATAGCTAATATGGATAAGTTTTAGCTCATGAAAACTTGTAGTTGTGAATCAACTGTAGTAAAATAAGTTGTTGGCGCGGCCGGCTCGCCCCGAGGTTGGGGAGGATCGGTTATATCGTGCGAATGATCCTGTATCGTAAACAATGTGCTGCCGAAGTGCGGGCCCGCTCGTAAAACAAGAGCAATGCCCATTACGGACAGCGACAGGACGTTATGGTAATGCGGAGACAATAAATGAAACACACATCGAGTCGGCGGCGGCGGCGCTACAACTATCTGCGATACGTAAACAACACGTCGCGTCGAGCTCCACATACGAGAACTTAGGGATTCGCTCTGTGTCCGCTATGCCAACCAGGAGCACATATAAACTGAGATCAGTTCGTTTTTGACATTCGTTTTATGAATATTCAGTAATTTGATGCAATGCTGAGTGAAATCAACAAACTGAACCCACCGTGCACCCCGCTTTGACGGAAGTACCAATTAAATTGTGAGTAAATCTGCATGACTTGTCGTAATGATCTGAGAAAATGAAATGATGAAAAAATCTAAGCATGCTTAACTTGCTCTTTTCTTGGTCTATCGCACATCTTATAGTTAATAAAAACCAGTGTCCAGCAGTGGGACACTGGCAGAGATGTGCCATTTTAAAGATAACAGTATTTAAAATGCAAAATACTAAATACAAAATACCTATTTCCATTTTGTATATTTTTTTAGAAAAGCATTTTATATATATATATATTTTTTGAGTGTTGGCTCGATGAATCTTTCATAATACCTCAAATAGACACATACGATAGCTACAGCACGAAAAAAACTATCAATCAGAATAGCGGAGTAGTAGTCTACGCAAAACAAAATTTAAAAGTCTGTGTCACTGAACCAGATTTACTAGATGCAAACTGCCTGCAAATGACGTTTAATGACAAGACAACTCTGTTTGGTATATATCGTCCGCCGTCATTCCAAAACCTAAACAACTTTTTGAATTCCCTTAACTGTTTATTAAACAACTACTGAAATAATTCAGATACACTGATCCTTGCTGGTGACCTAAATATCAACCTACTTTCAACTAGTAGTGGTCAAGAGGTGGAATACATGTGTCTTACAGCGGAACACGGCCTGTTTCCAGCTATAACCAAACCGACTAGAGGGCACACATGTATCGACCATATTTATACAAACTCACTCAAAGATACTGTAGGTGTAATATGTAGCTCGGACATTACTGATCATGACATTGTAATTATTGGCCTCTCAAAAAATACAACTACCAAACGAAATGTGAATCGCACTATGGTCAAGCGGAACTTTGAAGCCATTAGAAATGACCTCTTGCAACTCAACTGGTCCCTACAAATAGACAACCCTGAAACAAATCAAATAGCAAACAGTTTCTGCAATCAACTCTCATACATTGTCAACAAACATACACGACAAGTGCGAATTAGTCACACAAAATTTAACATAAAGCCATGGATAACACCTGGACTTATTCGTTGCATGCAGCATAGAGACCGTCTACACACAAAATCGAGGAAATCACCAAACGATCAACAACTACATCTCATTTACACCCGGTACAGAAACTTCTGCAATGATCTACTACATAAACTTAAAACCGACTACGATAGCACAGAACTGTCTAATAACACGAAAAACCCAAAGATAATGTGGAAAACTATAAAGACGATTTGCCATCTGTCACAAAACAAAAAAGAACCGACAGAATTATTAATGCTACCCAACAGCCTTGATGCCAAACACTCACTGAACATATGCAATACATATTTTTCAACACTAGGACAAAAACTGGCTAACAACATTCTAAATGATTTGAAACAGAGTGAAGATATGTTGCCAACCAAAGTCAGTTGTAATTCAATAAAAAACTCGTTTTTCATGCAGCCGACCGATGAGAAAGAAATAGAGTCTTTAATACTGGCATTACAAAATGATAAGGCCCCGGGGATCGACGGAGTAACTAATGTTCTCCTGAAAGAAATAAGGAACGTTATTATACCACCCCTGACGAAAGTGTTTAACATGAGTCTACAATGCGGTATTTTCCCTGACGCATGGAAAACAGCCTCTGTCATACCGATTCATAAAAATGGACCCAAAGATGCACAGGAAAACTACCGGCCGATTTCATTGCTAACTGTGTTCTTAGAGAACACAGCTAGCAATGAAATCGGCCGGTATATTGCTTGAAAAAGTAGTAAACAACAGACTAGTTACATACATAGAGACGAACCATCTTATTTCGGACAGGCAATTCGGATTTAGGCGAGGGAAATCAACAGAAGAGGCAATCACGTTGCTCACGTCAACAGTGTCATCTCACCTTGATAGTGGCAGGCACAGCATAGGGATCTTCCTAGACCTAGCCAAGGCCTTTGATACGGTCTCAATTCCTATACTATTGCAAAAGCTTGAAAAACAATTTGGCATAAGGGGTGTAGCTCTAGAATGGTTTAAAAGCTACCTAACCAGTAGAAAGCAGTGTGTTAAAGTTGCCAACCATGAAAGTGAACTACATCACATTAATTTTGGAGTTCCACAAGGGAGCGTGCTAGGGCCAACGTTGTTCATAATGTATATGAACGATATTCACGAAACTATCAGGGGTGAGATAATATGTTATGCTGATGACACTGGTTGATTATTGATGGTCGAAATTGGAACGAGACTTTCTCGAACGCAGAGTGTACAATAGGGAAAGTGTCCTCGTGGCTGAAACAAAACCTTTTAACGCTCAATATCAATAAAACGCAGTACGTCTGTTTCCACAAGACAGCCGCCTCAACACCGAGCACAAGCTTTAGTATAAAATTTCACACCTGTAGAGATCATGAGCACTATACCTGTGAAAACATAAAGCAAACTAACACCATCAAATACTTAGGAATAATCATCGACAGCAACCTAATCTTCAAGGCACACATCCACTCCTTGTCTGGTCGAGTACGCAAAACTGTGAACATCATGAAACTGCTTCGTAAATCGGCACCACAAAACATTTTGAGAAATGTGTTTTACGCACTAACTCAATCATTGATCACATACTGCATAACCTGCTGGGGAAATGCTTCCAAAACAACAATGATTGAACTAGAAAGGGCCCAACGATGTGTGCTAAAAACGACTTTTAAAAAACCCTTTAGGTACCCAACTGTGGAGCTTTACAAAGACCGTAAAGTTCTTAGTGTGCGCCAGCTATTTATTCTAAAAATACTACTTACAACCCACCAAAAAGTTATCAACTCACAAGAATATACTAATTTACTAAAACGTCGCACATACAAAATCACAGTTCCCAAAGTTAAAACTTCCTTTGGTAGGCGTTTCAGTCCTTATAAAGACTGCTACATCTACAACAAAGAAGTAAAATGTTGTGATATAAAACAATGCACTGTAAAAGAAGCACAATGTATACTCAAAAAATACTTAACCTCTTTAGAATACGAGTCCACAGAAAATATCCTAGTACATCTAGCCTAATTCTTTGCTAAGCAAACCAAAATATACCTATTGACCATACAATTCACCCATAAATCTAAAAATAAACACTAAATACATGATATCGTACTATTTTACATATTATATTATTGTTATTATTATATGTGTATATATTTATATGTATGCATAATATTTTTGTTTTCTCTAAATACCAAATAATTACTATTGCTAAAATACCTTTGTTTTTCTAAAAATAAGTTACTTATGAATTTATATATCTAATATATGTCAACCGAGCAAACATTGTAAACAAACGTTAAACGTAAATATGTTGGTACCCACAGGACCCCCCCAGGCATGCCTAGTGTGGGGCCAAAGGATAATTTCAATTGTACTGTTTTTTGGTAATAAATGATTTTTATTTCTTTTTATTTATTATTTTATTTGAAATACCTTTTAGGACAAATTTTGTATTTGCAAAATACAAAATACTTTTTGCTACGAATAAGTTTTGTAAACATCAAAGAATTAGTAAATAATGTGATGAAAAAAGTTTTTTATTAAAATGGGTGCCAAAAGGAAATACAGAACATACATATAAAGGAGCTATTCCTTGCAGAAGTAAGAAAACTAAAAATGATAATTCACCTCTATCAGCACACAAGAAAGAAAAAATGAATCTTACTACATGTTTTATGATGATTCGGATTCCTCACTATCTAGTGATAGTGCAAATGCAAACACCATTATTGACCTGGAATCATTGCAATATTTGAAAGATAATGGTGTCAGGTTGCACTACAGTAAATGATATTCTTGAAATATAATACCTGCTTGCCTAGCTCTGCACTGGTAGAAAGGCTTTTTTCTTATGGCGGCATGATTAAATTAAGAGGCCTCACAGGAGAAAGATGAGCGACAGTGTATTTGAGCAAATTATTTTATTAAAATCTGTTTCGTAAATTTAATTTAAGAAAGTTATCAAAGTAAATTTACCAGCCTGTAAGCTGGCCAAAATAAATAAACATTCTGACAAAATAAAAAATAATTTAAAATTAAAAGTATTTTATTTTAATAAAGCATTTTGTAAATACGTATTTTGCATTTAGTATTTCAAATATAAAATGAAAAACTATTTTGTATTTTGTATTTGAAATAGCAAAATACAAAAAGTATTTGCATTTTGCATTTAAATTCATTTTTTAACCTATTTTGCACATCTCTGGACACTGGCCTCTTGATTATTACCTGATACGCGGTCGAATTATTTCAAATTAGTTTACATTTAGGTTAACAGGTATTGCGCGGTTTATACTATAGTATGCATTTAAACCACGCAATTGAAAACAAACACTTTATTTACATAATTATAATTATATTAGTAATCTGTTTTCAGTTTCACTGCCTGCTTTATGTTTTGTCCTTCTCCCTTGACTGTTTATGTAAACTAATGAATTTTCAATTGCGTGGTTTAAATGCATACCTTAATATAAACCGCGCAATACCTGTTAACCTAAATGTAAACTAATTTGAAATAATTCGACCGCGTATCGTTAATAGTTTGCTTTGTTCACATTTTCTTGAGCAAATATTATCGTTGGTCACTTACGTTGTGTGGGCAGATTGCTTACAAATATAATGATATACATTTCATGTGTATTCTGCTGGGGGTGTGTGGTGAATAAACAGAGATCGAGCTAACAGTTATGTAAGGAGTAGGGACAGCTAGCCGGCGCGGGACACGGGACGCAAACAGGACGCGACCGGCCGGCCGGCCTCCAGACTAGATATTGTAAACACGTTACGTTCACTTGTTGTTACACAGGGAATAAAAAAGCTGACTTCGAATTCAGACATAAAAGGTTAGTAAATATTGAGTACGGTCTGCACAAATTACTTACTGTATTGAGAAGCTATCGTCTTGATATTTGATATCGCTGCTTCTGGCGGTAGGGTTTTAGGAATATTAGCTTTGCTATATATAAGCACATAGTCTAATATAACATACATACATACATATACTCACGTCTTTTTCCCGTCGGGGTAGGCAGAGGCAACAGAACGCCACTTGCTCCTATCCTTACAAACCCCACGCGCTTCCTCTACACTCATTACTCTCTTCATACATGCTCGCCGGTTTCGGGTACTTCGGACATTTCCGTTTCTTAGGATGTCTCCAATTTGGTCGACGAGTGTCCGCCGAGGTCTGCCGCGACCGACTTGCCCACACACATTTGCCTTATATATCTGATTCGTCATTCTTTCTTCACTCATTCGCTCCAGGTGCCCAACCACCTAAGCATTCCTTCCATAATCCTTGTCACCACATCTTCTTTCAGTCCACTGCTCTTTCGTATAGTTGCATTCGGAATTCTATCAATCAGTTTTACCCCACACATACTACGCAGTGATCGCATCTCAACCTCTAATAAAACCTGTTTTTTATTAGGGTCATCTGCTACGTTTCATGTTCTGAGTAAAAAACATAGCTCAATTATTACCGGACAACCGATTACAGACCCGTGTTATTACACTTATTACTAAGAAATTGCTTGAACTAAAATTTAATTAAATTTTACCTGACGCAGAATCTGACCTAAAGTCCCCAGTTTTAAGCGCAACAATTAGATAGAAACAGCAAGAGTTATTAAGATGATTGAGGTGGAACAAATTTTACAGATCCTGTTTTAAATAGTAAAAACGATTAAGACATAAAATTTAATGAACAGCGAGAAGCGTTAATGGAATCTTCCTCACTTCCTCCATGGCAGATTTGTTTAAATTGGTTTTACAACAAACTACATAGTTTAGAGTAGACAGTTATCTTAACCATTTTAGGTAAATTGTATCGTGTTAAATTGTGTTGTAATATAGTTACAAGATCACTTAACATAGAATGCAGTATATGATTGTTTGTTTATTAGGTAAAACATTGTATGCAACCTGTTAGGCTACAGAGACGGTCAATTACTAATATCTACCTGCTATATGGGACAGAATTTGATCTTGCTCAATTTCTGTCGTATTAGCCAGATCATCCGCTAAAAAGGATCCAGAATATTTTGTCATATCTTGTGGGTGGTTCCGCCGGTTCGCTAATTTGCTGACGAATGGAAAACAGCGTGAACCACGAGCCATTGAAAGAGTGGCGTCTATGGTAGCGGGAACATTCTCGTAATGCAGTGCGTCAGGTCTTTATACAACTACTTCCCACAGTGCGTGGGTGTGCGGATGGACGTTATTTGCGCTTTTAAAATAAGCCGACTCGCCAAAAGTGCGATGCCTGTACGGTTCTTGGCCTTCAGCGAGCAAACTCCGTCTGACATGCTAAACTAATCAGACTTGCCTTACCTCGGACTGCCTGAACGATCACTTCAGGACTTCTCCTGACTTTCCTTTATACGTATTTCAGTTTCAGTAAATCAGTTTCAATGGAAGCATTGTAAGCTTGTTTCTTGATATTTTCTTTAGAATAGGTAGCAAAGATTTAAAATTGTGTTGAACACATTTTCTTTCAACACAGAATCAAAGAAGAAAGCTTGTTGTTGTTTGCAAAGCTTAACGTTTCTTTATGTTATGTGTAACAAAGGCTGCTCTTCTTCACAAAGTGAGATGCATCGGAAACCGCATCAAGAATAATCGACTAGTGAGTGGGTATGTGCGGCCGCGTCGTCCATCGCGCGGTGGTCTCCGCCCGCGCCGCTGTCCCGGCTGGCATTGTCAGCATTGTACACGACACCACTAAGGCTATCTATATTCTAAGCTCCATTTAATTTACTCCCACAATAGCAGCGAGAGGGGCAAGAGGCCACGTTATTACCGCCGCGACCCTGCTGGTAATAGACGGGGTGGGAACGCTGCGAACTTTCGATCCAAGTGCAATGAACTCATTAGCGAGATTCTGATTTAATTAAGCAGTTCATTTAAAACGTGCTATGATAAACACCAACAGAGTGAAACACTATGCTGCTTCAAATGTATTGAACTCCTTGTATTTGTCATATCACATTCGTTTGACAGGAAACCAAACAACAAAATTGGTCCGATTAGCAGTTGAACCCTTACGATGGACCGCATTAGTAAGCTCACTCTTATCACAGCAAAAACGAGCCGAGCAACAATACAATAAATAAGTGAACGCACATCGATGTTAGGAACCACAAGCAGTACTAGTTCGATGTTAATTAAAATATGAACTGTTACTAAGTTGCGACTTCATTAAAGTTCACCCCTGATTTACGAGCCACAATCGCACATTAAATATTGCTGTTATAGCTCATACTACAAACGTGAAGCGTTCCAGGACTGCCAGGCGTCTTATTTATAGAATATTAATTATCGCTCGAGACAGATATGACGACAATTTACCGACTGCGACGCGCTGCTCTAATTGCATTTGCACTTAATAATAATTGTATGCTATGTCATTAAATAACTCGGAAGAAGAACATTCTTGAAGTTTTGGGTGGACATTTGGAGCCAACACAACGGTGGCACCACAGATAGGCGGAATAATTAAAGGATGAGGGGTCCATAGAGCATACTCAGCGTCCCATTTGATATGACTTAACTTAATTAAAGTTAAAAGAAAGTCGGTACTTTACATCCAATTATGTTTTTACTCTGATTGTAAGTTGACCAAATGCTGACTGGAAGTAATTAACAAAAGCTTAGCTATCTGTCTATGGTATCCTACGAAGCTATATAAATTACGATAGTTACACATTATTAGAAGAAGCCGAAGAGGCAGAGGACGGTCTCGACGAAACTATCTGGAACAGATGAAGGAAACAGTTGGGCTCGAGTCGTAACAAGAGGTCAAAGAAGGGGCGGGAAACTGAAACCAATGGCATTGCTCAATTGACAAGAGCTAACCTCTTAAATTAAAGAAAGAAGAAGACACATTATTTGTAAACAAAATAAGTTCGATACGAACATTCAATAAACATTTAGATAACAAACTTTTCATCTTGAATTGAAATGTATAGAAAACATGAGCCAAAGTAAAGGACAGTGTATAAATCTCAGTCTAAGACACGGACATTGGATGGCGCGAGGTACGTGGCGTCAGTACACAGTCTCAAAATCAATACACTAAGTGGTGTAATATATCTGCAGCGGTATAATAAAGTTACTAGTGTCAGCCGCGGACCATCGATCGACAACATTGTTTTATGTTATGATGCTATCAAACGATAACTCTCCACAAGTCTTCACGTCTCAGTGTCTACACTTGTGGACAAATAGTGTATATACCAGTATATACATATATGTTTGTATACACATCAATATAAAATTAGGCAGTTAGTTGTAAAGGGTGCTCTCGTTTAGTGCGGGTGAAAGGCTTTCTTTTCTCCCAAGGCCTCGTTGAATTTAAGACTTATGTGCTCTTATTTTTATTTATTTTATGTGCCTAACTTGTGTCGCGATATAAATAACACGACGATTATTTGGCAGAAACTGCTTACTTAGTGACGAGGTTCACACCGCCCGCCATACTCCGTCACTACAGAGTGCTAACTTTGGCATTTAAAAACTTTATCTCGCTTTTATTCATAATAATAGTATTATAAAATATTTAAAAGATTTACAAAAACAAAAGCGTGCTTTCTTTTATTAGGATAATAATCCAGGATGTTTTACACCCACCCTTTGTGTACCCTAAATCTAAGATTGGAAGAAAACTCAAATTCAAATTATTTATTTTGTGAACACAGGTCATTACAGGTGTTTTCAATATACATATGTGTACAGTCCATGTTCCGTCGATAGGCATACAAAATTAAGTGAAATAAATTGAAAAAGTAATGAAAAAAAAAGTCAATAAAATAGAGAAAATGTCACAACAGAATAAAATAAAAATACAGAATGTCAATCGATTTCATAACAAATTAAGTAATATTATCAATGTGAAAATAATAAAAATTATAAAAATTGGTCATCCAGATACTCCTTAACTGAATAATATACTTTGTCATTTAGTAGCTTAAATAGTTTGTCTAGAGTTTGAGCTGAGATCGGGTAAGGTTTACAGAGATCAGTGGAAGCGATTAGTTCATCCAGTCTCAGCCCAAGGCAAAGGTCCAAAATATACTGCGGTAGCACAGCGAATGAATATAAATTCTAATATTAATAAAATGTCTTACCAAATATCTCCTGGTGATGTTCTTGAGTGGAGTCCTGGAGGCAAGCTAGACACACACGAGACTAAATTGGCCAATATTAGCAAGTGAATTATCTTTACTTTACCAGACTCCAACGCAGCGTTTTCAATCAGCAAATTCGTCCGGCACCAACCACGTGCATCGGATTCACTCAAGTTTTACAATGTTCATTAAAATACTATTTTTATCACAATTAACCGGTGCCAGTTATTGATCAAGGAAGTGGCAATCAAAACGGGTTCTAAATACAAGATCAAAACGCTCACAAAACGAAATCTATCCAGAGCTAGGTTTTTTCGCTGACCGCGGGAAACGACAAAGAACCAAAGAGCTGAATGACAGTTCAGTGTGACCATTGTCAGAAATTATCAATAGACTAAACAAAATGTTACTTAATCGATATAATCGATTTGACTTATAATAAAAACTAATTCTATTTCAAACATAGTTTGTTTTTGTATTCATTAATATTCTTACTGTTTTTAACATGACAAGGGAGTTTATTATACAGCTTTGGTGCCATAGCATAGATACTTTTGTATGCGAAAGTAGTTCTGGTGAATAATGTTTTTAAGTTATCTGAGTGACGTTGACTTTCTACATGTCTAAACAAGTGAATATTGGTTCTTACGAATATCAAAACTCATAGACATACAGCGACGGTACTGTCAAAATCTTTAAGTGCCTGAAGTTGTGGTTTACAGGTATCCGTTTGTTTTAGTTTGCAGATGGCTCGGACGCATTTTTTTTGTGCCAATAATACGGCGGATATATTAGTAGCATTGCCCCAGAATATTAGTCTATACCTTAACGTGGAGGCTACATATCCGTGGTATGCTGTAAGGAGAGCATTTTTATTTGCAATTTTACCTAGCATGTATAGAGCGTAAGAAAATCGGTAAAGCCTTAAACAAACACTGTCAATTTGGGTTTTCCATGTCATATCACTATCGATATGCAGTCCTAAAAACTTGGTCGTATTCGTTTCCAGTACTGCGTCTCCTTTGTGTTGGATTTGGTACTGTGTTTGTTTTCTTTGTCGGAGTTTGAAGTCCATTATCTTAGTTTTAGTTAAATTAATTTTAAGGTTATTGCTATTTAACCATTCTATAAGTGAAACTAGGTTTGTATTTATGTCGTCTTGTATTTCTTTAAAATTACCCTCGTCGAAAACAATTGTGCTATCATCTGCAAATAAGCACATCTGATGACTGGTTACTTTAGGGAAATCGTTAATGTAGCAGATAAAAAGTAATGGACCTAGCACCGACCCTTGTGGCACACCATACAAAATTTCTCTCGTACTTGAGGAGTATACTGTTTTCTGCCTTCCAAATACGATCGTATAAGCTCGAGAACATTACCTCTAATGCCATAACTGTAGAGTTTTTTTTACTAATATTTTATGGTCGACGTAATCAAAAGCTCGAGTCATGTCCATGTACATTGCAGCAACTGGTTTTTTGCTGTCCATGTTATGGTGGATTTTTCTAAGAAAATGGTACACTGCCATATTAATTGTTTTATTTTGTCTGAACCCCATTTGTTCGTTACAAAATATGTTGTTTTTTAGGGTTACTACTTACTACTACCCTAAAAAACAACATATTTTGTAACGAACAATTGTTTTCGACGAGGGTAATTTTAAAGAAATACAAGACGACATAAATACAAACCTAGTTTCACTTATAGAATGGTTAAATAGCAATAACCTTAAAATTAATTTAACTAAAACTAAGATAATGGACTTCAAACTCCGACAAAGAAAACAAACACAGTACCAAATCCAACACAAAGGAGACGCAGTACTGGAAACGAATACGACCAAGTTTTTAGGACTGCATATCGATAGTGATATGACATGGAAAACCCAAATTGACAGTGTTTGTTTAAGGCTTTACCGATTTTCTTACGCTCTATATATGCTAGGTAAAATTGCAAATAAAAATGCTCTCCTTACAGCATACCACGGATATGTAGCCTCCACGTTAAGGTATAGACTAATATTCTGGGGCAATGCTACTAATATATCCGCCGTATTATTGGCACAAAAAAAATGCGTCCGAGCCATCTGCAAACTAAAACAAACGGATACCTGTAAACCACACTTCAGGCACTTAAAGATTTTGACAGTACCGTCGCTGTATGTCTATGAGTTTTGATATTCGTAAGAACCAATATTCACTTGTTTAGACATGTAGAAAGTCAACGTCACTCAGATAACTTAAAAACATTATTCACCAGAACTACTTTCGCATACAAAAGTATCTATGCTATGGCACCAAAGCTGTATAATAAACTCCCTTGTCATATTAAAAACAGTAAGAATATTAATGAATACAAAAACAAACTATGTTTGAAATAGAATTAGTTTTTATTATAAGTCAAATCGATTATATCGATTAAGTAACATTTTGTTTAGTCTATTGATAATTTCTGACAATGGTCACACTGAACTGTCATTCAGCTCTTTGGTTCTTTGTCGTTTCCCGCGGTCAGCGAAAAAACCTAGCTCTGGATAGATTTCGTTTTGTGAGCGTTTTGATCTTGTATTTAGAACCCGTTTTGATTGCCACTTCCTTGATCAATAACTGGCACCGGTTAATTGTGATAAAAATAGTATTTTAATGAACATTGTAAAACTTGAGTGAATCCGATGCACGTGGTTGGTGCCGGACGAATTTGCTGATTGAAAACGCTGCGTTGGAGTCTGGTAAAGTAAAGATAATTCACTTGCTAATATTGGCCAATTTAGTCTCGTGTGTGTCTAGCTTGCCTCCAGGACTCCACTCAAGAACATCACCAGGAGATATTTGGTAAGACATTTTATTAATATTAGAATTTATATTCATTCGCTGTGCTACCGCAGTATATTTTGGACCTTTGCCTTGGGCTGAGACTGGATGAACTAATCGCTTCCACTGATCTCTGTAAACCTTACCCGATCTCAGCTCAAACTCTAGACAAACTATTTAAGCTACTAAATGACAAAGTATATTATTCAGTTAAGGAGTATCTGGATGACCAATTTTTATAATTTTTATTATTTTCACATTGATAATATTACTTAATTTGTTATGAAATCGATTGACATTCTGTATTTTTATTTTATTCTGTTGTGACATTTTCTCTATTTTATTGACTTTTTTTTTCATTACTTTTTCAATTTATTTCACTTAATTTTGTATGCCTATCGACGGAACATGGACTGTACACATATGTATATTGAAAACACCTGTAATGACCTGTGTTCACAAAATAAATAATTTGAATTTGAGTTTTCTTCCAATCTTAGATTTAGGGTACACAAAGGGTGGGTGTAAAACATCCTGGATTATTATCCTAATAAAAGAAAGCACGCTTTTGTTTTTGTAAATCTTTTAAATATTTTATAATACTATTATTATGAATAAAAGCGAGATAAAGTTTTTAAATGCCAAAGTTAGCACTCTGTAGTGACGGAGTATGGCGGGCGGTGTGAACCTCGTCACTAAGTAAGCAGTTTCTGCCAAATAATCGTCGTGTTATTTATATCGCGACACAAGTTAGGCACATAAAATAAATAAAAATAAGAGCACATAAGTCTTAAATTCAACGAGGCCTTGGGAGAAAAGAAAGCCTTTCACCCGCACTAAACGAGAGCACCCTTTACAACTAACTGCCTAATTTTATATTGATGTGTATACAAACATATATGTATATACTGGTATATACACTATTTGTCCACAAGTGTAGACACTGAGACGTGAAGACTTGTGGAGAGTTATCGTTTGATAGCATCATAACATAAAACAATGTTGTCGATCGATGGTCCGCGGCTGACACTAGTAACTTTATTATACCGCTGCAGATATATTACACCACTTAGTGTATTGATTTTGAGACTGTGTACTGACGCCACGTACCTCGCGCCATCCAATGTCCGTGTCTTAGACTGAGATTTATACACTGTCCTTTACTTTGGCTCATGTTTTCTATACATTTCAATTCAAGATGAAAAGTTTGTTATCTAAATGTTTATTGAATGTTCGTATCGAACTTATTTTGTTTACAAATAATGTGTCTTCTTCTTTCTTTAATTTAAGAGGTTAGCTCTTGTCAATTGAGCAATGCCATTGGTTTCAGTTTCCCGCCCCTTCTTTGACCTCTTGTTACGACTCGAGCCCAACTGTTTCCTTCATCTGTTCCAGATAGTTTCGTCGAGACCGTCCTCTGCCTCTTCGGCTTCTTCTAATAATGTGTAACTATCGTAATTTATATAGCTTCGTAGGATACCATAGACAGATAGCTAAGTTTTTGTTAATTTCTTCCAGTCAGCATTTGGTCAACTTACAATCAGAGTAAAAACATAATTGGATGTAAAGTACCGACTTTCTTTTAACTTTAATTAAGTTAAGTCATATCAAATGGGACGCTGAGTATGCTCTATGGACCCCTCATCCTTTAATTATTCCGCCTATCTGTGGTGCCACCGTTGTGTTGGCTCCAAATGTCCACCCAAAACTTCAAGAATGTTCTTCTTCCGAGTTATTTAATGACATAGCATACAATTATTATTAAGTGCAAATGCAATTAGAGCAGCGCGTCGCAGTCGGTAAATTGTCGTCATATCTGTCTCGAGCGATAATTAATATTCTATAAATAAGACGCCTGGCAGTCCTGGAACGCTTCACGTTTGTAGTATGAGCTATAACAGCAATATTTAATGTGCGATTGTGGCTCGTAAATCAGGGGTGAACTTTAATGAAGTCGCAACTTAGTAACAGTTCATATTTTAATTAACATCGAACTAGTACTGCTTGTGGTTCCTAACATCGATGTGCGTTCACTTATTTATTGTATTGTTGCTCGGCTCGTTTTTGCTGTGATAAGAGTGAGCTTACTAATGCGGTCCATCGTAAGGGTTCAACTGCTAATCGGACCAATTTTGTTGTTTGGTTTCCTGTCAAACGAATGTGATATGACAAATACAAGGAGTTCAATACATTTGAAGCAGCATAGTGTTTCACTCTGTTGGTGTTTATCATAGCACGTTTTAAATGAACTGCTTAATTAAATCAGAATCTCGCTAATGAGTTCATTGCACTTGGATCGAAAGTTCGCAGCGTTCCCACCCCGTCTATTACCAGCAGGGTCGCGGCGGTAATAACGTGGCCTCTTGCCCCTCTCGCTGCTATTGTGGGAGTAAATTAAATGGAGCTTAGAATATAGATAGCCTTAGTGGTGTCGTGTACAATGCTGACAATGCCAGCCGGGACAGCGGCGCGGGCGGAGACCACCGCGCGATGGACGACGCGGCCGCACATACCCACTCACTAGTCGATTATTCTTGATGCGGTTTCCGATGCATCTCACTTTGTGAAGAAGAGCAGCCTTTGTTACACATAACATAAAGAAACGTTAAGCTTTGCAAACAACAACAAGCTTTCTTCTTTGATTCTGTGTTGAAAGAAAATGTGTTCAACACAATTTTAAATCTTTGCTACCTATTCTAAAGAAAATATCAAGAAACAAGCTTACAATGCTTCCATTGAAACTGATTTACTGAAACTGAAATACGTATAAAGGAAAGTCAGGAGAAGTCCTGAAGTGATCGTTCAGGCAGTCCGAGGTAAGGCAAGTCTGATTAGTTTAGCATGTCAGACGGAGTTTGCTCGCTGAAGGCCAAGAACCGTACAGGCATCGCACTTTTGGCGAGTCGGCTTATTTTAAAAGCGCAAATAACGTCCATCCGCACACCCACGCACTGTGGGAAGTAGTTGTATAAAGACCTGACGCACTGCATTACGAGAATGTTCCCGCTACCATAGACGCCACTCTTTCAATGGCTCGTGGTTCACGCTGTTTTCCATTCGTCAGCAAATTAGCGAACCGGCGGAACCACCCACAAGATATGACAAAATATTCTGGATCCTTTTTAGCGGATGATCTGGCTAATACGACAGAAATTGAGCAAGATCAAATTCTGTCCCATATAGCAGGTAGATATTAGTAATTGACCGTCTCTGTAGCCTAACAGGTTGCATACAATGTTTTACCTAATAAACAAACAATCATATACTGCATTCTATGTTAAGTGATCTTGTATCTATATTAAATGCTGCCTGATCAAGGAGTTCAAGGACAACACAGAAGGGTCATCATTTTCCTCAAATTTGTGATTCATAGATGATATACTATTATCAGATATACACAGTATCAATTTGAGGATAGAGCTGCCATGACTTTGAGCTACACACTCGAACAAAGAGAAAAGCGATATATCATATATGAAGTACGACGTACATATCGTTGTCAAGTCAGTCTCATACACAAAACAAGTATAAACCCTTACCTAGCAACGCACCATCGCCGCCGGCTATGTGGCTACTTTGCGCGGACGATCAGAAATAAACAAGTACGTGAACAAACACATCGTAGCATAGACACCAGATCTAACGCAAATAAGCGCTCTGTACACTTCGTTAAATAAATAAACAATAGTAGACGCTACCGTACCTATATTTAGACAGAAATCGTTACTAGCTTCACTTTATTGATGGCACGGTAACAGTGAATTGGATCCACCCACATTTACACATAAATACCCATAACAGTCGCTCCACATCACAAGATTAAGCGCAGTCATATGCCAAGGGACCAACGACGCCTAGTTCACTGCGCCCATTGACATAAGTTTACAACACAATTTAAAACGATACAATTTACCTAAAATGGTTAAGATAACTGTCTACTCTAAACTATGTAGTTTGTTGTAAAACCAATTTAAACAAATCTGCCATGGAGGAAGTGAGGAAGATTCCATTAACGCTTCTCGCTGTTCATTAAATTTTATGTCTTAATCGTTTTTACTATTTAAAACAGGATCTGTAAAATTTGTTCCACCTCAATCATCTTAATAACTCTTGCTGTTTCTATCTAATTGTTGCGCTTAAAACTGGGGACTTTAGGTCAGATTCTGCGTCAGGTAAAATTTAATTAAATTTTAGTTCAAGCAATTTCTTAGTAATAAGTGTAATAACACGGGTCTGTAATCGGTTGTCCGGTAATAATTGAGCTATGTTTTTTACTCAGAACATGAAACGTAGCAGATGACCCTAATAAAAAACAGGTTTTATTAGAGGTTGAGATGCGATCACTGCGTAGTATGTGTGGGGTAAAACTGATTGATAGAATTCCGAATGCAACTATACGAAAGAGCAGTGGACTGAAAGAAGATGTGGTGACAAGGATTATGGAAGGAATGCTTAGGTGGTTGGGCACCTGGAGCGAATGAGTGAAGAAAGAATGACGAATCAGATATATAAGGCAAATGCGTGTGTTATTATAAGCCTGACAATTTGCGTTAGGTTGAACTAAGTCTATGAAATAATCATTAAAGTTTTGCGCAATACTTTGAGGGTTTGTGATGCATTTGTTATTTACCTCAATACCGTTAATATGCGTTTTTGGAACGTTACTTTTCAGATTGTTTATAATTTTCCAAGTCGCTTTAGCCTTGTTGTTGCTGCATTCTATAAAGCAGCTGTTTTGTGCTTTTTGTGTCTGTTTAATAACACGACGGTACCTGGCGCTAAATTTTGATAAAGCTGCTTTTGTGTCTTTGTTTGGATTTAACCTATACTGCCATAGCAGAGATCGTCTCTTTTTGCTGCAAACTTTAAAGCCTGGTGTGATCCATTTTGGTTTATGAGTTGTCGATATTTTGCATCTTACTATGGGGAAACATAGATCATAAAACAGGTTAAATGAATCAGAAAACGCATCAAACTTTTCATTAGGGTTATTTGTTCCAAAAACGTCTGAAAAGCTTAAACTGCCTATGTATTGCTTAAACAAATTCATGTTCTCCTTGTTATAATCGCGTTTTTTAACGTAATAGTATTTTAACGCACACGTTTGTTGAACAGGAAATTGCATCAATTGCGCTAGATGATCGGATACCCCCCCATTCAAGTATCTCACTATTACAGCCCCGTATATTGTGAAATATATTATCTAGGCAAGTACCGCTACTCGGCCTAGTGGGTTTATTTATTTCGATCGTAAGGTTAAACTCTTTTAAGAGACATTTAAATAAGGAGGAATATTTGGTTTTTTGTAACATATCAATGTTAAAGTCACCGCAAATTATAATTTTATGTTTATTTTTATAACAAATTTGTGCTAATATATACTTTAAAACTAAAAGCTGTATTTTTTACTACAGGCTAAGACAAGTTATAAATTGAAATGTTTGACTAAAATGCTTACGATTAGGTATTTTTTGATTGATAGCAATCCTTGTTCGAACATCCATAAACAATAAAACACTAATATAAACGGCATTGGCTAATGTTTAGGATAGTCGATGGTCGAATCGTCGCCGGAATGTAGAACAAAGCAATCATCGGGTATTCTTGATACGAGTAGATAGATAAAATTATTTTTAAATAAAAAAGAATCGACTTCAAAAACACTAAAGAACTAAAAAGCAAAAAATAATTGGTTATGGAGCAAAACTTTTTGGAGTCGGTGCCAAGCCAAGTATTTCTGATCTGACTATAAAACCTCTACACTTTTTTATATAACTTTCGTTGTTAATAGAATAGGTAGTTTGTAATTTAGTAACATTTTGCTTAAGGGCTTGGCACCGACTCCAAAAAGTTTTGCTCCATAACCAATTATTTTTTGCTTTTTAGTTCTTTAGTGTTTTGAAGTCGATTCTTTTTTATTTAAAAATAATTTTATTTTTTGCTTTTTAGTGGTATACTAATAAAAAAATAGTAATAGGTGGTAAGTAGGTACATAGGATAGTGTAGGTGGTACATGATGGGGAGGCCTTCCTTACCTACCTCAATTTTCTGAAATGTAGACCTGTAACTTTCTGGCAATTTCAAGTATTTTTTTTTGTTTTCAACTAGCCTAAACACGTTCGTTTCAGTTCCATCATCAGATCCCGAAAATCATCCAATACCAAAGTGTTTGCCAAGACAAAGCAAACGAGCCTAAACTCGATGAGATTGCGTTATTGTATTACAAAGATACCATGGCCACCTCCCTACTCTATCATCAGACTTTGGAAAACATTCAGCACTAAAGTCCGTGTAAAGACAAATCGAACGAGTCCAAACTCAATGGAATTGCGTAGTTGTATTACAAATATCCCATGGCTACCATCCTGCTCAATCATCAGAGTTTGGTAAACATTCAGCACTAAAGTCCATGTAAAGA
The DNA here is from genome assembly GCA_944739405.2 of Euclidia mi. NCBI lineage: Eukaryota > Metazoa > Arthropoda > Insecta > Lepidoptera > Erebidae > Euclidia > Euclidia mi. The sequence continues at coordinate 1,569,304 of OX123195.2, read as the reverse complement.
CGAATCAAACGAGCCCAAGCTCAATGGGATTGCATCTTTGTATTACAAAGATCCCATGTGCCCGGTAGATGGCAATAGGCTCGCCCCCTATTACATTGGGACCTAAACATAACTGGCGAAATGTGGGTGTGTATACACCTCTGCCTATCCCTTCGGGGATAAAAGGCGTGAAGTTATGTTATGTTATGTTAAGGATCCCATGGCCACCTTCCTGCTCCATCATCAGACCCTGGAAAACATCCAGTACCAAAGTCCATGTAAAGACGAATCAAACGACCCTAAACTCGATAAGATTGGGTTGTTATATCACAAAGATCTCATGGTTACCTTCCAGCTCCATCATCAGACCATGGAAATCATCCAGCATCAAAGTCTATGCAAAGACGACTCAAACGAGCCCAAACTCGACGGCATTGGGTTGTTATCGTCAAATCGCTTCAAGTGTGCTTATAAAATTTGAAGAGTTCCTTCAATTTTTTCAGGATTCCATGATCAGATCCTGACCTGATGATCATGGGACCAACTGGAAGGTCTACTCTTTCAATACAAACAAGAATTTTTGAAATCGGTCCAGGCGTCTAAGAGAAATCGGGGAACATACATAAAAAAAAAGATTCCGACGAATTGAGAACCTCCTCCTTTTTTTGAAGTCGGTTAATGATCTTTCATCAGGGCCTCTAGGAATATATTTTAGAAATAGTACGAATGAAATGCGCTGAAGCGAAATTATTTCAGTGAAATGGAATAAGACGCGTCGAGGTTAGATCGAATTGTGTGAACGTTACATGTCTGGGAAGCCACGACGACCGACCACTCTGTGTATATACATATGTATGGTGTACAATTGCAGCTGCGTGTGACACTACACGTGTGTGCGGTGCATAGTGCACGTGTCTAGTGCCTGCCTTTGCATGAGTGAGCGAGCCTGACGTGAATGTCATCAGCGTCCCATCTCGCGACGTAACGCGAAATGAGATTGTTATTGACCACTGAACGTGTTCCGATACCGAGCGATAAATAAACATGAATGAAAGGAAACACGCCGCCGCCTGTGTGGCAAGCGGAGCGACGGGCGGCCCGACAGAGGGCGACGCGACACTGATATTGTAATGCGTGTCGCGCGCCCACATAAATCACACCAATCGTACGATCACGGTTAATGCCGCCGAAACGTTATACAGCTACGGGCCGCCGCCGGTTACGACAAATAGGTACTTTATTTTTGGTAAAAACAAGCTACATTTTTATTTGGCAAATATCTCTCAGATTCAATACTTCGGTCTGAATTCGAATTGAAACGGATCCTCGTGCCCGAATACAAGATAGTGGGATGAATATTTATGCTCGGTCAGTAAGTGGAGGCGGCTCGTTAGGCGGCGAGGACGACGTCTCTGTGCCATATGTCACACAAGTGGGCACATATCGAGTGAGCCGAGACGTGGGGTGTGGAGTGACAGCTGATCGCTCGGGCGCCGCGGCCGCGGGCGGTTCAGGCGGTGAGAAGGGTTGTCCTCCCGCGACTCGACGCGTGATTTTACTTCGTCATCTGTCAAAGTGAATTAGATTTTTTTGGGATCGCCGAGTTCGATGAACGATCTCGACCGCGACCTCGCTCGTGCGCGCCGAACACAACCATATGGTACCTACTTATAAAGATATCTGTACGGATTTATCGCACAAACATATTATGCCGCATATTATATTTAAACCGCAAGTACCATCCTTCTAGTACATATTACCAGCTTTGTTGTAACAATGAGAATACTTTCTTATATTTGCGACGTTGTATGGCTTAGTATGCCTGGGCAGCGCACAATAGAACTAGGACGAATATGAGAAGCTTATTTGTAGAGCAAAGAAGAGAGCAATGTGTAACAAAACAATGCATTATGTAAAGTGCTGTACCCGGCCAGCGATGAACGATGTCGTTACCAAAATGATCACACTGTGACGAGCATGTGCATAATACATGTTATATTGTGTTATGTTAGTCGGCACCGGCATCGGCACTACAAATATAATATCGGTGAGTGTGGTGCGGGCGGCGGCGGCGGCGGCGGCGTGACGCGAGCAACACAAACGTTCATTCATATGAGACTCAATGAAATATTGCGCTTCATTCATTGTGTGTTGCCGCGACGAGACGTGGCGCTTCTTCGTCACCGCATTCGTTTACTAAATCATTCGCGCTGAAAAATAAACGGTGCTTTTTACATTAAAAATGTTTTCCAGCAACATAAATATCCCTGGTAGACGTTTACATTGAGCGATGTAGAGGTAACGGGCGCGAGTGATCGTCCGTGTAGTCGACGGCGCTATAAATGCTTCAGATTCTCTTCCAGTCACTGTATTTCTTGAAATGAGATCTCAAATAGTGGCGGTGGTCGGGCGAGGGTGTGGGGTGCGCGGGGCGCGGAGGGGGAGCGGTCGTTGACCCGCGGCCGCTCGCTCAGCACTCAGCAGAGCGGCGCGACCGCCGGCTCTACGGGCGCATCGTCGCGCTGGGAGCTACGCGGAGGCGGGACATCGCCGCTCGTAGACACTTACACCAGACATAACGCTCAATGAATTATCGTCGTAGACAAGCCGCCCCGAGCTAAGCATCGCCGACTACTGCAACTTTATAAGTGCGTTGCGAGTGTCGCGACTTGCGGTTGTTTTATACCCGCGAGACGAATTAGTTCTCCCGATAAAACGAGTGTAGTGTAGGTGGTACTCCTGTCCGCACCATTCATGCATCGTGACTAATGTGTTTTTTTATCGGTGTCGGCGCCCGGGCGGCGCGGTGGGAGGGAAGGGAGGGCCTGTGATCGGTAGGTTTGCGGGAGGAACGCTCGCCTTTTCGCTGCTGTCGCGAAAAATATAATTGCGTTGATAATTTACACGACCATAACTGCGACACTGACCGTGGAGCCGCGCGAATACGAGCCGATATCGTCGAGTTATGCTTTATGTTATTACACGCGGGGGAGAACGCCGCAAACGGTCTGACGATGAATACTAATATTCAATGTAAATGGTTTATAAACTACCAGTGAACTTTTTTTACTATTATTAGTATTTTCTGACGAGGTATTCTTTTGAAAGCAGCTTCACATACCGAAAGCTCTCTATACGAAATAAACTAACGGCTTATTATTCTTACACGTACATTCACAACAATTGAAAACTAAATCTTGTCAGCTCATCAGTACACGCCATTTACGTTCCTACTATGTGACCGCGAGAGATGCTTAAGAATAAGAATAATTTATTTGCTAGACATAGGTATAGTCTCATATAGTCTCACGCCTGTTTCCCTGAAGGGGTAGGCAGAGGTGTAAATATTACACCCACATTTCGCCAGATTTATTTTAATAAATACACCATAATGGTAAGGCATATGGAACTTTTTTTGTACATAACACCTTATAATTATTACTAAACATAGGTAGTAATAATTATAAGCTGTTATGTACAAAAAATGTTCCATATGCCTTACCATTATGGTGTACAAATATAAATCAAATCATTAAGAATAGGTACGAATAGCACATTATGAATAACTATAAGACAAACATTTTACACAGCAATTTTACACAACAATTTTACACAATAATACAGAAAAATACGGTTGACAAAAGCCTAAACACAGGGTTAACATAATAATTACACAGATATTCATAGTGTATTCTTTTATTATTGGCTCACGCCTGTATCCCCGAAGGAGTAGGCAGAGGTGTAAATATTACACCCGTTTATAAACGACAAAAAATGTTTTAAATTATAATAAAAACAGGACAGATGAGAAGTACCCTGAACAGAAGAGCATGCATGAGGAATCTGATGGGAGTGAATGAAGCAAGAGAGATATGTCTGGATCGTTGCAAATGGCGTTCCGTAGTCTCTGCCTACCCCTCCGGGAAACAGGCGTGAGTCTATGTATGTAAATTATAATAAAATTTGTTAATCAATCTATATATTAAAAGAATTTGTGTTTTATAATACGAGTCGGCCAGCCCGTTCTACGCAACCGATTCGCATGATTTTTTTTTTAATGAAAGCTCTCGCTGCATAGATTTGTCATCAAGCATTAGACTTGTTAGTTAGGTTAGTTAGTTAGTTAGTTTTTGCATGTAACTTGCACATTCATCAAGTTACATGCAAAAACAGTTTTCTCCCATACATTTTTTACGTTTTCGTAGCCGTAGTCAATGACTTTCTGCTTCTATATATCTGGTTCTCATTGAGGTAGGCGTTTCGGTATAGGCCTAAAACACGCGCTGAAAAGAGCTCTTTCATTTGATGGTATGTTCATTTAAATTGGGTAAGTTTGAAAGAAGATAGGTGTGGACATTGAACTTATTTTTCAATATTTTCCTATAAATTTCTTAAGATTCCATTGCTTTCTCTCTACACGGGCGGTTCTAAATTCAAAAATATTTTTATGGCATCTAATAAGTTCCTTGCGGTAACTGCCAGGAAAAAACGTTATGCCTCCTTTGAGTGTGGTGGTGTGTAAAATTATATCCGATGGTGGTCAAATTATCACTATAGTGAATTATCGCTGACAGCAGGTAATATTCCCCGAATGTTACCAGTTAATCCTTAATGTTGGGTGAACAGATTTTTCGTGTTTTTAAATTACGGACTTTCTTCGAGCATTTAATTTCTTTTTATGTGGAACATATTACAGCGGTTCATAGTACTATTGTCATATAATTATATTATTACAAGTGGTAGTTATGGTAGAAATTGTAGTTTTGGTAAGAATAGGAGTTTTGAGAGCAAAGGTAGGTACTTACCTACTTTTGACAACACCGGCGGTTTTGGTAGAAATGGTTGTTTAAAAAAATGGTAGATATGATAGTGTTAGTCGAATAGTAGTTTTGATAGGAAAAGCATTTTCGGTAGGAATAGTAGTTTTGGTAGAAATGGTATTTTTGGCTTATATTGTAGTTTTGGTAGCAATGTTACTTACGATTGCTACCAAAGCTACCATTCCTACCAAAACTACAATTTCGACCAAAATTATAAACGTCATTATTACACTTCTAAATTATGATGGATTAATCACACCCATACAAAAAACAAAATAAGTCGTGCTTCTCACAGATATATTTAGCTAGATAACAGAAATAAAACCTATTTTCTTACTTATAAAAAAAGTAGTTTTTCTATATTTTTAATTTTGACAGATAAAGAAAAAAGTGAAGTTAGCGTAAGTTAGTTACTTAAGTTCTAATTTAATAGCGTATTTTTTGTGAGTAGTTGTGTTTTCAATTATAATGATGGTTCTTGGAAGGAAATTGAAAAATGCTCAGAGAAAGTTTGAACAAAGAATCTTGGTCAATGACGGCCCTGTTGGAGATTTGGTACCGGATGGTCCTCCGTACTGCTAAAAAAATACGGGTGGTAACGGGTTCAGATTTGATTAATTCTACCATCAACAATTTTATTTTCAAGTGATTTTCATTCTTGGTGACGGTAATTGCTTATTCCGCGCAATTCTTATTGTTTATATGGAAGTGAGAATGAACATTATGAAATTCGTTTGGCCACTGTTGATAACATAGTCAATAAGTGGGATGTATATATAGTAACTTCATTGTTGGGGACGAAGCATATGGCCAGACAAATGCAACAGATTACAAACGTGTGATGGGTGCCAATGGACAGTACGCAGGGCATGCTGAACTTAAGAGTGTAAGTGAGCTACATCCCGAGTGTCAATTCGGAGTTCACCTGGAAAACAGTAATACGAATACTGACTATGGTACTGGCAAAATTGTTCATAACTTGCTATTTTCTGGGCACCTGGACGAAGGACATTACAGTGTCCTAATGGAAAGAATGGTAGGGCAGCACAGTCATATTGAAGAACTTTTTTTTGTCAATGTTCAATTATACATATTATTTAAATCCCTATTGCGCGGCAAACCATTCAGTAATGCCAAGGTGGAAATTTCACGATACCTAAGGTGCAACGCAAAGCCAATGTTGTGAGAAAAGAAGTTTTGTGATATATATATTTTTTGTTAGAATATCATCTTTTTACTTATTAGATAAGGCTACAATGTACTCATCATACCTATAAGTAAGAGCTTTTTTATAATATTAAAATATGCTGTGGAGCAGCATGGGTCCTCTAGTATAGATTTTAATTTTGATCGTAATAAATTTGTATTCAATTGTTTAATTGCACCTTAACCTTCATTTTAACTTATTGTCACAAGTTCTTGTAACATGTGTATAAGCAAAAGAAATCGCTGCTAACATTGTGCTTTCTAACTTATATTTAACAAACTTCGCATCTATATTTAATTCCGTCTCTACGCATGCGTGAGTTATACACCTAAATCTTCCTCTCCTATTTATTGATGAACTCGTACAAAAATCTATTCGATATTTTTTGAGCTTATCGCGTTCATAGAGTCAGACAGGAAGAAAACGGTACCTTATTCCAAAATATGTATAGATGAGTGGCTGATCTCTAACACTGCGCTCACTGAACTACCTCTGAGGTAACTCTTCGATGCAAGCTTTATGTACAAACAGCACACGCTAACATGACACGAGGTTCTGCGGTGTAACGCTGTGTCTCAAAATCTACTTCGTCGTTTTATATTTTTCTCATCTCTTCTTACCGACGGCGACGTACGTTTATAAACCGAGAGACGATTTATTTTATTTTCCGTATCGACGTTAATGGATCTACTCTCGGAGAGTCACGGATAGCGATTTATGTAGCTCTGAGATAACAGCATCATCAGATAGCTAAGTTTCTAGTTTCTTTTTTAGTTATAGTCTCACGCCTGTATCCCGGAAGGGGTAGGCAGAGGTTATATTGCACCCACATTTCGCCATGAATTTTTAGGTCCCACGTAATAGGGGGTGAGCCTATTGCCGTTACCGGGCACAACACCAGACTCCGGGCTGCTACTGAGAATTCGGAAAAACCCAGTAACACTTTTTGTCCGACCCGGGAATCGAACCCGGGACCGCCGATCAGCAGTCGCATACGCTAGCCAGTGGACCGCGGAGGTACTCTTTAGTGTGCAGCGCAGTTTTTAGTGATTTATCAAAATACTCTGTTTTAACTTGGAGTCAAGTTACGTAGTACTATTAGCTATTCTGTGGTCAAGTCTAAACAGAGTCTCAGTAAGTTGTATAGAAGTGAAGCCGGCCGTAGGTATTCAGATGAAGTAATCGGTCTTGTTCAACGTACACACAAGTGTTTCCTGGTGGCGATGGCGCGCTGCCAATGTGCTTGTAACCTTTATTAACTCTCTCATGCTAATGAACGATTACTGGCCGACACATCATACATGTTCATGTGTGTTATAGTACCAGTATACACATTATTATTATACATCAATCTTGTGAAGAAGGTTGTTCACTAGGTTTGATAGGCACTAAAGTCGAATGTACATGATTTATTCTCTACATACTTACTATGCATTCGTTAGTCTATGTATATACTAGATATGTATTCAAGAATTAACCGTACAGACCTTTATACGAGTATAATAATAATTATTTCGTTCGGGTAACAGGATGGCCCGAATATAATACTTGTTATATCTACAGAAGAAAGGAACAGGTAGGTAATTAAGAGCTCTACAATCTCAAGACAATAGATTTACAAATAAAATATAATTTGGAAAGCGCCGCCATCTCGCTTGAAGATGTGCACGTGTCTGTATAGATACCCCTGCTTAATTCATTATCATCAGTCTTAAAACTGTTCCACTGCCGGGCCTCTTCTCACTTTCAGAAGGGCAAGGCTATACCACCAAGCTGGCCAAGTGCGGGTTGGTAGACTTCATATTACGATGAAATTAAATGATATTGACATGATATTTAGAATATTTTCTTTTAATTACGTACGAACCGTAATTTTCACCATTTTAATTTTCCTTCAACGTTTAGCAAACGATAACGTCGAAGAGTCATTGGTGCGCGCCACAGATTCGAACATGAGATCCTCTGCATAGGAGTCCATCGTTCTCTCTCCTAGATACCAATGCCTCTTTGCTGCTCAATTACCGTGCATAAATGTCTGGACATTAAACATTAATATGATTGTTTTGATCTCTATTAAATGTCGTATAAAATTGGAACAAATTATGACGCTAATTAGATATTAGATTGCTTTACTTTATCTATTAGTCGTACAACGGTCGTGGCCGGCCCGAATCGTAAGTAATATAACGCGACGTAATGAATGTTGTACAATGTTTATATCGGAGAATTAGTGCGATCGCGGCTATAGCGACACAGACATGCCGGCGTATTTATGAGGGCCATAAATCTAAGAGAGCAGTAGAGTTCAGCTGAGCCTCCCATCCCTCTTGCCACCGCCTTTGTCGCGCCGGGACTCTCGACACAACGAGATGCTTATAGGCGCGCGGGAATTTAGCACGCTGCCGTCACGCCGCCGCTCCGCGTGCCACGCGCCGTGAAGCGTGCTTCACACGGCATGCACTGTCCTAACATTTACACAGAGTACACTGAATTGATTTGATTGATAATTTCTAACCTCCGTTGCAGAATAAAGGGCGTTATGTTTCATTGTATCTGTGTTTCAGGCTGCAAAATTATAACTTCTAAACGATTACGAGACGGTTGTTCTCATAATGATGGAGTGGTTACACAAAATTTATACTTCTGTATGTTAATGAATGTTAATACTATCGCTATTCAATTTTACAATGTTGATAATGTAGGCCTCTATGCGCGATTATAAACGGCTGAAGTAGTGTACATGTTTCTCGTGCCCTATAAATCAGTCGGTGCATGAGCTATGTGTAAATATTTACCCATCAGCGTTCATAGTGTTAGTCGACTAGTTATAGCCATCGGTTCGTGAGCTTTTATTACTACACTTATAATTCCCAAATTGCTTTACGCATAAATACGAAATATCATGACGAGAATTGGCACAAATCGATCAGGTAATTAGCGTCGAGAGTGGTGGCTGTCCAAATATGTCCGAGTTATTCTATCTAATAAATAACTTTGACCAAGTTTGGGCGTTTCTTTACTTTGTTAATTCCCTCTCGGTTCAAAGGGCAAGCGGCCGCTTGAAAGCACTTTTTAGAGTTTTCACAATCTTTTACGCTTATAATAATGAATATTACTTTGCGGCGACGCGGTTCGCAACCCGTCACGTCTCGTTTCCCGCGAGGGCGAAAAGCGGCCTACGGAAAGCAGGTTTGCAACATTGAATGTTGGTGGAGGAATGAACAGCAAATTGGATGAAGTATGTCAGATGATGGATGATAGAAAGATTGATGTTCTTTGTGTGAATGAAACAAAAAGAAAAGGGTGTGACACCACCAAGCATGGTGCATATACGGCGTATTGGTCTGGGGTAGATAGTACCACCAGAGCCTGTAAGGGAGTTGGTGTAGTATTGTCTGCGCGAATGAATGAGTGCGTAAAAGAGTTTGAATGTGTAAATGCTAGGCTACTGTGGATGAGAATGAAAGTAGGTCTTACTCGTCTCTTTATTGTGGGGGTGTACGCCCCGGTCAATATAGTAACGGGTATGTCACAACATGAGCAAGACGAAAGGCAGGAGTTTTGGGAGAGTTCAAGAGAGATTTTGAGGAACTGCAAGGATAATGAAAGATTGATCTTGTTAGGGGATTTCAATGGATGGGTGGGAGTAAAGCGAGATGGATTTGAAAGGGTGTTAGGTGCATTTGGTGATAAGAGTGTGAACGAAAATGGAAAAGCACTGCTTGAAATTTGTTTGGAGTGGAGCCTTTGTGTGACAAACACCATGTTTGATCATAAAAGGATACATATGTATACGCGAGAGGCGAAAAATTTTAGAAGAAGTATGATTGATTTTGTGATAGTAGATGAACGATTGAGAAAGAATGTGTTGGATACAAGAGTATATACCGAGGGATCGGCATCCACACAGACCACTTCTTGGTGTTGAGCCGGATAAGTGGGCTCTTTAAAGCATGGCGACACCGAGAACGTAATGAAAATAGGGTCTTGGAAAGAATAAAAGTAGAAAATCTACAAGAGAAAGATGTGAAAGATGAGTATAAACGAAGATTGAGAGCAAGATTTGAGAGATTCGATGGCATAAATGATATGGAAGAATTATGGCAGGCCTTTAAAGAAGAGGTAGTATGTGTAGCGTCTGAAGTATGTAGTATGATCAAGAGAAGGAAAATACGAAAGGTTAAGAATACATGGTAGGACAAGGATGTACAATCAGCAGTGTCAGAGAAGAAGAAAGCTTGATCAGATTGGTTGGCTGCCAGAGCAAATGAAAGAATGGGAAAAGCAACGAGTGTAGACATAGATGAAGCAAAAAAGGAGTTTGTTAGGTCAAAAAGAATAGTGAAAGAAATGGTTAAAAGGAAAAAAGAGGAAAAGAAAGATGAGTTTGATAGCAGGTTATCTGACGATTTCCAGAGGGACATTAAGTTTTTCTGGAAATCCGTTCGTGCAGTTCGAGGAAGAACTCAATCCTCAGAACACACATCCATCAGAGACGAGAATGGAAGTATAGTAAATGGTGAATTGTGCGTGCTGAAGAGATGGAAAGAGTATTTTGAAAGTTTATTCGAAAGAACGGCGATAGAGACACCGATAGCTGAAGTGAATTGTAATGATAGCAATGATGAAAGCGTTATTGGCGTGGATGAGATTGTGAAGGCACTGGGAAGTATGAAAGTAGGTAAGGCTGCAGGATATGATAGGATTACAGTCGAAATGCTGAAGGCTGGACAGGGCATCATAGTTGGTCAGTTGCAGCGGTTATATAACTTGTGTTGGAACACCGGCCGAGTACCTAATGACTGGACCACAGCTGTAGTTGTGCCTCTTTATAAAGGAAAAGGCTCGCAATAAGACTGCAAAAACTATAGAGGCATTAGCCTTCTCAGCATTGTTGGCAAATTGTATGCAAAGGTACTTATTGAAAGAGTTATGGAAGTAACCGACAAGAAAATATGGGATGTACAAGCGGGATTCCGAAAGGGTATGGGATGCACGGATCAGGTCTTTTCCTTGCGAAGCATAGCCGGAAAATTTTTGGCCAAAGGTCAAAAGGTCTATTGCGCATTCGTGGATTTGGAAAAGGCTTACGATAAAGTGGTGAGGAATGAAATGTGGTCGGTGCTGTCAATGAATGGGGTGGACAGCAGCCTCATTCGAGCTCTGAAATCCCTTTATGAGGATTCTAGAGCTTGTGTGAGGATAAACGGGGCATACACTGACTGGTTTACCATCGATAAAGGTGTTAGACAGGGATGTGTAGCGTCGCCGTGGCTGTTTAACCTCTTCATGGACAGTTGTTTGCAAGATTTAAAATATAGTGACTGCGGATTAAGGATGAATGGGTTACTCGTCAAATGCCTCCTTTATGCTGATGATCAGGTTATACTTGCATCTTCAACGGAGGAGTTGTAGGAGATGGTAACAATCATGCATTGTGCGTTAGAAAGGAAAGGAATGAAAGTGAATGTAAGTAAAACGAAAGTTATGGTTTTTGAAAAGGAGGAATGCGTTACGGCTTGTAATGTTTTGATCGATGGACAGCGAGTTGAACAAGTGAATGAGTTTGTTTACTTAGGTACGTTGTTTACAAGAGATGGTAAGAATGAAGCAGATATTGAAAGGAGAGTTAATGCAGGTAATTGTGTGAATGGAGCTCTGAAGGCGTTTATGAACAGTCAAAACGTGTCCAAAAAGGCACGTTTGGCTGTACATAGAGGTGTGTTAGTGCCTACCCTTATGTATGGTAGTGAAAGTTGGGTATGGCAGAAGAGATTTGAAAGTAGAATAAATGCTGTAGAAATGAGAGCACTGAGAAGTATGTGTGGTGTGTCTTTGACCGACAGAGTAAAGAATTGTGTGATACGAGAGTGGTGTGGGGTAAAAGAAGATGTAGTGACAAGCATTGAGAAAGGCATGTTAAGATGGTTTGGGCACATGGAGAGGATGGATGACGATAGACTGACAAAGAAGATATATCAGGCTAGTGTGAATGGGACAGGACAAAGGGGAAGACCTAGGAGAACGTTCTCTGATCAGATTGGAGACATCCTGAAAAAAGGAAAAGTCAGAAGTACCCTTAACAGAAGAGCATGCATGAGAAACTTGATGGGAGTGAGTGAAGCAAGTGAGGTATGTCAGGATCGTTGCAAATGGCGTTCCGTAGTCTCTGCCTACCCCTCCGGGAAACAGGCGTGAGTCTATGTATGTATGTATGTATTACTTTGTAATCTAAAGTTTAATTGTATATTTATTTATTTATTTATTTATTAGCACAACCACATCATATATATTTATACAGTTAAGGTAAACACTTAAAAGGCATTGCATCTGATATATATGACAATTACGGTATGCATAGCACTGACAATAATAATGTATGTAGTAAAACTATTTTAAATGTACTTAGTTATTTTACAGTTAAGAAAATAGCAGAAAACTAAAAAAATAAAAAAAAATGGAATAAAAGTATGCTTTTGAGTTCAACTTGAAGTAAACACTTTTAACAATTTAACTTTAAATTTACTGTAGGAGTCATTAAAGATGTCAATGTTGTCATCGCGAGTTTGGATGGTATTATACTGATTGAGAATTCTATGCATTGGTGATTGTAGACCCAAGTTGGTTCTACTAAATGGTATATGAAAAATTTTTGTGATTTTATGCCTGGGATATGAATGAGGAATGGCTAGAGATACTTTATCTAAAAGGTTGCTGCATTGTATATTATTATTTATTAATTTATGAAGAAAGCAAAGTTCAATGATACGTCTACGATTATTCAAGGTGATCATATTAAATTTGGATATTCGTTGATTGTATGGGTTTCGATGGGAAAAACCACTGCATGAGAATGCAAGACTTCTTGTAAAGGATCTTTGAATGCTTTCAATCCGTTGCGAACTAACAGCATAGTATGGTGACCAGACAACACTAGCGTATTCGAGATTGCTACGGACAAGAGTTTTATACAGAGACAATTTGGTGGCATGATTTTTAAACCCTATTGTATTTCTTCTCAGGAAACCTAGCATTTGCGCAGCCTTTTTGACAGTTTGGTCAATGTGTGTTTTAAAGCACAGTTTCGTATCCATTATGACGCCTAAGTCACGAATTTCGTTGACTTCAGTCAGGTATGCTCCGCCAATATCGTACTTTGAATCCAGTGGCTTTTTCTTGCGAGTATATTTAATATAGAAGCATTTACTGGCATTAAGCGTCATGTGGTTTGCATTACACCAGCACAAGATCTCATTAAGGTCATCCTGAACTAGCTTTGAATCATTAGTGGTTTTAATTGAACGATAAATTTTTAAGTCATCGGCAAATAGGGATATTTTGCAGTGCTTGATACGAGAGCTTATATCGTTAATGAATATAAGAAAGAGCACTGGTCCTAGGTGAGACCCTTGCGGAACACCCGATAAAGCATGGTAAACTTCTGATTCAAAGCCATTGATGGCTACTTTTTGAGATATATAGCTATATGTATATGTATATATGTATAGCTTTAAAGTGGTCGTATTATCAGTACGAAGAGTAGCAATATAACAGTGTCAGGTACAAATTATTGAAATACAACATTTACATTTCTGGAATGTAATAGTTAGCTATAGTAAAGCCGACACAGTAAGGAATATCAGTATTATAATACTTGATAATTTTATATGTTGTACATGTTTTTGTTATCAGCAAGGCAGTCAAATAAAATTAAAGGCAACAAAACCATCAGTTAATAGGTATATTATAACATGTAAGTTTCACTTGGTTATGAAATATTTCAAAATATCAAAACCCAGTCGTAACTGCTTCGCCCGCGTCAAGGGGCGCCAATCTAGAGCGAATCTCTCAAGTTCAGCACTTGAACTGTTTATGAACACCGACTGTCGGATTTCACCAGTTATGTTGTCATACTTTAAGTGGAGTTTTGCTCTATATTTTATTATATCTATATGTCTGTCCTATTCGCGTTCAACTTGTATTCGGGACAACAATGTGAGCTGAACACGAAATAAAGCAATTTTTGTTTGGTGCACAAATTCTATTGTCGTTGCGCGAGCAGCCGAGTCAATTGTTAGCTGACACGTGCAGTTTGCTTATTTTTTGTTTGTTTATATGTACAACAGATAGACCGTACCTATTGTGAGGTATGAAGTGATTATTGGCACATTTCATGTTCGATCCATGCTCCACAGACACGCGTACGTTACACAGTACGCTCCGTGGATTAATAAGTGCACCGTAAATCATCGCTGTGAGCTTTTAGATGTTTCACTTCTGATACGTATTAACTATTAATACGGATTTATTAATAACAACTCGCATTTGTCAAATCTTTACTTCTGGAATAAGGTAGGTAGCTTTTTATTGCTGTCAACACTGTTAGGCTAGTAGTCCACTTGAAGGTAAGTTGTAACCCTGGCTCATAGACATGACTGTGTGCGAAAACACAACGAAACCGCTGCTACGCGGATGGTAAAAATATAGGCGGAGGGAAGACGGAAAAGGAGATGGTGCATGCCTTTTCAGGCATTCTCACTCACCGAACGAATCGCAACAGTACAAAAACTATTATTTCTTTACGTCGATATTCTGGAACTGACGCGGACTAAGTAGGTTATTTCATCTGGCTTCCAGTCTGCAGCAGTTTCTAAGCGTTACTTCGGTTGGTAAGCTCTACTGCAGAGCTTTTATTAAACGCGGCTCATTCAAAGCGAAAGAGCTTTTTAATACGAACTAATTAGTTCTCCAACTGAAGGCATGTTTTCTCCACTCATTTTAATTTCATCCTCTTTGTAACGAATGCTACGAATGTAGGTAGGGTGTCTATGCACATTTCATGTTCGATCCATGCTCCACAGACACGCGTACGTTACACAGTACGCTCCGTGGATTAATAAGTGCACCGTAAATCATCGCTGTGAGCTTTTAGATGTTTCACTTCTGATACGTATTAACTATTAATACGGATTTATTAATAACAACTCGCATTTGTCAAATCTTTACTTCTGGAATAAGGTAGGTAGCTTTTTATTGCTGTCAACACTGTTAGGCTAGTAGTCCACTTGAAGGTAAGTTGTAACCCTGGCTCATAGACATGACTGTGTGCGAAAACACAACGAAACCGCTGCTACGCGGATGGCAAAAATATAGGCGGAGGGAAGACGGAAAAGAAGATGGTGCATGGCTTTTCAGGCATTCTCACTCACCGAACGAATCGCAACAGTACAAAAGCCATTAGTACTTTACATCGATATTCTGGGACTGACGCGGACTTAGTAGCTTATTTCATCTGGCTTCCAGTGTGCAGCAGTTTTTCAGTGTTACTTCGGTTTGTAAGCTCTACTGAAGAGCTTTTATTAAACGCGGCTCATTCAAAGTGGAAGAGCTTTTTAATACGAACTAATTAGTTCTCCAACTGAAGGCATGTTTTCTCCACTCATTTTAATTTCATCCATGTTACGAATGTAGCTAGGGTGACTATGCCGAGTTTCATGCTTATACTTTAATAGCGTATTGAAACATATGAAACTTATATAAGATAAAGCAAATAATAAGAATAATAGCTATTGTTTACAGACACATGTATTGTGTGTCTGTTTGTTATATTCAAAACGTCATATTGTTTACAAAGACATTGTAGTGTGAATATGTAGAAATGTGTAGAGGTCGTTTCAGTAGTATTAAGTATGTATAATAGTACAATCACGTCATAATGAGGGGCGCGGGCATTTCGCTGATCAAAAGCTGCTTAAACTGCCGCCATTGTAGTTATCTATCGAAGCTAATAGCCTCATCAACATTAAGTATTTAGTGAGAACCTACACATACATTCGTAAAGCGTGTCATCTAGTGGTCGGATTTGAGAGCCGTAATATAAACTGAGCTAATTTGTAATGTCCTCTATAATTACCGAAAACTTAAATACGTAAATACTGCAATTTGAAACCTGTAAGCTTTCGTACTGGACGTGTTTGGCAGTCGGAGCAGTGAGTGCTGAATATACGTCGCGCGTCGCCTGGCGACGAAACGAGAGCGTTGGCACCGGCGCGAAGTTGTGCGATGGAGCTGAACGCGAGATGTATGGCCGATAAGATGCTCGACAAATAGCCGTTTGATGTGTACCAGTAGCTATCAGTTTAGAACCGTCACCGATTTACAGAGCAGAACGAGCGCCGGGAATATGGACCACGGCACACTCTACTCTATCTATGCTCTACTTACAAGTAATACAATATTTTTAAACTGCCAAAATGTCAAACAGCCACACCGCTCGCCTGGTGGTAATCAGTTATCGTAGCATGTAGATAATAGGCATCCTCAGTAATGCCTAAGGAGCCATTGGTGCCGTAACGAGGATGGTAGAGTAGCATTTAAAAGACTTCGCACTAACACTCAGAGGTGGAGGGAGAGTCGGTGGAGTTCTTTTATCGTTTTAAAAAGATGAGTAGAACATGTATTACCAAAGTAAACACATTCATCACATATTATTTATCACAAAAGCATGATGTGAAAGCAGAAGGAGCATACAATGTACATGCTAGGTGCAGAATAAACTAATAGGTCTAAGAAAGATGATTTTTAACGACTCTGGTCTCTATTGCATTAAGAAAAGTGACAACTGTCAAGTGTGCTCAAGACTCTCGCCACCAAAGAGTACCTACTACATATATATCCGGTTTGCCGGATTCAGAGCTTTAGGTAAAGCTGGCCTACGTCTAAATAAAACATTTACAGTGCTCACGTCATAGAACGCGTAGGTACCTGTTTTCTTAAGGTACAAACCTATTTCAAGGAACCTAGGACCGTCGCCAGGAACTGAGGCATTAAACTTTAAGACCGTGAACTGCTGTAATGGATTTTCTATTTGTCGGCATAGTGCCCGCTTTTGTCATTAAAATAACATACCTACTGTGAAAGTACTGAGTTTTGCTCTAGGGACTATACAAGAGAACATGATATGTTTCAGGATATCCACGTAGGTATGTAATATGAAGAAACGGCCATATTCAATGTCCTAAGAACGAAATAAAATACGAATATACAACAAAGGTCCTAAATAGGCCCAAAGGGTTTGAAGTCTGCCAGGAACACACTCTGCGTAGACACAGTATAATACGATATTGGTAAGACACCAACTCAACATTATTTAGGTCGCATTTGGAAATAATATTTTCGATAGAATTAGATCGCTATACTAACGACCAGCATTTATTAATATTAAGATTGCTGACGACGAACCAGGTCAAATTGGTAATTTAATAAAAAAGCTAAGCTGATATATATTGCAGTTGAAAGCTTAATTGATGTTATTAATGTATAACTTGTCCTCATTAATAAGGACATATAATATTACATTAATTATTCCGACGTAATTACAAATTGTAATTAAAATAATAGAATTGAAATTAAACTACAGTTTACGGATTTTATCGCGTTGTATTGGTTTCACTAAGTTATTACATTTGAAACTAAAGATCTAGAAACTATATATGGACAAACCAAGAGAAGCATAGGCATTCGACTCAAAGAACATATAGCTGACATAAAACATAAACGCTCAACAAAGTCTGCTGTGTGTGAACATGTGGAACAAGGACCCAACCACTACCTGCGATTTGATGAACCACAGATACTCGCAAAAGAACATCGTTTTCTTCCAAGGATGATACGAGAGGCTATTGAAATTAAAAAACACCCTAATTTCAATAGGGAAGATGGTTGGAATGTTCCTCCAGCTTGGGACCCTGTCATAAGGCTAATGAAACCCAAGAAGGACAAAGTCACCAGAAGACCTAAGGACACTGTGAGCTCATTCTGCGTAAATAGTAACACCAGTAGTTGAAAAATGTTCGGGTACTTTGAGATAACTTAAACATTCAAGAAAAAGACAAATATCACCTCAGTCTGCCGTGAACATGAATTCTGTAAAGAATTCGAAACGTCGGCTAGTAATAAATTAAAAAAAATATATAGTTTCTAGATCTTTAGTTTCAAATGTAATAACTTAGTGAAACCAATACAACGCGATAAAATCCGTAAACTGTAGTTTAATTTCAATGTGTAAAATTCGCGTAAACCCAAGAAGATACTATAAAATAATAGAAGGTTCGGCGAACATCTGTTGTGAGACTTTTAACATTTTTATTTCATTATTATAAGTCTATAACAATTTCAATGCGAAGAGATATCATTGTTCAAATGTTATTACATTTTACTTGAACAATGACAGCTTGTGATAGGACATCGTTTTGTGGCACATAGTCTTGAATAAGTTATATTACCTAAATGTTATATTACCTAAATGTACCTATTTTATTATTGTTTGTTTTTCGTTATCTGTATTTAATCATCTGCGTATTATAATACTCTGTCCCAACCCAAGGCGACAAAATACACATTATAAGCTCATAGGATCTAAAATATCGTATATATTACAATCGTCGCATCTGTATTAGTTATCAATTTGGCGGCGCGTTATACAACATGTACTCAGTTAATCGATGTTGGCTCACGTGTTGATGACAGCCGAGATTTATGGCTCTAGACGGTTCACTGCACGAGTTCTATGACTCTTGCCTCCTCTCTCCGTACTGCATTGACTGCCGCCAAGTCGGTCACACATTACCACAAGTCTGAGAGTGATTAGTAGATGGTTTGGTACTTACAGAGTGTGTAGCGACGCCAGCGGAGGTAACGATGTGTCAGTCAGCTCACTTATGACGTTGCCCGCTAAGTTCCTGCGAACAGATAGATATGTCAATTACGTGCGCATGGATACTGTATGGCTCATGATTGTGTCTTACACATTTTTCAATATTTTTCGACATGCGAGTATTTTTAAATAAGTAAATTATGAATTGACTGCACGTTTGGCGTAGTGTAATGTAAAAGCCTAAACACTGTGCCGAGTGTTGTGGGTTCGATCCCCACATTACACAACACTTTGTGATCCATTGTTGTTTTGAGTCGGGATGTTCAAGTGCTCATTGTGTCCGTTGATTTTACGTTTGTAATGTCCCCTGCGACACAGGATTTAATCCTAAAGCGGTTTAAACACATCAGGCAGAACTTTTCTAAATAATAGTAATCTCATCATCAGCCTTTAACAGTCCTCTGCTGGACTAGGCCTTTCCTTTGAAAGGATGAATTGGCCTACTATACCACGCTGGCCAAACGGGTTGGCGTAGGGTTTGTATCAAATTTTCCTTCTCTTACAGTGCTGTTCTATGCATAATATGCTCCCTCTGTCGGCTCTTATGATACCCATGGGATGATATGGGGTGGTGACAATCCGTATTCTTAGTTCGTCACCACACGGACGGTATAGGAATAAGGAACGATAATTGTATAATTGTAATGTAAAGCTGAATCGAAAGTTAAACTTCATTCCAATTAACGTTAGAAATAAACAACTCAGATTACCTGATAACTTTATTGTAATTAAACTCTACGGTATAAACTTTGGTTTAATATTTAAACCTTTATGGTTATTACTCCGCCTCGCAATAAAAACATTATCTTACACGAAAACATTTTTCAGATAGGTTTGATATTCCCAAAGTTAGCTGTAACATTGTGACAAACAAACCAAGTCCTTAGCTTTATAAAACTTTATGAAACTTCTATAACTTCGTACCATTCCCACTACGAGTTACGAGGCTGTATTGTAATTTAATACAGTTGCTATGGGTAATAAATAGCAATTGTGGTGATGAATAATGAAAAGATTCAAATGCTGTGAACAAAAGCTAGTCGTAGAACTCGGTATTATAGTAACGAAACTCGAATTGATCCGAAATTGTTGCAAATTACATTATACGCGTGCGTTCCGACATTTGCCGTCACTTTGCGGTCTGCCAGATGTACCTATGTCCTACCCATGTCGAGGAAATGTATGTAATTTTCCCCACCTTCTAAAAAAATTCATTTATATAGTTTAACTGTTGACACATCTGCGGTGAAGCTGTCCCATTATGTTTGTTGTGCTCATGTTCCATCATATTTGTTTTGCTCATTTAATTTATCAAAACATGACGATCAATGTCACGAGATTGGCAAGTTCCGTCTCATTCGGCGTATAATAGAGTTAATAAAGTATCTGAGCGATGTAATTAACGATAGCCGAAGTAGCGTCACCTCGTTACGAGCTCACAGCGAGGCGAGATGTAATTTGTCCGTCTGTTCGTAGCCGCCGCCGTCAGGACCAATATCGTGATAATTGACACACTGACGAGCCGCCGCCGCCGTGCGCCTATTGTTACTACATTGTACCCACGACTCCAGCCCCCAGGGATAGACGATCATACTCCCACCTGCATACCTCTGTGTCTAGCTTCAATCAGTTTGTTATGAATATTAAGTTGTTTGTGATGGCTACTTTTAAATTAGCTATTTGTATACGATACTGATTTTGTAGGCAATAAAACGAATTGTCGTGTGTTAAGGTCATTCAGCCATGGATATCACTGGCAATCAGAAAACCAAGAGCGGATGTTCGTGGTGCTTATCTTGTCTGTAGAGTGTAGAGTGTAGGTATCTCCTTTTTGCGTTGTCCGTTTTACTTGTAATCATATTCTAGCGAATGCAAAAAAATTGTACGTTATTCAGGAAATCTCAGTTAACTGAACTGTTTTGTTTGCAGTTATCAAAAATTATAAAGATGAGAAATAAAATGTTTTACAAGACGGAGTGCGTGGGTCTGAATTTGTATTTCTAAACTAAAACTTAGTAGAATCTGTTATGTCTGTCTTATCTCGTCTATTTTCCATACTGGTCATGCCACTTTGGCAGCCAATTTCAAATGTTTCAGTTCTCGATACTCTCACTGTTAGATAGTGTTAAACATGGAGGTAGTAGTGTTCAGGGACGCACGGCGTGACGTCAGCGAGTGGCACAACACGTAAAGTGTGCGAGTAGTTGGCACGTTCGTACTTGAAGTACGTGACCTCGCGGGCACGAGAGGGGTGCACTTCCCGACCAAGGCAAGGGTACAACAGCTTGTCCTGGCTAGTTCAACCGTTGTTTGTTAAAGGATGAGTTATATACCATTACATATGTGAATGTCAAACTTTTGAAATACTTAACGTCCCTTGATTATATACTTGTAAGTATTTGATTATAACTTGCAAGTTTATAACCAAACTTAACGTCTTGATTTGGTATCGTTATAAAAACGAAACGCTAATTGTTTTCCTCACCGAATGAACAATAGCTGTAAAATTATTTAAAGTTTCTTAAATGTCACAGTTGATGCACTCTATCAACTGACCGATGCATATAATTTTAAATTAGCAGCTTGTAATCGTTTCTCTTTATGGCGGCTTATACCATCAGTCTTGTAAGTACGGTGCATCCGATGCGGTTACAGCATGGGCTGTTGTTACCATAAACGGACATGATTTAACGCCTCAATACAGACTGCAAAAAGTGTGTATAAAGGGAGACAACCTTTGCGATTGTGTGCAGATTTGGCCAGCGTGGTAAAAAACTACCTACATACAATACAATATTTCATTACTCATCAATAATTTCAAAATATGTAACCTTAATTTTCGTATCTTGATTAATTGCAATTGATACCGTGTACTTTGATAATTAGGACCACGTAGGTATGTCATACGAGTATCTATGTTGTGATGACGCACAGAGCGGTGTACACGGCGCCGCCTACACTCAAACTTGCCCACTTTCTGATAATGTCGCGCCCAATGCCTATTAATCGAATTAATGACTCCTAACTATCACCAACACTTGCTTGACCCTCGGCCGGGGCACGCACCGCCCGGTACCCCCCGAAATACTAGCAACCTTCTGGCCACGCTTCGAGCCAAAAATTATTGTCAACTATTCGCCGAAAAGTCGCTTGAATTTTATAAAACACGAAAAACTGGCGGTCATCCATCATGTAGATTAATATTTATAATAACATTTTATCGGTACGCTACAAATCTCTGAGAACACGTCGCCGTGTGACATATATCATCGTAAGTGGGGCTGGACGCACACGAACACGACTGCGCTGTCGTGAAAAGGCAAAAGACTGTATTCAAGAATACAGTGTTTTTACTATACAACGTTTATTTATAGAGATATACTACAATGAAAAACCATGTATTTATAAAAACCGGCCAAGTGCGTGTCGGGCCACGCGCAATGTAGGGTTCCGTAGTTGCCCATAATGGCCATTATTAATAATAACATCTGTTTCACATGGTACTAAAAACGGGCCCACATTGGGCGATGGTAACTGAAGAAAGAGTTATAAAACCCAACTTCACAGGGGAAGTTGGAAAAAATCTTATCTATCTGAGTACCACCACGTGTAGAGGCAAGCGGCGGTAATAAAGATTTATAACCTGCATTATGTAATAATTTGAATACCGCAGTATTGACATTACAGAGATAGTCTTCATTAAAATCTCCAAATATTATGCAAGGGTTGTTATTTAGCGGTAACAAATTACTTACAAAACAAACAGCGAGACTGTCAGGGCATTTACCTACACGATCTATACAAAGCTATACCTAATCTTCACATTGTTTAGTTCCAGAGATAGCGCTTCGCAGTGTTCACCTCTGACAGAGTCGCTGTAAGCTTGCGGGTTACAACATTGATGATGATCTTTTGCCCATGCACATACTCCAAAACCAGGGTTCGCAGAATACTGTTTAGGGCCATCTGTTCTAATTATTTCATTAAAGTTGTCTAAATCAAAGGAATCTTCAAGGCAGCTGAAAGTTTCGACTGCTAAGTAAACATCGGAGACCATTATCTGAGGATTACATACTATATCTCGCAAGTACTTACGTAGGGATTGAACGTTATGAAATATAATTTGACATAATCTGTGTGGCTGTCTTAAAAATCTATATGTGGGTTTTGATGGATTTAGCCTCAGCTTTCTCATTTCCACCACAACGGAATCTTGGTCAGATGGTGGACGTGGAGGACGAAAAGATTCAGTCACAATATATAAACCTTGAGCGCAGGTGGCACGTGAACAAGCAACGTATAACATTGACCTCAAAATACCGGGCTTTATGTGTACGACTACTTTTTCTAGGGTAGACCCCTGGCTTTTGTGTATTGTAATAGCCTCGGCTGGAACCAGTGGGAACTGACTACGACGAACTTGCAAATTAGAAGATTTATATCTTTTAATAGTATATGTGGCTGGGTCGATTGGAGTCCAATTGTTTTTTAGTCTTGTCTTGTGATGAGGGAGAGATGTAGAGCTCCGTACCCTTTTCAATTTCCCTATATTTGCATCATCAAAACATAACCAAAGTCTGAGAGGCCTTCTTTCAGCAGTAGACTTGTTTACAGCAAAATCGATTGCAGTCAATTTTCCTGTAGATCCATTTACTAATCCATCTGATGTATCAATGTTGACTGTAATCATGTACTTTGCTCCGACTTTTAACGTTATATTTTTGGACAAACCATACGTTTGCTGGGTAGGTAGCTAGTCAATCAATATAATATTATTATACATATATTGTTGTGTATAAATGTGTAATGTTATGATTAAGCATTGATTATAGTACCAGTTTTTTTTTAGTTATCAACCAATAATTTAGGTAATGCCAACCAAACACGCGTTCCTTCTTAGTTAGATAAATAGCGGACTATCAATCCCATAGCTTTATAGCTATGCAATCAATCCAATCTGTAGCTATTCAACTAACCAAGATTCGGATACCAATATTAAGCAACGGTTATTGATATCGATATTAAAATCAAATATCGGTTATCCAACAGTTACCAAATATAACCGATAACGCCCATGTCTACTGAGCACCGAACTAGCTACCTACTGCATGCACGGAACTGACTAAGGCTCAGTTCACACCGAAATGGCAGCGGCTGGAAGCGACGCGCAGCGGCCGGCATCGAAGAGAAGGCTTGCGGCTGCCAGCGACTGCTCGCGCATGCGCGCGGCTCCTCGCGCCCGCCCGCGACTGCTCGCGGCCGCGCGCAGCTCACGTCACGGCTCAGGCTCACGCTATTCCTATGCGCAGTTTATATTCTACATATAACGAGGAAACACGTGTGTAATTAGCTGTGAAAATGAGTATTTTGGATTTTATAGTTATTGCACGTATAATTGAAGAAGAAGAAGAGGAAACGCGGATTCTTGGGTACACGGCCGCCCGCGCCCTCCCGCGCATGCTCGCGGCCGCCCGCGCCTTCCCGCGCATGCTCGCGGCTGCCCGCGCCTTCCCGCGCATGCTCGCGGCCGCCCGCGCCTTCCCGCGCATGCTCGCGGCTGCCCGCGCCTTCCCGCGCATGCTCGCGGCTGCCCGCGCCTTCCCGCGCATGCTCGCGGCCGCTCGCGCCCGCCAGAGCGGTCGCGCGCCGACGCGGCGTGGATTATCAAGTGATTCTATGTATTATAGTCATGGTGATAAAGACTAAAATTATATGACACTGAAACTGCTCTCCGCTTCGCTTCCGGCCGCTGCCATTTCGGTGTGAAGTGAGCCTAAGGCACAAGCCGCAC
Source organism: Euclidia mi (assembly GCA_944739405.2). Classification (NCBI taxonomy): domain Eukaryota; kingdom Metazoa; phylum Arthropoda; class Insecta; order Lepidoptera; family Erebidae; genus Euclidia; species Euclidia mi. Next base: position 1,544,792 of record OX123195.2, on the reverse strand, counting down.
AAGAAGTATCCCCTAAGGCGACTGAGTGAGATATTTTATTATTAAACTAGCTGTGGCCGCGGCTTCGTCCGCGTGGAAGTCGGTATCCTTTAAGTATCCCTTTCTGTGGCCTTGATAATGTAAAATAACATAATGATCGGTTGATGAAACTCACACTCATATTTAAGTTTCTTACTGGGTGTTTCGTCGTTTCGCACCACGAGTGGTTCGGACCGCGGTGTGAAACGCAGAAGAGCTCTTAAGAATGGGCTGTTTCGCACCGCGGCGGTCCTTGGAGAGCCGAGCAGTGTGAATCGACCAATAGCTCTTAAGAATGGGGTGATTCGAACCACTATGTTTAGGTACAAGCGAATTTCAAAGTTTGTATGTACAGTCGAGTAGAAGAGTGTTTCATGAAAATAAAACAGTTACGACTTGATATTTTGTAATCATATTTCAAAATCACAATCGCATACTAAAATTTAATAAAAGTGGTTGAATTTAAATCACAGTTTGATTAGTAATTGAGAACTAATTTAAATTTCAGTTGAAACATTAGGTACACATTCTGACTTAAAACTGATTAAAATGTAATAATAATTAAGTATTTACTACTGATTAAAACAACAGTTCGAAACATCATACGTAAATTTTTAAATGACACTTTGATGGCACATGACAAAATGCACTAGTAATTATTAAAAATCACAGACTTCGAAACTTGTTTCATTTATCTTATTTATCTTTTATAAATTGTCTAGACTACACTTACGAACCATCTTACTTCGACATACCTTACATTCACACATCCAACACGACACAGCATTTGGCCACATCTCTTCGTTTTTAGAAAGTGGACAATTGGGCCACCATGTGAAGTTGATGGGTCACCCGACATTTTCAGAGAGATGAAGCAGCAACCGAAACAAAAAATATGGATGAAAACGTATGTGGTTAAAAATAAATTGGTTATATTCATATTATGGGTAATTTAATTACTTTTTTAAGGGAAATAACTAAGTAGTGTCAGGGTTTTTCATATAAACTGTTGATGTTTTATGGGCTGCCTATCATAGATGTGAAACATTAAAAGTAATCATGGAGCTTCTTTATTTATTTATAGCTAAGTATAAAATATGATTTTAAGATGATATCACTTTGAAAATTACAAGAAGATTTTTACAGGATTTACTTACCTTGTTTGATTTACAAGTTCACAATATTTGGAAAACACTTCATGTCGTCACATTAAATCCACTATGAAAGCCAGAAGGGCGCTGAGATCCTTTTACATTCAAAAGCATGCTTATAGTAACGTACGCGCGTTATCACCTGAGTCGCCAGGTCATAAAAGTAAAAAAAGATAGGAATATGCAGCGCGCCGGACCCTTGTTATCAATAAACGGCTACCTGCGCACGTGCTAACGATAGAACTAATTTGGGCACAAGTAAAGGGAGAAGTTGCGAAGAACAATAATACTTTCAAGATAGCAGATGCCGAAAATCACCTCCACCAAGCTATAGATAATGTCACACGAGAAGACTGGGTAAAATGTGTGAGGCATGCCGAAGAACTTGAAAACAAAGAATTACAAAAAGCTCTAATTAGAAATCACTCGCCACTTATAAATTTGGCAGAAGACGAAGATTCTGATGATGAAGACTCCGATGAAAATTAATTTTATTTTCTTAAGTATAATATAATTTATATATTTTTGTAATATTAACGGCTCATTTAAGGGACACAATATGATCTACTTTGTTTCTCTGTGTATGAAAATACTATATACAATTTTTAAATATAGTTTAATATGAAATATTGTGATTTTTTAAATTTTGTGAACAAGATACGATAATAAACGTTACTTATCGATAATATGTATTTTATTGTTACGCCCTTCACTAGACGGCTCCATAAGACCCAAAAGTGCAAGCGAGATAGATATAGAGAAATTATTTATGGCCCTAAGACTCAGATGAACCAATCAGAAGCGCATAATTGCGCTCTATCTTTTTCTATTGTTTATTGCCAGTCAGACTGGGTTTTACAAAAGGATAGTTTGTAAAGAGACCGACACTTTGTATATTTTTTACACATATTTTGGTCAGCCAACCAACATTAAAATACATCATTATGCATAGTAAAAATAAGAGTTGTAAATAGGTACCAAAACTATAAAGTAGAGTAGGCGACAAGACATGTGTAACAAATGCGTTCAAAACAAAATTTATTTTATTTTCGCTATTTTATTTTGTGCCTGGCTGTACTTTAAGCATTATTACTGAGAAAACTTTTTGTTCCATTCGCGGTTCGAATAAACCCATTCAAATTCTTCTAAGGCCGATTCACACCGCGGTCCGAAACAGCCTATTCCTAAGAGCTCTTCCGCGTTTCACACCGCGGTCCGAACCACTCGTGGTGCGAAACGACGAAACACCCTTCTTACTTACTGTATTAGAAAACTAGTTGGTAACCTGTAGGTACCCGCCACCTAAATTTGTAGCTCTTTCTTTTAATTAATACCTACTACCTGGCCGGATCACATAATTATTAGTTAATTTGAAATCTTTGCACTCAAAAAGTAACACTTGAATAGTAAGTCTACTATGTTAATATAAGCTGTAATGGTGTGCAATAAAGAATACAGTATTCTACTCTACCGACCAGTTATTCGGACTCAATTTGGGCAAATACTTATTTCAGTTTCTTTTCTAATATTTATATTGGCAGCGCTGGATCTTAACACCGACTTTTAATTTTGCTAGTGGTGCCATCTAGGGGCAAAAGTACCGCTAAAATTAAAATATTTTAAGTAATACTAGATGGCACCTCTAGCAAAATTAAAAGTCGGTGTTAAGATTCGGCGCTGACAATATAAATATTAGAAAAGATATTACACAATATTTTGCCCAAATTGAGTCCGAATCACATAGTAATCAATGTGCATATAAAAATAGAAAAATACTACTAAGAATAATAATAGATAAAAAGTGGTTTCCAAGATATACTACTACTATACATACGTAGTACCGTAGTACATTACATACCAAAGTACGTATATCTTTAAGATTAAGCCAGCGCTCCCAATGTAAAGTCACAGAAATAGGTACCTATTTATAAGTTAACCGACGATTACTCGTAAACTAGTGATGTCTACTTAGCCGTGATAGTTTTCCTTTTAAATTCGTTATATGTACTACATTTGTGATTTTTTTCACCTCTTCGAAATCAATAGTTTAGCCGGCAGAGGGGGGGGACACTTGAATCTAACAATTTTTTTCACTTCAAAGCTTGATATTTCACAAACCAATCACTTGATCGAAAAATGATTTGAGAAAACTAATAATATTTTTTTAAAACCTATCCAATGATACCCCACATAATGGGGTACTCAACCAAAAAAAAATTAAATTCCACTATATATGTAGGGGAGATACCCTTAAAAAAATATTTTCCAAAATTTTATTCTACAGTTTTGTTACAATATTTTATGTCTATATGCATGTCAAATATCAGCTTTCTAGCACCAGGCGTCTTTGAGCTAGGCTGCGGACGGACAGACGGACGGACATGACGAAACTATAAGGGTTCGTAGTCGACTACGGAACCCTAAAAAATCAACCTTAACCTAAGCAAAAGACTGTATAGCCTGATACAGTGTTTTGCCATACTAAACTGGCCAGAGGGCGCATTTCATGCATTTTATTGCTATCTTTCTCGCTGTTAGAGCTCGCGCTGATGTTAGAGCAGTACCACTGCGAACCACGCACTGCGTGATCGGTTTGTTTTGATTCAAATTAGTTTGCTTTAAAAAGTGCCATTATAAAGTAATTCACGTATATTTTTTGCATAAAATATATAAATATGAGTGATTTACGGAGCAAGATAATAATCAATCTTTCTTTAAAGAATTAACAATATCATAACACAAGTTCATCGTTTTTTAAAACAATTTTCTTCAATTTATTTTATAATCTCAATTTTTTATTAATATTTAAACACGGCTGTAATCACTATTAAAAAACCTACACAATGATACCAATTTCATATAATTTTATGTTTTCTTTATTATGGGAAAGGCCAAAAACTGTATGAGAACTATTTTTTTTTCTCGAAATCGTCTTTTTCATTTGCCTTTTCACGATAGTGCGACGCGACACGGCACTACGGAAGCGCTGAGATTCACTTTAAAGTGTCGCATGCGCCGCCACTACATACTAGATCATCAGTTCTGTTGGGGTATTTATAGCGGACATTCATTACACTCGCTCTGACAGTTATAGGGTATCTTAATTTAAGAAGTTTCAGCGAATCGGACAGGAAGCGGCCCAAATTAAAAATAAATTCGTAGTATCCATCGGAGTGGTGATTATTTTATAATCATGCGTTTCTTATACCTGCATCATTATCAAGATCGTAGCGATATCCCGGCTGCATTCAAGACCTTATTTTTCTTTGTTCCAAAGTCTTTTCCTGGCCTTGAAATAAATCCTGTATCGCGGGTAGATCGCGTGGGATTTTACAAACATAGAAACAAAGGACACAATGAACACCCAAACTCGAAACAACAATTTATGGTTCACACAAAGTGTTGTCTCGTGCGAGCCTAGGGTCCGCTTTGGTATCAATCTTAAACTTCTGAAAGAATATAAGTTTTTTCACAGAACCTATGTCGTCTGACCTTCGTAATACACTGGCAATGCAATATTCCATGGCAAAGACCAGTGTTGGTATATTCAGCGGACTGAGTACCCATTACAATTTTCTAGGGTCACCATGACAGGCGGGACGGACAGCTTAATATGTTCTCCGCGGCACGGGACAAACAACAATAAACTATTTCATTAACACAAAAAAGTCACCTTGAACTCGAGACCCTCTGCATCACATACTATTGTTATCTCCACAAATCTATAGCATTTCTGATGCTTCTTATGTCTAGAGTAATAAATATAGACTATGTTACAAGTAGAAGTGTGGTACTCACAGCGTCTGTAGATGATGTAGCGATGCGAGCGCGTGCGTCGGCACAATTCGCAGCAGGTTGCGCGCGAGACGAAGAGTGCGCAGCGCACGGACGCCGCGCAGCGCACCTGCTTCTATCTCCGAGATGAAGTTGTCCTCCGCTGACCTGTATACACACACATATGTTAATATAATGGAATTATAATCAAGCTACCTTCGCATATCTTCGTGTATGTTTTGAATGATGGCAAGAGGGTACCACACCGGTTAGATGCTAGCTAATATTAGATACTTGCAAATCACTTTAGGAGAAATGGTAGGCAGTAAAGGAAGAAGTAAGCGGTAGACAGTGGATACAGATGACGCTTTAGCCTCCAGTGTTCTCAATTGCCGAACAAAAAGCATCAATCGAAATAATTTCGTTACTGCTTTTATTTTTGCCGTTGTTATTCTACAAGTGTCGGCTAAACTTTATCTGAACGATACCGTCTTTCTCAGTGTCCTCTTGTCCGTCCTGCGTTTAGCCTTTAAAGGATACTGACATGTTGATACAGCTACTTCTGATGGCGTAAAAATGCACTCGAAAATGAATAGGTACTCCTATTTAGTCGCTTTTGTCTTTCACAATATGCGATAATAGGCGATTAAATAGGTAGGTACAAATAATCCTAGAGACCATGAAAGTTTAAATTCATATAGGTACTGATATTTTTTAACAAAATGTATTAAGTTTGCTCTGCCTAATGTCAGAAACCTTGGTCCTAGTATAGTTCTAAATGACGATGTTCTCGAAACATCTGAATCTACATTATTTCTAGGAATAACACTTGATTCGAAATTACAGTGGGGTGCGCACGTTACATATCTCTCAGGGAAACTTAGCTCAGCTGCTTATGCCATTAAGAAGGTTCGTAGGTTGACTGATGTCGATACGGCTAGATTGGTTTATTTTAGCTTTTTTCATAGTGTTATGTCATATGGTATATTATTATGGGGTAGGGCCGCTGACATCGAAAATATTTTTATATTACAAAAACGAGAAGTAAGGGCCATTTACCAGTTAAAGACAAGAGGCTCACTTAAAGAAAAAATAAAAATATTGGTATTCTTACTGTAGCATCACAATATATTTATGCCAGTGTTATGCAAGTACGACTACATATAAATCCTTACAAAATGAATAGTGACATACACAATATTAATACTAGGAACAGGCACAAATTATATGTACCATATTTCCGTTTACACAAAACGCATAGCTCTTTTATTGAGCTTAGTATAAGAATGTATAATAAAATACCAAGTAATATTTTAGACTTGCCTTTAAGGTCGTTTCAGACAATTGTTAAAAATAATCTTTTACTAAAGGCATATTATAGTTTAAATGAGTATCTTGACGGCAAGTACGCTTGGAAATAAATATTCTTTTATTAGGTCAATAGGCAGTTTTATAGTGTAGTTAGTTACCGTATTCTCTTTTTATGCTACATTTGCATTCTTGTTCTACTCTTTTTATTATAATTTATCGGATTTGTAAGGTGAGGGTAACTCGTGGTCATGAACTGCTAACTAATAGATTGTAAATTGCTGCAGGTTCATATACCATTACTTTTCGGCACATACTGTTCCACCATAGATCAGAACAGTCATGTTCGCGAGTTGCTTACATCAAAAGACGTAAGTGGATGCTCCTGTTTCACCATATTCACTTTGGGAGGCTTACTAAATGAACATAATTTATTGCTTGAGTATGATATCAATATAACTCACAATGTGAAACAGTTGCAGCTCCTTACAAATATAACATGTAAAACCATTATACTGGCAGTTAAAAAGAGTGGCCACGAGTTTTATTGCCCGTTCTTTCTCGTGGTTCTACCTATTGCATTGTGAACGTGGCAGTAAATGTAAATGTAGAATCATCTAGTAATTAACTTTAACTTTTGACGTTCATAAGCGTCACTTTGTGGCCTAAATGAATAAATGATTTTGAGTTTGAGTTTGAGTAACTCTCTCATTTCCCTTGCTATTTTCTTTAGATCAATAAGTTAGTTAAAGACGTCGATGAGTCATCATCGATGACTCTATCACTCTACGTTACCTTGTACGCATCAGAGGTCCGCAAAAAGCGACGTGCGCCAACAATTAAAAGGAAAACAAACACCTGTCTGATTGAGATGGTAATTTATGCGAAGGATAGCGGCAGCAGTCGCCCGCGCCGCCGCCGTCACCGCCGAGGTCGACGCGACACAAGCGAACCTTGGACTGCACTACTAAGTGTATTATACCCAGACACTAGGTGAGCCCGCGGTTACACCCGCATTATTTAGGGCTACTGCTCCGCTCCCGTAGCTCATAGCGTGATGTTATATAGCCTTCCTCGATAAATGAGCTATCTAATGCTGACAGAATTGTTCAAATCGGACCAGTACCTACTTTCTGAAATTAGCGCGTTGAAGCAAACAAACAAACAAACTCTTCAGCTTTATAATATTAGCATAGTATAGATCTTACTTGGACAGAGTCAACAGTGTGCTAAACATTTGAGCCAACCATCCCCGTGGAGTGATGGATTAAGAATATGGACTGTCACTACCCCATTTCATTCTGTGGGTATTTTAAAAGGCAACTATGCCAAATACGCGAAGCTAATAGTGTGGGAACAGACGGAAAATTCGACATGAAACCCAATACCAACCCAGCCGGCTACCTTGGCATATTATTCATATTCATTTATTTATAAGAATATAGGCTTGCAGCATTTAGTACACCAAATCACTTATATCTATACTAAATATACTTAATCAAATTAAACTCAAAGTACTACAATATTACCAAAACTAAGCCTAAAATTAATAATAACAATATAACATTTGTTAACAAAACAACAATAAACTTAACTAGAAATAGGAACATAATAGAACAGATACTTGTAAATGTTTTAATATTACACTATGTGTGTTAAAAAATATGTCTGCATCTGGACTATATATAAGAAGCTCATTTATAAGCTTGGTCGCTCTAGCCGTAGGACTGTTGTCGGCCTGTGGAGAGCGCCACATAGGTGGATAGCAAAGAAGTTTATGCTGTCTTCTGCCTACACTACGCATATACTGGTCGGGAATATAAAATGTATTGATTCCCGTATAGCAGGGCTATCTATTTTATTTGTTAGTACAAGATTATACGTTACTTTATGTGTGGATTCCCGCCTGAGTTGGAGTGAATCGAAACCTACCATTCCCGACACAAACAAAGATGGATAGAGAAACGGCAATAACCATTATTGCCTTTTGTGTAAATATGTATTATTGTATTTCTATTTTCTTCTTTTCCTGTGTCGCTGGGGACTTTACAAACATACAACCAACGGACACAATGAACACCCAGACTCGAAACAACAATTTATGGATCACACAAAGTGTTGTCTCGTGTGGGAATCGAACCCACGACACTCGGCGCAGTGTCAAACGGCGAGTGTCAGCAGCCGCTTAAACCACTGCGCCAACCGTGCAGTCAAAGCCTTTGACTCACAATATTATTGTGCCACAAACTACTTACGGAAGACTTTATGACGTCATTTAAGCATTTCCATCGTCAACATCCTTGGCTGCTTTATAATAGTCAGTAAACGAAGTCAAATTGTAGACGACTCAATCCCAAGCGACATTAAAAAAGTCAAATGGCAGTCTTTACTTTGACGACCGTTTTTATTATTATTTTATGAAGGTAATAAAAGCCTACGAAAAGTCTGTAAAAAGCGATGTATGTGGTGAATTACCAGCTAAGGTCGTAGGGGCCGAGTGCGTCCTACCACAACTGTTTATAGTGAACACTGTGGCCTTGACGAGTGCGGAGTGCGTTTAACAGTCCTCGATCACGACCCGCGGCTCGGCAACTACACTACACTCTGTTTATTAGCTACTGGAGTTAGTTGCCTCTTTGGTGCACTCGATTTAACAGTGAATACATCTCGATGTGTGTCTGGTCTACAGACCACTTTATGATACATCATAAGTTCACAATATTAATTTAGTATTTACTACTTTAACGAGGCATTGGTAATAAGGATTACGGCTAGCAATGAAAACACTAACACCAATATTAACTTTGGACCATAAGATATGTGAAACTAAAACGATTCTATTGGAACATATATTGTCCCGAAAGAAGAACAGTATTTAAGTTGTTGGCGAAGGCTGTAATCTTACTCAGGCTAATTTGGGGAGGTTGAAGTACACAACTTGTCCAACTTCGTGTGTCGGTGGAGCTATAATAGTGTCCGGAACACCAATGATCGTAAACGCACTACTTAGTGGCGGCCACCGCATTATTTATGTAAATGTTTATGAACTAGATCGTGGTGTGCGTGTGTGCGTGAGTGACGTAGGCAGGCTCTGCGTGTGTATGTGTGTGTAGGTACCTATAGTGTAAACGGCACAAGGTCTCCGGAAGCGCAGGTCAACTCCTGGTGACTTAACGCAACGACTCCTTACTAACGAGCACACTAATGAGCAAAGAGACCTATCATCTGTCATCATCTAGAATTAGCGCTAATTGTGAAATAATAATGCATTGTATGACGAAAAAATCATGTAGAGAACTCCGAATATTACTCTGCTACAGAGTCATAGATCTAGGATGTTATTTTTAAAATAACTTTCATCTATGAGTGTCTTTGCTCGTTTTATTACGTTTTGTTGCATATGTGTCAGTGTCTCGGCCGGTGAACGTCGGTCATGGTCACACTTCTGTGTCTCCTTGGCATAACTGAAGCAACGCCAACAGACATGAGCAAGCCCCTGCGGTGCCAATATATACAAGTATTGCTAGAATACATGTAGCATTGAAGCACTCGCATAAGTTATTTGATATTCTCGCATACCGTTATGCAAGTGTTTTAAGTTACTCGCAACTAGCTGGTACTTCAAGAAGCTTTGCATTTCTCACGCAATATCTTTTTATCTTTTTGTCTAGCCTGTGGCATCAGGCAACTATTCGCCTTAATCTTCTATTAGAGTAGTACCTTCCGCTACACTATTGTAGATAAAGGCTACTTACAAGCGAGCAAGTGACCTGAGAAACTAGCAGTTGGTTGTATGGTTTCAGACCAGATTATGATGATATATTTCAGGAGATGCTAATAGTAAATAAACTATTTTCATTATTATCAGCGTTTAACACTCTGACAGGACAGATTGCGAGCGTTTACCGATTCAGTCAAGCTTATAAACAGGTCCTAAGTTCGATTTTCATGTTAGAAAATATGATGATGCGTAGCGACGCCATGACTCGTTCACATAATAGTAACGCGTAAGTAGCCGACATTCCAACAGCACCCTCCCTGCCGTGAGACATCGCATTAGCTCGCACGTCTGATCTACGGCCTCCTGCTTCTGCACAAATAGCGTCATATTATTATGTAAATGCACAAAAGAGAGCTCCATATATAACATGCACGAGGGAGCCCGACGATGTGGGCACAGGAGCCCGCGCGACCTCGCGGCGCCGCACACGCGGGACAAGGGGCCAACTCGATGAGCTACAACGTAGCACGGGGGTCGAACCTGTCTAACTACGGTGATATACAGCTCAATAGAGACGCGTATTAGGCGCAATAGCGCTGATTTGTCCTCAGGTTCCTTATCGCTGTCGGGGCGAAATGCCCGAGTAATATCGCTCATCTAATGATTTCCGTAACCGAGCGTTGACTTTCTTATCTTACTAGTCCACTTGTACCGTAATTTTATTTTCAGCTTGAAAGGGCTATAATAACAAATTTGAAACTTCAAAGGCGCGTGCTGATAGGGGTGACCTTTGAACCGGAAAGGCATAAAATAGTATTACATCAAAAAATATTTTTCACCACAGCAGCCCAAACATGCCGCTTTTGCTGCGAGACAACAGTGAACAAAACGCGATTTTGATTCGAGCGTGAGGCAAAGTAGCTTTTTAATTTTTCAATCTTCAGTGCCTCGAATATACATTTGTTCAGCCACAAATTTGAAACATTCCAATTTTACTGTGCTCTGTCTCTTTCACATGCATATTAAAAAAGCGAGTGAAAAAAACAAACTAAAAAACAAAGAAAATACGTTCGAAAACGCGTTATACCCTAAAATTTTAAGATATACAAATATCTTTATATATAAAGAAATTATGTTGTTTTTTTAATGTTATTGTTTATATGTTTAATATATTATTGGATTTTAACAAAAATAAGTCTAATTAATAGTATAAAATTGGTATTTAGCAAATACATTTTTATTTTGAATTTCAACAATGATAAGTACATTCGAAAAATAAACATCAGGGACGCGGTATCAAAACGCGATTTAAAAAATAGCGGGAATAAAGTAAACATTTCGCTGATGCTGATAGCGTAGAGCGTAACGTGTTAAATTATATTAATATAAAATACATAATATAAAAAGATGAGTGAAACTAGCGATGATGACTGTACTTTAACACCAGAAGAGTTAAAACAACAAGTGATTATTGCAGAATTTTGTTTTCAATTTATTCCTGTTAATTTTTATGTCTCCTAAGTAATATGTGTTCTCACTGCTGAGGTGAAAAGTTATGTGTGCTACACGAGAGCAAAGTTTTCTGCATCTCGTGCTGTTGGGTCCCTCACTACGCTCAGGATTCTAACTTTGATTCACGAGCGTAGCGAGTGATTCAAAGAATCCTTCGCTTATTCGGGGCTCAAAATCAGCGCTCGAAACAAAAAACAACTTTGCTCTCTTGTTGCACAAATAATTATTTCACCACAGCAGCTCAAACATGCCGCTTTTGCTGCGAGACAACAGTGAACAAAACGCGATTTTGATTCGAGCGTGAGGCAAAGTAGCTTTTTAATTTTTCAATCTTCAGTGCCACGAATTGACATTGTTCAGCCACAAATTTGAAACATTCGAATTTTACTGTGCTCTGTCTCTTTCACATGCATATAAAAAGTGAGTGAAAAAACAAACCCCTTTGAAATCGAAATTCGATTTTGGAATTCGACCTCAAAGAAAACACCTATGGCAACGCAAAAAAAAAAGATATTTGTAACAAAGAAATTACTTTTTTTATATGTTATTGTTTACATGTTTAATTAATAGTATAAAATTGGTATTTAACCAATACATTTTTATTTGGAATTACAACAATGATACATTTGAAAAATAAACATCAGGAACGCGGTATTAAAACGCGATTTAAAAAAGTAGCGGGAATAAAAATTTCGCTGATGCTGATACGGTATAGCGTAACGTGTTAAATTATATTAACTAAAATAATCTAAAAAGATGAGTGAAACTAGCGATGACGACGATACTTTAACACCAGAAGAGTTAAATCAACAAGTGATTAATGCAGAATTCAATCTATTCCTGTCCATATCTGTCTTCTAAGTAATATGTGTTCTCACTGCTGTGGTGAAAAGTTATGTGTGCAACACGAGAGCAAAGTGTTTTGTATCTCGTGCTGTTGAGTCCCTCACTACGCTCAGGATTCTAACTTTGATTCACGAGCGTAGCGAGTGATTCAAAGAATCCTTCGCTTATTCGGGGCTCAAAATCAGCACTCAAAACAAAAAACAACTTTGCTCTCTTGTTGCACAAATAACTATTTACAAGTACACTATTAAATTTGTCTTGTGCAAGTTCCGGCCCTTTGATATAGTACGAGCATATTTTCACGTTACCCACGGCCTGGAGAGGTCAAATAAAAATATGTCAAGATAAAGGAAACATAAAACATAGTACACAAGCACAGTTTGTCAGTGAGAATGTAAACATTACGGATTAATTTAACCACTTTGACTTTATGATTATGAGAGCGTGGGCGCTGGGACCGGAGTGGCAATTATATGTAGGTATAAATTATATTATTATATGCAATGAATACCTGATGATTCACGCGAAAACCACTTGAACAATTCTACAAATGACATTCTACCACAAAGTCTTTGTTTTATGTGGTGAAGATAACAATAAAGTAGGTTTTAGAGTGCGAAATGACAGGACTAATCTTCTCGAACGTATAGTTTATATTAGCCCTAAATAGTACGATTATTACCTTAGATCTACAGTATTTCTGATAGGAATATGTTCGACCAAACCGAATGAATGGAGAGAGACATAGGTCAATGACCTTTCGTGCGTTAAGACTAGGGACAAAGAGGATACCTGATAACGCAGATAAATGTGGATAGCACAAATTATTCGTCTCGTTCAGGTCGTTCTTATACAGTAGATGAATTGAAAGTAACAAGAAATATAAGATCACTTTAAGCAGCTGTAATAATAATAATAAACTTTATTCAATAAAATAAACGTCACTTATTACATAGGAAAGTATTACATTACAAATAATAAAATTGTATGATTAAGTATAATGTCTATGATAATTGCTTATATTAAATTGTGGTAAATTCATGCGTATGTACTTTATTTATAACGGTAATACATTATATTTGGTAAATATAGCTATTTTAATGTTTACCTGAACTAGGCTGTGACACCTGTGTTTCAGGAAAAATCGTAGATAGTAATATTATAGGGCTATGCTTTTACAAAATAATCATGAACTGCTAATATGTAATAGGTAATAGACTTAATATGATTTATTGTAACTTAGAGTAGGTACTTACACACTATTTTATAACTGTAAGCAAATTCTCTGTATCAGAGTAGGTCATTGTCATTAGGTGTTTTGTAACAATATGTTGACACTGCTTATAACTTATGCTATATAAATCTAAGGTTTTATTTAATTTATTATATAGGAAAGGTCCGAGGAAAGCAAAGAATCTATTTACATAAACATGTTTACCTCGAGGTTTGATGCAGACTAGATCTTTCCGTATTTTGCCTGATGGGATTGGTGTATAAGGAAGAAGGGTGTGTTGTTTTAGTATGATGCGTAAAATGAATAATTGGCGCACAGTTAGAACTCCGGTAGACTGATATAACTCATAAGTGGGAAAAATGAAAGGACGAAGAGTTGCTACCTTTAAAATAGCTCTTTGGGCTCGTTCCAAAGGCAGCAGGATCGTTTTAGCTGCCCCTCCCCATGAAGTTATACAGTATGAGATGATTGATTCACATAATGCAGTGTAAACCTGTCTTAACAATTTAAAGTTTACCACGTCGCGTATATTTTTAAATATCGAAATGAGTTTCCGTACTCTTTTACACAATGATTCAATATGTTTGCGGAAATTAAGATTAGTATCAAGCGTAATACCTAGATATTTTATATAATCTGTTTTTTTTAAAGTAGGGCAAGCGCATGCAGTGTCAGCATTTGAATGAAACGTGTTGTGAGCCACTAAACAGTTAGATGAGTTGTGTCTGCTATCATTTTTCATTGTAAAATTTATGTACTTTATTTTATGTGCATTTAGGGTCAGTAAATTTGTAAATAGCCAAGTGTTGACGGTGTTGAAGCCATGTTGAGCCAGTTCATATACCTCATCAAGTGACTTTGCAGTAAAAATAAGTGCTGTATCGCCTGCATATGACATAATGATACCATTTTGAAGTTTTAGGTTGCAAAGGTCGTTTATATATATCAAGAACAGAGTAGCTCCTAATATACTTCCTTGGGGGACACCAAATTTAGTGTTATATAGTGGACATCGTTACTTATGTTGTTGCCTATTCTTACACATTGATACCTGTCAGAGAGGTAATCAGTAAACAGTGCTAACTGCTTACCTCGTATACCGATAGATTCAAGTTTCTTTAGCAGTATAGAAGACGATACAGAGTCAAAAGCTTTAGCAAGGTCTAGAAATATCCCAATAGCATGCTGTCCACTATCTAAATTAGATGTAATGTGGTTAGTCAGTTGCTCAACTGCCTGGCTTGTTGACCTGTGAGGCCTAAAACCAAATTGTCTGTCTGAAAGAATGTTGTTGGTTTCAAGATATTTTATTAGTCTATTGTTTATTATTTTCTCTAATATTTTAGACAGCACTGGTAATATAGATATAGGCCGATAATTATTTACACTGCTCTTGTCGCCTGCTTTGTGCACAGGTATTACAATAGCCTTTTTTAAGCATTTTGGAAATATTTCGTCAGACAAACATATTTGGAATATGTGTGTTAGTGGCGGTGCAAGAATGTGCTTAAACCTTTTGATTATGTTTGTGGGGATGTTATCCCATCCCATCGCAGAAGTATCTTTTAATCCAGTAATGACTTGGATAACATCGTCTAAATCGGTATCCAGCATTACAAAAGATTTAAGCCTAGAAATAGGTGATTGGGTGTGTTAATAATGAATTAATGAGTCGAAATATCGTTTCGGTTGCGACTTGTGGAACGTGCTGGCCAGTGACGTAGAGAGCCGAGTCTGAGCAGAAAACTCACTTTATAATTTGTGAATGATTTTGCAAAATATGACGTCACAATATACTCGTTTGTATAACTGTACTGAATGAGTGCAGAGCAATGCCATCGTAAATCCCTATCCCTACTAATATTATAAATTCGAAAGTGTGTATGTATGTTTGTATGTATGTATGTTCCGTTTTCACGCTAAAACGGCTGAACCGATTTTGTTGAAATTTTATATAGAGATATATTGAACAATGGAGACGGACATAGGCTACCATAAGTTGCAAAAATTAAACTGGGAGGGATTGTAGGGAGGGTAGAATTTTGTACGGCACAAATTTACCTCTTGGAAGTACGAACGCATGCGCTAATAATTGAGTGCTGCGCATGTGCCATCGCATATCTGTCAGTACTGTCACGTCATACATAATGTCATTGTGCACGGTGATTAAATTGTTCGCATCATGTTCGCATATATAAACTAATAAGGTATATACTACGCTTAACGGCTGAAACTATTTTCCGTACTAATATTATAAATGCGGAAATGTTTATAGATATAATTTTATTGGACATGTATTAGAACATGGCTTTGACATTTGATTGTATCCAAGGTGATGTTATTATGTACCTGTCGGTAGATGTAATGTCATGGATACTGACTGAGTTACTTTGTACCCTATAGAGTTGCCTTCACACAACTTGAGACTGAAAGTAGATTTGTGTTACCCCGAATTTAACGCGCGCGAAGCGGCGGGCAAAAGCTAGTAGTACATATGACGCTGGCAGCAACGAGTGTAACGATACATCGCGGGGTCACCGTGGTTCTATTACCCTTCGTCACATACTGACACAGCATTGTATTTAAGCTGTCTACCCTCTGAGTTGGCGTCACGTGCTACAATGGAGCCGCGGTACTTCAAATTGTATTGGATTTAATATCCTCAGCGTGAAACCAATCGTATATTGAATGAAATTATTAACACGACTCATCGACATACCGCACAATCATTATGCTTATTATAAAACTGCTATTTATCCGAACCAAATATAAGGATTAAAATGTTACTGGGCGGCTTTAGTTGCATAATTTAATCATATGTATGTACCTATGTATAATATATAATGTATAATGTAGAGCATAATTGGTTGGAAATTAGCGGTTTGTCAAATCCATGAAACCTAAATGGTTCTAAAAACCCCAGATGTAGTGCAGGTTTCAAGGTTAAAAACCTCGTCTGAATGGTTGTAACACCAGACATTTCCAGTTTTAATAGCTATTAGCTACAAAGTTCGCAGCCCTCTCCCTGTTGTATTTTTGGAGCACATTGTTCTGAATATCTCCTCTTCATTGTAATGTGAGTTTAGATGGCGCAATAAACAACCACTATAGGCATTGTGAGAGGAAAGTTTTGTTTGACAACTTATGATTTAGTGCTCACGATAATGTTTATGGGAATATTCAGTAGCGCACAGTACACCTGCAAAGAGATTGAACTGTCTCTACAATATTTTAGTGTTTTCTCACAAGAGCTTTATTTTCTATACCAAAAGAAACTCAAAGTAAATGTTAACTTATACTTTTTTCGTGCATTAAATGGGACGCTATTTTAGGTACCTACCTTCTGTGATGTTGTATATGTACTACACGTGATTAATAATCCTTTAAAACGCAAATTAAATTATTAAATAACATTTCTTCAGAAGATTAATGTCCGACCAATTACAAAACAAGTTAATTCTGAAGGAAGGATAGCGGCTTAAAAGCCTGTTTGTCTCATATCAGAGCTCCGTATAGTCTGAGTACTCTATACATCTGCAGTATATAGGTTTGACGCTCAAACTCATTCGCTGATGTGTGACCTGGTATCTAACGTTATTCGTTTAAGTAAGAGAGAGCAGTATTCGGTATTTAATAACAACAATAATTTGTGAGGATGTGCGTACATGCCGACATTGCTTTATTATATTAAAGCTACATGAGCCGCATATTAGAGACCACAGATATGAGAGTAGTATCAGATGGAACGGGCGGCACAGTTGCGTGCGGCCACTAAAGCAAATACAAAATTGAAAAGCGAATACAAACTCGTCTCAGTGCGCTACGAAGCATCGTACAGTTCACGCGTCACGATCACTTCAACTTTTAAATTCTCAAAATGCCGTCTTGTGTTCTTAAACACTGTAAAAGTTGTTCCTAAAAACAAAAACAGGAAAATGGAATATCTTTTCACAGGTAACTATTGATAATTTGACTGTTTCCTAATTTAATTTCGATAAAATTCGTATTTGTGCAAGAAATATGTAAGTGTTGCCAGTTTTTGTCGACGCCGTTCTGCCTGAATTAGGGAAAATGCACTTGTCAATTGATTATGTGATAATGATTGTCATGTTAATGAAAAATACATTACCGTATTATAAAAGTATATTGTAGATATATCTTCTTTCTCATAAATATAGTAATAGAATTTCAATTTCCATTAGTATATACCTTACATAATATTGTTTTGAGTTCGATCCCCAAACGATCCTAATATTCGTGTACACTTTGCTACTCGTCAAGCTTATACACTTTGGCCTTTGCACCGTTCTTATGGCGTAAAGAATAAGTATCAAAATCGTACAGCAACTGTTTAGCTTGACTTGGTGCCGTGTGTACATACATACTTATGGCGTAGGGAATAAGTATCAAAATCGTACAGCAACTGTTTAGCTTGACTTGGTGCCGTGTGTACATACATACTATTTATTTCTCAACTAATCGACGCCAGCGGCTTCGCACGCACATATTTTCGTATTTCTCGTTTTGCCCGACCCCGTGGGAATTTCGAGAAATCCCGTCTTGGTGCACCCCTACGGTTCCCAAGAAACATACATGCTAAATTTCAGCTTCATGCGACGAGTAGTTTCGGCTGTAGCTTGTCTGTCAGTCAGTCAGTAACGCAAGGATTTTATATATACAGATTTACGAAGTACTTAAAACTTAACTCGGTACCTACATTTAAGAAATGTATTTATAAAAGCATTAATTAAATCCATGGTAAATTCTTCAAAACCGCAAATGAATATAAGAATATTACATAACTATATGCAAAATACTGGGAGATTATTCATAATCTGGCAACTTTTCACACACATAGACGCGCGTGTCCGTACAGTGCCAGTCGCCAAAGGTCACGCACGCATAGCTGTCAACGTGCCACGCTTAGTTGGACGAATGCGCTCTATCTGATACTATTCTCATATCTGTGTTAGAGACGTAATTAGAAAAGTGATCTATCATCGGTCGCGCTGACGTGTTGGCTCGTCGAGTGGCGGATGTGTAATACATGTAGTGGATGTAGAATGAGGACCGGATCTGTTCGTGGCGAGCTCCGACACTTACACGTCGGATCAGTGATGAAAGTGCTCTGTAAGCGCCGCGGACGACGATCAAACGGCTACTTGCGCGCGGTATCAACAGCGTATTAACCGTTTAATTTTATGGCTAAGCAATTACGTCGGCTCGCGCCAACCCATGTGTCCAACACGGTGCATATATCAGTGAGTGCGTGTGTTGTGCACGTGTGTTCGTGTGATCGTGTCTGTGTGCGTGTGTAGGTCAGAGGCGGGCGACATTGGCGGCGCACGCGGCGACGCCCCCGTCCCGTGCCGTCGAGGCTATACACGCCGGATAAACGACATAGTCAATACTAGCTAATGTGCACTAGAGTAAATGAAGGATGAATTTAAAGCATGTCGTCGGTGGCGCCCGCGGCGTTGTCGTGACACGTTTGCCAAACTTGTCCGCGCGCCGCCGTGTGAAAGCTCCGCGAGGACGGTTCGCACGCGACGCGCCATTCCTATGCCCAAAACTTAATAATTCGCGAGTACAGAGTGCCCGCGACACACTACACACGTGACATGTTTACTATGTGCTGTAACTAATCTCGACCAGCTTGGTATACAATAAAAACAGACTACCATGTCTCGTAAAGAAATGCTCACGTACGTTGGCGACATGGCTCGGAGACAGCATGATGATTTCGACAAACTAGTTGTTGTTGGCAAAGGAGACTACAAAGGACCAAGAGGACTCACCAAGAAGATCACCAAGCCAATGATCTGAAACCGCTTAAGTGTAAACTGGACACCCTGTTCTTAATGCTCTAAGACACGCAAAGGAAAATGCGGCGTGGAAGCAGTGCGTTGCCTTGTCCAACAAGGCTTACCAGAGAGACAAATAAGAGAATAAATTGAAATAATTTCACTGTGTTATTAGACATTTTCTTTCTCCATTACTGAATATACTTACCGTGTTTACGACTTACACTGTTGTACCGTGTCTCTTTAACAAGATAAACTAAGGAAATTATTTGTGGACCTTTCGACTAAGACTGTACTGTGATTTCTATAAGCAAATATAAACATTCAAGACGATTGGGTTCTTAACCCTTCCTTAAAATAGGCCAATCCGTTGAATTTATTTGAGTGGGGCAGGTAGTTACGTTCCGAGGCCGTACTTCTGCGGGCTGGAGGAGATTGGAGACTGTGAGTGACAAGTCGAGAGCTCGAGGAGTCCGCGAGGTTAATGATGTTGTTACTCCCGGCTTAAACAAATCTACTTATCGTAACTGGTTGTAATAAGTTGACCACAAATAGATACACTTACCTGTTTATATACTTTATACCTCAGTGTTTTTCTTTCTCTTAATATTTGCCACTGTAGGCGTACAAAGTGAATACTTTCCAAACGTTGTCTTAATAAGTAGATATGGCAACTTGTTAAAGAGAAAATCTTTTAGAATTGCCGCACCAATACACGAAGCTATTGAAAAATGTTGTCTGCACTCACTTTGTAACATTTGGATTGGTTCCCAGGGTTTGTCGGCACTTGGCTTATCGATATAATGTTGGGCCGTAGCGCGACAATAAACATAAAATCTTGGACATAAAAATAAAGTAAAATGCGGAAAGGTCCAGGTGGGACCGTACCTACGTAACAATGAACATTATGTATATTGTTAAAGCATACAAAATCAGAGAAAGTAGTTTAATTTTCAATGCATAACAACTCTGTTAATTACAATGTTACAAATATATACAATCAAGTTTAATTACACATAGAAATAAAACGACTTGCAGGGATTGAATCACGTCGTATATAGTTTACAACTTGTTATCTGTCCGTATCCCGAGGTTTCGGCTACTTTGGCCTCGATAGTGTACACAAATAGTTCGCGATACAGTCCCAGAAAGTAGTTTAATTTATATACGTCGCGTTATCGTGTTATCAGTGGTATCTTGAGTGGAGTCGTTGTTTATGAGCCGGCGCCGCGCGATACAGCGCGCTCACTGACGAGTAGCCGTAGATAAGTAAGTTATAAAGTTGTTCAAAACCAACATAAGACTGAGTGGGGCAGGTTGATAAGCACGCGACTTGACGCGACACGCGCAAGGCTGTCCCCGCAGCACGCGACCTGTCACCAAATGTGCGAGTGACATGCGAGTGGTTTTTTTTTTACTTTGGAAATATTTTTGTGTCTAAGTAGAGTAAGAACGCTTGTAGATTACACTGTTTATATACGAAACTATATATAAACAGTGTAATCTACAAGCTACCAATTCTTCTGCAACAACCTTAAACAATCCTACCGCTATCGAAACAATAACAAACGAAGTGAGGAGAATGGGGATATTTTGCGAAATTATTGGAGTTTACATGGGTAAACTCCAAGTAGATACTCAAAGCCATTACGAATGGTCGTAATGGCTTTGAGTATCTATCAAGAAAAATTAAAAATGCCAACAAATGATTTATTAATCCATTTGTGCATTTTTGCACTTTGTTTTTACTACCATGGAAATAGATTCGTATTACTGTACAATGCTGTGCAAGTGTGCATGTGTTACTACTCTACTGTAGTTACATATCAGTAGGCAAACTCGGCGGCAAATGTTGTCGGATTTCTATGACTAAGCCTTTAAATCTATGAGTGGCATTAATATTAAGAACAAAGAAAATCTGGCAAGAAGCCAATTGAAAAATTCTTGTGAAAAGGACACCGCGAAGGCGCTTTTCAAGGAAATCAGAAAGAAATGCGCAAAGGACCCTTTTCATTGTTGAGACAAAAGGGAATTAAGCAAGGGGTATTTTAGGTTTGCCAGCTAAAATTCGCATTCTCTGTGTATTTTGTAAAACATATATAATAAGTACGTAGGTATACTAGAAACTAAGGGATCGCATTTAATGAAAAAAAAATGTCAGTTCATAGAATCAAAGACGGCAATATTGAAATAACATCAGTAGGCGTCGAAAGCTCTACAAAAGAAATGTAGAACTGATTGCGGTTGATTTAAAATTGTAATGAGTGTTTGCGGAGCGAGGAGTGACGTCTGCGTCGCCTCCACAGTGATTAATGTCGGTGTTGATGCCACCTTTGAGCTGACGACTACACCTGTCACCGAGCACCCTAGATTAGATTATCAATTAGAACGCGTAGGAATACTACCTACTGACTGTTATTTTGACCGATAGCGTCTAGATAAAGCCAACTTGTATAGTGTGAGGAGCGCGGGGCGGCGACGCGTCGACACTTCGGTACTGGCTGCTTATTTGTTCGAATCGTGCAGTGTTTGTCTCTGCAGATGCAGCGTGTGTTGGTGGGTCGTGACAACGACGGCTGTATTAGCGATATGTAGATGTAATTGTGCTGTGTGTGCGATGTGCGGTGTGGCGCGAGTGGCCGGCGGCAGTCGCTGCACATGTGCGATCGATACGCGCCGCCGCGTCATCGCTGCAACTACAAACCTACAGCTCACTTGTACTAGTGAATGAACTGCCAGCTTATCACACACATAATGTGCTTACTACAAGACCTCGGGATTCACGCTTTGAACAAATTGTTCTGCACTTTGTACCTGAGGAATAATGCCAGCATAAAATAGATTTTAAAACCACCCTACTGACAATACATTTATTTTTGTTTGTTATATATAAAGATAGAGCAAGACAGCAGCAGATTAGCTAGCGTCTCGAATTCTGGATAGCTAATTCAAATAATTTGTATGAAGGTATAGACTAACTACACGTCGTGCCAGCTTATGGCCTTTGTTCATAGTGCAAATAGCCTTTATACTGATATCAACGTGACACTCTAGAAATTCCTGAATCTACTTGGCAAGAGCTGGTTATTATATGTATGTATATGTGGTGTACGATATAGGGTGTACCTACATCCTTTGTTATTATATTGATGACCGAAGCATCGTACGTTTGCGTCGTGTCGGCGCGCGGCTCTATTGTCTGCACACTCCGTGTTGTTTACCATCACTTAGCTGCGCCATGCCGGTGATGGCACGACTAATATATGAGCCGTATATAGAGTGCACTATTTTTTTTGTCAATGTGTGTTGTTTATGATGGCGGGAACGACTGGCACGAGGGGGCCCGCCCGATTAATTTGGACGCAGTGATATATTTCACCCCCACCTCCCCTCGCGCCGGACACTGTTGAGCACTTTTCTCTGTCCTCGTTGTGAACACTTCATTACAGTGCAGCAGCCGAGCACATATCAAGAACGTGAACGTTTTCGGCGGAAGGTGTAAAAATAGTTAACACATAGTTTGAATTATAAAATTTTAAATTTAATTGTTTTAAAACATATTAAAACATTTATACTATCACACCAAGTTTTTTAAAGCATAAATAGTCTGCACTAACGTTGGTACAAGATACACATACCTACTTGTATGTAACTGTAATTCTGCAAGTCACACCACCTACCAGCGCTACACACTCACTTGAAGTTTTACACCTTACAAGCACAACACTACCGGAATGTCTCAGTTGGCTGATATTAAGACGGCACAAGACAACCTAGAAGAGTCCTTTTCCAAAAGGATGGCGGAGCTGGAGGCGCAGCTGCAGGGAGGCCCGGCCAAGGACACTGTGGCAAAAATTGCTGAAGAGTTTCGCACATTCAGAGTTTATGTTTGCAATGCTCAGCCTGCTGCGCAAACAAATCAATGAATGCGCTCATAACATTGATGCCGTGGAGACAAGGCACAGGCGCAAAGCTCTCCTTTTTCTTGGCATTCCTGAGGCTGAGAAGGAAGACTGCAGGACATCTGTGATCAAGATTGTTCAGAAGATGGAGCTGCCAAACATAGCCATGGACTCTATACATTCATGTCACAGGATTGGGTTTTCCAATGACGGTCACCACCGGCCAATCTTGGTCTGGTTCGCAGGAGTGGACCAAAGATCTTCAGTTTGGAGGGCTAAGGCGAAATTGAAGGGCACATCCGTCTCAGTGAAGGAATTCCTGACAAAACCTAGACAGGCCATTTTCGCCAAAGCTCGACAACACTTTGGTATGCGGGCTTGCTGGACGCAGGACGGCGTGATTATAGTAAAGGCGCCCGATGGAGTTCGTCACAAAGTGTTCCACGTAGATGAACTGAACTCTTTGACCCAGAAGCACGCTAAGTCTGCAAGTGGCTCCTCATCTCTAAGCAAGAATGGCGCCGTGACTGCCGGTTCCTCTAGCACAGTCAACAAGTCACGTAAATAGCTATCATTTAATGTTTACAACTACTCTTATCTTGAGACTTCCTCTTTTTTTATATTTTCTATCTGTTGTAGTTTATTATGCTGTTTCTTCCTATTTTTTCCGTTACCCACTTTCATGTTTCTTTGTTATTGAATTTATTTATGTACATAATATTTTTATTTCACCGCACGGTAGTTTATTGGCTGTCAAAGTGACGTTGTCAATTAAATTTGTAAATGTCAAATCTAGATTATTGTTGCGTTCGGAAACAGCATTAAATATTTTTTGGTTTTGTTAGCTGGCGGGTGGTGCTGGGTTCCCCCCCGTGGGATCTCCACCTTGTCGTGGTGGGGGGGCTCAGTAACCGTGGATTTGTCACCCGCGGTGAAGCTAAGAGGGATCCAGGAGGGGACGCTCCGCGTGGGCTTGGAGGGGCCTGCGCAGGATGCGTCCAACGGTGCGGGTGCGGGGACAGTTCTGTCTGTCCCTCGCAGTCGGGTGCGGTCGCGGGAGGAGAGGCGTGTCGGTGTTGCGTTGCCGCGCGCCCTATCTCCCGCGACCAAATGGGGGCGCTCCATTCGATGCGTCGCGGTGGGGCCGCAGAGGAAGAGGAGATGCGGTGTTGCGTTGCCGTCCTCCCTATCCTCTGCGGCCGCTGGGCGTTTTGGCGGCGGAGTCCAACACCTTAATCCGTCGCCAAGGGGGTTTTGTTCGAGGCCCGCCTGACCATCTGGCGGGCCAAATACCCGTCGGAGGGTGGCGACGAGTGCTTTGGTGATGCCCCACCCTCCGACACACGGGTACATGGCGGAAGTCGAGGTGGTTTTTAGTGGAAACACCACATACTCCGGCTCTTATTTCCCCCAAGAGTCGGAGATCCGAAGGGATTTTCCACCTCGTAAAACAAAAAAAAAAAAAAAAAAAAAAGGGTGGTGCTGGGTTACCCGTATTGTATTGAAGTATTATTAAGGTAGTTTAATTGTTGATTATATTTCAGTTATTTATATTTTTTTATATATATTTATTTTTATTATTATATTTTATCTATGGATGCCATTGATGATACGTATTGGTCTGCCGACGAAACAGTCGCTTCTTCCGACAATGACAGTTTCTCTTCTGCTGATGGTACCTTGAGTGATTGTTTAAGACTCTCGTTTACCCAACAATCTCGAATGACGTTGAACATTTGTCACCTAAATGCTCAAAGTATACCGAGCCACTTCAGTGACTTACTGGATCTTGTGGCGGATGTCAATGTACATGCCGTCCTGATTTCGGAGAGTTGGCTCAAACCTACTCTTCTTTCAACTTCTTTCTCTATATCTTCGAGGGCGTGAGCAGTCGGTACACCTTGGCGAGTCATACTCAAAATGGGCTGACATCAAAGCTGGTGTCCCTCAAGGCGGTATTCTCTCTCCCTTGTTATTCTCCATTTTTATAAATCTCATAATTAAAAATCTTCAGTGTTCTCACCATTTGTATGCCGACGACTTGCAGATATATACCCAGGTTAATGTGGAGTCGCTGTCTTCGGCAATTGACATGGTTAACAGGGATCTGGCTGAGATACACAATTGGACTCAAAGGTTTGGGCTGACTGTAAACCCAAATAAAAGTCAGGCCATTGTCTTGGGCAGCCAAGGCTTATTAAGAAAATTAGACACAACCTGTGTTCCAACCATAACATACAACGGCACGGGCATAGATTGGTATCCTGTTGTTAAAAATCTAGGGCTGCATATGGATGCCACACTTAATTGGCGAACTCAAGTGACCCAGGTGAGTCAAAAGGTCACCGGCACCCTACGGACTCTTTACCGCCTCAAGAACTTGCTCCCATCCAAGACCAAGACAATGCTTGTGCAGACTTTGATATTCCCGTTAATCGACTATGGTGATGTATGCTACTATGACCTGAATGCAGACCTTCTCAACAAACTTGACCGTCTTCTCAATAACTGCATTCGATTCGTTTTCAATCTTCGCAAGTATGACCATGTGTCTGCTTACCGTTCCCAATTGAAATGGCTTCCTATCCGTCATCGTCGCAGTTTGCGTGCTCTCACTACCCTTTTTTCCATTCTTATGTCTCCTTCATCCCCAAATTATTTAACTTGTCATTTTCAATATCTGTGTTCCAACCATGACCGCAGTTTGCGATCGTCTAATAATCTTCTTCTTACTATCCCTTCGCATAACACATCTGTTATTCACTCTTCCTTTCCCGTTCAGTCCATTCTCCTCTGGAATGCCCTCCCTCTAGAAATCAGGACGTGCAAAACGAAGTACAAATTTAAGGCTAAGGTAAAGGAGCTTTTGTTGGCAAGACCAGCGGATGTGTCATAGGATCTGTATCTTCATTTCGTTTTGTATTTGCGTATGGCTTTACGTATTCTTCCTTTAGTTCTTATATGTATATATTATTTATTTCATATATATCGTATTTAGGTAGTATAATTATATGTTTATATATTTATGTAAGTATATATGTATGTATATTGTATGCATGTATATTTATTTAAGAATTATATAATATTATTATACCTATCTTTTAATATTATAGTAAGTATTTAATACACCTACTACGTTTCTCAGCACCGCTCAAAGGTAGACTGGCGGATAATGCCCAAGGCATTAAGTCAACCTGTACACAGTTTAGTGTATAAATTAAATAAATAAATAAATATTGAGTTCAATTAAATCCGTAAATAATGGTGTTTGTACTGAAAAATGTCTCGGTATTTTCGGGTTAGACTAAAAGCTCGACCTTCATAAGCGGATCAGACTAATATTATCGAGGTTTTATTAGGTCAATGACAGGCGAGTATTGGGAAATTAATGGACGCTGAAGACGGCAATAGGCTCATATAGCACTTAGTTCAATCGTCATCTCCCATCAGAACTTATTTTCGTGGAGATCATCCTGTGTCACAATCAGTGCTAGCAAATAAAAGATCGGTATTACGAAACAAACAGTATCAGCACACGTTTGTGATAAATAGCCTCTTTGTATGTGCCGAGTGCGGCGGGAGGCAGGCCCGGACGCTGTGAGATACACAACCCGGGCCTCCAGCCCTCCCGGCGTACAATGACCGTGTCCATAATCCCCGGGTGTATAGCGCCAGAGACGCAGTCCGTGTTTACCAACAACATTAACAGTTTCCTCATCGCCGGTATTGATACCATCTTCCCAATTTGTAACGATCAATGTATTTTTAAAAGGTGCAGAGTACTTAAGCAATAAAAGCTTGAACCAAAGCGTGCGAAAAGGTTACACAGTGCCGAGCACTTTCAGGATGAACTTGGCAGATTATTCAAGTTTCTTCATACAGGTTATATGCTGGTATTCAGGTGACCTTTACCATACCTCTGCGCAAACTTTCGTAGCTTAAACTCATAGCGGTGAGATTAAATATATTGGAAAATTATATATAATCTTAAATCCAAGAATGAGAGATGATATACTAATACTATTTAATTGTAGTGTGTATCGTGAGCTGGAGTGTGAAGTTAATCGTGCGTCAATAAGCGTGCCGTGACGTGATGGCTGGCGTGTTACGTGCCTATGTTAGTAATGATTGCATTTTAATATAAATATATTGAGGAATCTCTGAGAACTCGCAAATACTCGTGATTGCTGTTGATTCTACCAATGAACAGGTGAGTCAATATTTGGTACGTTTATACCTATAGGCACTTCATAATTTCGTTTTTATATTACGTTAGGAAAACGTCAAAATAAAAAATCTTGTGCATTTTTGTAGAGGAAAGGGGAACCTATTCTATGAATGGTCATTGTCTCTTCTAAGTTATCTTACTTACAAGGTATGTAACGCATTAGGAACTTAATGATATTTTAATGAGGTACGTTTATGAAGTAAATGATCTCAAGCCATTTTATAAGCCGTAAATGATTACCAAATATGATGGCTACATACAGTACAAACATTTAATGTATAGCAGAGCACGTCATGGTGAACTGTTAGCTACGTGGACTGATGACTGCTTACATGTGTAAACTGTAAGTATGTGTATAATTCAAAAGTAAGACTGTGCGTCAACGGGCCGCCGACCACAGCTGCTGGCGTCAAGCTGTACCTATACATAATTTTTGATACGTTTTGAATCGATATGCTGCAAACCCGTCCCGCGACCACTCATCAACCAGTGTCAACGACGCGCTAACAGTCGAGGCCACTCATTATTCGCTGGTGGAAGCTACCGAGCGCTGGTGGCCGCCACTGACCAGTTCCTTTAGCGTTGAGGACGTGGCACGACACGACAGCCCCGGTGCGTGTGGTGGCTGCAGTCAGTTTGTGTGTGGTTGTTTGTATCGTGAGTATGTTGGTGTCGGAGTACTCACAGCAGGTGCATGTGGTGCAGGTCCTGCAGCGCATGCGCGGGCAGGCGGCGCAGCGCGCAGCGGTCGAGCCACAGTCTCGCCAGCGCAGCGCCGCTGAGCGCGCCACCCGACACCGACTCCAGCCGGTTCATCGACAGGTTCCTGCCACACAACGCACACTGGTCACCTACCACGTATGTGCTGCCTAACCACCGACCAATAACCTGCCTAGTGTACTCATATTTCAGAGAGCAATTGCAGCGAAATCTTGTTTGCCGTAAACTGTACTACATCACATTCTTTGCATGATCTAGAGACAGTGATTTGTCTACTTTTATTCATTGTCGTACAATAACGGACTCCTACAGACTGATAAAGACTTTTATATAGCAGTTGTATCTAAAAACGATTCAGTTTCAAAATGTTGCACTCGTACTTTCATACTGCAAAGCAGAGAAGTAATAGCCTATTTAGTCAACATGTTTGTAATATTGTTGTCATCATTACATCTTCACCTTCTGCATATTGAAGCATAACGTGTAATAGATATACATATTTAGGTACCATATTAGAAAAAGACGAGAGTGCCAGTCTGTCAGGGTTTGCATTGTTTGGCCCTGGCTCACTCATGCTTATACAAACTATTTGAGATCTAATTGCGAGTGTGTTTGTTTGAACTGACGGGATCGCCGAGTTGTATTGATATTGCAGTCAGATAGAGTGGCGTCATGGAGTAATTTATAGAATGGTGTTAAAAGGGTAATGCTAGCTGTTGTGAGTGCGTGGGTGCCGTTACGAAGTGCTAGCTGATAAGTACCGCACGCGCGACGCCACCCAACATAACACTACTAACACTAGACCGCAAAGCTTCACACATACCTACTCGCTCCTAATACTTATGCTTTTTAGGTCACCGACCACTACTCTAATATTAACTTGTCTGCGCCAAAATGTCATCTAAATCAAACAATATTTTAATGACTTTATTACTGAATATTTCATAAATAATTTTCTTTTAGAAAATTGTCTCTACCTGTTCTGATATGACGAACACAAGAGGACAGACAGGACAGAGGAACAATATAGAGGACAAAGTTGTCAAATGTCCAAAAATATTTTGGACTCACATTAAGAATAAAAGAAAAGAAATAGTGTGTATCCCGCTACAATGCAATACAAAGCTAAAACTGCTTCTAATGGACAGGAAATTTGTAATCTCTTCGCTGATAATTTCTCTGAGACTTTCAACGCTCCATTTTCACCCATTCAGAATTGTTCCTTTAATGAAACTTTTGCCAATACATCTAGTCTAGGCACATTAACCTTCACTAACTCTGAAATTAAAAACGCACTCAAACATTTAAACGAAGGAAAAGGAGCAGGTATAGATGGCATTCCACCAGTTTTCATCAAGCATTGCGCAAAGGCACTAGTTACACCTCTAGGCTTAATTTTTAATAGGTCACTCTCAGATGGTGTTTTTCCGGACCTCTGGAAAGAGGCACTCGTTGTACCCATACATAAATCCGATGATAAACATCTTGTTATAAATTACCGACCAATATCTATATTAGCGACTTTCGGCAAAATATTAGAAAAACTCGTGACAGAACGCATTACGTGGCACCTTAAACAATACATTAGCAACAACCAACATGGGTTCATAAAATCACGATCTACGGCTACCAACTTATTATCCTACACATCAACATTATCGGAACATCTTGATAAATGTATTCCCGTTGATGCAATATACACAAACTTCAGTAAGACATTTGATAAGGTAGATCATACTCTTCTTATTAATAAACTAGAGGACGCCAGCAGCTACGCCTGCATTTTTTTTAATTTACCCGTTTTGGCCGATCCCGTGGGAATTTCGGGAAATCCCTTCTTAGTGCACCCCTACGGTCCCCAAAGAACATACATGCCAAATTTAGGCTTCCTGCGCCCAATAGTTTCGGCTGTAGCGTGTCTGTCAGTCAGTCAGTAACGCAAGGATTTTATATATTAAGATTACATCAAATTGGCATATATGGCAAACTACTTGAATGGTTTCAATCCTATCTAAAAAATAGACGTGCAAGAGTTGCTATTAATGGATACCTCTCTGATGCTTATGAAGTGACCTCTGGAGTCCCACATGGTTCTCATTTAGGGCCCATTCTCTTAAATGTGTTTATCAACGACATTAATAAATGCTTCCGTTACTCGAAGTTCTATCTTTTTGCAGATGACCTTAAATTAATCATGCCAATTCGCAACCCCTCAGACTCAATCAAACTACAAGAAGATCTAGACAGACTACACGATTGGTGTCAAATAAATAATATGCACTTAAATCTTAACAAATGCCATCATATCCACTTTACTCGCAAAAAATTACAAGATTCAATGAGTATTACATTGGTGGAGTTAAGATCAGCTTCGTAGATAAAATTCGTGATTTAGGCGTTTGGATAGATACACAATTGAAATTCGATACACATATTAAATATCACATCAAAGGGTTTTAGAGTATTAGGCTTTGTGTTGCGCAACACGAGAGAATTCAAAAAATCGTCAACAAAAATACTACTTTTTAAAGCATTAGTACGACCAATACTAGAATATAACTCTGTTGTTTGGAACCCTAACTATGATATCTACAATAAGCGCTGAGAAAGCGTTCAAAAACGTTTTCTTTATCATATCTGCTATCGCGACCATAAAGCCAAGATACTTTCAAATTACGCGGCAAGATTAAAACATTATAATATGGTTACCTTATCGAAACGTAGAAAAATGACAGATGCTGTTTTTCTTCACAAATTATTTAACGGTCATATTGATTGTAGTGATTTATTAAGTTCTTTAGTAACGTATATAAGTGGTTCAGTGTTCCTTACTCAAGAACAAATCTCGGGTACTACGCCGCCATGTCAAGGCTTTGTAGGCAGCACAACTTGGTCACCAAACTCTGTAATGCAGATATTAGCGATAGGATAAGTGAGTACAAAAACATGCTATGGCTGCGCTTTTTACTGAGGTATAGTAATGGGTGTGTTCCTTATTATCTTTTATTTTACTCAGTCTCTGTTAATATTGTTGATTTTTTTTTATTCTAAGTAAATTTTGTAATTGTAACTTTAATTTTAAAACATGTATTTTGTAAACTTTTGTAAATTGTCTGCGCTTATGTGCACAATTTTGTTATTTTAGAATTTATAATTTATGCATGATGTGGTTTCCTGTAATTGAGGGAGTACACAGGCTATAATCCTGTAGTGTAATTAAAAAAAATTGTTTTATATAAGAGGTGTACAGCCTTTGTTGGAAATCTTTAAGCAAAATAAATAAATAAACACTTTTCTGTAATCACAATCACGTAGAAGCTATTTAACTATCTCAACGACTTAAAGAGTACGAAATGTATCTCAGAATATCTTGATCTATAGGAGTTTTACGCAAAATGAGGTCTATGTATTGGAAGGGCCTCTCTATGTTTCTTTTGACCTTGCATGTAGAACGTTGTCAATGAACTAAATATAGTAAGACATCTAAACATGCCTTAATCTTCAAATACACAACTACACGCTTTTAAACAATTGATTTGTGAGATAAGTGCTTGTATGCATTATGTGAGAATAGTTTGTTGTTGGTTTTAAAAGCTTTTATGATTGACAGTGAATGACGCGTGACGCTGAGCGACTCTGCTCATACACAAATAGTTTGAAGGCGATTACGCGTCCAGTTAGCGCGTGTATTGTTTCCAAGATGAAAGCGAGTCGAGGAACGCACCGGGATGATATATGTATGTGCGGGGCGAACCAGAGCGTCACGTAATTGATGGTTCCTAAACCTGTCGCAACGTCAGCAATAACACCGGTGATCGGTGGCGCCGGCGCCCACATCACACTACTCTACTACACAAGCTCAAATACAAACGTCCAGTAAAAATGTTCAAATGATATAAAGTTCCGCGCAGACGTCCACAGTTTATGACCAACGTGTGTCTTTGTGTCTCTGAACGGTCGCGTGCCGCTTTGTGCACCTACGTTTTTACTATTTTATTTTCCGTCCGTTTAACAACTTAATACGCGCGAACATTAAACACAAAGTACCGAGAGGTGGAGTGTTACTTTTTAATCCGAGCTTTAAAAAACAACTTTTGTCGCAGATGCGACACCACATTCGGTGCAGTTATGGCAGCGGCGGCGTGGCCAGTGTGGCTATTAGTACCACTCGAAATTTACGCAATTTAAAAAATGCTTCCATTTTAAAGGAGCAAGGCAACCCATTTTATTATTTGTTGCCCTACTACAGATCATTATAATTTGAGTACATCAATGTCCCGGAGTCCAATAGTAGAAGTACGTTCAACCGTGCTCCCTAAGGCACCATTTTCGAGGGCAGCGATTCTTAAGTTTGTGCTCCGGAACCCTAAGCGTCCGTGGAAATCATATCAAGCTGCCACGCATTCACATTTATGATTGAACATTCATATATTTTAGTGTGCCTCTTTGAACGATCCATTAATGTGGCGAGTCTTACAATATAATAGTGTTTTGTTGAGAGTGCCGTGGCCATAAAGGTTTGGCGACCCATGTTGCTATCCCTCGTGATTTGCATAATTTGGCCAATGAGGCGTTGTTAGAAGCATCGTAAGGTGGTTATGCGCAAAGTGACGTTACACTTATTTCAACAAAAGATTTTAATTTGACACGTCGTACAAAATGGGAACTCATCTACACATTTGATAAATAGAATTATAAACAATAACCAATTTGTCTCTACTTTTAAAATTGCTTTACTCTAGGTATGTTAATAACTAGATAACTTTATCTTGATCTGAAAAAAAACCGTAACAAAGCGTTAATCACGCACATGAGCGGAGCACTGGTGTCATCTGGTTCAGGTAACGTTGGTACCAACAGCTCCGTGAAATAAAACAACTTGTACGAACATCTCAACTCGTGCACAAATGACACAATGTACACGCGCGGCACGTTGGGCCGCTGATTAGCATGCCACGTACTGTGAACCAGCAAAATAACTTATTGTCTCATCTATCGCTGTTCTTGCATAAGTAATATACGAATGCTAAGAAAAGCTCTACCAACAACTTTCATATACGGCACTGGAATGACACAACGGTAAACTAGGCAAGACTTCACACACATTCGGGACCAATATGCAGAACCTTACGATATGTTTTCATACGAGATTTTCCACAGATTTTCTTTCGCCATAAAGGGGAATACTATCATTTTGCTATGCAGGTAATCTGCAAAGGTTTCAGACGAGCTTTGGTGCAGTAATTATACTGGTGCGCAAACTGCTTCCAACCACGTCCCGTCTCTTTAGAAAGTTATTTACATATCATAACGACAGTTAGAGGCACGAGCGAGAAGCTCATGTGTGTCACGTCCAGAACTTAACATCTCAATATGTGCCCCGCTCAGCCGGGGAACCGACAGTACCTACACCATCACAGCTTCTTGAAGATTGTTATGTTTGTTACTCTACCGAATTCTGAATATAATAAAATAAAGCCAAACATATAAATTCATGTTGTATTGCCATAAAATAAATCACTAATTAAAGTTAGGCAGTTATGCTAATTTATTTTCAATTTAAGTTTCAGAACAAATATGCCACTAAGATATTTACATAAAGTTTTACGCAATAAATTAATATAAATCCTAAACTGAAAACTCTGTAATATTACAGGCGCACAAAGATGGAATGTATTACCTGTAAGCTGATGTACCAAAAATATAACATTTAAATTGAAGATGAGGATTGTGTGAGATTGCGAGTTGAGCTTACCAGCCGTCTCGACTGAGTTGGAGGTAAAATATCGACGCGGAGCGGATCTTGCCAGTCACGTTTAGGTGGTTAGTTGTGCCCGACAGACGAGTATTTTACTGGTGCTTTAATGAGTCAAGGGTTCTTAGAAAACATGTTATATTATGATATGCGAATACTGAGCTCGTTCGCAGATTAAATTAACTGAATTCGAACAAAATGGTGATTTTAAAATGGATGGGATTAATTCAGTATTCCCAATATTTTAAACACTTTACAGTCAATATTTTCAAAGCTATCGTGGATTTGACTACGTGACTAGGTTGCAAATATTATAATTATATTGAATCAAATCTCATATGAAGTTCTTAGAGACTTTAGAACATTTATTAGTTACTCTGGTCCATGTTAGCTAAATCACTCGTTTTATGTTGATATGCTCATACCAACGCTATTCGACTGAAGCAGTAAATATTGTGTTAATTGTTACCGATCACGTCGAATTGAATATTACTGAACTTGTATTGAAAAAGAAATTCAATAGTCGATCAATTTTGCCAGAGTTTGAAAGATAAATATGTAAAAGCAAGATTAGTGATTTCAAAGGAGAAAGTTGTCTTTTCAGAAAACTTGATGTTCCTATTTCGATTCACGATTGTTGTAGATGATTGACAGGTAATTTAATGTTGTATCATATTTTATTCATTCCCTAAATTACGGCAAGTCGATACACTAAATAATATTCTGATTTTAAAGAAGATGTTTCGCACTCTCGCCTTCATTTCGCATTACACTTTACTGCATACACACGTAGGCCATGACTGTGATAGAAAGAAATAGTGTTATAAGTATTAAACAAGCAAAGTAGACAAACCAAACAGTAAGTGTTAGAGTAAGTGTGAGTGCGGCGTGGAGTGCGGTACTTACAACTCGCGCAGTCCGACGGCGGGCAGCAGAGCGTCGCGCGCGATCGTGCTTATGTTGTTGTTCGAAACGTCCCTGAAACAACACACGACATTGTGCCAGTATAGTTTATACAGTAAGGATACTACATATCTCTCTGTGTATTCTAATGATGACCTAAAAGTAGTAGTGGACGAAACAAGAGTCTAACAAAATATTACATGGTGAAGTGTTGCGTGTAGCTAAAATTCGCCAACACACAGAAATTCTACCAAACTTTTTATACTGTTACATCCAGTTACAGTATTTGGAAGTGGACTTGCGATACATTATAGTAGGCTTAAAGACCACCTACATTTACGACACCTGCCTGTATACCACATACATCATTGAGACCTTAATTGAGACAATCAAGACACAATGTCGAAAACTACTAAACATAAAGATCATATCCTAAGTTACAAAAGCGGTAACTTTAAGTAAATAGCTGCGTCAAACTTGTTTAACCTTTGAGATATTGCAGAACCAATGTTGGCTAGTATATAAATGGTTTAGTAAATCCATAAATCAGATCACAAGAAGAGAGCCGAGCTGGTCTTTTTATGAGGGGGACAAGTTCCAAAGTTACCCGGCACCCGGGTGACGCGCGGAGGGAGCGGGTTATATCGACGGGTCAACGCACTACTGCCTACCCACATTTAGCCTATACCACTCACTTCCGTCATTATATATTTACTTATATCCTAATACATATAATAAATTTATATCGAGTGAGTCGTATGTCTCGTGGTTTCAGAGAAATTGCTACGCAACTGGCGATTGTAAGAATACGAGCAAAGATTTATTGTATTGCTTGTAGGGCAATAACGATACGGTGTCTGATAATGGACAGCAATAAGTCAGCGCGTGTCGTGTGGGTATACAACTAGGGGTGTAGGTAACGTGGCGAAATGGTCAATATTAGTTCATGCCTTCAATTTGTGGAGCTGTGTGAACATTGTCTTGAAACTTGCGGCCACTCTACTGCTAATCATGTATTTCATTTTGATCATATTATATTCGAAGGACCTGCTCACCAAAGAGCCACCAAGACCACATTTTAAAAATATAATAAATTTTCTTTAGGGATATATACCGGTTCCATAGCGGTTCCTCGAAACAGTAGTAGGTACGTGGTATGTATCCCGAAAGACAATTTATAATCAACTGGGACATTAGCTCTACCAAGCGGAAGACACAAACTGGATACATATTTATAAGTTCTTCTATTGCTTATCAGTAAGCTATTTGTACGCAGCCTCCTTATCCTGCATAATTTCCACTCATCATTATAATAAGAACAGTCCATTGGCCAAAATATTCTCAAGAAACGAAGTATGGACTATGATTTATTGATTAGCGTTATTGATTGCCAATCAACTTGAATTTAATGGTGAACTTTAACAATTATTCTATTGTATAATTCTTAATGCTGGTAACCTTTATACAAACTAAAATCCACAGGTATGCAGGTGATGAAATTATTGCTGTGGAAGTAGCCAGGTTTATGTTTAATATGTTTATTATTTACCTGCGAGAATTGTGCGACCGAGTGATATTGAGCATTGAGTGAGAAATAATATGTGGCGTCGGCACTCGCGCGGTTCACTACACCATGTACACAGTTGAGAGTTGAGACGGATCATTCATTTGCTTTACGTGTAGGTAAGTAACCCATTTTAGCGGCACGCAAAATGTAATTCAACAGCTAAGCTTCTATTTTAACAAGTTAAGATCATTGATATGAGCCACTCTAATAGATTTAATTGTATCGACGAATCAATCACACTCTGTCGTTAAATGGTTTGAATAATGTATAAGTTAAAATTTATAAGTTATTCAAAGGGTCGTGATGATTTCGATGGAGCGGACGGTAGTTCATTTCCAATAACAGCTTTCAATCTGTTTAATATTGGAGAGCAATTAACTCGTAAACGAATGATAAGCTTTTAACGGTACACTCAATTGATTCGACACCTTCATTATATTGTCATGATATCGTTTATGCAATCAGATAAAATGTTATAGTAAACATAATAATGTAGCTGGTGGAGTGGTCGTGTTATAATGTGGAAGGCTGGTGCAATACACAACACAGTGCGTGCACGTCGCCGCATGTGTGGAGTTCACACAGGCTGCCCTTGGCTTTCTCTCCGTGTGCGGAGTGCCACAGGTCTGTGAGCCTCATAGACGTGATATTAATATACGTAAATATTTCTAATCTCAGCGGGGTGACCCATATTTTTGAGCAATAACGCGCTAAAATTGCCAGGTAAAAGCGATAAATTGCGGGATTTGCAAGCCAGGTAGCGATGGGTCGTTGACGGTTTTTCCGTTAACGTAACTATACCGTTGATTTCAACTCTTCAACTAGTTAATTAACTAGTTAAATTCGTCAGCTAGTTAGCACATAACGAACGTCAACGTCTTCAACTTTCTACTGTTCCGTTTGCATTCAACGCACAACATACGTGACAGTTTTTTGAATAAATATTTACAATAATTTCAGATACTTAGATGAACTTCTCTTCATACTTTATTCAGGCTTAGGACTAAATACGGTTTAAGCAAATTTTGCTTGTTTTGATAGAAATCGAATCCAGGCGCCTTCATAAGTGTTTCTATAAATCTGTCTTGTCTAAACGATGCAATAAAAAATTTCAACATACTTGTTTAGAATTTAGAGTTCAAAATCCTATGCGTCAACGACCCGTTAATTCAACGCAAGTTGACATTCGCAATTCGTGAAGATGAATTAAAGATTTTCGTTAAAAAACGAGAAAGTACGTAGTTAAATTTGTAAACAGAGTTGATAAATTTAACTAGTTGATTTCTAAACCGTTAACTGGTTAATAGTTGATGAACGATTAACCGTTGCGTCAACTAGTTCGTTGATTCAACGCCCATCTCTAAAGCCAGGAGTAAAAATAATTATCAGATATGAACATACTGATACAGCCGAATGAATAGGTACTTAATTACTTACATAATTATATATATATCTCTCTCTCTTCCTAGCTATGCATCCCACATGGTGGTGGGGTCAGCTTTCTTTATTTAACTCTTCCACTTCGCTCTATCTGCGACATCAACGTCAGTAACATTACATACCCTCTTGTCTTTTAACGCTACATCTCTCCACCTTGTTTTGGGTCGTCCTCTAGGTCTCCGACCAGGGAGGTCAAGCTGTAGTGCTAAATTCCCTACGTAGTCTGGTGGACTCCTTTTCACATGACCATACCATCTCAACCTACTTTCCTGCATCTTGTCGGCGATGTCACGTACACCGAGGCTTCCTCGCACGTACTCGTTGCGGATTTTGTCGAGCCTGGTTCGCCGCCATCCACCTCAGCATCTTCATTTCAGCAACTTGGATGGTATGCACGCTCTTTTGGGCCCATGTTTCGCTGCCATACATAAGCACTGGCCTTATCATGGTCTTATAGATTAAACCCTTGAGTTTGACCGGCATCCTCTTGTCACACATTGTTAAGCCACGCTGCGGCTATTCTGTGTCGGATGTTGCATTCTAGGTGCCCAGATCTGTGCATCATACCACCTAGATACTTGTATTGATTGCACATGGTTACAAATTGGCCATCGATAGGAATCGGACTATTGTAATCTGGGTATAGGTCATTAAAAGATATGTACTGGGTCTTTGCAACACTCAACACTAAGCCACCGGCCTGTAACTGGTGTTTCCACGACAGAAGCACAAGCGACTTACATAATTATATACTTAGGTAAATGAAGAAAATAATAAATTTATATACTTAAGACTTAAGGTTAGCTTGCCATAGCTAACAACTAAATAGCCCAGTTAATTTTTCGCTACAATGCTAGTGGTTCCTCGTCTTGTCAATCGTTTTCTGGCGGAACCACCGCATAAAGAGATGGCATCCAATTCCGCAAGATTAAGTCAAAATCGGGCCCCGCTGCCTGTTAGTCATGTATTTTAGGCATTTTGCATGCATACCTATTTATTAACCGTAGCAACAATAAAAGCAAGACAAAGAAACCGTAAGAGTTTGACAGAATCGAGAATCAATACCGGTCGTCTCAGTCTATGACTGGTGCTAATTCTACCTACACTCTTCGGAACAACCCAAAGTGAACAAGCCTCCAATTACGCAGTGTCAACGGCGAGAGCTCCTCTAAATCACTGTCCCTGAGGTTCAAGGTCAGCCACAGGACAGCACGCGTGACCACGCCAAGGGTCGCGTGTGGGGTGTCATGTGTCATGTGGTGGCGCGGCAGCGGCGCGACCCGCGGGGCGTCGCGCGTCTCTAACGAGCTGGTGCGTGTTATTGGCGCCATCCATCATCCCGCCCCGCGCCCCACACCCCACACCTCTAACCTTCATTGACGCCCCGTGCACACAGCGAGATTTCGCTCCCTACTGCAAACTTTGTAATTCTGTAAAGTTAGTAATACTGAACAACTTGGTCCACTGTGACCTTATGCAATCTTACTAACGTCCTGTATAGCCTTCAGAACAGTGGTAACTTCGAGTGAGCTCAAGCAAAGAGTGGTTACCACACAAAATTTTGATCACAAATGCCAACTTATTCAGCTGTTCATCGTTGTTCCGATGCAGAGTTCTTCTAGTTCGGTGCTAGAGACTACATTAGTCTCAAAGAAACATGGATATTTCTAACATAATATTCCTTCTACATTTATATTTAAAGTTCCTTACTCATACCCTCATGCGATATCTCACTATGGTTGGTGTATGTTTCCAGGAGGTGGACGAAGAGTCGTGCGAGGCGGAGGCGTGTGAGGCGCGGGGCGGCGGCGGGGGAGCGGCGGGCGCGGGGGGTGCGGGCCCGCGTCGGCGCACGGTGGGCTGAAAAAGTTCGCTAGTGGACTTAGGGATTTCGAAAAAACTAAAGTGGAATATAAATAAACTAATTCCATTGTTGGATTCTATAATCAAATACAACTCAAAATCTATATATATAAAAGAAAGTCGTGTTAGTTACACTATTTATAACTCAAGAACGGCCGAACCGATTTGGCTGAAAATTGGTGAGGAGGTAGCTCAGAACCAGGAAAATCACATAGGATACAATAAAATGCAAAAAATAATCTGGGAGGGTTTTTAGAGAGGGTCGAAGTTTGCAGGGACAAACCTCCTACCTATTGACAATAATAACGCATGCGCTGTAATAATTGAGTTGCTGCGCATGTGCTATATCTGTCAGTACTGTCACATTAATTGACATAATTATGATGCACTGTCATTACTTCGTTTGCTTTTTAACCTAAAAACTCTTACTTAATTTTATTAAACTAATAATAATTATTGTAACAGCCTTGGCTAATCCCTACTAATATTAGGTATAGGTCGGTTTACGAAAGATGACCACTGCGCAGAAATCACTTTTTAGGTCCCCGTGGAGGTGCGGGGTGAGGCGCGGGTGGAGTGCCAATGGCGTGGCTCCGTTCTTGACGCTTTCCCTAAATGCGTCAAGAATGGAGCAACGCCATTGGTGCACGAATATACATATGCGCGACGGCCGCCATTTGTGGTCAACTTTCGTGAATTTACCTATACTAGCTGTGCCCGCGTATTCACCCGCGTGGAAATCGGTATCCCTTAAATATCCCTTTCTGTGGCCTTGATAATGTTAAATATAATGATTGGTTGATGAAACTCACACTCATATTTAAGTTTCTTACTTACTGTATTAGAAAAGTAGTAACCTGTACCTGCCACCTAAATTCTTCTATTTCTTTTAATAAATACTATCTGGCCGGATAACATAATTATTAGTTAATCTGAATCTTTGCACTCCAAAAGTCACACTCGAATAGTAAGTCTACAATGCTCTACTATCTATCTATACTAATATAATAAAGCGGAAGAGTTTGTTTGTTTGTTTGCACGTGCTAATCTCAGGAACTACCGGTCGGATCTGAAAAATTCTGTTTGTATACGATAGCCCAGTTATTCCGGAAGGCTATAGGCTATATAACATAACGCTTCGACCCTTTGGAGCCGGGCAAAAGGCTAAAAAGGCTAAAAGATAATGTCGGCTAATCTCATGAACTAGCAGTCGGATTTTAAAAATTATTATTGCCTATGATAGCCCAATTATTCGGAAAGGCTATAGGCTATATAAAATTACGCCACAACTTTTAGGGGTCAGACAAAAATAATAAAATGGTCAAACGAGAAGGGGGAGGGTTAGGTCAAAGGCAAAAAAAAGGCTAAACGAATAGGATACAATCTATATGGGTATCGTTTTCGAGATTTTCGGGACGCTGATTAATAATATGCAA
Organism: Euclidia mi; assembly: GCA_944739405.2. NCBI lineage: Eukaryota > Metazoa > Arthropoda > Insecta > Lepidoptera > Erebidae > Euclidia > Euclidia mi. Next base: position 1,503,610 of record OX123195.2, on the reverse strand, counting down.
ATAACTTAGTGATCCAAGATGGCGGCCGGGAAATCAAAGATGGCGGATGAGAAAATTTTAAAAATCAATATTGGTATCGTCTGCAATGTTAAAAGGGATGGGGAATCCAAATACAACATCTGTTTCGTGATTCAAGATGGTGGATGGGAAATCAAAGATGGCGAATGGGAAAGATTAAAAAAATCAATATTATGGGTATCGTCTATGATGATTTAAGGAATGGAGAATCCAAATACAACATCTATTTCGTGATCAAAGATGGCGGATAGGAAATCAAAGATGGCGGGTGGGAAACATTTAAAAATCAATATGGTTATCGTCTCTGATGATTTAAGGGATGGTGAATCCTAATACAACATCTATTTCGTGATCAAAGATGGCGGATAGGAAATCAAAGATAATGGACGAGATTTTTTTTAGTCGATATGGGTATCGCCTCCGATATTGTAAGGAATGGGGAATTCAATATTATATAAAAATCTATGTTTGTTTGTTCATCATTTATAGACTCTGAAATGATAAGAGATTAAGCGCTAAGTCAATGGTAACTTTGGAAAAAGGGCTTGGAAAAAAGGAAATTAAATAAAAACTCTTAAAAAGGCGATACGGAGTTCGCTGGGTCAGCTAGTTATTAATAGAATTTTTTTGATTAACCGCGTGTTTTTTGAGTTATTTAATTTTAAAGACTTTTTTGTATGGAAGAAAACAATAAAATGAGAATTGCTCCTAATTCTTAAACTATCTTAAGAAAACAATGAAAGTTTAAGACAGAAGATATTTTTGGCTATTTATGCACTATATCGCGTACTGCGTTTTTCTGCGTTTTGGCGGTAATATTTTTTTTTATCTTTTATTCGGCACCACCCGGAGAGGTTAAATATTAGGGGCGTTTTTTTTTAAAGTGGTATCCCCAGTAGGCCTAATCCACTTGCTACACTTGAAAAATCATCATTAGTCATATATCTGAAACTTTAAAATTTATTAGTTTACCTGATTTTGTCAAAATTCCGAGAAAGCATAATATGTCGTGACCTGTGTGGATATTTTATTGTTTCAGTTTTGTTGTATTGACTTGTTAACAGTGGTAGTATTAAAAAATCGCTTTCGTTTTTTTTATTTTTCACTAGTTTCATACAACGATCAAAATATCCCGATAAGCGGCAATAGGCTCGCCACCTATTACGTGGGATCAAAACACTGGCGAAAAGTGGGCGTTTAATATGCCTCTGCCTACCCCTTCGGGGAAACAGGCGTGAGTCTATGTATGTATGTATGTAGTTTCATACAAACTTCAAACAATTTTATCTCGGTAAGTATGTACTTTATCAAAAAAAGTCAAAGAATAAAAAATATTGTTTTCATTAGTAGAATCCAAAAACAAGCCTCTTAGCCCCTAAGTCCACATTTTGATTTTTCAGCCCACCGTGCGGCGCCACGACGTGCTGGAGGAGCGCCTCGGCCCGCAGTTCGCAGAGTTCCGACGACGCCGCGCGCACCGCCGGGACGTACTCAAGGAGAGAGAGCAGGAGTCGCCACCACCCGTGCGTCCTGCGACACCTACAGGCCACGCGCCCCTCGCGCGCGCCGGCAGCGAGCCTAGTGCGTTACACCAGAGGGACCCCGCCGACACTTGAGCGGATTGTACCGCGCGCGTAGACTGTACTCACACGCTCACACTCGTGGGACTCACCGGCGATGCCTCGTGCTCGCTTGTAGTCTAAAAAAGGATCTAATGAGACAATGTAGTGCAGTGGCGGATCCAGGATAATGTTTAGGGGCTTGAATCTGGTGTAGGCAAGTTTTATCAAGTGCAATATTAAAACTCTACTTTTGTAAGAAAACATGTAATTTGGAAGAAGATATACATACGCTCCCTAGTCCCTTTCACGGATCCACCACTGATGTAGCGACAAACCCTGACGTTCTGTCGACGATACGCTGAATTCAGCGACAATCAGGACAATATCCAAGGGAATATAAAATAAAACACAGAAGTGACAATATTGTCGTATAGTTATCGTACAATAAAATAAATAGCACTCTCAACCAGGCGTCACTCGGACACATCCATAAATAGACACAACTATACAGTTACTATGTATGTACACGGACTAACCCTCGTATAAATATTACATCATATACTTAATAATATATAATAATTAACCAGTATGTTAGTATAAAAGTGTCAACAAGTGATTTATTTAAGCAGCCGACCGATACTGAATCTCGATAGCGTCGCGGACTCTACAACGAAATGTAGATTTTGTAACAACAATCTTGTTTATATAGTCAAAAGCGACGTACGTAATGTTATGTAGTTAATTTGTATTAACACGATAATCTACTCGAGATGATTTGATTATTTGTTTGAATGTTCAGAATCGGTCCACTGGACTTGGTCGAGTTCCTAGTAGCATTTATGCGTTTTACAATAAGATCTGTGTTGTAGTGACAACACAGACTATCAGACTCGACCGCGCGGAGTACATGGTTCCTATGTAAAGGTCTCTGAGCGTGTAACTATGTCTTCAACTATAAACAATAAACATGTCAAAAGTTCACATTGAGGCAGTATTGAGCTTCGGCTGAGCTTCAGTAACATTCTTACTTCGGATTAACTTATATTAAACCATTTTGTCAAGTCTTGGACTTCAAATGCGTACCTACTTACATTACTTAAGTAATACATAAATAACAGTACTTACTAGTGTTTATACTAAACGTAAGTAATTGGCACTCGGTGAGCGGCGCTCTCGCCCCTCTACACATACGTTATAGTCTATGGTAACTCGTAACAACATACAAAACCTAATGTTCATAACGAATCGTACTTAACTGTAGCTTGTTCTAAGTTGTCATGTAAGTAGTATAATACTCGGCCGTAGTGTCGCCGGCACTGGGCACTGCGGGCACAGTGGGCACCTCACGTGTGTCGCGGCACTCGTAGTATACTTGATGTCGCGTGTAAATATAATCGACTCATAAATACTTATGTCAAAAATTGTACTAAATAAATAATTAATTATTTTGTCATAATACTTTATATCGTAGCTAGGACACCTCCCCGGGCCGCGGCTCCCCTAATACTGTACAAAATATGATTAAGTGACTACGTCGTAATTAATTTATTTGTCTGGTAGTGAGGTGGCGCGGGCGGCGCTATGGACGGTGCGCCGTGCGCGTCAGTCTTGTGTCGCGCGCGCACGTGTGTGTGTGTCGCGCGCGGCCGCGACGGTCGCGTGTCGCGGCGCTCAGCGCGGCTCCTCGTCGGGCTGCAGCTCGGGCTCGGCGGCCGAGGGGATGGTGTGCAGCAGGCGCGCCGCCAGCGCCGCCCCCCCCGCGGGGGAGGGGGGCGGCTCGTCGACGGCGGGCTGGCGCGTGAGGCGGGGCCGCGCGCCCGTAGCGGCCGCCGCGCTGCCGGCCGAGCGCGAGGTGCGCCACGTGCCCGTGGACGCGGTGGCGTTGGAGCCCGACGAGTCGTTGCGCGACGACGACAGGTTGGAGTCCTGCGACGTCTTGCGCGCCACCAGCCACGAGGCGGCGCGGCGCGGCGGCGGCGGCGGCCGCCCGTACGCGCGCCACGAGTCCGAGCGCGACGACGAGAACTCCACGGAGGACGACACGGAGCCCGCGCGCGCCGGCGCCGTGGCGGGCGTGCGCGGCAGCGGCGCCGGCGCCGGGGCCGCGCGGCGCCCGCACGCGCGCAGCCAGCGCAGCAGGCGCTCGCCGCCGGCCCGCGCCGCCTCCCCCTCGCGCGCCGACACGCCCGCGCCGCTGCCGCCCGGCAGCAGCCGCCGGCACGCGCACGCCGCGCCGTGCTGCCCGCGCGACGACCGCTCGTTCAGGCTGTTGGTGTTGGCCGGCGTCTGCCGGTTGCTGAAGTTGGACGAGTGGCGGCAGCGCCCGATGCCGCGCGTCACGCGCGACTCCTCGATGGCCTTGCACACGAGCGCGCAGTCCTTCTTGAACTGCTTCGTGAGGATGGCGTACAGGAAGGGGTTGCAGCACGAGTTGAGCGGCAGCACGAACACCGTGAACACCTTGGCCTCCTCGAGCGACACGAGCTGCGCGCCGAACGCCGCCGTCAGCGCGAAGAATGCGATGGGCGACCAGCAGATGAAGTCGGTGAACACAAGCAATGCCATGCGCTTGGCGATGCGCGAGTCGTTGGAGTTCCAGGCCTGCGAGCCGCGGATGGCGCAGTACATCTTGAGGTAGCAGCCCAGCAGCACGAGGAAGGCCACGCCGTTGATGACGAGCAGCGTCACCACGTAGCCGAGCGCCACGGGCGTGCTGGTCTCGAAGGGCAGGCACACCGCGAACTTGCGGTAGTCGGACACGCCCAGCAGCGGCAGCGCCGCCGCCACCAGCGAGAAGGCCCAGCCCGCCGCCATGACGATGGCGGCGTGGCGCAGTGACAGGCGCTTGTTGAGGTGCATGGCGTGCGTGATGGCGTAGTTGCGCTCCAGCGTGATGACGGCCAGCGTGTACACGGACAGCTCGGACGACAGCACGCCCAGGAAGCCCGCCAGCTTGCAGCCGCCAGACATCTGCCACGCGATGGCGTGCGCGCGGAACTCGCCCAGCGTGCCCGCGTCCACCACCGCCAGGAATCCTGCACAACGACCGACTCGTTAGCTCGCATATTGCAGATGTTTAAATAGTGCATATTGTGTAGAGATAGGGGTACCTAAGTAAATGCCCATGAAGAAGTCGGCGGCGGCGAGGTTGGTGACGAGGAAGCGCGGCACGTCGATGCGGCTGCGGCTGCAGACCAGCACGAACACGACGGTGCCGTTGCCGAGCAGCGCCAGCAGGAACACGGCCCACACGCCGCAGCGCAGCGTCCACCAGTCGAACAGGTCCACGCACGGCAGGAAGGGCCCCGGCAGCGGCAGGCACTGCACGCGCCGCGCCTCACCCCCTCCCCCGCCGCCGCCGCCGCCCCCCTCCTCGCTCAGCTCGACGGCCCCCGCGCCCGCCCACCCCTCCAGCATCGCCTGCAGCCCGCCGCCGCCGGCGCTCAGCTCCGACACGTTGACTGAAGTAATACAACATCATATCAATACTCTGACATCATGCACTAAAGTCCACTAAAGAAAAATTATTGTGTAGGCAACGCAAAAGTGGCCATTTTGTCTTTGATAGAGACGCATCATTATAAGGTTAAAAAAACTGCTTGAGAGGTGTCAAGGGACACCCGGATGGAACGAAGTTCCTTTCGATTAATTAGTGAAGAAATTTTAATTTTTTTTTTTTAAGTTATAATATATTTTTTTAATATTAACAAATATAATGTACCCAATATAAACGTAATCAGTAGGCTCAATTTTAGTAATCATTGTTAGTTTTACAAAAAATGTTCCGTTCGCCATCTTGGATCCCCAAATAAATGTCATTTACGTTATCAGAATGCATGAGAGCCCCGAAAATTGTACCCATATTAATTTTATTAAAAATGTCCCGTCCGCAATCTTGGATTCCCAAATAGATGTCATTTTCGTGACCAGAATCCATAAAAACCTCGAAAACGATACCCACATCAATTTTATTAAAAATTCCCGTTCGCCATCTTGGATTCCCATATAGATGTATGTACAGTCTCGATACACTGTACATTGCATTTTGCTGACGCGCGTCTTTTACTTAGTCGTCGTAAATTATATTTAATTAACACAACCAGTGCGAACTGTACTGTCGCGACGAACGGTCATTAGAGAGTCGAATTGTCACAGCCTAACCTGTATACGTTTACGCGTAATATATAACAATTTAGTGCTACTTGTGATCTTTTTCTTCTCTCCGCACTCACATAACAACAACACACTATCTTCTAATGTACATAACCGTACATCCAATGGTCCTTCGTGCCTAAAATTCGGTGTTTAGTGTCTCTATTTGCGGTAGCGAATCGGTCCAAACGGTCTCCCAGAAGCGGGTCGCCCCGGTTGGATTGAGAACGGCGCACATACCGTAAGTGGAATACGACAACACTGGATACAGAACCGACTACGGAGAAACTGCATATTGCTTTCTTCAACAACAAGTAACGCGTTCTACAACAAATAACGCTCATCGTTCCTCTGTCACCGAACAATACGTGTCAGAACCACTGGAACAACAAACAACAAGATGGACAAACTGGAGCTACAATCTACATGTTTCGAGAACATCAAGAGCCTGTGTGTGAACTATCGCAAGGACTCGGAATCTCGTAAAAATGTAGATTACCTAAACAAACGTTTATCTTCACTGGAAAGCTTGTGGGCGGAGTTCGACAAAAGACATGCCCTGTTAATCCTGGAACTGGAAGATAAAACGCTGAGTTATTTCGTGGACGACATCTACGGAAGAACTAAGGAGATTTACTTAGCGACTAAAACTGATATAACTAACAAGCTGACGGCCAAGGCGAATGCGAAGCCGAGCATCAAATTCGACTTGTCCGGTACATCGGGTATGGGTGAACCATCTGAAAATTCTGATGACATCCAGCTTCTGCTCAACAAGCAACAATGTAACTTTAACGCGATTTACCGCACGATGACTAAAGTTGAGCAGGCATCTATTTCAGAGAAGTGGGAGCTAGAAGACCACATGGCAACTCTGAAATCAAAGTGGGAACCTATTGATAAAATCCATTGGCAAATAGATTTTCACTTAAAAGGATCTAATGAACAATACTACGACATGTTCTCGGAAGTTGAGCAGAAATACGACGACCTTAAAAGGAAACTAAACAGCAAAATCTGGTCAACAGCGCATTATCAGAAATCGGCACCGAAAATAGAGATACCTGAATTTTCCGGCAACTACAAGCAATGGATTTCGTTCAAGGACTTATTTTTGGAATCCATACATAAAAATCCGTCGATTAATAATGCGCAGAAAATGCAACACCTCAAAACAAAACTTCGAGGCGAAGCTGAACGATTAGTGCAACATCTCACAATAAGTGCTGACAACTACACTTCTTGTTGGGATATATTGAGTCAACGGTACGATAATCGTCGCTTACAATTTTCTTCCTTTATGAATACCATGCTCAACCTGCCAGTAATACAACAAGCCGATGCATACAACTTAAAAAGAATGCATGACACTATAACAGAGTGTTTGAATGGCATTTCTAACATCGGCATCGATACATCTACGTGGGATCCGATTATTGTTCATATCATGTCACAAAAACTGGACTCTGCCACTCTTAGTGACTATATGAAAGAACTACAGGACCACAGAGAGCTGCAAAACTTGCAAGATTTCTTGTCCTTCCTGGAATCGCAATTTATGGCTCACGAATCTATGAAATCAACAAAGAAAGCGAATTCAACAACTGCCGAAAAATCGTCAAATATCAAATTTACCAAGCAAACCCAGGCGAAAAAAGTTACCTATAATTATAACAAACATAATTATTACGCCGCATATGGTAAATGCCCGCTTTGTAATGCGAGTCACGTTCTTAGGCAATGTGACAAGTTTCTGGAAATGGACGCCGGGAAACGTAACGCCACGGTTATGAAATTGCAGTTGTGCAAAAATTGCTTGTACAGTCACGGTGGCGAAGAATGCAAATCCAACAAAACTTGCCGAGAATGCAATCAAAAACATCACACTTTATTACATAATTCGGACAAGAAAATTGCAACTTTGCCGAATAAAAGGAACAATTACGAACAACGCCCTTCGTCGTCATCTCAGCAGGCGACATCTAATCATCTACGAACTCGAGATGTTGAAGTTTTACTGACAACGGTTCTGTTGAAAGTGAAATCCGTTGACGGCACGTATATAACACTACGTGCCCTCCTTGACCAAGGTTCACAGGTGAACCTTATAACAGAAAACGCCGCACAAATGCTAAGACTACCACGTAACAAGTTCCACGCATCTGTAACAGGCATCGGCGCTGTGTCAGGCGATTGTAAGGGACAACTGAAACTTACCTGCAAATCGTTGTACTCTGACTACAGTTTTGAAACGCGTGCGCTCATTATGAAAAAGCTCACCAACAACTTACCTACATCCACGTTCGAGAAGGGTGAATGGCCGCATCTGAAAAATTTGAAACTAGCAGACCCTGACTTTAATATCTCGCGGCAAATCGATGTCCTATTAGGAGCCGAGATATATTCAGAAATTATACTGGATGGAGTCCTGAAAGGAGAGGGCCAGATGCCCGTTGCGCAACATACGCGCATTGGATGGATTGTATGCGGTAAAATGCAAACGTTTTCCTGTAACGTGTCCTTGATTGACCTGGAACAACTCACAAAATTTTGGGAAACGGAAGATATACAAACGTCTACTGACATAACAAAACACGATCGCTGTGAACAATTTTACAAGGAAACTGTACGACGGTCGGAAGATGGCAAATACATTGTGAAAATGCCACTTTGTGCTGATTATCAAGAAAAACTGGGCAACTCGAAATCCATTGCCATATCCCAGTTTATGCAACTAGAAAAACGACTACAAAAGACACCAAAACTTTTGAATATGTACCGAGAATTTATACAAGAATATGCGGACCTTGGCCACATGAAACCGGCGCCTCCGATGTCAGCAAATTCTTGCTACTTACCACATCACGGTGTGTTACGTGAAAATACTACAACTACAAAATTAAGAGTAGTATTTAACGCTTCTCAAAAAACATCTAGTTCATACAGTCTGAACAGCCTAATGGAAAAAGGGCCCAACCTACAGAAAGACATCCAGGCACTTATCTTCAAATGGCGAACGTACAAGTTTGCTTTCACGGCCGACATTGAAAAAATGTACAGGTGCATATGGATTTCACCAGAGCAACAACAGCTACAAAAAATTGTCTGGCGAGATTCTCAAGATGAGCCCTTACGCGAGTATACGCTCTGCACGGTGACTTACGGAACGAAGTCCGCGCCGTGGCTAGCTATGAGAACATTACAACAGCTAGCTATTGATGACGGTCCCAAGTACCCAGCAGCTGCAAAGACTCTACAAACGGAATGTTACGTCGATGACGTCATTAGTGGCCATAACCAAATTCTTAAAGCGCAAGAACTACAAAACTCTCTCATAAAACTACTACAAGGAGCCGGAATGAATTTACGCAAGTGGACAAGCAACCATCGTGCCTTACTGGACAATTTAAATGAAGATCAAATTTCGACACAAGGTTTATTCGACTTTAAAGTTGAAGAATCGTCTAAGGCACTGGGCCTCGCCTGGCATCCTGTGAGCGATACCTTTCATTTTAACTGGCCTATCAAACACTCTAAGAAACTAACGAAGAGATCTCTGCTGTCAGATATTTCAAGATTTTACGATCCCCTAGGATGGTTGTCGCCAGTAACAATAACAGCGAAATTGTTATTCCAAAAACTCTGGATGACAAAACTTAGCTGGGATGACGAAGTACCACAAGAAATTGAAACTGAATGGCTGAGACTCAAAACAGAACTCCATTATGTCAAGAATATGACAATAAACAGATGGATAGGCGACACACATAAACGAATAGAACTTTTAGGATTCTGCGACGCAAGCGAAAAAGCATACGCGTGTATAATTTACACTCGAACATGGAACGAACAAGGCTTACCAACAACAACACTATTCGCGGCAAAAACAAGGGTGGCACCACTGGCACAGAACACCACGCTGCCCCGCCTCGAACTATGCGGTGCTTTGCTATTGGCGAATCTTATGAACAAGACTAAAGAAGCTTTATCAGAATACGAAACCTCTATTCACACTTGGTGTGACTCCCAAGTCGTTCTGGCATGGATAAAAGGAGACGCATCAAGGTGGGAGCCCTACGTCGCTAATAGAGTTACGAGAATCAAACGCGTTATCCCTGCAACAAACTGGCGGTTCGTCAAGTCTGAACAAAATCCCGCAGACTGCGCAACAAGAGGCCTACTACCCAGTAAATTACTAAACTACGATTTATGGTGGCAAGGCCCTGATTTTTTGCTGAAACAAGAAATATTGGACGATTCGAGTTCATATGAAACGAACTATGGCTGTATAAACCACGTAGAAACCATACAAAAATCATCTAAACACAATGAACATTTTATAGAAACATTATTAAATAAATATAGTTCATTGATGTTTATAACTCGAGTTATCGCATGGATACAGCGCTTCATTACCTACTTGCATAACAAAAGGAAACCGAACACCGCTTACCTAACAACAAGCGAGCTAGGCGCAGCGAAAACAAGTATCGTCATGCACGTGCAGCGTACTCAGTTCGATCCGGAATATAAGCAACTTGTTACTAACGGAGTTGTATCAAAAAAGAGCAAGATTTTGAAGCTGAACCCCTACTTGGATAAGGACGGCATCATACGTGTTGGAGGTCGTCTTAAGAACTCTAGTCTGTCACCAGGGATGAAAAATCCAGCTATTATTCCACATACCGGCAAATATACACAATTGCTGATCGAACAGGCACATTCGAGCACACTGCACGGAGGGGCTCGTTTAACCTTGACGTTTATACGTCAACAATATTGGATAGTCGGTGGAAATAGAGCTGTAAAAACGCAACTACGGAAATGCGTTCGCTGCCACCGATTTAACAAAACAAATACACACCAACTGATGGGCGATTTACCCCGTCAACGTATTACTCCATGCCGACCTTTTAGTCATACCGGCGTAGACTTTTCTGGCTACGTGGAGGTCAAACACAACAAGGGCAGAGGAGTGAAGACATCAAAGGCGTATATTGCTATATTTATTTGTATGGCTACCAAAGCTGTACACATTGAGCTTGTTTCGGACTTGAGCACCGAAACATTTATTGCCGCCTTCCAAAGACTGTGTGCCCGAAGAGGTGTACCCAAACACATGTACTCAGACTGCGGTACGAACTTCATTGGTGCATCAAAAATACTCAAGCAAGAGTTTGAAGCATTCAAGCTAATATTGAAACCAGAATTATTTAGCGAACTAGCTACACTCGAGGTCGAATGGCACTTTAACGCACCGGCTTGGCCTAGCGCCGGTGGACTTTGGGAAGCAGCCGTAAAGTCTATGAAACATCATCTCCGGCGAGTATTAGGCGACCAGAAACTTACCTTTGAGGAGTTCAGTACGCTATTGGCCAAGATCGAAGCATGCCTAAACTCAAGACCATTGTGCCCTCTTACCGAAGATCCGGAAGAGTTCTACAATTGCCTTACACCGGGTCATTTCCTAACAGGAAGCCCGATACTGTCGCTGCCACTATCAGACTATAGTGACACCACTAATATCGATTTACGACGAAGATGGCAGCTAACTGAACATTTATTTCATCAATATTGGAAAAGCTGGTCCAATGATTATCTTACCACTTTGCAAGCTCGCAGTAAGTGGAACAAACCCACTACCAACGTAAAACAAGGAGACATTGTTTTGATAAAGGACAACAACCTACCACCCGGCAAGTGGGCTATGGGACGAGTGTTGGAGACACACCCAGGTTCCGACGGTCTTGTGCGGGTTACCACCCTCAAAACTGCAGCTGGAATCATAAAACGCCCCGTGGTAAAACTGTCACCATTACCATTGGATTCGGAAACCAACATTGCACATGATGGCGCAAAACAAATTAAAAGTAAACAAGTACGTCATAAAACGGGCATCAAATCTATTACTTCGTTGTTTCTCACGATATTAACTTTGTTTACATTTATAACTGGTACCTACAGTATAAGTTACGCCGCGCCGCCGACGTCTGATGGTCAGATAACACGTTTGGAACGCGAGCGCCCGATATATTATGACACTGTCGGCAAAGTACAAACAATGCATGACGAGTGGATATTGTTGATGTACTACAACCTGACTAATTACTGGGAAGGAACTCACCGACTTAAATTATACATTGAAAATTTAGATAACATCTGCAAACAAACAGAACTAAAACACTGCAAGACAACGATTCAACAGCTTCAGCATGAAATGGATCTTATGGATTATTACAACTTTATGCTGAAAAATCCTCACAAACATCTCAGCAAACGCAGAAAGCGTGGTTTAGTGGATGGAGTTGGATACATAGCCAACAGTCTTTTTGGTATACTGGATCAGCATTTTGCCGAAAAGTATGAAAACGACATACAATCGCTTCAAAACAATGAAAACTATTTACTGGATCTCATAAAAAACCAGACTAGTATTTTGAAGCTCGAAAATCAAGTTTTGAAACAAACTGAGAACAATATTCAGCGACAGTCTGAGTTTATTAACGATTTCGTCAATCAAACAAGCTTAAATATGGCCTCCATGAAATCAGAACTTGAGATAATTTCGGCTACTACATACATTAACTCGGCTTCCTTGACTGCATATTTACTGATCAACAGCCTCCGAACGTTCCAGGAATTGCTGTTTAACACCCTTACCAATGTATACCAAGGGCATGTGGATGTACACTTGATTACTCCTGTGCATTTAACTCAACAACTGAACGAAATCTCAGGCAATCTACCTAAGACAGTGACTTTACCTGTGGAACATTACAAGGAAAACATCAAGGATCTCTACAAGTTGATCACAGTTAAAGCACGAGTTACGGAAGGATATTTTCTGTTTGAAGCCCGCATTCCACTTGTAGCTGACGAAGATTATATTGTCTACAAGGCTATACCATTGCCTATTAAAATTGGTCATAATTTCACATACATCCGTGTATCAGCAAAATACATCGCTGTGAATCTGCAGAAAAACAGATACATTTCGATTACCGAAGACGACTTGCAGCACTGCCTACAACACAAACCCGGAATATTTCTTTGCAAGAAAAATATCCCGACGTACGACCTGCATAGCAACAACGCACCTTGCGAAGCGAAATTGCTGTCACATCAAAATTCCACGCCTTGTGATATCGAACACGGTACCTGCAAGGAAGTTTGGATGGAACTACACTCGCCAAACAGCTGGCTAACAACATGCTGCGATGTATGCACACTGCGTATCGTATGCAACGATGACGTCACTACCTCTACTATTACAACGTCGAGCATATTGACATTACCTCAAGGTTGCGTCTTACAATCAAAGGATTTGACCATTTACGCTCATCGACAATACAACAGTCGCATGAAAATGGACAACGAATTCAGCGTGCCAGCCTTGGACACATCTATCAACCGTGTGGTCAACTTTACATATCAGTATGCTCAAAACACGCTCCAACCTACAGCGACAGATCTACAAATTATCGAAGATAAACTTGCAAATCAGCAAGAAAATGAATCCCGACATCAAACAACAATCTCGAGCCACGACGTTCATCAATATATCATTAGCTATGTATTGTTGGCGTCAGCAGTTGTAACTCTCGTCGTGGTCGTTGGGAGGAAACGCTGCCGGCCCCGTGTGAACAAGAAGTCTGAAGGTATACCACATGAGGACATAGAACTTCAGGAAATCAGTCGGCAACGGACAACGACAACATCATCGCCGAAGCGGGAATACACGCATCACCTGGAAATTGAACCTGAGACGTCCCGCCGTACTCACTTCACTACAGGAACTAATAATATCGCGTTTAATTTCGATTGAATTTAATATGAATTCCTTGCTTTGTTATGGCTTTTCGACTCTCTACTGTTGTTTTTTCATACAATGTTTCTCTTTTTGGGCTTGCCAAGATGTACAGTCTCGATACACTGTACATTGCATTTTGCTGACGCGCGTCTTTTACTTAGTCGTCGTAAATTATATTTAATTAACACAACCAGTGCGAACTGTACTGTCGCGACGAACGGTCATTAGAGAGTCGAATTGTCACAGCCTAACCTGTATACGTTTACGCGTAATATATAACAATTTAGTGCTACTTGTGATCTTTTTCTTCTCTCCGCACTCACATAACAACAACACACTATCTTCTAATGTACATAACCGTACAATGTAATTTTCGAGACCAGAATCCATAAAAACCTTGAAAATGATACCCATATTAATTTTATTAAAAATGTCTCGTCCGCCATCTTGGATTCCCAAATAGATGTCATTTTCGTGACCAGAATCCATAAAAACCCCGAAAATGATACCCATATTAATTTTATTAAAAATGTCCCGTCCGCCATCTTGGATTCCCAAATAGATGTCATTTTCGCGACCAGAATCCATAAAAACCCTGAAAATGATACCCATATTAATTTTATTTAAAATGTCCCGTCCGCCATCTTGGATTCTCAAATAGATGTCATTTTCGTGATCAGAAAGCAAGAAAACCCCAAAAATGATACCTATATTAATTTTATTAAAAATGTCCCGTCCGCCATCTTGGATTCCCAAATAGATGTAATTTTCGTGACCAGAATCCATAAAAACCTCGAAAAAGATACCCATATTAATTTTATTAAAAATGTCCCGTCCGCCATCTTGGATTCCCAAATAGATGTCATTTTCGTGACCAGAATCCATAAAAACCCTGAAATTATACCCATATTAATTTTATTAAAAATGTCCCGTCCGCCATCTTGGATTCCCAAATAGATGTCATTTTCGTGATCAGAAAGCAAGAAAACCCCAAAAATAATGGCCGCAGAGGAAGAGGAGATGCGGTGTTGCGTTGCCGTCCTCCCTATCCTCTGCGGCCGCTGGGTTTTTTGGCGGCGGAGCCCAACACCTTCATCCGCCGCCAAGGGGGTTTTGTTCGGGGCCCGCCTGACAATCTGGCGGGCCAATGCCCGTCGGAAGGTGGCGACGAATGCTTCGGCGATGCCCTACCCTCCGACACACGGGTACATGAGAAAGTCGAGGTGGTTTTTAATGGAAACACCACATACTCCGGCTCTCATTTCCCTCATTCATATCTATTAATAGCAGAGTCGGGTTGTCATAAGACATGCAAGAAGCATGTCTCGTGAAACTTAACGAGAATTTTTTCATACATTTACTAAAAACACCTCTGGTAGTCACTATTAGCCGTTACTTACCGGTGAGAGCAGGTTTCAAAAATGTATAGAAAAGATGTGCAGATTCAGATTAGATCCACACATTAACATATAAAGGCAAAGATAAACGACTGAAACCAGAAACATGAAAGATAGTTTGTTTCTATTCTGACATAGCAGATTTTTACTTCCAACAAAATAAAATAGAGCGGATTAACAATACCTTTCAAATTCCCCTCATTACGTGGGACCATGGAAGATCTCGGGACAATGCTGGTTGGCCTCTGGCCAGATGGAACATGGACGAGACGAAAATCATGCCTAATTACCCTGTCGTACCTGCTCCTATTCAGGTTGGGAACTCTACACTCAAAGTTGTCGGCAAGCAATACCTGGGACAAATGATCGAGTCAGGTAGGTCCAACTTGGAGAAAGAGGTCAATCGTCGAATCCAACTCGGTTAGGCAGTGTTCGAGAAACTTCGGTATATCTACACGTCCGATTGCCCGCAGTATCTCAAGACGAAAGGCTTTGACCACTGTCAACCTGTGTTGTCATATGGAACGGAGACTTGGCCGCTCACTTTGGGCCTCATTAAAGAGTTCAAAGTCACTCAAAGGGCGATGGAGAGCTATGTTCGTTTCTCTGCGAGATCGAATCAGAAATGAGAAGATCCGCAGGCGAACCAAAGTCACCGATATAGCTCTCCGAATAGTCAGGCTGAAGTGGCAGTGGGCAGGGCACATAGTCAGAAGAATCGATGGCCGTTGGAGCGGAAGAGTTCTGAAGTAGCGGCCACGCACCGGACGTTGTAGCAGAGGTAGGCCTCCCACAAGGTGGACTAACGATCTTGTTGGGATCGCGGGCGGCGGATGGCTCAGGATCGGTCCATGTGGAGAGCCTTGGGGAAGCCTATGTCCAGCGATGGACGTCTTTCGGTTGATATGATGAGGCCAGATAGTTGTCGTTCTGTGAAAAAGCTAATATTCTGTCAAATCTGCTAAGTAAGCAGAGCCCGGGCTCCAAGAAGAAGGTCTTGGATGCAAGTGATGCAAGTGATGAGATAGCGCTAGAAGGATGATGAACGTACAGTAGTGCGCCCATATGTCAGTGGTGTTGGCCCAGGCGGCGGGGTCCACGTGCGGCGGCGGCAGGATCACCAGGTCGCTGGGGCTCTCACTCTCCTCCGCCTCCCCGGTGTCCCCGGAGGCCTCCATCAGCGGCATGAACTCGCAGCAGTGGTACGCGTACGACAGCACCAGTGTCTGACACAAACACATATATACGAGTAAGTTTAAACAGCGTAAGGTTTCGAATGGGACACTTATTTGAGAATTGTAGTGCTTTTATCATTTAGTAATAAATTATTTACATTAAACCAATTAACGACTTAAGAGAGTACGTTGTTGAATTCGTCAAAATTACTCTGTTGTCGTTTAATATTAGAAATTAAAGAGGTATCATCCGCGAACAACACAATCTCATGATTGTTCTTTACGTATTTGGGTAAATTGTAAATATAAATCTAAAATAGAAATGGTCCGAGGATCGAACCCTGCGGGCTCGTTTTTTAAGGCAGAACCTGGCGAAGTCTTAACTGTATTATGGACTTTCTGGATTCTGTTGCCCAAATAAGAAACTAGGAGATCGAGAGCTTTGTTTTTAATGCCGTAATGACAAAACTTCCCGATGAGAGTATCATGATGTATACAAACAAAGGCTTTTGAAAGGTCGCAAAAATTCCGGGTGCTTCCCGTTGGTTAGATCGATGTATCTATAGGGAACTTTTTCCCAATGTTCAGATTTGCTGGTGACGTATGAAAGAATAATTGAACACAAAATCTTTTTCGCTAGACTGTTCTATTTACAATGATTTATGTATTTTGAAATATTGGAGCTTTTTTGTTCAATGTAGCTTTGTGAATTTGTCGAGTAAGCTCAATCGTATGGGTATGTTAAGTGGATACCTCAACTATGGTAGCCTTCATGAACGATTCCGACTCGCATTTGATTTAGTGATTTTAAAAAATCTTTGTCGGTTTTTGGACAAAGTCTCAAGACCATAAACTCTTCAGAAACTTAGCATAACGATTTTTTTTATAATTTTCTATGCCAACATTCTGAAAAAAGGCTCCACAAATACGCCTTAATCAAATGGTATCTACTTTACATTGATATAAAATAATTTGTAGTGTTATTATAAACGGTCACTTTGACAATATTTCAATAAAAATTATAAAAAGCTAAACTGTTTTGACTTTAAGTGTACTTTTTGAGGTTGTCATCCTGCTGAATCGCTAGCAGTCAAATCATTCGCAACATTGGGAAAAAGTCTTCCCAATGGATAGATCGATCGGAAACACCCAAAATTCCTAAAGCAACTTCTCCCAAGCTGCAAATATACTTTTGAGTAACTCTATTCCTGCGTCAGTGCTCGCACGACCTCTCATAAATCCGAACTTGTTTGAAGATACTCATTAAAGACGCTGTTTTGTTGACTAACAAAACAGCGTCTTTAAATGAGTATTTATGTAATGTGTAATTTATGTATATCTGTCTATCCATGTGAATGGACGTGGCTTTACCAACAAAGTGTATGTAGGTAACATATTATCCAACGTTAACGGAGATACTGATTACGAAATGACTTTTACTTTGAAATCCAAGATAGAGGAACTTACCTTTGTGATAAAATCAATAGATTGCTCTGTTTAACGTTAGTGAATCTCTTTAATAGGTACGAGATACCAGTTAATCTTTTGCACTCAAGTCTTGTTTTAACGCACCTAAAGTATAACTTATATTCAAGCTATTTTCATATAAATAGCAAGAACCGCTTAGTACATAAAAAACTTTGGAAAAAAATAATGCCTCTAAACTTTGGCATATCTGTGTGAAAATCGGTCTTAAATAGACTTTGAAATTATTTGCGGCTTTTGATGAAAAGTTTAGAGATTAGTTAACATTGTTTTACTTGGTAGTTCTTTTAAATATCTAGCGTATTCATTGATATGTAAGTATATTAAGCACTTGGTCTTATATTATACGCTTTGTTGAAGAACCGTGCGAACTAAGCTGTGAGATCTGCCAAAATCAAATATTTGCAAAGTTCAGAATTCGAGAATCTTTAATAATTCATGCTTTTACAAACTTTATACATTCATCGTACCACTATGTAATTATGAATATCGGGTGCTGATCGTTGTCACGCCGAGTGGCGGAAGGTTTGAAGGCTAATATTATTGGAACGAGATTGAATGAAGATAAAGATGTACGGCGCGGATGGACCGCGGCGCGCGGCGCTGAATATCTTCGAGCGCGGTGAACTATACAATTTAGGTAATAGTGTTGGCTACTGATAAGCTTCTTTAAACATATTTATTTATTTCGGGCCATAAACGACTTGAAAAGCAAATCGCGTATTTACTGGTATGGCTATTTGTTTGTTATGGAAAAGTACAGTTTTTCTGACAGTGGTTGCTACCTCACGGTTTGTAGGTAGAGGTACCTATGTATGTCTAGGTATTGGATAGAGTAGGTAGCACTAATTGATCACAATTACCAAAAACCTCAATAATTAATAGGTACCTTACCTGTTTTTATTTATTTTTTTATTTTTTATTTATAGACTCACGCCTGTATCCCCGAAGGGGTAGGCAGAGGTGTCATATTACACCCACATTTCGCCATGATTTTTTTAGGTCCCACGTAATAGGGGGCGAGCCTATTGCCGTACCGCGCACATTTACCGGCCTCCGAGCTGCTACTGAGAATTTCCTAACGGAAAAACCCAATAACACTTTGCCCGACTCGGAAATCGAACCCGAGACCTCGCAATCCCACGTGCACATTTATGCCGCGAGACCAACGAGGCAGTCTTAGAGACCTTACCTGTGTACTCAGGAAACAGCTTACGCATATTATTATATATAAAATGGATCTGTCGCTTTCCAGTAAGTCTGGTATGAATCCCGGAAAATGGCACTGTAACTTGAGTCACGTTACGTGACCAGTAGTCTAAGGCCGCGCTCACTTTGGACACGAATTTGTATCGTACAGTATACGTAAGATCATGGTCGTACGAATTGAGTGCGCACGGGATCCTGCCGTTTTGCCGAAAAGATTTTGACAAAATTTCATTACCCAAACAAATTTTAGCAACCTTTTTTATACCATTGCAATATTTCGAATGATTTTAGTACGCATATTTTTATTTGGTCAAATTTTTACTTGGCAAAATCTTACCAAGTATAATGTCATTATGGCATTTGGTCTTTAATCAAATGATTTATCACATCAAATAATCTTCAGACAATAAACGTTTGGTGATATTAGTTTATTTATGGAAGTAGTTAGAGTAGGATAAATTAAAAAAATTGTAAGGTTAGGTTAGGTTAGAACTGTGACCTCCTACGCACGAGCCGAGCGAGCGAAGCGAGCGGTGCCGCGGTAGCGGTCGGCGAGTGCCAGAAACGCCTTGCAATAATATAAAAAAGAGATTGTTTTTAGTAGGTTACCCGGAACTGAACTATTTAGATTAGGATAATTATTGATTTTGTGTAAAAACTGTTATTTCAACAGAAATATTTGACTAAATACAAAAATGTTAAAAGTACTAGTTGGTAAACAAGTTAAGTTCTCAAACATTAGGTTTGCGTTACAATTTTTTGTGAATAGATTTTTTGCTAAGTAATAATTTGGCAAATGAAATTACGCGAAAAATTTTTTGGGAAGTGAAAATTTGTCAAATTCCTTTCGGTCAAACAAGGGAGACCCAGTGCGCACACTGTATAAGTTTTTATTAGTCAAATGAGCAGTGTTCTAGTGATATCGGATTTGTGAAGTCTGCTTTGGTTGGAGCGCGACGAAAAATTTGTATCTTCACGACAATTATCTTATCGCTCGAAGACTGCGGTGGCGTCGTAGCTATCGTAGAACCGAATTGGTGCGTGAAATATATTAAAAAAGACACGATTTTGGTTAATTTCATCATATCTTGGAAGACTTATAACATCACTTATACAATCACTTTGGTCCCACAAACATTTATGTTCGTGAATCAGGATTAACTAACTTTTCTACATCCATTTCTTATCTTAAAACGTACCTGCGAATGTGTTTTGAAATCCCAACAAGTTCGGATTGTTTTCGGACGTCTGAACTACACGTACGTATACGCACGACTAAGGGCGGTTTCAGATTAGCGTATTTTTCTGCGAGTATACGGTCGTTTTTGCATACGCGCTTACACGCGCGCTATATTACGCGCTTCAAAAAACCAGACTCACGTAAATGGGCGTGTTTGCTCGAAATGGTAGTGACGTCTTGTCAGTGTCAACATGGATTCTGACGGTTGGTAGCTATACGAGCTTAGAAGCCCGTCAACGCTCGTACGAGTTGCGCGTGTGCCAAAAGGCGCGCCTATACGCGCCTACACGCGCTTCTAAAAACGAGCTTAAACGCGCGTATAAAACGCTAATCTGAAACCGCTCTAACCCGCACCCAGTCTGCGCGCTCCCGTAGTATTTGAAATGTCGGGATCGTTCGTATGTGTTCGTATGTGTACGCGCGAGTAAAATTCGTTCGAAAACGTGTCCAAAGTGCGCGCGGCCTAATACTGGGGGAAATATTCACATCGACACATCAGCGGTGGCGGAACTAGCGGATATTTGGCAGCTACAAAGGCGTTGCCACAGGATGATGTTATGTTATTATGTAGTGTGTGTACGAGTATGTGCGCTTGCCTAATGGGGAGCGAACGTGCGCCGACTGCACACGTGAAGAAGGCTTCATACAATTTCGATTATCGTGGGCACAGCGAGCTACATATCAATGTGATTTACTTCCTTACCATGAATATTCACCATGTCATGAATTGAATGATACGAGAAACTACTAATTACTTGTAAACACATTAAATAAACACAGGCACTGAGTTTCATTTCAATTCCGATTGCTGCTGTTTTAATAAAATAAATTTTATCATTTCATAATTTTTGTCTTAATATTTGTGTACATATGTGTTATAATGAAACATCTAGCTCTCGTTAAACAATATATTGCCTGGTGCTATTCCGATCTTCTTCCTACCTACCCCAAGAAGAATACAATTTTGAGGGAATAAAGATAGAGCGCGTGGGAAAGAGCCGAATTCTGCCATTATTGCCACATTGCCAATATTTTTTCTAACCAATTGGTAATTTGGCAATTTTGGCATCAATTCGTTTAATTATGCGCGATAATCGGCTTCAATTGCTGATATTGCAAAAGAGGAATTGACCAAAATCGTATCCTGGGGAACATGTCAGGTGGATGGAGTTACCTGTATCCTGGGGAACATGTCAGGTGGATGGAGTTACCTGTATCCTGGGGAACATGTCCGGGGGGTGGAAGTGCCTTAGGTTGGGGTTGTTGTGCGCCTTGAGGTGCAGCACGCGCTGCAGACCCGCCGCCGGCAACCACGCGAACACGTTGTTACCCACGTTACTGCAACACAACCGTGAAACTTATTAGTGTACAATAGAGAACAAAATGTCGCCGGATTGTTAACTTAATACTACCACGTGTTGTGACAGTGTTACCACAAAGGGTAAACATTTGGTTGTTTCACTTGCTCCTGTATTTTCTTATTTAAAAGTGGTGCAGATCCAAGATGCATGAACGTTGAGAATGGCGATAAAGTTCCATTCGTAGACCAAAACTTGTCTTCAAAAGGCTTTCTGTAGAACACGTGGGAGCCTGGAGGGCCACCCGACATGAAATAAAATAAAATTTGAAATGACTAGCTCCACCATCCAAAGGAATTTCACTCCTCCTGAGATTTGTTGGCAACGGCTTAGTGACAGCATAGGCGTTTTTTCCCTAAAAGGTTAGGAGCATAGCCCAAGAAGACAGACCTGCTCGATTTGTCAAAATTCCTGGCAATTTTTGCCAAGGGTACGTCATCGGGAAAGTATGATGGTTCTCAAACTTTTCGTATCACAATTTACCCACAAGTTTGTGGGTAAATTGTGAATTGACAAAGTTGCTTCAATTATCATAATATATAAAGGTACATACCTATGTTATGTTATACCTATTCGAAATAAAAAGTAAAGGCATATTATAAAAGAAAATATATAAAATAAAAAATTCAAAAAAATCAGTAAAGTGGAAGAATGTGGGGGAGACCTTTGCCCAACATTGGGACAGCAATGGTTAAAAAAAAAAAGAAACTGTAAAATCAATGTAGGTAAATAGGAGCTACTAATAATCAATATTAGTTAGGTGGTATAGCTTTCTTTTTTTATTATGCGTAATTATGCTTCTATTTAGCTTTCGTAATCGTATATAAGTACGCAGATCTTAACATCGATTTTATAATGTCATTTTTGTGGGAAGCTTTCTTTTATGTCTTGATAGACGACATTTGCCACATGCGTAAATATATAATTTTTATAACACAATGATTTTTCGTGGTACTCAATATTTTTTTATCCAATATTTTAAAAACATCCAACAGTACTTGGATATATTAAGTTGCCCGATATATTAATACTCGTAGTCCAGTCACTTTAGGGTTTCATCTCGGATTTTGAGATAATAAGCTGGAAACTCGTATACAGCTTCATTTTGGCGTTCTTAAAGTTGTCTCAAAAGTCTCATATTATCTCGTGTCTGCGTCGTAAGTTATTCGAGGTCAAAAGTCACGAAAATCGGTTTTTTGCAATTATCTCCGTTTCTATGGTTCCAATCACTTCAACACTTATTATAAAAAATGAAGATAAAAAAAAAATCCACAACTTTTGTCTCAACTCTTTTTCTGTACGCTCAACCCTTTTCAAGAGAGAGAGCGGAAAGCACCCAGCGCTCGGCATATATACTGTTATACAAGGTCAACCGTGAATCTCGGTGAATAATACCTTGTATATAGTTACTAAATCATTAAAATATTATCAACAATAAATAAATTGTATTATTTATTAGTTAATACATAGTATTGAATATATTATATATATATATATATATATATATATATATATATATATATATATATATATATATATATATATATATATATATATATGTACTTTTGTTACAAATAAAATTTAAATTGAATGTACATTTAAATTTTTCAATAACTTGCAGTTCAAAAATATCAATTTTCTTCTTCTTCTTCTTCTTCTTCTTCATCATCATCTCCTGGGAAATTGAAAATTTCAATTTCATCTTCATCGTCTTCGTTTACCTGCATGATTGTCTCCAAACCTTCTAAAATTTCTGGATCAAATGCACTTTCTTCCTCAGGATCGTCTTGCAATACAACAGCATTGAGACAAGCTTGCCCATTGCATTATCCACAAGCTAAAGTGCATTGCAAGCCCAATTTTCTGCATCCGCAGCGTGAACCACAACCATTCTTACAATTACAAAATATTGTACTGAGTAATTCATCTGGAGCTGGTGGTAATAGTGTAGTCATTGGCTGCAGAAACTCATTTTGGAGTACCCAGCCCCATTCTTGAGGTTCTAAATCATGTCCTATTTTATTTATTTATTTATTTATGCTTTATTGTACACCAGAAATATTACATAAGACATCATACAATATAAGCGAAGTACAATGGGCGGCCTTATCGCTTATAGCGATCTCTACCAGGCAACCTTTGGATGGAAATATTATTGGTCGGAAAATAGTGGTAGTTGTAGGTGTAACAGTCATAATACTTAGAATACATAGATATCTCTAAACACATACATATATACTTATTCATATACTCTACTCTATATACCTACATACAAATACATATATACATATACATACATACAAATACATATATACATAAGCATACAAAAACATAAATATATAAAGGACATAATTATACACACATGAACTACAGCAATGCCTTAATTATAGAATATTTTAGAATGGACTGTAAACTACAATGAAAGATAATATTCCTTCACTAAGGATTTAAATTTAGCTACCGTCTTAGCTTGCCTAATGTGCAGCGGTAATTTATTCCACAAGCGAACGGCAGTTACGGTGAAGGAATTGTCATAACATTGACTAAGGATGTGACTGTGCTATGTCCCGAACGGAAACCGGATTGAAAGGGATTTAGAAGATTATTCTTACAGAGGAAGGAGTTAATTTGGTGGTACACGAGACGTTCGAGGACTTTAGAGAGGAATGGCAGGATAGAAATGGGCCGATAATCGGAATAGGATGAAGGATGAGAATTTTTTGGTATAGGAGTAATTTGGGCGTCCTTCCATATCGATGGAAATAAACCACTGGACAAGGAAAAATTGAAGATGTGGGTAATTATGGGTAGGATTGCGTCAAGGACAGGAATGATCATGTTACGGCTGACACAGTCACTACCAACTGCGTTGGACGTGATTGATACTATGCTCTTCTTAACATCACTATCAGTGAACTGATTAAAGACAAATGGTGAATAACTAGGGGTAGGCAATGATGAAAGATAATTAATAGTGCTTGTCTTAGTAGTCCTGTCGATGAAGGACGAAGCAGAGAAACGTTGATTGAGCAAGTCAATATTGAAGTCAGTAGGATTAATGTGTTGACGTGCTTTGCCGACCCCCAGGGTTTTAAGAAATTTCCAGACCTTTGCTGGATCTCCGTTTTGTACAGAGCTGTGGATATGTTGGCGTTGTGCGTCCCTACACACCCTATTGCAGTGATTTCTGATTGCGATATACTTTTGGAGATGCAAAGCATCAGGTCTAATTTTGTACTTAAATTTAGCTGCAGCTTTCTTACGTATCAGCTGCTTGATGTTTTCTGTGAGCCACGGCGATGGAGGATGTTTTATTTTAACGAGTCGAAAAGGTGCATGTTTGTCATACAACTTTGTGATTTGACTTGTAAAGATGGCAACTTTTTCATCAACAGAGTTCGAATTAATAAGTCGATTCCAGTCAATATCACTAGCATCTTTACAGAGATTATTTATATTGATGTTACGGAAATTGCGCTGCATTAATATTTTAGGCTTAGCCTTTGGAGGGCGGATTTGGTAAGATAGAAAAAGTAAGTCATGATAGGAGAACATGTCTGCCGGGTATTGCCCGTGCGTGGCGACATGTTCCCTTGAGGAAACTAAGATAAGATCTAGAAGAGAAGGTGAAGAATTTGGAAAATGATGAGTTGCATTTAAAGGGAGAATTGACAAGTTACAACTTAAAGATGTTGAAAGGAGAGAAGAAGAGCGGGAATCCTTTTTAAGGAGACAGGTATTAAAGTCACCCATTATGATAATGTGATTGTAAGAGGGCACAAGATTGACCAGCATGGTTTCAAAAGAAGAAAAGAAATCTATACGTAATGAAGGACAATAATAAACGCCGAGTAGGACTTTAGTGCGGTTTAATACAACTTCCAGAAACAAATGTTCCCCAGCATCTTGTGGCGGAGGTTGTGCTGACATATCAACAATTGTATAAGGGATATATGAGCGGAGGTAAATGGCAACACCGCCACCACCCCCAATCGCTCGGTCATTTCTGATAAGTTGAAAACCAGGTAGGGAGTATAATGTTGAGGGAAGACAGGGCTTAAGCCATGACTCAGAAACAAGGATAGCGTGAATGCTCTTACAATCAAGATTGGCCAGCATATCAGGGAAATGTGCCGGAATGCTTTGGGCATTGATATGAACGACATTGAAATTTTTAGGTACATCAGAAAATTGTGAACTAAGGCAATCAGCTAGCGACGGCACACTGGAAAAGCTATCATCTAGGCTGCATACGGAGTGGAAACTATCGTCGTCATTTATAGAATTATTATCAATGGTGAATATATGTTATGAACGCAATATATATAACAAAAATATATTAAATAAGAGTATGTATAAATACTTAATAATAGTTATGAATGATTAAATATTAAATAAATTAAAAGTAATAATAATTAAATAAAAAATATTTACCAATAATACACCACCTGCCAGTTGTGCTGATAACAAACTAAAAATATACATAATTGACAAAAATAATAACAAACTTATGCATCAAGTCCGGGCATAACGTTAAAAAGTTTATCAGTTACAATAAAGTTGAAAATGAAGAAGATAGTGGAAAACAAACAATAGTGAAGAGATTAAAGTTACATTATTGAAGAATAGAATTGTATTAACGTATGTCTTAAAAGCCTTGTACCCAATAAGGAATTTTAACTATAAGATGACAGTTACAAATATATGACGTTTGACAGATGACAAGCAGAGAAAAAAGCAAACACCGACAGAATTATATTTGACATAAATAAAATAAAAGTAATGAAGTAACGAAGGTAGATAAGTGGGTACAGACTGGAAAATAATATATAATTGATAATTACCTACTACCCGGACTGAAAAACAGGCAAAGAAACGAGAAGATTACGTCTTCTTTTGGGCAGCCGCTCGTTTGTTCTTTGCGGCTGGCTTCGACGATGCGGATGGCTTCTCTACGCCCTTCTGCTCGATTTTAAGCAACTCACCGAGGCTTACCACACGGTGACGTGAACCATCAGGCGCCAAGACGTGGATGATGCCTTCCCTGGTCCAGCACTGCGTTACGCCGTACTTTTGTCTAGCCGCCATAAAAGTCTCATGCCGCTGCTTGGTCAGGAACTCCGAAATTGTGATGCCAGTGCCCTTGAGTTTTGTTTTATCAAACCAAGCCTTGTCACGTATGGATGCGCTGTTTAGTTTTAAAACAATGGGCCTGGGTTTATGGTTATTTGACAAGCGCCCCATTCTGTGGCAACGTCGGATGTCAGTACTCGTCAGATCGGTTTTAAGATGTTCCTTGAAGACGTTAGCCACCACTTTGGATGTGTCCTCTTTGCTGTCCTCGGTCACGCCATGAATCAGCAACATCTTTCGTCTGGATCTCATTTCCATGGTGTCCATTGTGTGTGAGAGAATATCTATCTGGCGTTGAAAACTATTCAGAGCCTCCATAACAAAATCTTTGAATGATTGGTATTCTGAGGCCAATCCTGTTAATGATGGAGAGCTTTGTGACCGTGGTAACTCAGCCTCAAAATCTGCCATCCGCTTGAGAAACATGTTTCTTAAATTGCACATTGAATCTTGAAGTGACTCAGCCATTGTGAAGTGATATTAGTTTATTGTGCACGTAGGATGTTGTCAACACTGTACTGGCAGGTAATGAATGTATTTAATTGTCTAATGTCATTAAACTTACTAAAATAACACTTAAACTATTTTATTTTAATATTTAAAAGTAGAGCTAAGAACTGTAGATACTGTTGACACAACTACCCACAGTTGATCTCCTAACCATTTTTGAATTTGGTAATAAACACGATTTATGTGTTGATGAGCTGCTGCACTGTGAAACGGTGGAAGACTGAACACTGCACGGTGGAAGATTAGATAACTGGATAGGTTTAAGAAGTTTAGTAGATTTAATGAATTGAATGTCAATATTATTTTCAGATTTCGGAGCATTATATATTGCTAATAAGATGCGTACTCCATTTTCGTATAATTGCTGTACAGGGCAGTTTTCTTGTAGAAAAACTTGAGCCAGTTCGTCGAAATTAGCAAGTTTTTGCAGTAATTTTATAAAAGTTTTTTTTCCGTTTATTAAACAGCGCAGAAATTGTATCACAACCACTAAATGCATGTTAATGATTTAGTAACTATATACAAGGTATTATTCACCGAGATTCATGGTTGATCTTGTATAACAGTATACATATATGCCTGAGCGCTGGGTGCTCTCCGCTCTCTATCTCGAAAAGAGTTGAGCGTACAGAAAAAGAGTTGAGACAAAAGTTGTGGCAATTTTTTTATCTTTAATTTTCATAGTAAATGTTGAAGTGATTGGAACCATAGAAACGTAGATAATTGCAAAAAACCGATTTTCGTGACCTTTGACCTCGAATAACTTACGACGCAGACACGATATAATATGAGACTTTTGAGACAACTTTTAGAACGCCAAAATGAAGCTGTATACGAGTTTCCAGCTTATTATCTCCAATTCCGAGATAGACCCCTTTTTTTGCCTAAAGCGACTGGACTATAAGTTAACCCATTTACTTTTACAATTCTTGTTGATGATATATATGATGATGATAGATAAGTTTGGGAATATCAGTTAAAAATGAGTAAACGAGTGAACACGAGCGACTTTTTAATGTGTTGGAAAGAGAAACGTTTTCAATAGCTGATTTGTCAATGCTGTCATCGGAGTAATGTTGCCAGTACTGTAAATATATTGTACTCATTTAAATCGATAGGTTATTTGTATAAAAATATTAGGCCAGTAAGAGTAGCATTGCTGAGCTCAAAATGTTATTAAATCGTAACAAATAACTATGAGATATGGATTTGTATGGTATTTTGTTCTTAAAAGATCTCCAATTAGATAATATTTACCCTAAGCAGCTTTTTTCAAAAAGTGGCAATGAAAATGTGACGTCATTTTGACGTCATTTCGCCGACCCACGGCACGCTGTCATCGAAGTGAGCAGGCCTGTCTTCTTGGGCTATGATTAGGAGGTCACAAAAACGCGTATTGACAGCTGTCAAATAGTAATAACCTAGCTCCGTATTGTTAAAGTAAATTAAATGGAAATCATATATTGAAGAGTATTTAACAGTGATACAATTGTTAAGAACATATAAATTATCAACTAATAATTATTTGTGAAGTCCTACGGCGCAATATTCATTGCATACTGCCGAGCGAAAACCGTGCAGGTACGAAGTGTCATAACATAACATAACGCATGGATTTACAAGGATTAAGAACCACAACAACTGCTTACGGACAAATTATATCGTAAGTAAGGCCTCACTACCTTATTTATTGATAAGTATTTGCTTCTGGACCATTTAAGCATAAATATCACAAATAGTAATCGTTGACATTTGAAATAATATGAATCATTAGCAACTTTTACATTGACATAGACAACATAGAAACATAGATGACAGTAGTGAATGAATGATAACTTAAGTGCAGTGTTGCCAGATGTACTTTCGGGCTGCCAGTCTAAATAAATTACCCTAAAATAGGGACATTTTCAAAACATTCACACTACTAGTAGACTGGATCTTGGACTATTATTTGGATTATTTTCTAACTATTATTATTTCGGATTATTATTGGACTTTTGACATACTTTTTTGACTAATGATTATTCTTGACATTGATTGATGAAATATAATCATATAATACTTTGACATATTATATTGATTGATGACATATCATTGCATAGATTATTTTTGACATGTTATATTGATTTGAATTAAACGACGAAATATTTGGAAGAATTTCTTGATTTTATATTTGACATTTCTGGACACTAAATACACATCATTAGACAATATTATCAAAATGAATTTTCTTGAGAACATTACTTTTCGACGTCGTCGCACTCAATCCGACACTGACAATGAACCTACTGAATGTATAGATAAAAAAAATAGAAGCTGGCCAGAGTTGTCAGATGATGAAGGAGAGCAAAATAAATTATTGGAAGAGCAAGTAAACAATTTAAAAATAGAATTAAAAAGTGCACATCAAGAAATCGAAACCCTTTCTTTAGAAATTTAAAAATCTTAAGAAACAAAACGAAGAACTAAAGAAAAAAAACGAGCTTTTCAAGAAAGTCACGAATAGTCCAATCAAAACAAAAAATAACACACGAAAAAAGGTCCCAAAATGTAAAAAACATGTCAAAACTACACATACACAAACAGAAAACTGTAATTCCACAATAAATATAAAACCGAAGCAGAAAATTCAAACCCAGAAAAAAGACACACACACAATACTACAGAATGAAGGATCCACAAAACCAAACACACAAGATGTCACACCAAATATATCTGTTTAGCGAAATAAAATATGTTTATTGAGCACAAATAACACCAATGAAATATTAGCGTCAGCCATGAACATAATTACAGACAATTTTGAGATATGTCACTATGTTACACACCTCATGTAGACATTGAACACTTGTTTAAAAACATCACAACAAAACTAGACAACTTCACGAAAGACGATTATGGAATCATACTCATAGGTGAGGAAGATTGTAAGACAACAAACAACTACTACAAACAAATTATTTTAATCAGACAGATACTAGAAACAATCAAACATACAAATATTATAGTGTGCTTGCCAACTTATAAATTTAAAGGCTACAGTAACATGACGTTATTTAATTGGAGAGTAGAACACTTCAATAATCTACTATACCTCGACATTACAACACACGAACATGCCTACCTACTGGACTCCAACCTTAATCTTAACTACGATTCTACAATGTTTGACAACAAAACAGGCAAAATTAATAACAACAGAATACGTACAATGTTTAATGACTTGAATATATTAATTCATGATCTACAAAGAAGCGAATTAAACACGAACACAATTTCACCACAGTACGATGATAGCTTTTTTCGCCAGTAAACAAAACTTTGTAGTTTTGCATCAAAATATAGCAGGCTTGGTAAATAAATCTGATGAGTTATCAATATGTTTGGATGAATTGCTGGATAGGAAACAAAAAGTAGATGTCATCTCTTTAACATAACACTTCATGAAGAAAGGTGACGAAGAAAATCTTTTTATACGAAACTTCAGCTTGGCTGCATGTTACAATAGAACAGTGAAGAGAGGTGGATCATGTATATAAATAAGCCATGGACACCAATGGCGAAAGCTGTCAGAGATTGAGAGATTTTCTCTGCCTAATATCTTTGAATGTTGCGGGATAGTAGTAATTTCTTTTAAACTTGTTATCATCTGTATTTATCGTGTACCGAAAGTAGGAAATTTAAATATGTTTTTCTCAACACTTGAGCAATTGCTTTCATATGTTAATAAGAAATGATTTGATAATATTATAATAGCCGGTGATTTCAATATTGACACCTTAAAAAGCTAAAACTGTTAGCATCAAATCTAAAACTGGCTATTAAACAAGCAACTAGATTAAAAAGTCAGACATGCCTAGATAATTTTGCCCATAACTTCAAAAAACTAAGTAAGCCGGAAGTGATGAGCTGTGAATGAAGCTTTAAATAATTTAAAAATTAATTTGGACAAAACAAAATTAATGACATTCCGAAACAGAGTTGACACTTTACAAGACATGAACATTCATTATTCTGGCACTAAAATTGAACACGTAAATGTAACGAAATTTTTGGGAATGAACATTGATTCTCAGTTAAATTGGAAGTCACACGTAGAAATGCTTTGCAATAGACTGAATCAGTATTCATATGCCATCTACATGTTGTCTAAAACTGTTAATACTGCCGCAGTTTTAACAGCGTACCATGGTTATGTTACTCCTCTGTTGATGTATGGTGTTATGTTCTGGGGGAATTCCGTAGATCACGAAATGGTTTTTAGAGCGCAGAAGAGATGTGTCAGGGCTATCTTTAGGATTAAACAGACTGAGAGCTGCAGACCAATATTTCCAAAAATTAAATTGTTGACTCTGCCATGTATTTATATTTTCGATTTGATTATGTTTGTAAGAAATAATGATAAAATGTTTGTTAAATTAAAAAGTAAAAGGCATTCAAGTAAAATAAGTTTTATACCAAACAAAACTGGACTTCTTAATAATAGTGTCTTTTGTATGATTCCTAGAGTCTATAATCATTTACCTACGTCTTTGCTTGAAACTTCTGACACTAATACATTTAAATCTAAATTAAAGGAATTTCTTATAAATAAAACCTATTACTCGGTAAAGGAGTTTCTTGAAGACAACATTACAAAAACAATTATGCCTTAGCCTTTTAAGTAAGCAGAATGTAATTCCTTAGCTGGAGATAATAATTTCATTAATCGATTACTTATATTTTATTTTATTCTATTTTGTATTTTGATTTTGTGTTTCTATATTTTTTTTTTGTTTTGACATTGTAAATATATTAAGTAATTCTTAATAATCATTGTAAACCTGACATTTGTATTTGTAACTGACGTCTTATGTTGTGCACTTACTTAAAAATTAGTAAATTTTGCCGATGTTATTAATCATTGTCACTTCAAATTTTATAATTAACTACTTATTATGTAATATTTTTGCATGGCAAAAGCCTGAGTATGGCGAATTATATTTTATGTAACAACGTGTATGTACCCATATTCGAAAAATAAAGATATTTGATTTGATTTGATTTGATTTGATTTGATTTGATAGAATTTGGATTATCAGACCATACAGCACAGCTAGATATGCCCTGTAAAGGAAATATGCGCATTTCCATTTTGGCATAAAAGTATTCGGGACTATGCGGCAGAGAATGTCACTAAATTTAGATCATGAATGGAGAGATTATCTTTTTCTGAAATGTATAACACAAACGACCAACCAACCTAGCATACAATATATTTTTAGATCAATTTAAACTTTTTTATTGACCTTATAAACAAGTCACAATAAAAACAAATAAGAGATCCAAGTGGATTTCCCGAGGTATTAAGTTATGTAGTAGAAAGAAGAGAAACCTTCTGTGGGAATATAGAACGAATCCCACTGTAGATAATAAGATAACATATATTAAATACAATAAATTGCTTAGAAAATTTATTAGACTAACCCAACGGGCGCAAAATGACTATGGAACGGACAATAAAGCTTAATTTACATGGACTATCATAAATAGACATAAAAAAGATTTACCAAGAACTGACATACAAAAAATAAACTACAAAAATAATATAATTGCAGATCCAATAATAATTGCAAATAATTTTAACGATTATTTTATTGACAAGGTGACACCTATATCTGACTATGGAAAAAAGTAACTTCGCGTATTATAAGCACAAGAGACTCGATTTATGTGGCTCCAAGTTCACCATTAGATATTTTAAATATTGTAAAGCAACTCAAAAATACGAATAGCGTAGGAATCGATGGAGTTTGTACGAAAATTATTAAGTTTGTGGGTGACATTATTTGCAAATATTTGAGCTATATAATAAACCTTAGTATTTGTGAAGGAATTTTTCCTGAAGGATTGAAAAAATCGATATTCAAGCCCATTTATAAGAAAGAAAATAGAGACGAAATCAGTAATTATAGACCAATTGCACTTATACCCGTTTTTGCAAAAATAATTGAAAAATATCTCTATAATCAAACACACACATTCTTTGATAAATTTAACGTACTATGTAATGAGCAAAAAGGATTCAGGAGAAATAGGTCGATTAATATGGCTGTTTATGATTTCCTAGCCATAGTAATGGCCAACATGGATAAAAGAAATCCGGTGTGCGCCATTTACTGTGATATGACGCAAGCGTTCGATTATGTTGACCACAAAATTTTGCTAGACAAACTTAATAATTGTGGAGTTAGGGGTAATGTACTTAAATTATTTAAATCTTATAAGGACCAAAGAAAACAAGTAACGGCCATTACCAGGATCAATTATTTAAAGAAAAAGGTGACTTATTTATCGAAAGAACGTCTAGTCAAATTTGGAGTGCCACAAGGTAGCATCTTAGGACCTCTGCTTTTTAATATTTACATAAATGACTTACCTAAGACTACCAAACAACCAATGACCCTTTTTGCCGATGACAGCACTATAAAAATACCATGCAATGAACCTGACTCCTACGAAATTGACATGAACAATTCACTGACATTCATTATATCTTGGTTGGATAATAATATTTTAAAAATAAATCTCTCTAAAACTCAAGTTATGCATTTTAGTCAAAGGGTACCCTCAGCCTCGATACATGACATTGATGTTCGATACAGACATCAATCTATAAACAATGTTACATCGGCCAAGTTTCTGGGACTGTTTATAGATAATAAACTTAATTAGAAAACACATATAAATGAAACAAGTAAAAAAGTAAGTAGTTCTGCCTACGCCTTATTCAAACTCGCTCCTATTGTTAACACTGGAGCCCTACTTGCTGCGTATCATGGTTTGGTGGCATCAAGCCTAATGCCACAGATAGGGAGCTGATATTTAAAAGTCAAAAACGATGTGTCAGAGCAATGTTTGGTCTCAAAACAATAGAAAGTTGCAGGCCTTATTTTATCCAATACAAAATTCTAACATTTCCGTCATTATATATAAACGAAGAGGCAATGTTTGTCAAAAAAAACCCTCAGTTGTTTCCACGATTATCGGATGGGTCTAGTCGCAGCAGACGTGATAACAGTAGGCTCTGTGTTCACTATGCCAAAACGTCTTTATTGAGCAAGAGTGTATTTTGCATGGGTCCTAAAATATTTAATAAACTGCCTAAGACATATAAAGATTTAAATATAATAAACTTTGGTAACGCTATAAAGAATATATTGACATCCAAATGTTATTACAGTATTGCAGACTTTTTAAATGACTCATTTTAAAATTAATTATCGACAGATTATTATATACTTTTCTGACATAGTAACCAAATTTTTGACTTTGTATTTTACTTGTTTTGACATTTGATTTTTGACATTATTTATTTGTACTTCATTTGCGACATTGATGATGATGACTTTATAATTGTGACTTTGATAAGATTTAATTTATGACATTGTTCTATATTACAACTCTGATATGATCTACACTAAATGCTATTATTCCACCCTATTATCCCACTGCTTCTTAAGAAATTGGAGGCCTTAGGAATAAGAGGCACACAGTTAAAACTGTTTAAAGACTACTTACGGGATAGGTATCAATGTGTCAAAATAGACAACGTAATCAGTTCCGAATTATTATTACCCCAATTCGGCATTCCTCAGGGAAGTGTGCTCGGTGGAACACTCTTTCTAGTGTACATAAATGATCTCTGTAACCTAAACCTACATCATGGCACTATTGTTACATATGCTGACGACACTGCGCTTATTTTCTCAGCAAACACCATTACGGAAGCTCAGAAGTATGCACAACAAGGGTTTAACGTAGTAAATAACTGGCTTAAACATAATCTACTAACCTTAAATACTGATAAGACTAAATTCATTCAATTTTGTATGCGTAACCCCCAAGCACATAACAATTCTTTTCACTTATATGCACATAACTGTTATCTTAAGTCAAACAATATTTGCACCTGTCCGGAAATTAATAGCACTACTAATATTAAGTATTTAGGGGTTATATTGGACGAAACCCTTTCCTATAAACAACATATCGCCGCTTTAACATCTAGGCTACGAAAATTATTATTTGTATTTAAAAAACTTCGCTTTATTTTAGATCATAACCTCATTATACAGATGTACAAGGCATTGTGTCAGTCCATAATCCAATACTGCATAACTTCTTGGGGAGGTATAGGAAAATCTTTAATGCTCTCTATAGAGCGAGCGCAAAGAGCCCTGCTTAAAGTGGCCACCCGCCGACCTTACCGATTCTCTACAAGCCTTCTATATGAATCATGCAAAGTGCTAACGGTTCGTCAACTGTTTATATTGTACACTGTACTAAAACAGCATACTGCGCTTACGTACAACGCCGACCTTACTAACACCAAGAGACGGAAAGATATTGTCTGTAGTTCAAGGTCTGAATCAAGGTTTGTCTTTACTAATAGATTCTTTTCATTTCTGGGTCCCTATCTTTATAACAAAATAAACAAAGAAACATCTATTTATGACCTAAGTTATGTAAGATCGAAACAACGCGTCTATCAGTATTTACAAACATTGAAATATGATCAGACCGAAGAACTGCTGACTGTGGTCAAATAATTATACATTTCATATTAGTTTTAAAATAATTTTAAGTAGGAATATTTTTATTTAGAAACATTACGTTTAATATGTTGATGATAAATATTGTAATTACTTCATAACTCAGATCAAAATCACTTACTGTAAGTGCCTTTAATGCCTGTGGCACAGGTTTACCCTAGTACAGGCACCTCATTATTCTACCTAAATTACCTTTTAAGAACTTTATGTATATTTTTGTGATGTATGAAAATTAATAAATTTTATTATTTATTATTTATTATTATTATTATTATTATATAATTACTTGACATAATGCAATCTTGATTTTTTTATATAACAAATTATTGACATTAATATTTGTATGCCTATTGTTTGAAATAGAATTAGTTTTTATTATAAGTCAAATCGATTAGATCGATTGAGTAACATTTTGTTTAGTCTATTGAAAATTTCTGACAATGGTCACACTGAACTGTCACTTCCGTCTTCCCGCGTTGAGAAATTACCACGTTGTCGACTCGTACGTAAAATAAATTGATCGCCCTTTGAATTAACGCGAATTGAATCAACTCGTAATTAACTTAATACGTAATTGCCGCTTTTGACTTCCGGCAAGGTTTGTTGTAAATTGATGACATATTGAACTTTTGTGAAAAGTTTTGTGAACCGCTAACGTGCATCGTGGTCTGAAGAAGGACTTCGCCGAATTGTAAACTGGTATCTATTGATTCTCTTGTTATTTTGGCCAAAATTATAAGTTAATCTATAGGTCCACTTCAAGAACATCACCAGGAGCTATAAGGTAAAATTTTCATATACTACATTATAATTTGTCATCGCTGAGAATCTCAGCAATATATGTCAGACATTTGATTGCTTTAGGACAACTGGATGAATATAAATTAGCTTCCACTGTGCCTACAACCAATTCCCAGTAAGCCTAAGGTAATTCTAGACATAATTTTGGTAGCAGAGCGTAGTTAACTGCCTATATTGTAAATTTGTATCTTAGCCGTTGATTGTATCTGAACTCAGATTGGTATGAGCTTGTATCTTATCACCTTGTAGACAGTATTGTAGTGTTTGTCAGGTCAGTTATTGTCTAAAATACATAATATTTAATTGTATAAGTTGACCTAGATAATTTGAAACACATTGTCACATAACCTCAATCAGTAATTGTTGATTTGTATTGTTGAATAATCTAACTTAAATTTGTTGTTGCATTAATAAGTCAGTTTGTTTGGATACATAACAGCTGTATGTATCAATAAATTTAGTAAATTTAGTTTATTGCATATATTCATAAACATAACAACCAAATTGACCTTGCCACTTGGGAGGGTCACATTAATAAACTTTGTTTTGTTATAATATAAAGATAATATTGTTAGGTAACACATATTCTGTGCTTACTTCCTATTGTATATCATAAATAACACAGTTAGTCTGTCTGTTGCAAATAATTAATTAATTAAGTTGAAGTTTCAACTTTATTAATTTGTTATAAGTTATAACTTGATAACTTTTGTGTTTGTTTCAATATACTGAAACCTTAAATTTTGTTGGGCAGTAAATACCTGTCACTTGCCTGCACTTGCAGTAAACAGGCTAAAACTTTGTTGGTTTCAAAGAATTAAGAAAAATTAAGTTTTGATTGTTAATTTTATTTAGCGCTTGTCCGGGCTCTTTTGAATTATGATTATGTCAGCTATCAAGGACTTGCGTGCGGCTGCTGGTACTATTGCATCAGATTTGCGCTGGTTTGCCTCGGCCAATGCTTTAGTG
Organism: Euclidia mi; assembly: GCA_944739405.2. NCBI lineage: Eukaryota > Metazoa > Arthropoda > Insecta > Lepidoptera > Erebidae > Euclidia > Euclidia mi. The sequence goes on along the minus strand of OX123195.2, from coordinate 1,466,197 downwards.
AACCGGCCTGATCGCCAGCAGGCCTTACTTCAGAGGTACGAGCGGATTGACGATCGCCTGGCAAGTGTGGAACAGCAATTCCGCACTTTCAGCACTTGCTGTCTTGAAGTGTCAATCAATGATTTCACCGCTGACCAGCGAAATAAGGTCAGCGAAGACTATGCCCAGGTCTTAGACCTGTATGATGCTGTCTCCAATACTGCGAGACAACTAGTTGCCGATAGGGAAGGGCAACCCGGCCTGAAGCAGGAGCTTCCTAGGTCAGCACCGGGGCTGGTGAGTAGGCTCCCTACTTTGGACCTCCCCCATTTTGATGGCTGCCTAGGAAGCTACCTGGGCTTCATTAACTTGTTCGACAGCCTGGTCAATGACAGGGCTGACCTTCGGCCAGCACAAAAATTGGCATATCTAATGTCGGTTCTGGATGGGGAGGCTAAGGGCCTCATCCAGCATCTGCCCGTGTCTGACGAGGCGTACCAGACGGCTCGGGACCTAATCACCCGTAGGTACCATAATAAGCGTGGCCTCGCCGAGACGCACATCGAGCAGATTTTGGGTTTGCCGACGCTCACCCGGGTCTCTGGGTTGCGCACCCAACTTTTGAACCCGCTTTTGGTGGCCATCAACGCACTTAAGTGCCTTGACCTGCCCGTGGACCAATGGTCCTATCTATTGGTGCACATTGTGCTGAAGAAGCTGCCTGCCGACCTGAGGTCGCGTTTTGAACAGCGCTTTGGTGGGGATAGCGCGACCCATCTGCCCCCCTTTGCTGACCTGGAGAAGTTCCTGGAGGATGAGTGCCGGGTCTTGGACAACTCCGGTGGTGACACGCCGGCTAAGTCGCAGCCGCCCAAGGTCAAGGAGCAGGCTCGCGGTCACACCCGAGCCAATGTCGACCGGCGCCCTCCTCGCTTTGCGGTCACGCAGAGCCCAGCGGAGTGCTCCTACTGCAAGGTCACGGGGCACAGAACGGCCAGTTGTAGGGCATTCTTGGACCTACATGTCGCCTCTCGTAGGCGCATCGCGAATGCCCGCCGCCTTTGCTTCTCTTGTTTGGGGTCCCACTACCAGCGAGACTGCCCAAATTCTCGCCCCTGTCCTCACTGTGGAGGACAGCATTTGGACATTCTCTGCATGAATGCCAGAGAGGTAGGCCGCTTGTCTTACCAGCCGACGCCGCGCACGGGCGGGTGTCTTGAAGGTGGCAGCCGAGGCTCACCGGCGCGTAGCCGAGAGTCGCCTCGCTCAATTGATCGCCACTCACCCCGCTTGGAGAACCGTAGCGTGCGCACGCCTCCTCTCTCTCGCGCACCTGAATGTGCTGTTCAGCGTCACCAGCACCATGACTGCTGCCCCAGGTATTCCCCTCCTTTGGCGGAGCGTCCCCGCCTTGACTCGCGCCCACCTCGTTTTGGGCGGGTGCGTCACTATGACCCCCCACAGATGGCGCGCGGATCGAGTCATCGCGCCTTTGAGGACTTCAAGCCGCACCCCCATTTTGATTTGCCTGGTCCTGGCCAACGGTCGCCGCCCAGGCAACAATAGGTCATTGACCCCTGCCCTATAACGCCAACCTCCCCCATTGAGACCGTTATCCTACCAACGGTTGCTGTTAGGGTCTGGGGACCCACGGGGACCTCTGTTGTTGTCCGTGCTATATTGGACACAGGTTCACAAGGTTGCATTGTTTCCACTTATTTGGTAGGGCAGGTTAATTTAAATATGGGCTCTTTTTCGAATTCTATACGGGGCATAGGTGACGTAGCCTCTAATGTTGAAGGGCAAGTTAAGGTTTTGTTTGGCCCTGTTGAATCTTCACACCCGAGGATTAAAACCTCGGCTATTGTGCTGAAGAATATTTTGGGTATGCACCCACAGAAACAGCTCCCTGCTGCTGTGGTGAATTTGACATCGGGATTGGAACTGGCAGACCCCAAATTTGACACACCGGGACAAATCGACTTGTTGATTGGCTCTGATGTCCTCGGTGGAATTTTGATTGGTGGGAAAAGGGTCTTGGTGCCAAATGGTTTGACTGCCATCCCGACCATATTTGGATTTGCTTTGATGGGACCTGTACCGAGGGACCCCCCTCCACCCGAACTTGATAATTTGTTGGCTGTAGGCTCTGCTCTCTCTGATGCGGTTCAGAGGTTTTGGGAAGTAGAGGAGCCCCCTCAAGCTGCCCGTTTGAATCCAGAACATGAGGAGTGCGAGCTGTTCTTCCAGAACAACACTGGTCGACTCCGTTCTGGTCGGATTATTACGAGGCTACCCTTCCTGTCTGTTCGGCCTCCGCTTGGTGAGTCACGACCTTTAGCCGAAAAGAGGTTGTTGGCCATGGAGCGCCGCATGGGTCGTGATCCGGAGCTCAGACAGAAGTACATTGAGTTCATGAGGGAATATGAACAGTTGGGACACATGTCTGTGTCAAATTTGGATTGGCGTTCGGTGGAGCATTACTTGCTCCCGCATCATGCGGTATTGAAGCCATCGACTGGCAAGCTGCGCACAGTATTTGATGGTTCTGCGCAGACTTCAACAGGCGTATCCTTGAACCAGTGCTTGCATTCTGGTCCCAAGTTGGTCAAGGACCTTTGTGACGTCATCACCAGCTTCCGACGACATCAGGTTGTCTTTGTGGCCGACATAAAAATGATGTTCAGGCAGACTATTATCCACCCTGATGACCGTCGCTTCCAGCTGATCCTTTGGAGAGAGTCTCCTCGCGATCCCATGGTCGTCTACGAGCTCAATACTAATACGTACGGGTTAAGGTCAAGCCCCTACTTGGCAATACGTTCTCTTTGGGAGCTCGCAGACCGCGAAGGCTTACGTTGCCCAAGAGCCTCCGCCATCTTGAAGGACGATATTTACGTCGATGACATTTGCTCGGGCGCCTCCACAGCGGACGAGGCGATCCTCCTGCGGGACGAATTGATAGGTATTTTGGCCTCCGCTGGTTATGAGTTGCGCAAATGGATTTCCAACTCGCCAGCGCTTTTGGAAGGCTTGCCAGAGGATCATCAGCAAGATCCACATCTATTTGAGATTGTTGACAACCCCGCCATGATGGCTGTTCTCGGCGTTCAGTACAGACCAGTCCAAGACATCTTTACATATGACGTAGATTTGAAATTGCCGTGTTCTTGGACTAAACGTCTCGTATTGTCTACTGTCGCCAGAACCTTTGATCCGAATGGTTGGATCTGTCCAATTATATTTTGGGCAAAATGCTTCTTGCAGAAGCTTTGGACAGCAGGATTGACCTGGGACGAACCTCTGCACGGCACTCTTGTTGAGGAATGGACCTCTTTTGTATCCTCACTTCCTGCCGTCAACGTGATCTCCTTGCCTCGTCCCATCCTTCCTCCCGGGAAGTACAAGGCCACCCTTCACGGGTTTTGTGACGCCTCGGAACGTGGTCACGCGGCCGTGGTGTACTTGCGCACAGTCAGTGCCTCAGGTCAGGTGAGAGTCTCCCTGATCATGGCGAAGAGCAAGGTAGCACCCCTTCGGACATCTCTGACCATTCCGAAATTGGAGCTCTCGGGAGCAGCCCTACTTGTACGCTTGTTGAACCACGTGTCCAGTACCTTGGGTAAAAGCATTTGCATTAATGGGACCTACGCCTGGACAGACAGCCAAATTGTTCTTTGTTGGTTGAAGGCTTCTGTCCACACTTTGGAGGTATTTGTTGCTAATCGCGTTTCCCAAATCCAGAAATCCGAAGTCAAACTTGTTTGGAGACACGTGCCAGGTGAGCTCAACCCTGCTGATTGTGCCTCGCGCGGATGCTTGACGCCTAGTTTGATAGGTCATTCGCTGTGGTGGGGTCCGGAATGGTTGAGTCGACCAGAAATTGATTGGCCTCGAACGCCAGTTTTGAATACTTCTAATTTGCCGGGTCTACGAACACTCGCTCTTGAGAAGGTGGAATGCGCCTTGGACCCCGATTTTTTGTTGAATCGTTACAGCTCCCTCGACAAGTTGTTAGGTGTCACTGCTTGGATAAAGCGTTTTGTTTTTAATTTTAGGCACCCACAACAGAAACGACTGACACCGTTTCTCTCACCACAGGAACGACAGGAGTCCCTCACCTTTTGGGTTCGTTCTGTGCAATTGGCGCATTTTGAAAGGGAGATTGCTATCCTCAAGTCGGGGAAATCGAAATTGTCGGGAGCTGTATCTAAATTGAACCCCTTTTTGGACGAAACGGGTCTCTTGCGCGTTGGAGGGCGTCTCAAGAACGCCAACCTCCCTTACGGGGCTCGTCACCCCCTTTTGTTACCTAAGGACGGTCATTTGGTACGCTTGTTGGTAACTGACCGTCACCTTAAAAATTCGCATGCTGGTTGTAATGCCTTGTTGGCCATTTTGCAACGCGAGTTTTGGATTTTGTCTGCCCGAAGAATTATTCGGAGTGTAGTCTTTCGCTGCATCCCTTGCTATAAGCTCAAGGCTTCTACCATGCAGCCCTTGATGGGGGACTTACCGGCAGATCGCGTAACTGAAAGCAGGACGTTTGACGGTGTTGGCACGGACTTCGCTGGTCCTTTTTTGGTGAAAACGTCGACACTTCGAAACAGCAAGACTGTTAAGGCCTACTTGTGTGTTTTTGTTTGTCTCTCCACAAAGGCCGTACACTTAGAACTGGTCTCCTCGCTTACGACCGAGGCGTTTGTAGCCACATTTGACAGATTTGTATCCCGCAGAGGGATGCCTTCCTTGATCCGTTCTGACTGCGGCACTAACTTCAAGGGCACCTATAATTATTTGAATGATGTTGTTAATTTTCTTGAAACCAACAAGGCTGATATAGGTGATAGGCTTGCCCGACGTGGGATAAATTGGTTGTTTTCCCCACCAAATTGTCCACACTGGGGTGGTATATTTGAAGCCGCCGTAAAATCGGCCAAAACACACTTGCGCAGGACACTCGGTGAATCTGTCCTTACATTTGAGGAACTCGCAACTGTGTTTTGTAAGATTGAGGCCGTTTTGAACTCTCGGCCATTGTGCCCGATCTCCTCAGATCCGAATGATTTGGAGGCCCTTACGCCGGGCCATTTTTTGATTGGTCGCCCACTTGTCGCCTTGCCTGAGTACCCCTATATTGATACGAGACCTGGTCGTCTCTCGCGTTTTGAATTGGTACGCCAGATTACTCAGAGCTTTTGGAAACGCTGGAATTTGGAATATTTGCACATACTCCAGCAACGCGTTAAGTGGACCGACAAGACCGATCCACCCAAGATTGGAGACCTCGTTTTGATCAAGGAGGCTAACCTTCCGCCACTCAGATGGCGCAGGGGGCGCATCCTTCATTTGGTAACTGGGGCTGATGGAGTTCCCAGATTTGCTGAGGTCTTGGTGGACGGTTCGATTCTGAGGAGAGCGGTTGCAACATTGTCACGTCTACCAACCGATTAGCGGACCGGTAGGCCGGTCCGGGGCGGGTGGATGTTTGAAATAGAATTAGTTTTTATTATAAGTCAAATCGATTAGATCGATTGAGTAACATTTTGTTTAGTCTATTGAAAATTTCTGACAATGGTCACACTGAACTGTCACTTCCGTCTCCCCGCGTTGAGAAATTACCACGTTGTCGACTCGTACGTAAAATAAATTGATCGCCCTTTGAATTAACGCGAATTGAATCAACTCGTAATTAACTTAATACGTAATTGCCGCTTTTGACTTCCGGCAAGGTTTGTTGTAAATTGATGACATATTGAACTTTTGTGAAAAGTTTTGTGAACCGCTAACGTGCATCGTGGTCTGAAGAAGGACTTCGCTGAATTGTAAACTGGTATCTATTGATTCTCTTGTTATTTTGGCCAAAATTATAAGTTAATCTATAGGTCCACTTCAAGAACATCACCAGGAGCTATAAGGTAAAATTTTCATATACTACATTATAATTTGTCATCGCTGAGAATCTCAGCAATATATGTCAGACATTTGATTGCTTTAGGACAACTGGATGAATATAAATTAGCTTCCACTGTGCCTACAACCAATTCCCAGTAAGCCTAAGGTAATTCTAGACACCTATTAAGGCAAAACATGATGATTCTCTATAACTAAGAACACCTGTACACAACACATGTTTAAACAAATAAATATTATTATTATGTTTCTCTTTACACGGTTATTCTTCTAAAATTTGGTATTAAATGAATAACCGGACCTTTGGTAGGCTTACACGGGATATGGATCCAACGTGCAGAGGCCCGTAGAGAGTTTTAATCTAAAATGTGATGGGACACGTGCAGCGGAGCCTCCACAACTGCGCTATTAAGTACAGCTATGGACTAGCCGCAGCACGTGCAGGACTATTGCTTGAATGTGGAATCTAATAGCATAAGGTTATGAGGATGGGTGATTAATGGACCGGCATGATAAAAACTATGGATTACAGACGGCACCTGCCTGATACTCTTATAGCATCCATCCGCGAGGCAGATGGTGACTCGCCAACTCACTGGATGGGCCCTCTCTTATTAGCCGCCAAGGCAAGCAAAGTCTGCCCTAAAGGCAGCCAGAGGGCAACACCGGTGCGAGTGGCTAGGGGTGTCGAGCGGTGCGGCACCGGTTTCGCCATTACGGGTCTCGTGTCAACGGAGACCCGGAGCGGGTTTCCCCGTAGTTACGCCCTTGAAAATGACACTTCCACCCCCGAGCTAATAGCTCTTGCGGCTTCCCTCTGACGGGCCGACCAAGGCAAGTCAGAGTTGAGAGTCCTGCGGGCGTTCTTGGGCATCCACTCCAACCAGCCAGTAAAGGCAAGCGGAGACGAGGCCCTGACCGACTCTCTGAAGCATTCGGGACCGCAGTGTCGCCACACACATTCAGCTCGCCACAAAGCTGCCCTGCGGTTTGTAAGCTTTCTTTTCATCTAGTAATACATTTTTTATTTATATCACAAGATGAGGTGATGTTTGAAAGCTGTTACTCTGCCCTCTGAGTTTGCGTTAGTCTCATAGTGAGATAACGACTGCCCCAGAGGGGTTTATTATTATTATTATTATTATTAAAAAATCTCTAAAAAATCATATAGGAAGATGCTGCAATGGTTAGGTTTTATTTTTACTACATAACTGCATATTTTCGCGAGCCAGAACTTGTAGAAATGTACCTATCAGATGAAAGTAAGTGGATGTGGCAGTGTACACTCACAGGTCCTCAAGTTTGCTAATGGGCACGAACGTCTCCGAGTCGATGTGCTCGATCATGTTGTCCTCCAGGTTGCTGCAACACAAATATACAGACATTCTCAGCTTTGTGACGTATACATAAACATACAACAAAAAAATATATACCGACACACAATTATTACCTAAGGCTGTGCAAGCAGTAAAACTGACGGATGATGACACTATAATTTAAATAGGTATTTATTTGTATTGTTTAAAATAAAAATCAAGAACCGAGATATATTTTATTGTATACAATTTTTGATAAAGTTCCTTCAAAAATTTATCATTTCAGGTCACGTGTAAATGTTACGAAAGTACAAAGGTTTGATTTTTACTCGCCTGCAAAATTACTATCTTGACTGACCTTGCGGCATGGGTAACTATTTACCATTATAAAAAAATATTTTTTAATAAAAAATACCGTCTTTAAAAAACACTAAGGAGCTAAAAAGCAAAAAATTATTGGTTTTGGAGCAAAAAAATTTGGATTCGGTGCCAAGCCAAGTATTTCTGATCTAACTATAAAACCTCTACACTTTTTTATATAACTTTCGTTGTTGTTAGAATAGTTAGTTTGTACTTTAGTAACTTTTTTCGTAAGGGCTTGGCACCGACTCCAAATTTTTTTGCTCCAAAACCAATTATTTTGTGATTTTTAGCTCCTTAGTGTTTTTTGAAGTCGGTATTATTTTATTTAAAAATAATTTTTATTTTTTGCTTTTTAGTGGTAGTAGGTACAGATGATAGTGTAGGTGGTACATGATGGGGAGGCCTTCCTTACGTGCCTCAATTCTGAAATGTAGACCTGTACCTTTCTGGTAATTTCAAGTGTTTTTTTTGTTTTCAGCTAACAAACACGTTCGTTTCAGTTCCATCATCAGATCCCGGAAATCATCCAGTACCAAAGTGTTAGCCAAGGCAAAACAAACGAGCCTAAACTCGATGAGATTGCGTTATTGTATTACAAAGATCCCATGGCCACCTTCCTGCTCTATCATCAGACTTTGGAATATATTCAGCACTAAAGTCCATGTAAAGACGAATCAAACGAGACCAAATTCAATAGGATTGCGTAATTGTATTACAAATTTCCCATGGCCACCTTCCTGCTCTATCATCAGACTTTGGAAAACATTCAGTACTAAAGTCCATGTAAAGACGATTCAAACGAGCCCAAACTCAATGGGATTGCGTCTTTGTATTACAAAGATCCCATGGCGACTGTAGGGTTGTAGAAGAGTGTAGGTAGACTGTAGGGTTGTAAAAGTCATAGATTGAAGAAACGAAGTATGAAAGTTTATTAAGAGGTGGAAAAGTTCACAGGTACAGTTTATAGGCACACACACAAGCAGAAGGAGTGAAAGATAGCGAGAAGAAAGTTTTTAGAATAAGCACAAGAATTTCGTACGCGCGGAAGCGATGACAATTATTCACAAGTACTAATAAGATTTAAATATAAGGCGGTTCGCGTCAAGACAAATCATATACTGTTGATAGGCCGGCGACGCGGGCGCACCGACCGTGTGAGCGGTCAACCGATAGTGCTCTCTCGCTCGCGCGAGCTACCTGCGACGCGAGCCGCGACACACGGCCGCTCCGACGTCACCGCCTCGCTGTCCCATCTAGTAATATTTTATCTATATAAAATCGTTGTACATTGTTTGCGTGTATGTTGAATTATTAGGTTGATTAAAATTACAATTATTTTTTTATGCTAATCAAAGATTAATATTTTTAGAGTACTAAATTAACTATAAAAATATGATATGTAAATTTAACAATAATTATGATGTCACTACATCACCCCCCTCCAGAGACCGTCAAGGGCGATAATAGTCGGGAAATCTAACACGACGTCCTGACCGCGTCGTTTTGACGACGCCATCGTCAGCACGAAGTACGTCCCGGTTTTCCGCGATTGGGGTGTTTGAGTGAGTGTTTGTGTTGGGTGGTGAGTGTGATATGTTGGGTGGTTGGTGTGAGTTATTGTCTGGGTCACGCAGTATGAAGGCCGGTTTGAGACGGTCTATCGATACTGTAACCTGTTTACCATTTACCGATATTTTAAAAAACTTATCACCACGAGATATGACTTCATGAGGACCAGAGTATGCGACTTTTAAGGAACGACCCGTAGTATCATCTCGCAGAAAGACGTGTGTCGACTTTGACAGGTCCTTAAAAATAAATGCCTTGGTCTCACACTTATGACGAGACCCGGGTGACGGCTGCAGACGCCGAACAAAACTGCGCAGGCGAGACAAGTAGTCGGTCATGTCCGTCGTCTCGTCGGACTCTGAGCTGAAAAACTCACCAGGGAGCCTGAGAGGTTGGCCATAGACTAATTCGGCCGACGATGTTTTCAAATCCTCCTTGAAAGCGCTGCGAATGCCAAGTAGGACGAGTGGAAGGGACTCCACCCAGTTAGCAGTAGCATGGCAAGTGATTGCGGCCTTCAGTTGACGGTGGAACCTCTCCACCAGTCCGTTACAGGCAGGATGGTAAGCTGTGGTCCGGCGATGTTCGAAGCCCACGGTCTCGGACAAGCATTTAAAGAGTGCTGATTCGAACTGTCTACCTCTATCAGTAATGATATTGGTAGGACAGCCGAAACGAGCAATCCACCCACTGAGTAAGACCTTTGCGACTGTTTCAGCCGTTATGTCAGCCAATGGGATAGCCTCAGGCCATCGCGAGAAACGATCGACGGCGGTGAGGCAGTATCGGTAGCCCTGGCACAGTGGCAAAGGTCCAACAAGGTCGATATGGACGAATGCAAACCTTGATTGCGGTAGCTTAAACGTACCTACGGGACTAAAGACGTGCCGCGTGATCTTGGAACGCTGACAGTCCAAGCATGAACGGACCCAATCACGGCAGTCTTTTCTAACTCCAGGCCATACATAACGATCCGCAACCAGTTTTGCTGAAGCCTTGGTCCCTGGGTGGCTCAACGAATGCAGACTAGAGAATACGGCTCTACGCAGTTCCTTGGGTACAAAAGGTCTTGGAGTAGGTCCGCTAAAATCGCAGTACAGTTGACTGCGTGACCCTGGAATACTTACCTGTTTGAGGTTCAGTGAGGTGTCGCCAGCAATCAGTTGCTTGAGCTCGGTGTCGTTTTGCTGAGCTTCTGCGATTCTTTCCGGGTGCACAGGCTGAGTAATCTCCTCCACGCGTGAGAGAGTGTCAGCCACGACGTTGTCTTTCCCAGAGATATGACGAATGTCAGTGGAAAATTGCGATATAAAGTCCAAGTGACGGAACTGTCGGGGAGAACAATTCTCTTTACGAGAGTGATAGGCGAATGTGAGGGGCTTGTGGTCCGTGTAAATAACGAAGTCACGCGCCTCCAACATGTGCCTGAAGTACTTAACACTCTCGTAAATGGCGAGCAACTCACGGTCGTAAGGAGAGTACTTAACCTGTGCCGGGCTCAACTTACGCGAGAAGAAGGCTAGAGGCTCCCAAGCTCCATCATTAAGCTGCTGCAGAACTGCGCCGATGGCCTTGTCTGACGCATCCGTGACCAACGCCATCTTAGCGTTGCAGTCAGGATGAGCTAAAAGTGCTGCTTGGCAAAGACTTCTCTTGCAGTTTTGGAACGCCTCCAACTCCTCCGCTGAAAAATTGACAGGGTGAGAACCCTTAACGGACCCTGCAAGTAAAGCGTTCAAAGGCGCTTGAAAAGCGGCGGCCCCAGGTATGAACCTCCTGTAAAAGTTTACCATGCCAAGGAATCTGCGCAGTTCTCTAACAGTCTTGGGGGTAGGGAAATTCTGCACAGCTTCGACCTTGGATGGCAACGGCCTCGTACCCTTGGATGAAATATGGTACCCCAAAAAGTTTACCTGCGACACTCCAAAAATACACTTACTAGTGTTGATCACCATACCGTACTCTTGGAGTCTGGTGAATAGCTGACGCAGGTGCACCTCATGCGTAGCATGGTCTTTTGAAAATACAAGGAAATCGTCAAGGTACGCGTAAGTGAAGTCCAGACCCCTGAGCATCTCATCCACGAAGCGCTGGAACGTTTGACCGGCATTTCGAAGTCCGAACGTCATGAACGGAAATTCGAAGAGGCCGAACGGCGTCGTTATAGCGGTCTTCGGAATGTCGTCCGGATGGACGGGGATCTGGTTATAGGCCTTCACCAGGTCTATCTGCGAGAAGACTGTACAGCCAGATAGGCTGTGGGCGAAGTCATGGATGTGCCTGATCGGGTACTGGTCGGGGATGGTACGTGCGTTCAGCATCCTGTAGTCACCACAAGGACGCCAGCCATCGTTCTTCTTAGGCGCCAAGTGAAGAGGAGAAGACCAAGCTGATTCGGACGGACGGCACGTGCCGCACTGTAGCATGGCCTCAAATTCGTTCTTGGCGATTTTAAGTTTGTCCGGTGCCAAACGACGCGGTGAACAGGTTACCGGTGGCCCAGGTGTAGTGCGTATGTGGTGGATTGTCTGGTGTTTAGATATGCGATGTGTACCGTGTGGACGAGTGATGTCGGGAAATTCCCGTAGTATGTGAGTGAATGCGGAATTACCGAGACTTACTTTCACCGAAGAGACGTCATCAACACGACGAGCAGGCGAAGCCGGGGTGGACATAGTTGTATGGCAGTCGATGAGGCGTTGATTCCTGCAATCGACCGTCAAATTATAAAAACATAAAAAATCCACGCCTATTATCGCCTTTGTTACATCTGCGACGATAAATCGCCAGGGGAAGTCACGGCGCAATCCTATGTTTAAATTTAAATTAATATAGCCGTAAGTATTTATAATTGTTCCGTTAGCGGCACACAATTGAAAATCCGTTTTAGTACGGTGAGTAGACAAAGCCGATCGAGGGTATACGCATAGGTCACTGCCTGTGTCGACCAGGAATCGAACCTTGGTTCGGCAGTCAGTGATAAATAGGCGACCGGTACTGAGGCAATCATTTGTCGCCATTACTGACTGCCCCTTTCGTTTCCCGCGGAACGGTAATCGCAAGGTTTAATACAATGCCTAGCCCTATCACGAAATCTAATATGATACCAGCATATCGGATGATTTCGGTAACTGGACGGTGATCTGGTGGAACTGGAGCGCTGCCGACCTCGACTCGGCTGTCGACTGCGGTCGCGGTCCCGGGACATCCTCTCTATCTTCTCCGTTAGTAGCTCCACCTGCTTGGCGAGTGCTGATACCTCCGGAGAAGCAGGAACGGCTGATGAAGGAGCGACGGCTGCGGATGCAACCTGAGGGACGACCACGTCGTGGATTCTGTCTGCCAGGTCTGCCAAATCATCCATGGGAGTCTTGCCCTGGGACGCGATGATGGCCTGCGTACTGCTGGGTAGACGGCTGGTCCAGATGGTACGTAGAAACTCCTCGGGGACGCCGGGACCAGCCAGGTTCAGCAGGTGTTGGTAAAACTGCGAAGGCTTCCGGTCTCCCAACTCTTCGTGCATGAGGAGCTGCTTCACCTTCTTCTCCCGGGACGCAGAAAGTCGTTTCACCAGCTCCGTCTTCAGCTTCTCATATTTGTCTGTCGCCGGCGGGTTTGTAATTATGTCCTCCACCTCAGACACGTACTGGGAGTCCAAGTTGCCCGTGACGTAATAGTACTTGGTGTCATCTGACTTGATACCAGATAGGAGAAATTGCGCTTCCATCTGGCAAAACCATAGCGCCGGTTTTTCGGGGTAGAATGGGGGTATTCTGACACCAACCCGAAAAATATCCGCTGCCAACTTGTCGCAGTCTTGGCTGCCACACCCTTTTTCTTCGGCCATCCTGTTACCGTGTCCTTGTACGGGGTCACCAATGTAGGGTTGTAGAAGAGTGTGTAGTGCGAAGTAAAAGTCATAGATTGAAGAAACGAAGTATGAAAGTTTATTAAGAGGTGGAAAAGTTCACAGGTACAGTTTATAGGCACACACACAAGCAGAAGGAGTGAAAGATAGCGAGAAGAAAGTTTTTAGAATAAGCACAAGAATTTCGTACGCGCGGAAGCGATGACAATTATTCACAAGTACTAATAAGATTTAAATATAAGGCGGTTCGCGTCAAGACAAATCATATACTGTTGATAGGCCGGCGACGCGGGCGCACCGACCGTGTGAGCGGTCAACCGATAGTGCTCTCTCGCTCGCGCGAGCTACCTGCGACGCGAGCCGCGACACACGGCCGCTCCGACGTCACCGCCTCGCTGTCCCATCTAGTAATATTTTATCTATATAAAATCGTTGTACATTGTTTGCGTGTATGTTGAATTATTAGGTTGATTAAAATTACAATTATTTTTTTATGCTAATCAAAGATTAATATTTTTAGAGTACTAAATTAACTATAAAAATATGATATGTAAATTTAACAATAATTATGATGTCACTACACGACCTTCCTGCTCCATCATCAGACCCTGGAAATCATCCCGTACCAAAGTCCATGTAAAAACGAATCAAACGACCCTAAACTCGATGAGATTGGGTTGTTGTATCACAAAGATCTCATGGTTACCTTCCAGCTCTATCATCAGACCATGAAAATCATCCAGCATCAAAGTCTATGTAAAGACGATTCAAACGAGCCCAAACTCGACGGCTTTGAGTTGTTATCGTCAAATCGCTTCAAGTGTGCTTATAACATTTGAAGAGTTCCTTCGATTTGCCAGGAATCCATGATCAGATCCTGACTTGCTGATAATGGGACCAACTGGAAGGTATACTGTTTTAATCAAAACAAAAATTGTAGAAATCGGTCCAGGCGTCTTAGAGAAATCGGGTAACATACATAAAAAAAAGATTCCGACGAATTGTAAGCCTCCTCCTTTTTTGAAGTCGGTTAAAAATGATGAACCATTTCGCTTTTATTTCTAGAACAGACATAAATGTTACTGGATCCATGAAACATAGAGGCAAAAATTTACAAGAAAAGTTATAAAAGGTCATAATCTAACCTTTTCTCGCAAAAAGATAATAATTCGCCACACCGTGTAATGGCTTTCTTTGACTAATTAGGAATATAATGCTTGTAATTAGCTTGATGTGAAAGGAAATTACTATTGTGTTTTTGTCGGCATCTCTTCCCTAAAACAATAATTATAATTAGGTACATAAGATGGTACATCTAGAATACCAGCCAATTATATTGATTGCGGGATCAGTTAAGTGTGAGCTTAAAATAATATGTGTGTAGGTGACACACACGGGGTAGTGACCACAGAATTGATGCGAGCTACTTTGTCGACATTGTGTGGTCTGTTAGTCGGTAATAGAGGTCTCGTCAGGTCGACGCGGGGCCGCTACACCTGGGCCCGTCATTTCCTTTGGCGTCCCTCTAAACCTAATTAAACTCTATATTAATTGAGTACACCTACCTAAGAATTAAGTAGGTACTACACACAAATAAAGACTGTTTTGTGATGTCTAGTAAACGAGTTATTTTCACAATTGAAACCTAAATAAGTTACATAATACGTCTGCGACAAGACTCGTAACCAAAAGGAAAAATTAAGTATGACAAAAAATAGCTATTAGCGGAGGCGTTGCTCTGAAAATAATAGAGTGGACGACCTTTAGGTATTTATGAAGCTATTATGCAAATATTGGGGCTGAGCCCTCTCATAGTTATCTGGGAGCAATTAGCCGCCGGGCCGCGCGGCGCCACGCCGGCGCCGGCGCCCGACCGAGGCACCTCGTCCTCGGGGCTCGGGGACATAAACTCGAGATGGAGTCGCAGTTTTACGACACACGGCACCCATAGACTCATAGATAAAGCCTCCACCTGATTGTAATACGCAGATAGCTAGTGCGCTACTTTATATCCGACAGTAAAACCGTTTTGGTGACGCACGACGACGCGCCACGTAAAAACTATACGAGGACAGGGAGCGCGGCGTTATTGGCTTATATCGGAGCCTTCGGAGGCGACGTATAGCGGCACCCGACGGGTTATGGGTTCATATGCGCAGTAGGTACACGAGGTTATCAGTGTGATAACGGATATGGTATAACATAATTTTCACCCGCCTGCCGAAGGCCGCGTTACATCGTAAAACATCAGAGCACAAAAAATGTTGGCGAGAGACACGCTTTGTTTATTTTTTATCTTGACTTATAGATTGGGAAGATCCGTGATTCTGTCTATGTAAATTATTCAATGTATTCGAAATATGTCTTTATAGAGAGATAACTGATATTCGTATTCATCAGGGAGCGTCTGTAATATTTTGTCTCATTTGCATGACACTGATACAATAATGTTCTGTGGGATTCGGTGATAGGTATAATTATGAAAATAGCGAGCGATAATAACGAGCTGCGAGCTGCCAGCCGCATTGTAAAATTTTTGAATTGGTCAAAATCTACTGTCATATCCCTGAAAAGAGATAGTAGGTAGAGCTGATATCAATACCTCTTGTTTATTCTTCAGATTTTCTTGATTCGTATATAGGTACATAATACCTAATATCGAATCTAAAACGTTGACTGCTTATCAAAGCTTTACAATCTTTTGAATATGTACAATAACGAATACATATCTTTGAACATTTTTTGCACATCACAAACATACAAGGTCCTTATATATATATATATATATGTGTATGTATAGTTGTGGAAGTCTCTTTATATTAGCGTAACAACTTCTCATTCACTTACAATACAAACAGGTTGTTTACGAAATGCTCTCGACCGAGCTACAACTAATAAGTCAAGGTGAAACAACGGCACATACACCACACGACACACTAGTAAGTGGTATTTGTACCGCGTTGCTAATTTCTAATAGAATTTACGAAATAAGTGGACTACATCCAAATAATATCGCCATAGAAAAGTTGAAAACCAGTCAGGCTTTTAAAATGTGCGCTTAAATGTGCGCGTAAAATTCCATATGCTATAAACGTTTTCGGATAAATTAAATTTAATTACAATACTTAAGTACGCTTTTACTTTGAGACTATAGGTACCTATGCGTATGTTGTATTCTTGATCAGAATTTGGTTTGTCTCTAAGCAGAACTGAGTGTAATGCCAGGTTTGGCTGGTACATTTTTTTATTTTTTATTAAACATTTTTTGAATCTATGCGTTGAGGAAGCTTTTATGTTGCAGGAATTGTCCCAACGTATTATAAATCTCTACTCGCATTGTGTATGCGACGTTTTTGTTGTCTTTCGTACGGCTGAGGCGCGACCGAACGTTGTCTTTTTGCAGTAGGAGAGCTTATAGCTGATATTTTGAAACAATGCCTCGAAAATACGGTATCCGGATTTGGGAAGTGATGTGTTTTGTTCTCTGTGGGACCGCCTGCGCCCCGCGTCACACTCGGTGGCATAAAGAGTCATAATTAACACTTATATCATTACATCTTTCGTACAGTAAATATATAATAGACGGTAAATGTATGTGCTATCTTTATCTATTGGAAACAAATAGTTTCATGTACTTATGTAGGTACCTATGATATGAATACATTCTGTTATAAAAAAAATGAATAGCTTAGGTACTTAAAAAATGTGTAAAATGATAGAGCATTAATCTTAAAAATTGGACAAAGGATAGACATTGTCAATTAAATATAGGACATCAAAATATACATGGTCTATCTGGCAAACATTTAGAATTAAGTTTATATTTAGAAAGTCATAATATAAAAGTTATGTGCATAACGGAGCACTGGTTGAAGGATTATCAAATATCTTTTTTAAATAACATGCATTACACTGTGCAAAGTGCTTTCGCTAGGAGTCAAGCCATCCATGGTGGATCCTTGATACTAGTTTCAAATACCATACTGTGCAAGGAACGAAAGGACATAAGCACCTTGTCTGTAGAACGCACTGTAGAAATTTCCTGTATTGAACTGGAACAGTATGTTGTTATATGTGTGTATTAAGTAACTTTAATATGTTCGAATCTATTATGGAAGATGCAATTGGTAAAATTAGGACCAATAAAAAGGGATCATAGTTTGTGGAGATTTCAATATTAATATACTGGATAGTTCACCAATGACTAGTAGGCTTTTAAATCTTTTTAAATCATTTAATTTGACAAATTTATTTCTTGAACCTACTAGAATAACTGCATCATCTTCCACTTGTCTTGACAATATATTTAGTAATCATACAGTATCACATAAATTAGTTACTACTGACTTAACTTCGGATCACTGTGGTCAATTGGCAGGATTTTCATATATAAATGATAATGCAGTACGTAAGGTGACAGTTAGGCCATTACCTAGGTATAAATTTAACGAGTTTAGGAACAAAATTTTAATAGGTATGAATCCTGATATGATGGAGCTTAAGTCACCAAATAAGATTTATGAAACTATGTTTAACTTAGTTCAAAACGAATTTAGAAGTACTTTTAAAACCAAGGAAAAAGTAATCAAGGAGTCTAGAGCATTTAGTGAGTGGGCTACTGTAGGTATTTATAAAAGCAGAGCAAGGATGTATGAGTTGTATGGTATGAAGAAATACAATTTTGATGCGAGCTTCACTGAGTATGTCAGAAATTATTCAAAAATATTTAAAAAGGTATGCAATATAGCTAAGGCACGTTTTGTAAGTGATAAAATTAGAAACTCTTCTAATAAAGTTAAGGCCACATGGCAAGCTATTAACGAAGCAACGGGCAAGGCAACCTTTAGGAATACCAATTTTAACTTGCTAGATAATAATAAAATGATTAATAATTACGAGGAAGTCGCACTCGCATTCAATAATTTTTTTGCTAGCATACCTATTGCTACTACTATAGGTCTAAACTCATCATATATGTGTATAGAATCAGGTGTTAATGTATGTAGGTTACATATCTATAAGTAGATTTTATATCAATTAAGAAAATATTTCGTGTCAAACTTGTCAACCATGATACGAACCCAAAGTTGTTGTTTTTTAGCTCGATAGATGACACTACCATGCAAATTAGATCGCGCTATGGTTTCGTTCACACTCGGGGTATATATAGTAGACGAATTGTAGCTGTCGGCAGCCTGGCGCAAGTTCCTAAGGAAAAACCGAATGTATGAAACATGCTAACTTTTTAATGTCTACTATTATATGTATAAAACGTGAAGATAGCATCCTTCACTATGTACCCTTGGAACAGTATTCTTTCAAAATTAGACGGGTTATACGTACATCACCGCCTTGGCTGTCAATAGTGTCAAATGTCACAACTGTCACATAATCACATTATTATCCAGATTGAACTTTGCCGCGTTATGTACTTTGTTTATAAAACGTAAAAAACATATTGTAAAAGTGCTTTGTGTATACTAAATAAATGTGATTTTACACTTCTAGTGTTAGTGTTACTATATTTATTTGATTAGCATTGAAAGGAGCGCAATGAAAACAAGCAAAATAACGTGCGAAATATGGCATACAACAACATGCCCGTCAAGCAATGAAAAAAGGGTAGGTATTTATGGCAAAATGTCCCTAGATAAAGATCAATGAATAATTATAATGTTATATCTAGGGTCAGCAGACTAAAGTACATAAGTCAAAAAACCCTACTTTACAGGAATTAAAAAAAACTGTTTATAAAATCTTTGATTTGGATAGTTTAAAATGTTTTTATTAACTTTATGTGTATTGCAATGACTTATTACTAAGATACAATATTTTAGGGGAAATTTTTAGTTGTTTAATATTTAGATGACTTAAGTTATAAGGACACAGTTAGTAGTATGACTTATGTGTGCAAAAATAAATAAAAAAATTAAGTGAAAAATAAAAATTAAAAAATAAATGGAAAAATAAAGAAAATACATGAAAATAAAAAAAAATACGTTAAACGAATAAAAAAAATAAGTAAACTAGTAGGTGTCACTTAAATTAAAACCCATATTCTCTAAACACACTTCACAATTGATGTTCTTTATAACATAAGTCAGACCTCTTGGCTCAAATACTTCACACTTAAGAGTGAGTCCTTATAACATAAGTCAAATTATGTTTTTTTGTGCGTCCGACCTAAATTAGAATAGGATAAGGTTGATACGGTCCACCACTTGAATACGCCATTAAATAATTCAGCTCGACTTATGTGCTTTAGTCAGACTGCGAGTGGAATAAAAGGAATACCGAATATGTAATAAAAAAAAATATGAAAAATTTGACTTATGTTCTTTAGTCTGCCGACCCTAGATATAATGTGATATATTTCAATAAAACATAAAAAATCCTACTAATATTATAAATGTGAAAGTTTGTGAAGATGTATGTATGGATGTTTGTTACTCTTTCACGCAAAAACTACTGAACGGATTTGGATGAAACTTTACAGTAATATAGTTTATACATCAGAATAACACATAGGATACAATTTATAAAAAAATTGTATAATGTTGCCATACTATAAGGAAAAGTATCAACTAAGTCGGCGAAAATCCTGTATTATCTTTATTTGTATGCTTGGGTCAAATTTAGTAATTGGAATTTTACCCCCTTCCTGATGATTGATCTGATATTTGGTATACACTCATATTGTCATCGAGATTAAAAGATAATATTTAAATGATTGTAAATCCAAGATGGCCACCGATACAAAATGGCGAATCACATAGTACTTCACAACAACCTCAATATGGGTATCAAATGAAAGGGTTTGATTGGTAGAATGGAGCTCACTATGAAAAATCTAAGATGGCCGCTGTCACAAAATGACGTCTTATTTATTTTCCACAAATACCTCGATATGGGTATCAAAAAAAAGGGCTTGATTCGTAGAATAGAGCTCACTATGAAAAATCCAAGATGGCTGTTGCAGCAAAATGGCGGATTACATATTTTCCACAAATAACTTAATATGGGTATCAAATGAAATGGTTTGATTGGTAAAATGCAGCTCACTATGAAAAATCCAAGATGGCCGCTGCCACAAAATGGCGAATTACTTATTTTCCACAAATAACTCAATATGGGTATCAAATGAAAGGGCTTGATTCATAGAATAGAGCTCACTATGAAACATCCAAGATGGCTGTCGCCGCAAAATGGCGTATAACATGTTTCCCACAAAATAACTCAATATGGGTATCGAATGAAAGGGCTTGATTGGTAGAATAGGGCTCACTATGAAAAATCCAAGATGGCTGCTGCTACAAACTGGCGGATTACTTATTTCCACAAATACCTCAATATGGGTATCTAATGACATGGTTTGATTGGTAGAATGGAGCTCACTATGAAAAATCCAAGATGGCCGCCGCCACAAAAAGTTGAATTACTTATTTTCCACAAATACCTCAATATGGGTATCAAATGAAAGAGCTTGATTCGTAGAATAGAGCTCACTATGAAAAATCCAAGATGGCTGTCGCCGCAAAATGGCGGATTACAGTTTTTCCACAAATAACTCAATATGGGTATCGAATGAAAGGGTTTGATAGGTAGAATGGAGCTCACTATGAAAAATCCAAGATGGCCGCTGCCACAAAATGGCGGATTATTTATTTTCCAATAATACCTCAATTTGGGTGTCAAATGAAAGGGCTTGATTCGTAGAATAGAGCTTACTATGAAAAATGCAAGATGGCTGTCGCCGCAAAATGGCGGATTACATAATTTCCACAAATACCTCAATATGGGTATCTAATGAAAGGGTTTGATTGGTAGAATGGAGCTCACTATGAAAAATCCAAGATGGCCGCCGCCACAAAAAGGTGAATTACTTATTTTCCACAAATACCTCAATATGGGTATTTAATGAAAGGGCTTGATTCGTAGAATAGAGCTCACTATGAAAAATTGAAGATGGCTGTCGCTACAAAATGGCGTATTACATTTTTCCACAAATAACTCAATATGGGTATCGAATGAAAGGGCTTGATTGGTAGAATAGGGCTTACTATGAAAAATCTAAGATGGCTGCCGCCATAAAATGGCGGATGACATATTTTCCACAAATACCGCAATATTGGTATCAAATGAAAGGGCTTGATTGGCAGAATAGAGCTGATGATATAATTGACCTAAGCGCAGCGTTATTAAAAGCGCGAGAGTATGAGTTGGCGCGCTGAAGCGCAGTGGGGAGGAGGGGCGGTCTGATTTTGTACTTTGTGGTAATGCATTCAGTTTTTATTTTTGCTGCAATTCAATTCAGTAGGTATATAAGCTCTTCAATAACTTTAATAATATACACTACATACTAATCTTTACCTGAAGTTTGACGAGTATAAAAACAAAAGTAATTTTAAGTACTTATTATCTGTGCTACACGGCTAATGTGCAGATCCGTTTGTAACGAAATTTGATATGGATAGTCTGAAACCTGGGGAAGTACAAAGGCTACTCTTTATTAAAATTTCATGCGGGCGAAGCCGCGGGCGAAAGCTAGTAAGGAAATATTCTAAAGTTTCATATCCTAGTACTTTGTAGGTAAACAATAGTGCTGCCTGTCAGTTATCGATAATCCGTTATTAGAAATTGGCACAAGGACTAAAAATTCTATTCTTTTTTCTTTTTAGATGTAAAAATGGGTAGCTGCAACTGGAAACCAAGACTTGATTTATGTGCCCATGTAAAATTACATCAGTTGAACTATGTGTGTTGCAAGCATTTTAAGCCGCAAGACTTGAAGAAAAAAGGGAACTCAAGTCAGAAAAACAACTGTGCCTTGTATCTATAGACATTTCTTTAAATCCTATTACAGAAGAAATCTTGAAAACCTTTCCATTACATGTACATACATATATCTTTTAGTTCTGCGTATTTTCTTCGCTAATCTAGAATAGATTTATAGAATAGGCTAATTTGTTTGAATAAAAACATACATATTAAATACATCTTTTATTTGTGTTGAAAAAGTATAATTCTAGTCGAAACATAATTATAATTATTTCTTACCGAATATTATCGATATCGATATTTCGTTAATCACTAGAGGGTACATCCCTATATTGACAAATATGACAATGCTGACAACATAAAAACGATGTCAATTAGTATCTTTATGTTGGTACGAGTTCTCCCTGCACGTTTCATACAAAGCTGAAAGTCTCGCATGATCTATGGCACATCCGCCTCTTCTTACGTAGTATTTGTATACTCTTTGGCTGTCGGGGCGATCCTCAAGAACAGTGTAAATAATATTATAACTAGTAAAAGTGTCCTCTAGTGACAATAAAGTAAAGTTTGTGAAAAGTGTTAGTGTGTTTAAATTACCTCCCGCTCACGGACCCTCCAAGTATATACATGGTCCTTCGAGCCGGATAAAAGGATCGGCTGTGAGGGGTTGAGTGCATTTTTGGTTAGCCGTCGGTGGTGATATTTATCACCCGTCTCATTAGGTACTGGCCAGCGGATTGTTGGCCAGATAAATCCACAGCCGGGATTGTGGTACTGCTGAAGGAGGGACCGGAGGTCACGGAACCTTGGTGTGAGGACTAAGTAACGGACCTCTGGTACCGGACGGGAGGACAAAGAGGCGAAAATCAGAGGAAATCTATCGGGAGAGCAAGCTAGATTTCGGACTGTGTTGAAGGTAAAAAACACATTGAACAATTTTTTGGAATTTTTGGTCCTTAATATAAACTTGAAACGGTACACGCAAGAAATAAGATGGAGGCGTTGAACAACTTGCAGATTAATATAAAGGAGAAAATAATTAAAGCTAGAACAAATTATAAGAAATCTCTTAAAGAACGTTTGACAGCTGGTTACCTAGAAACGTGATTAGAAAATATAGAAAAACAGTGGTCGTTATTTTTCAGCAATCACAACCATATTATCGGTGACATCAAGAAAACTGACATTCACAGTTCCGATTACTATAGACTCAATATTTACGATGAAGTGGAGGATCTGTACATAACCTTTAAAAGTGATTTCAAGGAAATGTTACTTGATATTAAAGGTGGAACAACTGCTGCGTCAAAGGAAGATGTTTCTTGTTGTTATGAAGTAAAGAGCAGAGTCAGGTTGCCAGAAATAAAAATAAGTTATTTTTCAGGAGATTATTCTGAATGGAATACATTTAGGGATCTGTTTATTGAGACTGGTGCATGAGAACAAAAGTTTAAATGACTCACAAAAGTTTTACTATTTAAAGGGTCACTTAAAGGGAGAAGCGGAACAATTACTTAAGAATTTAAAGGTAACATTCGATAATTATCAAATAGCGTGGAACAAGTTAGATGGTACTTATAACAATAAGAAATATTTGGCAAATAATATTCTAAAAAGATTATTAACCCAAAGGTCTATTTCAAAAGAGTCGGCTTCAGAAATAAAAAATATATTAAATACAACTTCAGAATGCCTAGATTCTTTAAAGAACTTAGGAATTGATACAACGTCTTGGAATATCATTATTATCTATCTAATAAGTGACAAATTGGATATAGAAACAAGAAAGGCCTGGGAATTGAAAATAGCTGCCGCATGTAGTAATAAATTACCTACATTTGTGGAATTTTCTAAGTTTCTTAATAGTCGCTTTAGGGGCCTTGAAAGTTTAGAAACTGGTCAAGGGAGGAGGAGAGATAGAAATTCCAAAGATGCACGTCATTCATTTCATGTTATGAAGGGAAAGGATAACATAGCCTGTGCTTATTGTTCCGCTGACCATAAAATTACTGTTTGCAGAGAATTTAGTAAGCAGTCTAACGAAGACCGGCGTGACTTCGTGAAGAAAAACCGTCTATGTTTCGTCTGCCTGTATAACAACCACTCTGCCAAATTCTGCAAGGTACCAGTTCGATGCCAGGTATGCAAACGTCGTCACCATACTATACTGCATCCTACGGGTGGTTCCGGGTCACTTGAGGAGGACATTAATGCTAGTTGCAAAGGGGCCTCTACATCGGGTATGAGGCAGGATATTGATGAGAAAGAGGCCGCGGTAGCGGAGGGATCGAGTAAACCATTAGTCTCATGTCTTTCGACGGGCAAGAGTGAAAAAACAGTTCTGTTAACTACAGCGGTAGTTAAAGCAGAATCGAAAGATAGGACGTATAGGTTATTAAGGGCTTTACTAGATCAAGGATCGCAAGGTTCATTTATTACTGAATCAATGGTTCAGTATCTGGGTCTTAAAAAGGTTGCGACAAAACACACCGTGTTAGGTGCAGGGGGAGATACAATTGTAACTTCTAAATATACAGTTGTCGTTAATATTAAGTCAAGAAAGGATCCAAACGTGCAAATAAGAGTCAATGCCTATGTTCTGAAGACAATTACGGCTCTGCTTCCAGTTACAAGGACTGTCAAAGTCGAATGGGTCGACTTAAAGGACGATGACTTAGCGGATCCGGAGTACTACATACCTAATAAAATCGATATTTTATTAGGGGCTGAAGTGTATACTCAGGTGATTCAAACGGGCATTAGAAAGAATTTGAATGGTGCTTTAGTAGCACAGCATACATCTCTAGGTTGGATATTGTCGGGCGTATCCAAGGTGGATCAGAATTCTAACTCAAATAATCACATCACCGTGATGCATTCTTACCTTCAGGAGGACAATCTTCTTAAAAAAAATTGGGAGTTGGAAGATGAACCGTCTGAAACAAAGAAAATGCTCACAGAGGAGGAAAGGCGATGTGAGGAGTTATTTTCGGCGACTACAAGGCGAGATGATACTGGCAGGTATATAGTTCGGTTGCCTTTTCGTGAAGAGGATCAGCTGAAGAAGTTAATTGAACAGGGATTAAATATATATACAAAAACTAGCTGACCCAGCGAACTTCGTATCGCCTTTTTAAGAGTTTTTATTTAATTCCCTTTTTTCCAAGCCCCTTTTCCAAAGTTACCATTGACTTTTAGCGCTTAATCTCTTATCATTTCAGAGTCTATAAATGATGAACAAACAAACATAGATTTTTATATACCTAATATTGAATTCCCCATTCCTTAAAATATCGGAGACGATAACCATATCGACTTTAAAAAAAATCCCGTCCGCCATCTTTGATTTCCAATCCGCCATCTTTGATCACGAAATAGATCTTGAATTTGGATTCACCATGCCTTAAATCATCAGAGACGATACCCATATTGATTTTTTATTTTTTTTCCATCCGCCATCTTTGATTTCCCATCCACCATCTTGAATCACGAAATAGATGTTGTATTTGGATTCCCCATCCCTTTAAACATCGGAGACGATACCCATATTAATTATTTTTTAATTTCCCAACCGCCATCTTTGATCACGAAACAGATGGTGTTTTTGAATTCCCCATTCCTTAAAATATCGGAGACGATACCCATATCGACTTTAATAAAAATCCCGTCTGCCGTCTTTGATTTCCTATCCGCCATCTTTGATCACGAAATAGATGTTGTATTTGGATTCTCCATCCCTTAAATCATCAGAGACGATACCCATATTGATTTTTAAAATTTTTCCCATCCGCCATCATTGATTTCCCATCCACCATCTTGAATCACGAAACAGATCTTGTATTTGGATTCCCCCTTTTAACATCGCAGACGATACCAATATTGACTTTTTTTAAATTTTCCCATCCGCCATCTTTGATTTCCCATCCGCCATCTTTGATCACGAAATAGATGTTGTATTTCGATTCCCCACCCCTTAAAGTATCGAAGACGATACCAATATTGATTTTTAAAATTTTCACATCCGCCATCTTGGATCACTAAATAAATTTCATATTATTAATCAGCGTCCCGAAAATCTCGAAAACGATACCCATATAGATTGTATCCTATTCGTTTAGCCTCTTTTTGCCTTTGACCCAACCCTCCCCCTTCTCGTATGACCATTTTCTTATTTTTGTCCAGCCCCTAAAAGTTGTGGCGTAATTTTATATAGC
The DNA here is from genome assembly GCA_944739405.2 of Euclidia mi. NCBI lineage: Eukaryota > Metazoa > Arthropoda > Insecta > Lepidoptera > Erebidae > Euclidia > Euclidia mi. The sequence continues at coordinate 1,440,197 of OX123195.2, read as the reverse complement.
CTTTCTGAATAATTGGGCTATCATAAGCATAACATTTTTTTAAATCCAACTGCTTGTTACTGAGATTAGCCGACATTATCTTTTAGCCTTTTTAGCCTTTTGCCCGGCCTCAAAGGGTCGGTGCGTTATGTTATATAGCCTATAGCCTTCCGAAATAACTGGGCTATCGTATACAAAAAATATTTTTCAGATCCGACCGGTAGGTTCTGAGATTAGCGCGTTCAAACAAACAAACAAACAAACTCTTCCGCTTTATTATATTAGTATAGATAGTATAGATAGATAGATATTCGGGGTAACACAAATCTCCTTTATTGGGCGGATACTATATAACCGTAAAAAGTATTTACACATACAAACTACTCAGTACAAAGCAAACTTGGGCCAATATCATAGAGCCAATATGGCGACTGTGATTTGTCTGTCAGAACCATTAGAATTTAACAAAATACTCGACAATCCGAATTTTGCGGATATATGTTGTCGACTCGAAATCTTTATTTTTTAATGTTTTATTATTCAGGTAAGGTTTCGATGTACTCCTTGACGAAATTATCAATATAGGATTATCGACATCTGTTAGAATCTTTTGGAGTTAACAGATAATTGTGACTGTCAATTAATTATAGACAAATAATTTGCAATAAAATAAAATTGCGACTATAATTAAAGATCTAAGCTATCCTATCTCTCAAGTTGGACCAGACTGCTCACGATGTGCCAATTTAATTTAAAATCGGTTAAGTAGTTTAGGAATCCATCGCGAACAAACATCGTGACAGGAGATTTATATATATTAAGATTAATACAGTCCTATCGAAGTGCGGTTTTAAACTGCAGAAATGGATCAGTAATAGTGAAGAATTACTAAATAAGATAAATAGCGACAAACTAAACGAGCTCGAGGAAGTAAAGATAAAAATGGATAATGTTACGAAGATTCTGGGACTTAGTTGGAATTCTAGCACCGATCTTTTTCAGTTTTCAGTGAAGATATCACCGATAGCTGAACCTGTAACAAAAAGAAAGATTGTCGCCGAGATTGCTCGTTTATTTGACCCGTTAGGGTGGCTAGCGTTGGCGCTAGCCACCCTAACGGGTCAAATAAAAACTTGGGTATTGTAAAATCAATACTTGGGTATTGTTTTAGCGAAGGTGTTCATTCAAAAATTATGGCTAGCAGGCTTGACATGGGATCAAGAAATTTCAAATAACTTGTTAGATGAATGGGTTACTTACCACAAGAATTTGAGTTCGTTGGCTAGAGTGAAGATCCCACGGTGGCTATACACTCATTCGAAAAATGTGAAGACCGAGTTGCATGGATTTTCAGATGCATCACAGGTGGCGTATGTAGCGGTTACTTACATCAGAATAATAGATGAAGCAGGTAACATACATTTATCCATAGTAACCTCTAAAACTAAAGCAGCTCCCATCAAGCAGGTTTCTATCCCTAGACTAGAACTTTGTGGAGCAGTACTTTTATCAAAGTTAATAGCTGAAGTAGGCAGAGTGATGGATGTACCAAAGGTGGATTGGCATATGTGGACAGACAGCGAAGTGGTCTTGGCTTGGCTCAACAGTCATCCCAGTCACTGGAAAACCTTCATAGCAAATAGAGTTTCGCATATTTTGACCATTACAGACTCACATCACTGGTGTCATGTACCATCGAAGCAAAACCCAGCTGATTGTGCATCACGAGGTATTTCTCCTGCTGAACTTGAGTTGATCTCTATATGGTGGGATGGTCCAGATTTCTTGAGACAGCAGTTGATTGAATACAAAAGGCCAAAGGATAACAGCGCTCATTTAGAAGAAGTCAAAGTGCACACATCTACAATCAGTGTTGATTTCTGGAACAGATTTTCTTCGCTCTCTCGGTTGGTACGAGTGATCGCCTACTGTCGTAGGTTTTTGGGAGTTTCGAAACGATCAGATCGACACAACACAAAGTATGTAGTCAAACGGGAACTGGAAGAATCAATTCTCTGTTGTATTAAGCGATACCAAGAGGTAGGGTTCGCAGATGAATTGACGTGTTTGAAAAAGGATAAGGCCCTAGAAGACAAGAGGAGCAAATTCAAGTCCCTTAACATATTTCTTGATTCCAGGGGAATCATAAGAGTTGGGGGAAGTTTGGACATGTCGCAGCTAAGTTGCGATCGAGCTCATCCTATTCTTATTCCAAAGGAGTCGTTCTTGACAAACCTCCTGATTGCCGATGCACATGATAAAACATTACATGGGGGTCCGCAACTTATGGTTACGTATTTACGTTCAAGGTACTAGATTGTAGGAATTAAGTTGCTGGTGAAAAAATATGTAAGGAGTTGCGTCAAATGCATTCGTTATGCTGCCTCAGTAAGGGCGCAGCTCATGGGACAACTGCCAGCTGCACGCGTTACTCCAAGTAAGCCATTTTTACAGGTCATTTCTTGGTTGGAGAGCCAGTTGTTCTTGCTCCTGATGAAAATTATGAAAAAACAAATATAAGCAACTTGTCGCGATGGCACCTCCACCAACGAATGATGCAGGATTTCTGGAGACGGTGGTCGCAGAACTACTTGAACCAATTCTTGCAACGGCATAAATGGGCTCATCAAACTCCGGAACCATCCGTAGGCGATGTAGTTTTAGTTAAGGAAGATGACTTACCACCGGGTAAGTGGTTGTTAGGCAGGATAGAGCAGAAGCATCGAGGTCCTGACGAGGTCACTCGGGTCGTTACCCTGCGTACGCAGAATTCCTTGATAAAAAGACCAACGTCTAAACTTTGTATGTTACCAGTTACTAATTAGAATGTTTTATTGTGTATTAGCACAGGTATTAGGTGTAACTTTTGTTCTATCTGTTGTTTTCTTGGCTATTGTGTATTAGCACAGGTATTAGGTGTAAGTTTTGTTCTATCTGTTAATTTCTTGGATTTTGTGTGTTAGCACAGATATTAGGTGTAAGTTTGTTTATCTGTTGTTTTCTTTCGTATGTAACCGATATAAATTTGGATATGTTTATAAACAATGGTTAATATTGTATAATTTTTATGTGTTATAGTTGCATGGTGGGCGGTAGTGAAGGACATTGTGCAGGATATCCTTGGTGGGCGGAATGTTAATGTATGTAGGTTACATATCTATAAGTAGATATGTAGGTTTTATATCAATTAAGAAAATATTTCGTATCAAACTTGTCAACCATGATACGAACCCAAAGTTGTTGTTTTTTAGCTCGATAGATGACACTACCATGCAAATTAGATCGCGCTATGGTTTCGTTCACACTCGGGGTATATATAGTAGACGAATTGTAGCTGTCGGGGCGATCCTCAAGAACAGTGTAAATAATATTATAACTAGTAAAAGTGCCTTCTAGTGACAATAAAGTAAAGTTTGTGAAAAGTGTTAGTGTGTTTAAATTACCTCCCGCTCACGGACCCTCCAAGTATATACACAGGCGATTTTCCAGATTTAATGAAACATAGTAGGATAATACCTCTGTTTAAATCCGGCAGGAAGACTGATCCTAGTAATTATAGGCCAATTTCAATACTACCTACTTTTAGTAAAATCTTTGAAAAGATAATACTCAAGCAACTTCTGAAGCAAAACCCAATTACAAGCGCGGGCACACCCGTTGTCCCGCTATTATTACTCTCGATACGCTCACCGATGCGCGGGCACACCGGTGTTCCCGCCGGTGCGATGCATTTAAAACCCAATTTTTAATACATTGGGTTGATTTTTGTTCAATGATTTTTTTTCAGTGAGACCATAGATAAATTGTGCTTGTGTTTTAAAACGAATATAAGCACTGGCACCTTTCTAAGAGCCAAAAACAAAAAACAAAATGTCACATTTCACTTACGTACGAGGCGTGGCTGCGTCTAGTGCAGTGATGCAGTTATGATCGTTACCGCTATGGCAACAAGGGTCATAATAGGGTGAACGTAGAAGAGCTTTGTAATTTGATCCATGGCTTAGTTTATTTATTTATTATAGAAATTTCGTTCGTTTATTATCAAAGAAATATCAATAACTCGTGGGTAGTTGTAGCATAAACACCTAAAATTATAAGCTCTTCTTTTAATATTTTAAATAAATAGTAAAATTACTGTTTAAACTAATTTTAATGAAATTATTACATTAATTTAAACCAGTACCTGCCAGTATTGTGTTAGCACCATCCTACATAAGAAATCACATATTTTATTTTTTATTAACACCACACTATGTCTCAGTCACTGCACGAGTCAATGAGTAGTTTGAAGGATATGTTCTTCAAGCGGATGGCAGAGTTTGAAGCAGAGTTGCCTAGATCTCAGGGCACTCCTACCATGCCAGGACTGGCCGCAGAATACAAATCATTCAAGGCATTTGTGATGGAGGCTCTGAATGGGTTTCAGCAGCAAATTGAACTTATGGCACAAACTGTGGATACGATGGAGATGAGAACCCGACGAAAAATATTATTGCTGCACGGTGTGAATGAGAGCAGCAAAGAAGATACAGCCAAAGTGGTGGTAGATGTCATCAGGCAGCACCTCAAGTCCGATATTACGGTCGCTGATATTCGCCGCTGCCACAGGATGGGACGTATATCAAATAACCACAAACTCAGGCCCATAGTTCTAAAGTTCAACAGCGCCTCCATTCGTGACACTGTGTGGTTTGGGAAAACTAAGTTTAAGGGCACTGGGGTAACTGTATCGGAGTTCCTGACGAAGCAACGGCATGACACTTTTATGGCTGCTCGGCAGAAGTTCGGTGTGTCTCAATGCTGGACCAAAGACCATACATGTGTTGGCGCCCGATGGTTCCCGTCATCGTTTGGTCAATCTCAGTGACTTGCAAAAAGTCGAGCTAAAGGACGGCGCGGAGAAGCCACCCTCAGCAGCGAAGCCAGTGTCCAAGTCGAAAAGAACCGTTTCCCAAAAGAAATAATTCTTGATCATTAAGTATTGCTTATTTGGTGAATCCTCGGTCCGGGTAGTAAGTAATATTATTATCTAACATTAATTTTCTTTCTTACTTTGTACCCACTTTTCTATTCTACTTTACTATTTAACTTATTTTAATTATAAATTAATAGCTGGCGGTGACTTATTTTCTTTTTGTGTTGTCATGTCTGTCATCTGTCACAATGCTATTTGTCAAAACTGTAACGTGTTTGGGTACAAGGCTTTTGGTATAAGTCCGCATTTTCTTACTTTTCACTTTTAATGTTACTATTCTGTTTCAGTTTTATTCTTCTTTCTTATTATGTGTTTTGCCTTCCTTGTCTCTTTCTAATCTATTTTAATAACTATTATGTTTTGCTGACTACCCGGATTGATGTTCCCAACTAATTTTCATCTCCTTTTTTTATATATTAATATTATGTAGTACTAAATCTAGTTATTTCTACCGATGGCACTACTGGCAGCTGGTGTATTATTGGTTAATTTTTAATAGCATTTTCTTTTAATTATTATTATTGTATTATTTTATTTAAGTACGTATATTATATTATATTTATTGCAATCATTGATTTTAATGACGTAAGTGAAGATAGTTTCCACTCATTATGTAGTTCATTTTCTGATGATAGCTTTATTAGTGTGCCATCCCTTTCGGACTGTCTTAACTCACAGTTTTCTGATGTACCTAAAAACTTCAATGCCGTTCATATCAATGCCCAAAGCATTCCGGCACATTTCTGTGATATGCTGGCCAATCTAGACTGTAAGAACATTCATGCTATCCTTGTTTCTGAGTCATGGCTTAAGCCATGTCTGCCTTCTACATTATACGCCCTACCTGGTTTCCAACTAATCAGAAATGATCGTGCCGTTGGGGGTGGTGGGGGTGTTGCCATATATCTACGCTCATATATTCCTTACACTATTGTAGGCATGTCTGCACAGCCACCGCCTCCTAATGCCGGCGAACATCTATTTCTAGAAGTATTATTAAACCACACCAAAGTCCTACTCGGCGTTTATTACTGTCCTTCATTACGTATAGATTATTTTTCTAGTTTCGAAACCCTACTGGTTAATCTTGTGCCCTCTTACAGTCACACAATCATAATGGGCGACTTTAATACCTGTCTCCTTAAAAATGATTCCCGCTCTTCTTCTCTTCTTTCCACTTCAATAGCTTGTAATATGTCAATTCTTCCTACAAGCACGACTCATCATTTCCCAAATTCTTCGCCTTCTCTTCTTGATTTAATTATGGTTTCTTCAAGAGAACATGTCGCCATGCACGGGCAATACCCTGCAGACATGTTCTCTTACCATGACTTGCTTTTCATCTCCTACAAAATCCGTACTCCTAAGATTAAGTCTAAAGTTCTATTGCAGCGCAATTTTGGCGGCATTAACACTGATGAGCTTTGTAAAGATACCAGAGATATCGACTGGTCTCATCTGATCAACTCAGAATCTGTAGATGAAAAGGTCGACATTTTCACAAACCAAATTATACTGCTCTATGACAAGCATGCTCCAATGCGACCTGTAAAACTAAAACACCGTCCCTCACCTTGGCTCACTGAAAACATTAAACAACTGATACACAAAAAAGCGGCAGCTAAGTTTAGATATAAAATTAAGCCCGATGCCTCTAACCTACAAAAATATGTCGCGATAAGAAATCACTGCAATAGGGTGTGTAGGGATGCACAACGCCAACATATTCATAGTTCTGTGAAAAACGGAGATCCAGCGAAGGTCTGGAAATTTCTTAAAACCCTGGGAGTTGGCAAAGCGCGCCAACACGCTACTTCTAACGACTTCAATATTGACTTGCTCAATCAACATTTCTCTGCTTCGTCCAATATTGATGGGACTACTAAAGCAAGCACTATAAATTATCTTTCATCTCTGCCAACCCCTAGTTATTCACCCTTTGTCTTTAATCACTTCACCGATAGTGATGTTAAGAAGTGCATAAGGTCAATCACGTCCAACGCTGTAGGTAGTGACTGTGTCAGCCGTAATATGATCCTTCCTATCCTCGATATAATCCTACCCATAATTTCCCATATCCTCAATTATTCTCTGTCTAGTGGTGTATTCCCATCGATGTGGAAAGACGCTCTTATTACACCAATTCCAAAAACCTCTCATCCTTCATCCTTCTCTGATTATCGGCCCATTTCCATCCTGCCATTCCTTTCAAAAGTCTTTGAACGCCTCGTTTATAACCAAATAAACTCTTTCCTCTGCAAAAATTGTCTCCTTAATCCATTTCAGTCCGGATTCCGTTCGGGACATAGTACCGTTACATCCCTGGTCAATATTACGGATGACATCAGGGCTGGTATGGAAGGCGGAAAACTCACAATTCTCGCTCTACTAGATTTTAGTAACGCCTTGAATACAGTCGATTTTGATATTCTACTCAGTCGACTTTGTACTCTTAACATATCTCCTACGGTGATTGATTGGTTTCGTACTTACCTGTGTGGCCGCCGACAGCGTATACGCATTGAAAACTCGCTTTCTTCTTGGTGTAACACAACTGTTGGTGTGCCCCAGGGTGGCGTGCTATCTCCTTTACTCTTCGCAATTTTTATTAATTCTATATCAAATAATCTTCGCTGTTCCTATCACCTTTATGCAGATGATCTTCAAATTTATACACAGTCGTCACTAGCAGATATGTCACTTTCTGTAAGTACCATTAACAGTGATTTGGCACTGATTAGCAACTGGAGCAAATCCTTTGGACTAAAAGTGAATCCCTCAAAAACTCAGGCCATTGTTATTGGTACTTCAAGAATGACATCAAAAATTGACTGGTCTCAACTTCCTCGCGTCATATTTGATGGTACCTTTATTTCCATACAAGACAAAGTTAAGAACTTGGGTCTCATTATGGACTCTAATCTCAATTGGCGATCGCAGATCCAAGAGGTGAGTCGAAAGTTATTTGCTTCAGCAGGGTCACTGAGAAGGCTTAGGAATTTTCTTCCTACTGCCACCAAAATTGCACTAGCAAACTCCCTCCTTTTGCCCATTATCGATTATGCAGATGTCAGCTATTCAGATCTCGCCGAAAACCAGCTAGATAAACTTGAGCGCCTTCAAAATCTCTGTATACGATTCATATTTGGACTACGCAAATATGATCATGTTTCACAATTTCGAGCACAGCTCAAGTGGTTACCTATACGACATCGCCGGAATGCTCATATTCTCTCTTTGCTGTACAACATATTGTTTAACCCTTCAACTCCTTCCTATCTTAAAGGACGATTCGAGTTCCTTCATGATACGCATAACCGTTATTTAAGGTCATCAGAAAATTTGAAACTAAAGATGCCGGTACATTCCACAGCACTGTATGACAAATCTTTTTGTGTTACCGCTGTTCGCCTTTGGAATGCTTTACCATTACATATAAGACAGGCTCAAACGATAACTAAATTTAAAGCTTCAGTAAAGGCTCACTATCTATCACTATAACTTCTTCTAGTTCTACAAAATACATGTAAGTATTAAATATGTGTATGTATATGTATGTATGTATGTATAAGTATGTATGTATGTATATGTATATAATTTACAAAAATTTACTTTGTTTACACATGCAACTACCGATTTTCTCCTACCAATAATATTTCCATCCAAAGGTTGCCTGGTAGAAATCGCTTTCAGCGATAAGGCCGCCCTTTGTACTATAGTTAGTTATAAGATCTCTAATAATGTTTTTTAATGTGTACAATAAAGTGTAAAATAAATAAATAAAAAAGAAGGTATTTGAAATGAAAGAAGTAATATTTTACCTATTCTTTCATAGCAATTCTGTATGTCGTAAGCCATGTAAAAATTATTTTCATGGCTTTTAACTTGCAACGTGTACACAGCCGTCGTGTCGGCTTATCTCGGTATCGTATTTCAAGGTCTGTTTATAGTAACTGTGAGATTGAACGTACTTTATTGTTTTATTTATTGAAGAATAGTTCTTGTTCATGGTGTTATAATAAGTAGTTACGATATTTATGGATAAAACATTCATTTATATCGTCCTAACCTTTTAGAGACCTGAAAACACATTTACGAAATCTTATAAGATCTTATTAGAAACTTATGCCGATCCACTTGTCGTGTTATTAGTATTTCCAATTAGAAAAACTATTCATAAAAACAACACAGCTTACAGAACAACGATAAGTGGTATCGTTTGTTTTTTATGAATGTTTATCTGAAGTGAGTCATAAGTGTGCGATAACACGCGCCATGTTTACGACCAGAACATAAACACCAAAAGTGACGTAAGGAGTTTTGTAATCTGATGGGTTAAACAGCCTCCTTCATACTGAGCAATATGGTTTTACTAAGGGTCACTCGACGACGGATGCAGGAGTAGCTTTACTCAAACACATTTACAATGCATAGGAGAACTCTCAGAATGCTATTGGTGTGTTTTGCGACCTTTCGAAAGCATTCGATTGTGTCTGCCATGATACGCTCTTATGCAAACTTAAACATTACGGCGTCCAGACAAAAGCATTGGATGTTATTAAGGCATATTTAAATAACAGAATCCAATGTGTAGAAATAAATGGCTCAAAATCCAGTGGCGTACCAGTACAATTGGGAGTGCCGCAGGGTAGTATCCTAGGGCCTTTCCTGTTTTTAGTTTACATAAATGATTTGCCATTTTACCTGAGAAATATTTGTGACGTGGTATTGTTTGTTGACGATACTTCATTGATATTTAAAGTAGATAGAAATAAGGAAAACTTTACCGAAATAAACAGTGCTCTTATTCAGGTGCCTAATGGTTTACTGTAAACAACTTAGTACTGAACGCCAGAAAAACCAAATGTGTTATGTTTGCTTTGCCCAACGTCAGAAACCTTGGTCCTAACATAGTTTTAAATGGTGATGTACTGGAAACAACTGAATCTACATTGTTTCTAGGAATAACACAATGGGGCGCACACATTACATATCTGTCAGCGAAACTTAGTTCAGCTGCTTATGCCATTAAGAAGGTGCGCAATTTAACAGATGTCGATACGGCTAGATTGGTATATTTTGGCTATTTTCATAGTGTTATGTCTTATAGCATATTACTTTGGGGTAGAGCTGGCAGTTCGGGCCATTTCCCAATTACGAACAAGAGTTTCGCTCAAAGAAAGATTCAAGGAAATCGGTATTCTAACAGTAGCGTCTCAGTATATTTATGCTAGTGTTATGCATGTACGTAAAAATATAAAATCATATTCAAAGAATAGTGATATACACTCTATAAATACAAGAAATAGACATAAATTATGTGTTCCGTATTTTCGTTTGTGCAAAACTCATAGTTCTTTTATAGGACTTAGTATACGTATCTACAACAAGATACCGATAAGTATTTTGGACTTGCCTTTTAACGCATTTCAGGTAAAGATTAAAAATGACCTAATGCAAAAGGCATATTATAATTTAAATGAATATCTGAATGACAAATGCTCTTGGAAATAATGTTTCATAATTCATATATTATATAATCAATAGGTAGATGATAACTTTCTTGACATGTAATTAAATATTATTCCATTCCAATTAAAATCATGTAAATGATAGTTTTTGGAATCGCCACCACATTACTTAATGTCACTCATCTCGCCAGATACTTTTTATTTGTTATTTTTTTTTATAATGTATTGTAATCGTGTAGTCAATCAGTTCGATCGGTGGTTATATTTCAAAAAGTATCATGTCAATCAAATATAGGTACTACATTTGCATTTTGCACACGTTCCACATATTTATGATAATATTAACGATCTGGAAAATGCAGGTAATTCGTGTTCATGGTCAGTATACCAACAGATTGTTAATTACTGCCGGTTCGTGTACCGTTGTCGTCATGCTCACTAAAATGTCATTTCTTGGGGTGACGTCGTGTGTCGGGTCATCCCTGTCCCTCTGATATGGCGAGAGGGATGATGGCTGGCCCATGCGTCATACTCGTGAACGGGTGCTACTTGCGATGACTGGTCGATGTCGGTCTTACGGGCTGGTATTACATTTTTAATATTAAACTGTATCATTTCTATCATGGTTCTGAACATTTGCGCGGATTGCCTGCATTATTAGGTACTTAATGTAAGTGGATGCTCCTGTTTCACCATGTCAATTTTCAGGAGGCTAATTAAATGAACATCAAAATTTTACTACATTCTGCTTGAGTATTAAGTAGAGTAAATATATACAAATGACATAGAAGGTGTAACATTTGCAGCACCTTACAAAATTTAAATTTTTATGTATTATGCAAAACCTGGCGATGAAAAAGAGTGACCTTGAGTCTTATTGCCCGTTCTTTCTCATGGTTCTACGCCCTTGCTTTGCGAACGTGGCAGTAAATGTAAATGTAGAAGCTTTAAGTAATTATTTTTTTAAATTGACGTTCATAAGTGTCACTTTGTGATTTAAATGAATAAAGAATTTTGACTTTGACTTTGACATGATTTGCTCAAATATTGGCGCCCTTGTCCACGAGTGGGTCGCAGGTTCTGAGCCGGGCCGGCCTTGCGCCTCAGCCCTCGGGCGGAGCTTACCACTAAGCCCAGTAATCTGAGGCCGCGCCGATGTGGGTCACTGTGACGAGCCCACGTGTGTCGCCTTTCATTACTATATTAATTTATTCATAAAAAAACTCACGTGAAATGATCACTACGAGCGAAAACGAGCCTTTTGGCAAAAAATCTCCAAGTGTCGTGAATTCGATTCGAAGCAGGAAAGTTTTGTGATTCTCAGATTAGTTAGGATAAATTTATGCTAGTAAAGCTTTCTCGGTGATCTTTATAACGGGCCGTAGGTCTTATTCGTCCAATTGCATAAATCTGATAAAAAGCCGCATCATAGAGACGAACTCTTCTATTTGGAAAACGCTTAGTAATTTATTGAGTAATTGACTCAAAGTCAACGAAATAAATATTATCCAGTAGATTGCAGGTCTGTACCACTGTAAATAGTATCAATGCAGGCGGTGTCTGTATGTGTGTCAGTATGTATCAGTGTGTACTCACAGCACTTGCAGGTCGGGCGTGTGGCGAAAGGCGTCACTGGGCAGGCGGCGCAGGCGGTTCCTGGCCAGCACCAGGTCATGCAGGCGCCGCAGACCCGACAGGGACTCGCCGTCCAGCCAAGAGATCTCGTTGCCAGATAGGTCACTGCGCACACATCAAATATACATTATTGAAATGCAAACTATTATATGTATGAAATAAACCTGTAAGCCGAGACTGTGCCTGTCAGGGCCTGTCAAGCAGCATATTTTATCAAAATACCGATTTCCAATCATTCCTGAAACTTGGATGGACGGGAAATATCCCTCCAACCAATAAAGGAACTTTTCAAATTGGTAAATAAATGACGGAATTCTGAGGAAACATACACAGTGATAGGATTCTAGTTTTGTATTTATTTTTTATAGTAGCGTCTGGAAGGCGAGGCTCGACCAGCCAGGGAAATATTTATTCCCTGACAGAACATTAGCATACAATAAGTAGGTACTATCCGTTTCAATAGATAGGTTAAGTAAAACACTGGTGACCTGAGTCGTTACACAACCTTTTCAGTCCACATCTCATATTATGTCATAACCCGACTACCCGAGTCATCAATCTATGTAGGATTGGATATCGTCGTCATGGATGTATGACATGGAAAGCTCGAAATGTCAACAAATCTTACTGCAGCTTTGACCTAATTTCTAAGTAAACAAAACTGACAAACATACCTGACTGGTTTGTAACAAATCAATACACAAAGTCAATAAGTGATCGCATTCAGTGCAATACGAGGAAACGTTATATTATAAGCTCACTTTGTTGTTTGTTGCCTCAATTTAGTTAAGTTTGTTGGGGTTGTCGAATTACGAGTAATTTGTAACGTAATACTTCCTTGTTAAAAAGTTTTGCAATCGATTCTTTTACTTTCTGAATTGATGCTGTATTATTTTATTAACAATGCGTAAAAAGTAAAGTAAATGCAAAAGTAGATATTCTACTTTTTTATTAAATAGCTAAATTATTATCAAAATTATCAAATTCAATTGCAATCCGACATGGGAATAACATTTGAACTTTGGCGAAGAGCCATGTAATCTGCCAAACGAGAAATTGAAACTTATACAAATGACCGTTTAAATTTTCCTTTAGTCTTCACATTTTTGCATCCCCTTTTGCTGATGACAGTAATATTGGGGCTTTATGTTCCTGATTTGGAAGCAGATGTATTTAGCGAGTCCTCTGACCGTAAGGTCACAAGATGGTGGCGGATGTATGGGCTGCATGTAGGTGAATATCGCGGTCATGGCCGAGTTGCCCGAGCTTGTTTAAAATGTTGCGGCGACAGAGCGCTTCGACACAACCGATGACGCGATTACATACATCAACAACTTAGTAATGAGCTTCACTTATCTATTACTGCACATTAAATGTTCAATGAAAGTTGTTTATCTAAAACAAACACGCGTAGCCGGCAGGGTGCGAAATAACCGCGAGCTTACATGACTGGTTTGCAATCCAACATAAAACAATCTGCTACGTTATCGCGTTGGTTTAACAGGGGTGGTTGTAATTTTACTTACAAGATTTTTCTTATTCATATCATGGCATCAATTATCATAAAAAGGTGTAAGCTTGTAAAACAGATTAAGATAAAATTTAAAAGAAATAACACTGGTGTCATGCAGTGCAACAATATTGCAAACACCAGTGTTATTTCTTAAAGTACACATATTAGACGTCAAAATCTTACAGTGAGAACTTGTACTAAACGATTCATTTATGTTTATTTATTTAAAGACATAAAGACATATTTATTTCTGCATTTTGGTTGTTTACAACACTTATACATGTCAAAACCCTATTCTAGATGAAGCCGGCTTTTCCTAGCTAAATGACTTCTTGAGAAGAAAGGCCGAAACAAACTCAGAGTCATTGTTTTTTTTGTCACTTCAATTTCTTTAGTCTTTTCTTCATCTTTTAAAGTCCAGACAAAAAAGGGTTTAGTATGCAAGTACAATGCAGGAAATTATCTGACGCTTTTGACTGACTCGGCCCACTGATGGCCCGCATTCAACAGCAATCGTACGGCTCAACCTTAATTGAGGGAGCCAGCACGATCTGTATCACTATGCCTCCACGCCATCAGAAGGTGTATGCATAAGCATGTCAGCCTAAGCCATCAGACAGGTTGCCACAACTATTTGTTTATATGTTTAATAATGCCCACATCGTACTCACAACTTTACATGCTAATACACAGTAAAATACATGTTGCAAACAATAAGTAAAAATAATAAAAATTTAAACAATAAAATGTCATATATTTAAAATATCAGAAAATATTATTAAATGTCAGAAAAAATTATTGAATGTCAATTTATGAATAATAATATATTACTTAAGTAATTTTAAATGTCAAAAGAAAATAAATAAAATAACGATGTCAAATCAAACAATGTCAAAACAAAATAAATAAAATTACAAATGTCAAATTAAAAATGTCAAAATGTAAAAATATAAGTATTACAAATGTTTGAAATAGAATTAGTTTTTATTATAAGTCAAATTGATTAGATCGATTGAGTAACATTTTGTTTAGTCTATTGAAAATTTCTGACAATGGTCACACTGAACTGTCACTTCCGTTCGCTTCCCCTTGAAAAATTACCACGTTGTCGTCACAACATTTTGTGAAAAGTTATTGTGAGCACACCTTTTTGCATTTCGTGTGAATTGATTAATTGAACTAAATAGCGTAAACCGCCTTGAATGCCGCCTGATCTAGTGCTGGCAACGGTAAATTGTGATAAAGGACATTGTGAACTATTCATTGACATTTGCAAGGAGAAATTGCGAATCCTGTGAACTTGCATCGTGCATTGAAGACGCTGCGTTAGAGTCTGGTAAAGTAAAGATAATTCACTTGCTAATATTGGCCAATTTTAGTCTTGTGTGTATCTAGCTTGCCTCCAGGACTCCACTTAAGAACATCACTAAGAGTTGGTAAGACATTTTATTAATATTAAGTGTAGTTAAGATTACTTGTATTCGCTGTGCAACACAGTACATTTATGTCTGAGATTTGTTGTGGCTGACAAGGGCTGATGAATAGAGTCACGCTTCCACAAATCTGCTGCAATTAATCCCAGCTCCTCCCAGGCCAAATTCTAGACATAATTTTTTGATAGCAAGAGCGTGGTTAACTGCCTATATTGTAAACTTGTATCTTAGCCGCTGTTGCATTACTGAGTATAAACTCAGATTGGTATGAGCTTGTATCTTATCACCTTGTAGACAGTATTGTAGTGTTTGTCAGGTCAGTTATTGTCTAAAATACATAATATTTAATTGTATAAGTTGACCTAGATAATTTGAAACACATTGTCACATAACCTCAATCAGTAATTGTTGATTTGTATTGTTGAAAAATCTAACTTAAATTTGTTGTTGCATTAATAAGTCAGTTTGTTTGGATACATAACAGCTGTATGTATCAATAAATTTAGTAAATTTAGTTCATTGCATATATTCATAAACATTGTAATAATCAAACTTGACCTTGCCACTTGGGCGGGTCACATTAATAAACTTTGTTTTGTTATAATATAGATAATATTGCTAGGTAACACATATTCTGTGCTTACTTACTATTGTATATCTCAAATAACACAGCTAGTCTGTCTGTTGCAAATAACTAATTAATTAATTTGAAGTTTCAACTTTTAATTTGTTATAAGTTATAACTTTGATAACTTTTGTGTTTGATTCTTCAATATATTGAAACTATTAATTTTGTTGGACAGTAGATACCTGTCACTTGCCTGCACTTGCAGTAAACAGGCTAATACTTTGTTGGTTTCAAAGAATTAAGAAAAATTAAGTTTTGATTGTTAATTGTATTAAACGCTTGTCGGGGCTCTTTTGAAATTTTGATTATGTCAGCTATCAAGGACTTGCGTGCGGCTGCTGGTGCTATTGCGTCAGATTTGCGCTGGTTTGCCTCAGCCAGTGCTTTAGTGAACCGGCCTGATCGCCAGCAGGCCCTACTTCAAAGGTACGAGCGGATTGACGATCGCCTGGCAAGTGTGGAACAGCAATTCCGCACTTTCAGCACTTGCTGTCTTGAAGTGTCAATCAATGATTTCACCGCTGACCAGCGAAATAAGGTCAGCGAAGACTATGCCCAGGTCTTGGACCTGTATGATGCTGTCTCCAATACTGCGAGACAACTAGTTGCCGATAGGGAAGGGCAACCCGGCCTGAAGCAGGAGCTTCCTAGGTCAGCACCGGGGCTGGTGAGTAGGCTCCCTACTTTGGACCTCCCCCATTTTGATGGCTGCCTAGGAAGCTACCTGGGCTTCATTAACTTGTTTGACAGCCTGGTCAATGACAGGGCTGACCTTCGGCCGGCACAAAAGTTGGCCTATCTAATGTCGTTTCTGGATGGGGAGGCTAAGGGCCTCATCCAGCATCTGCCCGTGTCTGACGAGGCGTACCAGACGGCTCGGGACCTAATCACCCGTAGGTACCATAATAAGCGTGGCCTCGCCGACACGCACATTGAGCAGATTTTGGGCTTGCCGACGCTCACCCGGGTCTCTGGGTTGCGCACCCAACTGTTGAACCCGCTCTTGGTGGCCATCAACGCACTTAAGTTCCTTGACCTGCCCGTGGACCAATGGTCCTATCTATTGGTGCACATTGTGCTGAAGAAGCTGCCTGCCGACCTGAGGTTGCGTTTTGAACAGCGCTTTGGTGGGGATAGCGCGACCCATTTGCCCCCCTTTGCTGACCTGGAGAGGTTCCTGGAGGATGAGTGCCGGGTCTTGGACAACTCCGGTGGTGATACGCCGGCTAAGACGCAGCCGCCCAAGGTCAAGGAGCAGGCTCGCGGTCACACCCGAGCCAATGTTAACCGGCGCCCTCCTCGCTTTGCGGTCACGCAGAGCCCAGCGGAGTGCTCCTACTGCAAGGTCACGGGGCACAGAACGGCCAGTTGTAGGGCATTCTTGGACCTACATGTCGCCTCTCGTAGGCGCATCGCGAATGCCCGCCGCTTCTCTTGTTTGGGGTCCCACTACCAGCGAGATTGCCCAAACTCTCGCCCCTGTCCTCACTGTGGAGGACAGCATTTGGACATTCTCTGCATGAATGCCAGAGAGGTAGGCCGCTTGTCTTACCAGCCGACGCCGCGCACGGGCGGGTGTCTTGAAGGTGGCAGCCGAGGCTCACCGGCGCGTAGCCGAGAGTCGCCTCGCTCAATTGATCGCCACTCACCCCGCTTGGAGAACCGTAGCGTGCGCACGCCTCCTCTCTCTCGCGCACCTGAATGTGCTGTTCAGCGTCACCAGCACCATGACTGCTGCCCCAGGTATTCCCCTCCTTTGGCGGAGCGTCCCCGCCTTGACTCGCGCCCACCTCGTTTTGGGCGGGTGCGTCACTATGACCCCCCACAGATGGCGCGCGGATCGAGTCATCGCGCCTTTGAGGACTTCAAGCCGCACCCCCATATTGATTTGCCTGGTCCTGGCCAACGGTCGCCGCCCAGGCAACAATAGGTCATTGACCCTTGCCCTATAACGCCAACCTCCCCCATTGAGACCGTTATCCTACCAACGGTTGCTGTTAGGGTCTGGGGACCCACGGGGACCTCTGTTGTTGTCCGTGCTATATTGGACACAGGTTCACAAGGTTGCATTGTTTCCACTTATTTGGTAGGGCAGGTTAATTTAAATATGGGCTCTTTTTCGAATTGTATACGGGGCATAGGTGACGTAGCCTCTAATGTTGAAGGGCAAGTTAAGGTTTTGTTTGGCCCTGTTGAATCTTCACACCCGAGGATTAAAACCTCGGCTATTGTGCTGAAGAATATTTTGGGTATGCACCCACAGAAACAGCTCCCTGCTGCTGTGGTGAATTTGACATCGGGATTGGAACTGGCAGACCCCAAATTTGACACACCGGGACAAATCGACTTGTTGATTGGCTCTGATGTCCTCGGTGGAATTTTGATTGGTGGGAAAAGGGTCTTGGTGCCAAATGGTTTGACTGCCATCCCGACCATATTTGGATTTGCTTTGATGGGACCTGTACCGAGGGACCCCCCTCCACCCGAACTTGATAATTTGTTGGCTGTAGGCTCCGCTCTCTCTCTGATGCGGTTCAGAGGTTTTGGGAGGTAGAGGAGCCCCCTCAAGCTGCCCGTTTGAATCCAGAACATGAGGAGTGCGAGCTGTTCTTCCAGAACAACACTGGTCGACTCCGTTCTGGTCGGATTATTACGAGGCTTCCCTTCCTGTCTGTTCGGCCTCCGCTTGGTGAGTCACGACCTTTAGCCGAAAAGAGATTGTTGGCTATGGAGCGTCGCATGGGTCGTGATCCGGAGCTCAGACAGAAGTACATTGAGTTCATGCGAGAATATGAACAGTTGGGACACATGTCTGTGTCAAATTTGGATTGGCGTTCGGTGGAGCATTACTTTCTCCCGCATCATGCGGTATTGAAGCCATCGACTGGCAAGCTGCGCACAGTGTTTGATGGTTCTGCGCAGACTTCAACAGGCGTATCCTTGAACCAGTGCTTGCATTCTGGTCCCAAGTTGGTCAAGGACCTTTGTGACGTCATCACCAGCTTCCGACGACATCAGGTTGTCTTTGTGGCCGACATAAAAATGATGTTCAGGCAGACGATTATCCACCCTGATGACCGTCGCTTCCAGCTGATCCTTTGGAGAGAGTCTCCTCGCGATCCCATGGTCGTCTACGAGCTCAATACAAATACGTACGGGTTAAGGTCAAGCCCCTACTTGGCAATACGTTCTCTTTGGGAGCTCGCAGACCGCGAAGGCCTACGTTTCCCAAGAGCCTCCGCCATCTTGAAGGACGATATTTACGTCGATGACATTTGCTCGGGCGCCTCCACAGCGGACGAGGCGATCCTCCTGCGGAACGAATTGATAGGTATTTTGGCCTCCGCTGGTTATGAGTTGCGCAAATGGATTTCCAACTCGCCAGCGCTTTTGGAAGGCTTGCCAGAGGATCATCAGCAAGATCCACATTTGTTTGAGATTGTTGACAACCCCGCCATGATGGCTGTTCTCGGCGTTCAGTACAGACCAGTCCAAGACATCTTTACATATAACGTAGACTTGAAATTGCCGTGTTCTTGGACTAAACGTCTCGTATTGTCTACTGTCGCCAGAACCTTTGATCCGAACGGTTGGATCTGTCCAATTATATTTTGGGCAAAATGCTTCTTGCAGAAGCTTTGGACAGCAGGATTGACCTGGGACGAACCTCTGCACGGCACTCTTGTTGAGGAATGGACCTCTTTTGTATCCTCACTTCCTGCCGTCAACGAGATCTCCTTGCCTCGTCCCATCCTTCCTCCCGGGAAGTACAAGGCCACCCTTCACGGGTTTTGTGACGCCTCGGAACGTGGTCACGCCGCCGTGGTGTACTTGCGCACAGTTAGTGCCTCAGGTCAGGTGAGGGTTTCCCTGATCATGGCAAAGAGCAAGGTGGCACCCCTTCGGACATCTCTGACCATTCCAAAATTGGAGCTCTCGGGAGCAGCCCTTCTTGTACGCTTGTTGAACCACGTGTCCAGTACTTTGGGTAAAAGCATTTGCATTAATGGGACCTACGCCTGGACAGACAGCCAAATTGTTCTTTGTTGGTTGAAGGCTTCTGTCCACACTTTGGAGGTATTTGTCGCTAATCGCGTTTCCCAAATCCAGAAATCCGAAGTCAAACTTGTTTGGAGACACGTGCCAGGTGAGCTCAACCCCGCTGATTGTGCCTCGCGCGGATGCTTGACGCCTAGTTTGATAGGTCATTCGCTGTGGTGGGGTCCGGAATGGTTGAGTCGACCAGAAATTGATTGGCCTCGAACGCCAGTTTTGAATACTTCTAATTTGCCGGGTCTACGAACACTCGCTCTTGAGAAGGTGGAATGCGCCTTCGACCCCGATTTTTTGTTGAATCGTTACAGCTCCCTCGACAAGTTGTTAGGTGTCACTGCTTGGATAAAGCGTTTTGTTTTTAATTTTAGGCACCCACAACAGAAACGACTGACACCGTTTCTCTCACCACAGGAACGACAGGAGTCCCTCACCTTTTGGGTTCGTTCTGTGCAATTGGCGCATTTTGAAAGGGAGATTGCTATCCTCAAGTCGGAGAAATCGAAATTGTCGGGAGCTGTATCTAAATTGAACCCCTTTTTGGACGAAACGGGTCTCTTGCGCGTTGGAGGGCGTCTCAAGAACGCCAACCTCCCTTACGGGGCTCGTCACCCCCTTTTGTTACCTAAGGACGGTCATTTGGTACGCTTGTTGGTAACTGACCGTCACCTTAAAAATTCGCATGCTGGTTGTAATGCCTTGTTGGCCATTTTGCAACGTGAGTTTTGGATTTTGTCTGCCCGAAGAATTATTCGGAGTGTAGTCTTTCGCTGCATCCCTTGCTATAAGCTCAAGGCTTCTACCATGCAGCCCTTGATGGGGGACTTACCGGCAGATCGCGTAACTGAAAGCAGGACGTTTGACGGTGTTGGCACGGACTTCGCTGGTCCTTTTTTGGTGAAAACGTCGACACTTCGAAACAGCAAGACTGTCAAGGCCTACTTGT
Source organism: Euclidia mi (assembly GCA_944739405.2). Lineage (NCBI taxonomy): Eukaryota > Metazoa > Arthropoda > Insecta > Lepidoptera > Erebidae > Euclidia > Euclidia mi. Next base: position 1,419,564 of record OX123195.2, on the reverse strand, counting down.
GTGTTTTTGTTTGTCTTTCCACAAAGGCCGTACACTTAGAACTGGTCTCCTCGCTTACGACCGAGGCGTTTGTAGCCACATTTGACAGATTTGTATCCCGCAGAGGGCTGCCTTCCTTGATCCGTTCTGACTGCGGCACTAACTTCAAGGGCACTTATAATCATCTGAATGATGTTGTTAATTTTCTTGAAACCAACAAAGCTGATATAGGTGATAGGCTTGCCCGACGTGGGATAAATTGGTTGTTTTCCCCTCCAAATTGTCCACACTGGGGTGGTATATTTGAGGCCGCCGTAAAATCGGCCAAAACACACATGCGCAGGACAATCGGTGAATCTGTCCTTACATTTGAGGAACTCGCAACTGTGTTTTGTAAGATTGAGGCCGTTTTGAACTCTCGGCCATTGTGCCCGATCTCCTCAGATCCGAATGATTTGGAGGCCCTTACGCCGGGCCATTTTTTGATTGGTCGCCCACTTGTCGCCTTGCCTGAGTACCCCTATATTGATACGAGACCTGGTCGTCTCTCGCGTTTTGAATTGGTACGCCAGATTACTCAGAGCTTTTGGAAACGCTGGAACTTGGAATATTTGCACATACTCCAGCAACGCGTTAAGTGGACCGACAAGACCGATCCACCCAAGATTGGTGACCTCGTTTTGATCAAGGAGGCTAACCTTCCGCCACTCAGATGGCGCAGGGGGCGCATCCTTCATTTGGTAACTGGGGCTGATGGAGTTCCCCGATTTGCTGAGGTCTTGGTGGACGGTTCGATTCTGAGGAGAGCGGTTGCAACATTGTCACGTCTACCAACCGATTAGCGGACCGGTAGGCCGGTCCGGGGCGGGTGGATGTTTGAAATAGAATTAGTTTTTATTATAAGTCAAATCGATTAGATCGATTGAGTAACATTTTGTTTAGTCTATTGAAAATTTCTGACAATGGTCACACTGAACTGTCACTTCCGTTCGCTTCCCCTTGAAAAATTACCACGTTGTCGTCACAACATTTTGTGAAAAGTTATTGTGAGCACACCTTTTTGCATTTCGTGTGAATTGATTAATTGAACTAAATAGAGTAAACCGCCTTGAATGCCGCCTGATCTAGTGCTGGCAACGGTAAATTGTGATAAAGGACATTGTGAACTATTCATTGACATTTGCAAGGAGAAATTGCGAATCCTGTGAACTTGCATCGTGCATTGAAGACGCTGCGTTAGAGTCTGGTAAAGTAAAGATAATTCACTTGCTAATATTGGCCAATTTTAGTCTTGTGTGTATCTAGCTTGCCTCCAGGACTCCACTTAAGAACATCACTAAGAGTTGGTAAGACATTTTATTAATATTAAGTGTAGTTAAGATTACTTGTATTCGCTGTGCAACACAGTACATTTATGTCTGAGATTTGTTGTGGCTGACAAGGGCTGATGAATAGAGTCACGCTTCCACAAATCTGCTGCAATTAATCCCAGCTCCTCCCAGGCCAAATTCTAGACAACAAATGTAAATAAAAATATCATGTCACTAATTTCAAAATGTCAAAATTCATAATTTTTAAACTCAATTCCAGGCATTTTTGTCTGCTAAATAATCTTTAACTGTGTAATAAGCTTTTGAACACAAGCTCTGTTTAAAAAATACTTTAAATTTATTAATACTTAGTTCCTGAATATTGCCTGGAATTTTGTTGTAAAAACGTATGCTTTGACACTTGTATGAGTTACTTATTTTTTGTAGCCTAGTTGAAGGTAGAACAAGTTTGTTTTTATTTCGTGTGTTTAAATTATGAATGTCGCTGAATTTAGAAAACATATTTATATTTTTCCTGACATATAACAAGTTCTCATAAATGTATTGAGATGCGACAGTCATTATCTTAATTTCTTTAAATTTTTCCCTCAGTGAATGCCTTGAACCAAGACTGTAGATTGCACGAATAGCCCGCTTTTGCAGTACAAACACAGTTTGAATGTCAGCTGCGTTGCCCCATAATAAAATGCCATATGACATTATGCTGTGGAAATAACTAAAATATACTAATCTGGCCGTATCTATATCAGTTAACTGACGAATTTTGTAAACCGCGTATGCTGCAGAGCTAAGTCTATTCGACAACTGACCTATATGTGGGCCCCACTGTAGCTTAGAATCTAAGGTTATGCCTAAGAATACGGTGTTATCTATAAGATCCAACTCTTCTCCATTCAAACATATGTTAGGCTTAACTTGTTTTACATTCGGTCTTGAAAATCGTATACATTTTGTTTTTCTTTCATTTAACAGTAAATTGTTAGCTGTAAACCATTTAACTACTTTAGAGAGAGCGTTATTTACGTCGTCATTATTTGATTGTTGTCGTCTTAGTTTAAAAATAAGTGATGTATCATCAGCAAATAACACTATCTCTTCATTATTTTGCATAATGTATGGCAAATCATTAATATATACAAGGAAAAGGAATGGACCAAGAATTGAACCTTGCGGCACTCCCATTGTGACCACTGAACCCATAGAAACTTTTTCATTTACCTCAACTCTCTGTATCCTATTACTCAAATATGATGTTAGGAGATCCAAAGCAGTGTTCTTAACTCCATAGTAATGTAATTTCCTGATCAATGTTTCATGAAACACGCAATCAAAAGCCTTAGATAAGTCACAAAAGACTCCCAGAGCATCATGCGACTCCTCCCAGGCATCAAAAATACTATCTAAAAGCTCAACTCCAGCATCGGTAGTTGAGCGACCCCTAGTAAAACCAAATTGTTTTTCATGTAACAGCTTATTGTTATTAAAATGAATTTGAAGCTGACCTAGAATTAATTTTTCAAAAATTTTACTAAACGTGGGTAGCACAGATATTGGCCTATAATTTGTGGAGTCAGATGTGCTACCTGATTTAAATAACGGAATTACTTTACTACTTTTCATTTGATCAGGAAACACACCACAGTCAATGCATCTATTGAAAATCATTGCCAGTTCCGGTGCTACTGTGTTGATTATAGATTTCGTAATCACAACAGAATTGCCCCAAAGATCACTAGTCTTCTTCAAATTAAGGGTATTAAAAGTTTTTACAATATCTCTGTCAGTGACATAACTAAAACTAAATTCAATGTTACACCTATTGACATTTTGTTTCAATAGAGATTCGGCGTCATTAGGGGACGAGTTGAGGGATTTAGTAGTTGAGACTGGAATGTCTGTGAAGAATGCTGCTGCTGCTGTGGCAACCTCAAAATCTGACTTTAATATCTTTTTATTTAATTGAAGAGTGTAATCGTTACTTTTAATCTTGACCCTTCCAGTCTCATTGTTTATAATATCCCATGTTGCTTTTATTTTATTGTCACTGTTTTTGAAATGAAATGAAATGAAATGAAATGAAATGAAATAAATGAAATGAAATATTTATTGCATCAAATATGGTTATAAAATCAGATGTTACAATATTATAATTTATATGAATCACATATCTGGCCGTTTAACAGCATGCAAAGTGAGTAAGTAAGGCACATAGTAACTTACTGTCTAATAAAATAGAAAAGAAATAATAATAATTTAAAATTTGGCATCCATATATTCGCTTACTGTATAAAAAGCTTTTTCCAACAACCAGTTTTTTAACCTAACTGTAAATATCTTTTTGGGTAGAATTTTGTAGCTTTCAGGTAACTTGTTGTAAATCCTAATTACCATGGGATAGCAGTTCCGTCGATATAATTCTGTTCTTATATTAGGTAATACTAAGCGGTCAGGATATCTAGTATTAAAATTACATTGATCGCTCCACTTATCGAATAAGTCTGGATATGCCTTCACAAAATTACAACATTCCAGTATATAAATAGAGGCAACAGTGAGTAGTTTCAATTTTGGAAACAAATTTCTACAGGTGGTAAGAGGTGATACTCCTGTCAAAGCTCGGATACATTGCTTCTGGGAAATAAATAATCTGCCCACTTCAACCGAGTTTCCCCATAGTAAGATACCATACCTAATGTTGGATGCAACGTAGCCATGATATGCTTGGAGGGCGACCTTTTGGTTAGCAATTTTGGTTAAACGCCAGAGAGCATATGCAAATCTATCAATTTTGCTACATACTTTCTTAATATGAGAGCCCCATCGACATTGTTCATCTAAGACAAGACCTAGGAATGTAGCTTCGTTCGTCATATTTATTGGCTGACCTTTACATAAAATGTGTAGTTTATTGGAGTCTTGCTTTCTGTTATAAAACTGCATGTATTTAGTCTTTTCTGGGTTAACTTGTAAATTATTTTCATCCAGCCATTTGGTAATATCATCGATGCATTTATTTATCTCCTCATTGTGTATAGTGTCGTTAGATTCTGTTATGATGACAGATATATCGTCAGCAAAAAGCGTGCATTTATGTGACGTCGCGTCTGGAAGATCATTAATATAGATCAAAAACAACAAGGGACCCAAAATGCTGCCCTGAGGTACACCTATATGATTTGGTAGATACTTAGATACAAAGTGACACTCTTCTTTTCTTTCGTTTATGTTTAATAGGTCAACATACTGTCTTCTATTTTTGAGATAGCTATCAAGCCATTTGTTTGCAGCACCTCTAATACCATATTTTTCACATTTTGTAAGCAATCTATCATGAGGGACGAAGTCAAACGCTTTACTCATATCGAAAAATACGGTGACCGCGCGCATTTTTCGGTCAATACATTCCGTTATTCTTTTTATTAATTTAAATGCAGCTAAGCTGGTGGATTTGCCCTTTTGGAAACCATGTTGTTCATTTTTAAGAATACTAAATTTATTCAAAAACGCAACTAGTCTTGTGTGCATTATCTTTTCAAACACTTTTGCCAAGATAGGTATCAACGCAATGGGTCTATAATTACTCACGAGTGCCGGATCACCTTTTTTAAAAATAGGCTTGATTACAGATACTTTCAATAGTTCCGGGAAAGTTCCACTGGTAAAAGATAAGTTTATAAGATATAGAATTTTAATTTTTGATTTTAAATAAAGTGTCTTAGCTTCACGACAAATCTTTTTAAATAACTTGGAATAATTTCTTACATATTGACAAAATTGTTCATCATTTTTATTAATTACTTTCTGTTCATATAATTCGTAAAGCTTATTTCTACTTTTATAAATTCCAGTGGTTGCCCATTCACTGAAGGATGTAGTACCAGCAACTGAGGTCCTCTTAGGGACAAAGATAGAATTGAATATAGTACAGTACATGTCAAAGAAAGAATTGTACAACTTATTAGGATCGTTATTATAGCATAAGTATGGTAATGTACTTGTGAGTTTATCCTTAAGTCCCTCCAGACGACGCAAAGTTTTTGGCACCACACTCAATTCCTTTCTACCTACTTTTTTAGACTGCATAGCAAATGTTATAGATTGTCCACAATGATCTGATGTTAATTTGTTAATTATTTGCTTTCTAACTGGTACAATATCTGTAAATATATTGTCTATACAAGTAGATGTCGTGGAAGTTATCCTGGTGGGTTCCAAAAATAAGCATGCAAGATTATATGACTTGAACAAATTCTTAATTTTGTGGCAATTCAGGGAATCTTCTAGTAAATTAATATTAAAATCGCCACCTACTATTATAGATTTATTTTGTTGGCATAGCTTCCGTAACACATCATCCATGACACTTTCAAAGTTGTCATAGCAGGATGATGGTGGCCTATACACACTCAAAACAAGAAGTTGGTCCAACCCCACACAGGTTATTTCAACTGTCCGTTCTACAGAGTAACTAACAATTTCACTACGATTCTTAAATTTAAGCAGCTTGTTAACTAAAATCAACGATCCACCATGTATTGCATTTTGTCTGCTGAACGAACTACCAACTAGATGGTTATTAAAATTGCACATGAACTGGTGATCTTTAAGCCAATGTTCTGTTATACACAAAATATCGACCCATTCACCGTTCATGAACAACTCCACTTCTAAATCTTTATTTGACATACCTTGTATATTTTGATGTACCAGTTTTAATACTTGTGAATTTCTAAATGAATTGTTAGTTGGATTGGGCTTATTCGTACATACCAGCCCATTATGAATGAAAGTGTAACTGCAAGAGGTATTCTCTATTGTCGAATTATTTAATTTAAATTAATAGAAATGTCAGACTGTGTAGCCAAAATACTGGCTGAATCATTATATATGTCATTTTGTTGCTGTATAGGGGCAACACGTTTATTAGCCAAATTCTTGGCTGAAATGTTAATACAAAATGCTAGCGACTCAGCTAGTTGTCTTTTATAATAAGAATTCAGATAACAAGTATCTTGCGTCAAATGTAAAGCTTTACTAACATAATTGTTAGAGTCAAAAACATGAAATTGATAATTATTGTATGACCAACTACACAAATTTATGTTAAGACTATGTCTAATATTATTTTCTTTCTGTGGCAACCCTTTACTGAAAGGTAAAGTGAGCATAATAATTTGATTTAAATTTAATTCACATAATTTACTGTAATAATAGAATAAAAGTCTTTTATTTAAAGATCCTCTTTTACCAAGTAGGATCAATAAAGTTGTATCCTGGTCAAAATTGAAGTTTATAATTTTATCTAAAATAGCAATGGAACTTAACCCAGGCAAACAGTAGTTCATCACTAACCCATCACTATATGTGTTCGCCAACAACTGACCCATACCTTTTCCAATCTCGTCACTAAATATTATCACTTTATTTTTATTTTGTAATATAGTTTTACTGTCTAGTTTGTTATTTTTTAATTTATTTAGAGTGTGTTTAATATTTGAATTTGTATTGTTTAAAGAACTATTTGGCAAAACCGGGTCACATGTTGGCAATGAGCAAGCTGGCGAGTGTTGGTGGTTGAATTTATCAAAAGCATTCGATTATTTATGTTACTCGTTCAAAGGAAACTATTTACATAGCTCACATATAAAAATATGCTTCAAAAGCTTGCGGATATTATTCTTAGAGCTTATTTTTTATTTATATATGTAATGGTTGTTAATTTTTATTTATGTAGCACATTTGGCAACAGTGAGCAGTGTTTATGACAACAATTAGTCTTTTAGTTTTATCTACGGAGAGATAAATTACTTCCACATAGCATAGCATAGTTTCGCTTAAAAGTCAGTAAACAAACTTTGGACGACATGGATTTCCTTTTAAACTTTGTGTTACCCTATGAATACATAGAAGATCAATACTTCTATCACCATTTCTGATCTAATTCATGGGGCAAGGAATCTGCTAATGGGCAGCTCAGAATTCTATACTTCAACAAGGTCCTCATAAATAAGATATTTATTTCTATGTCTAGAAGATTCTCCGTTTAACGTCTAGATATTTTTTACTGTTGAGATCATTCACTTATCGTTTCTGTTCATTAGTAGCTAGCTATGCAGACCATTTATTATTCATTTATCGTAACCAGTGCAGTAATATTCAAAGATTATTCGAAAGTTTGAGCTTTCGATTGAGAAAACCATATCTGATAAATTGATAAGATAACGCACTGTGGGCCAAGGTCGCGAGTCGACACGCACTCTCGTGGGGGTAGGTTCAAGGCCTGTGCGTGAACTATTTCCTTTCTATTACAATTAATAGTGTGTATGTTAATTATTGCTTGGGACAGTACATAAAGCTGTTTGTCCCAGTCGTTATGGAGAGCCAGTATCCTTAATTATACTGTGGCACTGGTCTAAGCCATAAAATAGCAGTGTTTCTTTGGGTTGCGGAATGTGGAGGTCCGATGGCAGTCGCTCTGTGACCAAGCAAATATTCTGTCATATCTGGTTAGACTAGACAGCGGACCTCTGGCAAGGCGAACGTCCAGGATGCAACCATGATAACACTAGGATGATGATAGCATGATGACAGTGCTAGGATGATTATAATGTAGTAGTGTGTATGACAGACTCACAGCACCCGCAGCTCGGCGCAGTCGCGCAGCTCCGGCACGCGCTGCAGCTGGTTCAGCTTGACATCCCTGCCGACACAAGGACACATATAGACACATGATCACATACACGCTGCGCTGGTACACGAGAATGTAATAATATCGTAGGACAACTCGCACACACGCTCATCTGAGACCAAACTTACAGATTTGTACTATGACAACCAGACAAGTGATAGAGATATTTATAAATTCATAAAAGATATCGATAAATAACACCGTTCTGTATACAGAACAAATAATCCTCCGAATACTGAGTAAGACAATACGATCCTCGATTCCTGGAAAGGAATCGTATCAAACCTTCGGATTGCTAATCCGGTCGTCCTTCGGCTTAGCAATTCAAGATATGCAAATACTTACTCGCATAAATGTTGCAGCATTTATGCGAGTATTCAGGTACTGATTATAATTCATAGGCTAAATTAAATTTGTCAAAAGCATAGGGCGTCATATTGCAAACAGTCCGACTGCGCGAATCTAACGGATATGATGGCACTTTTGCCGATGACGTGCTTGGTGGTAAAGATTTGTTTCACACGAACTTATGTATTGCGTGATACGCGAATGCCCAGCCTGAAAGCCCCTTCCTTGCAGATCAATTCTTAAGAGAACAAAATTTCTATGTCTTTATCTGCCAAATAATTTAGCCGCCACTCGTCGCTCAGTTGTGAATCTGACCCTAATCGTTGTCTTAGCCTGGACCACAGAGTACCTTTGTATATGGTGTGCCCTACGTTTATCAACAGCACTTTTCATATTGCATATAAAGCACAGAACGCACATTGCGTTGGACTAATAAAACGTTCCTTTGAAGGAAATGTTGTGAATATCGGCCAAGCGTCCGTAGTTCGGGTTGTCACAACCGTCCTAACCTTCGAAGGGCCCGCGCATGTTCATATTTAATGTTCAACCCAGCGAAGATTAGCAACATTAACTATAGAACTAAATTAATAATCGAAACTATACATATTTTGCCCCCAAATATTAAGCGGCGAAATATTCCCCAAAAGGAGAAAGACCAAATACGGCCTGTAGCGGCCAGAAAGTTGTTAATCGTTGAAATTAAACATATAATTTTTTAAAATTTTACATCGTTTTCGTTTCTTGATAGAGTATCGGTGAAAGAATTTAGTTTTTAAAGATTAATTATTTTGAATAAGCTATGGTAATAGCGGATAAATGTCTTATGTTGCCAGCATTAAAAATAAAATGAAGTATGGTAGGCAGAAATTGTTTTAAGAAAATAATATTTTTATTACTATATTAGAAAACAATATATTTTATTTACTTTATAAGTATATTTGTAAAAAGAATCAAGAAATATATAATTTATTATACATTCCATAATTATTAATCGGTAAAAATCGTTTTGTTTCTTAATCGATAGTAGAAATATTTTTTCAAACCATTTGCAACACTTTTTTTATCTGTTATGTCATTCGTGTTGCTACTGTGTATCGTAAATATTTTGTTCTGATTTATTGGTGTTTTCGTACGGTTTTAATGTAATGTAATTGAATATAAATTCAATAATAATGATCAGTACCTTCTACCCATGCTAAGAATATGCAGCGGTGTTTGTGATTGTGGTTAGCTTTTTTGGACGAGTATACATAGTACGAGGTTCCCTAGTACACAGGTGATTATTCATTATTATTGGCCACTCTTTATGTAGTTTTTGTTCTTTAAGACGCAAAGACATACTTTTATTTACATCTAGGTATTATATTTATGTTAAAATTCTATTTTGAGGTATATTAAGTTGCGGAATAATTTCCATTTCAAATATCTCGTATCTTATTTCCACCAAAAGTTATTTAAAAAGAAATTATACAGGTTAATAGAGTAGTCATTTATCTTCAAAACACACATGGTGTTGTGTTTGGCCGTGCCAGGCCCATAATGTATGGCCAAATGGTACATCTCCTTTGTTAGCTAGAGATCTTTATAAAGTAATAAATGCTTAAGTAATAAAGTGACCAAACCGCGTCTATAATGGTTGGCAGTGACTATATCGTGATAACAAGGAGACAGCGAGCCCCGGGGACAAGCACTAACATCATTAGTTGTCATTGTCACCTGCCGACCGTACCGCCTGTACCGTCGCCGGCCACACCCGCCGTCGCCCCGAAATCGCAGTTATAAGAACAGGCAGTGACTATATCATGTTAACAGGAAGACAGCGGGCCCCGGGGACAAGCACTATCATCATTAGTTGTCACCTGCCGCCTGTACCGTCACCGGCCACAGCCGCAGCCGCCGTCGCCTCCATAGCCGTTAATTTCCCCGGAGCACGCGGCACACGGCATAAGCCGGTGATGAATACCAATTACGTCATAACATTTAAATATTCAAATTGACAATTTGCAGATTACATCTTGTTAATAACTGTGAATGTGAGGAAAGGGGCCATTAGGTCAATATCAGCTGTGCACAAGGGCGCGGGACGCAAGGGAGAGAGGGAGGGTGAGTATAGGGACGCTCGTCCGTCAACAGAAGTTTGTTTACATTGTTTTGTATCGACGGTGTAATTATAGCTCGGTGTTGTTCAATTACAGCTGCAAACAATACCAACTGACAGGTAGCACGGTGCCGCCTGTCCCGCTGTCAGGCTCTCAAATTATGGCGTCTCTGATTTAGTGTTTGAGTTCCAAAATATTTACTTAGGCGCTCTACCTAAGTAAATATTTTATAACTGTGCTATTCTCGTTTCATTAAGTATACCGTCTTCATATTTAACGAAATATGTTTACTTTACAGCCATATACGCCATGATAACGTGAGAGCATCATGAAAGTATTCATCCATCAAACCAAAGTAAGGTCAAACAAAAAAGAAATTAATACTATGAGAAAGGTAAGGCCACAGTCCTCAATCCTGGCCAAGAGCTGATTGTTAGACATCAAATTTCTTTGAGAACATTATGGAGAACTCTGACACATGCAGGTTTCCTCCTTATGTTTCACTGCAACGGAACCTACCTACATAGCCTCGAAAAGTCAAAGTGAGCGTCTAAAGTAGGTTTGAACTCGAGACACTACGGAGTAGTCTGTTTATTTCTTCACAAGGCTATCGCTTCCTCATAACGAAATAACACAAAGATTACCGCATCAATGAGGATCTGGTGCTCTATAATTTATACAGAGGGAGCGTCTGAGCGTCTCCCCGGATTACGTATCCTCACGGCCGGCGCCGCTCAGCGCGCGTCCTGGCTTACGATAGTCTATCGCTAGGTAAATCCTAATCGATTCGTACAGCAACAGCTCTAAGCCGCCTCCTCGAACTACGTCACTAGTACTGCGTGCCAACTACCAAACAACTCAAAGGAAATTAATCTATAAAGGCGTTTGAGAAGGCTTTATGCATCTTCCTTTTGTGCTTATCTTTGAAGCGATTATATCTTGTTTTGAGTCTCCAGTATCGAGTAAAGGGATCTGCCACGTGAATATCAATACATCCTTGTACCTACTCATATCTCCTCTCCATCCTGAATACAGGGGCAGATTCTATGTACAAATCTATACCTACAGGATGAATCATGGGTACAATCATTAGCTACATTTAGGCCTCCCTCACATAGGTTGTAGAGAAGAGCTTTAAACTACATTACTTACAAAAAGATTTTATCGACATCTCAAATATAATGTTAGACTTGGCGAAAGTAATTATACTTACGTATAAAAACTCAAATGAACATCAAACGTGAGGTGGCTAAAGTAACCTCACGAGCCTGAACCAAAAAAATATCTCCGATTACCATCTTAATTGAAAGCGACATAACGCAAGTATAGCGTGACGTAAGCTGTTTTTTTTTTTGTTGAACATCGGTCGCATTGACATTGAGTTATCTAAAAATAAACTCAATAAAAACTAATGACTACATTAAAGTTTGAGTACACGCCACTAATATCACTTATGGAGATGACAATAATAATGTCTGACAGCTACAAACAAATGATTACAATCTCAACGAATCAAATATTAACGACTATCTAAATATTTGATCTGACATTGAACAATTGTTCTCAAAAGTAATACAAATAATATATTACAACAATAAGAGCCTACAAAACAATCCCACTTGGATCAAATACGATAAATTGATCAAGATAGACTACTGGACGGATTGTTTATCGCGCTTTTATCAGCTTGCTATATATCTATACTAATATAATAAAGCGGAAGAGTTTGTTTGTTTGAACGCGCTAATCTCAGGAACTACCAGTCAGATCTGAAAAATTCTTTTTGTATACGATAGCTCAGTTATTCCGGCAGGCTATAGGCTATATAACATAACGCTTCGACCCTTTGGGGCCGGGCAAAAGGCTAAAAAGGCTAAAACATAATGTCGGCTTATCTCAGGAACTAGCAGTCGGATTTTAAAAATTGTTATTGCCTATGATAGCCCAATTATTCCGAAAGGCTATAGGCTATATAAAATTACGCCACAACTTTTAGGGGCCGGACAAAAATAATAAAATGGTCAAACGAGAAGGGGGAGGGTTGGGTCAAAGGCAAAAAAAGGCTAAACGAATAGGATACAATCTATATGGGTATCGTTTTCGAGATTTTCGGGACGCTGATTAATAATATGAAATTTATTTAGTGATCCAAGATGGCGGACGGGAAATCAAAGATGGCGGATGAGAAAATTTTAAATATCAATATGGGTATCGCCTTCGATATTTTAAGGGGTGGAGAATCGAAATACAACATCTATTTCGTGATCAAAGATGGCGGATGGGCAATCAAAGATGGCGGATGGGAAAATTAAAGAAATCAATATGGGTATCGTCTCTGATGATTTAAGGGATGGTGAATCCAAATACAACATCTATTTCGTGATCAAAGATGGCGGATAGGAAATCAAAGATGGCGGATGGGATTTTTTTTTAAAGTCGATATGGGTATCGTCGCCGATATTTAAAGGGATGGGGAATCCAAATCCGACATCTATTTTGTGATCAAAGATGGCGGATGAGAAATCAAAGATAGCGGACGGGATTTTTTTTTAAGTCGATATGGGTATCGTCTCCGATATTTTAAGGGGTGGGGAATCGAAATACAACATCTATTTCATGATCAAAGATGGCGGATATGAAATCAAAGATGGCGGACGGGATTTTTTTAAAGTCGATATGGGTATCGTCTCCGATATTTTAAGGAATGGGGAATTCAAAAACACCATCTATTTCGTGATCAAAGATGGCGGATGGGATATTTTTTTAAAAATCAATATGGGTATCGTCTCTGATGTTTGAAGGGATGGGGAATCCAAATACAACATCTACTTCGTGATTGAAGATGGCGGATGGGAAATCAAAGATGGCGGATGGGAAAAATTTTAAAAATCAATATGGGTATCGTCTCTGATGATTTAAGGGATGGTGAATCCAAATACAACATCTATTTCGTGATCAAAGATGGCGGATAGGAAATCAAAGATGGTGGACGGGTTGGTTTTTTAAGTCAATATGGGTATCGTATCCGATATTTTAAGGAATGGGGAATTCTATATTATATAAAAATTTATGTTTGTTTTTGCATCATTTATAGACCCAGGAATGATAAGAGATAAAGCGCTAAGTCAATGGTTACTTTGGAAAAGGGCCTTGGAAAATAGGGAATTAAATAAAAAATCTTAAAAAGGCGATACGGAGTTCGCTGGGTCAGCTAGTCTATGAATATAGGTAACGTAATCTTTCATAATTTTCGCCTAAAACGTTGGTCGGTATTTAAACTAACATCAAGTATCGGTAAGTAGACAAAACAAAAGATAAGAAATGCAAGAAATTTGATAATAGTTTTAAAAAGTAAAATACACGCTTTATTAATACTTAAAAGTACATTATAATAATTTTATCGTAATAAAGCGAGGTGTGATTCAACTCCCGCAAATAGCACCCCAAGCTTCTTGTGAAAACATTATATAACATAAGCTATTTTGTGATATATTAATTTTCTTCGTAAAGTTACACTATTGATTATGTAGTAGTAGAACAGTTGCTTCTGATGAAATTTCTTATTTTTGTTAAGTATGGTGGAAGAAATACTTTAAAAAAGTCGACATAGATTACATTTGAAACGAGAAATAAAAACCAGCTTCTTTGCGTTGGTCCAAATTAAATTACCTTTTGCTGACAAGATGTTTCTTATTTATTTTTTATTTCTCTCTATGTAATTTACAAACGGAATTAGAACTACTACTACTACGGAATTACTACTGACCGCGAAAGTAATTTGATCGTTCAGGTTGCTATGCCTTGCCTACACTGTTCTAGTAAGTTGCCTGTTAATACCGGACTTTGTATCTGGTATAAATCCTGTATTGCGGGCGACTTTAAAACCATTCAAATGACGACATAGTACATTACAGACTCGAACGAAACAGATGTTTTGAGATCTCAAACAGTTTTGTCTCGTGTCCTATCGAATCTGTAACCCTGCTATAGTGCAGCGTATGGCGAGGTGACTGCTTAAACCACGAGCCACCCTGACATTGGTGTGGTTTGCAAACTGAGTCATGAAATACTTATGCAAAGTTTGCATAAGTATTTCATGGCTCAGTTTCTCACCTCCTCGTTTTCTATAGCGGAAGGGAAATGCATGAATAAGGGAGCGGTAAAGGAACGAAGGGTGAGGATATTATCTTCGTATCAACCCCTAGCGTACCATCTGGTAGGATATAGCTTGTTTGTCACCCTTTGTACAAAATATAATGGACACAGCAAAACATCTAGATATGTAAAAACTACTGGTGGATAAAACTTTGTTCAAGTACTCGCCTCGAATGCATGCAACGATGCATTCGAGGCGAGTACTTTATCCAATCTGTGATCCGTGCAGTCAGTACTTGCTTACGTATTGTTGTTTAACAAGGTATACTCACAGTGATCTCAGCTGCGGCGTGAACTTGCACAGGTCGGAGGGGAGGGCGGTGAGGCGCGCGCGGTCCACGCGCAGCGTGCGCAGCCGAGACGTGCCGTTGAGCGACGGCAGCGCACGTAGACCTCGGGCCTCCGACAGCACTCTGCACACACAACACACAACCACACATAAGTATATCTACAGATCAATGAGAAAATCTGCTTCCAGGAAGTAGAGTTACCACCACACCTCCCTGTCAGCAACGCACGTACCACGACTTTTATGCGTGCTCATTACTACAGTTACATCGTTAGAAAATAAGGACACAGTCGCGAGCAACTAATGGTCACTGGCAATAATGTATGGTTAGACCAAATCCGTATAAACCTGCACACCATAACCCAGGTGGCAGGTTGCTGCTGCAGAAATGGTGAGAAGAGTCCACAAGACGGTGATTTCACAGCTAGGAAATCACGACCCTTAGAAATGAGAAAAACAAACCGACTAAGATGATTATTATTTGAATAGATTTGTTATTAGTTTCTTGTATCGTATGTTATATCGTTAGGTCACATATACCTAAAGCTAGTGCGCGTTATTACTTTCCAAGTTTACTGAACAAACATTTGAGATAGTTAATAGATTCACACAAACCGTCCAAATAATATACACTAGTCTATGGTTAAGACTCTGCGAGAATAACATATATTATAGGTTGTTGCCACAAGGCCTCGGCTCTTGATAGGTGTCATTGGCGACCCAGCCACGCAAACAAGGATATTATCCACAGTTAGTACCCATCGGTAATTACAATTGGCAAACATCCAACATCCTTCAACAACTATATAAGTAATCTTAGGTTTATTGCTTGAATAATTATTGCTTCGTATTTGTATATATATATCATACACATTTATTTCTTATTTTATTTGTTTGCATTTGGAAGGTGCTTGCTTTTCCCTTATTTAAATAATTAGCAATATGCTCGGTTTCCTCGTACTTCTAACCTGAATACTTGCGAATATTCGCTACGTAATAACCCGCGAGGCAGATAACGGGTCCTCCAAAAATAACACCTTACATTTAAAAGTATATTCAATACGAGCCTTAAGAAAAACTTGGTGATATTTTCGTATTGTTGCCTCTTTATACGAGTAGACGACGCAATCTTGAATTGGTTTTTAAAAACTTAGCTCTATCGTTATATATATATACGTTTGGGTCCCAACTTGATTGTGTTATCCCTTTTTTGGGTTCAATAATTGTATGACTTTTCTTACGTCAGGTCAGCCATAAGCGTCAATGTACCGATTACTTACATATTTTTATTAAACGGTTTCATTAAACGGTTTTATTTAGCTTGACCTGTTTATTTCTTTGGGTCAAATTTGCTAATTGGAATTTTACCGCCTTCCTGATGACAGACTGATCTGATATTTGGTACACACTCTTAATCTTGATGACAATACAACATAATATATTTTTCATGATTGTAAATCCAAGATGGCCGCCGATACAAAATGGCGGATCGCATATTAGTTCACAACAACCTCAATATGGGTATCAAATGAAAGGGCTTGATTGGTAGAATAGAACTCACTATGAAAAATCCAAGATGGCTGCCACCACAAAATGGCGGTTCATATATTTTACACAAATACTTCAATATGTGTATCGAATGAAAGGGCTTGATTGGTAGAATAGGGCTCACTATGAACTAACAACAAAACTAAAAACTTGAAAATAAAATAAAATAAAAACATTTTTATGTCAAACGGTTTTATAACACGTGTTTTTATTTTATTTTATTTAAGACTGCTGGTCCGTCTCACAAGCTTTCGACTATCTTTAAGTAGAGGCTTGCTCTAGGAGTGACGCAACGACCTTTCAATCGCATGTCCAGTGCAACAGTTACGAGAATGTTACTAGTTATGCAAAATTCTTCTTAAAGCCATGGCCAACTTTCAATACAAATCAGTGCCATTTAGCAATTAAACTCTAGGCTTGAGTAGTTGCGTTGGCATTCGCGTTTATCCCACAGGAGGACCGTGGGTGTCTAAACTTATTATAAGTTAAAGTGAAAGCGATGAGGAGGGGTGTGACGGTCGCCAAATTAATAGGAGCCCTAAACGACGCCTCGCTAATTGCAGATAATAATCTATACCGCAATTAACTTAAGTAAATGTTAAGTTCTGATTACATTTTAAGTTTATGAAACTGTTTAGACGTGCCAACGTCTGTAGCTGACTTTAATTTCAGAATTATCTTATACTAGAGGACGCCAGCAGCTTCGCCTGCATTTTTTTTTAATTTACCCGTTTTGGCCGATCCCGTGGGAATTTCGGGGAATCCCTTCTTAGTGCACCCCTACGGTCTTCAAGGAACATACATGCCAAATTTCAGCTTCCTGTGCCCAATAGTTTCGGCTGCAGCGTGTCTATCAGTCAGTCAGTAACGCAAGGACTTTATATATTAAGACTAGAGGACGCCAGCAGCTACGCCTGCATTTTTTTTAAATTTACCCGTTTTGGCCGATCCCGTCGGAATTTCGGGAAATCCCTTCTTATTGCACCCCTACGGTCCCCAAGGAACATACATGCCAAATTTCAGCTTCCTGCGCCCAATAGTTTCGGCTGTAGAGTGTCTGTCAGTCAGTCAGTAACGCAAGGATTTTATATATTAAGATGATATTTATTTCTCTATTCGAGAATTCAAACGTGACAATGTTATGTGCTCCTACTAAAAGTAATGTTAACGAGAGCATTTGCACGTTTCGCTGACTAGAGTGTTACAGAATCAACTCACGAAGAAATATAATCTGTGATTCATAAATAGTCGCCGCAGCGTGCTAATATAGTTCCCCGACAATTTGTCTTCCTCTTAATCAACGTCGGCTAACTTCCGCAGTCAACAGGAAAACACGAAGCGACGTATGTATGCGTCCGAGTAGGTAAACAAGCCGGCTAACATCGCACTTGCACGAAGTTGATCACTTAATACTCACGTTTGCAGAGAGAGACATCAGCGCTGCAGCGTTAATGTAGCGCGGCCTACTTGTAGAGACCTTGACCGACACGTGAAGTATGTGCAACAACAGAGTAGCGACGCATACGGGCCGACAGACCGCGTGTTGTAGGACCACGAGCACCGGTTTGATGGAGTTGTCTAATAGTTCGACTGTTGCACCTTTTCGTCGGACAACTTATACTCGTAATCGCACACATCGATATTTAATAAGCAAATAATTTACTTCACTTTTGATTTGTTATACACGAGTTAAGTTAGTTGTTTGCTTGGAAAAGAATTGGAAGCCGTTTAGTCCGATAAAGATATTGCACGGCCATCTTCTCACTATAAGGAGGTTTATGCTATAGTCTATCTCACTGGCCAAGTGCGGGTTGGCAGACTTAGCATAACTATTGAGAACGTTATGGAAAACCCTCGTGCCAGCTTTCAGTCTAATACGTACTAACGCGTGAGTTTGAACTGGAGCACTCTGGTTAGCAGACAGTTAATCTCTCCATCTCCACTAGGCTATCGCTGCATACGTATTACAACGGGTTCCAAATATTATAAGATGTAAAAAAGTTTGACATGCGTTTTATTGCAATGATAAAAATTTAAAAGAACTGGTTTTATTTATGCAATAAAATTTAAACGAGCATTTTTTGTTTGATCTTATATCAAATAGATAAGAGTACTTGCTATAAAGTGTACTTATGCCAACATTGCTGTGGTTTATGTTCAGCGAAGTGCCTTGTTTCAAATATCATGCCACTCGTATTAACCGCATTCTGGATAGAGGGCTTCACGTTTTATTTTTATTTGCAAAATAGATCAAACACTACACGCATCTCATTAATTTTTTACTAGAACTTTGATTATATGAAGTAAATGTAGTATCTACAACGCTCTTTAAAAAGTATTACTAAGTAGTCTTGAATCTATGAACTAAACTATACTGCTGTAAACCGATTACAGGAGCGTCTGTCCGTAGTTACGAGTACAATCGCTATATTCCCAGGCTGAGGTCTACTAAAAGTTGATAATTATATGTTTATTCTACGAGTATGATTGAATAAGATACTTTAAAATGTTCCATATCCACTAAATGCATTAAGAAACCTAATTTAATTTACCAAACCGTTCGGGTAGATCAGAATGTTGTTAAAATCCTAGTGTAATCATTTTAATATTTAAAATTAAACACTTGGATTTCTACAACATATGTGCAATTTGTGAAGTCGTTGTTAACATATTTTGTAAATTAAACAATTAACGAAAAGGAATAACGCTGACATTAAAAATACAGTTATAATTTTTATGTAGGTAAATAAAAATATAAAAATAATTATAAAATAAGGTATCAACGTCACTTTCGTGTGATACATCTAAATTAGGGCTATCTATAAACTCTATTACCTACTCTATATTCAAAGCAGCACAGTAAATTAGATAGATAGATAGATTAACACTTTATTGTACACCAGCATACAAACAAAATTACAATGGTAAAATTAACTTAAAACTAGTTGCACAATAGGGCGGTCTTATCGCAAAATGCGATCTCTTCCAGACAACCTAGTTTGGAAAAGGTATTTTATAAAAGTATAATTGTGTGGGTAACGGTGTACCTAGTGGAACAGTGTCTTAATGGGTGGATAAAAAGAATCGGACATATTACATTAATACAATTATATAATTATATGAGTATAAAACATATAATACTTATAATATTTTACATACAATACAAAATAATTATTTATGATAAACCAATACTTTTAAACAATAAATAAATAAACTATACATTTTACATAATATATATACTTAAATATGTAAATAAACTATAATATATACCTATATAATATACATATAATATATATACAGTCATGATAATTGTGACAAATAATGATTCCTGACTAGATTTTTAAATGTTGGAAGAGATTGAGCCCGTCTGATAGTTTCAGGCAACGCATTCCACAATCGTACAGCTTGAACTGTGAAGGACTTTTGAAAGAAAACTGTAGAATGAGTCGGGACTTTCAATTTAAGATTTTCTGATGATCTCAAGCACCTTGAATGTGTGTCATGAAGATATTCGAACCGTCGTTTAAGATAAAAGGGAAATGATGGATTGAATAATATATTATAAAGAAGGCAAAGGATGTGAGTATTCCGTCGAAGGCGGATAGGCAGCCATTTGAGCTTGTTACGAAATTCAGAAATGTGGTCAAATTTACGTACGCCATATATGAACCTTATGCAGAAGTTTTGGAGGCGCTCAAGTTTATCTAGCTGGTCCTCATTGAGATCTAGATAGCTGGCATCGGCATAGTCAAGAATGGGAAGAAGAATAGATTGCACAAGTGCAATTTTAGTAGGTATGGGAAGGAAATTACGTAATCTTCTCAGTGACGCAGCGGCAGCAAAAAGACGTCGACTAATATTTTGTAGCTGCACAGACCAGGATAACGTTTTGTCAAAGGTAATCCCCAGATTCCTCACTTCTTTACTCACAGGAATTGAAACGCAAACAAAAGATATCTGGGGAAGCAAAGACCAAGGAACCTTTGACATCAGTCTAGAACTGCCGATAATTGTTATCTGGGTTTTCTTTGGATTTATCGTAAGTCCGTACCTATTGGTCCAATCTGATATTTTAGCCAGATCACTCTTAATCGTGGAGATAGCTGACGACAAATTTTCATATTTTGCTTGAGTGTACATTTGCATATCATCAGCATAAAGGTGGTAGGAACAAGAAATATGATTGGATATAGAATTAATAAAAATTGAGAAGAGTAGAGGAGATAAGACGCCGCCCTGTGGCACACCAGCAGAATTATCGCGCCAGGAAGAATAAGTTTCATCCAGATGGATACGCTGCCGGCGGCCAAACAGGTAACTATGAAACCAGTCGATTACTGATGGAGATATGTTAAGAGAGCTTAAAATGGCGAGAAGAACATCGAAGTCGACAGTATTGAACGCATTGCTAAAGTCAAGCAAACAGAGAATTGTGAGCTTGCCATTCTCCATACCTGACCTGATATCATCCGTTATGTTGATAAGCGCAGTAGTGGTACTATGACCTGTACGGAAACCTGATTGAAAGGGATTGAGGATGTCATTTCGAGAAAGGAAAGAGTTAAGCTGGTTATAGACAAGACGTTCAAGGACTTTGGAAAGAAAGGGTAAAATAGATATAGGACGATATTCATTGAAGGATTCAGGATTAGATTTCTTAGGTAGAGGAACTACGTGGGCCTCTTTCCAAGATGTTGGAAAAATGCCACTTGAAATTGAGTAATTAAGTAGGTGGGAAATAATAGGAAGGATTTCATCAAGGATGGGGAGCAACATATTACGGGTGATACCATCGCTGCCCACTGCGTTGGATGTTATGGATAAAATGCTCTTCTTAACATCACATGCAGTAAACTGACTAAAGACAAAAGGCGGGTGATCAGGGGTTGAAAGCGACGAAAGGTGATTTAATGTATTAATTTTTGTTGTCCTATCAAAATTGGACGAAGCAGAGAAGTGCTGGTTAAGCAAATTGATATCAATATTGAGGGATTTTGTATTCTGACTTTGCTTTCCAACCCCCAATGATCTCAGGAATTGCCAGACTTTAGCTGGATCTCCGTTTTGAACAGAATTATGGATATGCCGGCGTTGTGCATCCCTACACACCCTATTGCAATGGTTTCTAACCTTGATATACTTTTCTTTATTAACCTCAGTGGGCTTTGACTTGTACTTTGATTTGGCAGCTGCTTTTTTCTGTATAAGTAAACTTATATCTTTAGTAAGCCAAGGTGAAGGTGCATGTTTTACTTTTATGGCTCGGAAAGGTGCATGAACGTCATACAAGTCAATAAGATTCCTCTCGAACAATTGAATTTTGGAATCCATAGATTCTGCGTCAAGCAGCGGTTGCCAGTTGATGGTTTTGGCATCATCACGTAAAAGATCACTATCCATACTACTAAAATTGCGAAGCAAGAAAATTCTAGACTTAGCCTTGGGAGGACGGACGTTGAAAGAGAGAAAAATAAGATCATGATAAGAAAATTCATCTGCATCAAGTTGGCCGTGCTTAGCAACATGACCAAGCGATGAGACGAAGATGAGGTCTAGAAGTGAGGGAGTAGAATTAGGAAAATGATGGGTGGCATTCAGGGGAAGAATATGAAGATTACTTGAAATTGAAATGGAATGTAGAGATAAGGAACGAGAGTCGTTCTTAAGAAGACAAGTGTTAAAGTCACCCATGATAATAGTTTGACTGTAAGAAGGGGATAGATTAAGCAAAAGAGTTTCAAAGGAGGAAAATAAATCTATACGCAAAGAAGGACAGTAATAAACACCAAGAAGGATTTTGGTGTGGTGCAGCTTAACCTCCAGGAAGAGATGCTCACCAGCATTGGGTGGAGGCGGCTGTGAAGACGTACTAACCACTGAATAGTCAATGTAAGAGCGGAGATAAATGGCAACACCACCGCCACCACTACCAATTCGGTCATTCCTAATCAGTTCGAAGCCAGGTAAAGAATAAGAGGCAGAAGAAAGGCATGGCTTAAGCCATGATTTGGATACAAGAATAGCATGGATGTTCTTACAGTCAAAGGTTGCCAGCATATCTGGGAAATGGGCCGGAATACTCTGTGCATTGATATGGACAACGTTCAAGTTCCTGGGAACATCAGAAAATAAAGATTGCAGATTATCTGCCAGAGAAGGGATACTAACGTAACTGTCATTGTCGGTACTCACTGAAAAAAGTCATCATTATCACTATCTAAATCTATAGACGACATATAAAGTTTAAATTATAAAATAAAATATATAATATAAATAAAATACAATAATAAAATATATAAATAAAATAAAAAATATATCTAAATAATAAGCACAATGCACAAAATAACAACACTATTCGACAGAGTGCACCTGCCAGTTAAATTAATGTTAAGTAGGTACTCCAATGTCCCCCCCGTAGGATCTCCACCTTGTCGTGGTGGGGGGGCTCAGTAACCGTGGATTAGTCACCCGCGGTGAAGCTAAGAGGGATCCAGGAGGGGACGCTCCGCGTGGGCTTGTAGGGGCCTGCGAAGGATGCATCCAACGGTGCGGGTGCGGGGGACAGTTCTGTCTGTCCCTCGCAGTCGGGTGCGGTCGCGGGAGGAGAGGCGTGTCGGTGTTGCGTTGCCGCGCGCCCTATCTCCCGTGACCAAATGGGGGCGCACCATTCGATGCGTCGCGGTGGGGCCGCAGAGGAAGAGGAGACGCGGTGTTGCGTTGCCGTCCTCCCCTCCCTATCCTCTGCGGCCGCTGGGCGTTTTGGCGGCGGAGTCCAACACCTTAATCCGTCGCCAAGGGGGTTTTGCTCGGGGCCCGCCTGACCATCTGGCGGGCCAATACCCGTCGGAGGGTGGCGACGAGTGCTTTGGTGATGCCCCACCCTCCGACACACGGGTACATGGCGCAAGTCGAGGTGGTTTTTAGTGGAAACACCACATACTCCGGCTCTTATTTCCCCCAAGAGTCGGAGAGCCGAAGGGATTTTCCACCTCGTAAAACAAAAAAAAAAAAAATGTACTCCAATGTAACCAATATTTTTATACAAAACAAAAAAAAAGCAATAGTCAACATTATAACTAATAAAATACAGTACAATCCCAGGTACAAAAGTTGAAATAAACTTAAACACTATACATAAACATATTATTATCAGCGAGACGTTAGAAGTTTATTTTTATTACTATGGCGTGTAAGAATGGCCCAAGTATATTGTTTCTGAACTAAACAACATTATAATGGCTGTCACTGTTATATTTGACACTTGAGTACCTAGTAAAATTTATCAAGTCGGTATATGTAAACAAAATCGTAAAAATAGTTGAAAAAAACGTTGTAACATACGAAACATACATCTGAATTTATAATGGAAATAAATACAAAAGATTTATAAGTACCGTCTTTGCACAAAAGTAAAGTAAAAGTAATATTTGGCCACCTACCCGGGATTGAAATAATAGCACGAAAACAAAAACAGGACTATTTTTAGTAGCTGCAGTTCGCCTTGTTTTTGCTGGCTAATTCTTCGAAGCAGGGGGCTCTCGTTGCTGCTGATCCACGGCGACAAGGTGACAAAGGTTTTCAACATCCATCAGGGAATTGACGCGATGTCGCTCACCCTTTTCCCCGAGGACAAAGATCTGCCCTTCCTTAGTCCAGCACTTGGACACTCCAAACTTCGCCGGTGCAGCTACAAATATGTCATGTCGGGCCTTCGTCAAGAATTCCGAGGCTGTGATACCTGAGCCCTTCAGTTTAGGTTTGGTAAACAAAACTTTATCCCGGACCAAGACACTCTGGAATTTTACCAATATTGGACGGTGTCTGTTGGGAGCTGCGAGTCTACCCATACGATGACAGCGCTTAATGCTATTTGGAGTGATGTCGTCAAGCTTCAGGTGTGTTTTTAAAACATCAACGACGGTCTGCACAAGGTCGTCCTTCTTATCTTCCTTAACACCATGGAACAGAAGAATCTTACGGCGACCCTGCATTTCTAAGTTGTCCACACTGTGCATTAGTAACTGGACTTGCTGCTGCAGACCCTTTAACACTCACTGGCAGGTAGCGTAATGTAATAGACTAAATTAAATCATAAAATAACTGTTTATATATATGAATTAAATTATAATTAATTAAAAAGCGAGGACTAAATTTTTTTACTGCTATGGCTACAACTACCCACACAGAAAAAAAAAATTAGCGTCTCATTTATTAGAAAAAATATTGACAATCCCGCACCTGTGCTCGCATTACAAATCACTCCAATCAGCATTTTTCATAGAACGGACAAACAAAACATCGACACAAATTAGCTCAAAATCAAATAAATTTTAAATATCCTAACATAGTTCTGCTAACCTCACATTTTATGAAAACGACTGCTGTCACAACATACATAATTATATTACGTAGGTATGACAAAACATTTTCATGTTGGCATTCTTCATGTTATTAATGTTGGCGGGAGATCGAGATATGTGTGTCAACATTTTGCTCGCGACAAACATCATACGTCTAAATGTTCCCCTGAAATACCGACGGGAGCACACAGAACAGCCATGTCTAAACAAGTTGAAGCGCCCTAAGCCTTATGTCAAAGCCCTAATATATTTGCAAAGCATTTTTCTAATACAAATCGCGAGAACAAACAAATACGGATCGTCGGCGCGGGGTGCCACGACAGAATAGCGAATGCTAAGGAAGCGCCAAATTGTCTGTGCGTGCCAAAATGGTGGACAAACAACCAACAAAAACAGACTTTCAACTCAGAGTTACTTCGAGCGAAGGAAGGCTTAGCTTTATTTGGTGGCATGATCTTTACTTTGGCAATTAAACTAGCATTCATAGCATACAATTAATGGTGAAAAGTAGTAATTTATTATAGACTTTATTTATTAGATACCCATAGTTCACCATTTACATCTAATTGGACCTCGTGGATAAGCAAGCAATACATGAATACAAAACAACAGTCATGTACCTAATCAACACATACTCGAGTGTATACTAACTGTGCAGGTGACCGTAATTTTATTAAAAATATTGCAAAATATGGGAAGAGGTAACAAACTAAGTCCGATTTAATGGATGTAATTATGGACTAAGTAAGTATATTATAACTGATTTTGCTGTAACTGTGAAGAACAACGTCAATTTCACCGAGAAGTTTCGCAACTCGGCGGGTATATGGCGCTTCAAAGCGAGTCGAGAACTCGAGACTCCCCCGAGCGCAGACACAGCTGTTTATGTTTGTGTTTATGAGCGGCTGACTCTACACTACGCTAATGGAGCCCTATAATCACGTCAAGGGTCACATTCAGTTCACAAACCAAATAACCCACATTAAATTGCTATAAAACCACCACGTCGCGGTTGTGTAGGGCGACTTAATCGTTTGCATGCTGATTCAATTCCCCGACCAAGACATGGATATTTTCGTTATCGTAGTAGTCTACGACAAACTTATGTGTCTGTGGATATATGGCTGGAGACTTATTAAATCTTCTGTCGATTGATTTGCGATGTAATGAAAAACAAGTTGGGAGACTAGCCATAATTCTAAGAAAGAACGAATAGCAGTAATAAAACTTAGTCAGAATAAAATGTGTGACAGGAGCCCTGTCTCGTACAAGACTTATAGATATATATATATCGACGTAAGAAATGGGTCAGATTTTGTACGATTACATAATTTCCTCCTTGCTATTTTTAAAAGAGTCAATTTCCGCAGATGGAATAATCCGGTCGTATGTCTCGGGGAAAACTGAAAAGCAAAACGTATTCACAAAATTTTACAACAGCTCTTAAAACTTTCGTTAGATATACTCGTACATAGATGTTAGACACCTGCTTTGTGTAAACAGGTAGAAATAGACACTAAATATTTGTCTTGGTAGCAGGGATAGATAGATGGCCTATCAGCCTGTCACTTTAGAGCCATCAATCGCTCATAGTAAACTTGTAGGCCAAACTGTATCAGGAAGGTAGAAGTGAGCGAGAATAGATATCGCTATCGACTCGTCGTCTGCTATGTAGCGAGGCAATGTTCGCAGAGTGTCGGAAGCGACGAGTGTCAGCGCCGGTTTATCAGCCGATACGGTTCCGGAGGCGTGCGGAACAATTTCCGATGCGTTATCGGTCGGGGATACTCGGGGAGGACACCGGACGGACACGGCGCGGCGTCAATGCACCGACGCACCGACTGGACTGCTACGCGCGTGGGACACTCGGATACATAGCGAAAGTTTCTGATAGTACTTATTTCATAAAAGGTACGTGAAAAGTAACTCTTATCAAATTTCAAAATTGGTCTGTCTCTCATGCTGTCATTTTCCTATTATATGTTATATTGGGTGAGATTAATTTATGTTAATACTTCATTATCTGCTTGCCATTGCTGGTCAGAGAGAAATTACATACTTATTAAAATCGGCTAATAGAAAAATGGCGCTGGAAGCTGTGCCTACATGCTATTATATGGCAATACCTGTTCTGCAATAAGAATCAGCTACGCGGTACAACTATACAAGATACAAGAAGGCAATTTTAAATAAATACTGGATTTAAATTGTATAAAGTTTTGATATTGATTCTTTGTTATTGAATATTATTATGACGAACATAAACATTTTTATACCCATTTAATTACGTATTAATGTGTTATTTAATAAATATATGTTATCGCGATGTCGTAATAATGACATAACTTGCTGCCGGCCGATATCGAGTTGAAGGTCCACCGGAACTTCCTTATGTTCATTTTGTTTATCAAACCTAACTGTATCATTTAAACAGTTTGAGTGAGGTAATCACTAAGTAGAGGTGAATGATCGAAGGTCGAGCTTGGCCCTAACGAGCCGGACGATTCCGAACTGTTTACCAAGAGGATCTGATTGACATTCAGCCGAGCGTGGAATTAAAACAACCGTTCTGACCTTTACTGAAGAAATTTAATTAAGTTTTCACGCAATATCTTTCGTAAAGTGGGTATTAATTATGAGGCGCCGGCCGGCGGCGGCACAGACAGACGCTAGATAAATCGATAATGTGCCTCAAACTGCATTCCTCAATGTGGCGTAAAGGACATTCGATGTATAGAATTATTAAACACAGTATAATTCGGCACATTTAAAAAGCATGGTTTTGCTATTTACAGATTGTGATTTGATCTAATATCGTTTTAATTTCGGCTTACTTTTCCTGTAAAAACCTCATTGAACAGCAGAATTACATGATAACTGTTATTCCTTCGCATGTAAGGTTGTTGTCGGATGTGTAAACGCGTGTTGTCACCGAATGTGGAGTGCGAGGCGAGGAAAACCACCGAACCTTGGACTTGTTGTTTTGGTGCCACCGCCGCCGATGACTCTCAGGGAAACGCGGCGAACCGTAACGATCTAACGCGGACATACCGCCTACATTTCCGCGTATTCATCCAAAACATATATGTATGTGGAGCTTGTATGTTACATACTAATTGGTTGCATTTTTCCTCTAATGAGGTTAGGAGAAAATTTATGCGTAATTGTTGATCCGACGAGTCTGATTTACAATGTAAGGCCGGCGGAACTAAATCAGCTTACCGCACCAGCTACAAACTACAGGTATTGGTGTGTTTTGCAACCTTTCGAAAGCATTCGTTTGTGTCTGCCATGAAACGCTCTTATATAAACTTAGACATTGCAGCGTCCAGATTAAAGCATTGGATGTCATTAAGTCATACTTAAGTGACAGAATCCAATGTGTCGAAATAAACAGCTAAGTAATCTACATCATTGAAAGGAATAACCCACTTGGTTTGGAATTACAGTGGTTTGCACACGTTACGTATCTCTCAGGGAAACTTAGCTTAGCTGTTTATGCTATTAAGAAGGTTCATAGGTTGACTGATATCGATACGGCTAGATTGGTTTGTTTTAAATGAAAATAGTTCATGGTGTTATATGAGTAATTTCCAATCACCTTTTCAGAAACTATTAATCGAAACTCTTGTATGCAGTTTACTATCGGTCGTCGATGGGTCCGCTCCCCTCGTGATGCAAACTAGTCTACAGAATTGTACGTACAGTGTGCTTAGATGTGGAAGCTGCGTGAGCGCGGCGGGGTGCACGCCGGTGAGCGGGTTGGCGCGCAGCTCGAGCCGCGCGAGGCGCCGGCACGCTTGTAGTGGAAGCCTGACTGAAGTTAGCCGTACGTACAGTGTGCTTAGATGTGGAAGCTGCGTGAGCGCGGCGGGGTGCACGCCGGTGAGCGGGTTGGAGCGCAGCTCGAGCCGCGCGAGGCGCCGGCACGCTTGAAGTGGAAGCCTGACTGAAGTTAGCCGTACGTACAGTGTGCTTAGATGTGGAAGCTGCGTGAGCGCGGCGGGGTGCACGCCGGTGAGTGGGTTGGCGCGCAGCTCGAGCCGCGCGAGGCGCCGGCACGCTTGTAGTGGAAGCCTGACTGAAGTTAGCCGTACGTACAGTGTGCTTAGATGTGGAAGCTGCGTGAGCGCGGCGGGGTGCACGCCGGTGAGCGGGTTGGCGCGCAGCTCGAGCCGCGCGAGGCGCCGGCACGCTTGTAGGACTCCGTCACCCACCACCTCCACGCGGTTGCTCGCCAGGGACCTGAGGCATAAAGCACATCTTATAACTAAATAAAAAAAAAACAAAAAAGACCGCTATTAGAAATGCCTATAGGTCGTCACTGAGATCTATTTTCTGATTCTGCTCTAATTCAACATAAAAATACATACTTGTACAAACTGATAAATTTAAAATTGACGTTTCGTAAGCACTTTAAACAAAGTTTACACGAAATAAAAAAAAAAAAAAAAAAAAAAAAAAAAGATCTTCGTCTGTAGCTACTGTGGGTAAAACGTCACTTAATCTACCCGGAGGGCGTCCTATCCTATGTTTTTTTAATCTCCTCTACAGAACGCTACTATTCCAACAGTCGACGGCTGGCTCTGCGACATTGACCAGTCCACTGTCACTTTAGGTTTTCCGTCAAATCCCTTACTCAATTAAATTCACCAACAAAAAAATACATTTCGATTTACTATATTGCAAACCCAAATGATAGCATAGTAATGCTGTAGTTATGGTGGTGTAAAATGTATGTATGTTTGTGTATCGTAAGTGCACTCACAGGTCCTCGAGCATGGGCAGCAAGCGCACGGCGGCCGGAACCTCCGACAATAGGTTCTCTTCCAGCCTCCTGCACAAATGAACACAACATGTACATGTGTTGCGACTCGCTAACTGTAGGAATAGGTACATGCTAGACTAAAGAGACAGTTTCAAAACCAACATTTTATTAATTGCTATTTTATGCCAGGGTAGTAACTAGCTCATCGGAGTTGAAGATAAACTCGCACGCAAAGGGGCTAATCAAATCTTACGTAAGCTTAAAACATCCCTCTTTTAAGCTTACGCAACGATCTTACTTTGCTTATGTTTGATGTTGCGGTGGGCTGGATGGTAATTACGTCAGCATTTGATTACTTTTATTTGGATTTGAACAAATATGGCAGATTGAAAATAAATGTACCTTACGGGGTAAGAGATTTGCATACTTTTGCTAAATTTGCGGCGAACGGCTGATTGTAAAAAGTTCTATCGTAATTCTTGGACGCCTCAAGCAGAAGATGATCTAATACTAGGCATGCCTTTTAAGTTCTGTTTTTCCATATTTCCCGGCATTTTTTATATGGAACTGTTCTATATTCGAATGTGTTTAAATTTTGTATCTCAAAACAGTTGAAAGTATTAGGATTAATGCTATTGTTTAGTCACAGCGTCGATTGAAAGAAAGAAAATGAATATTTCTAAGGAAAATGTTCGTGCAATAATTTTCTACAACTTTCGAAGAGGCCTGACACGGCTTCATTGTTTTGAAGAGCTAACATCTGTGTTCAGTGATGAAGCCTCATGTCTGCGGACTGTCGAACGCTGGTATTTAGAATTCCAGCGTTGACATAATAGTGTTAGTGACAAATCTCGCGAAGGACGCCCAAAATCCGCCTTCACTGAAGATAACATCATTGCTGTGAGACAACTAATTCTCGAAGATCGTCATGTGACGTATCGAGAGATAGAGGCTCTATTAGGCATCTCAGGGACAACCATTCAGAAGATCTTGCATGAAGCGCTTGGTGTGAGAAAGCTAGTTTGCCGTTGGATACCGCATCTGCTTTCCGACGATCACAAGGCGGCCCACGTTAGATGGTGTAAGAAAACTCTGCAAACTGCATTAATTATTTAAGTATTATGTATATTCCTAATTACTATTTACAAGTAATTAATTACAATGTGAAACAGTTGCAGCTCCTTACAAAAACAAAATATGTAACATAACACTGGCGATTAAAAAGAGTGGCCACGAGTTTTATTGCCCGTTCTTTCTCGTGGTTCTACCTATTGCTTTGCGAATGGCCAGTAA
The DNA here is from genome assembly GCA_944739405.2 of Euclidia mi. Classification (NCBI taxonomy): domain Eukaryota; kingdom Metazoa; phylum Arthropoda; class Insecta; order Lepidoptera; family Erebidae; genus Euclidia; species Euclidia mi. Next base: position 1,388,706 of record OX123195.2, on the reverse strand, counting down.
ATGTAAATGTAGAAGCATTAAGCATTAAGTAATGTACATTAAAATTTAACGTTCATAAGCGTCACTTTGTGACCTAGATGAATAAATGATTTTTGACTTTGACTTTTGATTTTGGCACGCACCAATGACTTTTCGAAGTTAAGTGCGTATTAAATTGTTAATTATCGCTTGCTAATCGGTGAAGGAAAACATGGTGAGGAAAGCTGCATGTCTGAGAGTTCTTCGTTATGTTCTCGAAAGACATGTGAAGTCTGCCAACCCGCACTTAGCCTGCGTGGTGGACTATGGCCTTACCCTTCTCATAGAGAGAAGAGGCCTGTGCCCAGCAGTGGGACTGTATACCTAAAGGGCTGATGATGAGCACTCAACACTTCAAGCACGAAAACACTTTTTTCAGTCAAACAGTCATATAATTATCATGAAATATATGAAAAGTTCCTTCACTTTTTTATTGAAAGTGAGTCCTCTACCTTTTTATTTGAACTGAGTATGAGTTCAATTGAAATTTGAAATTGAAAAATCTTTATTGACATAAAAATATAGGATACAACATAATTCATTAACCCTGTCTCCTGTGCTAGTGTTAACTGTATTACAGGAGACAGTGCCTTCACCTTAAATTCAATATGTTTTATGTCATTACAATATTATAATATGTCATTATAATATTAACTGTTGTGCTGCTTAACATGGATCACTTTTCACAAATAATATTAACAACTTTATCCGTTTTCCAACGCAGTAATAGACACAACAGTTATATCTAATTATTTTTAAATTTACCCGTTTTGGCCGATCCCGTGGGAATTTCGGGAAATTCCTTCTTAGTGCACCCCTACAGTCTCCAAGGAACATACATGCCAAATTTCAGCTTCCTGCGCCCAATAGTTTCGGCTGTAGCGTGTCTGTCAGTCAGTCAGTAACGCAAGGGTTTTATATATTAAGATTTAACGACCGAATGACTTTTTTATTCAGCCTTTAACTTGATGAAGTGTTCCTAGTTTCAGCGTAGCGAGCGAGATGGCGGTTTATAAATGTTGTCGTAAAGTAACAATACGCCTTTTACGACATTTCCCATTTGTACTCACCCTTATTTAATCTATAGTCAACGTGCAAATGACATCTCTGGGAAATGAAAATTTCGTAGCTGCATCTTCATTGTATAAAAATTAACACTAGCGAGGTAATTTAGTTTATTATACGTACCTATTTGTTGATTATGGCTGTTTTAGCCAATTAAATGATTAACATATTATTTTTTATATTTCTGTAGTCTCACGCCTGTACCCCTGAAGGGATAGGTAGAAGTGCAATATTACACCCACATTAAGCCATATTATGAATTTTAGGTCCCACGTAATAGGGGCGAGCCTATTGCTATTACTGGGCACATTGCCAGACTCCGTGCTAACTCTACTGAGAATTCGGAAAGAACTTTCGGAATCGAACCAGGGACCTGCCGATCAGCAGACACATAAACTATCCACTGGACCACGGAGGCAGTCATTAAAATATATCAAGTAACATTACAACGCTGTTCGTTCTGAAGCGACGAGAGTTTCAGAATCAGAATCAGAAATCATTTATTGTGATACAGTGCTATTATAAAGGTGGTAACAAAATTTAGGTGGCACATACACTGATCAGCCATATCAGGCGTAAAATAGTCTTAATTTAGAGGGAAACATTCGTTGATAGCTATTGGCTCTATTTTCTTGCATCAAAACACAAAATAACATACCAGTATTAGCAACAAAAGATAGTAATTACTAGCTTTAATTACTAGAAGGTATCTGTTAGGAACTCCATTATAGTATAATAAGGCCTTACCTCTAAAAAATCTTTTAGTTTTTTCTTAAATATCCCTACGTCGTCCGTTTGGCGTATTGTTTTTGGGATCTTGTTATATATATTCTACGACATACCGAAAAATCCTTTTGAGAACAGAGCCGTTTTAGATGGCTTGTTTACAATTTTATCTGCGTGTCTACTCGAGCACAAACTATCAAACTTATTGCGATTAAATTTTACAAACATTGCCATTTCAAAAATGTATAGTGCGGGTAAAGTTATTATTTTTAGATTTTTAAAATAGGGTTGGCAACTTTCTGGAACACGAATATTACAGACAGCTCTAAGACATTTTTTTTGAGCTCGAAAAGCTTGTTGTCTGTTGAATTACCCCAAAAAATCAATCCATATCTTAGTGTAGATGTTACATACGCGTGGTAAGCTGTGAGTAATACTGTTTTGTTTGTGATTTGTGACAGTTTAAACAAGGCATAAGAAAATGTATTAAATTTTTTGCAGATCGTATCTATATGAGTTCTCCATGACATATTTTTATCAAATTCAAAATCCTTTATTCATTTGGGTCACAATGTGACGCTTATGAACGTCAAAATAATAAATTTATAAAATAATTACTTATAGACTCTACATTTACATTTACCGCCACGTTCGCAAAGCAATAGGTAGAACCATGAGAAAGAACGGGCAATAAAACTTACGGTCACTCTTTTTCATCGCCAGGTTTTGCATAATACACATAATTTACATTTTGTAAGGTGCTGCAACTGTTACACCTTCTATATCACTTGTATATATTTACTGTACATAATAATACTCAAGCATAATAGGTACTTTTGATGTTCATTTGGTTAGCCTCCTCAGAATATACATGGTGAAACAGGAGCATCCACTTACATTATATATACCTAATAATGCAGGCAATCCGCGAAAGTGATCAGAACCATGATGGAAATGATGCAGTTAAATATTAAAATCTAATACCAGCCCGCAAGACCGTCATCGACCAGTCATCGCAAGTAGCATCCGTTCACGAGTATGACGCATGTGCCAGCCATCATCCCTCTCACCATATTAGAGAGACAGGGATGACCCGACACACGACGCCACCACAAGAAATGACATTTTAGTGAGCATGACGACAACGGTATACGAACCAGTAGTAAGAAACAGTCTATTGGTATACTGACCATGACCGCCAATTACCTCCATTTTCCAGATCGTTATTATTAACATAAATTAGTGAAACGCGTGAAGGAATGCAAATGTAGAAAGAATTTTGTGAAGGTGACAAGTGAACAATGATATGATCAGGGATAAATAATGTTAAACTACATTCAACAAATCATAAAAATATCCAAATCCTGCGTTCACGAGGCACCTCCACTTAACATGTAAATAAAATAATTGTGAGTTAAACAAGCCTAAGCCTATCCCCACGGTGTCTTATCATTTAAAAATTCCTTAATAGTGTAATGATCCCTTTGTAAAAGAAAGTTTCTAATTGTCCGTTTGTATTTGTGCATGGGTAAATTCATTATTTCAAGAGGCAATTTGTTGAAAAATCATATACCAATCCCCGCAAATGAGTTCTGAACTTTATGTAGACGGTAGTTAGTTTCCACCAGTTTATGCTTATTCCTTGTGTTCACTTATCAACCCAAAGTCCGAGAAACTTAACGCTGTCTGTTTCCTGTATGTATTTTTGTTTCATATGTAATATTTAATGCAACTGGATTTTTTTCTGAGAATAGCTAACAATTTTTGTTTTGTCTAGATTTATTATAGGATTAATAGATGTCAACCAACTTATTATGTCTTTAGAGTGTTATTTATGTCACTTTCGTAGGTATTTATGTCATTCGGAGTAAACACGGCAGTGCTATCGTCAGCAAATAAAACTAATGGAACTTTTACGGCTTTGGGGAGGTCATTGATGTCCTTGCGGCAAACCAGTTGTGACCATCTTCGGGGTTGACGAATAGCATTTTTCAGTTTTAGTTAAAACACATAATTTGCTAATTTGGTTTGTTTGCGTTCTATGACTTAAATAGGATTCGATCAATGTTAAAATGTTACCTCTTACGCCATATCTATACAATTTCTCAAGCAGAAGTCTATGTTCTACATGGTCGAACGCTCTTGTCATGTCCATATAAAGAGCGCTTGCCGGTACTCTTTTATTCATGCTATCGTATATAGTTGACAACAGATCATAGACAGCCATATTAATTGTTTTGCCTTTACGAAACCCATTCTGTTCACATGCAAAAAGATTATGTTTCTCGAAGTAATTGTAGAGTCCGTTATATATGACCTTTTCAAAGATTTTAGCAAATATCGGTATTAATGCTATAGGTTTATAGCACCTGATGTCGGTTTTTACACCTTTTTTAGATAGTGGCTTTATTATGGATTTCTTTAGTTTACTAGGGAATTTACCATGCCCAATACATAAATTAATCAAGTGACTCAAAATAGGGCTAATTTGGATGGATACATATTTTAGTATTGATGTTGAAATGTTATCATATCCAGTGCTTTGAGTATTTTTTAGTGTTTGTATTACTTTATTCACGTCATAGGCAACCGTTGGAAGCATAAATAAAGATTTGTTATTATAGTCTATACGTTTTAGCATTTTATTGCGTGAAATGTCATTTTCAATAGATGTCAATTTATTATTAATATTTGTCAATTTATTGTTATTGTCAGATATTATTATAATTATTATTATTAGATGTCACTTTATTTACATTGTGTGGCGAGGCATTAGTCATTGAACTTGTGGATATAGTATTCAGATCAATAAAGTAATTATTGAAAGCCTCAGCGATTTTTGTTGGATCTGTTATAGTTTGTCCTCCAATATCTATCTTAGTTATGTTTTCTTTTGGGAAATTGCATCTTGAGGAGTTTATGACATGCCATACAGCTTTTGATTTATTTATTGAATTTTTAATGTAATAGTCATTCTGTGATTTTTGTGTTAAATTAATGATCCGTTTAAGTTTCGATGAATAGTTTTTGAATATTTGTAAATCTAACTTATTGGAAGTTTTACGGTATGTCCACAGCAACCTTCTTTTTTACGGCAGCACATTGACATACTTTTAGATATCCACTTAGGTCTTCTGTGCGTTATGTGTTTTATTCTTACCAAAGGAAAACTTAGATTGTTGAATAGAAGAAATGTATCAATAAATATGTAAAACGCCTTTTCAGGATCAGTTTTGTTAAATTCTTCAGAGAATGTTAGACTGCCAATACACTCGCGGAATTTTGTTTTTATATTCGTCATTAAGATCTCTTTTAAATGTGTACCACTGGTTGATTAAACTTGTTTTTTTTACTGGAAGACACAATATTTGACATGTATGGTCTGAAACAGCCAGATCTAGCATCTCACATTTGTTACCTCTTATATTATGTACGATATTATCAATGCAACTATTGCTGCTAATACGGGTTGTTGCCCGTGTACCAACTTTTAAGTTAAAGCTGTCAATAGCGTTTTCAAATTGTGTTGAGCCGTATGTTTTTTCTTGAGGTCTATGTTAAAATCACCACATATTATAGCTTTTACATTTTTACGATTAAGTTCTTTCCTAAGCATATTACTAAAAATTTCAATAAACAAATCAATTTGTATTATTTGAAATTTTGGCACACGATATATACAAATGATTACTATTGGATGATCTAATAACTTTATGGCACAACATTCAACTTGGTTAGATATACTCATATTTTCAATATACTCTAATCTTTGGAATTTGTGACTGTTTCTAATCAGTATACATGACCCGCCATTTCTATTATCGTGACAGAATTGGGCAGCATGACTATAATTTGGTATACATAAGAGTGTATGTGAGTGAGTTTCCGATAACAAGTCCGATTTATACGCAGCCGTTATCAGCGCGCTCGCGCGTAAACCTTCCACCGACTATCATTCTCCGCTAGGGCCTGCTCTTAGTCTAGTCACTCGAGCGATTCAAGAAATAAATGAGATCTCTCCAACTGATATGTTCCCTATTAATCATACTGTACAATTGTACAAATCTAATATCTGCTCTTCAATAAGGTTCAAGGCCTACAATGTGTGTGTGAATGTGACAAACGTTACAGCGCTACAAGTTTTGGCTGTACAGATACTGAAGAAAATACGCAAATTTGCTTTAAAGATTCTCAGAAAGGGATCACAGACCCCATCACTCAGGCTGAAATATATTTAATATCCGTAGACTTGTGATGAGAATTCAGAATACAACTGTTAGACATTGGTGTATCTTGACAGTCTCAAAAAGGGGAATTAATTTTCATTAGCAGGGCGGCGCGTCGGCGGTAATGAGCAGTGCGATAAACAATAAGGCTTCTTGTTTGGGTAATGAATACTAATGACCGCTGCGGTACACGGCGCGGGGTACATAGCGCCGGCCGCTCCCTGACGTCGTAACTTTGAACTGCCAGTGATAGCGGCCGGCCCGCGGTCTGACGCCGATGTCATTAACACCGACACGACAAACTGCCAAGTGCCAACTATCGCATCATATGGACATGCTTCTTAATAACTCAAAAGCTTTACTTACTTACTTATCCTGTCGATGACTACACTTTAAATAGATTTGGCCCATAACTCGGAAACTCGAATGGCCGCAAAAGCTTTGGAAAATGTACTATTTCCATACTTGGCACACATAACATGTATCATCATTCGTACTAGTAGGTAATGTGTTATCGTAGCTATAATATGATAAATGACTTGTATTACAATAATTTAATATTCACAAAATGTGTCGCCTTAATGTGTCTTCCTGAGAAATGTTTCTTTTTTCGTCGTAACATAAATGTGTGCCTATTAAAATTTATGAACGTATTGTCACGTTAGTTCTTGAATAATACGACATGTACTAGTATTTTCATCCGTTAGTATTCGTTTTCCTTGCCCTTGCTATGTAAAAAGGCGGTATTAAGTATATTATATTATACTCACAATACTCTGAGTGCGGGGGTGTTGATGAAGGCTCGCTCCTCGATGTATGCGATACGATTCCGTTTCAAGACTCTGTAACAAACATAAACATGTTCAGTTTTGAATGTAAAATTGTGTTAAATATATTTCCTTTTTCGCCCCACATTATTGTGTGGTAAACTCTATTGTGTCGGACCTGTTTTGTAGCTTTCAACCGATTTAACGTAATAGGCTAGCTGTTTTGGATGAATAACCTTCAATTGAACTATTCATTGATTTCATTTTGAACAACTTGACTCTTGTTAATTACCTATTTGAACCGTACGCCGTCAAATGGAATCAGTCGACTGGTTAAGAACCAGCCGGCTGATATTAATTATTTCCTTCGCTGTTCAAGTTTCACTTGAAGTCGCAAGCAAATTTGTTGTCTAATTTTTTTCCAATTGAGAGCTAGGCACCTATTTGAGATGAAACAGTTATCTACATTGATAAGTTTGTGGTGTTTGTGGTGATGTATGTTATTGGAGGCAAATGGACCGTTCTTTCATTTCAGCCATTGCTAAATAGGTATAAGCACAGTCTAATAAGGCCTCTCGCCAGGTTTGCCTCACACTCCTCACAGACCGACTTTGGGCGCCGGCATCGAACTGTTTCCTCTGATCCAAATTTATAGGAAAGAAGGTTCTTGGGCGTGTACGCACCGAATGTGGCAGCAGAGGAAGGGCATATGGAAGAATGACTGACGATCTTGTTTAGATGGACCACGGGCTCGCATTACAAAAGCAATGACAAGACAACACAATCCTCTTTTGTCTGCCGCCAGTAAGAGGCAAGAGAGAAGGAAGGAAAGTGAGCTGTACGAATAGGACTGTCGATATCGTATAGCTTGTGTTATACTTTTATCACACTTTTTTGTTCTCTGTAACCAGTGTATTTTTATATTTTTAATTACCTTTTTTTATTTTTATTTATAGTCTCACGCCTGTGTCCCGAAGGGGTAATCAGAGGTGTAAATATTACACCCACATTTCGCCATGAATTTTAGGTTCCACGTAATAGGGGGCGAGCCTATTGCCGTAACCGGGCACATCACCAGACTCCGGGCTGCTGCTGAGTATTCGGAAAAACCCAGTAACACTTTTGCCCGACCCGGGAATCGAACCAGGGACCTCCAATCAGCAGTCGCATACGCTATCCACTGGACCACGGAGGCAGTCTACCTACGATTACCTAATATAGATATTTTGGGATTGTAACCTTGACTGCTCTTCCCAGCCGCAAATGCGTAAACTATAGTTTAACGGCGGATCAATGGATGTGAGGATAGAGTTATTTCACTAATCTACTCATTCACCTTTCAAGTTCAACAAAGTTACAATACTCAAGTTCATAATTTACTTGTAAGTATAGGGGTGGAGACGAGGGTTCAGTCAACAATGGTAGAATGCGAGCGGATGTTGATTCAGTCGCGTCTCACGGCTCGTTAGCTTGCGATCCCACTCAACGTGCGGGCACGCAAATGTTCCACCAGTAATTACTTCACAATAATTACACATACATACGATACGTGTTGGCGTTATGTGTGCCTCAATGAGTATTGTTGAGGTGCCGTTTCATCGCCAACAAAATGGTACAAAGAATGGAAAGGGTGAATATGTAAATATTTTATTGTGCTGAATGTGTGAACGATTTAGAATTGTTTCCTTAAAAATATTGGGTTCTGTAGTATATATTATCAGCCTTTAACAGTCCACTGCTGGACTAGGCCTCTCCTTTGAAAGGAGAAATTGGCCTACTATACCACGCTGGCCAAACGGGTTGGTATAGGGTTGGTATCAAGTTTTCCTTCTCTTACAGTGCTGTTCTCTGCATAACATGCTCCCTCTGTCGGCTCTTACTACACCCATGGGATGATATGGGGTGGTGACAATCCGTATTCTTAATCCGTCACCACACGGACTATTCTGTAGTAACCTACAAGGAAATCTTATATTTTTGGCATGTCCGTCCGTCTGTCCATCCGCGGTTACACGCGTAAATTATAAGCACTAGCGAGCTGAGATTTAGCATAGTTATGCATTGTGACCATTGGAACAAATCTGTACAAGAAAATTAAATAAAAGTTATTTATACGGCTAGCTCATACCTACACAGCGAAATGGGAACGAGATTGTTTTATTTCTCTACGACATTGTGTGGGTGTATGGATCGATAGACCTTGCAATAGTTATTTGTGCAACAAGAGAGCAAAGTTGTTTTTTGTTTCGAGTGCTGATTTTGAGTCCCGAGCAAGCGAAGGATCCTATGATTGATTCACGAGCGTAGCGAGTGAATCAAAGTTAGAATCCTGAGCGTGGTGAGGGACTCAACACCACGAGATACAAAAAACTTTGCTCTCGTGTAGCACACATAACTTTTCACCTCAGCAGTGAGAACACATATTACTTAGGAGACATAGAAATGAACAGGAATAGATTAAATTCTGCATAATCACTTTGTTGATTTAACTCTTCTGGTGTTAAAGTACAGTCATCATCGCTAGTTTCACGCATCTTTTTAGATTATTTTATATATTAATATAATTTAACACGTTACGCTATACCTACTGTATCAGCATCAGCGAAATTTTTATTCCCGCTACTTTTTTAAATCGCGTTTTAATACCGCGTCCCTGATGTTTATTTTTCAAATGTATCATTGTAGTTGTTAAATACTAATTTTATACTATTAATTAGACTTATTTTTATTAAAATCCAATAATAAATTAAACATGTAAACAATAACATATAAAAAAAGGAATTTCTTTATTACAAATATTTTTTTTTTTGCGTTGCCGTAGGTGTTTTCTTTGAGGTCGGATTCCAAAATCGAATTTCGAATTCGAAGGGTTTTGTTTTTCACTCACTTTTTATATGCATGTGAAAGAGACAGAGCACAGTAAAATTCGAATGTTTTCTTTATGGCTGAATAATGTCAATTCGTGGCACTGAAGATAGAAAAATAAAAAAACTACTTTTACTCATGCTCGAATCAAAATCGCGTTTTGTTCACTGTTGTCTCGCAGCAAAAGTGGCATGTTTAAGCTGCTGAGGTGAAAATAAAATTGTTCCTTTAATCGTTTTTCTATTCAGGGATCCGTTTACGAATAATAAATAAGAACCATTAACTATAAAGTGTCCATCTCCCCTTTCTATCTTGTAAACCGTAGTATTTGAGTTTATGAAAACTATGTATGTCTTATAGTCACATACACAATAAACTTTCAATGAAACTTATGATGCCTCGTTAGGCTTTTCTAATTAACGAATAATAGTCGATTAAATTAAACTTAACTTTGCAACCGATAAAACTAATATTTTTTTTTATAATAAGTGTGGCACAACGATAAGTACGAATGCGGAAACGCAATATTTACATACTTGTATTTGCATAATGCTTTTTCACAGGAAGCCTTTGAATTTGCGTGAATGAATTTCCTTAGGTAACTTGAACTAATTGAAATTTTAATATAGGGACAGCAATTTGAATATATGGGACGTATATGGGGTTACAAAATGCGAGTTGAAATCTCGGATAAAGTACAATTTATTTTCATCTATCAGAGCTAAGTCAGAGTCGTTTTAACTTCGAAGTTCTAGTTTGGTAAGTTTATTCATAATTCTGATAGTTGTTAACTAGTACCACAGACATGGTTAAGTAATTATTCAAGTTATAGTTATTCGTACACGTAGTAGCAGTGACGCGTGTGTGTGTGTCGGTCCCTCGACGCTCTCGCACCTTATAAAAGGTTTAGCATCAGCTAAATGTTTAACGCACGTGTGTTACTTGATTTGTTAAATACAATCTGCTTCTGTAGTTCTACAAAATTATTTTACACTTAGTACCTGATTTCTATAGGTAAGTATAAAAGCCGGCAAACTTCTTGAACACTACCATAGACCAATGGTAGTGTTCAAGAAGTTTGTCGGCGTCTATAGATGATATTAAACTTTTTTGAAGTTCGGGTTTCACTTCGTTTATCTTCTTCGAATAATTTGCGTCTATGGGGCGAATTGAAGCTGCTTTAAAATGCACATCACCCAAAGGACCTCTACTCTGTTTAAGACATGTAGTTTACAAACTTTTATTTTGACTGGGTGATAATGATTTTAAGTAGCCTTGTCTTAGACAAATTAAGCAGAGCTACTATCGAAGTTTGTTTTACGGTCACTTGTGTCTTATCCTGCTAATGGCACCGGGTGGTTGTGTATCAACTGGCACCACGGCGTGTCGCCGACTCGCCGCAGCGTCGCGGCGCCTTCGCTTCCACTTAACTATCACTTAGCGCGCACTCACTATCTTAAGTGTTCGTTAAGCGCCGTGATACGCCGCACACCTACTGTGATACATATTAACACACGACACCATACACTAACTACACACCTCGTAACTATTACATTAGCCTCATACGTAATCACGTACCTATAGGTAATGGGCCGGCTCGACCAGCCAAGTACTACCTCCGCACAGAATATCGACGCAAAGTAGCAGGAGTAAGAGTGCCGTACGCCTCATTCCCTTCTCCGTCTCTCGTATCTCCCTTCTCATCCTTTTTTTTTCTTTGACTCATGGTGGAAACCAAACAATTTACGGGCTGACCTCCCCAGGCTGAGCCCCTAAAGGGGCTCAGTCTAGGGAGAGTGTGGTGACTCCCCGACGAGAAGCGCTGGGACTACCCACTAAAACCACCATGGTGTTCCTCTATCCGATCCCATTGAATGGCGGGGTCACGGGATCTACTTTAGCATTACTACCGTGACCCCACCTGAGCTGGCCAGCCGAGGCGGGTCCAGTCCCTCGCATGCATCCATCTGCATCCATCATATGTGCCCTCATGCATCCTCTTTCATACTACGAGCAGAATCTCCCTTCTCATCCTAATTATTTACCCATTCCAATGCGCGACAATATGCAACCAACCATCAGGCGATAGGTCTGATCGTTTAATAAAAAAAAACAAGTGGCACCATAATAACATTTATACGAATCATCTCCAGACCAGTTACTCAAAGTTCCCTGATATAAAAGACAAATAACTGAAATAACTCAACTATTTTCCGTTGTGATGTCCCAGATAAGTAATAGCTAATAAGGATAAGTTCGAGCTCATGAAAACTTGTAGTTGCGAATCAACTGTACCTAGTAAAATAAGTTGGTCGCGCGGCCGGCTCGACCCGAGGTTGAGGAGGATCGGTTATATCGTGCGAATGATTCTGTATCGTAAACAATGCGCTGCCGAAGTGCGGGCTCGCTCGTAAAACGAGAACAATGCCCATTACGGACAGCGACAGGACGTTATGGTAATGCGGAGACAATAAATAAAACACACATCGAGTCGGCGGCGGCGCTACAACTATCTGCGATACGTAAACAACACGTCGCGTCGAGCTCCACATACGAGAACTTAGGGATTCGCTCTGTGTCCGCTATGCCAACCAGGAGCATATATAAACTGAGATCAGTTCATGTTTGACATTCATTTTATTAACCTCTTGTATGCCGGAATACCAGACACAATTAAAAACCTATTGTGTCTCGCGTAGATCTGCGTTCCGGCATACAAGGGGTTAATATTCAGTAATTTGATGGAATGTTAAGTGAGATCAAAAAACTGAAATACGCGAAATGTCTCTATTTAAACTCAGGGTGCACCCCGCTTTGACGGAAGTACCAATTAAATTTTTCGGCGGTAGGCGTTAAAAAAGTTGACACATCTTTTCATAGTTAAAAAATAAAATTTTATTTAAATAATTTGTAAATATTCATTATAAGTGATCAAAGTTTGTTTTAACAATAACTAAAGTACAGTTACAATCAGGGTTGTGTTAATGACACTTAACTGTAAGTGATAAAATACTTGCCACCTGCCAGTATAACACCTGCACATACAACACACAGCATCCACATCTATATATCACTATGTCTCAGCTGCAAGATATTGAGTCGGCACAGAAAAGCCTGGAAGTGAACTTTGCAAGTAGGATGGCAGCCCTCGAAGCTCAGTTAGCCAGTGGGAACCCAGCCAAGGACACCGTAGCAAGAGTCGCTGAGGAATTCCGCACTTTCCGGGAGCTTGTCTTCAGTATACTTGGAGTACTACGCCAGCAAATTAGTGAATGCCACAAGCAACTAGATTCTGTTGAGACACATCGCAGACGTAAGTCACTCATTTTCTTAGGCGTGCCAGAAGCCGACAAAGAGAATTGTCCAGAGTCTATCCTTGACATCATACAAAATAAGCTTGGCCTGAAGGACATCTCTGCCTCACATATAGGAAGGTGCTATAGAATTGGCGCACCGAAAAAGAACAGCAAGCGGCCAATACTGGTATGGTTTACCGGAGTGGATGTCAGGTCTGCTGTTTGGCGTGCCAAGACCTCCCTAAAGGGTTCCACCACCTCGATAAAAGAGTTCCTGACCCGGACGCGACAGGCTGTATTCGGGAAGGCCCGGGAGCACTTTGGCATGAGATCTTGCTGGACTCAGGACGGCTACATTGTAGTGAAAGCACCAGACGGAAGCCGCCACAAGCTTGTTGCCGAGGATGACCTCTGCGGGCTCATCAAGAAGTTCCCGAAAGCGGCAAGCAGTGGAAGTGGAGCTCCGAACACCAGTGTTCCTGAAGCAACCGGCAACACCAAAACCGTGTCGCGTAAATAGTCTTGTTTTCGTCTCCTTTATTAGTATGTATGTATCATTCCATGTTATCGCGCCAATCTTCTTATATGTATATAATTACTCATTTGTTTTGTCATCACTTTTAACTTTGTCCGGTAACATAGTTATTCAATCATCGCTTTTTCTCGCACCCTCATATTGAACATAATTAGTTTGAATGCTTTGTTTACAAAACTTTTCAATGTCATCCGTAACTTGACAGTGAGTGAAGTGACACTTAAAGATGCGTTCGGAAATTAGTAAATAATTTAATTTTTTTCCAATTACGTTTAGTTTCCCCCCATAAAATATTGTTCTGTTCTTTGTTTGTATGTGTCTGCTGGCAGGTGGTGCAGTGATGCTGCATTGCTTTATTAATAAGAGTGTGTGCACTTCTTTGTACACTTTTAAATTTATGCTATATTATTATTACATTTATATTTAAGTTTATATATTTTTGTTATAAATTTTATATATTTTTATTATTATTTTATTAGTTTATGTTCTCGGATGTAGATGATGATTCATTTCATTCCGCTGATGATTCCGCAAATTCTTCAATCAACGACAGCTTTTGTTCTGCTACTGATTCGCTTGGTGACTTTGTCAAGCGAACATTTAATGAAACTACAAAGCACATGTTGAATGTTTGTCACATTAATGCGCAAAGTATTCCTAGCCATTACAATGACCTGTTTGATACGTTCAGTGACGCTAACGTTCATGCCATTCTGATTTCAGAGAGCTGGCTGAAACCTCATTTACCTTCTACTTACTACCCCCTCCCTGGATTCATTCTTATACGCAATGATAGGTTGTATAGGAGAGGTGGTGGTGTAGCCATATATCTTCGTTCTACACTCTCGTACAAAATCCTTTTATCTTCAACGCCTAATAATTTTGCTTCTTCTGAGTTTCTTTTCCTTGAGGTTTCAGTCAGTGGGGCGAAAACCGTTCTAGGAGTTGTATATTGTCCCCCCTCCGTTAATTACTTCTCCAGTCTCGAATCGATTCTGGAATCTTTAGGGTCGGAATATGCACACCATATTATCATGGGAGATTTCAACACTGACCTAGCCATCAATTCCTCTCGCTCGCAAAACCTCCTTAAATTAATCGAGTCTGCCGGTCTACACACTCTTTCTCTCGCACCCACTCACCACAATACTGAAGGTGTAGACACCTGGCTTGACTTGATTATCACCTCAGCCCCATCCTTGGTACATTCCCATGGCCAATATCTTGCTCCCAGCTTTTCCCATCACGACCTCATCTACCTATCCTATCACCTTAAACCTCCTAAACCCCATCCTAAGGTTCTGCACATGCGTTGTTTTGGGCGTATGGATAACGACAAGCTGCAAGAAGATGCTGCTTTGCTTGATTGGTCTTCTCTATTAGCAGCCAATACTGTAGACGAAAAAGTCTCAATTTTGAATGATACGCTACTACGTCTTTATGATCAACATGCTCCTATCAGAAGAGTTAAACTGAAACGCCCTCCCGCACCCTGGCTTACCAGGGGCATTCAAATGGCCATGAGACGCCGTGATAGAGCTTTTCGGAAGTTCAAAAAGGAGCGGTCTGACGAGAACTGGAGTCTATACAAAACTGCAAGGAATCGGTGTAATCAGATGATACGCAACGCTAAGCGCCGCCATATTTTCAACAATATTAATTCTTCTTCCTCCGCTAGTATCTGGAAGTTCCTTGGGACCCTGGGTATTGGCAAACAGCAATACACAACTCCTCAAATCACGATTGGTTTGGATGACTTAAACAACTATTTCACGTCTACTTCTCAACTGGATCATCAAACCAGGCGTCTTACTGTTGACTACATTGCTGGGCTTCGCCGTCCTAATATTGATGCTTTTAATTTTTCTCCAGTTGCATTGGGCG
Source organism: Euclidia mi (assembly GCA_944739405.2). Taxonomy (NCBI): domain Eukaryota; kingdom Metazoa; phylum Arthropoda; class Insecta; order Lepidoptera; family Erebidae; genus Euclidia; species Euclidia mi. The sequence continues at coordinate 1,373,324 of OX123195.2, read as the reverse complement.
AGGTCAAGAAAATTATCCTATCCATTAAATCCAACGCTGTGGGGTTTGATTGTATCAGCCGCCGCATGATCATCCCGATTCTCGACCATCTCATCCTCCCTATATCCCATATTGTAAACTTTTCTATTGACTGCGGCTCGTTCCCCTCCCTGTGGCGTAAAGCCTTTGTTATCCCACTACCTAAGATAACGAACCCTTCTCTTCCTAACCATTTCCGTCCAATCTCTATTCTGCCCTTCCTTTCGAAAGTGCTCGAAGCATGTGTACATAAACAGTTGTCTCAATTTGTGTTTCAAAACAACTTGCTTAGCCCATTGCAATCCGGGTTCAGGCCTGGCCATAGCACGACTTCTGCTCTCCTTAAAGTGACTGGCGATGTTAGGGCAGGCATGGAGGACACTAAGGTCACTGTGCTGACTTTGGTCGACTTCTCGAACGCCTTCAACACCGTCAGTCACGATATCCTTCTGTCGATCCTCTCCCATCTCATGATCTCGCCTAATGCACTGGAATGGTTCTCAAGTTATCTTCAGGAACGCCAACAGTCTGTTCGCAGTGATGTAACTACATCGAGGTGGCGAAACATTTGCTCTGGTGTTCCTCAGGGTGGCATTCTCTCTCCTTTACTATTCTCTATTTTTATAAACTTTTTAACTCCTAATCTTCGATGTTCGTATCATCTTTATGCTGACGACTTGCAGTTGTACTCCCAAGCGAGGGTGGACGATGTGACAGTTGCCATTGCAGACATAAATAGGGACCTCGAGTCAATGATGGACTGGTGTAATAAATTTGGCTTAGACGTTAATCCAGCGAAGTGTCAGGCCATTATAGTAGGCAGTCGCCGCTTAATGCATAGATTAGACGTCAAAACTCTACCTCCCGTAATGTTTAATGGCCTGGTCATTCCGTACAGTGCATCCGTAAAAGACCTAGGCCTGCACATCGATTCCACTCTCGATTGGCAAGCGCAGGTGAGTAATGTTAGTCAGAGGGTCACCGGAACTCTTAGAGCACTATACCGTTTCAAGAATTTCTTGCCTTCCAGGACCAAGACAATGCTTGTGCAGGCTTTAATATTTCCCATAATCGACTATGGTGATATGTGCTATTATGACCTGAATGCAGAACATCTCAATAAGTACGACCGACTTCTCAATAACTGCATTCGATTCATTTACAATCTTCGTAAGTATGACCACGTCTCTACTTATCGTTCCGAACTTAAATGGCTACCAATTCGTCAGCGCCGGTGTTTGCGTGCTCTTACTACTCTTTTCTCTATTCTCAAGTCTCCTTCTCCTCCGACTTATCTCACCTCACACTTCCAATACCTATCTGATACTCATGAGAGAGATCTTCGATCTTCTCATAGTCTTCTTCTTTCTTGCCCCAGTCACACTACTGGGTTCGTTAACTCTTCTTTTGTTGTGCAGTCTATTATCTTATGGAATACACTCCCTCCTGAAATCAGATTGTCCACAAACCGTTATACATTCAAAATGAAAGTTCGAGAGCTTCTTTTTGAGAGATTGAAGGAATCAGCACATCACTCTCATCCAATATTATAAGTATTTATGTAAGTATATTGTATTTTTATGTATATGTAAGTATATTTATGTATAAATATGTATAAGTACGCATTTGTAGAACTATATATCTTGTATGTATTCTATCCCTATTATGTATGTAGGTATATTATTTTACATTAGTTACATCTTAATAGTAAAATGCCCCTACCACTTTCATCTCTTCACCACCTTAAGGTTGACAGGTAGAGAATGCCATATGGCATTATGTCCACCGATGTACATTTTGTTTGTGCATAAATGATTAAATAAATAAAAAAAAAAAAAAAAATCTGCATGACTTGTCGTAATGATCTGAGAAAATGAAATAATTAAAAAATCTTAGCATGCTTAACTTGCTCTTTTCTTGGTCTATCGCACAGCCCACACATCTTATTGTCCAGCAGTGGGACACTGGCCTCTTGATTATTATCTGACTAGCTTTCGCCCGCGGCTTCGCCCGCATGAAAGTGAAATAAAGAGTTGCCTTTGTACTTCCCCAGGCTTCAGACTATCCATATCAAATTTCATCTCAGACGGATCTGCACATTAGCCGTGTAGCATACATATAAACAGGTCCAAACTACTTACTGTAAAAGACAAAGTTCATCTACATTAAATACTGAAGGCAATAAATCTATCAATTTGATAACTACTCTACAATGAGCATTGTAAAAAACATTTTTTTTATGTTAAACTGTTTTATTACAATAAAAATTATGTAGTTAGAGGTTATGTACTAAAAGCTTAAAATTTATTCGGTAAGTCCTAGCTAATAGCACTAATGTTCTCATCAATGTGGGGTATTGATCAGACAAATATAAAATAGTTGGGCAAGCGAAATTTCTATCATAATGTTTACTCTGGATATGCTACGCCCAAAACGATTTTTTTTAGTTAATTTTATTTTCAAGTTTTTGCTTCTGTTGTTAGTTGATACTTCTCATTATCTTTTCATAGTGATCCCTTTGCTACCAATCAAGCCCTGTCGTTCGATACCCATATTGAGGTATTTGTGGAATATAGGTAATTCGCCATTTTGTTGTGGCGGCCATCTTGAATTTTTCATAGTGAGCTATATACTACGAATCAAGCCTTTTCATTTGATACCCATATTGAACTGTTTGAGGAAAATAAGAAATCCACCATTTTGTCGCGGCGGCCATCTTGAATTTTTCATAGTGAGCTCTATTCTACGAATCAAGTCCTTTCATTTGATACCCATATTGAAGTATTTGTGGAAAATAAGTAATCCGCCATTTTGTGGCGGCGGCCATCTTGGATTTTTCATAGTGAGCTCTATTCTACCAATCAAGCCCTTTCATTTGAAACCCATATTGAGGTTGTTGTGAAGTAATATGTAATCTGCCATTTTGTATCGGCGGCCATCTTGAATTTACAATCATTTAAATTCTTTTAAATCTTGATGACAATATGAGTGTATACCAAAAATCTGATCAATCTGTCATCAGGAAGGGGGTAAAATTCCAAATTATAGCTTTCAGAGCTCAGGATTTTTGCCGACTTAGTTGATACTTTTCCTTATATTATGGCAACATTATCCAAAAATGTTTTAAATTGTAGCCTATGTGTTATTCTGATGTATAAACTATATTACTGTAAAGTTTCATCCAAATCCGTTCAGTAGTTTTTGCGTGAAAGAGTAACAAACATCTATACATACATCTTCACAAACTTTCACATTTATAATATTACTAGCTTTCGCCCGCGGCTTCGCCAGCATGATATTTTAATAAAGAGTGGCCTATGTACTTCCCCGGGTTTCAGATTATCCAGTATCCATGTCAAATTTCATCACAAACGGCTCTGTAGATTAGCCGTATAGCATACATATAAACAGATAATACTGAAAAATTATTTTTGTTTTCATAATCGTTGAACTTCAGGTAAAGATTAGTATGTAAGTATATTTTTGAAGTTATGAAGAGTTTATATACCTACTAAATATAACAGCAGCAAAAATAAAATCTGAAAGCATTAGGTACCACAAAGTACATATCAGACAATCAGACCATCCGGTCCCTCCGCCTCGCTGTGCTTAAGCGCACTAACTCATAGAAAGCGCTTTTAATGACGCTGCGCTTAGGTCAGATATATCGTGATAACTTTTACTATTCGTCAAAATAAATCTATCAATTTTGAAAACAATTTGATAACTACTCTAGAATGAGCATTGTAAAGAACATATATATATTTTTTTGATGTTATACTGTTTTATTACAATAAAAAATGATGCAAGTAGTTAGATTATGTACTAAAAGTTAAAAAGTAATTCGGTAAGTTCTAGCTACCAGATCGCACCAATGTTCTCATCAATCTGGGGTATTGATCAGACAAATATAAAATCGTTGGGCAAGTGAAATTTCTATCATAATGTTTACTCTGGATACGCTACGCCCAAAATTATTTTTTTTAGTTAATTTTATTTTCAAGATTTTAGTTTTGTTGTTAGTTGATACTTCTCATTCTATTTTCATAGTGAGCCCTTTTCTACCAATCAAGCCCTGTCATTCAATACCCATATTGAGGTATTTGTGGAAAATAGGTAATCCGCCATTTTGTGGCGGCAGCCACCTTGGATTTTTCATAGTGAGCTCTATTTTACCAATCAAGCCCTTTCATTTGATACACATATTGAGGTATTTGTGGAAAATAAGTAATCCGCCATTTTGAGGCGACGGCCATCTTGGATTTTTCATAGTGAGCTCTATTCTACCAATCAAGCCCTTTCATTTGATACCCATATTGAGGTATTTGTGGAAAATAAGTAATCCACCATTTTGTGGCGGCAGCCATCTTGGATTTTTCATAGTGAGCCCTATTCTACCAATCAAGCCCTTTCATTCAATACCCATATTGAGGTATTTGTGGAAAATAAGTAATCCGCCATTTTGCGGCGACAGCCATCTTGGATTTTTCATAGTGAGCTCTATTCTACGAATCAAGCCCATTTATTTGATACCCATATTGAGGTATTTGTAGCAAATAGGTAATCCGCCATTTTAGGGCGGCGGCCATCTTGGATTTTTCATAGTAAGCTCTATTCTACCAATCAAGCCCTTTCATTTGATACCCATATTGAGGTATTTGTGGAAAATAAGTAATCCGCCATTTTGTGGCGGCAGCCATCTTGGATTTTTCATAGTAAGCTCTATTCTACCAATCAGGCCCTTTCATTTGATACCCATATTGAGGTATTTGTGGCAAATATGTAATCCGCCATTTTGTGGCGGCAGCCATCTTGGATTTTTCATAGTAAGCTCTATTCTACCAATCAGGCCCTTTCATTTGATACCCATATTGAGGTATTTGTGGAAAATATGTAATCCGCCATTTTACGGCGACAGCCATCTTGGATTTTTCATAGTGAGCTCTATTCTACGAATCAAGCACTTTCATTTGATACCCATATTGAGGTATTTGTGGAAAATAAGTAATCCGCCATTTTGTGGCGGCGGCCATCTTGGATTTTTCATAGTGAGCTCTATTCTACCAATCAAGCCTTTTCATTTGAGGTCCATATTGAGGTTGTTGTGAAGTAATATAATATGATCCGCCATTTTGTATCGGCGGCCATCTTGAAATTACAATCATTTAAATATTATCTTTTATCTTGATGAAAATATGAGTGTATACCAAATATCAGATCAATCTGTCATCAGGAACGGGGTAAAATTCCAATAAGTAGCTTTCAGAGCTATGGATTTTTGCCGACTTAGTTTATACTTTTCCTTATATTATGGCAACATTATACAAAATTTTTATAAATTGTAGCCTATGTGTTATTCTGATGTATGAACTATATTATTGTAAAGTTTCATCCAAATCCGTTCAGTAGTTTTTGCGTGAAAGAGTAACAAACATCCATCCATCCATCCATCCATCCATCTTCACAAACTTTCACATTTATAATATTAGTAGGACTAGTAGGATAGTAGGTACATACACTTTGCCTTAACACGGTCATTTAAACAAATAAATTCTTAAATTAGTAATCTGTTTTCAGTTTCACTGCCTGCTTTATGTTTTGTCCTTCTCCCTTGACTATTTGTGTAAACTAATGAATTTTCAATTGCGTGATTTAAATGCAGACCTTAATATAAACCAGGCATTACCTGTTAACCTAAATGTAAACTAATTTAAAATAATACGACCACTTATCGTTAACAGTTTGCCTTGTTCACGTTTTCTTGAGCAAATATTATCGTTGGTCACTTACACTGTGTGGGCAGATTGTTTACAAATAAAATGATATACATTTCATGTGTATTCTGCTGGGTGTGTGTGGTGAATAAACAGAGATCGAGCTAACAGTTATGTAAGGAGTAGGAACAGCTAGCCGGCGCGGGACACGGGACGCAAACAGGACGCGACCCGCCGGCCGGTCTCCCGACACGATATTGTAAACACGTTACGTTCACTTGTTGTTGTTACACAGGGAATAAAAAAGCTGACTTCGAATTCAGACATAAAAGGTTAGTAAATATTGAGTACAGTCTGCACAAATTACTTACTGTATTGAGGAGTTATCGTCTTGATATTTGATATCGCTGCGTCTGGTGGTAGGGTTTTAGGAATATTAGCTTTGTTATATAAGCATATAGTCTAATATAAACCTGTGTTTTCTGAGGGTCACCAAAGATGCTACGTTTTATGTTCTGAGTAAAAAACATAGCTCAATTATTACCGGACAACCGATTAAAGACTCGTGGCATTACACTATTACTGAGAAATTACTTGAATTAAAATTTAATAAAATTTCACCTGACACAGAATCTGACCTAAAGTCCCCAGTATTAAGCGCAACAATTAGATAGAATCAACAAGAGTTATTAAGATGATTGAAGTGGAACAAATTTTACAGATCCTGTTATAAATGGTAAAACGATTAATACATAAAATTTAATGAACAGAGAGAAGCGTTGATGGAATCTTCTTCACTTCCACCATGGCAGATTTGTTTAAATTGGTTTTACAACAAACTACATAATTTAGACAGTTATCTTAACCATTTTAGGTAAATTGTATCGTGTTAAATTGTGTTGTAAACTTATGTCAATGGGCGCAGTGAACTACGCGTCGTTGGTCTCTTGGCATATGACTGCGCTTAATCTTGTGATGTGGAGCAACTGTTATGGGTATTTCTGTGTAAATCCTGTAGATGGGTGGATCCGATTCACTGTTACCGTGCCATCAATAAAATGAAGCTAGTAAACATTTTTGTGTAAATATAGGTACGGTAGCGTATATTATTGGTTATTTATTTAACGAAGTGTACAGAGCGTTTATTTGCGTTAGATCTGGTGTCTATGTTACGATGTGTTTGTTCACGTACTTGTTTATTTCTGCTCGTCCGCTCAAAGTAGCCACATAGCCGGCGGCGATGGTCCGTTGCTAGGTAAGGCTTTATACTGGTTTTGTGTATGAGACTGACTTGACCAGGATATGTACGTCGAACTTCATCTATGTATCATTTAAATACCGCTTTTCCCTTTGTTCGAGTGTGTAGCTCAAAGACATGTCAGCTCTATCCTCAAATTAAAACTGTGTATATCTGATTATAGTATATCATCTATGACTGACTAGGCAAATACGAGTAGGTGTCACAAATTTGAGGAAAATTATGAGCCTTCTGTGTTTTCCTTGATCAGGCAGCATGTTATGAAATGGCAAAAAGTAGAGATCTATCGGGTAAAAAATTCACTTAACATAGAATGCAGTATATGATTGTTTGTTTATTAGGTAAAACATTGTATGCAATCTCGTAGGCTACAGAGATGGTCAATTCTGTCCCATATAGCAGGTAGATATTAGTATATCTACCTGCTATATGGGACAGAATTTGATCTTGCTCAATTTCTGTCGTATTAGCCATATCGTCGAGTCGTCGCTTCGCTAAAAATGATCCAGAATATGTTGTCACATCTGTTGGGTGGTTCCAGCGGTGCGCTAATTTGCTGACGAATCTAAAACAGCGTGAACCATGAGCCGTTGAAAGAGAGGCGTCTATGGTAGCGGGAACATGCTCGTAATGCAGTGCGTCAGGTCATTATACAACTACTTCCCAAGGTGGAAGTGGTTTTGCGGATGGACGTTATTCGCACCTTTGAAGTAATCCGACTCACCAAAAGTGTGATGCCTTCACGGTTCTTAGCGTTCAGCGAGCAAACTCCGTCTGACATGCTAAACTAATCAGACTTGCCTAACCTCGGACTGTCTGAACGATCGCTTCAGGACTTCTCCTGACTTTTCTTTATACGTATTTCAGTTTGAGTAAATCAGTTTCAATAGATGCATTGGTGTAAGCTTGTTTCTTGATATTTTCTTTAGAATAGATAGCAAACATTTAAAATTGTGTTGAACATATTTTCTTTCAACACAGAATCAAAGAAGAAAGTTTGTTGTTATTTGCAAAGCTTAACGTTCCTTTATGTTATGTGTAACAAAGGCTACTCTTTATATTCACAGTGTGAGATGCATCGGAAACCGCATCTAGAATAATCGACTGGTGAGTGGGTATGTGCGGCCGCGTCGTCCGTCGCTCCGCTGTCCCGGCCGCCATTGTCAGCATTGTACACAACACCACTAAGGCTATCTATATTCTAAGCTCCATTTAATTTACTTCCACAATAGCAGCGAGAGGGGCAAGCGGGCACGTTATTACAGCCGCGACCCTGCTGGTAATAGACGGGGTGGAAACGCTGCGAACTTTTGATCCAAGTGCAACGAACTCATTAGCGAGATTCTGATTTAATTAAGAAGTTAATTTGATAAACAACAAAAGAATTAAACAATATTTTGCCTCACGTATTTTAACTCCAATATTTATTATCCTTCTTGTTAGATTTCCTAAGAGAAACCCAAAAGTCAAAGTTGGCCTGATTAGCAGTCGTAGACCCGTGGACCAAATTAGTCCTTATCATAACAACAACGAGCCGAGCAACAAGAAAATAAGTGATTGAACATACGAACATCGATGTTAGAAACCACAAGCAGTACTAGCTCGATGTTAATTAAAATATGAACTGTTACTAAGTTGCGACTTCATTAAAGTTCACCCCTGATTTACGAGCCACAATCGCACATTAAATATTGCTGTTAGAGCTCATAACACAAACGTTAAGCGTGCCAGCACTGCCAGGCGTCTTATTTGTAGAATATTAATTATCGCTCGAGACAGATATGACGACAATTTACCGACTGCGACGTGCTGCTCTAATTGCATTTGCACTTAATAATAATTGTATGGGATAGGCTACGTCATAAAATAACTCGGAACACTGGAATGGAAGGAATTAAAAAAGGTTGCATAGCAGAGAGAAGCGGCAAGGATAAGATCTATAGAGCAAGCTCAGCGTCCTACTTGATACTGACTTAACTTTATTAAGGGTAAGAAAAAGTCGGTATTTCAAATCCAATTTTGATATTACTCTGATTGTGAGCTGTCCAAATGCTGAGTTGGCGAAATTAACAAAATCTTAGGTACCTGTCTGTTAAAAACTTTTAAACACTCGCGTTGCATGTTTAATAGTATATATCTATACGGGAATTAACGCGAACATGCATTAGGTATTTACATACCTTGTCAGCTCGCGACCACGGGACGTACAACCGTTTCGAAACGTCAAGCAAAAACAAGGTATGTAAATACCTAATGCATGTTCGCGTTAATTCCCGTATAGATATATATTCTTACCTGTCTGTTGTTTCCTATTACAGCTATATAGCTTTATATAAATTACGATAGTAACACAATATAAGAAGACCACGAAGAGGAAGAGGACGTCTTCGACGAAACTACGTGGAACAGTTGAAGTTAAACGTTGGGGTCGGGTCGTTTCAAGAGGTCAAATAAAGGGCAGAAAACCGAAAGCAATTGCTGTACCGTCAAGACTAGCTCTTGACGGTACAACAATTGTCCAATTGCCATTGCTTTCCTAAATTAAAGAAAGAAGAAGACACATTATATGTAAAGAAAATAACTTTGATATGAACATTTAATTTACATACTTTTCACATCAATTTATGTCATATCATCTTGAATTGAAACGTATAGAAAAGATGAGGCAAAGTAAAGGACAGTGTATAAATCTCACCAAAATTCGGACACCGGATGGCGCGAGGTACGCGGCATCAGTCTCAAAATCAATACACTAAGTGGTGTAATATATCTGCAGCGGTATAATACAGCTACTAGTGTCAGCGGCGGACCATCGATCGACAACATTGTTTTATGATGCTATCTAACGATAAGTCTCCACAAGTCTTCACGTCTCAGCGTCTACACTTGTGGACAAATAGTGTACATATATACATACATATATGTTGTATACACATCAATATAAAATTAGGCAGTTGGTTGTAAAGAGTGCTCTCGTTTAGTGCGGGTAAAAGGCTTTCTCCCAAGGCCTCGTTGAATTTAAGACTTATGTGCTCTTATTTTTATTTATTTTATGTGCCTAACTTGTGTCGCGATATAAATAACACGAGGATTATTTGGCAGAAACTGCTTACTTCGTGTCAAGCTTCACACCGCTCGCCATACTCCGTGACTACAAAGTGCTAACTTTGGCATTTAAAAACTTTATCTCTATATAATACTAGCTGACCTGGCAAACGTTGTTTTGCAAAATTTGTTTTTTTTTTTTGAAAAATAGATGTTGGCCTATTCTCATAGATACCGGATAAGCACAAAAAATTTCATCAAAATCGGTCAAGCCGTTTCGGAGGAGTATGGGAACGAAAACTGTGACACGAGAATTTTATATATTAGATTATTATAAAATATTCAAAAGATTTACAAAAACAAACGCGTTCTCTCTTTTATTAGGATAATAATCCAGGATGTTTTACACCCACCCTTTGTGTACCCTAAATCTAAGATTGGAAGAAAAACTAAAAGCTCTATTTTTTACTACAGGCTAAGACAAGTTATAAATTGAAATGTTTGACTAAAATGCTTACGATTAGGTATTTAGATTGATAGCAATCCTTGTTCGAACATCCATAAACAATAAAACTTTAATATAAACGGCATTGGCTAATGTTTAGGATCGAATCGTCGCTGGAATGTAGAGCCAAGCATTCATCGGGTATTCTCGATAGATAAATGACCTATCATCAGGGCCTCTAGGAATATATTTTAGAAATACTACGAATGAAATGCGCTGAAGGGAAATTATTTCAGTGAAATGGAATAAGACGCGTCGAGGTTCGATCGAATTGTGTGAACGTTAGATGTATGGGAAGTCACGACGACCGACCACTCTGTGTATACATACGTATGGTGTACAATTGCAGCTGTGTGTGACACTACACGTGTGTGCGGTGCATAGTGCACGTGTCTAGTGCCTGTGCACGAGCGAGCGAGCCCGACGTGAATGTCATCAACGTCCCATCTCGCGACGTAACGCGAAACGAGATTGTTATTGACCACTGAACGTGTTCCGATAACGAGCGATAAATAAACATGAATGTAGGGAAACACGCCGCCGCCTGTGTGGCGAGCGGAGCGACGAGCGGCGCGACAGCGGGCAACGCGACACTGATATTGTAATGCGTGTCACGCGCCCACATAAATCACACCAATCGTACGATCACGGTTATCGCCGCCGAAACCTTATACAGCTACGGGCCGCCGCCGGTTACGACAAGTTCTTTATTTTCGGTAAAAACAAGCCACAGTTTTATTTGGCAAATATCTTTCAGATTCAATACTTCGGTCCGAATTCGCATTGAAACGGGTCCTCGTTCCCGAATACAAGATAGTGGGATGAATATTTATGTTCGGTCAGTAAGTGGAGGCGGCTCGTTAGGCGGTGAGGGCGACGTCTCAGTGCCATATGTCACACAAGTGGGCACATATCGAGTGAGCCGAGACGTGGGGTGTGGAGTGACAGCTGATCGCTCGGGCGCCGCGGCCGCGGGCGGCTCAGGCGGTGAGAAGGGTTGTCCTCCCGCGACTCGACGCGTGATGTTACTTCGTCATGTGTCAAAGTGAATTAGATTTTTTTGGGATCGCCGAGTTCGATGAACGATCTCGACCGCGACCTCGCTCGTGCGCGCCGAACACAACCATATGGTACCTACTTATAAAGATATCTGTACGGATTTATCGCACAAATATATTATGCCGCATATTATATTTAAACCGCAAGTACCATCCTTCTAGTACAATATGTACTAGCTTTGTTGTAACAATGAGAATACTTTCTTATATTTGCTACGTTGTATGGCTTAGGATGCCTGGGTAGCGCACAATAGAACTTGGACGAATATGTGGAGCAATGCATTATGTAAAGTGCTGTACCCGGCCAGCGATGAACGATGTCGTAACCAAAATGAACACACTGTGACGAGCATGTGCATAATACATGTTATATTGTGTTATGTTAGTCGGCACCGGCATCGGCACTACAAATATAATATCGGTGAGTGTGGTGCGGGCGGCGGCGGCGGCGGCGGCGGCGGCGGCGTGACGCGAGCAACACAAACGTTCATTCATATGAGACTCAATGAAATATTGCGCTTCATTCATTGTTGTTGCCGCGACGAGACGTGGCGCTTCTTCGTCAGCGCATTCGTTTGCTAAATCTCTCGCGCTGAAATATAAACGGTGCTTTATACATTTTAAAATGTTTTCCAGTAACATAAATATCCCTGGTAGACGTTTACATTGAGCGATGTCGAGCTGACGGGCGCGAGTGATCGTCCGTGTAGTCGACGGCGCTATAAATGCTTCAGATTCTCTTCCAGTCACTGTATTTCTTGAAATGAGATCTCAAATAGTAGCGGTTGTCGGGCGAGGGTGTGAGGTGCGCGGGGCGCGGAGGGGGAGCGGTCGTCGACCCGCGGCCGCTCGCTCAGCACTCAGCGAAGCGGCGCGACCGCCGGCTCTACGGGCGCATCGTCGCGCTAGGAGCTACGCGGAGGCGGGACATCGCCGCTCGTAGACACTTAGACACCAGACGTAACGCTCAATGAATTATCGTCGTAGACAAGCCGCCCCGAGCCGAGCATCGCCGACTACTGCAACTTTATAAGTGCGTTGCGAGTGTTGCGACTTGCGGTTGTTTTATACCCGCGAGACGAATTAGTTCTCCCGATAAAACGAGTGTAGTGTAGGTGGTACTCCTGTCCGCACCATTCATGCATCGTGACTAATGTGTTTTTTTATCGGTGTCGGCGCCCGGGCGGCGCTGTGGTAGGGAAGGGAGGGCCTGGGATCGGGAGTTTTGCGGGAGGAACGCTCGTCTTTTCGCTGCCGTCGCGAAAAATATAATTGCGTTGACATTATACTCGATGATAACTGCGACACTGACCGTGGAGCCGCGCGAATACGAGCCGATATCGTCGAGTTATGCTTTATGTTATTACACGCGGGGGAGAACGCCGCAAACGGTCTGACGATGAATACTAATATCCAATGTAAATGGTTTATAAACTACCAGTGACCTTTTTTTATTATTATTAGGATTTTCTGACGAGGTATTCTTTTGAAAGCAGCTTCACTTACCGAAAGCTCTCTGTACAAAATAAACTAACGGCTTATCATTCTTACACGTAGATTCACAACAATTGAAAACTACCTAAATCTTGTCAGCACATCAGTCCACACCACTTACGTTCCTACTATGTGATCGCGAGAGATGCTTAACCTTCATTTTAACTTATTGTCACAAGTTCTTACAACATGTGTATAAGCTAAAGAAATTACTGCTAACATTGTGCTTTCTAACTTATCTTATACTAATACTAGCTGACCCAGCGAACTCCGTATCGCCTTTTTAAGAGTTTTTATTTAATTCCCTTTTTTCCAAGCCCCATTTCCAAAGTTACCATTGACATAGCGCTTAATCTCTTATCATTTCAGAGTCTATAAATTATGAACAAAAAACATAGATTTTGATATAATATTGAATTCCCCATTCCTTAAAATATCGGAGACGATACCCATATAGACTTTACAAAAAAATTCCCGTCCACCATCTTAGATTTCCTATCCGCCATCATTGATCACGAAATAGATGTTTTATTTGGATTCACCATCCCTTAAATCATCAGAGACGATACCCATATTGATTTTTAAAATTTTTCCCATCCGCCATCTTTGATTTCCCATCCGCCATCTTGAATCACGAAATAGATGTTGTATTTGGATTCCCCATCTCTTCAAACATCGGAGACGATACCCATATTGATCTTTTTAAAAAATCCCATCCGCCATCTTTGATCACGAAAAAGATGGTGTTTTTGAATTCCCCATTCCTTAAAATATCGGAGACGATACCCATATCGACTTTAAAAAAAATCCCATCCGCCATCTTTGATTTCCGATCTGCCATCTTTGATCACGAAATAGTTGTTGTATTTGCATTCTCCATGCCTGAAATCATCAGAGACGATACCCATATTGATTTTTAAAATTTTCCCATCCGCCATCTTTGATTTCCCATCCACCATCTTGAATCACGAAACAGATGTTGTATTTGGATTCCCCATCCCTTTTAACATCGCAGACGATACCCATATTAATTTTTTTTAATTTTTCCCTTTCGCCATCTTTGATTGCCCATCCACCATCTTGAATCACGAAATAGATGTTGTATTTGGATTCCCCATCACTAAACATAGGAGACGATACCCATATTGATTAAAAAAAAATCCCATCCGCCATCTTTGATCACGAAATAGATGGTGTTTTTGAATTCCCCATTCCTTAAAATATCGGAAACGATACCCATATCGACTTAAAAAAAATCCCATCCGCCATCTTTGATTTCCGATCCGCCATCTTTGATCACGAAATAGATGTTGCATTTGGATTCACCATCCCTTAAATCATCAGAGACGATACCCATATAGATTTTTAAAATTTTTCCCATCCGCCATCTTTGATTTCCCATCCACCCTCTTGAATCACGAAATAGATGTTGTATTTGGATTCCCCATCCCTTTAAACATCGGAGACGATACCCATATTGATTTTAAAAAAAAAATCCTATCCGCCATCTTTGATCACGAAATAGATGGTGTTTTTGAATTCCCCATTCCTTAAAATATCGGAGACGATACCCATATCGATTTTTTTAATTTTCCAATCCGCCATCTTTGATTTCCCATCCACCATCTTGAATCACGAAATAGATGTTGTATTTGGATTCCCCATCACTAAACATCGGAGACGATACCCATATTGATTTAAAAAAAAATCCCATCCGCCATCTTTGATCACAAAATAGATGGTGTTTTTGAATTCCCCATTCCTTAAAATATCGGAAACGATACCCATATCGACTTTAAAAAAATCCCATCCGCCATCTTTGATTTCCGATCCGCCATCTTTGATCACGAAATAGATGTTGTATTTGGATTCACCATCCCTTAAATCATCAGAGACGATACCCATATTGATTTTTAAAATTTTTCCCATCCGCCATCTTTGATTTCCCATCTACCCTCTTGAATCACGAAATAGATGTTGTATTTGGATTCCCCATCCCTTTAAACATCGGAGACGATACCCATATTGATTTAAAAAAAAAATCCTATCCGCCATCTTTGATCACGAAATAGATGGTGTTTTTGAATTCCCCACTCCTTAAAATATCGGAGACGATACCCATATCGACTTTAAAAAAAATCCCATCCGCCATCTTTGATTTCCGATCCGCCATCTTTGATCACGAAATAGTTGTTGTATTTGCATTCTCCATCCCTGAAATCATCAGAGACGATACCCATATTGATTTTTTAATTTTTTCCCATCCGCCATCTTTGATTTCCCATCCACCATCTTGAATCACGAAACAGATGTTGTGTTTGGATTCCCCATCCCTTTTAACATCGCAGACGATACCAATACTGATTCTTCAAAATTTGCCCATCCGCCATCTTTGACTTCCCATCCGCCATCTTTGATCACGAAATAGATGTTGTATTTCGATTCCCCACCCCCTAAAATATCGAAGGCGATACTCATATTGATTTTTTAAATTTTCTCATCCGCCATCTTTGATTTCCCGTCCGCCATCTTGGATCACTAAATAAATTTATTAATCAGCGTCCCGAAAATCTTGAAAACAATACCCATATAGATTGTATCCTATTCGTTTAGCCTTTTTTTGCCTTTGACCCAACCCTCCCCCTTCTCGTTTGACCATTTTATTATTTTTGTCTGGCCCCTAAAAGTTGTGGCGTAATTTGATATAGCCTATAGCCTTTCGGAATACTTGGGCTATCATAGACAATAACAATTTTTCTAATCCGACTGCTAGTTCCTGAGATTAGCCGAAATTATCTTTTAGCCTTTTTAGCCTTTTGCCTGGCCCTAAAGGGTCGAAGCGTGATGTTATATAGCCTATAGCCTGCCGGAAAAACTGGGCTATCGTATACAAAAAGATTTTTTCAGATCCAACCGGTAGTTCCTGAGATTAGCGCGTTCAAACAAACAAACAAACAAACAAATAAACAAACAAACAAACAAACAAACTCTTCCGCTTTATTATATTAGTACTAGCTGTCCCGGCGAACTCCGTATCGCCTTTTTAATGTATTTACATTTCATATTATTTTTTAACTCTTTTCCAACTTACTCAGAACAAAGTTACCAAGAACATCAGTGTTTAATCTCTTAATTGCTAGGCAAAGTTGTTTTGCCATATAAATTATTTCTAGGGTAGAAAAACTAACTTATTGTAAGGAGATGAGAAGGTGGTATATGAGTGATATGGTTAGATCACTGATCTAGGGATGTGATAAAATTACCAATACTATTAAATACTATGGCTATTAAATAATTAAATCAACTGCAAGTCTGACTCGCCCATGAAGGGTTCCGTAGGAGAGGTATCCACTGAACATAGCCATTATCTGCATCGAACATCAAATACCACTACTACTTTTTCACCACCAATAATAACTTTTTTTATATTATTATATTTCCCATCCGCCATCTTTGATCACGAAATAGATGTTGTATTTGGATTCGCCATCCCTTAAAACATCGGAGAAGATACCCTTATCGACTTTACAAAAAAATCCCGTCCGCCATCTTTGATTTCCTATCCGCCATCTTTGATCAGGAAATGGATGTTGTATTTGGATTCACCATCCCTTAAATCATCAGAGACGATACCTATATTGATTTTTAAAATTTTTCCCATTCGCCATATTTGATTTCCCATCCGCCATCTTGAATCACGAAATAGATGTTGTATTTGGATTCCCCATCCTTTTAAACATCGGAGACGATACCCATATTGATTTAAAAAAAAACCCATCCGCCATCTTTGATCACGAAATATATGTTGTATTTTTATTCTCCACCCCTTAAAATATCGGAGACGATAGCCATATTGATTTTTAAATTTTTTTCCATCCGCCATCTTTGATTTCCCATCCACCATCATGAATCACGAAACAGATGTTGTATTTGCATTCCATACCAATATTGATTTTTTAAACTTTTCCCGTCCGCCATCTTGAATCACTAAATAGATGTTGTATTTGGAATCCCCATCCCTTTAAACATCGGAGACGATACCCATGTTGATTTAAAAAAAACCCATCCGCCATCTTTGATCACGAAATAGATGTTGTATTTGGATTCTCCACCCCTTGAAATATCGGAGACGATAGCCATATTGATTTTTTAATTTTTCCCATCCGCCATCTCTGATTTCCCATCCACCATCTTGAATCACGAAACAGATGTTGTATTTGCATTCCCCTGCCCTTTTAACATCGCAGACGATACCAATATTGTTTTTTTAAAACTTTCCCATCCGCCATCTATGATTTCCCATCCGCCACCTTTGATCATGAAATAGATGTTGGATTTGGATTCCCCATCCCTTATATATTGGAGACGATACCCATATGGACTTTAAAAAAAAATCCCGTCCGCCATCTTTGATTTCCTATCCGCCATTTTTGATCACGAAATAGATGTTGTATTTGGATTCACCATCCCTTAAATCATCAGAGACGATACCCATATTGATTTTTAAAATTTTTCCCATCAGCCATCTTTGATTTCCCATCCGCCATCTTGAATCACGAAATAGATGTTGTATTTGGATTCCCCATCCCTTTAAACATCGGAGACGATACCCATATTGATTTTTAAAAAAAAATCCCATGCGCCATCTTTGATCACGAAATAGATGTTGTATTTGGATTCTCCATCCCTTTTAACAACGCAGGCGATACCAATATTGATTTTTTGAAATTTTCCCATCCGCCATCTTTGATTGCCCATCCGCCATCTTTGATCACGAAATAGATGTTGTATTTCGATTCCCCACCCCTTAAAATATCGAAGGTGATACCCATATTGATTTTTAAAATTTTCCCATCCGCCATCTTTGATTTCCCGTCCGCCATCTTGGATCACTAAATAAATTTCATATTATTAATCAGTGTCCCGAAAATGCCGAAAACGATACCCATATAGATTGTATCCTATTCATTTAGCCTTTTTTTGCCTTTGACCCAACCCTCCCCCTTCTCATCTGACCATCTTATTATTTTTGTCTGGCCCCTATAAGTTGTGGCGTAATTTTATATAGCCTATAGCCTTTCGGAATAATTGGGCTATCATAGGCAATAACAATTTTTGAAATCCGACGGCTAGTTCCTGAGATTAGCCGACATTCTCTCTTAGCCTTTTTAGCCTTTTGCCCGGCCCCAAAGGGTCAAAGCGTTATGTTATATAGCCTATAGCCTTCCGGAATAACTGGGCTATCGCATACAAAAATAATTTTTCAGATCCGACCGGTAGTTCCTGAGATTAGCGCGTTCAAACAAACAAACAAACAAACAAATAAACAAACAAACAAACAAACTCTTCCGCTTTATTATATTAGTATAGATATAAAGCTGAAGAGTTTGTTTGTTTGGTTGAACGCGCTAATCTCAGGAACTACCGCACCGATTTGAAAAATTCTTTCAGTGCTAGATAGGTCATTTATCGAGGTAGGCTATAGGCTATATAACATCACGCTATAAGTCACGGGAGCGGAGCAGTAGCCTTAAATAACGCAGGTGTAACCGCGGGCATCATCTAGTATTTAATAAACTTTGCATACGTGAATTATTCACACCTAAATCTTCCTCAGGAATCCCTCTATTTATTGATAAACGCCGTACAAAAATGCATTCGATAATTATCATGACGCTAATTAGATATTAGATTGCTTTACTTTATCTATTAGTCGTACAACGGTCGTGGCCGGCGCGAATCGTAAGTAATATAATGCGACGTAATGAATGTTGTACGATGTTTATATCGGAGAATTAGTGCGATCGCGGCTAAAGCGACACAGACATGCCGGCGTATTTATGAGGGCCATAAATCTAAGAGAGCAGCAGAGTTCAGCTCAGCCTCCCATCCCTCTTGCCTCCCCCTGTGTCGCGGCGGGACTCTCGACACAACGAGGTGCTTATAGGCGCGCGGGAATTTAGCACGCTGCCGTCACGCCGCCGCCCCGCGTGCCACGCGCCGTGAAGCGTGCTTCACACGGCATGCACTGTCCTAACATTTACACAGAGTACACTGAATTGATTTGATTGATAATTTCTAACCTCCGTTGCAGAATAAAGGGCGTTATGTTTCATTGTATCTGTGTTTCAGGCTGCAAAATTATAACTTCTAAACGATTACGAGACGGTTGTTCTCATAATGATGGAGTGGTTACTCAAAATTTATACTTCTGTATGTTAATGAATGTTAATACTATCGCTATTCAATTTTACAATGTTGATAATGTATGCCTCTATGCGCGATTATAAACGGCTGAAGTAGTGTATGGTCATGTAACGTACCTAGGGACGCTTGTACCTTGAGACTTAGAATATATTTTGAAAAGTACCCACATTAAAATTACGAAATTCTACGAAACGGGTAGTATTTTTCCTACTTGGCAACACCAGTGAGTGGCGTAATTGTATTGACATCGGGTGAAGTGTGAAATTGTTGTGAAGTTTTTTGTGTTCAAAAGTAAGTATTTTCATGTTTTGATTATAGATTTATATACGACATGCATGCACATATTTAGCACAATATATTAATTTACATATCTTTAGCTAGTTGCGTTTACAATTCTATAACTAATAATACCGCATTTTAACCTACAAATCAAGATAATTAGTTTTTTTTTATATTGCTTTGGTTGTACTTTTGGACATGATTCTGTCTGTACCTTGGGACACGTCCGGTGTACAAACAATGTTTGTACCTATGGACACTGTTTCATGATGTTCCATTTCTTTTTGCCTGCAGTGCCAAGGAGTAAAACTGGCGTGAAAAGGAAAGGAATTAGCCCAGAACGACTAAAACAAGCATTACACTGTGTAAAAAATGGAGGAAAAGTGCGTACTGTTGCAAGAGAATTTGGATTAAAGAAGTCTACTTTACATAGATATGCCAAGTCTATTCAAAGTGGTTCTACTATTGAAACAATAAGTAGCCAAATTATGCAGTCAAAAAGGTATTTTCTGAGGAGGAAGAAAAACTGTTATTGGAATATATAGTAAAAGCAGCTAAAATGAACTACGGATTATCAACAAGGCAAACATGTATTTTAGCGTATCAATTTGCTGTTGGAAGAAAACTAGCAAACATTCCTGAAGCTTGGACTCGTGATGGAATGGCTGGCCGGAAATGGCTATTCAGATATCGCAGCAAACACCCTGAACTATCATTACGTAAACCAGAAGTAACGAGTCTAGCGCGTGCAATTTGCTTCAATAAAGTTCATGTCCAGAAGTTTTACAATAATTTGAAAGAACTTTATCAACGTTATAAATTTAACCCGCAAAACATTTATAATTTGGACGAGACTGGATGTTCTACGGTTCATAAGCCTGAAAAAGTTTTAGCTCCGAAATCATTGAAATGATTAGGAAAAATGACATCAGGTGAACGTGGCGAGAATGTCACAATGATTGCTTGTATTAACGCCGCGGGAAACTCCGTGCCACCGATGATAATATTCCCTAGGGTCCATTTTAAAGATAACATGATGAAAAATGTTCCTCCCGGATCTATTGCTGAAGCAAACCGTTCTGGTTGGTCCACCGAACCTATTTTTAGAAAATATTTACAGCATTTCATCAAATGTGTTAAGCCATCTCCTGAATATCCTGTGCTTCTTATTTTAGATAATCATGAAACCCACAAATCATACGACATTATTAACATTGCCAAAGATAACGGGATTCATATACTTACTTTGCCTCCACACACATCACATCGTTTACAACCCCTTGATAAGACCGTATTTGGTCCTTTTAAAACAGCATATAATAAAGCAGCTGATTTGCATATGATAAATCATCCCGGTACTCCCATTACAATTTATGACTCCGCAGATAATAAAAAAAGCATTTGAAGCTTCATTTCTTCCAAAAAATATTATAAACCGATTTGAATCTACAGGAATTTATCCTTTCAATGATAACATCTTTACAGAAGATGATGTTGCCCCTTCTTCAGTCACAGACCAGCCAGAACCACCAACAAACGGCACAATTGAAGAAAATTTTGAGTCTCAGCCAGTTTTTTCTATTATTGAGGAGAATCTAGAAGAATTGATTCGGTCTGAAAATCAGCCATCTACTTCCCGAGGATTTATATCAAATAAAGATGAAGGAAATGCAACTAAACATTCAATAACTCCTGAAATGATACGGCCATTACCAAAATTGATTAGAAAAGAAAGTAAAAGAGGAAGGAAGAAAGGAAGTTCTCGTATTTTAACTAATACACCGGAAAAAGAAGCGATTTTGAAGCAAATGAAGGAGAAAGAAAATAAATGGAAAGGCAAAGGAAAAAGCTCTAGTAACCTTCAGCTGAACCTAGACGCTCCTATAGCTGTTAAAACAACGAATGTTTCTGCGAAAAAAAAATTCGATTCTCAGCGAAAAAATATATGTCACTTGTAAGTCTTGCAATAAAATAGATCTTAAAGAAAAGGTCCTACAATGCAGCTTATGCATGTTTTATTACCACCAAAGATGTTGCCCTAAGAACTACAAAGAAAACATTCCAGACTTTGAAGATTCTGAGTTGTTTATGTGTGCAGACTGTTTTAAATTGGATGACAGTGATGATGAGTCTGTTGAAGAAATATTTAAAATTGTTCAATCATCCAAGTAAATATCTTGGATGACTTAGTTCTCATTTTTATTTCTTATTTAATTAAAATGTTCCTATTATTACCTAAGACCACTTTTAGATTTGGTTTAATAACTAGCAGAAGATATTTTGTTACTTTTTAATAATTATGTTCTATTATCTAATTTAATGATGATTAAAAGACTGATTAGACAGAAATCTTTGTCTTTTGTTTCGTCCCAAGGTACATACAAGGCTGTCCGAAGGTACAAACAAGTAACGTACCTGAGGACAAAACACCATATTTGTAATTATTTATATAAATTTAAAAAATGGCAACACTAAAGACATAATAAAAATACCAGT